>CM046660.1:34416970-36816970 GCA_025594165.1 Tamias sibiricus | reverse complement strand
ACCTGTAGCCCTGCCAGGCCTAAGTGGACAGGATATGTCACATTCCACATGCCTGTTAACCGCCAGAGAAATTCAAGCCCAAGATAATGCGGACAAGAGGAACCCAAGTTACCCTGAGGGAGGAGACTTTTGTGACCAGATCCTGAAACTCTGGGAGATAAGGATAGTTCCTCCTAACCATAAAATCTATAAGAATGTGTGGCTAAGAATCCAATTAGATTTGGCCAGCATGGGCCAAGGTGACCTAGAGTTGCCCTGACAGTGGGGACTTGAAAAATCTGATGTTACCCTGCTGTCAGTCACAAGTCAAGAGGTGGACCTGGGTGGGACTTTCTGAAAATTTCTCTGGGATCCCCAACAAGACTGGAGTGCAGGAGAGGCACATTGTCCCTCTCCTCTCTGAGAGAACCCACTCTCACCTTGAGAGTGTCCCCTTTCCCTTTTTCCTATCCCTTTAATAAACTCATTTCCGTTACTTTGAGCCATGTGTCTTAAATCTTTGACCCGATTGGAAGAATCGGGGTTTGAAGAGGGGAATCTTCTCAGTGCCTCAGATTCCCAGAAGGCCCCGGCTCCATAACACCACCATCCCCTGAAAGACTTGTTATTAATTAACCTAGTACAGACTGAAACTCAATCAGCAGCTATGGTTTTCTGTCCCTAAAAACACAAAACACTTCCTAACCTGTTTAAAGACAACGGGTGAGGGCTGAGGTGTAGTTCTGTGGTACACAACTTCCCTAGCATTCATGAGGCCCTGGCTCTGATCCCCAGCACCACAGAAGGAAAAAAAAATTTTAAAAAGATCCTAAAATTTGGAAGCTAATAAATAGGTGGGTTAAACTATCCATGTGCTGGCTACCCATGTGAGTATGGACACAAGAGACACTCTTTGGGGCTCATCTGGACAGCTTTTCTTTCTTTTTGGTATTGGGGATTTTTTTTTTTTTTTTTTTTTTTTTTTTTTTTGGTATTTTATTAGAGACAGGGTCTCATTGAATTGCTAAGTGCCTTGCCATTGCTGAAGCTGGCTTTGAACTTGCGATCCTCCTGCCTCAGCCTCCCGAGTGCTGGGATTACAGGCGAGTGCCACTGCGCTGGGCTAGTATTGGGGATTTAACCCAGGGCAATTTACCACAGAACCACATCCTTAGCTCCGCCCTTGGTGGTGGTGATGGGTACCAGGGAATGAACCCAGAGGCACTTAAACACTGAGCCACATCCCCAGCCCATTTTTATTTTTTGTTGTGAAATAGGGTCTTGCTAAATTGCTCAGGGCCTTGATAAATTACTAAAGCTGGCTTTGAATTTATGACCCTCCTGCCTCAGCTGCCCAAGCTGCTGGAATTACAGGTTTGCACTACCACGCACAGCACTCAGTCCTGAAGAGAGATTTGCTCACGAGTTCTGTCTCTGATATCTCTAGTCTCTCCACTAGCTCCTTGTTTTCATGCTATGATAAGCCTCCCCATTTAGAACACAACTCAGTTGATAGTGCTGCCCTTTCAAATGCCCTGGTTCTCTACTTTCTTTAGAGTTTTACCAGACCCATTGAGCATTGTTCAGCCCTCTTTCTCCCTTTATGGTGTGCTATCAGTTTTACCAATGAAAGAGATAAATGAACCAAAGTCACAGAGGCCTACTTTTTTTTTTTTTTTTTTTTTTTTTAAATATTTATTTATTTAAGTTGTACACAATGCATTTTATATTTACGTGGTGCTGTCGAACCCGGGCCGCGCAAGTGCTAGGCGAGCTCACTGAGCCACAATCCCAGCCCCGCAGAGGCCTACTTTTAAAGCAAATGCTGTCATCCTCTCCAAGCCCTTGCTTTCCTTGATTTTAGTGTCCCATTTTGGGAACTTCTGATAACCACCTTCATTCTTAAATTCTCTGCTTTCATGGGTTGAGGACATTATACTCCTCTATTTCTATTTCTTTTTTTTTTTTTTTTTTTTTTTTTTTGTGGTACCGGGGATTGAACTCAGGGGCACTTAACCACTGGGCCACATCCCCAGCCTTTTTTTTTGTATTTTATTTAGAGACAGGGTCTCACTGAGTTGCTAAGTGCCTCGCCATTGCTGAGGCTGGCTTTGAACTCGCGATCCTCCTGTCTCAGCCTCCCAAAGTGCTGGGATTACAGGCGTGCGCCACCACGTCCAGCTTCTATTTCTTTTTTTAAATTGTTTTTCTTTTAGTTGTAGGTGGACACAATACCTTTTATTTGTTTGTTTTATATGTGGTGCTGAGGATCCAGCCCAGTGCCTCACATGTGCTAAGCAAGTACTCTACCACTGAGCCATAACCCCAGCCCCCCTACTTTTATTTTTCAGACCACATCTCTGTTTTCTTTGGGCATATTCTAAGGTTCAGCTCTCTCCTTATTCTTTTCCCCATTAAACTCTTCTTTCAGAATTCTCTCTCTCTCTCTCTCTCTCTCTCTCTCTCTCTCTCTCTCTCTCAGGATCAAACCCAGAGCCCTGTGCTTGCTAGACGACCACTCTACCACTGAGCTATACTGCTAGCCCCTGATTTCCTTTTGAATGCAAAATCTCAAGCCTCAAATCAGTCCTTGGAACTATCCAGCAATCCCACTCTTTCTCTAATAGGCTCACATTCCCATTCCCTAGAAGGTCTATGACAAGCCTTCTCTTTCCTGAAACATATACACACTTTTCTCGTTCTCAGTTTTAGCTAAAGACCTCAACTCATCCATTAATGAGAAATCAGAAACCATCAGGTGGAAACTTATCTTCCCACAATCAAAGCTACAAAATCCTGCTTTTATCTGTACCTTGATTCTCTTTTGTTACAATGAAGATTCTTTCTTCCAAAAGTCTGTTTCTCCACTTGTGTTCTATTCCTGTTCCTTTCTTTATTTTTCACTCTTCTATTCTCATTACCCACCAAGCTCTTTCCTGCCTCAGGGATTTGCATAAGCTCTGCAATATTAAATCCTACAACATGCATGAAGCCTGAAGATATTGTGCTAAGCGCAATAAACCTTAGTCACAGAAGGCCACTATACTTAGTCCATTTATTTTCCACTATGTGAGTGGGAAAATTGTCAAATTCATAGAAGAATAGAGTGTGCATTGCAATGGACTGGTGAGAAGGAAAAAAAGGGGAGTTAGTTGCTCATTAGTAGGTGTAAGATTTTGGTTATGTAAGATGATCTGCTGTACAACAATTGTGTAGGATGCTGTACTGTAAATTTGAGAAATTTGTTGAGGGCTGGGGGGTGTAGCTCAGTGGTAGAACATTTGCCTAGCATGAGAAGCCCTGGGTTTAATCCTCAGTACCACTTAAAAAAAAAAAAAAAAAATTAGGCTTAGGCAGGGTAGCACCACCTCTGTAGTTCCAGTCACTCAGGAGGCTGGGACAGGAGGACCACTTGAATTCAGAATATTGAGGCCAGCCTGGGCAACATCGTGAGATCCTGTTTACACAACAAAGAACACTATGGGTACTGGTGGATATCATTCCAGATTTTTTGTTTTGTTTTGGTACTGGGGATTAAACCTAGGGACACTCTACCACTGAGCCACACCCCCAGTCCTTTTTTCCTTTTGAAACAGGGTCTCCCTAAGTTGCTTAAGTCCTTGCTAAATTGCTGAGGTTGGTTTCAAACTTGCAATCTGCATGCCTCAGCCTCCCAAGTTATTGGAACCCAGGGCTTTTCATATACTAAGCTTGTACTCTACCACTGAGGACACCGTCAGCTCTTGCCAAATTACTTCTTAGCAATTAGATCTGTATGGATCTGTTTAGCATTTGAACAGTTTCTGAACTGTTCTCTGCTACAGGCTTTTATCTTTATTTCAGATTATAGGAAAATCCAACTCTCCATTTTGGCAATGCTATACAAATGAGGCAGAAAAACTAAACACCAATAGTGACTTTATGAATTGTCATTATGCTCCCAGCATTCTGATCTTCTCTGTGACTCTTCGCTCTGACTGCTTTCGTTCTGATCTTATTTTAGTGCCGGGTCTCCAACTACTATTTACATTTTCTTTTGGGGGCTGAAATGATTGTCCTATTATTACCCAGCATTTTCAGTTCTTATTTTTAATGTTTCAAGTTTGGCCACCTAATTAGGACATGACATTCAGTTCAGAACAAATTCTGGAATTTGTGACCTTCCTTAAATTGATACTTACCTATGGCAGATTTCTTTTTGGTGGGGGTGGGTAACAAGGATTGACCCCATGGGCCCTTATCTACTGGGCCACATCCCCGGCCCTTTTTATTTTTTATTTTTATTTTGAGACAGGGACTTGCTAAGTTGCTTAGGGCCTCGCTAAGTTGCTGAGGTTGCCTTTGAACTTGCAACCCTCCTACTTCAGTCTCCCAAATCACTGACATTACAGGTGTGCACCTGTGATGGGCCAGATTAACTTTATTTTATTTTTTTAGTTGTAGTTGGGCACAATACTTATATTTATTTATTTTTATGTGGTGCTGAAGATGGAACCCAGTGTCTTGCACATGCTAGGTGAGCGCTCTACCGCTGAGCCACAACCCCAGTCCCCCCACATTCATTTTTTTTTTTTTTTTTTTTAATATTTATTTATTTACTTTAGTTGCACACAGTGCGATGCATTTATGTTTATGTGGTGCTGAGGATCGAACCCGGGCTGCGCACGTGCGAGGCAAGCGCTCTGCCGCTGAGCCACAACCCCAGCCCCCCCCCACATTCTCTCTTTTTTTTTAAATATATATTTATTTGTTTTAGTTGTACACAATGCCTTTATTCTTACGTGGTGCTGAGGATTGAACCCCGGCTGACCCTGGCCGCGCACGTGCTAGGCAAACGAGCGCTCTACCGCCGAGCCACAACCCCAGCCCCCAGATTCTCTTTTGACTTTTGTTTTTTCTTTAATGGACTAGTTCTGGGAACACCGTGTTGCATGACTCTAGACAGAAACATTTACATTGCATTCTATGTTAGTGGTTTTTCCCCTACTGGAACATTACTATAATCTATGTGTTTTGGGGTTTTGTTTTTGCTTTTGTAGTGCTGGAGATAGAACCCAAGGCCTCTTGCATGCTAGGCAAGGGCACTACCACCAAACTACATCTCATCCCTGTCATTTGTTTTATGCTTTCCTCCCAACTCACTAGAGCCATTCTTCCTCCATAGTGTAACAACTAGATGCCCACCTGTAGTCACCCACCTGTCCAATTTTTAGATCCAGTCCTGGCCATAAATGAGTTTTAAGACCCTGTGAGACTCAGTCCAATTTATCCTTGTGCTTATTTCCAGTGTTATCATTCTGTTAAATGAGCTTTCCAAAACCTGGGCCCTAGAACTGGCACCTAGTGCCCTGTTTTGCCCTGGTAACTTGCCTAGGACCCTCATCCTATAGATAGTCTCACCACTTCATGTCACAACTCCCTCATGACAATTGCTTGCTTAATTACCTGCCAACTGAGCCGGGCATGGTGGTGCACGCCTGTAATCCCAGCACTTGGGAGGCTGAGGCAAGAGGATTGTGAGTTCAAAGCCAGACTCAGCAATGGTGAGGCACTTAGCAACTCAGTGAGACCCTGTCTCTAATAAAATACAAAACAAAAAAACAAACAAACAAAAAAGGCTGGGGATGTGGCCCAGTGGTCGAGTGCCCCTGAGTTCAATCCCCAGTACACACACACACACAAAAAAAAATTACTTGCCAACTGTTGTTTATTGTTATGCATATGGAATACTATTAGCATGCTAGACTAAACCTATAGCTATGTCTAAGTCCAGTGCTAGACTCATACTAGGGGAATCTGATCACATTTTTTGACTATTTCTCTAGTCAAAAGCTGTTCATTATGTCCACTAATATCTCAAAATGAAAGGGTATTAGAATATTAGACTTTTTTTTTTTTTTTTTTTTTTTTTTTTTGGTATTAGGGATTAAACCCAGAGTGCTCTACCCCCGAGCCAACCCTGTTTATTTTTTAATTTGAGACAAGTTCTCTACAAGTTGCCCAGGCTGGTTTTAAACTTGTGATCCTCTTGCCTCAGCCTCCAGAGTAGCTGTGATTACAGGCATGTGCCATTATGCCAGGATTTGAACCTTTTAAAAGGTGATATCCCAACCAAAAAGCAGTATTCAGATGTTACCTGGTAATGAATATCAAACCCCTTTCTATAGATATTATGCTTTAGGTGAGACTTAAAGTTACCTTGATTATAAAATCATCAAACTTTTAAAACATGATTTTTTGAAAACATTTTAGTCATTTTAGGTGACTCATCTTCTACTGGTTCACACAAAATATGTGCTAGTTCTATAATATGACCTTCTCTGAATCCTAACAAAGCAAATTTGAACAAAAAGAATTTTATTTTATTTTATTTTTTAATATATATTTATTTGTTTTAGTTGTACACAATGCCTTTATTCTTACATGGTGGTGAGGATTGAACCTGGGCAGCACACGTGCTAGGCAAGCACTCTACTGCTGAGCCACAACCCTAGCCCCCAAAAGAATTTTGTTAAAGATGATCAAACCCCTAGAAAATAATTACACATTGTAATAAGTGAAACTCATTATAATAAATGAAAATGATAAATTATAATAAATAAAAGTGAAAATGATTTGACTTAATAGATTACCTGGCCAAGTTTTTTGTTCAGTTGCCAAGAAGTAACTTCCTTACCATAAAAGGTTTCCATGTTTTCTTTTATTTTCTCTATTCTAAAGAGAAATCTCAGCTACATTTACTCATACCATCTCATTAAGTTTTGCAAGAAATCTATAAAGTGTATTTGGAATTACAATTATAAAAAGAAAATTGAGAACACTTATTTTGTTCTTGGAAAACTTTATTTCAGTTTAAACAACAAAGTAAATGATATTTATGTCATTCAGGAGCAGATGAGAGTATGGTCATCCTTCATAGCTACATCGTTGACAAATTCCAAATGAGAGGCATAATCTAGGTAAAAGACACTTATTACTCCAGATTATATTTATCTTCCAATCTGAGATCATGAAATTAGTCAAAAAGATTAGAAATAGATTTACACGAAGTCACATCAGAAAAGCTGAGAAAGTGATGTCTAATTTGGAAAATTACATTCTCTTTCTACTTCATACTCAGAAGAATGATTTTTTTTTTCCATGCTAGGGATTGAACCCAGGGCCTTGCACATGCTAGGCAAGTGATCTACCTCTGAGCCACCCACCCAACCCAAGAGGGAATCCTTAAGAATCAGCAACAGATGGTTCATACTGTACGTATTACAAACAATGATATGTACTTTCATCAGTTTCATATGATTATTAGGATTCAAGATATTATTTAAAATCTAGATATAGGTTCAAACAGTCAAGTCAAGGCCAGAAAATGAAAATCTTAGATTTCTTTAGAGGAAACATAAAAACATGATTATTTGGATCTTGTCTTAATTTAAGATTAAAAGTCTATTTTTAATGTATTAAAAAAAAACATGGTAGCATTGTTACACACCTGAAAAAGATTGCAAGTACAATATCCCCATAACAGCAACTGAGAAAGCTAATTAGTCTACAGATTTTGTTTCTGATACAGTATTTCTTTGAGCCTGCTTTCTGTTAACAATTATCTTGCCAGATAATTATGACATTGATTTTCAAGCTCTTCTTCCATTGTATTTTTCCCTTTTAACTAAGATGTATCTAGAGATAATGAGACAATGCACAACAGCTCTAATGACCTTCAATAATTTTTTTTACTAAATTGTTGATCTTTCTTTTTTTTTTTTAAATATTCATTTATTTGTTTTAGTTGTACACAACAATGCCTTTATTTTTACGTGGTGCTGAGGATCGAACCCGGGCTGCGCACGTGCTAGGCGAGCGCTCTAGTGCTGAGCCACAACCCCAGCCCCATTAGTTGATCTTATTCCAGTGAAATCTAATGACAAATTTAACCAATAGCCTTTGATTTCAAAATTACTTAGACTAGTAGAATACTGCATCATATACTTTTTTTTTTTTTTTTAAATTTTGAGACAGGGTCTCACTAAATTGCTAAAGGCCTTGCTAAATTGCTGAGGCTGGCCTCAAACCTGTGATCCTCCTGCCTAGGCCTCCGGAGCTGTTGGGAATACAGGAGTGTTCCACCACACTGGCATATACAGACATCTTAATCAATAATCTACTTACATCTCAAAACAAGTTATCTTTCTAAACAATTTACAAATGTGAAATATGCAATATTGTTTGAAATAAATATACAATATGTTGTTTCTACATTCTCATACAGGCTTAAAAATGAGGTAATAAAAACTTAACTGATTAAAACTTTTACCATTCTGGAAATATCTTAGGGAAATAAAGGTGAAATTTTATTTTCTTAGGTCTTTTTGTGTTTTCTTTGAATGCTTCTGAGTACCTTTTTCTATGCTGAAAAATTATGTAAAAAATCCTTAAGCTTTGTTGGATAATCTGTCATCACTCCAGTTGCTCCCAACTCGAAAGCTCTTTTGTATTCTTGTTCTTCATTTAATACCCACACATATACCTGAAAATCAGAATCACAAATATGAAAAGAAATGTTAAAAGAGGAAATTATTTTTCTAACATTTATCCACTGTAATCTCAACATACTCAGAACCTTTTAAAGTTGCCATTTTAAGGAATCAGTGAATTTATAAAAATTCCATTTGCTCATTAAATATGCACTGCCCGACCCCTCTGACTTTAGCTACTCTCATCTATACATAAAGAGGAATCTAGCTACAGAAACATTAATGCTTTATTATTAACTATAAGGTAGAGTTTAAGGTCCTCATTTGTGAATCAGCAAGGCAGCAGCACCAGAATTGGGGTTCAAACTAAGTCAGTTAAAGCCCCCTGCCCTTTAAACTTGTGTTGAATTGATAAGCTACACTGTTTTCAAAATGCATCATTCTGGAAACTTACTTGAATGCCTCGGGCAGTGAGGTGGTCAAATAAAGCTTTCCTCATTAATAAACTAGAAAAGAAAAGCAGAACAGATTTAGGTATTTCTTTCTTTTTTCTTTTTGTTTTGTTTTGTTTTGGTACTGGGGATGTAACCCAGGCATGCTTTGCCACTGAGCTACATCCCAGCCCTTTTTTTATCTTTTTTTTTTTTTTTTTTGGTACCAGGGATTGAACTCAGGGGCACTTGACCACTGGGCCACATCCCCAGCCCTTTTTTTGTATTTTTATTAGAAGCAGGGTCTCACTGAGTTACTAAGTGCCTCGCCATTGCTGAGGCTGGCTTTGAACTCGCGATCCTCCTGCCTCAGCCTCCCAAAGTGCTGGGATTACAGGCGTGCGCCACCGCTTTTTTTATCTTTTGAGACAGGGTCTTGCTAAGTTGCTTAGGGTCTAGCTAAATTGATGAGGCTAGCTTGGAACTTATGATCCTTTTGCCTTGGCCTCCGGAATTGCTGGGATCACAGGCGTGTGCCACCATGCCCTGCTATATTTCTTAGTCCTAACTAATGACTAGAATTAGTCCTTAGTCCTACCTAGGTCAATATAGACATTAGTAATTCTTTATTTAATTGAATCCCCAAAATTCAGCAATACAAGTAAAGGTCTTAAGTAATAGTAGCTGCTGGGGATAAATTTAAATCTTAACTGCTGGATCTCCTTCAACTGTTGGCTGCTGGCTCGTGGACAACCAGAACCTCCTCCAGTACTGCCACTAGATCCTCAGAAGACCCCCTCTTATGGAAATGTCAGTAGAGAAGAGGATTCCTCACTTTCCCTGCTGGAGCCATAATGAGAGTGAGAAAGCTAGGAAGTGTGTGTTCTTGACTTTCCAGTTTAAAATAAGGTAGGAAATTCATGTCAAGTTCTTTAACATCATATTTCAGTTACATAGTCTTTTGTTAGCTATCTTAAAAATCATATATACATTAGTTATACTATTCAATATCTATGAAAAAAGCCATTTTTAGTTTCAAATAACTAAAAGTGCACTTTTAGACTACAAATCACTTGAGCAAGATGTGAACTAATTGTACTGGAAAGTTATTATTTCTTCTTCTTCTTCTTCTTCTTTTTTTTTTTTTTTTTTTTTGATTGGAGATTGAACACAGGGGTGCTTTACCACTGAGCTACATCTCCAACCATTTCTACTATTTTTTAAAAATATTTTTAGTTGTAGATGGACATTTTTTATGTAAATAAAAAAATTTCTATTTATTTATTTTTATGTGGTGCTGAGGATTGAACCCAGTACCTCACTCGAGCTAGGTGAGCACTCTGCTACTGAGCCACAACCCCAAACCCCATTTCCTTCTTTTTATTTTGAAACAGAGTCTCATTAAATTGCTGAGGCTGTCTTGGAACTTGTGATCCTCCTGCATCAGCCTCCTGAGTTGCTGGGAGTACAGACATGTGCATGGCACCCATCTAAAAGTTATACAAATTATTTTTATTCAGTTATATCTAATAGAATGATTAAATGAGATAAACCTGAAATGTGATTTAAAAAAAAACTTTATTTATTAATTTGTTTTTATGTGGTGCTCAGGATGAAACCCAGTGCCTTACACATGCTAGGTAAGCGTTCTACCGCTGAGCCACAACCCCAGCCCCTCATGTGCTTTTAATGCCAATTAAAAATGCGTTCTTCAAAAATAGAAATTAAATCAAGAATAAAGGGGAAAAAAAAAGAATAGACCCTGTGACACAGATAAAACATAAAATCAATTTTCCAAAACTTTGAAAGAGGAGCTACATAATAAAAGATTATGCCAGGCATGGTGGCGCATGCTTGTAATCCCAGCAGGTCGGGAGGCTAAGGCAGGAGGACTGAGTTCAAAGCCAGCCTCAGCAGATTAGCAAGACACTTAGCAACTCAGCGAGACTCTGTCTCTAAATAAAATATTAACAAGGGCTGGGTGGGTGCTCAGTGGATGAGCACCCCTGGGTCCAATTCCCGGTACAAAAATAAAAAATAAGTTGTGATTTAGGACTATTAACATATTTAAGCATTCAAGGCTCCATTCCTTTTTTCTTTTTTAAATTCTTTTTTAAAAAATATTTATTTATTTTAGTTGTACACAATGCCTTTATTTATTTTTACATGGTGCTGAGGATCGAACCCTCACTTGCTAGGAGAGCGCTCTACCGCTGAGCTACAACCCCAGCCCTCAAGGCTCCATTCTAAAGCCAAACATAAAACAATTACATAATTTTACCTAAAATTAAACTCAATATATTGTAGAAATTGGGCATTTTTCTTTAAAGTGGGTCTCCACACCCTGCAGGTAGGACCTCTCTGCTGCTGAGTCTTGGTACAAATGTTTCTAAGAAATGTGCCAATAGGCAATACATATTTTTACATATTGTTTTGCACACTTCTTTTCACCATGTTTTTGTCTGTGAACTAGTGGAATCAGGAAATAAGTAGAAAGCGATGGCTTTTTACTCCAACTCTTCTACTAACTAGCTACATAACCCTAAGTAAATCATTTCACTGGGTGAATGGGGGCTCAGTTTTCTCACAAAGGTGGATGACACTAACTCTCAAAATTCCTCCTAAGGTTTTGTGTCTAGTAAGCAATTAAGCTAGTTCTAAATGATTCATATACATCCACTTGCGTAGGAGGTGCTTACCAAGTCCTTGTTGCAAATTCCATGTGGGAAGCTTGCACTAAATTTTAAATGTGATATTTATTAAACACAGAGCAATAACTTGCATATCAAGAAACTAAAATTCTTACATATCCGAAAGCCAGATGAGAAACTTTTGACTTCTGGACATGGTGTGTGGTTCTTTTAGCCTGAGGAAAGATAACATTTGAATAACAAGTTAGAAACACAGGAATAAGCCAAGTTAAAAATGAAAAAAAAAAAAAACCATTGCCTGTCCTTAGTACTTTTTTTTTTTTTTTTTTTGGTAGCAGGGATTGAACTCAGGGACACTCGACCACAGCCCTTTTTTGTATTTTATTAGAGACAGGGTGTCACTGAGTTGCTAAGTGCCTCGCCATTGCTGAGGCTGGCTTTGAACTCGTGATCCTCCTGCCTCAGCTTCCCAAGTGCTGGGATTACAGGCGTGCACCACCGTGACTGGCCTTAGTATGTTCTTAAAAATTTTTTTTGTGTGTGAAAAGGACAACAATAATAAAAAGCCCAGCTCTGTTTTGTTTCCACTGGCCTCAAGCTAACTTTTTGCTACCACTATTCAAAAGTGAAAATAAAAATTATATTTCAGAGACCTGGTGCCCTGGATTTATCATGACTCCTCTTTTTTAGACAACCTCATTCTCCTCCTTTGCTATAATTTCATATGTAGTAGATTTAAACACACAACCAAATTTTACTATGAATTAAAGATATTTGGGGTAAAAGTGAGATGTATAATGTATGTTTTTCTTTCCTTTTCAATATTTGAGGACCCGGACCTGTGTCTTTTTTAATTATCTCTTCTACTAAAAGGCTCTATCTGACTTTTTTAGCCCCATGCTGAGTTCCTTCCTCCCATCTCTTTGAGGTTTGAGTTAAATAACTACCTAAGTCACTAACTTGGGCTTGTGTCGGAAAGGAAATCTCTGACACTGCTCTCTCCTACCAAGATTAATTAGAGGCTTTCTAAGTTTATTAGTGGGTAGTCATTTTCATTCTTCCCAGATCTTCATTTCCTGTTTCCTCTCTGACCCTTCCTGACTATACTTTTAATTCTGAGAGTCCACAACTGTTAAATTCCTCTTTTTACTTTCAGTTTGAACTCAAGTTTTATTAGAAGCTCTCTGAATGAAGTACAAGTTCTTCTTTTCTCTGAGATGGAAACTCCTGGTTGAAATTTCAGGAATCCAGGGATATTAATTACCTCATTAAATAGAATTATTAGATTGTCTTAATATCCATTTGTCCTCCATACAAACATTAAAACACACACAAATAATATTCAACCTGCTTTAATCCATAACCACTTTTTAGAGAAAAAGACTAATACTATATTGTTTGTGTTTCTTATGTTTCTATTTCAATAATTTTTTTTTTTTCAAAAGAAACACATATAGATAATCTCAAGAGCACAACAGTCAACTCCAGGCAGGAGAAAAGCTATATGTGGTTAGTAATCACTTTATTGTGCGTGTGTGTTGTTGAGAATTGAACAATAGAACCCAGAGCCTCTCACATGCTAAGCAAGTGCTCTACCACTGAGCTACCCCTCTAATCCCAGGAATCATTCTAATATAACAAATGAAAATTGTTTCTTTGTAGATAAGAAGTGTTTTCTGCCGGGCGTGGTGGTGCACACCTGTAATCCCAGTGGTTCAGGAGGCTGAGACCAGAGGACAGTGAATTCAAAGCCACCCTCAGCAATGGTGAGGCACTAAGTAACTCAGTGAGACCCAGTCTCTACGTAAAATACACAATAGGGCTGGGGATGTGGCTCAATGGTTGAGCACCCCTGAGTTCAATCCCTGGTACCCGCACCCCCCGCCATAATCATGCTAAGTGAAATAAGCCAGTCTCATATGTGGAAGCTAGAGCAAAATATATCCCCATATAAAGATATAGGGACGATCAGCAGAGTAAAGAAGGAGATTAAGAGGGAGAAAGGAGGGACAGGAAAGGAGAGGAAAGAAGGAATTAATTTTTAAAAATCATGCTATGTGCATATATAAATATACCACAGAGAATTTCACCTTTACATATAAGTAGAAAGAATGGATCAAAAATAAATAAAGATGGGACTGGGGTTGCAGCTCAGTGGTAGAGCACCTGCCTGGCATGTGTGAGGAAGTGGGTTCAATCCTCAGCACCACATAAAAATAAGTAAATAAAATAAAGATATTTTGTCCAACTACAACTAAAAAATAAATATTAAAAAAGTAAATATATAAATAAAGAGATGAATGAAAGGAATATTTGTAGAGAAGAGGAAAGAGAATGAGGGAAGGAAGGAGGGGAGAGAAAAGGCAGGGAATGTGAACTGAAATTGAATTTCATGCATGTATGATTTTGTCAGGATGAACTTAACTTCTATGTATAATGATAATGGCCTAATTAAAAAGAAGAAATCACATTCTAAGTGTGGATTTTGTGATGAAAAGTTCTTTAATAATAACAACAAATACAATTTAATAATTATTGAGTGCTGTTTATTATTTTCCAGGTAACAGTAAACATTTTAAACATTTTCATCTTTTAAATTTGTGAATGGAAAGCAAGGCTCTGTACCTAGTAGAGAAATTATGTAAACATATGTATCTCATACAAACTATAATCAACCCTTTTCTTTCTCTTATTTCCAAAGGTTTTTTTTTTTTTTTTTTTTTTTTTGCCTTTTTATTTTTTCTCTTCACCTTTTTGGTGAGGTAGTAGTGGCTTTTCTTCCTAAATGTGTTATTCCTGCTGGTACTTAAGCTCATTTCTTTTTAACTGACTTCTGAGTACACAGGCACAGGAAGTTGTAACCTGAGATTGGTCCAGATAAAGGATAATCCTCTATTATTTAATTTGGAAAATGTCTCTTAAAATTATCTCAAAAAGCATTGTTAATATGTCAAGTAATAGAACATGGAAATAACTACAGAAATCTGTTCTGTGTGTGTGTGTGTGTGTGTGTGTGTGTGTTTGAGCCCCCGGTGATGGGGCTCAAACCCATGGCCTCGTGCATGTTAGTAAGTGCTCTACCATAGAAATACACCCCAACCCCAGAGAAATCTATTATTTAACAATGATATTTATCCTAGTCTGTTTTCTGTTGCTGTAACAAAATACCCAAGGTGGGGAAATTTATAAAGGAAAGAGATTATTTAGCTCATGGTTTTAGAATTCCAAGAGCATGACAATGGTATTTGGTTGGCTTCTTTTGAGGGCCTTTTGGTGACAGAAAAGCAGTAAAGAATGTGCAAAAGAAAGGTAAGTATACAAGAGAAGCAAGAAAAAGCCAAGGGCAAGGGGTTGGGGTTGTGGCTCAGCGGTAGAGCGCTCACCTAGCACGTGCGTGGCCCGGGTTCAATCCTCAGCACCACATACAAATAGGGGCATTGTGTACAACTAAAGCAAATAAATAAATATTTAAAAAAAAAAAAAAAAAAAAGCCAAGGGCAAGAACTCATTCCCACAAGAAAGGCTTTAATCCTTTTAGTGACCTAATGACCTAATCACTTTCTCACCATCACTCAGTACTGTTACTTTGGGGACCAAACCTCAACATGAGTTTTATAGGGGACAAACCACATCCAAGCCACAACAAAGAGTGGGTGTAACCCAGTGGTGGAGTGCATGCTTGGCAAGTGCAAGGCCCTGGGTTCAATTCCCAGCACCAAAACAAACAAAAGCTATACTGATATCAATGAGCCTTTATCTTTTTTGGGGAGTGGGGGCAGGTACCAGGGATTGAACTCAGGGGCACTCGACCACTGAGCCACATCCCCAGCCTTGTTTTATATTTTATTTAGAGACAAGATCTGACTGAGTTGCTTAGTGCCTTGCTTTTGCTGAGACCGGCTTTGAATTCACAATCCTCCTGCCTCAGCCTCCCAAACCATTGGTATTACAGGTGTGCACCACTGCACCCAGCAAGCCTTTATCTTAATCCTTCTATAATTGATAATTGATGAAAAAAGGATAAGCACTTACTTCAGTATGATAGAAGGCATTGGGATTTCAAAAAATTGTTCTCGAATGGGCACAAAAGGTAAGAGGCCAGTGAAGAAAAGACCAAGAATGAGCAGAACACGTTGTAGACTGAAGAGTATAGGAATATCTGAATTCTAAAAGACAAACAATATTACGTTACTTTACAGTAATTGCTCAAATAAAGAGGTTTATTTCATAAGTCTCAAAATTTACCAAGACTATATCTTGACATCTATTGCAAGCAATCACCAAATTATGAATATCCGTTTACAAATACATCAAATGGCTAGTCTGCAACAAAAGAGTATGGATTTCAATGTGCAAATTTTTGCATTTGCCTTTAAATATCTACTGGTTTATTTTTATAATTTTTGTACCTGTACTATTTGCAAGCTGTATGTGTCAGTTGACTATTACGAATAAAAACCCAATTTGGATAGGAAAAAAATAGTAAAGATCTACTTTGGAGCCCTATTGTATAATTAATGTAAGTAAAGTTTCTCTACTCCCTATATCTTTCTTTGTTTTTACAACGCCACTCTCTCTGTTAGTCACAGTATTCACAACTAGAAACTAAACATACCAGAATCTAATAGAACAAAATAAAGAGAGAATATATGAAATATTCAGTAATCTGACTCCTGTTTAATATATCTGTTGAGACATGCGCATATACACAGAAATTATATCAATACTGTTGCACATATTTCATATTTCAGCTATGTATGGATCAAACCTAAAATATAAATAGGATTTTCTAAGTTAGGCCAAGAATTTAATCATTATTTCAAGTTTCAATTGGAAAATGTGTTCAACATTCCAAAACTTTTTAAAACTGCAGGTTATGTGTATGTGTGCATTTGTGTGTATTTCTTTATGGTAAAATACATAGAACATAAAATTTAACATCTTTTTTTTTTTTTTTTTTTTGGTACCGGGGATTGAACTCAGGGGCATTTGACCACTGGGCCACATCACCAGCCCTTTTTTTTTTTTTTTTTTTTTTTTTATTAGAGACAGGGTCTCACTGAGTTGCTAAGTGCCTTGCCATTGCTGAGGCTGGCTTTGAACTCGCGATCCTCCTGCCTCAGCCTCCCAAGAGCGCCACGGCGCCCGGCAAAATTTAACATCTTAGCCGGGCGTGGTGGCTTACGCCTGTAATCCCAGCACTTTGGGAGGCTGAGGCAGGAGGATCGAAGGTTCAAAGCCAGCCTCAGCAATGGCGAGGCACTTAGCAACTCAGTGAGACCCTGTCTCTAATAAAATACAAAAAAGGGCTGGGGATGTGGCCCAGTGGTTGAGTGCCCCTGAGTTTCAATTCCCGGTACCACAAAAAAAAAAAAAAAAAAAAAAAATTTAACATCTTTACCAATTTTAAATGTATAGCTCTGTGACTTTTAAGTATTTTCACATTGTTGTAAACTGATCTCCAAAAGTCTTTTCACCTTGTAATACTGAAATTCATACTCATTAGATAGAAATTCCCCATTCCTTCTCTCCCAACCTCTTCATATGTACACAGGCATATACATAAACTTTTTTTGTGTAGTATTGGAAATGGAACCCAGGGCCTTGTATATGCCAGGAAAGTGCCCTACACACTGAAAAAAAAACATGAAAATCATGGTTACAATTTTTTTCCATAATATATTTTTATTTAATTAAAAATTGTTTTTAGTTGTAGATAGACACAATACCTTTATTTTATTTATTTTTATATGGTGCTGAGGATCCAACCTAGTGCCTCACATGTGCTAGGCAAGCGCTCTACCACTGAGCCATAACCCCAGCCCTATAATATATTTTTAAATCATGCAAAAATAATTGATTTAAAATAATTAATGTAAATGACCTTATTTCTTTATTTAAAAAAATAAGTAAGGAAGTTTGAGGATTTATTTTGCCTGTATTCATATGATGCTTCATAACATTTTTTACTTATTTATTTACAGGTGTTTCAGCTGTAACATAGTATACAAGATCCTGAAAAACCTTGAGTTCTGCAAATTCATACATTAAGGATAAGAGAGGTTAGGGGGAAAATAGGGTTGGGGCTGGCTCTCAAAACTTATGCAACTTTAGCCGGGCGCGGTGGCGCACGCCTGTAATCCCAGCACTTTGGGAGGCTGAGGCAGGAGGATCGCGAGTTCAAAGCCAGCCTCAGCAGTGGCGAGGCACTTAGCAACTCAGTGAGACCCTGTCTCTAAATAAAATACAAAAGAGGGCTGGGGATGTGACCCAGTGGACGAGTGCCCCTGAGTTCAATCCCCGGTACAACAACAACAAAAAAAAAAACTTATGCAACTTTGGAACCAAAGCACTAAAAACAGTACTGGGTACTTCTGGAGAGCTATGCAAGGCTGTCTGTGGGGGTAGGAGAAGAATGGTAGGTTGCCAATGTTTAACAAAAATTCTATCCTATATCTTTTCTTTTCTTTTTTTTTTTTTTTTTTAATAGTGGGGGTTAAACCCAAGTGCTTAATCACTGAGCAACATCCTCAGCCCTTTTTATTTTTATTTATTTATTTATTTATTTATTTGGGGGGGAGGGTACTGGGGATTAAACTCAGGGACACTGAGCCACATGCCCAGCCCTATTTTTTTTTGTATTTTATTTAGAGACAGGGTCTCACTGAGTTGCTTAGCACCTTGCTGTTGCTGAGGCTGGCTTTGAACCTGCAATCCTCCTGTATTGCTGGGATTACAGACATCTGCCACCATGCCCAGCTTGTAAAATTCTTATAAATCATACTTTACAAACTGTAAAAGACATATCACTTAATTATACAGAATGTTGTTAACATAAATGACAAATATTATTGAAACATTTTTACTGTGATGTTTGAATATTATGCTGAAAGAGTTTGGGAGTTTTCAAATTCTAATATAATACAAAGCCAGAGGCTTGGGGTGGTGTAGGGAACATGAATCAAGGGAAAAATTCTGTGATTATGGACCAACAGCGATCTTTTTATTGTGAACTATTTACAGACTTACAGGAAGTTGCAAAAATAGTAGAGTCTCATTCACCCTTTACTCAGCTTCCAGAAAAGGTGACATCTAATGTAACTGTAGCATAGTATCAAAATGAAAAATTGACATTGGTACATTACTATTTTCAGTTTTTTTACCATTTTTTCTTTGCTTCCCCATTTTTAAAATGTATTTATTTGTGTGTGTGTGTATGTGTGTGTGTGTGTGTGTGAGAGAGAGAGAGAGAGAGAGAGAGAGAGAGAGATACTAAGTTCTATGCAATTTTAACCCATGTATAGATTCATGCAAGCACCATCACAGGCAAGATACACAACTGTTTCATGATTACACAAGAAGCCCTTGTGCCATCTCTATATTGGTACCCACTCTCTACCCCATCCTCAGCTGCTGTCCCCTGATCTTCTCTCCATATCTACAGTTTTGAGAATGTTATATAAATGAAATCGTACAGCCTTTTGAGATTTTTTTTAAACATTTATTTATTTGCTTTAGTTGTACACATGCGTTTATTTTTATGTGGTGCTGAGGATGGAACCCGGGCCACACACATGCTAGGCTAGCGCTCTACCGCTGAGCCACAATCCCAGCCCCGATTGTTTTTTTTTTTACTAAGCATAATGTCTTTGAGGACCATCCAAGTTGTTGCATGTATCACTAGTTCATTCAGCAACTTTCATTGCTGAATAGTATCCTGCTATATGGATGTGCCAAAATTTGTTCAGCTATTTATGTACTGAAGGACATTTGGGTTTTCCCATGATTTTGCTTATATGCATAAGGTTGCCATAAACATTCACGTACAAGTTTTTGTGTGCTTAAGTTTACATTTTTCTGGGATAAATGCCCAACATGAAATTGCGGGTTCATATGGTAATAGATATTTAATTATTAAAAAAAAAAAAAACTACTCAAGTACTGAAGAGAGTGACTATACTATTTTACAGGCCCCACTAACAACCTATGTAAAGTCCAACTTCTCTGCATCCTTTCCAGAATTTGGTATTATAATTATTTATTTTTTTAAAGAATTTAACTTATTTATTTGTTTTTATGTGGTGCTGAGAATCAAACCCAGTGCCTCACAAGTGCTAGGTGAGCACTCTACAACTGAGTTACAACCCCAACCCTATAATTACTTTTTATTTGAAAAGTTTTATGATGGTGTAAAAAGGTTGGCAGGCATAGTAATATATGAAAATACCATTAGACAGGGGTTGGGGTTGTGGCTCAGCAGTAGAGTGCTTGCCTAGCACATGCACGGCCTGGGTTCGATCCTCAGCACCATGTAAAAATAAAGGTATTGTGTACAACTGAAGCAAATAAAGAAACATTTAAAAAAATCATTAGATAATAATTAGTTATGCAAAAGTCTTAGTTCTAAATTCCTATGCATTTGAAGTCACTCAGCCAAGTGAGTGCTCTCTTTTCTCCTTTGTACATAAGTTACCTCAGGATCTCACAGAGCTTACTGCCCATAAACAGAAATTATTTGCTTTAATGAGAGCCTCAGGTGTACTTTGAATTGCAATGGTGGTGACTGTGAGTATTTTGCCTTTTTTTGTTAGGAATGACCATCCCAAAAGTTCTTTGTATTTGAGAATTGCTACTTGTCTCATAAAGAGTCCTCCTCTTCCACCTCCTCCCTTTCTTCTCCTTCTCCTCCTCCCCGCCCCTCCTCCTCTTGTAGTGCTAGGGATCAAACCCAGGGCATACTGCATGCTAGGCAAGTGCTCTACCACCAAGCTACAATACTTTTTTTTTTTTTTTTTTTTTTTTTTTTTTTGAGACAGGGTCTTGCAAAGTTGGCAAGGCTGGCCTCGAACTTATCATCCTCCTCCCTCAGCCTTCCAAGTTGCTGGGATTATAGGTGTGCACCACCATGCCCAGCTCAAATTAATTTTTATAGACATATTTCCTTCAATCAGAAAATTTTCAATGAGTGGATGTCCTTGATTTTTTTTTTTTTTTTTTTTTTTTTTTTTTTTTTTGGTACTGGGGATTGAACTAAGGGGCCCTTGACCACTGGGCCACATCCCCAGACCTTTTTTGTATTTTATTAGAGACAGGGTCTCACTGAGTTGCTAAGTACCTCGCCATTGCTGAGGCTGGCTTTGAACTCGCGATCCTCCTGCCTCAGCCTCCCAAGTGCTGGGATTACAGGCGTGTGCCATCACGCCCGGCTGCCCTTGATTTTTATACTGCCTGATAATCATGATCTTGGCTTAATTTATCTAAGTCTATTTGAAGGGTAAGGCAAAAAGAAGTTGAAAGATTAAACAATTTTTTAATTCAAAATTACACAAGCCGGGCGCGGTGGCGCACGCCTGTAATCCCAGCACTTTGGGAGGCTGAGGCAGGAGGATCGCGAGTTCAAAGCCAGCCTCAGCAATGGCGAGGCACTTAGCAACTCCATGAGACCCTGTCTCTAATAAAAATACAAAAAAAGGGCTGGGGATGTGGCCCAGTGGTCAAGTGCCCCTGAGTTCAATCCTGGGTACCACAAAAAAAAAAAAAAAAAAAAAAATTACACAAAACAATTACCTACAAAAAGATATTGCAACATGGGAATCATATTTTGTCTTATAACGCACATAATAAAATGTGATCAACAATTAATATTAGCATGTGAGAATAATTCTATGAACCAGTCTAATCAATTACATTGAACTTAAATTGCAAGGTCCAAATCTATTGTCTCTATTAGTAAACTTCTGGCTAGTTGCCTCCATTCAGTATCATCTGTCTTTCTCTACAGGCTTTGGAAAAAGATAGTTTATAAAATTATTAGTGTAATGAAGTATGTATAGACATATAACAACACAAAAGATAGATCATTTTGTACCGTACCATTTTGAAACTTACCTCTTTGTAGCACTTTTCTACAATTTCATAACTGGCATTACCCCATACTGTTAAATGTTCTCGCTTATACTGCTTTACCAATTCTGAAACCTATAGATGTGAAAATTCAAAATTTTATGCATGTGCCTATTTATAAATCCACTTGTATCATTTCACTTTAAAAATTTCAGATTATTTTTTAAAAGTTGTTTACATTTTACCATTATATGATTTATTTAACAGAATACAACTATTTATTAGTTTCACATGAACTTATTACAAATTAAACACGTTAAACCAGAAAGTAATTGTATAAATAGAAGAATAATTGGCTGATAGGAGTTTACTTTTTATTCATGACTGAAATGTGCCAGTTCACTCTGAAAATAGACTCCCCTGCAGTAAAATGACCTCTACCAAGATGTTATTTAAAACAATGCTGATCCGTGGAGTATCATGTTTCCTTGAACACTACCAATCTATGCAGTCAGCTACTCTGACCTTATTTAGTTTGTGAAATTGGATGACTCCAGTACCTTCTTAATCAGCACATTGTTGTTGACTTTGATGTCGATGTTAATGGGGGTGTTAGGAAAGGCATCAAAAACTTCCTTCAGTAATGGAATTCGGTTATCTTTTCCTTCACACTGGCATGCTGGGAAAGCAAGATTTGTAAATGTATTTTTAAAAGTTAATTTACATTTTTAAGAAAAGTTATATAGTATGTGTTCATATGAGGACATTTACAAATTGAGGCAAAGCATTAAGAAGAAAAGAAAATAATTTAAAACCTAAAAACTGGGCTGGGGTTGTGGCTCAGCGGTAGAGCGTTCGCCTAGCACGAGCACGGCCCGGGTTTGATCCTCAGCACCACGTAAACATAAATGCGTTGCATTGTGTACAACTAAAGCAAATAAATAAATATTTAAAAAAATAAAACCTAAAAACTTAGATATAACCTTTATGACCACTTGGTATGCTTTCTCTACTTTTTTCCTATGCAAAATTTAATATGATTATAATAGAGTGTGCCTACAAGAATTTAACCTGATCTTTTCACACAAAAATATTTTCATGTCAATACCTTATGTTTATAATTATGACTTTATATTTTTCTTAAACTTTACATTTTAAGAATTCTCTAGGTTCACATACAGTTTTAAGATTGATGTACCTTTAGCTGGGCGTGGTGGCACACGCCTGTAATCCCAGCACTTGGGAGACTGAGGCAGGAGGATCGCGAGTTCAAACCCAGTCTCAGCAATGGCAAGGCACTTAGCAACTCAGTGAGACCCTGTCTCTAATAAAATACAAAAAAGGGCTGGGAATGTGGCCCAGTGGTCGAGTGCCCCTTGGTTCAATCCCCAGTACAAAAAAAAAAAAAAAAAAAAAAGATTGATGTACCTTTATCCAGATTTATTAGTGATGACCTCTTGCAAACCACTATATCAAAACAGGATACTGACAATAATACAATCCATTGATCTGATTTTATTGTGATTTTATATGGTTTCAACATACTCCACTGAAGAATTATACAATAATTTAATTATTTTAATATTGTTTCTAAAGTTTTGCTATGACATCATCATTGAATTTTTCAGAGATTAAGAATAATGTTTGGGAACTGGGGCTATGACTCAGTGGTAAAGCACTCGTCAGTCATGTGTGAAGCCCTGGGTTTGATCTTCAGCACCACATAAATAAAATAAAGGTATTATGACCACCTACAACTAAAAAAAAATATTAAAAAAAAAAGTTTGGTCAGGCACAGGGCACACACCTGTAATTCTATTGGCTTGGGAGGCTGAGGCACAAGGATTGCAAGTTCAAGTTCAAGCAATGTAGCAAGTCTAGCTTAAGCACTTTAGCGAGGCCCTAAGTAACTGTTTTTTTTTTTTTTTTTTTTTTGGCACTAGGGATTGACTCAGAGGCACTCGACCACTGAAACAGATCCCCAGCCCTATTTTTTGTATTTTATTTAGAAACAGGGTCTCACTGAGTTGCTTAGCACCTTGCTTTTGCTGAGGCTGACTTTGAACTTGTGATCCTCCTGCCTCAGCCTCCCAAACTGCTGGGTTTACAGGCATGTACCACCACACCTGGCCCCTAAGTAACTTTTGAGACCCTGACTTAAAAAAAATAAAAATAAAAAAGGGCTGGGAATGTGGCTCAGTGGTTAAGTGCCCTTGGAATCCATCCCTGGTACCAAAGAAAAAAAAGAAAAAATAATGTTCAAGCAAGGTAAATGCATACTAATTCAGGAATGTGATAAAGAATTCTTATCAGTAGAGTTATTCAAATAGAATTAAAAGTAAATAGGGGCTGGGTGTAGGTGGTGCACACCTGTAATCCTGAGGCAGGAGAATCACAAGTTCAAAGCCAGCCTCAGCAATGGTGAGGCACTAAGCAACTTAGTGAGAACCTGTTCTCTAAATAAAAAATACAACATAGGGCTGGGATGTGGCTCAGTGGTTGAGAGCCCTGACTTCAATCCCCAGTACAAAACAAACAAAAAACAACAACAACAGCAACAAAAAATAGATTAATTAAAAAAAAAAAAGTAAATAGAGGCTGGAGTTGTGGCTCAGTGGTAGAGCACTTGCCTAGCATGTGTGAGGCACTGGGTTCAATTCTCAGCACTGCATATAAATAAATAAATGTCTACTGATGACTAAAATTAATAAAAAAAAATTAGAAGGGGATTTTCTTTACTCTTTTCCTAGTCTTTTTGCTTCTAATCATTTATATAACACACTATATATACCACAAAACTATTGTAAAAATTTCTCCTTCCTAGTTCCAATAATATGTGAAGAACTAAATGGTGAAAAATCCTTAATCTCATCCTTATTTATTATAAATTAAGAGAAAGACACATATCAAAAAAAGTAAATCTGGGGCTGGGGTTGTGGCTCAGCAGCAGAGCGCTCGCCTCTCACGTGCGCGGCCCGGGTTCGATCCTCAGCACCACGTAAACATAAATGCATTGCATTGTGTAAAACTAAAGTAAATAAATAAATATTTTTTTTAAAAAGTAAATCTATGTCAAAAAATTATTTATAATAAGGGCTCAGGTGAAAAGCAGCATGTGAATGAAAAAAGAGAAGAAATACTCAATTATTGGACACCTTGTAATTCAGATGGAACTCAGCATCTTTTTTTTTTTTTTTTTTTTTTTTTTTTTGGTACCGGGGATTGAACTCAGGGGCACTCGACCACTGGGCCACATCGCCAGCCCTTTTTTTGTATTTTATTAGAGACAGGGTCTCATTGAGTTACTAAGTGCTTCGCCATTACTGAGGCTGGCTTTGAACTCCCGATCCTCCTGCCTCAGCCTCCCAAAGTGCTGGAATTACAGGCGTGTGCCACCGTGCCCGGCTAAACTCAGGGTCATTTTGATGGGACTGTTGATCATTTTGGCTCTGCCTACCTGGCCTGAGTGAATATATGACCTGACTGAGACCCTTCATGAATATAACAGTATGGACACTGGAAAAGGATTCCTGAAAATTCAACTGAATAGATTATGTATGTGCTGCCAATGGTCCATCTCTATGTGAAAAAGGTGTCCCAGAGAACAAAGATAACACAGATGAATGAAGACTCAAGAAATGGAGATAGAAAAAAATCAATTATTAATCGAACAAACAGAATGAGTCATGTCTGAAGGCATATAACCCCTGGACTTTTTATGAGAACCAATAAATTGCTGAGTACAGTGATCCAGACCTGTAATCCCAGCAATTCAGGAGGCTGAAGTAAAAGTATCACAAGTTTGAGGTCAGCCTCAGCAATTTAGCTACACCTATCTCAACATACATTTTTTTTTTAAAAAAGGGGTGGGAGAGAAAGACACACACAGAGGGAGAACAAATACATTCATTTTTATTTATTATGTTTTTGCTTAAATTATCTTGAAATGGTTGTCTAGTGCTTGTAACTGAGACAGTTCAAACTTGTCATAGACTACATAACTAAACAATTAAAAACTGTTTATAGCCGGGCGTGGTGGCATACGCCTGTAATCCCAGCACTTGGGAAGCTGAGGCAGGAGGATCATGAGTTCAAAGCCAGCCTCAGCAATGGTGAGGCACTTAGCAACTCAGTGAGACCATGTCTCTAATAAAATACAAAAAAAGGGCTGGGGATGTGACCCAGTGGTTGAGTGCCCCTGAGTTCAATCCCGGTACCAAAAAAAAAAAAAAAAAAAAAAAAAAAAAAAAAAACCTGTTTATAGTATAGTGCATAGTTATTGTTTTGGTCTACTTGGTGTTCTTTCCTATAGAAAACTATAACTTCCTTATTCCACATTGTTCTGATAGGGCTGTCAATCATAGTACCCTTTCTCCATTCACCTCCATGGGTAAGCATATGATGTAAATCTGGCTGATCAGAATATTCTTACTTCAAGATGGACACATGACTCATGTTAGCCCAGTAAGTGTCTCAGTAAGACTTTTCTCTTGAAGTTCATAGAGGAGACTGGCTTTCCCCTCTTTTCTTTTTTTAATATTTATTTATTTGCTTTAGTTGTACACAATGCGTTTATTTTTACGTGGTGCTGAGGATCAAACCCAGGCCGTGCACGTGCTAGGCGAGTGCTCTACCGCTGAGCCATGGCTTTCCCCTCTTGAAGTCACCATGTAGACAGGATATGAATCTACACCTGTAATCAAATTCTCTACCACCTGGACAAAATCCACCTAAAGTAGAAGCGAATAAGACCCAAGATACAAAGGTAAACAAACACAAAATGAAGCAACAGAGAGTCTTTTTGAGCTTCTGGATTCAATAATGTTATTTTGTTTGTTTGTTTGTTTGCAGAGTTGGGGATCCAACAATCCAGGGCCTTGCACATGGTAGGAAGGGCTCTACCCCTGAGCTACATCCCCAGCCCCAGATTCAATAATGTTTAATATTAGATGCACTATCATTCCATATAGTTGATCTCTCTCTTTTTTCCCTTGAGCTATCTTAAACTGATATCTGTTACTTATAACCTAAAAATATGAATGTGATATTTCCATTATGCAGTGGCTGCATAAGACTAGGTAAATTTAAAATAATTAAAATTAAATAAGATTTAAAATTCAGTTTCTCAGTTGTACTAGCCACATTTCAAGTACTCAACACACACATATATGGCTATTGGGTATATAAGAAAGTGCAAATACAGATTATTTTCATCACAGCAAAAAGTTCCACTTAAACAATGATATTCTAGTTAAATAAAAATTTTATTGTTGGGGTGAAGGAGCCTATAATCAAGGAGATAGCTAAAGATTGCGGTTAGCTGAGAGCCATAAAAGATGTTCTAGTTTCCACCTGATAGTAATACATTATCCAAAGAATCTTTGTATGCCCGTGAACACTGCGTGACGCACCTGTAAGCTTGAGCTGTAAGCACGTGTCCTTGTTAAAGCTATATGTATATAACTGGGTGAGTTTGGTTAGTGTGTGTGGGAAGAAGAAGAAGGTGGTGGTTGGAGTTAGAGCGTTTGGAGTGATTGCTGGAGCCGGAGAGAGAAGAAGAATAAAAGACCTTTTTTCATTTTCATCCTGCCTCCGAATTTTCCTGCGGCGTTTGTTGCTCCAAGGCGGTTTCCGCTTCAGGCAGCAACATTGGGGCTGCAGTTGTAGCTTGGTGGTAAAGCACCCGCCTAGCATGTGTGAGGCACTGGGTTCAATCCTCAGCACCACAATAAACAAACAAACAAACAAAGGTGTTGGTGTCCATCTACAACTAAAGAAAAAATTAAAAAAAAATTTTTTTGTCTTCCAAGTGGACTGGGAGTGGTGGCGCATGCCTATGATCCCAGCAGCTTGGGAGGCTAAGACAGGAGAATTGCGAGTTCAAAACCAGCTTCAGCAAAAAACAAGGCACTAAGCAACTTAGTGAGACTCTGTCTCTAATAAAATATAAAATAGGGCTGGGGATGTGGCTCAGTGGCCAAGTGCCCCTGAGTTCAATCCCTGGTACCAAAAAAGAAAAAAAGAAAAAAAAAAAAAAAGAATTGCCATGGGACAATAACTATTCACACCCAAATAAGATAGATATAGGGGTCAGTTTAGGAAAAAGTCAAACAGAAAAAAAACTAACTTTGGATCAGCAAAATGACATATATGTTCAATTAATATAATATTGGTACTTAACAATAAAGGAACAAGGCAATTAAAATGTATACTAGGGGAAAATGTGTACTATTATGATGTAAAGATACATAACTTAGATGTCTTGGCCTCTATAGAATGCAGAAAAAGGATGAGAGAAAGAGAAGTTTGTCCCGGTATTGTTGAGGGTAGAGGATAACCAGAGAAAGGAAATAGAAGACTACAAAAGGAAAAGTAGGGTCAGGGGGCTGGGGCTATAACTCAGTGGTAGAGCACTTGCCTAGCATGTGTGAGGCACTGGGTTTGATCCTTAGTACCACATAAAAATAAATCAAATAAAGGTATTCTGTCCATCTACAACTACAAAAAAAAAAAAAAAAAAAGAAAGAAAAGAAAAAAAAGTAGGGTCAGGCATGGTGGCACATGCCTGTAATGCCTGTAATTTTAGTGACTCAGGAGGCTTTGGCAGGAGAATTACAAGTTCGAGGCTTTCCTTGGCAAATTAGGGAGGCCCTAAGCAATTTAGTGAGACCCTTGTCTCAAAATTAAAAGAAAAAGAAAAGAAAAGAAAAAGAAAGGGTTGGGGATGTGGTAAAGTGCCCCCAAGTTCAATCCCCACTATCAATAAAAAAAAAAAAAAATAGCATGCAATATGTGTGTTGAATGACAATGAGTGAAGTAGTCCATATAGCACGCTAGAACTTTTAAACCTGACAATCATAGTCAACTCCAGATTATCCAAATTATGAATTTTTATGGGAAAAAAAAGGCCACTATAAAGTAAGTAGGATGAGCTGGTTGTGGTGGTGCACACCTGCATTCCCAGAAGCTTGGGAGGTCAAGGCAGGAGGATTGCAAGTTCAAAGCTAGCCTCAGCAACTCAGCAAGGCCCTGTCTCAAAATAAAATATAAAAAACACTGGGCTGTGGCTTGTTGGTTAAGCACCTTGGGTTCAATCCCTGGTACCAATAAAATAAAATAAGATAAAATAAAGTAAGCAGGATAGAAAATAATGCTTTGGTTAACATTTTCTTTTTGGTACTGGGGATTGAACTCAGGGGCACTCGACCACTGGGCCACATTCCCAGGCCAATTTTGTATTTTATTAGAGACAGGGTCTCCCTGAGTTGCTAAGTGCCTCAGCAATGGTGAGATCCTTGTCTCAAAATTAAAAAAAAATTAATTACTGGCTTTGAACTCGTGATCCTCCTGCCTCAGCCTCCCAAGTGCTAGGATTACAGGCATGCACCACTGCGCCCAGCTTTTCGGTTAACACTTTTGTTTTGTTTTGTTATTTATTTATTTACTTTTTTATTCTAAGATGTTATAAATGACAGCAGAATGCATTACATTTCATATTACACATATAGAGCACTTTTTTACAAATCTCTGGTTGTATGCAAAATATATTCACACCATTCGTGACTTCATACATGCACTTAGGGTAATGATATCCATCTCATTCTACCATCTTTTTTTTTTTTTTTCCTTCACCCTTTTGCTCCCTTCCTTCCCCTCCCTCCCCATTGGCCATTCTAGTGTTCCTCTAATCCTCCTTCGGTTAACACTTTTTGATGATCCTTTTTATACAGCCTGTGGCACACTGAAGAACCCCTTTAAAGAAAACAATTACTTGATGATTCAGAATTTGGTAAAAGATTTGAGAGAGGAACAAACACCAAGTGGCTTCGACACACTAAAAATCTCCTGAATAGGTTTGATAAGTGGGTATAAACATGGCCAACAAAAAGTTCTAGCAATAAATTCCTTTAATTGAAAAAAAACAAACAAAACAAAACAAAAACCATTGCTCTCCAGTAAAGTTGTGAACCACAGAGAGCAAAAATCTTGAAATTTATATTCCTCAGATAGTCTCTCCAATATCTAAAGAAAACTAAACAAGAGATCTGAGTAGAATGATTAAGAAAAAAAAAAAAGGAACAACTTTCTGACTAATGTGAGTCAAGTGTTTACAGTAGTCTGTTTCAAATGGTGTGAACTTCACATTTGAGTCATTGTCCAAAGTCAATCTTGTTAAGAGTTGAGTGGAATATGAATGAAAGTTCATTATTCTTTACAGTTGTCTGAAACCTGAGCGTATCTGGCATATTAATATAGCAGTTGAGGAGATATCTGATGGAGAGGCAATATGGTATACCTGAACACTGGATGGGAAAGAGGAAATTTAGTTTCAAATTCTAACTCTGTCATTTACTTGTCGTATGACCTTGATCAAGTTAATTTGCATGTTTAGACTTTAGTTTTTAATCTCTAATGGAAAACAGCACTAGATGGTCTCAAAGGTCTCTTTCACATTCAAAAGTTTTATGACTTTATGAAGGAAATATGAAAATCAGAAAAAAGGGACTGAGGATGTAGCTCAGTTGAAGAGCATGTGGAAGGCCCTGGGTTTGATCCCCAGTACCAGGAAAAAAAATTTTTTTAAAGTCTCTTTATTTGCTTAATAATCTTCAGTGACTTTCTTTTTTTAAACATTTATTTATTTGCTTTAGTTGTACACAATGCCTTTATTTTTACGTGGTTCTGGGGATCAAACCTGGGCCGCACATGTGCTAGGCGAGCGCTCTACCGCTGAGCCACAACCCCAGCCCCTCTTCAGTGACTTTCTAAGGCCTAAACAAAATACAGCCCAAACTTTAGACTGTCATTCAGATGCCTAATCTCTCTGGCCCCAACCTGCTTTGCTGGGCTCAGTAGTGCATGCCTGTAATCCTAGCCATATAGCACGGCAAATATAATCCTATATATTAGGATTATAAACTACGAGACTGAAAAATGTGTTTCCTCAAACCAACATAGCTTAATGCTACTTGCCTGGGAGGCAAAATCAAATAAACATCAGATTTAAACATCCCTAAAAAATAGATAACTTTAGCCAGGTGCAGTGGCACACGCCTGTAATCCCAGTGGTTTAGGAGGTTGAGACGGGAGGATCTTGAGTTCAAAGCCACCCTCAGCAATGGTGAGGTGCTAAACAACTCAGTGAGAACCTGTCTCTAAATAAAATACAAAATAGGGCTAGGGATGTGGCTCAGTGGTCAAGTACCCCAGGTACCCCCCCCCAAAAAAAAAAAAGATAACTTTAATTTTCTCTCTTTCTGAAGTACTGGGGATCAGAACAGAGACCTTGAGCATAAGAGGCAAGCACTCAACCACTAAGCCATATCCACATTCCTATATTGGCCAATTTTAAATCAGTTTATGGAGTAGTTACAGTTCTCTTAAAAAATTAATATCAACAGATCCAGTCACAACAAAAGAAACAACAGAGGGAAGATACAGTCTAGAGAATGGAAAAAAATACTTGCAGACATATGTTTGTCAAGAGATATTTTGTATTTATGTTGTTATATTTTATATCCAGAATATAAAAGGACTATTCAATAACAAAACAAAACAAAAAAACCCAAATAATCTGATTTTAAAATGGGCAAAAAAATCTAATAAGCATCTTTCACAAGAAGACAAATAACCAACAGGTGTGAAAAAATGTCACTAATATCATTAATCATCAGGGCAGTGCAAGTCAAAACCACAATGAGATATTGCCTCACTCCATATAAGAAGGCTAGTATCAAAAACACAAAAATAACAAGTACTGGTGAGGATGTGGACAAAAAGGAATCTTGCACACTGTTGGTGAGAATGAAGTATAGCCATTATGAAAAACAGTACTGAGCTTCCTAAAAAATTTAAAATTTTCCTATTAAATGATGAGGCAATCCCACCACTTAGTATATATTCTAAGGAAACAACATCAGTATATGAAAGAGATATCTGTACTCCCAAGTTTATTGACACTATTCACAATAACCAAGATATGGAATCAACCTAAGTGTCTAACAATGGATGAATAGATAAAGAAAACATGGTTTATATGTTTATATATACAACATAATACTGTTCTGTCATTTGCAACAATATGGATAAACCTGGAGGACATTATGCTAAATAAAATAATCTGGGGGCTGGGGTTGGGGCTCAGCGGTAGAGTGCTCCCCTAGCACGAGCGTGGCCTGGGTTCGATCCTCAGCACCACATAAAAATAAAACACATGGGGCTGGGATTGTGGCTCAGCGGTAGAGCGCTCGCCTAGCGCGTGGGCGACCCGGGTTCGATCCTCAGCACCACGTACAAATAAAACGCATTGTGTACAACTAAAGCAAATAAATAAAAATATTAAAAAAAAATAAAACACAGTGTGTACAACTAAAGCAAATAAATAAATTAAAAAAAATAAGCCAGACACAGAAAGAAAAATATTGTATGATTTCACTCATATGTGGAATCTAAAAATGCTGATTTAATACAAGTAGCCAACAAAATAATGGTTACCAGAGGCTGGGGAAAGAAGAAGAGAGGCTAGCCAATTGATTCAAAGTTACAGTTAGAAAAGAACAAGTTCTAGTGTTCTGTTGCTCAGTAGGGTAACTATAGTTAACAATAAGGTATTGTCTATTTCAAAAATAGTCAGAAGAAAGGATTTTAAATGTTTCCACAAAAAAATAGATGTCTGAGGTGACAAATATGCTAATTACCCTGATTTGAACATTACATAATGCACATAAGGTATTGAAACATAACACTGTACCCCACAAATATGTACCATTATTATGTATCAATGAAAAATTAAAATTAAAAATTGCAGAAGTTAACAAAAAACAGATCCTTGATAAAATTACACAAGGATTCAACAACATGCAAACCATACCAAGGTACATAACATGCAGCCTCTTGTAGTTTTATTGACTTATACATTTGAATCATTCAAAATGGGAAGCCAATTTGTGATTCTATTAGGATACACCTGCTCAGCGCTAATGTCTCAAAGTGGTGTTATTTTCCATTCTAACGTGGAATAACTAGTAAATTAGGCAAGGAGACACTTTTCTTTGGGAAAAATGTTCCCTCGAATGAAAGAAAACCACTAAATTGCTAGGAAATAGTTTGAGTAATAAAAGTCTCTTCAATCATTTAAAATATGGCACAGCTAAACTGGTGTGGTGGTGCACGCCTGTAATTCCAGCACCTGGGAGGCTGAGGCAGGAGGATCACAAGTTAAAAGCCAACCTCAGCAATGGCGAGGCACTTAGCAACTCAGTGAGACCTTGTCTCTAATAAAATACAAAAAAGGGCTGGGGTTGTGGCCCAGTGGTCCCAGTGCCCCTGAGTTCAATCCCCAGTACCAAAAAATAAAAAAGTAAAAAAATAAATAAATAAATAAATAAATAAATAAATAAATAAAATAAAATATGGCACAGCTAAATGACAGAATTGACTATTACAGAACGAGAAAGATTTGCAAGAGAGGTCCTTTCTACTTTTTACTTATTCTTAACTCTATTCATGATGGATGACTACTATAAGTCATGGCAATATTCTAGAATTTGAAGCTTTAGAAGTGCAAAGTATTTCCAATAATATTCAAGTTTCCTATAATTAGTATTCTAGCTTGAATTAATTTTATGTGAATTTAAACGAAAAGATCTAGTTAAATCATTGGGCCTAATCATCTTTGGATCAGATGACTATCAAGGTCTCATATTTGTAGTTCTGAGAGAATAAGCTACAGGACAGTACTTTTTATTTTTTAATATTTTTTTAGTTGTTGATGGACCTTTATTTTATTTATTTGTATGTGGTGCTGAGAATCGAACCCAGTGCCTCACACATGCTAGGCAAGCACTCTACCACTGAGTCACAACCCTAGCCCCCAGGACAGTACTTTTAACAAGAAGATAAGAGGACACAGATGGGCTTCTCAGCATAAATGAATATACTTTAATGTCAGTGTTTAATTGATAAATGAGAAATATTACCTCTCTGAAACGGGACGTCCAGTTTACCAAGGTAAGACGGGAGCTCCTTTAAAAGATATGATTGAAAAAAGTTATCACTCAAAAATAAAATGTATTTTAGTGTCTTGTGTTAAGACATGAAATAAAAGTTTGCTTTTTTGAAAAATGAGTGAACAAAACCTGTATTTATATAGGACATCCTTTCATACACCATCAAAAAGGCAAATTAATAATTTAATTACTTTCATCACCTGCAAGAAGTCTGTAATATTTAATATAGATCTTTTCTCAACGTTTCAGTAGAAAAATATCCACAATAGGTAATTCAAGAAAAATAAAAAGAAAAATACCTAACAGTCATACAGAAAAATATTTAAACTCATTAATAATCAAAGAAATTCTAATTAAAATTTAACCTAGCAAGCAAGAAAACTTATGGTATAAATATAATTTTATATAAATATAACTAATACAATGATAATTACAATGACTAATAATGGTAAAGGTACAGCAAAATGGGAATTCTTAAAGTCTTTTAATAAGCAACCAGCAGCAGCTGGGGGTATAGCTCAGTGTAGAGTTCATATTTATCATATGCAAGGCCCTGGTTTTATTTTGTTGTTGTTGTTTATTTTTTTATTTTTTGTTTTGGTTACTGGGGATTGCACCCAGGGGCACTCGATCACTGAGCCACATCCCCAGCCCTATTTTGTATTTTATTTAGAGACAGAGTCTCACTAAGTTGCTTAGCAACTAGCTTTTGCTGAGGCTGGCTTTGAACTCACGATCCTCCTGTCTCAGGCTCCCAAAGGGAATACAGGCTTGCAGTATTGCGCCCAGCTGCTCGCCATTTTTTTTTTTTTTTTTTTGGTGCTAAGGATTAAAACCAAGGCTTTGCCCAGCGCAAATAAAGTTAAAGTGTTTAAAACAATGTGTATAATATGTAGTGAGAACAAAATTCTGCAAAAATCAACAAGATATATATATAGACAGTATCCTGTTAATAGGAATTTGCTGTAGGTAGTAAAAGAAAGGATTATTTCCCTTCATTTATCAGTATTTACTAAAGTGAGCATATAAACCATTATGATCAGATTTTAAAATTTTTAAATTTTAAAAACTTTAAAAAATTAAAAAATTTTAGTGTAGATGGACACAATACCTTTTTTTTAAATTTATATGTGGTGCTGAGGATCGAACCCAGTGCATCACACATGCTAGAAAAAGCACTCTACCACTGAGCTACAACCCCACCCCTAAATGATGCTTTCTTATACTTGATGACAAAAATAATTTATTTCTTTAATCTGAATTGACTAAATTTAACAAGTTGAATTCCAATAGCTTTGCATTTGAGGACTTGTAATTTTATTAAAATATTTATAAAAACAAGTCTTCATGGATTTATTTGTACAGTACAAAATCCTCAATGGGAGTTAGATTTTTTAAAATTACTTTGACATTTATTATTTAATCACTATTATTATTATTATTATTATTTATTTATTTGTGTGTGTGTGTGTGTGTGTGTGTGTGTGTGTGGTACCGGGGATTGAACTCAGGGGCACTTGACCACTGGGTCACATCCCCAGCCCTTTTTTTTGTATTTTATTTAGAGACAGGGTCTTACTGAGTTGCTAAGTGCCTCACCATTGCTGAGGCTGGCTTTGAACTTGCAATCCTCCTGCCTCAGCCTCCCAAAGTGCTGGGATTACAAGCGTGCGCCACCGCGCCCAGCAAATCACTATTAAATTTTAAAGTTACTGACTGAATCAATGTCTGACATTCACTGCCTTAAAAAACTTTACCCTAATATCTACTAGACATTAGTTTATCACTCATTTTTACTTACACAATATTTGAGATCAGAGATGTTTACATTGACCCCAGTTGATCTCTTCAGATTCTCATCATGTGATACTACAACTTGTTCATCTTTTGTGATATGGCAGTCCAATTCCAGCATATCAGTTCCAATTGTAACTGCACTGAAGAAATAAAGAGAAAAATGACAACCTAACACTTAAGCAAACATTTAGGTTACATGCATCAGATATAACAATTCAGTTACAAATCCAAAATATTTGGTAATACTGAAATATATCCTCAACAACATCATTTATCAACATTCATTGATGTGAAAATATGCTAAGTGATCCTAATTAAAATAAGTGAATAAAAAAAAGTGAATAATGTTGCCTCCTTTCCATAACCAGCTATCCTTAAACCTGGCAACTCAATATAATGGAAAGAATATTTGGCCAGAAGTTCAGAGACTTGAAAACCAATTTCTGATTTGTTATGAATTTGTATAACTTTGGGCAAGTAAATTTCCCTCTGAGAGCCACATCTAAAAAAATGAGAGGATTGCTGGGTGTGGTGGCACATGCCTGTAATCCCAGCCATTTGGGAGGCCAAAACAGGAGGATTCCAAGTTTGAGACCAACCTCAGCAATTTAGCAAGGACCTAAGGACTTACTGAGACCCTGTCTCAAAATAGAACATAAGAAAAGGGCTGGGGATGTGGCTAAGTAGTTAAGCGAACCTGGGTTCAATCCCTGGTACCAAATGAGAGAGAGAGAGAGAGAGAGAGAGAGAGAGAGAGACAGAGAGACAGAGAGAGACAGAGACAGAGAAAAGAATAAGAAAAGAAATTTTAAAAAGCCGGGCGCAGTGGCGCACGCCTGTAATCCCAGCACTTTGGGAGGCTGAGGCAGGAGGATCGCAAGTTCAAAGCCAGCCTCAGCAATGGCGAGGCACTTAGCAACTCAGTGAGACCCTGTCTCTAATAAAATACAAAAAAGGGCTGGGGATGTGGCCCCCAGTGGTCGAGTGCCCCTGAGTTCAATCCCCAGTACCAAAAAAAAAAAAAAAAAAAAGGCAAGAAAAAAATTCAAATTGAAAGGAACAAGTAAAATCATCTCTGTTCACAGAAGATATGATCTTACATATAGAAAATCCTGGATTAGAGGTATAGCTTAGTGGTAGAGCTCTTCCCTAGCATGTGCAAGGCCCTGGGTTCAATCCCCAGCACCAAACCCCCTCCCCCCAAAATCCTAAAGATCCTATAAAAATATTCTTAGAACTAATAGATGAATTTAAGAAAGTTGCTGGATTAACACATACAAATTAATTGTGTTTCTTCTATACATTAACAATGAATAATCTGAAAAAGAAACTAAGAAAACAATTATATTTACAAGCATCAAAACCAATAAAACACTTAGGAGTTAACCAAGGAGGTTAAAAACTTGTATAATGAAAACTATAAAATGTTCCTAAAAGAAATTAAAGATATGTAGATATGAACATGCACCTATAATAAGTGTACTTAAGATGTTAATACTACTCAAAGCAATCTGCAGATTCATGGCAATTCTAGCAAAATCCCAATGATGTTTTTTTGCAGAAATAGAAAAATTCATCCTAAAATTCAAATGGAATTTCATGAGGCCCCAAATAGTTTATACAATTGTAAAAAATAAAAAGTTGAAGGACCCATACTTCTCTTCAAAATTTAGTATAGTAATCAAAACAGTGTGGTATTGGTATAAAGAAAAACATATATACGGACATAACAAATGCACACGGACCAGGACAGAGAGCTCAAAAATAAGCTCTCATAAAGATGCAAAGACCATTCAATACGGAAAGGAACCAGTTTTAACAAATGATGCTAGGGAACCTGGGTATTCACATTAAAAGAACAAAATTGGGTGGGGGATGTAGCTCAGTGATAGAGTGCTTGCCTAGCATGGTACTGAGTTCAATCCCCAGTACTGCAAAAAATAAAAATCTTTTTTAAAAAAAAGTTAAAATGATAGTGTTTTTTGTTTGTTTGTTGGTATGGGGGAATAGAACCTAGGGGTGCTTTACCACTGAGCTACATCTCCAGCTCTTTTTATTTTTATTTTGAGACAGGCTCTCACTAAATTGTTAAGCCTGTCCTTGAATTTGTGATCCTCCTGCCTCAGCCTCCCAAATTGCTGGGATTACAGGTGTGTGTCATGACACCAGGCCTGATTTAGGTTTTATACAAATTTCCAAGTCAGTTAACAAGGAACCTTATCAATAAATACGCACTCCCATTTCAAAGATGAGATAATTAGTATTACAGTAACCAGATACTATAAAAATTTATCATGAGAATCAGGGCACTGATTAATTACTTTGACTGTCGGCCAATTTATATTTCCAAGTATTGCTAATAACAATTTGCTTCTTTCTCCTACCATTCAAGTTATTACCGGAGGGATCACATTGTCTTCTGGGTATTTACAAAGGCAGCCTAGTTTAATAACCTACTTTTATTAGCTCTTAAGAACCAGATTTTACAGACCCAAGGGGTTAGTGACTATGTGTGTGGGTGGGGAGGGAGAGTGTGTGAGCGAGCTCAAGAGAGATATGATTCCTTAGTTTTGGGTTCTATGTTTACTGTGAAGGGGGTTCTGTTTCCTTTATCTGTCTTTTGCTAATATTCTGCTTTGTTTTTGGAGTGCACCATTCCATATATGATTCAATGAGCAACTAGTGTGAGAGCCTATCAGTGTGAGAGCCTGAGTGAGATGGTAGGAAGTGAGGGATCAATAAGAAAGATTTTTGCTCCTAAGGAAACCCAGAAGAGCTATATTTATATTATAAAGGAGATGGTGTTTGTGAAAGCATCTTATAAACCACATTAAAGGACTTTTTTATAAATTGTGAGATGAAATTCTTAGTCATAATTACTTCTGTAGCCACACTCTAACATAACGAATTAACTCTATACATCTCTAAAGTCCTTTCAATCTCCTAGACATACCTTGTCCACATAATGTCATATCTTTTTTTTTAAATATTTATTTATTTACTTTAGTTGTACACAATACAATGCATTCATGTTTACGTGGTGCTGAGGATCGAACCCGGGCTGCGCACGTGCGAGGCGAGCGCTCTGCCGCTGAGCCACAACCCCAGCCCCATATCTTTTTTTTTTTTTTTTAATATTTATTTATTTACTTTAGTTGTACACAATACAATGCATTTACGTTTACATGGTGCTGAGGATTGAACCCGGGCCGCGCATGTGCGAGGCAAGCACTCTGCCGCTGAGCCACAATCCCAGCCCCGATGTCATATCTTAATCTCAAACATTCCACTTCTTTTTTGGTATTGGGGATTGAACTCATCAGCACTTGATCACTGAGCCACATCCCCAGTCCTATTTTGTATTTTATTTAGAGACAGGGTCTCACTGAGTTGCTTAGTGCCTCGTTTTTGCTGAGGCTGGCTTTGAACTCAGGATCCTCCTGCCTCAGCCTCCTGAGCCACTGGGATTAAAGGCGGCAGCGGCAGCCACCACACCCTCCAACATTCCACATTTTAAAAATAACTTTCTTCAACTATAGCCCTTCCAGTCTTAGTGTCTTTTCAATTTCCTGATTAATCTAAGCCATGCTATTTACTAGTTGGTGGTTAATCCCACCAACAATTTATACTTTCTCTAGTATGTCATCATCTTAATGTCCATGTTATATATGCTTTGTGAAATATATATCTAAATGAACACATAAATAAGATCTAAATTTTAGCTGGCAATCTTTTGTTTTATTATTTCTCCTCCAGATAATAAGGATTAGGGACGGGCACAGTGCCCACACCTGTAATCCCAGCTGCTCAGGAGGCTGAGGCAGGAGGATCACAAGTTCAAAGCAAGACTCAGCAAAAGCGAGGCGCTAAGCAACTTAGTGAGACTCTGTCTCTAAATAAAATACAAAATAGGGCTGGGGACGTGGCTCAGTGGTTGAGTGTGCCTGAGTTCAATCCCAGGTACCCCTCCCCGCCAAAAAAAATAATGATTATCCTCCTCTCACTTAAGCACAGTTTTTCTTTTGCTGATTATGTATTATAATTCCTTCACTTTTTAATAAATGGTACCTTAAAAATATTATGTTTAAATAATTTTTCTTGTACTTTCTTTCTTAACACTCCTTTTTTTAAAAAATATTTATTTGCTTTTAGTTGTACACAATGTGTTTATTTTCACGTGGTGCTGAGGATTGAACCCGGCTCGAGCACATGCTAGGTGAGTGCTCTACCGCTGAGCCACAACCCCAGCCCTCCTTCTTCTTCTTGAGATAGGGTCTTATGGTGTTGCCCAAGCTGGTCTGGAACTCTGCAACTCCTGAGCTCAAACAATTCTCTTGCCTATGCCTCCCAAGTAGCTGGGACTATAAGTATGTACCCACTATGCCCAACTTCTAGTAGGTCATGATATGTTTGAGAAAGGAGGGAACCTTCTAAGTGTCCCAGCAGTTAAACAATAGAATATTTATAAATGGAAAAAAAAAAAAAAAGGTACAATTAAACAGTATGTATTAGCCTGGCATTGTGGCATGAGCCTGTCATCTCAGCAACTCAAGAGGCTGAGGCAAGAGGATCACAAGTTTGAGGCCAGCCTTGGTAACTTAGTGAGACAATTTCTCAAAATAAAAAATAAAAAGGGATAGGGATGTAGCTCAGTGGTTAAGTGTCCCTGGGTTTGATCTTAATCCTCAGTACAAAAAAAAAAAAAAAATTAAATAGAATATTTTCAAATGTATATCTTTTTTTTTTTTTTTTTTTTTTTTTGGTACCGGGGATTGAACTCAGGGGCACTTGACCACTGAGCCACATCCCCAGCCCTTTTTTGTGTTTTATTAGAGACAGGGTCTCACTGAGTTACTAAGTGCCTCGCCATTGCTGAGGCTGGCTTTGAACTCACGATCCTCCTGCCTCAGCCTCCCAAAGTGCTGGGATTACAGGCGTGCGCCACCGCGCCCGGCTTCTTTTCTTCTTCTTCTTTTTTTTTTAATATTTATTTATTTGCTTTTTTTTTTTTTTTTTTTTTTTAGTTGTTACACAATGCCTTCATTTTTACGTGGTGCTGAGGATCAAACCCAGGCTGCACATGTGCTAGGCGAGCACTCTACCTCTGAGCCTCAAATGTATATCTTTAAAAATAAATTACTATATAACCTAGTGTTTCAATTTCACTTAAAAAAAAAAAAAGAGTGATTGGTAAAAATTTAACTAAGCATATGGAGAAAAACTTCCAAAATAATGTGCTTCTAACAAAGAATACTAAAATGATTTAAAGTTATGGGCAGTTTCTCCCAAGTAAATCTCAGCCCACATATGAGAAGTGATAGTGTATGCACACACACAGGCACCTGTGTACAAAAGTATACGCATAAAATTATATACCCGGGCTGGGGTTGTGGCTCAGCGGTAGAGCACTCGCCTGGCACGTGCGCGGCCCGGGTTCAATCCTCAGCACCATGTACAAATAGACCCATTGTGTACAGCTGAAGCAAATAAATAAATATTTTTTAAAAAATTATATACCCATATTTAGCTACAGACAACTTGCTAGATAAACAATCTACATAGGGAAAATAATTTAAATTAAAATATTCACATTAGTCTGTGTCAGGAGAAAAGATTTTGCATTTTTGTAAGAGACTTTTGAGATCATAATCAACGGGAAAAATAAGAAATGACAAATAGAAGGATTCAGATGAAACTAGAAGCAGTACCTTTGGTTCTGATAATGATAATGGGAAAAAATATTTTCTAAGCTTATTTATAAGTCTTTGGTAAGAAGCAGAACAAAAACTTAGTTCAAATTCTCCTGGGCTGAGGCTGTAGTTCAGTAGTAAAGTGAGTGGTTACAGTGCACAAGTTCCTGGGTTCCATCCCAGCACCATCAAAAATAAGTAAATAGCTGGGCGCAGTGGCACACGCCTGTAATCCCAGCACTTGGGAGGCTGAGGAAGGAGGATCGCGAGTTCAAAGCCAGCCTCAACAATGGTGAGGCACTTAGCAACTCAGTGAGACCCTGTCTCTAATAAAATACAAAAAAAGGGCTGGGGATGTGGCCCAGTGGTCGAGTGCCCCTGAGTTCAATCCCCGGTTTAAAAAAAAAAAAAAAAAGTAAATAAACAAACACATAAATAAAATTAAAAAGAAAAATTCTCCTGATTTCTTAGTCCCAATTATACACATAAAAATGTTCAAAACTGCTCAGGAATTTGGGACCAACCTGGACAACGTAGCAAGATTCCATCAAAAGTCTGTAAGTCTTTTGGCTGGGGCATTTGCCTTGCACGTGTGAGGCACTGGGTTTGATCCTCAGCACCACATAAAAATAAATAAAGATAATGTGTCCATGTACAACTAAAAAAAATATTTTAAAAAAATTCTATAAGTCTCAAAATTACATAAGAAATTCTTTTTCTCATTAAATATGAATAGGTAATGTCTTTCATTGGGAGTAGTTTTTCAATTAAAGGAAAACTGTGTTCTCACCATTATCACAGCACAGTGATAATAATAATTGACTCTAAGACAGAGAACAAGGGTAGCCATCAATCTTCATTTCTGTCTCCTACAGCTTCTCTGTGAAGTGCTCTAAAAATCATCTATATGAAATGTGAATCAAAAGAAAATTTTAATTTATCTTATTTAAAAAAAATAAGGGCTGGGATTGTGGCTCAGCGGTAGAGCGCTCGCCTAGTGCATGGGCGACCGGGGTTCGATCCTCAGCACCACGTACAAATAAAATGCATTGAATAAAACGCATTGTGTACAACTAAAGCAAATAAATAAAAATATTTAAAAAAAAAATAAGATCAACACTCATGAGGGTCCCACGAAGAGGACCAGATTGCAGGTTCAGGTCTGTAACAAAAACTAGTGAGCACAAAGACAAAATCCTTTTCCTAAACAGCAGCCCATATAACAGTTGTTTTGCTTTCTCTTTCTCTCCAAGAGTAATTAGCATTATACACAGTATGTTCCTTGTTACAAATGTCTTCTTTCAGCTTTGGAACTATAGTATCTTTGATTACTCAAAACTCTGATCTAGTTTTTCTGTTATACAGAAGTCAAACACTCTTTGTAACACTTCAGACTAAATTAAAAAAAATGGGATTTTATAGAAACAACTACTACAAGTGGATACTACGTGCATACTATCTTTGCTTTGTTAGTCACAACACTTTAATAATAAACTGTAAAAGAGTATTTTTTATATACTTACTGCTGAAAGGCTTCCATTGTATTCTCCAAATTTTCTCCAGCACCTGTGAAGACATTAAATTCAAACTTCATTTACTTGGCTATTTTGAACATTTTCTTTTCTAGAAATTTTAGTATAATGAATCCTGATGCTTATTTATTATGTAGATATTATAGCACATGTGTTTTCAAAGAGTGCATGGTATTTTGATTTTTTTAAAAATATTTATTTATTTGCTTTAGTTGTACACAATGCCTTTATTTTTACTTGGTGCTGAGGATCAAACCCGGGCTGCGCATGTGCTAGGCGAGCGCTCTACCGCTGAGCCATAACCCCAGCCCCGGAGTTTGATTTTTTAAAATTTGTTTTGGTTTTTGTTTAGTCACCCCCATAGGAATCAAAGATCAAAATAGAGACATTGCCCAGCATGCTAGAGGCCCTGAGTTCAATCCCAGCACTAGGAAAAAAGAAAAAAGAAAATCAAAACAGCCAAAGAAACATAGGAGGGTTAGAAGAACTTAAAGGTGATGTTTTAGCTGTTAAAGGAAAGACAGAAATAGGACTTGATATACATACATCTCTTCAGACAGGGTCAAAATTTTCCTTCTAGATTCTCAGAATCTCTTTTGAACATCTCTACCAAGGTATTTATCATAGTATAGCACAAAGTTTTTTTCTCTCCCCTCCTTATCTCATGAATTACCAAAAAGAAGTGACTTTTAATCACCGTGGCAGAAGGCAATATAGTGTAACAGCAGAGCATGAGACTGAGAAGAAGTTAGGATGCCTGGTCTCCAATTTTTAAATATTTGGATTACCTTAGGAAAGTCACCTAACCTCTCCATGGGTGAACTTGCTAATTTATTAGGATGATAATGATAGTACCTACCTCATGGGATTGGTATAATTAAATGGGTTAACATGCCAAGTGCAATATGTGATAAATCTAAAAATGATAGCTTTTCACTTTTGAACATTTCTCAAGTTAGAGTACATCTGTCAATGGATGGTGTATAACAGTTTAATTGGAAGGCTTTTCTCTTAACAGTACATAAAAAATGTGTCTTGTAATCAATGGCATTAAATTCAGTGAAATACTATAGTGAGCATTCACTGAAAGTAAAGAATTATTGCTATTATAGAGCTGGGTGCGGTGGCGCACGCCTGTAATCCCAGCACTTGGGAGGCTGAGGCAGGAAGATCACAAGTTCAAAGCCAGCCTCAGCAATGGCTAAGGCACTTAGCAACTCAGTGAAACCCTGTCTCTAATAAAATACAAAAAAGGGGGGCTGGGGTTGTGGATCAGCAGCAGAGCACTCGCCTCGCACGTGCGCGGCCCAGGTTCGATCCTCAGCACCACTTAAACATAAATGCATTGCATTGTGTACAACTAAAGTAAATAAATAAATATTTTTTTAAAAATACAAAAAAGGGCTGGGGATGTGGCCCAGTGGTCGAGTGCCCCTGAGTCCAATCCCCAGTAGCAAAAAAACAAACAAACAAAAAATTTGAACATATCTGTGAGAATATTAAAATTTCCTTGTTATATTGTTAGGTTGTAGTTTCAGGACAACCTAATTAATAATCAGTAGAAACAAGATATACAGAAACAAATTGTTCTAAAGTTGAATTAGTTTCGAAGAAAAGGATACCTATGTGAAAAAAGCTAGTTTGATTCGGGTTCACTTTTCATTACTAAAGCATAACCAGAAAACAGTTACAGTAAATGTGGAGCTTATCATTTTTTTCAAAAGAAAGTGCCTTTTGAGGTTAGCTGACTTGGTTAGGTGAGGTTAAATGACCTTGTTTCATTTCATTTCATTTCATTTCTCATGGTACTGGGTATTAAACCCAGGACACCCTACCCGTGAGCTATATCCCCAGCCCTTATTTTTTTTTTAATATTTATTTTTTAGTTTTAGGTAGACACAATATTTTATATTTATGTAGTGCTGAGGGTTGAACCCAGTGCCTCATGCATCCTAAGTGAGTGCACACTGAGCTTCAACCCCAGCTCCTCCAGCCCTAATTTTTATTTTATTTTTTTATTTTGAGAGAGGGTTGCATTACGTTGTCCAGGCTGGCCTGGAATTTATTATCCTCCTGCCTCAGTCTCCCAATTTGCTGGGATTACAGTTATGCACCACCATGTCGGGCCAGTCTCCCAATCTTTCTTAACCTTAATTTGAGAGCTAGTTCATTTCTCTTCTATGAAACACTTTCTTATCACGTGATTCTTATTAAGCACTCTCTTATCATATCAGAATACAATGATTCTTATGAAGCACTTTTTTTTTTGGTACCAGGGATTGAACTCAGGGGCACTTGACCACTGGGCCACATCCCCAGCCCTTTTTTGGGATTTTATTAGAGACAGGGTCTCACTGAGTTGCTAAGTGCCTCACCATTGCTGAGGCTGGCTTTGAACTCGCGATCCTCCTGCCTCAGCCTCCCAAAGTGCTGGGATTACAGGCGCGCGCCACCGCGCCCGGCTGAAGCACTTTCTTATCATATCAGATCACAATGAGTCTTATTACATTTAAGAGTTAATGTTTTAGCCAAGCATGCCAGTAATCCCAGCTACTAGGGAGGCTGAGGCAGGAGGAATACAGGTTGCAGGTCATCTTTGGCAAGTTGGAGACCAACCTGGGTAATTTAGTAAGACCATGTCTCAAAATAAAAAGGGCTGGGGAAATACTTCAGTGGTAAAGCACCCCTGAGTTCATTCCCCAGTACTGAGAGAGAGAGAGAGAGAGAGAGAGAGAGAGAGAGAAAGCACTTTGGCCACTTGACCCCTTTATATTCTTAAAAAATTACACTCTACATGGGCTGGGGTTGTGGTTCAGTGGCAGAGCACTCGCCTTGCACGTGCACTGCCCGGGTTCGATCCTCAGCACCATGTAAACATAAATGCATTGCATTATGTACAACTAAAAGTAAATAAATGAATATTTTTAAAAATTTTAAAAAAAATTACTGACTACAGCCAGGTGTGGTGGTGTACATTTGTAATCCCAGCAACTCAGGAGGATGAGTTCAAAGCCAGCCTCAGCAAAAGCAAGGTCCTAAGCAACTCAGTGAGACCCTATCTCTAAATAAAATATGAAATAGGGCTGGGGATATGACTCAGTGGTCAAGTGCCCCTGAGTTCAATCCCCGGTACCACCCCCCAAAAAAAATTACTGAGTACACTCTTAAAAATTATTGAGAGCCGGGCGCGGTGGCGCACGCCTGTAATCCCAGCACTTTGGGAGGCTGAGGCAGGAGGATCGCGAGTTCAAAGCCAGCCTCAGCAATGGCGAGGCACTTAGCAACTCAGTGAGACCCTGTCTCTAAATAAAATACAAAAAAAAGGGCTGGGGATGTGGCCCAGTGGTTGAGTGCCCCTGAGTTCAATCTCCGGTACCACAAAAAAAAAAAAAAAAATTATTGAGTACCCTGATTATGTGGGTTATATCCATTATTAATTATGTATTAGAAGTTAAATCCTAGAAATTTATATTTCCTTATTTGAAAATAACAACAAACCCAATACTTTTTAATTTTTTCCATGTGCTGTGGATTGAACCTGGCATATGTGAATTGAACCTTAATGTGTGGACTATATCCATTAGAGGCATTGTGTACAACTAAAACAAATAAATTTTAAAAAAAAATTTTTTTAAAAAGAAAAGGACAACAAATCCAATACTTTTTAAATTTTTTCCTTGTGCTGTGGATTGAATCTGGCATATGTGAAGCAAGTGCTCTACCACTGAGCAACATCCCCAACCCAATCCATTACATTTTAACATGACATATTTATGAAAAATACATATTTTTCCAAAAAAAATTAAGAATGTTATTGTTGGGCTGGGTTGTAGCTCAGTGGTATAGTGCTGGCCTAGCATGTGTGAGGCCCTGGGTTCAATTCTCAGCACCACATAAAAACAAATAAACAAAATAAAACTTTAAATTATTAAAAAAAAGAGTGTTATTGTTACACATTTTTGCAAATCTCATTAATATCTAGCTTAATAGAAAGCAGCTAGATTCTCATATCTGATATATATATATATATATATATATATATATATATATATATATATATCTTCACACAGATAAGTAGTTGGAAAAGAAAGATTCTTTGGCAATGTATTAAGGGGCTGCGGGAGTAGTTCAATGGTGAAGCACTTGCCTAGCCTGCACAAGAGCCTGTTTTCAATTCCCAGCACCAATGGAAGAAATGAATAAAAAAAAAGATACTGCCTCAAATTCAATCAGTGTTAGTTTCTTAAAAGTAAGTTGCACCATAGAATCTGAACCACATCAATGACCTCTTCCTACTCTATTACATGAAATTCCACCGGTCCATCTTTAACTATTAATGGATCTTCCTCATTTAAGATTTTATAACATTATGCATTGGTCAAACAGAAAATATTGATTCACTGAATTATGTTAATCTTCCATTATTCAATATTTTAAAAATCACATTTATTAACATTTGATCTCATCAGAAAAGTCTTTAAGAACTGGAAAGTGGGTTGGGGTTGTGGCTCAGCAGTAGAGCACTAGCCTAGCATGTGCCTGGCCTGGGTTCGATCTTCAGCACCACGTACAAATAAACGCATTGTGTACAACTAAAGCAAATAAATAAATATTAAAAAAAAAAAAAAGAACTGGAAAGCTATCAAGTTCATGGTGAAGGATTTTTTCTAAAATTCTAATTTTTGGCAAGGTATGGTGACATATGCCTGTAATCCCAGCTATTCAGGAAGCTAAGGCAGGAGGATCACAAGTTGGAGGCCAGGCAGGGCAACACAGTGAGACTCTGTCTTAAAACTGGGGCGTCACTTAGTAGTAGAGTACCCTGGGTTCAATCCCCAGTACCACAAAAACAAAATGAAAAGAAATACAATTCTAATTTTTTTTCTTGAAAACTCAAATTTAATTATTGTTTACTACATTAATAGAATAGTTAGATTACTTTTCTTAAAGTGACAGACTCACTTTCTTCATTTTCAAGACTATCTCTGCCAAACATTCAAGCTTAATAAGTACAGTTGTCACTCATTTTTTAAAGTAAAAGTGGTGTTCTGTGGGGGAAAAATAGTTGATTTAGCTCACAACTCAAATGACTGCATGGTTTTTTTTCCTCAAAACAAACATCATGCTTTGGTACTTAGAAAAGGTGTTTTGTGGGCTGGGGTTGTGGCTCAGCAGTAGAGTGCTTGCCTAGCACATGCACAGCCCTGGATTCAATCCTCAGCACCACGTAAAAATAAATAAATAAAATAAAGGTATTGTGTCTAACCACAACTAAAAAAAGTCAATATTAAAAAAAGGAAAGAAGAGCCGGGTGCGGTATCGCACGCCTATAATCCCAGCACTTGGGAGGCTGAGGCAGGAGGATCACAAGTTCAAATCCCATCTCAGCAATGGCGTGGCACTTAGCAACTCAGTGAGACCCTGTCTCTAATAAAATACAAAAAAGGGCTGGGGATGTGGCCCAGTGGTCGAGTGCCCCTGAGTTCAATCCCCAGTACCAAAAAATAAAAAAATAAAAATAAAAGAAAGAAATAGCTACCTGAATGTATACATATGGGGATGGGGAATAATTTCATTTGTGACAATATCAATGAACCTGGCAGAGATGATGTTAGGTGAGATAAGCCAGACACAGACAAATACCACCTGACCTTACTTATATGTGGAATCTAAGGAAGTGGAATTCTTATAAGTAGAGAGTAGAATGGTGGTTTCCAGAGGCTGGGATAGGGAGGGTGAATGGGGAAAGGAGAGATGTTGCTCAAGAGTCAAAATCCAAGTGTGGTGGCACATGCCTATGGTGGCAGCTACTGAGGAGTTGAGGCAAGAAGATCATCTGAGCCCAAGAGTTTGAGACCAGCTTGGGCAAAATAGCAAGACCCAGTCTCGTACAAAGTTTCACAGGAGAAATGAATTTTAGTGGTATACCACACAGAAATGATAATTGTAATAAATAATAATGCATTGTATAATATTTCAAAATTGTTGAGATTTTTAAATGTTCTCACCCCTTCATAAATAAGGTGATGCATTTGTTAATCTGATTTAATCATTTACATTGTAAACATATCAAAACATCAAATTGCATCCTATGAATATATACAATTATTATTTGTCAATTTAAAATGTTTTAATTAAAAAGAGTGTATCAAGGGCTGGGATATAGAACACTTGCCTGTGATGTGAAAGGCCCTGGATTTGATCTTGACCAACACACACACACACACACACACACACACACACACACACAGTGCACCATAACACATAACAGTAGTTTCATTTGCTTTATTGATCACTTAACCAATAAAATAAATAAATCAAGCTGATTACTTAATGCTATTACATGTAAGCCTATCCTCCACTAGAAAAAAATCAATACCTTTAGTTCTAAGGTTTATGTTTTAATATTCTAGGATAGTCATCTGTATCCTAAGCAGGTTCTTTGAAGGCAAGTAGTGGGGGAAACATCTATCCACCACTACCTCTGTAACCATCAAGTACAGGAAAATTGTACACCAGTTGCTAGATGGGGAAAAGAATGCAAGAAAAAAAATTTTTTTTTTGAACCAGGAATTGAACTCAGGGGCACTCAAACACTGGACCACACCCCCAGTCCTTTTTTGTATTTTATTTAGAGATAAGGTCTCACTGAGTTGTTAAAGTGCCTCGCCATTGCTGAGGCTGGCTTTGAACTTGTGATTCTCCTGCCTCAGCCTCCAAGTGCTGGGATTACAGGCATGCGCCACCATGCCCTGCTTGGAAGAAATATTCTTAATCTTTCACTACTCCCTCACACAATCTTCCTCATGGTAGCAGAAGTGACTTAGGAGAAAGAGCTGCCCATCCATCCATGATTCAATCCTTCAGGGTCCTTAATTTAGAGTGACCCAACCTCAAAACAAAATTTCTGTTCATCCATACAGAAAGTTTGCTGCAATAGACACTGCCAGTTCAAGGAAAAGGCCATTTTAAAGTTAAGTTAAACTTAGAGAGGGTACTAGAAAGGCCCCAAATTCTTCTGTTAGTAATAAAATTAATATTTTGACTTCCCTCTATCTGATGCCTGCATTTTTTTTTAAATATTTATTTATTTGCTTTAGTTGTACACAATGCGTTTATTTGTACATGGTGCTGAGGATCGAAACCGGGCCGCGCACGCGCTAGGCGAGCGCTCTACCGCTGAGCCACAATCCCAGCCCCTGATGCCTGCATTTTATTTCTAAATTTGTTCCAAACTTGGGAGGGAAAGTAAGTAGTGCTGTTTATTAACCTTCTCAAACCTCAGTAGTAAACTTTGTCTCATATATCTTTTAGACTATTCCACACAGTAGTGTTCAAGAAATATATAATGTTTGCAGCAATTTGGGAGGCTGAGGCAGGAAGATTATAAATTCAAGGCCAGCCTCAGCAATTTAGTGAAGCCCTAAGCAACTTAATAAGATCCTGTCTCAAAATAAAAAGTAAAAAGGGCTCGGAATGTGGCTCAGTAGTTAAGCACCCCTGGGTTCAATCCTGGCACAAAAACAAAAACAAAAACAAAAATACACACACACACACACACACACACACACGTACGTTTGAAATTTGTTTTAAAATAATTTGGGTAAGAATGAGCAGGGATATAGATGAAACAAGACTGGGCAGAAGTTGATAATTGTTTGCATCTGGGTGATGGGCTCATGGATCTTTACTAGTTTTGTGTATGTTTAAGATGCACCATTATAGAAAAGTTCAGCCGGGCATGGTGGCGCATGCCTGTAATCCCAGCACTTGGGAGGCTGAGGCAGGAGGATCGAGAGTTCAAAGCCATCCTCAGCAATGGTGAGGCACTATGCAACTCAGTGAGACCCTGTCTCTAAATAAAATACTAAAAAGGGCTGAGGATGTGGCCAGTGGTCGGGTGCCTGAGTTCAATCCCTGGTACCAAAAAAAAAAAAAAAAAAAAAAAAGTTCAAAAGACACCTATCACTTAACCTTTTGGTTTGGGGAAAAGACATTAGGAAGAAGGACAAAAATTCAGTATTCTGAAATAAATTCCCCCACAGCCAACATAATTTTTACTACTAATTTTTACATTCCAAGTCTATTTATGTCTTTTGTCTGCTTTCCCTATTAATTTTTCCATATTTTCCATATTAATTTTTATTATAATCCATTCAAACCTAAAAAACGTAAGCATGCAAACCTTAATATCTTTAACCTACTGTATAAGTTTATTAGTCATTACAAAAATATTGAAAAGATGGGTGTTGCCGCCTGAAGCGCTTGGAGCAACGGAGCCGCGGGAAGAACTTCAGAGGCAAACTGGAGACAAACAGCTTTTTATTCTGATAACTTTTCTCTCTGGTTCTAACAACAACTAACACACGCCAAACACACCACCACTAAAAATGGCGCTGACCCGATCAGCAATTTTGGCCAAGTCACTCGAGATCCCGCAACAAGTCCCGTGAGACTACGGGTGGCGACAATGGCCAAATCTCCACGGCTCATAGTCAACCGCAATTCAAGTCAATCCCCAAACAGGGCTCCTGCAGATGGGCAGATATTAATAATTAACAGAAGGGCTGGGGTTGTGGCTCAGTGGTAGAGCACTTGCCTAGCATGTGTGAGGCGCTGGGTTCAATCCTCAGCACCACATAAAAATAAACAAATAAAATAAAGGCATTCTGTCCATGTACAACTACAAATTTTTTTTTTTTTTTTTTTTTTTTTTTTTTTTTTTTTGTACCAGGGATTGAACTCAGGGACACTTGACCACTGGGCCACATCCCCAGCCCTTTTTGAATTTTATTAGAGACAGGGTCTCACTGAGTTGTTAAGTGCCTCGCCGTTGCTGAGGCTGGCTTTGAACTCGCGATCCTCCTGCCTCACCCTCCCAAGTGCTGGGATTACAGGTGTGCGCCACCACACCCGGCTCAAAAAATTTTTTTTAAAAATTAACAGGCCGGGTGTGGTGGCACATGCCTGTAATCCCAGTACTTGGAGGCTTAGGCAGGAGGATCGCGAGTTCAAAGCCAGCCTCAGCAATAGCAAGACACTTGGCAACTCAGGGAGACCCTGTCTCTAAATAAAATACAAAAAGGACTGGGGATGTCCAGTAGTCAAGTGCCCCTGAGTTCAATCCCTGATACCAAAAAAAGAAAAAAAAATTAACAGAAGCCAAACACTATGTTTAGCATTTTATATATTTCATTACAATTCTCACAACCACCCAATGAAGCAAATATTCAATATCCCTAGAAAAAAAATTGCCTAAGATCATACAACCAATAAGGGGAACCTGGATCCAATTACAAGCAGTATAATCTCAGAGTCCATCCCTTTTACTACTATGTTTCAGTTTTTATGTTACCATTCATATAGTCCTTTTATTTCAGCTTTAGAGGTAAATTATCCATCTTAGTCTTATTCACACATTCTTCTATTTGTTTGTAAAGCTACAAGAAAAATTCCACAACGATACTCACAAATTACTCAGACTCATATGGTGAAAGCCTAGAGAGTAACTAAGGGATTAATTAACAAGTATGATATTCTTCTCCAAGGAATTACTTAGTGGCAGCTAGTCTCTCAAGAGATGGTTTGAGTTCCTTTTCTTTCCAATAATGATCACATAATTAACAGAAACAGACTTGTCTTTAAATTTTTGTTTCTCCCAATAAATAAGCTTACACAATTTCCGCCCCTGCAAATAACCATTCTACATAAAAATAAAATTTTATTTTATTTTACCTTATTTAATATATTTATTTATTTTGCAGCACTAGAGGGATTGAACCAAGGGGCCTTCTACCACTGAACTGCATCCCCAGCCCTTTTTGTTATATGGTCATTATTGGGGGAAAAATATACATAATATATATACATAATACGTATGTATATATAACATATTATATAAGTATATATAACATATATTTAAATATATAGCCATCACTAAAAATAAGTACATCTTCATCTACTAACATGTGCTTTATTAATTAGGGCATTATCATTAAGCAAATGATAAATTACTTTATTGCTAATAAGCCATCAATAGGAATGAATGAGCCAGATGAAAAATAATCCTTAGGCAAGTGAGGAAGAGTTCCATGGTAATAGGAATGAAGGAACAAGAGCTGAAGAGAATAAATGCTGTTATGTGGAACATGGTTCAGGTAAATTACAGAATGCTACTACCAGTGACACTTTGAGACTCAAACTGATGCCTTGATTTTCTTCTTGCATAACCAGTTAAAGCCTGGAGCCCAATAGAAGCCAAATATGTCCAAAAGTAATCCTTACCCTCAAACTATCACCTGCCAAATCAATCTGTGGTAGGAAGCCCGGATTGTGACAGTACCCTGCCTTTAGACCATGGGTTAAAGATGAAGAAAGGAGGGGATTAGATTAGTGAATGATACATTTTTTAATTCTTTGGCCACTAAGCCCTAATTAACAGAGGATAGGTTACTTTAAATTATTTCCTTATTTCTCTATCTAACTCAGTAGTTATATGGAATGAATATAATATATATATATATATTCCTACATTTGGAATCATTACATATATATGGAAAGGGTAATATCAAATTTTGTACTGAGCTAGGGTTAGGGTAGAAGAATTAAGATTAATATGGGGAAATATATATATATATATATACATATATACATACACACACATACATACATACACATACATGCACACACACATATGTAAAATGATTCCAAATGTAGAAAAATATGTCATTAAAGGGTAGACTTCAAAAACTTTGTTTTTTGTTTGTTTGTTTTTTGAGAGAGAGGGTTTTGTTATGTTGCCAGGTTGGAATCAACTCCTGAGTTATCCTTCTGCTTCAGCCTCCATAGAAGCTAGGACTTGTGCTTGTGCCGCTGGGCCTGGCTTATTTCTTTTTTCATTTCAATTTTTTCCAAATTTCTTACAATTAACACAAGTTACTTATGCAGCTGTAAAATATATCTTAAAATATTAATAAAATTCATAATTTAATTGTATGACAAAAATGGTCTTTGAGACTACTAATTACCCTCCATTTAATCCAGAGGGTTTATCTTTGGCCCTATTGAAATTCTTTTATGTATGTGAATTATTTATTTATTTATTTATTGCTGTGCTGTACTACTGAGCCACATCTCCATTCTGGTCCTATTGGTATTTCATCAATTAAAAAAAAAAAACATGGTAAACATATAGCACTAGATAGATAATTAGCAGACAATTAACTGTTATTTTTATTATATGCCAAGATTTGTAATAAAGGCTATAGCCACAAGAATTAATGAATATAATCCCTGTCTGTGAACTCATGGTCTAGCAAGGGAAACAGATCTATTAACAGATCCTATTGCAATATTATATATACTTTAAAGAAGTAACAACAAAGCCTACAGCATTTAATTTTTTGAAACATTAGAGTTTTTCCACTTTCAAGGACAATCAATCTTAGTAAAAGCAAAAAGTGTTAATTAAAACTCTGAAAACAGGGCTAGGGTTGTGGTTCAGCGGTAGAGCGCTAGCCTAGCACGTGCGCAACCCAGGTTCCATCCTCAGCACCATGTAAATAAACACACTGTGTACATCTAAAGCAAATAAATAAATATTAAAAAAAAAAAAACAACTCTGAAAACAGTCGGGTATGGTGGTGCATTCCTATAATCCCATGTACTCTCCAGGCTGAGACAGGAGGATTGCAAGTTCAAGGCCAGCCTCAGCAATTTAGCTAGACCAGCTCAAAATAAAAAGTAAAAAGGGCTGAGGATGTGGCTCAGTGGTAAAACACATCTGGGTTAAATACCCAGTACAAAAACAAAACAAAACAAAACAAAAAAAAAAACTCCGAAAACAATTTTAGGGTTCTATCACTCCTTCCCAATCAACCCAAACGTTTTACTGCAGAATGCAATTGTGGATCTGCTGTATAAACAAACTTATATTTCTAAACAATTCCACAGGATTTTGTTGCTGTTTTGTTTTGTATTGCATTTTGTGGGTGCTGGGGATTAAACCCAGATCCTTGCACCCATGAGCTACATTTCTAGCTAATTTCTAGCAGTTTTAAAAGTGCTTTCTAAACTGGGCAGAGCAGTATACCCCTATAATCCCAGCTACTGGGGAGGCTGAGGCAAGAGGATGAGAATTCAAGGCCAGCCTGGGGGGCAGGGGGAGGCTGGGAATGTGGCTCAGTGGTAGAGTGCTTCTGGATTCAATCCCAGTAGCAAAGTTAAATAAATGAATAAAAGTGCTTTTTATACATGTTATCATAACAATGCAAAGAGGTAAGTAAGGCAAATAGTTTTCATTTTATAGATAAGTACACTAAGGCTTGTTCTAATTACTTGTAAATTCAGAATCTGATTCAGGCTATTTAATTCTTTATCATAGTGCTTTTTTTTTTTTTTTTTTTTTTTTTTGGTACCGGGGATTGTACTCAGGGGCACTCGACCACTGGGTCACATCCCCAGCCTTTTTTGTATTTTTATTAGAGACAGGGTCTCACTGAGTTGCTAAGTGCCTCGCCATTGCTGAGGCTGGCTTTGAACTCGCGATCCTCCTGCCTCAGCCTCCCAAAGTGCTGGGATTACAGGCGTGCGCCACCAAGCCCGGCTTATCATAATGCTTTTGTAATACACATAAAGTATTAGACATTAGAGCTTCCATTTATACCAGTTCAGGTGCATATACTTTATATACACAGAACGCTCAATGTTTCAATACTGGAACGGCCATATATCTGGATTACAAAAAAATATTAGGTATTTGCAATTAAGGTAATAGAGAATAAGCACAAATGTGAACAATTGGCAGAGACAAGTGAATAGTATCATCAGTGTCCAAGACAAAAATTAAAGGAATTAAGAGGAGACTATTGGGCTGGGGTTATGGCTCAGTGGTAGAGTGCTGGCCTGGCATGTGCAAGGCACTGAGTTCAATTCTCAGCACCATATAAAAATAAATAAATAAAGCATACAATTTTATGTTTTGAAAGAGAGAGAGAGAGAGAGAGAGAGAGAGACTAGTGTCTGTCCAACTCTCTTTCTCTTTTTGGTACTGGAGACTGAAGCCAGGGATACTTTACCACTGAGCTACATCCCCTGCCATTTTTTATTTTTTTATTTTGGGACAGGGTCTCCCTAAATTGTTGGAGGCTGGCCTTGAATTAATCCTCTTGCCTCAACCTATGTCTCTTATTTGCCAGAGACTTAGCATCTTGATTTACAAAGTATATTGTAGTAATTATTTTCTGTTCTAATCTTGATTCAATGGTATTATTTCGGGTACATATTCAATAAAAGTGTATAAAGCTAACATATGGGAACTTAATACAGTTCTGCGGAACCATCATAGGCAAAACAGATTTTTGAGCTTACAGATTCCTACGAAATGTTGTTAGATTTTTGAGCATCAAATACTGTTCACACATTTACAAATAATAAATGGAAATTTTTATAAAAGGATATTGAAATTACTTAATATTCAGGGAGAAAATATGTTAAAAGTATTTCCAACAGTGAGAATTCAAGGTCTAGCTTATTCTGAATTTGATTAACTGCTGTGATATTCTAGCATGCATGATTAACATGTATTTTTTTCTTTTTCAAAAAATTTTTTTGTAGTTGTGTATGGACAGAATGCCTTTATTTTGTTTATTTCTATGTGGTGCTAAGGATCGAACCCAGCACCTCACACATGCTAGGCAAGCGCTCTGCCACTGAGCTACAGCCCCAGCCCTTACATGTTATTTCTTCTAAATTAAAATTAAAATCATTCATAATGACAGCTTAGATAGCTTTTTAGAGCATCTAGGGTTTTGGGTTATTTATTTATTTATTTTAGTTCTGGTTGGATACCATACCTTTATTTTATTTATTTATGTGGGACCTCACACATGCTAGGTGAGCACTATGCCGCTGAGCCACAACCCCAGCCCCTGGTTTTGGTTTTGATTTGGGGTTTTTAGTTAAGCACACCTTTTGTAAATTAGTAAACACAACTGCAGTGTATATTGTGTCTCTCCAGAATTGGACTACCACTACCATTGAAAATGCTTCTAAGGCAACGACTTGAACACTAAAAGTTGGTTGATTCCAATGGTTGAAAGCACAGTAGTAGTTATTATGTCATCCTACAATTTAACCAGTTAAACCAAATAAGCAGTAACGTGACATTTAGCCATCAATTCTTTAAAACCTTTGATGTTTTTCAGGAGTGGGAGATTAGGATAACTATTGACATCACCTATTAGAACTGAGTTTAAGTGATAGAATTTTTTTTTAAATTTATTTATTTGCATTAGTTGTACACGATGCATTTATTTTGCACATGGTGCTGAGGATCGAACCCGGGCCGCGCACGTGCTAGGCGAGCGCTCTACCGCTGAGCCACAACCCCAGCCCCATAAGTGATAGAATTTAAACGAAAAAATGATAATGCATTTCCGTGGCATTCAAAATTTTCTTTCTTTCCAATACTTGTCATAATAGGGTCTAAGGTACCAAATCAAGTTTTAGATTGTGAAGTCCTACAATTTACCATTATACTATAAATTTCAAGCATTTTAAACCCTGTGTTACACCCATCCCTAAAGAAAAGTTAAAAGCAATTAAAATAATCCAATTTCACAACATATTATACATTATGCTTGAAATGCAATGTAGTCACATTATTACACAATAATGAAGAGGCAAAGATTTGGCCTGTTTTCTGGGCAATTAGGTGGGCTACCTAGGATCCTTAAAATAATATACTCTTACAAAAGAACCAATCTTTGTTTTCTTTAAACAACACTGTCGTGTCATAAACCAAAATTTTCAGTCTTTAGAAAATCCACGTGTCATTCTGGGGCGAAAGGTGGTGCTTTAAAAAACAAAACAAAACAAAACAAAACAGGTGCAAGGTCTGGAGCTATGGGGACCAGGACCCTCAAGATCCCTGTGCTACTCAGCCCTAATTGTGACCTTGGGAAATGTCCCAGGATCTGGAACTCGGTTTCTTTCTCTTTTTAATTATGAGGGCTAAATTATGAATGCGTGGGGGTGGGACCAGCCCCCAGGCACCGTAGACAATCCGGGTTGAATCTCGCTCCAGGTACACGCAGATCCTCGGCCCTGCTCGTCGCCCCAGCTCTCCCCAGGCGCTCAGCCACCGACTTGCTCTCAGCATTGTTCCTGTCTCCCCCCCCCCCGTCGGCGTGGGTACCCCAGGATTTGCTAGGCGCTTCCCTCTTTGTGCCTTGCTGCCACGAAGGGACCTTGTGATCGTCCTCCCATCAGCTAAGAAACGCTCCATCTACCCTTTATTTTCATCTTGATCTTTTTCCCCTCAGAGAACCTCTGACACCGCTGCACTCCAAAGACGCACGCCGGGGCTCTACCAGGAGACCCCGGTCCTTCCCTCCCTTCAGGAGACCTTCCCTTTGCACCGCCTTTGCCACCGAAGGAGACTTCTAGTCTCACAACCCCGTTCTTCCTCAAACTCTCACGTATTTCCATCCGGCTGCCTTTTGCGGAGCTCCAAAGGAGCCTCAGCTCTCCTCAGAAATAAAGCCTCCCCCACCTCCGCCATCGAGTTCTGGGGACCCCTCTCACCTCCACGGTGAGAGATGTGTTTACTGAGGAATCGCTGCTTCTTTCTCTGGTGCAGCAAAGTCGGGTATTTAAGCAACAAGAATGAGGTCACCAAGTACCCTCCTAGGGTGGAGAGAAGGTAAAAAGCCGCGGTGGACGACATCTCAGTCACCGTGTGGGAAGTCACCCACCTCCGGGGCCTCTGAACCCCGCTGCTGTGGTCGCAACGGCTGCGGCGGCGGCTGCTCGAGGTCTGCTCGCCCCCAGCTGGTGCCACGGGTGTAGCGCAGTTATTCGTGTCAGCCCACCACGCAGGCGCAGCCCGACCCTATCGTCGGGGCAACAAAGGGGCTCCCACACGCAGGCGCGCTCTGGATGCTAGGTAGGAAAGAGCATGCGGAGGTCGTGCGACTAGCGTCAGGCACCTAGCGCGTGGTCGCGCCCGTGAAGATTTGAAGACTTTTCCTACAGAGGCAAAAACTTGGAAACCTGACAGGTTTTTTTTTTTTTTTTTTTTTTTTTTTTTTTTTTTTTTTTTTTTTTTGGCCGTTGCTCGAGAAGAAAAGGATGTCCAAGGGTGGTCTTCAGGAAACTGACCTATTTGGAAAATCTACATCAAAAGGGAAAGATTCCAGGGCGCGGTCTTCGCCTCTACTCTAGGAAAGGCAAAAAATTGTTATTGATTCCTTGTAGGTACTCAAGAAATACTTGTTGACCTGCAAATTCTTTTAAAATATAGAAATTTAGGACTGAGGATGTAGCCCAGTAGCAGAGCGCAGCTAGCACAAAGCCGTGGGTTTAAGACCCAGAACCCGCCCCCCCCCCCCAAAAAAAATAAAACTCTGGCAAGGTTTTATCACTTCTTAGAAAGGCTGGAAATTAAATTGCACAAGGCTTCTACTAGTTTCCTTTTTGTTCCACAAATTCCAAACTACTAAAACATGAAGAGCAACATTTCAATGCAAAACAATTCAAAGCCCAGGGTTTTGTTGTTTTATTTTTTACTTTTCAAGCTCCTGGGGTCAAGCGGTCCTTCTGCCTTAACCTCTTGCAGGCAAGCGCCACTGTACCCAGCTACTCCTGTCTTGTTTGTTTTGGTACCAGGGAATGAACCCAAGGGCGCTTAAACTCTGAAACCACATCCCCAGACCTTTTTATTTTAATTTTTCAATTTTGAGACAGGGTCTCCTCAAGTTGCTTAGGGCCTGGTAAAGTTGCTGAGGCTGGCTTTGAATTTGTGATCCTCCTGCTTCAACCTCCGAGTCCGTCCTGAATATTTATTTACATATATAATATATATAAATATACACACATATATAAATAATAGCTTTAAAAGTAGCGAGATGTACCGGGCGCGGTGGCGCACGCCTGTAATCCCAGCACTTTGGGAGGCGGAGGCAGGAGGATCGTGAGTTCAAAGCCAGCCTCAGCAATGGCAAGGCACTTAGCAACTCGGTGAGACCCTGTCTCTAAATAAAAATACAAAAAGGGCCGGGGATGTGGCCCAGTGGTCGAGTGCCCCTGAGTTCAATCCCTGGTACTACACACACACACACACACACATAAAAAATAAATAAATAAATAAATAAATAATTAAGAAAGTAGCAAGATGTGTTAAATACTATTATTTTTATACACATTGAAACTAAAATCTCCAATTCTATTGATCCAGCATTTCAAAATCAACGTGTCGAGAAAAAGATAATTACACTAAAGTTTCGGTACTGTAGTTAACTGGTGACATGTCACCAATTAGATGGTGATATGATGGTAAATCACCAGTTGATGCTGATAAAAGTTACCATGGACTGATAAGATTTGTATCACTTAGCAAATTGTTTCACTGCATAAGAATTTTAATAGAATATCATGCAGTAATATCTTGGATTAAAGTTTTAGTTAGATCCGATGAAGTAGCTCAAGCCTATAATCCCAGTCACTATGGAAGCTGAAACAAGAGGATGGATCCTGTCTTCAAAAGTGGGAGAGGGGAGGGCAGCTGGGGATGTAGCTCAGTGGTAAAGTGCCCCTGGGCTCAAGTCCAAGTATTTACTCCACCCCCCCAAAAATTAAAAGTTTTAGTCAGATAACATTCATTTGAAATATGGTATCTGGGAGAGGGGAGGCTGGGGATGTGGCTCAGTAGTACAGGTTCAGCTTCCTAGCATGCAGGTCTTGGGTTCCATTACCCAAATTAGAAAAAAAGAAAAGAAAAAAATCTCATCAATCTAAGAATGAAATAATAAAAACAAGTAATCTAATAAGGTATTAGAATTATGAGACAAATGTGTTGTATTTGCAATTAAATCAGTCTTCATATCATGGATCACCTAATTTTATTTATTCTTTCTTTTTCAGTACTGGGGATCAAACACAGGGCCTCCTGCATGCCAGGAAAATGTTCTACCACTCAGACACATCCCCAGCCCCTGGATCACCTTATGCTGAAAATAATTTCTGGAAAAAAATAAATAAATAAAAATTTTTTTTTTCTGAGGCTGTCTTAAATTTCCTGGTTAAAATGTAATTTTAGCAAAAACAGTTTTGGTTCAACATGGTTATGCAATATTCAGTTATGATGGAAATATGTTTTATCATGGACAGTGAAATAGAAACAAGAGAAAACAGAGGTATCAACATGTATTTTATGCCTTTTTTCTAGAACATCAAATTTTTATTAGTAATTATGACCCCATTTAAAATAAATATCAACAAAATAATGAAACAGTAGAACAATTATTGTCCAAATACTGAACTCCTATAACCAAAACACAGTTTGGGTTTTGGAAAAAACAGCATACACATACTTTAAAAAAAAAAAAAAATCCCCCACATAGTAAAAACAAAAACCAGCTTAAGTTTAGGATTGAACTGGCTGAAAAATTCTTATTGTGTCACTGCTTTAAGAACCCCACGGAGCACCTTATAGCTCATTAACTGCACATTTTCCTTAGGAGGGAAACAAGGTCCTCTCTCAGTCACATATGCATAAGGAAATCTCAAAACCCAAAGGCCATCTGGTGGAAGAGTAATTTCTTGTTTTTCTGGATAAAATACTGGACATGGTGGTGGACCTGGTTGAACCTGGAAAACAAAGTAATATAATTACTTTTCATTTCTCAAGAAACACCCGAAAGGTAAGTACTTCAACAAATGATAGGTTCAAAGAGCATGGAAGAGTCAGGTGTAGCTGCATATGCTGACACACCCCTGTAATCCCAGTCATGCTGAAGTCTGGGGCAGGGGGATAGCAAATTTGAGGCCAGTCTCAGTAACCTAGTGAGACCATGCCTCAAAATTGCAGCCAGGTGCGGTAGCACACATCTGTAATCCCAGCGGCTTTCGAGGCTGAGGAGGATGGCAAGTTCAAAGACGGCCTCAGCAAAAGCAAGGCACTAAGGACTGGGGCTGTAGCTCAGGGGTAGAGTGCCTGCCTTGAATGTGTGAGGCACTGGGTTCAATCCTCAGCACCACATAAATAAATGAAGATATTGTGTCCATCTACAACTTAAAAAAAAAAAAAAAAAAAAAAGCAATGTGCTAAGCAACTCTTTGATACCCTGTCTCTAAATAAAATACAAAATGGGGGATGTGGCTCAGTGATAAGTACCCCTGAGTTCAATCCTCAGTACCAAAAAATAAAAATAAAGTTGAGAAACAAAGAAGTGTCATCCCCATCTTCCCTGAAAGAAGATGACTCTCAAGAATGTCCCGCCCCAATCACTTTCTTCTTTTTCTTCTAATAAACTTAGCTGTTTACTTCTAATAAACTTAGCTGACTTACTTTTTTAAGTCTTGTATTTTACTTGAAATCCCCTAATACAAGAGCGAGAACACAGTTCAATCTCTGCTAAAATCTTATTGCTCCCCATTATCACACATAAGATTAGGCAGAAAGGGGCTGAGGATAGAGTACATGCTTAGCATGTGCAAGGCCCGGGTTTAGCTCTGAGCACACACACACAAAATATAAATAAATAAAAAGAGATTAAGCAGATATGGGTACACACCTAATTCATATTTAATATTACATTATTTATTCTCAAATGTTATCCTGATTTTCTACTTCAAGCTCTACTTTTGAACCAAATTATGTGAACTAATGGTATAAACTAATTGAAATACCTAGCATTTTCCAGGTACCATAAGAATGGATAAAATAAAATAAATAGGCCGGGCGCGGTGGCGCACGCCTGTAATCCCAGCACTTTGGGAGGCTGAGGCAGGAGGATCGTGAGTTCAAAGCCAGCCTCAGCAATGGCGAGGCACTTAGCAACTCAGTGAGACCCTGTCTCTAATTAAAAAATCCCAAAAAAGGGCTGGGGATGTGACCCAGTGGTCGAGTGCCCCTGAGTTCAATCCCCAGTACCACAAAAAAAAAAAAAAAAAAAAAATATATATATATATATATATATATAAATAAAATGAAAAATAATGTAATATAAAATATATAATGATCATATATTAATTATGTAATTAACATATTTTAATATATTTAAAATATATTAATGTTATATATAATTAATTACATATAATTAATATAATAAATATAAGAATGGTATGAATATATTTTGTATGCAACCAGAGATATGTAAAAATGTGCTCTATATGTGTATTATGAATTGCAAAGCATTCTACTGTCATATACAACAACTTCAAATAAAAAAATGGATAAAATAAAATGCCCACAATTTCTATTTTTAATTTTTTTTCTTTTTAAAAGAAAAGTTTTCATTATGTTGCCCTGGCTGGCTCGAAACTCCTAGGTTTAAGTGATTCTCTTGCCTCAGCCTCCCTAGTAGGTACAGGCATGACTTATTCTGCTGGGCTCCCACAATTTCTCTTTTACGAAACAGAATATTAGGGCTATGGCTGTCGCTCAGTGGTAGAGTGCTTGCCTAGCACATGTGAGGCACTGGGTTTGATCCTCAGCACTATATAAAAATAAATAAATAAATTAATTAAAGGTATTGTGTCCATCTACAACTAAAAATAAAAGAAAGAAAGAAAGAAAGAAAGAAACAGAATATTAGTCAGGCATGGTGGCACACGCCTGTAATTCCAGCAGTTCAAGAGTCTGAGACAGGAGAATTGCGAGTTCAAAGCCAGGTAAGCAACTCAGTGAAAGCCTGTCTCTAAACAAAATACAAAATAGGGCTGGTGATGTGTCTCAGTGTTCAAATAACCCTGAGTTCAATCCCCAGTACCAAAAGGAAAACAAACAAACAAACAAACAAACAAAACCCCACAGAATATTAAGCCAAGCATGGTGGCACATGACTGTAACCCCAGTGACTCAGGAGGATAAGGCAGGAGGATCACAAGTTCAAGGCCAGACTCAGCAACTTAGCAAGATCCTAAACAACTTAGGAAGATTCTGTCTCAAAATAAAAAGTAAAAAGGACTGGGGATGTAGCTCCCCTGGGTTCAATCCCCAGTATAAAAAAAAAAAAAAAAAAAAAAAAAAAAAAGGTATAAAAAGGTACTTGTATTTAAGGTTTGTTTAATGAAAAAATTTTGATATTATCTTGTACTTTTAAAAACTAATCAAAGCCAGGCGCAGTGGCGCACGCCTGTAATCCCAGCACTTGGAAGGCTGAGACAGGAGGATCGCGAGTTCAAAGCCAGCCTCAGCAATGGCAAGGCACTTAGCAACTCAGTGAGACCCTGTCTCTAAATAAAAAAGGGTTGGGGATGTGGCCCAGTGGTCCAGTACCCCTGAGTTCAATCCCTGGAACAAAACAACAACAACAACAACTAATCAAAACAAGCATCAGTATTTTTTGTTTGAGGGCAGGGAGGTTTGCACTTCTTACCTGAGGCATTAGTATTATCTGCAAAGGAGCATCAGGAACCACAACAAAAAGCCTCATAAGTTGAGCATAATGTGGTTTTAGCCCTCTCCCCTGAGATGATGACAGAATATATAAGGGCATATCACTATTTAGGGCTTTCAAAGCTGACTCCTTTGGCCCACTACCCATCACTTTCATTATTTTGTCTGGTCCTGAGCACATGAATCTTCGACCTCGAGAATCTTCATATTCAAACCCAACAAAAGCTCGAGCTATGTCATCTCGCCGCCTTCCTCTTCCCATTACAACTGCACTTCTCTTTCCAGGAATAGCTTTATTTGGAGCAGGCCAAGAATTTGTGTCTAAGTCTCCTTCATCTTCAGCTCTAGTCCTGATGACAATGTCCCAAGGCATAAGATAGTTTGTTCCTGGAATGAAGCCCTGTTGATCCAAACCTGTATGAAAGTTATAAGACTTAGCAGGGCCCAGTTTAACCAAAGACCAGCTGGAGAATTTGGGTAGGAGACCTTTTGGGCAATTTGAATGTAGCATGCCTGGGAGATACTCAACTGTGGATGCCTGTCGATCTACCAAGTTTGGTCTCTTCTCAGATTTTACTTCTCCTTGACCATGAACTTCCGGATTGTCTCCTCCTGCTTGGGGATCAGCTGGATAGGTACCTAAACTATCTGTAGATTGGCCCAAACTCAAAGCTAAACTCAGACTTGTGCTCTCTCCTTGAGTTTGAGGTTCTTTTTCTTTAAGTTTATCAGAATCTGAATCTGGAGGAGCAGGAGAGGATTCATTTTTGGCAGGGGCAGGATCTGGAGTACTGGGTTCAAATACTGGGAAATTGATATGATCCAATTTTCCACAACATTTTTCTTCCAGAAGCTATAGAGGAGGGGAAAGAAAAAAAGCCCTGTAAATTTTTCATTTAAGATAACATTCTTCACTCTGACAAGTAAGATCCATCAATATGTGATAAGTATATGTAAAGAACCTGCCCTTGTTTATATATCGTTCTAACTGCTTTTCTAAGTATTCTGCTTCTGAAAACATGTATTTTTATTCAGATATTTAGCAAAAAAAATTATATATATATACATATATGTATATATATATATATATATATATATATATAAAAGAAAAAAAGAGGAGAGGAAGAAGAAAAAAATGCAGTCTACCTGATAAAAGTCATAGTTAGCTGCCTTGATATCAAAGGGATCATCTCGAGGTGCTTGTTTCCTTCCACAGTTACATGCACCAGTAGATCGAGCTCGGCTATTGTGATACAACACAGGAGGATTTCTATCAGCCTCTGGTTTTTCTCCTGGAAAACATAACAGTTACTATAATTTCATAAACATGTGCAGAATCAATCTTCCTTTGCATTCTATAACATAGAGCCCCCAAATTCTCCAAATAGTTCTTTGGAAATAAGAACACGCATTAAGAACCTTGACTAAATAATAAGAGAATTGTAAATTACATAAAATATATTTAGTCTTTTTTGTTGTTTCGTTTTTGTGGTGCTGGGTATGAAACCTAGGGCCTTCTGTATGCTCTACAAGCAATCTGCCACAGAGTTACATTCCCCGTCCTAACTTAAAATTCTGAGTTTCTCAGTTTTTTCCTCCTACTGCTATCATTACAGTGACCTAACATTTTATTATGTTCATTTTAACTCAACAAACACTACCAAAAAATGTTAATAAAATATCTGAAGCTGAATTGGGGTTGTGGTTCAGCGATAGAGCGCTTGCCTCACACGTGTGAGGCACTGGGTTCGATCCCCAGCACCACATAAAAAAAAAAAAAAATAGGTGCTGTAGCTTAGTGGTAGAGCCATTGCCTCTCAGGTGTGAGGCCCTGGGTTTGATCCTTAGTACATTAAAAAAATAAATAAATAAAGATATTGTGGGGCTGGGGCTATGGCTTAGTGTTAGGGCGCTCATCTTGCATGTGTGAGGCCCTAGGTTCAATCCTTACCACCACATAAATAAAAGTATTAAAAAATAAAAATAAAAAAAAGATGTTGTGTCCATCTTCAACTAAAAAATATTTTTAAAAAATAAATAAAAATTTAAAATAAACAAAATAAAGGTATTCTGTCCACCTACAAAAAAAAAAAAAATTAATCAAAGATCTGAAACTGGATGCAGTGGCACATGCCTGTAATACCAGTGGCTTGGGAGGCTAATTAGGAGGATTTCGAGTTCAAAGCCAGCCTCAGCAACAGCGAAGCGCTAAGCAGCTCAATGAGACCCTGTCTCTAAATAAAATACAAAATAGGGCTGGGGATGTGGTTCAGTGGCCAAGTGCTCCTGTGTTCAATTCCTAGTACCACCCCCCAAAAAAAAATCTGAAGCTTTGTACTACTTAATAATTATCATTTACCAATTCATTAGGGTTCATTCTTTAAATACAGAAAAATAAAAAAATTAGTCATGGCTGATATTTTCCATTTCCAGAAGGAGATAAAACTTAACAGCTGATGCACCTACATTTCTACAGGGCTTTTTAAAAAATATCAATACATAGTAAATAAACCACCTTGAAACAAGAATAAAAACATAGCTCAATGTTTGGATTTCAAAATGCTGAAAAAAATTTGGCTACCTGATTTAGGTAATGAGTGAAATTTATGTACACAGTGTTGATCAGTTAAACTCCTCTCCTCACAGAGCTGATGGCCATTGCTCCAAAATTTGTAGCAGTCCTCATGTAATTGCATGGCATATTTGTGAAAGGCTGGACCTCTAGCATGTTGACTGTATACTCGAAGAGCTTGGGCAAGCTGATTCTTATGGACAGTCATTGTATAATTGTGAGGCAAATTTGACTGGTAGGCACTATGAGCCATAGGTAAAGCTTTTTGGCATCGATTTTCTGAGAATTTTGTGTCAATATCCAAAAACCCTTCCAAGACTTTAATACTGCTTAAAATCTTAGATGTTAACTCTCCAGTGGGTGACCCCAAGTCCTCCTCTTTTCCATCAATAGCCACTTCATAGAGTTTTGCAGCTGCTGAGATCCACTTCTGATAAGTGGGAAGTTCAAAATGAGAAGGTTGTGGGTTCCTCCCCACACTGTCATCAAAACCTTTCTTGCTTAGGACCAGTTCCACATGTTGCCAAAGGAATTCCCGGAGAGTGAAATCCACTAGCTGGCCTGAAGAACTGGAAGCACTGCTATCAATGTGGAAGGACAGTTGTTGTCGGCTGTGCTGCCTCATCACCTGATATCGCCTGGGCCCAGAAAGGGGAGCAGGCACCAGCAAAGATTCAGAGTCTTTCATAGTACAATGACTCCTTAGTTGGTCCAGCAACATACCTACTGGGTCTTCTTCCTGGCTTCCAGGGACTATGTACACAAAAGCTTGATTGGCAGGTACAGTAAAGAGGCAGTTGATACTTTGATTAGTCAAGACTCGACTCTTACGGAAGATTCTATAGATCTGATCCTCCAGGGCATGCTGCAGTCTTCTTTTGGGAGAATGCTTCTTGGGCTTGTCTGGATGAGCTATGTCTTGGTTTCGAGGGGGTTCTACCTTGAGTGCTCCATTGAGTTGAAAGAGGAAAAGAAGTCTAGGTGGACAAGGTCGGCAGTTTAGCTTCCAGTCTTTGCCAACTGGACAATCCTTAATAGCTGCTTTGAGGAGGGGCAGTACTTTCTGTCTTAGCCCATCCAGTGCTCTGAATACTCGATCGTAAGTTATGTCAAAAGAACAAGTGGGATGGACAAGAAGCAAGATGTGACAGACGGAGAAAAGGTAAAGGAGACTGAGACATTGTAACTTCTCCTGATGCTTCCAGAACTCATGTGCTTCTGCATGAGGTAAAGAGAGGCCTCCTCCAGCTTCCCCACTCTGAAGAGCCCGACAAGCCCGCAAAAGCTGTGAATTGTCACAGATGGAAGTGAGAAGAAGATACAGAACTTTGCTTTCCTGATTGTAATAGGCCTGCAGAAGGCTGAAGTCCTGAGAACCTGGCTCAGTTCGGTTGCCTTCCACCGCAGCTACACCTCCCCGAACTGGATCCCCGGCTGCAGCCCCTGGATCCCCGGCTCCACCTGCTTCCCCGACAGCGCCAGCTTCGGTCTTAATTCCAGGCCCTGGATCCCCAGGGTCTTGGTGGCGAAAGAGGGGAAAAACCTGTCGGTCGCACACTGTATTCACAAGAGAGAACTTCTCGGAATTTAGGCGCAGAGCAGTCTTGCCAAAGATTCCCACCACGCAGATCTCATCCTCTCGCCAAGGAGGCTCCGGTGCGCCAGCCGCGTTCCCTCCACCTTCCGTAGAGGACCCTCCGGGACTTTCAGAGCCCATCCAGGAGGAGGCTCCCATTAGAAGCTCTCGCAAGCTGACAGGACCCGCCATGGTGGAGCACCTTCTTTAAAGTCCTTCCGGTCCTCCTATTAAACCCAACCGGCTCTCGTCCAATTGCTAAATAGTTCTTCCGTTTATTCTGTCCTTGCTTCTCTCTCACTTTGGTTCCGCCGCCAGCAACTCCTTTTTTACTTTTATGCCGTGATCCTCAGAAACCCTAAATTTCCTCAATTTGAAGCCGTAAATCTAAATTTCCTTAATTTGAATTGAGATGTAAAGAAGACAATTGGAGGCAGTTCGCATTTCAAAGAATACGAAAACGCTGCTAAAGAAGAGTCAAGCGATTTCTAACAGTAGCAAAGGTGTTCAGCTGGGCTCGGTGCACGGCCTGAAGTGGCTAAAACATGAGGATCACTTGAGCCCAGGAGTTCGGGGCCAGCTTGGTCAACAGAGGGAGACCTTGCCAGGAAGGAAGGGATAGAGGAAAGGACAAAGGGGCGGGAGGCTGGGGATTTAGCTTGGTGACAGCACCTCAAACTTAGGGATGGAGGATGAGGGAGGGAAGGAAAAAAGGAGAAAGGGAGGGAGGGCTCCATTTTATGGAAACTTACTATATAAGATGTAGAATCGCCAAGCGAGATGATGCATCCCTGTAAGCCCAGCGATGCTGGAGGTTGAGTAAGGAGGATCGCAAATTCAAACGCCAGCCTCAGCAATTTAGCGAGGCCCTAAGCAATTTAGGGGGACCCTGTCCTTATATAAAATATTTTAAAAGGGCTGGGATGTGGCTTAGTGGTTAAGCGCCCCTGGGTTCAATCTCCAGTACGGGGTGGGGGTGGGGCGGGATGTAGAATTGCCGGGGCCAGACCCAGACCTATGCATTTTGGCCAAATCCAGATGATTTGTATACACTTTACACTTTAAGAATCACCACTCTAGGGCTGGGTTGTGGCTTAGCATGTGTGAGGCCCTGGGTTCAAACCTCAGCACCACATATAATAAATGAATGAAATAAAGCATTGCGTCCATCTACAAATAAATATTTAAAAATGGAAGAAAAGAAAAAGAATCACCACTCTAGGAGCATCTTTCAAAGCAAGGTGAAATGGTGAACTGATTTCCTTGCATTATTCTATAAAGAAATAAGGAAAAGATGGGTTGGGGTTGTGGCTCAGCGGTAGAGTGCTTGCCTAGTATGTGCGCGGCCCGGGTTCGACCCTCGGCACCATGTAAAATTAAAAGGCATTGTGTACAACTAAAGCAAATAAATAAATATTTAGAAAAAGAAATAAGGGAAAAAAATCAGTGATTTTTGAAAGGTTTTTGGAGTACAAGCTTAATTTCTCAGGCTTGGAAGAATATGTACTAAAATGTTAGCTGTGGTGGGATTTGTTTATTAGATTATTATTATTATTTTATTAGATTATTATTATTTGCAGCTCTGAGGATTGAGCCAAAGGCCTCATACATACTATACCACTGAACTACCCCCAGACCTGCCTTTTTTCCAAGGGGGCAGGTGTCTCACTATGTTGCCCAGGCTGTTAATTATTTAATAGACTCTTTTTGTTGTGTTGCTGCTGCTGTTTTTTGTTGTGTGTGTTTGTGTGTGTGTGTGCGAGCGCGTCCCTGGGTTCGATCCTCAGCACCACATAAAAATAAATGAATAAAATAAAGGTATTGTGTCCAACTACAACTAATAAATAAATTTTAAAAAAATGGTAATGTGTTGTCGCCTGAAGCGCTTGGAGCAACGGAGCCGCGGGAAAAACTTCAGAAGCAAACTGGAGACAAACAGCTTTTTATTCTGATAACTTTTCTCTCTGGTTCTAACAACGACTAATACATGCCAAACACACCACTAAAATGGCGCTGACCCAATCAGCAATTTCGGCCAAGTCATTCGAGATCTCGCAACAAGTCCCGTGAGACTACGGGAGGCAACAATGCCCAAATCTCCACGGCTCATAGTCAACCGCAATTCAAGTCAATCCCCAAACAGGGCTCCTACAGTAATGAGCTGTGTCTGGTGGTACATTCCTGTAATCCCAGTGACTTAGGAGGCTGAGGCAGGAGGTTCCCAAGTTCAAAGTCAGTCTCAGCAATTTAGGAAGGCTCTGAGCAACTTAATGAGACCCTGTCTCAAAAATAAAAAACAGCTGGGCGCGGTGGCATACGCCTGTAATCCCAGCACTTGGGAGGCTCAGGCAGGAGGATCGCAAGCTCAAAGCCAGCCTCAGCAATGGCTAAGGCACTTAGCAACTCAGTGAGACCCTGTCTCTAAATAAAATACAAAAAAAAAAAAAAAAAGGGCTGGGTATGTGGCCCAGTGGTTGAGTGCCCCTGAGTTCAATCCCTGTACCAAAATAAATAAATAAATAAAAATTAAAAAAGGGCTGGGGATGTGGCTCAGTGGTTAAGCACCCCTGGGTTCAATCCCCAGTACTCTCCTGTCTCCCCACCAAAAAAAAAATGTACTAATGAAAAAAGCCGGGAAGAAAAGAATATTGTCTCATGATTCGATTTATATGGAGTCCCAATGTAAGCAAAATAAACCATAGTATTTAGGGATGCATACTTAGTAAAAGCCAGGAACTATTTTTTGTAATAGCAGGTCAGTGGGTATCAGCGAGTAAAGGGATTACAGTAGGGATGGGAGACAGGCAGCACTTCTGAAGATTTTTATAATGTCTATTTCTTGGTGTTTACGTGAGTCTTTGCTTTATATGTTAATTTGTTTATCTATGTTTTATGAACTTTATATGTTATATTTCTAGTAAAAAAAAGGTTAAAAATAAAAATACCAAAGGTTTTATTGGTCTTTATTTAAAAATATAACTAAAGGCACCTTGGTTGTTTACATTTTCTACCATTCAGTCTCAAAATGAACACTGGAAGCATATGATAGGCAATAGTTTAATGAAACCATATCATTTGTATAATACTCAAATAGTTACAATATAAAATCTGTCGTAAAAATTACTAAAAGATGCAACATAGGGCATATTTTAATACTGGTACAGTGGCAATAGCAGCTTTGCAAGTGTTTATCTATTGATTTCTAATGCAGTTTTCTTATGAACTTTTATCCCACAAGAATAATCAAATCACTTAGATATACTAATACAGTATATGGTAGTTTATTAGTACTATAAACATAAGTGCCCCATAAAATATTATGGTGTTAACAAATACTCAGCTACTTTTGTCTCAGTCATCATTTTCTTTATTTACTTATATATTTTTTAGTTGTAGATGGACACAATACCTTTATTCTACTTATTTACTTATTTTATGTGGTGCTAAGGACTGAACCAAGTGCCTCACATGTGCTAGGCAAGAGCTCTACCACTGAGCCACAACCCCCTGCCCTTGCTTAATTTTACACACTATAAAAGCTGCTAACAAGCCGGGCACGGTGGTGCACACCTGTAATCCTAGCACTTGGGAGGCTGAGGCAGGAGGATCACGAGTTCAAAGCCAGCCTCAGCAATGGCTAAGGCACTTAGCAATTCAGTGAGACCCTCTCTCTAATAAAATACAAAAAAAGGACTGGGGATGTGGCCCAGTGGTCAAGTGCCCCTGAGTTCAATCGCCAGTACAAAAAAAAAAAAAAGTTGCTAACATATGTAGGAAAAAAAGAAAACAAAACACTTTTAATCTTGGAAGGATAAGGGAGGAGGATTTCAAGTTCAAGGCCAGTCTCAGCAACATAGTGAGACACAACAGACCCTTGTAAAAAAAAAAAAAAAAAAAAAAATGACTAGGAATGTAGCTCAGTGGTAAAGCACCCTGGGTTCAATCCCCAGTACCAAAAAACAAAACAAAACCAAAAAACTTTTACTAGAAATAGCTATCTCTTTTAATTTATAAATGTGCTTTAAACACAAATGTAGGTCTCATAAACAGAGAACTGCCTCTTAGGTGTGCTGCCCGGGTTCTATTCTTAGCACCACGTAAAACTAAAAACACATTGTATACAACTAAAGCAAATAAATAAATATTTTTAAAAAATGTATGTATTATTTATTATTTAATAGAACATATTTATACTTAAAAGTTATTTGTTGTTTATCTGAAATTCATGTTTAAATGGATGTCTTTGTGTTTGTTTGTTTGTTTGTTTATTTATGGTACTGAGGATTGAACCCAGAGCCTCGCCTGGTTGCTTGGCAACCACTCTACTTCTAAACTACTTTCCCAGCCCAGAGTTTCTTGCATTCTTCCTTGTTAAATCTGACAACTCTAGACTGGAGACAAAGAAAGGAAAAAAAACAAAACAAAACAAAACCAAAAACAGTGAGATGTGCATTATTACTACTATTGAATACACAAGCTAGTGAGGACAGGGAACCAGGGACAGGGGCATCAAATAATCCTTTGCAAGGTATTGTGGAAAACCAAAGATTCAAGGTGAAGTTTTCTTTATTTTTTTCTTTTTATGTTGAAGTTTTCATGAAAGTTATTTAGTTCTATACATATGCATACAGCAGATATAAAAGCAAGGAATATAAGGACTGGGGATGTAGCTCAGTGGCAGATAACATGCTTAGTATGTATAAGATGCTGGGTTCAATATACAGCACCAAGAAAAGAAACAAAAACGAAAACAAAAATAAGGAATACCACAGATTTCTGTTAGATAGAACTACCTACCTAAGGTGCTATAAATGATACATTCTCATTTATTTTTTTAAGTTTTCTGTAGTTGTATATGGACAGAATGCCTTTATTTTATTTGTATATTTTTATGTGATGCTAAGGATCGAACCTAGTGCCTCACACATGCGAGGCAAGTGCTCTGCCACTGAGCTACAGCCCCAGACTTAACTTTTTATGAACTAGGAATTCAATCCAAGCACACTTTACCACTGGGCTACATCCCCAGTTCTTTTTATTATTATTATTTTTTATTTTGAGAGAGGGTCTTGGTAAGTTGCAGAGTCTGGCCTCAAATTTCAATCCTCCTGCCTCAGCCTCTCAGACTGCTGGAATTACAGGTATGTGGTACAAAGCCCGGTGATACATTCTAATATTTAAGGTCACATTGGGCATTTTGCTTCACAATCTTTTGGAAAATAATTGCCTTTGGATGGGAGATGGTCTGTTTTGTATCTGTAGAAATAAAATCTAGAGCTGGGCACATTGGCACATGCCTATAATCCCAGGGAGCTTGAAGCAGAAGGATTGCAAGTTTGAGGAGAGCCTCAGCAATTTGGGGAAACCCCGTCTCAAAATAAAAAAATAAGGGACTGGGGTTGTGACTCAGTGGTACATTGCTTGCCTAGCATGTGTGAGGCACTGGGCTCTATGCCAGCACCAGATAAAAAAAGAAATGAGTGGCTGGGGTTGTGGCTCAGCAGTAGAGCGCTTGCCTAGCACGTGCGCGGCCCGGGTTCGATCCTCAGCACCACGTAAACATAAATGCATTGCATTGTGTACAACTAAAGCAAATAAATAAATATAAAAAAAAAGAAATGAAATAAACAAAATAAAGCTGTTTTGCCCATTTACAACTAAAAAATATTAAAAAAAAAGAAAGAAGGAAAAGAAGGAAGGAAGGAAGGAAGGAAGGAAGGAAGGAAAAAGAAGACTGGTGAGGCGGCGGACGCCTGTAATCCCAGAAATTGGGAGGCTGAGGCAGGAGGATCGCCAGTTCAAAGCCAGCCTCAGCAATGGCAAGGCACTTAGCAACTCAGTGAGACCCTGTCTCTAATAAAATAAAAAAAGGGCTAGGGATGTGGCCCAGTGGTTGAGTGCCCCTGAGTTCAATCCCTGGTATAAAAAAAAAAAAAAAAAAAGAAAGAAAGAAAGAAAAGAAAAAGGACTAGGGATGTGTGGTTCAGTGGTTAAGCACCCTTGGGTTTAATCCCTGGTGAAAGAAAGAAAGAAAGAAAGAAAGGAAGAAAGAAAGAAAGAAAGGAGGGAAGGAAGGAAGGAAGGAAGGAAGGAAGAAGGAAACCTAGAAGTTTTTTTTTTTTTTTTAAATATTTATTTATTTATTTTTTACTTGTATACAATGCCTTTGTTTTTACATGGTGCTGAGGAGCGAACCCAGGCTGCGCACGTGCTAGGCAAGCGCTCTACCACTGAGCCACACCCCAGCCGTAGAAGGTTTTTTTTTTTTTTACAGATCAAGTTTGTAGCAATAAATGCATGAACCTTACAGGCCGAAATACTTTTCAGTTACCACAAATAAACAGATGAACAGAACCATACTTATTTTCTTAATGTTATAACTACAACTATACAACTATACAGTATAAACTTGAGTTAACTAGTTAAGTGTGAACAACCTCTCTAACCTAAATTGGGCAATTGCAGGATAAAGACCACTTTGAAGATTACATTTTCCCATCTGGTTCTCTTACCGTGATGCAAACTAGAAAATATCCAAATACTTTACATCATAGTATATGTAGTCTCCACACATACTGTAACTCTTCAAATGGAATTACATTAGTATACTTGACTACATTAAAAATGATTTGGATGATTTTATCTGTATATTTTATGGATCACCACATGAAGTCAGGCAGAGCTGGTATCAATTTTGTTCATCAAAGCTGCTTGTAGAAAGTGGCAGAGTTTGAGTTGGGCTTCTAGGGTGAGCCAGCTATTAAAAAAAAAAAAAATTCAAATTATAATGTGAATTATGTTCCTGTAGCCAACACAAGTCTTCTTCCTCATTAATAAAACCTTTTTTTTAAAAAATATTTTTATTTATTTGCTTTAGTTGTACACGATGCGTTTTATTCAATGTATTTTATTTGTACGTGGTGCTGAGGATCGAACCCGGGTCGCCCTCGCGCTAGGCGAGCGCTCTACCGCTGAGCCACAATCCCAGCCCCCCTTTTGTTGTTTTGTTTGTTGTTGTTTTTGCGGGGCAGCATTACATCCAAATTCTAAAAACCATTTTTTCCCCAGCTTTTTGATATAACCAAAAGTTCCTGGATAAGACCTCTTCAAAGAGATGAGAATAGCTTAGCTAACACACCTTTCTGATCTTGGCCTTTCTCTTTCTCTTGCCTGGATTGTGGACATGAGACTTTAGTCATTCTGAACCACAAGGATTAAAAAAAACACACATTGGGCTGAGGATATAGCTCAGTTGGTAGAATGCTTACCTCACATGCACAAGGCCCTGGGTTCAATCCCCAGCACCACAAACAAACAAACAAAAACATTAAGGATTGAAGAGCAGGGATGACGTGATGAATCTGCTGTATTAAGTGTGGACTTCCTACTTCCCAAAGCAATATTAAGAAAAAAAATTCTTATTTGATTAAGCCATTGTGATCAAATTATTGTTACTGTAGTCAAAAGCAAAACATAACTGATAGCGTTCCTTCAGAGTTAAAGGAAAAAGGAGTCTGAGGGCTGGGTAGGAAAAGTCATTCTATGTTTTGTAGTAATATTTACTAGGTATCTGCCTAAGTGGATTTTTGGTAGCACAACATATGGCATAGGTCTTATCTGTGATTTTGTTGTTATTGCCTAATATATGCATTTATTATTATTATATTTTTGTTTCCATAGTTACCAACATATTATACTAATTATGGGGTAAGGCAGAGGCATGAAGCATCCCATAACTAAATACAGAAAGGAAGGGGCTAAGTCCTTTTCCCTTGGCCTCTTCCCCTAATAATGTATTTCTTTTAATTTTTAAAAAATTGTTTTATTTGTTCTTTTTAGATATACATGACAGTAGCGATATTTTGACATATTATACATACTTGGAGTATAACTTATTTGTAATGTTTTTTGGTACTAGAGATTGAACCCAGGGACACTTAACGGCTGAGCTACATCCCCAGCCCTTTATTATTTTTTATTTTGAGACAGGGTCTCACTGAGTTGCTTAGGGCCTTGCTAAATTACTTGTAATCCTCCTGCCCCAGCATCCCCTCATAATTTTTTTTTTTTTGTACCTGGGATTGAACCCAGAGGCACTTAACCACTAAGCCACATCCCCAGCCCTATTTTGTATTTTATTTAAAGGCAGGGTCTTACTGAGCTGCTTAGGGCCTCACTAAGTTGCTAATGCTGGCATTGAACTCATGATCCTCCTGCCTCAGCCTCCCAAGAGGCTGGAATTATAAGGGTGTATGTACCACCACAGCTGGCTTTCCCTCATAATTTTTTAATGCTATGATAGGGAGAAGACCCCTACTGGATGCTCTAAATGGAGAAAGAAATGTGGGCCACATCTCCAAAGAAGGCTATGGAGTGCCCAGAAGAACTAAGTTGATTAGCAAGAGGGAAACCAATTGCCAGCTTTGCTCATATTAAAAATAACTTGTAGGTTGGGGTTGGGGCTCAGCGGTGGAGCACTCGCCTAGCATGTGCGAGGCACTGGGTTCGATCCTCAGCACCAAATAAAAATAAATAAATAAAATAAAGGTATTCTGTCCAACTACAACTAAAAAAAATTTTAAAAAAATAAAATAACTTGCGGCTTGGGAGGCTGAGGGAGGAAGATCATGAGTTCAAACCAAGTCTCAGCAAAGGCAAGGCCCTAAGAAACCCTGTCTCTAAATAAAATACAAAATAGGACCAGGGATGTGGCTCAGTGGCTGAGTACCCCTGAGTTCAATCCCTGGTACCCAAAAAACAAAACAAAACAAACAAAAAAACCTTATAGCTGGGCACAGTGGTGCATCCCTATAATTTTTTTTAAAAATATTTATTTATTTGTTTTTAGTTGTACATAATGCCTTTATTTTTACATGGTGCTGAGGATCGAACCCTGGCCACGCAGGTGCTAGGCGAGTGCTCTACCACTGAGCCACAATCCTAGCCCCAATGCCTATAATCTTAGTGACTTGGGAGACTGAGGCAGGAGGATTACAAATTCCAGGCCAGCTTGAGCAACTCAGCTAGGTCCTAAGCAACTTAGCAAGACCCTGTCTCAAAATAAAATATAAAAAGGGCAGGCCAGGTGCACTGCCTGTAATCCCAATAGCTCGGGAGGCTGAGGCATAAGGATCACGAGTTCAAAGCCAGCCTCAGCAAAAGCAAGGCACTAAGCAAAGTAACTCAGTGATACCCTGTCTCTAAATAAAAATACAAAATAGGGCTGGGGATGTGGCTCAGTGGTTGAGTGCCCCTGAATTCAACACCCAGCACCCCCCAAAAAACCCAAAACCACCAAAATAAAAAGGGATGGGGGATGTAGCTCATTGGTAAAACATCCCTGGGTTCAATATCAGTACCAAAAAACAAAACAACAAAAATATAACTTATAAATGTTTAGGTTTTGTATTTCATCTGATTATTAAAATGCTTACAAAGTTTATTTTTACCAAAGAGATACAATTCATTATGTTAAAGTATTACAGAATAAACTTTGTTTTATAACAGTTGTCCCACTAAAGGCACTGATTCTTTTTCTGTGTATATGGTGCTTGAAATCAAACTCAGAGCCTCATGCATTCTACTCAAGCACTTTACCACTGAGCTACATCCCCAGCCAAGGCACTGATTCTTTTGTTTGTTTTCATTTTGGTGTGTGGACCATACATGCAGGTGACAAGGACAAAAGCTGTCAAGACCTTTATCTGTCAACCCTGCATGATACGACTTCCACCTACATCTCCATTCTTGTCTTTCACCAATGTCAGACTCTTTCTCTGTGTTATAGCCACACTGGTCACTTTTCAATTGAATAGGAAATGATCCTGTCACCAGTGGGACCCATATGCAATGCATGCAATTCTCTGAGCCTGGACCTTTCTCCTCTCTGATATTCATGGTAAGCCCCTTCCTGGCTAATACCTCTGCATCCTTCAACTCTCACCTCAAGCATAATCATTTCCTAAAGAAATCCTTCCAGCTGGGTGCAGTGGTGCACACCTGTAATCCCAGCACTTGGGAGGCTGAGGCAGGAGGATTACGAGTTCAAAGCCAGCCTCAGCAATGGTGAGGCACTTAGCAACTCAGTGAGACCCTGTCTCTAATAAAATACAAAAAATGGCTGGGGATGTGGCCCAGTGGTTGAGTGCCCCTGAGTTCAATCCCCAGTACCAAAAAAAAAAAAAAAAAAAAATCCTTCCTAGATCATCTAAACTAGATCAGGTTCTTTTATTGGTTCCTATAGAACCTACATCCTTTCCTTCATGACATTGTTATACACAATTACATAAATATGGGATTATTCAATTAATGTTTATTTTTTTATCACTAGACTGGAAACTCCAGGACAGTGAGTCTGTGTCTGCTTTTGCTTATCCTATTGCCCCAGTACTCCAATACAGTGCTTGGTATATAGGAAGTACCTAATACTTAGTAAAGAGTTGACATAATCAGGCATTCATTGACAAAATGGAAGATAAACCTATCCATATCTCACAGAATATTTTTTCTTTTCATCCTCAAAGAATTTTATGAAGCCTACATTTTAAAGTGATTAGCAAAACATAAGGTACCACAAAAATTATCACTACTTTAGGGTTGGAGATACACCTTAGTGGTATAGCACTTGCCTAGCATGCTCAAGGTCCTGGATTATATCCCTAGTATTGCAAAAAAGAAAAAAATAAACAAAAGACAAAGAAAGAAAAGAAAAAGAAAGGTAAAAACCTATTTTAGGGACCAGGGTTATGGCTCAATGGTAGAGCATTTGCCTAGCATGTGTGAGGCACTGGGTTCGATTCTCAGCCCCACATGTAAATAAATAAACAAAAATAAAGGTCGATCAACAACTAAAAAGCAATTTTTTTAATAAATAAATTTAAAAAAATATAGAAAGGTCCATCAACAACTAAATATATAATATTACTTAAAAAATGGTACTTTAATTGTGATTATAAATGAATTATAATTATGATTACGATTATTAGTGCTGGGGATTGAACCCAGGGCCTAATGCATGCAAAGGAAGCAGTCTACCACTGAGCATAGTATATAACCAGCTGCTGCACCCCTTGTTCTTTTTCTTCTTAAAGGCTTACCTGAAATTTTCTCCTCAATGCCCGGGTCATCACTGGGGTCAGTCCAGTTCCTGTTTCCATATTTTCTTTATTGGTTAGAGGGGTTCCACCTGGGCTCCTACAAAGGTATTGAAAATATTAGGAACTGTGCTTTATATACACTTTTTAAATGGATTTAGAAAGCATAAAGATAGAAGAATGCATTACCTCTCTACATCAACTTTTCTAAGCAGTTTCCGCAGATCTATCTGGCTTTTACTGGGAGTACTGATAAAATAAAGATATAAAACATTAGAACTTGCCAGATTTTATCACTGTTCCTAAAGCAAAGAAGTAATTTTTATAGGCAACCCAGGAAGGAGTTCTATTTACTACATTAAGAAACAGCAATAGAGGGCTGGGGATATAGCTCAGTTGGTAGAGTGCTTGCCTCACATGCACAAGGCCATGGGTTTGATCCCTAGCACCACAAGAAAAAAAAAAGAAAAAAGAAACAGCAATAGAGGGGAAGTAGTGGCACACTCCTCTAATCCCAGCCACTCAGGAAACTGAGGCTGGAGGACCACCAAGTTTGAGGTCAGCTTCAGCAACTTAGTGAAACTCTGTCTCAAAACAAAAATGAAAAAGGACTGGGAATATATCTGAGTGGTTAAACACCGGGGGTTCAGTCCTCAATACCAACACAACAAAAAAATAAACAAATTACAGTAGAGTCGGGTGTGGTGGCACACACCTGTAATCCCAGCCCCTTGGGAGGCTAAGACAGGAAATTCAAGGACAGCCTGGTCAATGTAAATAGAAGCAAGGCCCTGGATTCAATACCCAGTACCATAAAACAAAACAAAACAAAACAGCAATATATGCTGATGGCAGTGTAAGGTGATAACATGTAGCCATTTTAATAATTTTGGTGGTGGGGGCATACTGATGTTTGAACCCAGATCTTCATACATACTATGCAAGAGCTCTATCACTGAGCTACAGCCCCAGTTCCCAGTAATACTTCTTGACCCAGTAACTACATCTGTAAGAATCCATCCTAGGGAAAAATTCAACTATGCATACAAATGATGGAGAAAAATGTTCACTGAAGAATTAGAGAAATTAAAAATCATATCCAGAATGGAGGCAGGAAGATCACAAGTTCAAGGCCAGCCTAGGCAACTTAGCAAGACCCTATTTCAAAATGAAAAAAAGTAAAAAGGAGTGCGGAAGTAGCTTGATTAATAAAGAGCTTGCCTAGCATGCATGAGGCCCTGGGTTCAATCCCCAGTACTGACCAAAACCAAAGCCAAAACAGAGCAAAAGAAATAACCTCACAAGCCGGGCTCAGTGGCGCACTCCTGTAATCCCAGCACTTGGGAGGTTGAGGCAGGAGGATCACAAGTTCAAAACCAGCCTCAGCAATGGTGAGGCACTTAGCAACTCAGTGAGACCCTGTCTCTAGGGTTGAGGATATAGCTCAGTTGGTAGAGTGCTTGCCTCACATGCACAAGGCCCTGGGTTCAATCCCTAGCACCACCAAAAAAAAAAAAAAAAAAAAAAGAGAGACCCTGTCTCTAATAAAATACAAAAAAGGGCTGGGGATGTGGACCAGTGGTAGAGTGCCCTGAGTTCAATCCCTGGTACCAAAACAAACAAACAAAAAAAAAAAAAAAAAAAGAAGAAGAAGAAGAAATAACCTCACAAACAACCTAAATGTCTTAACAGAAAATTTTATGTATGAAATTTACATATAATGAACTACATATATTGAAGAAGTCAAAATGATATTTTAATCTTATTTTTATTATTATTTGGTTTTGTTTTTATGGTACTGGGGATCGAACCCAGGGCCTTGCACATGCAAGGCAAGTGCTCTATCACTGAGGTATATCCCTAGACCTTATGCTACTTTTTAATAGTATGACATCTTAAATGCGAAAAGCTGTAACTGTATCTACAATATGATTATATTCAGTACATATACACATATCCATTATTATTATTTTTTTTATTTTTTAGCTTTTTGGTACTGGTGCACTTAACAACTGAGCCATACCCCCAGTATCCCCTTCCCTTTAAAAAACATTTTTGAGACAGTGACCTCCTTAAGTTGCTTAGGGCCTCTCTAAATTGCCGATGCTGGTCTCAAACTTCAATCTTCTGTCTCAGACTCCTGAGTTGCTAGAATTACAGGTGTGTGTCCCCTGTTTTCTTGATTCTAGATATGTTAATTTTCATATTTTATTATTTTTGAAATCAGGATATTTTAAAATTTCTTGATAGTTTTTCTGGGGACTGAACCTAGAACTTCACACATGCTATACAAGTGCTCTACAATTGGCTACATCCCCAGCTCCCCAAATCTGTTATTAAATCAATGATATATCTTTTAGTGGTATCTTGAAATGGAGGCAATAGGGTAGTGTATACCCAGAAAAAAGACCAAAAAAAAAAAAAGGGACTAGAATGATAAAACAGTATATTAACTGGGGAGTGGGGCTGTGGCTCAGCGGCAGAGCGCTCGCCTCGCACATGCGCGGCCCAGGTTCGATCCTCAGCACCACGTAAACATAAATGCATTGCATTGTGTACAACGAAAGTAAATAAGTAAATATTTTAAAAAACAACCAGTATATTAACATATTAACAGCAGCTTTCTCCAATGATAGGATCATTAATAAGACAGGAGTTAGAAGACTTACTCAAAGTGAGGTTTTGCCTGAATTACCTAGATGATTTTGTTTTCTTCTTTAAACTTTCCTGTAGATTTCAATTTTTCTACAATGAGCATATATAACTTTTAAAATTAGAAATCAGCAAAAAAAAAAAAAAAAAATACTTTTAGTGGCTGGAGATGTAACTCAGTGGTAGAGTGCTTGCCTAGCATATGTGAGGCGCTGGGTTTGATTCTCAGCATTGCATATAAATAAATTAATAAAATAAATAAAGTTCCATCAACAACTAAAAAGTATTTTTTAAAAAATCACTTTTAAGCCAAGAGTAGTGGTGCATGCCCGTAATCCCAGTGACTCAGGAGGTTGACGCAGGAGGATTGCAAATTCAAGACCGGCCTTAGCCATTTAGTGAGTCCCTAAGCAACTTAGCAAGATCTTGTCTCAGAATAAAAAAAAGGGTTGAGGATGTGGCTCAGTGGTAAAGCATTCCCTGGGTTCAATCCCCAGGACCCGCCTCTCCACTAAAAAAAATCACTTTTAAGTAGCCATACAGTATAATGCTGTGTAGTTCCTTACATTAGGACATTTGTAACTCGAGTTGATAATGCTTTGGAGTTTGGTTTCAGGGTAACACGCTGCAAGTCAGAGACAGTAACCAGCGGATTCCGAGCCTTCGGTGATGGTACAAGCTTTAATCATAAAATGAGGCATTATTAAATACACATTTTAAAATGTAATTCAAAATGTAAACATGCTTAAACATCATTTATCTGAGTGCCAAGACATATCCACTACTCTACTCAATTTTTATTCCAAAGCTTCAAAGTATGTCTTTACCTCTTCAGATTAATGTTTGGTGATAAAACTGCCTAATTAAATAATTTTGAGATCTATACATTTTGTTCAAGATCCAATATACTAAAATGAAATATTAATCACATATTTAATTTGGAATAACTTCTACAGATAGGGCATATGATTATTTTCCATTCAGGGACAACCAGGTTGAAAGGAGAAAGACCATGTCAATGCTACCTTACCTTCTTTCTTTCATCAATATTCTGTGTCTTCTTTAATTTCACAGTCAGAAGATCTTTAACTGTTATCTGCAAAGGTCCATCTTTTTTTAATGGTCCAGTCTTTAACTACATGAAGACAGAAATTAAATTAAAATCAGAATATCTGGTGAAATGTAAATTCAAATCCAGATTTTAAGTTTCAGAGTTAAGTCCAGCACTGTGTGCACATCTATACTTCCAGAGACTCCAGAGACTAAGGCAGAAGGATTGCAAGTTTGAGCCAAACCTCAGCAACTTAGTAGGGCTCTAAATAATTTAGTGAGACCCTGTCTCAAAATAAAATAAATAAATAAATAAATCAAAAGGGCTGGGGATGTAGCTCAGTGATAAAGTGACCGTGGGTTTTAATCCCCAGTACCAAAAGGAAGAAAAAAAAAAAAAAAAAAGAGGTTAACTCATCAAATTCTTTCCACTTAAGCAAGAATGATCCTATTTTCAGTACTTGAGGATGCTAATTTGAAAAATATTCATAGAAGTGTAAGGCATTAGCCAGATGTGGTGGTATACACCTATAATCCCACCTTTTCTGGAGGCTGACACAGCATGATCATATGTTTAAGATCAGCCTTAGCAATTTAATGAGAACTTATCTCAAAATAATTTTTAGAAAGGGCTGGAGCAAGCCGGGCGCGGTGGCGTACACCTGTAATCCCAGCACTTGGGAGGCTGAGGCAGGAGGATTACAAGTTCAAAGCCAGCCTCAGCAATGGTGAGGCACTTAGCAACTCAGTGAGTCTCTAATAAAATACAAAAAAGGGCTGAGGATGTGGCCCAGTCTTCGAGTGCCCTTGTGCCCCTGAGTTCAACTCCCGGTACCAAAAAAAAAAAAAAAAAAAAAAGGGTTGGGGCTGCGGTTGTGACTCAGTGATAGAATGCTGGCGTAACACATGTAAGGCACTTGGTTCGATCCTCAGCACCACATAAAAATAAATAAATAAAATAAAGGTATTGTGTCCATCTAGTCCATCTACAACTAAAAAAAAAAAAAAAAAAAAAAAAATCGGGCCAGGCGCGGTGGCAAGCGCCTGTAATCCCAGCACTTTGAGAGGCTGAGACAGGAGGATCGCAAGTTCAAAGCCAGCCTCAGCAATGGCGAGGCACTTAGCAACTCAGTGAGGTCCTGTCTTTAAATAAAATACAAAAAAGGGCTGGGGATGTGGCCCAGTGGTCGAGTGCCCCGGAGTTCAATCCCTGGTAACACACACACACACACACACACACAAAAAAAAAAAAAAAAAAAAAAAAGGGAAAAAAATGTCATTAGCTGGTATGGTGGTGGGTAGTCCCAGCTACTCAGAAGGCTCAAGGCAGAATTGCTTGAGCCCAGTAAGTTCAAGACTTCAAGACCAGTTTGGGCAATACAGTGAGACCCAGACTCCAAAACAAACAAATAAAATATTTAACATAGTGAAGATATGGAGTCAGAACAAATACAGTCTTCGGTTTAAGTATTTAAGTCAGCCTTAAAAGACCACAGCGGCTTTACTCCAGTATTACATGCTCACCCAAACTCACCATTACTAGATTACTTCCTACCTGAAGTGCGTGAGTGAGGCCAGGTTTTCTTAGCAGCAAAGGTGCTAGTGGTGGTGGAGGAGGAGGAGGAGGAGGAGGAGGAGGGTGGAGGAGGTGGAGGGGGCGGGGGTGGAGGTGGTGGAGGAGGATGGCTGGCTGGCTGCCATAGTGTGGGAGGAGGTACAGCTGGGGATTCTCCAGTGGTGATTACAGCATGGGCAGGCACATTTGTAAATTTACCACTCCTATAACACATTTGACCACAGCTTGGACAAGAATTTTCTGAGACAATCTAGAAGAAGACATTTGGCAAATGAATAATATGCTAATTTGATTCTTGTGGCAGAAAGTCATTAAAATAATAGCTAATATATAATGAATGCTTTCTCAGTATACCATGTGCTTCATAATATTTTCTCACTTAATTGTCATAACTTTCTTCATTTCACTTATTCAGTCATTTCGTATGTGATATATGCCAGGCACTGGGTATAGTGTGAACCCTGCCGGTGACCTTGAAGATAGACATTAAACATACCTAGACACACTTAAAACCCAACAAAATGACACTTCAAGAAAGAACAATGAAGTGTATTCTGAGATTGAACAGCTAGGCTTGGGGAGTGATAATTAGTCACCAAAGAATGAATTAAGACTTACCAGATGGACAGCTGGGCGCGGTGGCGCACGCCTGTAATCCCAGCACTTAGAAGGCTGAGGAAGGAGGATCGCCAGTTCAAAGCCAGCCTTAGCAATGGCGAGGCACTTAGCAATTCAGTGAGACCCTGTCTCTAATAAAATACAAAAGTGCCCCTGAGTTCAATCCCCGGTACCAAAAAAAAAAAAAAAAAAGACCACATGGAGGGAGATAATGGGGGGGAGTTCATCCCAGAGGGGAAAATATGTAATCAGTGAAGAAGATAGTACATTCAAAGTACTGGTAAAAAAGACAAAAGGCTGGAATATGACTGTTTGGGGCTGAATTTTGGCCCAAAATTCATGTTGAGGTCTTAATATCTAGTACCACAAAATGTGATTTATTTGGAGATATGGCTTTTAAAGAGATGGTGGTAGGGGGATGGGAATGGGAAAGATGGTAGAACAAACATAACTTTCCTATGTTCATATATGAATACACAACCAGTGTAACTCCACATCATGTACAACCATAAAAATGGGAAGTTATACTCCATGTATGTATGCTATGTCAAAATACACTCTACTGATATGTGTAACTAAAAAGAATAATAATAAAAAAATGAGATAGTGTAATTAAAAATGAGATATTTAGGGTGAATCCTTTCTTTTTTTGGGGGGTGGGGGGACTGGTGATGGAACTCAGGGGCACTCAACCACTTGGTCACATCCCAAGCCCTTTTTTATATTTTATTAGAGACAGGATCTCACTGAGTTGCTAAGTGCCTCACCATTGCTGAGGCTGGCTTTGAACTGGCAATCCTCCTGCCTCAGCCTCCCAAGTGCTGGGATTTCACCATGCCCAGTTTAGGATGAATCTTAATCCAGTGTAACAGGTATTCTAATGACAAAAGGAAATGACACCTGAGATGTACTCAGACAGGAAAGATCATGTGAGAACAGAGTGAGAGGTGGCCATCTGCAAGCCAAGAGGCTCTTCAGAGACAACCTTGCTGACCCCTTGATCTTAGACTTCTGTCTTCCAGAACTGTGAGAAAACAAATTTCTGTTGTATAAACCATCTGTGTTATTTTATTATGGCAACCCTAGCAAACAAATAACAATGACCTTATTAGAACTCCTTCTTTGCCTCTTCCAGTTAAAGGCAGCTGTCAATACTTTTTGGCTTGACACTGTAATACTCCAATCTCTTGTTTTTGTGGTCACCTGCTTGTCTCTGTGTGAATTCTCCTGTGTGTATTTCTTTCAAGGACACTTATCATTAGATTTAGGGTCTACCCGTATAATTCAAGAATGTCTCATCTTAAATCCTTTATCCCGAATAAGGTAATATTTATAAGTCCTAGGAATTAGGACCTGAACATATCCTTTTGGAGGTCATCATTCACTTACCTCCTTATAAATTGTATCATTCCAGTATTATAGATGAGGAAACTTTAAGAGAGATTTGGTGTGTAGCTCTCTGATAGAGAGCTTGTTTAGCATGCATAAGACCCTGGTTTAGATCCCCAGCACCGCAGTGAGAAAAAAAAAATTTAAATTTAAAAAAGGTCTGAACCACATCACATCCTAGTCACCAGCAGCAAACTGCTCTGATAAGGAAGTTATAAAGTCAGAGGAATTCGGGGCTGGGATTGAGGCTCAGTTGTAGAGTGCTCGCCTAGCACGTGTGCGGCCTGGGTTCAATCCTCAGCACCACGTAAAAATAAATGCATTTTATACAACTAAAACAAATAAATAAATATTAAAAAAAAATCAGAGGAAGGGCTGGGGTTGTGGCTCAGCGGTAGAGTGCTTGTCTAGCACGTGCGCAGCCCGGGTTCGATCCCCAGCACCACGTAAAAATAAAACGCATTGTGTACAACTAAAGCAAATAAATAAACATTTAAAAAAAAAAACCAGAGGAATTAAAAACAACAGAGTTACTTCTAGAACAAAAAGCTCAATTGGTCAATTTTAATGTATGTTTTAGAAATTCTTTTCTACATTTGTTATTGAATAGGTGTTACATACACGGGGCACCAAACTCAGAAGATGCAAGAGTATACAGTGAAAAAGAAAGGCCTTTCCTATCTTTGACTCCACCTACCAAATTGCCCCTCCAAAAAAACAAACACCATTGCCAATTTCTTTTATCTTTTGGGTACCAGAAATTGAACTCAGGGGCACCCAACTACTAAGCCACGTCGCCAGCCTTATTTTATATTTTATTTAGAGACAGGGTCTCACTGAGTTGCTTAGTGCCTCGCTTTTGCTGAGGCTGGCTTTGAACTCATGATCATCCTGCCTCAGCCTCCCGAGCCTCTGGGATTACAAGCATGCGCAACCATGCCCATCACCAATATCTTGTATAATGGGGTGGAATAAATTTTCTATTTGTTACTTCACTTTTCCTGGGACCTGAGAGACTTTCGAATATAGATCATATCTCAGTGATCCCTGGTCATCTGGCTTTGTAACTAGAAATCAGAGTAGGGGAGACAGGTTCTATAGGGACTCTCTATAGGTTGCTTGGGTCTTTCAAGGGAAACTTCTACTCCTGCCAAATAGACTTTTAGGGTCTCCAAGTTCTGATAAACTGTCACTCCTCCCAATCCTTCCAGAGTGGGAAGGCAACTCTGCTCTTGTAAGTTCAGAATACTACATGATCCTTTGTTTTTCTATGTCCTTGTTCATACCTTATATTAAACTTCAGATTCTCTTGAGTGTATAATTTGTTTTCTACTGGGTCAAAAGCAGGGTCTAACACATGCTAGGCTAGCACTCTACAATTGAGCTACATCCCAGCCCAAAACATTTTTTTTTTAAATATTTATTTATTTACTTTAGTTGTACACAATGCATTTATGTTTACGTGGTGCTGAGGATCGAACCCGGGCCGCGCACCTGCAAGGCCAGCGCTCTGCCGCTGAGCCACAACCCCAGCCCGTTCAAAACATTCTTTACATACAAGTATAGACATACAAGTATGTACATATATGTGTATGCGTGCAATAATTCATATGTACATGCTTCCATATATGATTAGACATATTTTATAAGGATATTTTCATCAATTTTAACTTTTTTCATTATTTATTTTTTGAGATGGTAGTCACAGTATGTGGTCCAGGCTGGCCTTGAACTCTTAGGCTCAAGCTGCCCCCATCTCCCTAGCAGCTGGGACTATAGGTATTTGCTACTATGCCCAACCAAAAAAGTATATATATACATGTATATATATATTTTTTGTGGTACCAGGGATTGAACTCAGGGGCACTCGACCACTAGGCCACGTCCCCAGCCCTTTTTTGTATTTTATTTAGAGACAGGGTCTCACTGAGTTGCTAAGTGCCTCGCCATTGCTGAGGCTGGCTTTGAACTTGCGATCCTCCTGCCTCAGCCTCCCAAAGTGCTGGGATTACAGGCGTGCGCCACCGCGCCAGGCAAAAAAGTATATATATTTTAAACATACATTGGAAGCATCCTATAAACACTGTTTTGCATATACTCATACATTTACTTTAATGTTGTATTCTTTGTGTGTATGGGGAGGGAGAGGTGGATACTTGGGATTGAACCTGGGGTTCATGCATGCTAGGAAAGTGCTCTGCCACTAAGCTACATTCCCAATTGTAATGTTGTATTCTTTTATCTCCCCCACAACACTGGGAATTGAACTGAGGAGCACTCTGCCACTGAGCAACATCCCCAGCCCATTTTTTAATTTTATATTTTGAGACAGGGTTTTGCTTAATTGCTTAGGGCTCCACTAAGGTGCTGAGGCAGGCCTCAAACTTTTGATCCTTCTGCCTCAGCTTCCTGAGTCACTGGGAGTATGGGTATATACCAACACACCCGCTACCATTTTGGTTTTTTTGTTTTGCTCATCTGACAGGGTGAAAATGTTACTCATTGAAGTTTACTTTGCATTTCTGTTTTGTGTGTGTGGCAGAGACTGCTAATTCCTTCCCAATATACATTTTTGTCTTCTTCCTTAGTAATAGTACCCCATTAGGCTCTTTGTGCCTGATGTTTGAGATAATTATAGATCTCATGGTCAGAGCATTTTCCCTATTAGAATAACCTGTTCATAAAGACTAAAATCATAAAGACATAAAATCCCTCCTTACCTAATTCTGAATTTGTCTTTTATTTGACAATACCAACCTTCAATGTTTCTTGGAGCTTGCATAATTCACTCTCCAAAATGCAAAATTGTTGTTTTAGACTGTAAAGTTCTCGGTGGCAGATTCGGGATGGAAAGATGGTATCTTTCAATACTTCTAAACCCTGAAATTCATAAGTAAACAAGCCTGAATCTTATGAGCAATATAATAAAGAGGGGGAAAAAAAGGAAACAGCAAGTTGTTTGACGTATGTCATATAGAAGCAAAGGCAATCATGATCCCCATAAGTTCATCTTATTTGAGCTTCGTCTGAGTGTAGAGCTGACCTACGCACATACACATATGAATATAAACACCAAGTGTGTTGAAAAATACTATTGCTGAAAACAGGTATGTCAAACCCATACCTGGGCTACACAGTTCTGGCACCAGTTGTATATAGACCACACACTATTTTTCCAAAGCTTTATTGCATCTTTGATGTTGGGAAGTTTGAAGTTCCAAGATGGTCTTAGCCATTTTCTACTTTGGGAAGTGGGTATATCTGTTGAAGAAATAACCACTCTGCAAGAAAAACAAAATCAAACAAACAAACAAAAAAAAATCAAAAACCCTTAAGTTGGAAATATTAGCCTCTAATTAAACAAGAAACTCATTGTATTTATTTTTATCTTATTTATTTTTTCAGCACTGGGAAATAAACCCAGGGACTCATGAATAATAAGTATACAATCTACCACTGAGTTACACGCCTAGCCTCAAGAAACAGGTTTTTATAATGTGGCTCAGAAGCAGGGCCTTTCTACAGTCAAACTTTTCATTAAATTCTAGAATTTAGGGATTCACTCATTCACTACATGTTTATTAAATATTTACTATATTTTAGTCACCAGCAATTCAGTAATGAACAGTATAGATTAAAACTCTGCTCTCATGGAGATTATATGTCATGGGAGAAGAAAAGTAAAATTAAATAAGCAAGCAAACAAATAAATAATAAATATATATAAGGAGACAAGATAAAGCAAGAGAGGGAAATGTAAAATGATGGGTGGGGTAAAGTTTGAGGTGGAAAAGTCAGTAATAATCTTAGTGAGAAGGAGACTTGGGGTGGGGGGAATGAAGTCAGGAAGCTAGCAATCAAATATTTGAGAGAAGAGTGATCTAGAGAAAGGCAACAGTAGTTAAGTGCAAAGGCCCTGAAGTAGAAGGTCACCTGAATTGTTTGAGGAATAGTAAGGAGGCCAGAATGACTAGGATAGACAGAGTGAGAGGGAAGGGTTTGGGAAAAAAGGTCAGAGTCAGATCACATTAGCACTGAATTTTTTTTTTTTTTTTTTTTTTTGATACCAGGGATTGAACTCAGGGGCATTAGACCACTGGGTCACTTTGAACTCGCGATCCTTCTGCCTCAGCCTCCCAAGTGCTGGGATTACAGGTGTGCGCCACTATGCCCAGTCAACATTGTGAGTCATACAACAGATTTTAATTTTTTTACTCTGAGAAAGTAAGACATTGGAGAGTTGGACAATTTTCTTTCATGTTTTATGCTTTTAGTATTGTATCTAAAACATAATTCCAAAACCCAAGGTATATCTTAGTATATTCTTTCCTTCTTTATTTTGGGTATGGAGGGATTGAATCTAGGGGTGCATTACCACTAAGTTACATCCCCAGTCCTTCTTTATTTTTTGTTTTAAAACAGGGTCTTTCTAAGTTGTTTAGGGCCTCACTAAATTGCTGAGGCTGGCCTTGAACTTGGGATCCTCTTGACTCAGCTGCCAAGTTGCTGGGATTGCATGCACCACTGCACCCAGATATCTTAGTAAAATTTTAACGGAATAAACAAGTTCAAGTTAGCAATACAGATAAAATTTTGGTTACAAAAATAAAAACTTTTCAGATTCCAAATGCAAAAAAATGCATTTGACTTTATTGACATTAATATTTAATGGGCTTAGTTATATGCATTTAAAAAGTTACATAGTTGAAGACTGTAATCCATGCCTGTAATCCCAGTGGCTTGGGAGGTGGAGGCAGGTGTAGTTCAAAGCCAGCCTCACCAATGGTGAGGTGCTAAGCAACTCAGTGAGAGCCTGTTCTTAAATAAATACAAAATAGGGCTGGGATGTGGCTCAGTGGTCGAATGCACCTGAGTTCAATGCCTGGTACCAAAAAAAAAAAAAAAAAAAAAAAAAAAAAAAAAAAAAAAAAAAAAGTTGAATATTTTATGTAACAATTGAAAAGTAATTTCCTAACAAATAGAAAAAATAAACTGACTGGAGAAACCTCTTATTTTCACTGGAGACTTTAAAGCAGAGAAGCAACATGACATGATTTTAAAAGGCCCAAGCCAGCCTTTGCATTGCACATGCATAGCAGAAGGGACAAGAACAAAAATAGAAAAATCAGTTAGGAGATTCACAAAATTCAGGAGAGATAGAAAAGAGTCAAAGATGGTATCACTGCGGTTACTGCTTTATGAAAGTCTGCTTTCAAAAATCTTCTATAAAGAAAAGTGTAGGACTGAGAGTGTAACCTCAGTGGTAGAATATGTGCATATGCAAGGCCCTGGGATCAATTCCCAGCACTACCAAAAATAAAATAAAAAGAGAGTCTCAACAAGAAAGAGTATAACTTATAATGTATAAGTTACTATGAAAAAAAACAGTATCCTACAATTCCTAGAACTCAAATTTTCTTTTAAGAGGACATTTAACTTGAGTCCCAGAAAATAAATGATCAAACTTTAACAAAAGTAAGATTTAAATTCTAGTCCTATGACCTCCTTTCATCACTTAGTTCATCTGGAAAAGAGAATATAGTTACCGTGCATTTGAACACAATTTCTTTTGATTCTCACTTCATTTGACAGTGAGAACTATGGTTGCCATGAAAACTTCAGGTGAAGCATGAATCATTTAGTAAAAGTAAATTATAAATGTTACATGGAACATATTTTTACAAAAAATTATTCATTGTTTAGCTGAAATACAAATGATTTCAGATTCTATATTTTTATTTGCTAAATTTGGTACCTGTACCTTAACCTGATCAGACATCTCTAATATTTTCCCTGTTCTACATTATATCTTACCTTTCTGGTGAGGGTAGTAGAGGGGAAGGGGGAGGTAGCTTGGACTGGGAGTGAGAGGCTTCTTTTTTTTTAAATAATCTTTTGGCTTTGGCTTTTAGCTTTCTTCTTCGTTGTTTGAACTTGGGCATAATTTCTGCAGAGAAATTTTTAAAAACTTTGTTTATACATTTATTTATTTATTTATTTATTTTTATGTGATGCTGAGGATCGAACCCAGGTTCTCCCACGTGCTAGGTGAGCTCTACCTGAGCCACAACCCTAGCCCATAAAAACATTTTTTATTGAAGAATAATATATACATATAGAAAGCACACAAACCTTAAGTATATAGTTCAATGAATTACCATTACAGCAAAACTTACACATTCTTGAAGCTGTTATCAGGATCCTAGGCTTAAGGCCTGACTTGATCCAATAAACTGGGGTCTGGCCACTTGCCCCCAAACCCAAACAGAAAAGGTAATGGTGAAAAGCACTAGAGGAACTTTAATCAGAGTAGCTGTAGTAGCTACAGATTCTTCTTTACTCCTTCCTCTTGGTTAATAAATAAATTATACCTAGGAGGGCTGGGATTGTGGCTCAGTGGTAGAGCGCTCGCCTAGCATGCGCATGGCCCGGGTTTGATCCTCAGCACCACGTAAAAATAAACGCATTGTGTGTAACTAAAGCAAATAAATAAATATAAAAAAAATTATACCTGGGAGTGGTGGTACATACCTATAATTCCATCTCTGCTGGAGGCTGAGGGAGGAAGATTTCAAGTTTGAGGCCAGCATGGGCAATTTAGCAAGACCCTGTCTCAAAATAGATAAAAATGGCTGGGGATGTAGCTTGGTAATAAAATACTTGCCTACCATGTGTGAGACTCTGGATTCAATCCCCAGCACTGGAAGAGGGGTGGGGGTAGGGGTGGGGGCGCGGAAGGAAGAAAAAAAAGAATGTATCTGGAGAGACTTTGACTTTGGTATTATACTGTTTTCTATATTTGTTTTGCTTATGTTGCTTTGTGTACCTTTTCTTTATAACAGAGAAAATGGCTATAGTTGGATTGAGGTCAAACACTGAAAGAATATAAGTTTCTTTGTTTTAAATATTTTTTTAGTTGTAGATGGGCACAATATCTTTATTTTATTTATTTATTTTTATGTGGTGCTGAGAATCGAATCCAGCACCTCACACATGTGAGGCAAGCGCTCCACCACTGAGCTACAACCCCAGTCCTATAAGTTTCTTTTCTTTTTTTTTTTTTTTTTGGTAATGGGGATTGAATTCAGGGGTATTCAGGGCCACATCCCCAGCCCTTTTTTGTATTTTATTAGAGACAGGGTCTCACTGAGTTGCTAAGTGCCTCACCATTGCTGAGGCTGGCTTTGAACTCCTGATCCTCCTGCCTCAGCCTCCCAAGTGCTGGGATTACAGGCTTGAGTCACTGCGTGAAGGAGCCTATAATCAAGGAGATAGCTAAAGATTGCTGTTAGCTGAGAGCCATAAAAGATGTTCTAGTTTCCACCTGATATTAATACATTATTCAAAGAATCTTTGTATGCCCGTGAACACTGCGTGACGCACCTGTAAGCTTGAGCTGTAAGCATGTGTCCTTGTTAAAGCTATATGTATATAACTGGGTGAGGTTCGTTAGTGTGTGTGTGGAAGAAGAAGGTGGTGGTTGGAGTTAGAGCATTTGCTGGAGCTGGAAAGAGAAGAATAAAAGACCTTTTTTCATTTTCATCCTGCCTCCGAATTTTCCTGTGGCGTTCGCTGCTCCAAGCGACTTCCGCTTCAGGCAGCGACAACTGCGCCAGGCTCCTGTAAGTTTCTTTATCAGCAATATTTACTGCACATCCACTATGATCATAGGTGGAGTTGGTTGTGTGAGAAGGAAACTTTACTTTTTGGCACCCTCACATACATATTTCCAGTTAATCTTCACTATCCTGCAAAGTATCCCTGACAAAGAGGATTTTTATTCCCATTTTATACAGGAATAAACTGATGATTTATCCAAGGACCCAATATTAATGAATAAAGTCTGGATCTGTAAGTCTTCAAAGACCATGTTTTTTCTAGCAGCCTATAGTATAATAGTAGTTTAAATAGGCAATATATAATGAAATAACAATTATCCTAAATCTAAGATACAAGTGTTCTAAAACAATTTATTTTGAAGCATTAAAATATCACCTAGCACATTTATATTTTAATCCATATTCCTTACTATAGAAAATTAATTAAGTCTGAGCAAGTTTGATCTAAGGCTCCAGAGGGCCTTTGCTGGTTTTAGTTGTTGCTACCTGAGGAACAAAGATGTTGTTATTCAAGTAGCAGAAAGGAAAATTGTCTCAAGGCCTGGGACTCTTTCTCTTCAAACTTACATTTGAATAGGAACAATCAGCCTTTAAAATACACATTCATTCCACTTCTGTTCGCTCAGTAATCTTTCAGCACTTGGTATGCAACTCTACACTTGCTTAGCTCTCAGATTCCACAGGCTGAAGAACCTCCTCCCACCCTGTGGTGGATTATAAAAACCAAGATGTGCTTTGGTTGCAACAGCTTTGGACTTACAGAAGTTATCCCTAATGGCAAAGAGTGATGTATCAACAGCCCTTCTAGAAGTGAGGAGTCTTGACAGCATCTTGCTGAACTAATTGTCAGGCCCCAAATTAACAGAATGTTTTCCTTAATTGTTCTTAGAGGCTTGAGGGAAAAAACAAAACAAAATACCAAAACATAGTTGGCTGGCTTCTTGTTCATTTATTTACATAAATAAATAAGTTTGTTTATTTATTTACATAAATAAATTTGTTTATTTATTTACAGTAGTAGGCTTGAACCTGGGATGCTCTACCACTGTTTGAGTTACATCTCTAGCTCTTTTCTTTTTTCTTTTTTTTTTTTTTTTGAGGGGGGTGCTACTGGGGATTGAACTCAGGGGCACTCAACCACTGAGCCACATCCCCAGCCCTATTTTGTATTTTATTTAGAGACAGTGTGAGGTACTGAGTTGCTTAGTACCTCACTGTTGCTGAGGCTGGCTTTGCCTCCTGTCTCAGCCTCCTAAACTGCTGGTATTATGGATGTGCGCCACTGTTCCCAGCTTTCCAGCCCTTTTCAAAAATTTTTATTTTGAGACAGGTTCTCCTTAAGTTCTTGAGGTTGCCCTTGAATTTTAGATCCTGCTGCCTCAGGCTCCCAAGTTGCTGGGATAACAGGTATGTGCCACCATGACTGGTGAGTTCACCTTTAATATATCACCTCTTTTGGGCTGGGGCTGTGGCTTAGCAGTAGAGCACATGCGAGGCCCTGGGTTCGATCTTCAGCACCACATAAAAATAAATAAATAAAATAAAAGTATTCTGTCCAAGTATAACCAAAAAATATATATTAAAAAAAGAGCATTTCTTTCTTCTTCTTCTTTTTTTTTTTTTTTTTTTTTTTTGGTGGTGTTGGGGATTGAACCCAGGGTCTTGTGCAGGCAAGGCAAGCACTTTATCAACTAAACTATATCCCCAGCCCTTTTATATCACTTTCTACCTCTCCCCCAACCTTTGAAATAACAAAAGAAGATTTAGTAGGAAGGGGATATCTAAAAAAAATTGTTTTATTTTTAAAATTTAAAATAAAGAAGCATACACACACACACACACACACACACACACACACACATACATACATACATACACACTTTCTTTTTTTTTCTTTTTCTCGGTCTGGGAATTGAATCCACAGCTCTGAGCATGTTAGGCAAGAGCTCTACCACTGAACTATATCCCCAGGTATACAGATATTTTGAATGAAGATACTTAGGAGATCCTCCCAGAAAGTAGTAATTTTGTGTGTGTGGGGGGGGATTAAATCTCATTAAAACCATATGTAGTACCATTTATGGAGAAATGTCATGGGAAACTATCCAAGGCCCCAGAGTCCACTCTTGGGATCCCCAGAATCTGAGACTTCCATGGCACCTTTCATTTCCTTGGATTCTATCTGCTTCTCCATAGCCCTTCCCCATTGCCTTACCTTTATGTGTTTTGTTAGAGATCAGAAAGGACAGAACCAGCCTCTTGTCCTTTTTTTCCTATGTTACCAATACTTAAGTTAAGAAGATCGACTTAAATTTTTTTTCCTTTGGTGATGGTACTGGGGGATCAAACCCAGAGTCTTGCCCATGGTACATCTCAGTCCTGAAAACAGACTTTAGAAAGGAGCTGGACTTTCTAGTTATATCTGGTGGATTGATTCTGACAAAGATTCTGTGCTTGATCAGGTTCCTGGAGCTTCTTCTAAACCCATCTTTCTGCTTACAAAATTTGGTTTTAGCTTTTATCAAAAAACTCTGTCGAATCAGTTTATCAAGAACCACCACCCTCCCCATGAAAAAACAACAAAACATTATAAGGTTCCTCATCTTCCTCTATTACTTAGGCCTCTCTGATCACCCTGGTCTGTCTTTAGCATGAATCTTATTTAGTATGTTTCGGCAGATTCCCCCTTACCTCTGTTTCTTCTTAGTAATTTTCCATCCACTGACCTTGTTCCTTGTCCATGTTGTATTTGGAGTTGAGCCCAATCTCTCTCTCCTCATTGCAAAATTCCACTGGGGTTGGGGGAGAGGGATCCCATTGCAGTGGTCCCTATACTAATTGCAGTGGTCCTGAAAAAAGTCTTCCTCGGTGTGTTTTATAACAAGTATAACTGAAAGTTTCCTTTTCTTTAACAATTCTAGGAACTGGGAGTATTGCTCAGTAGTAGGGTGCTTGCTTAGCATGTGGAAGGTCTGGGGTTTGATCCTTAGTACTACACACACACACACACACACACACACACACACAGAAATATATATATACACACATACATACATAATATCACATATACACATATATTAATATATTATACATATAAATTATATATGATGGATATGGAAAATGACAACCCCAAAATAAGTGTGGCCTGGGGAGAGGGAGTGAGAAAGAAGGCAATACATTGATAACATTGATCCATTCCAAGTCCTTTTGTGCCAACATTATATATATAAATTCCTTAGCACATCTTTCAAAGCTGTTCACAACTTGGCGCTTTGCAGCCTCTTTTATTTATTTAGTTGTACACAGTGCCTTTAAACCCCTCTGCGCACGTGCTAGGTGAGCACTCTACTGCTGAGCCACAACCACAGCCTTGCAGCCTGATTTCTTTTAGTAGCAAGTAGTTTGTACCTAGGTATACTAAACATCAAATACTCTCTATAATGTGACCAGCCTTTCCTCTTGCTTGGGGTATTCTCTTCTAAGTCATCCTAAACTTAGTTTTCAAAACTTTTGTTACTGTTATCTTATAGATATTAGTTGAGGTTGAAAATCCATGGTGGAACACACCTGTAATCTTAGTAATTCAGGAGACTGAGACAGGAGGATCACAAGTTCAAACTCAGCCTCAGCAACTTCTCAAGGCTCTAAGCAACTTAGTGAGAACCTGTCTCTAAATAAAAAATAAAAAGGGCTGAGGATGTGACTTAGTGGTAAAGCACACCTAGGTTAAATCTCCACTATCAAAAAATTAAAAATTAAAACAAAATGCATCAGGTACCATGCTAGGTGCTGGGAAACAATCATGCATAAGACCAATGTAGTTTCTGTCCTTGTAAATTTATAGTGGTTGAAATGTTATTGCTTTTGTGCTTTTATAGCACTTTATTCTTTCTTTCTTTCTTTTTTTAGTTGTAGTTGGACAAAATACTTTTATTTAATTTATTTATTTGTATGTGGTGCTGAGGATCGAATCCAGCGCCTCTACAGCTGACCCACAACCCCAGGCCTATAGCACTTAATATATAAAATGTATTACATTGCATTGTAATTTTTGTTTGCATGTTTGTATCCTCCTAGACCACAACTATTTTTTTTTTTTTTTTTTTTTTTTTTTTTTTTTTTTTGGTACCGAGGACTGAACTCAGGGCACTCGACCACTGGGCCACATCCCCAGCCCTTTTTTGTATTTTTAAATTTAGAGAAAAGGTCTCACTGAGTTGCTAAGTACCTCGCCATTGCTGAGGCTGGCTTTGAACTGGTGATCTTCCTGCCTCAGCCTCCCAAGTGCTGGGATTACAGGCGTGCGCCACTGCGCCAGGCTTTAACCACGAGCTTTTCAGGGTTATGATAAATTTGTTTCCTTAGTACCTAGAGTAGGCATTAAATCATATTTCATTCAATAAGTAAATGAAAAAAATCATTTCTTTTAAGTGTTAGCCAGCAATGGTTCTTTTAGTTAAGGGATATTACTTTAATACAATTAAATTCCAGGAAATCTATTGGTTAGAGATTTTTCATTCTTCAAATTACAACACATCTTAATAGTTAAAGGATGAGTCCAAAAATTTTCAAGTAGGAAGACCCAATAAATAAGAATTGCAGTCTTCTCTAGGAGTTGGCAGTCAATGCTGCTTCAGTTAAAATGCCATCAGGTGATATGAAAAGTTCTTTGGTCATGGAGCACGTCCAAGGTTGTGGCAGCAACGGAAACACAGTTACATTTCATTGCCACCTTCCTATTTTGATGGAGGCTTCTTACACTCTCATTAATGGCCTTCATACGATTTAGTTTCTATTACCAGTTCGATTAGTTCATCTTGAACACCACAACACTTATTGATTTGGCACTTACTGATATTAATTTTACGTTTTATGTTATGTAGCATTGTTTTTTGAATTTCTGTCTTGTTTCTCGAGAGAGATCACAGGTCTCTATAAAGTCTCCTTCAGCACAGTATTTGGCATATAGTAATAAGCGCACACTTAAAATTGACAAAGGATGTTCAACAGTATTAAAAGTGTATCAAGGAACATTGTAATAATCCTAGCCAAGAAATACACCTTCTCAAACTTTAATGTACATGGGGATCACGGGTGATCGTGGATCTTATTGCAATTCATATTCTGATTCAGAAAGTCTGGGTGGAGCCCTTTGCATTTTTTTTTTTTTTTTTGATACCGGGAATTGAACTCAGGGGCACTTGACCACTGGACCACATCCCCAGCCATTTTTTTTTTTGTGTGTTTTTAATTAGAGACAGGGTCTCACTGAGTTGTTAAGTACCTCAGCCATTGCTGAGGCTGGCTTTGAACTCGCGATCCTCCTGCCTGAGCCTCCCAAAGTGCTGGGATTACAGGCGTGCGCCACCGCGCCCGGCTCCTTTGCATTTTTAACAAGGGAACAAATAATGTCAATTTCGCTGGCCCGTGAAACCATTTTGAGTAGCAAAGATATAAAGGAACAAGCAAAAGTAAGACAGATGCTTCATTGCAAAACATATTTTGCGGAGTGTTAATAGAAGTACGGCTCCGTTGGAGCCAGGCCGAGAACCTTTTCCCAAGCCGCAAACCTCCCTTTTTCTGCTTCTTCTCCTCTCCTAGTCCAGCCAGTCCCCTCCTCCTTTAGCCATAAAAACACAAGCAGCAACAGGTCCAATTACAGAAGACTCGAGCCCAGGTAACAAAGAAAGAATCGTCCCTGCACTTACTAGTCTAAGAGCCTGGGGATTAGATGGAGTCCGGGCAGTGGCTTCTTCCACGCCATAAAGAAAAATTCAAAATTAAATCCTAGTCACGGAGGGACCAATCGTAGACGTGGTTTCTCCACGATTCGCTCTCCTGGTAGCATAGGAACACAGCCTGGCTTATGATTGGCTGAGATAGAACCACTCTCCGACCAATCAGACAGGAGGCGCTTTTAGTATGAATAAGGAGAAGGCGGGAGAGGAAAGAAGGCGTGTCGCGTACCCTATGCTGTCGGTGGAAGCTTCCGTGTAATTGGTTGGTTCTTCTACTGATTGCACCAATCGAAAGCTCTTCTCTGCTGAGCCCTAACTATGAAATTAAAAGCAGAGAGATATGGCAGCCAATGGAAAAAAAAATATGTGCCGCAGCCAATCCTCCTGCGGCGTTTTGTGTCTTTACCCAACAGGAAAATGTGTTTCATACGGAGGGGCGGCACCCAGTTGCCAATGGGCGGGCGCCGGCAAAACCGAGGAGCCAATGAGTGCGAAACATTGAGTGACAGCTGTCCAATAGAGACCCTCAGTGCTAGTACGGCTTGCAGCTTAAGCGCCGCCGCGGTCTGAGGAATGTCAACTATTCAACATGGAGGCGGAGGTCGATAAGCTCGAACTGATGGTGAGTGCAAAGTGAAGGAGAGCTACTGGGTAATTAATTTTTCCCCAATGTCCTCGAAGGTGGGGCGCAATATGGAGTCGCAGGAAACTCCGGGCAGCGGAGGCTGGACCAAAACGAGTTCCCTCCTCCTGCACCAAAGGTAGCCGCCACCGCCTGGTCTCCTAACTGCCGCGGGGGGAAGGGGTTACATCCGGGAAACTCGTGAGGGAAATGGCGGGAGATGCTGAGGGTGTGGGGCCTTTGGAATTCCTTGTTTTTTTTGCCTTCACTTTTCTATCCCTGAAGGAGCTGCACCTGAGGGAATCAACGTTTTATGCATTTCAACGCACACACACAAAAAGTGGCTGGAAGCGGGGAGGTCGTTCACACCCCTAGAAAGGGGGATGTGGGGTGGGACGTAAGCCGGGGAAGGGTGCACTGGGAGAAATCGCTTTAGGGCTGAACCGTTCCCATTTTTGAAGGCGGGCTGAGAAAGTCTGAGAAAAGATGCTAAACGTCCCTTACAACTTCCTAGCGGCCAAGGGAGTCCCCTAGACTCGTTTGTGTTTGGCCCGGAGGATGCCAGCTTTGGGTGAGCGAGCGGTCGGATCAATGGGGATCTGAACTACAGGCTCGTTTCCTCGAGAGCCGGCGGTATTGGAACTGGCTAGGCACCTTGCTCTCGAGTTGCCTACTTTCATTCATCTGTGAAAGCAGAGGGCGGGGGCGAGGAACTGGAAAACATTCCCCTTGTTGCTGTTGTGTGTGGCCTGCTGGAGGGTGCCAAGTTGAGGGGCTGCCCTTGTTTTCTTTATGAGGTTTTCCCTTACCCTCCCTTGTCCCCTTAATTCCCTCCCTCCCATCCTTAGACTACCAGCTTGATAGCCCGCGCTTTTTTCTTGGCTCCCTTGTTCTGCCTTCAGTCTTTATTTTCCTCTTGCGTTGTCGGTATTTTCAGATTGGGTTGTCTTCTTTAGAAATATGGAACTTGGAGGAAGAACCCATCTTTGAGTTCCTGTTGCTTTTTAAAGAAAATAAGATCAAATTTTAAAAAGTAAAAAAAAAAAAAACAAAAAACTTCTTCTCCAGCTTCAATCCGTTCCTCCTCCTCCTCCTCGCCATTCCCTGATGTTACTGCTTAGGTATATCTGTGTGCCCACGCTGCTCTTTCCAAGATGAATATTGGGTCTCTAACTCTTGCCTTGGTAAGGACCTGTGGTGATCCTGTGTACCACACTAAACCCCCTATTCCCACCCCAGAAAATGTGAGGCCTTGATTTATCTTATTATTTTCATTTTATTTGTTAAGGAATTGAAGCACCGGTTATATGTACATTTAATTCGAAGGCTTTCAATTACTTTAACATTTGTGTCCAAATTTTCTTTGTGGAGGGAGTGTGAGAATGGAAGCAGGGCCGAGGGAGACCTGGGAGGGAAGAATTTTCTTTCTGCAGTTTTCCAAACCTGCATAATGAATATTTGTTCGGTTTTGTTTTTGTTTTTTATTGTATTTTTTTTTTAAATACAGGAAATGTCAAGGATTGGAGTTTGATTCTATCAACAGGCATAAATGTTAAGACTGTCTTTTCCCTCTCCCCCATTTTAAATTCTTCTCTGCAGATACAGATATTTCTGCTTAGTTATATGCCGCCTGATGCTAATGGTTTTTTTTGGTACCAGGGATTGAACTCAGGGGCACTTGACAGCTGGGCCACATCCCCAGTCCTTTTTTGTATTTTATTAGAGACAGGGTCTCTCTGAGTTAGTTGCTAAGTGCCTTGCCATTGCTAATGGCTGGCTTTGAACTTGGAATCCTCCTGCCTCAGCCTCCCAAGTGCTGGGATTACAGGCGTGTGCGACTGCCCCTGGCTTAATGCTAATTTTTTTTTTTAATATTTATTTATTTACTTTTTTTAGTTTTACACAATGCAATGCATTTGTGTTTATGTGGTGCTGAGGATCGAACCCGGGCCGCACAGGCAAGCGCTCTGCCACTGAGCCACAATCCCAGCCCAGCTAATTGTTTTCTAATAGATCCCCCTGCAGCCACTTGGCTGTTTAATTTTTATGCTTTTTCTAGCTTTTTCAATAGCATCAATATTCTTAACAAGACTTTTTTGTTGTTGTTGTTAGAATGAACACATTCTATTTTAAAGGGAAAACAATTAAACATTTTGAAAAATGGAGGTTTGAGAAAGTTAGGGAGGCAACAAGACTTAAAACTTTTAAATGTTTAAATATGAGGTAGCTTTTAAACTTCCTTTTGATGAGAGGAACACTAGAAAGCAGGTTTTTTTTCCCCCCCTTAAATTTCTTGAAAGTAAATTAATGGTAGCATTTTTTCCCCTTTGAAGTTATTGTTTGTTTTCATAATCATTAGGGTTTAAAAATGAATTGGAATTTTTATTATTGCTTTTAATATTCCTATTTTGTAATGACTCGATAGTAAAGGATCTCATCTTCAGATTTGCCATGTTCCTTTAAAAATGTTTTATAAATGAACCAGAATCAGTGTAGTTTCTAAGATTCTAAAGGTAAATGGTTTCCGATGCAATCTTCTGGAGTTTTTGTTTGTTTGTTTTACATTACTTAAATAAAGGATTGCCAGGGGACCAGTATTGAATATTTAGTAGGTGAAAAGAGAATGCATGCTATTTAACTTTGAAAAAACTACCTTAGTTTTGTAAACAGATAGCCTGATCCTCTTAATTTAATACATATTTTTAAATTTTCTTGTATTAACTTACAGTTCAGAATATTAAACATTTGTTTTTATATAAAAACACTTGTCTTTAAATCCTGACAGTTGGCTAACAGAGTTAAATATTTTCACATTTGAATTTTGTGGCCCAGGATTTGAGGCCAAGACTCTCATGTTCCAGCTGTTCCAAATTTGAGTCCATTTCTTGGTGGGCTTGATCCAACTAAGTAGCTGAACTGGACCATTTAAAGAAAGATTGGTGAAATAAGAGAAATGTATTTTTGCATCAATCAACATTACTAAAGGAGGAATAACCTCATTGTAGGGTAATCTCTGTTCTCTATTTTTCCTTCACTTATTGATTGAGTGATATTTGTTAAAGGCCCTCCTTTTGTGGTACCACTAGTGATTGTACACAAAAGTGTAGTGTGGTACTATGATACTCTCACTAATTAATCCTCACAAACCCCCAAAGTCCCTGGAGATTGAAGCTATGTCCTCTCTACCACAAAGAAGTGACACCCACCAGCCTTGTTATTTTTTGAGAATGGGAGTTGCCAAATTGTCTAAGCTGACCTGAAACTTGGGATCCTTATGCTTTATCCTCTTGAGTAGCAGGGATTAGGCATGTGCAACCATGCCCAACTCTGATTTCTATTTGTAGGTTTACATTTGATTTTTAAGGAAATTCATTGTTTACATCTCAGGCCTCTTTCTCCATTATTTTCATCTTGATATTTTAAAGTAAGGAAGAAATGGATTTGCTTTCCTTTTATATTTAAGAGTTATATTTACATTTAAGATATAAATCTTAAATGTTAGAACCTCCTTCCATAAAATTCAATTAGGTTGGGTTAATGTTGTCATGTTTAGCTCACCTTAATTCTCTGGCAGTGTCCTTCCTTGTTATAATAGCCCTCAGTAAACTCTTGAAATAAAAAGCCATAGTGATAAGTACTTTTTAGTTTTGGTACTGAGGATTGAACCCAGGGGCACTTTACCACTATATCCCCAGTCCTTTTTATTTTTGAGATAGGGTTTCCCTGAGGGTGGCCTCAAACTTCTGATCTTCCTGTCTCTGCATCTGGAGTCCCTGGAATTACAGGCATGCACTGTCATGCCCTACAAATGCTGTGTGTGTGTGTGTGTGTGTGTGTTTTGTGTTATAGTTTAGAATCTAGAGTATTAGATTTGAGTATTAGATTGGATATATATATATATATATATATATATATATATATATATATACCCCCAATTTATTTTTTTTAATATTATTTATTTGCTTTAGTTGTACACAATGTGTATATTTTTACGTGGTGCTGAGGATCGAACTGGGCCGTGCACGTGCTAGGCAAGCGCTCTACCGCTGAGCCACAACCCCAGCCCCATAGATTGGGTATATATTATTATTTTAGTTTTTGTTTATTTTCTTTAACATTTTTATTCAAAGGGCTTGTTTTATATGGCAGGTAATCGTCATTTTGCTTTGGAAAAGGAACTAACCAACAAACCATCTCAACAGAGAGCAGAAATCTTTATCACAACTTTGACTTAGTACTTCTAATTGGTTTTGTTAATACCAATTTTAAGGTATTACTAATACACTTGTTACTTACTACTAAGACTCAAGATATTTTGAAAATTTCTTTACATTCTGCATGTTTCTATTCAAATGTTAATGGTTAATTGATAAGTCATCAAAAACCAATATTACATTGATATAAATGTGTTTATGTTTTGGATGTCTTCTGACCAAAGTGGCAATTCAATTTTAAATTCTTTTTACACTGAAGCTTCAACTGATGCAAGATTCTTTTATGTTCCTTTCTTACTTATTACTGCTTACGAATGCTCTGACTTTATTGCACTACTGTACTTTACAGCTAGCAGTGCAATAGTATTGTCAAAGCATCTGAAAGCAGAGTGCACGCCAGAATTTTGATTCTTGCCTTACATCTTTCTTCAGTATTTGTAAATAATTCACTACAAACTTTGTTGCTGAAAACTGTATAATTGTTATAAACAAGAATTATATCTTTTTAGAAAGTCATAATTTGATAAAAACTTTTCACCTAATAAAAACTCACTTCTGTACTGCATAATGAAACACATTGAGAAAACACTTCTTATATCTAAACTTGTTATGGCTTGTCTAAATGCGTAGTACTTTGTAATTTGCTTCTTTAACAGATTTGGATAGGTTTAGACAAACCTTAGGTTTTATTTAATTGAGTTTTATAACTAATAAGTAAGAGATGAAAACAATCTCTGCTGTATATATACTGTGGTAACTTGCCTCAGGTCTTATGTTGATTTTGTATTAAGTAGGAAATGCTTAAATTTAAAATTTAAAAATGCTTGAATTAAAGTTCATTTTTGTATTGATGAGATAAAAACTGAATTCATCACTTTTTTGTAGTGAATTTTATTGAGAGACAGTTTACATACAATAAAACTCACCAATTTTAAATGATAAATAAGAAGTATATCTTTTTAGAAATAAAAAGTGTATAATTTCATGAGTTTTGGCAAATGGGTACAGTCATGTGACGAACAGTATAGCCAGGACATAGATTTCCATCACCTTAGAAAAAGTTTCTTTGTGCCCCTTTGTAGTTAGCGTCTTACTCCCAAACTCTTGGCAACCACTGATCTATAGCTTTTCTAGAATTTCATGTAATTGGAATTATACAATATATGGCCTTTTGTGTTTGGCTTCTTTTACCTACTATAATGTTTTTGAGATTCATCCCTGTCATTGTTATTTATAGTAGTTAAACCTTTTTTATTACTGAGTAGTATTCCATCGTATAGAATATGACAAATTGTTTATCTGTTCTCCGGATTTTGGACTTTGGGTCTCCATGTTTTGACTGTTATGAATGAAATGGCTGTGAGCATTGAAGTATACAAGTTTTGGGGGGCATGTATTCATTTCTTTTGTATACATACTGAGGAATGGGATTGCTGGGTAGCATCTTTTCATGGGTTTATTTATAATTGGTATATCTTCTTTAGTGAAGTATCTTAAAATCTTGCTTTTTTTATAAAAATTGTGTTGCTTTTTTATTGTATCAGAAGAGTTCTTTAGTTTTCTCTATTATTTGCCTTCTCCTTTAAAAAGTAAAAAAAAATTAAAAAAAGTTTTTTTTTTTTTTTTTTGTAGTTGTAGATGGACAGCATGCCTTTACTCTAGTTGTATTTTTTTTTTTTTTTTTTTTAATGTGGTGCTAATGATCAAACTCAGTGCCTTACACATGCTAGGCAAACACTCTACCCCTGAGCTACAGCGTATCCAGCTCCTCCTCTATAATTTTTTTTTGTGTGTGTGGTACCAGTGGTTGAACTCAGGGGCACTCGACCACTGGGCCACATCCCCAGCCCTTTTTTGTATTTTATTTAGAGACAGGGTCTCAGTGAGTTGCTAAGTGCCTCGCCGTTGCTGAGGCTGGCTTTGAACTCGCGATCCTCCTGCCTCAGCCTCCCAAAGTGCTGGGATTACAGGCGTGCGCCACCGCGCCCGGCTTCCTCCTCTATAATTTTTTGATGAAGTCCAATTCATACATTTTATCCTGTGGTGTTTACTTTTTACATTTAAAGAAATATTTTCCCAACTCAAGGCCACAAATATTTTGTTCTAGATTTATGGTTTTTACTTTTTACATTTGGATCACTGTTATAAGTTAATTTTTGCCTATGGCATAATGTAAATGTGGAGGGTCTTTTAATTATTTTTTTCTTGCACATGGATATCCCATTGTTCTAGTACCGTTTATTGAAAAAAGAATCATTTCCCCTTGAATTTCGTTGGCTCCTTTGAACAAATAAAAAATGTATGTGTGGTCTGAAGTTGTAGCTCAGTGGTAGAGCACTTGCCTAGCGACGTGTGAGGCACTGGGTTCGATCCTCAGCACCACATAAGAATAAATAAATAAAGGTATTGTGTCCATCTATAACTAAAAGTATGTAAAAATTCAGTGTGGATTAATCTGTTTTTGAACTCTATTTTGTATAGTCATACTGCACGTCTAATGTAAGACCTCATTCTTGTTTTCTAAAAGTATTTTGATCATTTTGCATTTCCTAATAAGTTTTTTTTTTTTTTTTTTTTTGTCAATTTCTATTAAAAAAAAAAAAAGCCTGCAGGGATTTTGAATCTAAAAAACAATTTGGGGAATTGATATCTTAACAATATGGAACCTTCTGATGTATGAATGTTACATATTTCTCCAAATACTAGTCTTTTAAAGTTTCAACAGTGTTTTACTTTATTTTTAGTGTATTGGTATTGCTTATAATTATTTAAAAATATTTTTTAGTTGCCAATAGACCTTTATTTTATTTATTTATATGCAGTGCTGAGAATTGCCTCATACATGGTAGGCAAGTGCTCTACCATTGAGCCACGACCCCAGCCCCTTCAAATTTTTTTAATAGTGTGCTTAGAGTGATTTCTACTGCTACTCTTATGTTTGTTTGTTTCTTTCTTTCTTTTTTTAATGATGCTGGGAAATAAACAGGGGGGTACACTACCACTGAGCTACATCCCCAACTTTTTTTTTTTTTTTTTTTTTTTGAGAGACAGAGTCTCACTAAGTTTCCCATGCTGGCCGGAATCTGAGATTCTCCTGCCTCAACAGCTCCAGCCGCTGAACATCATCATGTCTGGCTCCTCTTTGGTTTTTAATTATCATTTCTTACTAGTGAGCTGTTAGAGAGGTAGGTGGAATTTTGTGTTTTTAAAAAAAATAACCATTGGGAAGACTGGCGTGGTGGTGTGGGCCTGTAATTACAGCATTTAGGAGACTGAGGAGGGAGAATCAAATTGAGTTTAGTGTTTAAAACCAGCCTGGGCAACACAGTCAGAACTTCTTAAAACAAAACCCAACCCTGTGGGAGGGGATAAGGGAAGAAAACTGGTGTACTTGGAAACCCTATTTCTTTTCTTTGGAAAAGTATGAATAGATAACATTTCTTTTAGATATCATTGAGCTTTCTGTTCAGAACCTGTATAATTATGAAGGTTTTTAGATAAAAATTTATCATTGAAAGGAGAGAAAGATTATTTTTTTCTTGCCTTAAAATTATATTTTGGTGTGAACACATCTTCAATTTTAGAAAATAAAGTAGGAAAGGCCATATGTTATGAGCTCATTTAATGTGATGTGGGAACTGAGAGTGGTAACATACACCTGTATTCCCAGTTCCTCTGGAGGCTGAGTGAGGAGAATTTAAAGTTCTAGGCCAGCCCTGGCAACTTAGCTACATCCTGTCTCAAAATAGAAAAGCCAAAAAAAAAAAAAAAAAAAAAGGGGGCTGAGGATGTAGCTTAGTGGTAGAATGCTGGCCTAGCATGCTGGAGGTCCTGAGTTCCTAGCCACACATATAAAAAAGGTTATTCTTCTAATTTATCTTAATATATGACATTTTAAGTTTGAATAAGTTAACCCTGGCTTCCTTGAGTTCAGTATTTTTATTCTTATTTTATAAATATGGAAATAATCTCAGGCAATTTTTTAAAAAATATTTATTTTTTTATTTACTTTAGTTGTACACAATGCAATGCATTTATGTTTACATGGTGCTGAGGATCGAACCCGGGCCGCGCACGTGCGAGGCGAGCGCTCTGCCGCTGAGCCACAACCCCAGCCCAATCTCAGGCAATTTTTGCTAAGATTTTCATGTGGCAATTTAATGACTGTAAAATTAATTTAGCATTTCAGAAAAATTTATTTTTGTTAGTAAGTATGAGACTTAGAACTTAAACAGATTCTTCTTCCTCCCATTTAATTTGCCTAATTGTAGATGAAAGTATATTTTGTTGCATTAAGGGATATTAGGTAAGCTAGTAATAGACACTAAAGATATTAAAGAGCTTATCTTGAAAACAGATAAATCGGGTATATTGCTTAATATGTCTGTGGTGAAATACACAGATAAATTAAGTACAGATGCCATGATGGGAAAAGTAAATACTGGGTATTATTGGAGCATATAGGAAGATAAACCTAACCTGGGAAATATTTTTTGTGAGAGTGTGATATAATCTCAGAGTTGAAGGATGATTAGAGATTAGCCAAGTGAGGGAAAAATTTTTTTTGTCTTTCCTATATTTTTATTGGTGCATTATACTTAAGTATAATGGTGGGATTTGTTGTTATGGGAGAAGGGAAGTTTTAAGGCAGAGGACTTACATGTGAAAGAGTAGAGATGAGGGTTGTTGTTTTTTTTGTTGTTGTTTTTTTTTTGGTACTGGGGATTGAACTCAGGGGCACTTGACCACTGGGCCACACCCCCAGTCCTTTTTTGTATTTTATTAGAGACAGGGTCTCACTGAGTTGCTAAGTGCCTTGCCATTGCTGAGGCTGGCTTTGAACTGGTGCTCCTCCTGCCTCAGCCTCCCAAATGCTGGGATTATAGGCGTGTATCACCATGCCCTGCTGAGGAGTTTTATAATTTAAGAGAAAAAGGCAAAGTGTTGTGAGGGAGAGCCAGGAGGATTTAGATGAAGACCTTGTAAGATCAGTATTCTAGCAAAGCTGTAAACTTCACTCATATTTTTTCATTGTGCTCCTGAACTTTTTTTCAGTTTTTAAATTGTGTTTAAATACATGTAACATAAAATTTACCATATTAACCATTCTAAGTATACATTTCAGTGATATTAAATAACATTAACAATGTTGTGCAATAAAACCACCATCTTTCTCCAAAATTTTTCTCATAAAACTGATACTCTAAGCTGGGCGCGGTGGTGGCGCACGCCTGTAATCCCAGCACTTTGGGAGGCTCAGGCAGGAGGATCGCGAGTTCAAAGCCAGCCTCAGCAATGGTGAGGCACTTAGCAACTCAGTGAGACCCTGTCTCTAATAAAATACAAAAAAGGGCTGGGGATGTGGCCCAGTGGTCTAGTGCTGCTGAGTTCAATCCCTGGTACCAAAAAAAAAAAAAAAACAAAACTGATACTCTATACCCAGTAATCAATAACTCCCTGTTTTCTATTCCCCTCAGCTTCTGACAAACATCATTTTATTGTGTGTATGATTTTTTATTTGTTATTTTTAGAACATATATACGACAGAATATATTTTTACATATTTGACATATATGCAAGCATGAAGCATATCTTATGTGTCTATGTTTTTTTTTTCCCGTTTGAGTTTATAGATTTTCACTGAACTTTCAACTTTTCTATAGGCTTGAAAATTTTTTATAATACAGTGTTGGGAAAAAATCCCAAACCTCTTAATCCTGAATAGCCGTTGAATAGTCCATTCCCATCCTGGGTGATGTTTTTTCTAAGCATATATAATTTTTACGAAATTGTGACCACAGTGCAGTTATCACTTCTCTGGTAGGTACAGGCATTTCTGTTGTGGGCTGCAGGAGAGTCCACAGTGTGTGTATTCATTCAGTTTCCTCCTATGTTTCCTTGTCTCCATGGAATAGACAGCACCATAGGAAACACGCTCCTGATGTGGCATGGTCATACCTCAACCCTTCTTTCCAGGTGGAATTACTGTGCAAGCCCCTCACCAAGCTATAGTGCCCCAGCTCTGGACTTCCCACATGTCCCTGAGCCAGACTTATGTAGTCTTTGGATTTTTGTTTTGTTGAGTCAGGTTCTTGCAGGTCTCAAACTCCTGGGCTCAAGCAATCAATCCTCTTGCCTCAGCCTCTCAAGTAGCTGGGACTACAAGTGTGTGCCAGTGTGTCTCCTGAGCCAGATTTAAGATTTTGTCTCTCGTTGGAGTCCTGGACTTCTAAAAGGAAGAGTCAGGAATGGTAGATGTAGGCATCAGTTTGGGTCAAACCAATTCTCTTAGAGGAGGGAAAATGAAACCCTCTTCAGTCACTGCTGTACCCAGTGTTTAACTAAAACCTTTTTTTTTTTTTCCATTGTTGGGGATGGAACCCAGGGCCTAATGCATGCTAGGCAAGCGTTCTACTCTGAGTTAATTTGTCTGTGATTTTGACTAAGTATCTCATGTAAGTAGATTACATAGTTTTTGTCTTCTTGTGTCTGATTTAGTTCACTTAGCATAAAGTCCTCAAGGTTCATCCAATTTTTGTTGTAGCATATTGCAGAATTTCCTTTCCTATTAAAGTCTGAATAATATTCCATTGTGTGTGTGTGTATGTACACACAGAACATTTTACTTATCCATGCATCCCTTGATGAATACCTGGGGTGCTTTAATATTTAACTATATACCCAGAAGTGGAATTACTGTCATACTAATTCTATTTTAAATTTTTTTGGGGAACTGCCATATTGTTTTCAACAGTGACTGTACCATTTTATATTCCCACCAACAGTGCACAGAGCATAAATCTTTTTTTACATTTTCTCCAACTCTTGGTACTTTTGTTTTTTTGGTATGAGATTGAACCCAGGGGTGTATAACCATTGAGCCACATCCCCAACTCTTTTTATTTATTTTTAATTTTGAGGCAGGGTCTTACTAAGTTCCCTAGAGTCTTGCTAAATTGCTGAGGCTGTCCTCAAACTGTCAGTCCTCTTGCCTTGGCCTCCCAAGTTGCTAGGATCACAGGCATGTGCCACCAACACGGGACTTGTTTGTTTGATTTAATAGTAGCTATGGTAACGTGTATGAATTAATCCCTGAACTTTTTTTGGGTACTTTTTAGGATTGAGCCCAGGGTACTTTACCACTGAGCTACATCTCCAGTCCTTTTTATTTTTATTTTTTATTTTGAGACAAGGTCTCACTAAGTTGCTGTGGCTAGCCTTGAATTTGTGATCTTCCTGTTTTGGCCTCTTATTGCTGGAATTACAGACTTGTACCAGTGTGTCTGGTTGATTACTTTTTTTCCCCCCCCCCCTATGAGATAGGGGTCTTGCTATGTTGCCCAGGCTGGCCTGGAACTTCTAGTCTCAATGATCCTCTTTCTTTGGCCTCCTGAATAAGTAGCTGGGAAGACAGGCATGTGTCACTGTGCCTGACTCTATAAACATGTTAAATTATTTTAAATTCATGTGCAAGAGTAATGATGATCTTAAAATTTTTAATTTTACTTATTTACTTACTATAGCACGGGGATTGAACCCATGGCTGCTCTAACACTGAGATACACCTTCAGCCCTTTTTACTTTTAATTTTGAGATGGATCTTGCTTGGTTGCTGAGGCTAGACTCGAATTTGTGATCCTCTTGCCTCAGCCTTCCTGATAAACTGGATTACAGGTGTGTGCCACTGTACCAGGCTTATCTTAGGTAGTTTTTGTGTACCCAGGAATGTGCTTATTTAGTTCTTGGGTTTCAAAAAGCAATCACACTTTTTTGAATGATAGAAAAACACATTAAACACATTATTTCCAGGTACTTATTGTACTTTCCAGTTTTTCCCATCTTTCAGAATACATAGGTTCAATTTATTTGGCAGTATACTTTGTCACTAAGTCAAACTCTTATTTCTTTTAGAGCCTAGTTTTTAATATATATTCTTTTCTTTAGGCTGAGGATTCTTAGAGGAGCCCTGTCTCACCAGAAAAATATATACAGATAGAGAAAATTGCCAGTGGTTAACAGGGATTTGTAGTTTGCAAGTTTGGATCTGAATTATCCCCTAAAGGCTCACGTGGAAACAACTTGGTCCCTAGCATGTGGTGCTGTTAAGAGGTGTGGTGGAACCTTTTAGTGGTGAAACCTATTTGGAGGAAGTTAGGTCATTGGGGGATTGCATTTGAAAGGAAAATTTGGACCCCTCCTCCCTCTCTCTTTGCTTCCTGGCCACCATGAGGTGAATAGGCCTCCTTCGCCTTGTGCTCCCACCCTGATATACTACTCTGCCACCACAGGCCCAAAGCAATAGGCCCAGTGACCATACACTGAAACCTCTGAAATAACTCTTTCTAGCTGGGGGTGGTGGCACATTCCTGTGATCCAAGCTGTTTGGGAGGTTGAGACAGGAGGATTTCAAGTTCAAGAACAACCTTGGCAATTAGAAGACCCTATCTCAAAAAGACAAAAAGTATAAAGGGCTGGGAATGTGCTCAGCAGTAAAGCTTCTCTTTCCTTTTGGTTCAATTCCCCAGCATAAAAACAAAACAAAACAAAAAACTACATTGTTGTCTCAAGTGTGTGCACTGTTTTTAACTGGATTCTGCAATTTAGGAATGTAGCTGTTTGTCACATTGGATGGCATATTCTAACTTTATGTACCGAATGAATTATGAGTTATGAGCATTTTATATATACACATATTACATAAAGTATTATGTATTTTAAAATAGTCTGTGTAATGACAACATAATATTTGCTGCTTGTCAGATACTGTTAGAGATTAGTGATTTATAAAACCATCTTGGGCTGGGGCTGTGCTGCACACCTATAATCCCAGCAACATGGGAGGATGAGGCAGGGGGATATCAAGTTCAAAGCCAGCTTCAGCTATAACAAGATCCTTAAGCAACTTAGTGAAATCCTCTCAAAATAAAAAATTGAAAAGTGCTGGGAACATAGCTTGGTGGTAAAGTCTCCCTGGGTTCAATTCCCATGATGAAACCAAACCAATCCAAAAAACAAACAAAAAAATTAACAGACTGTTTTTGGGACAGTAAAATTAGTGTGACTGAGGTGTAAAGTGTGAAGCTTTAGTGGAGAGAGAGAATTTTAATATCATCTTTGGAAGAATCATACTAAATTGGAGTTAATTCTTTGGACAACCCCAGTGATCATTTTTTTCCCCAATGTTGGTGATTGAGCCCATGAACTTGCACATGCTAAGCAAAAGCTCTCTCACTGAGTGACAGCTCCACTTACACCCCAATAATCTTTATATGCTTTAGCTCTATACAATGCTTTGTACTTTTAAAAAAATATATAAAATGTATTAAAAAATTGCTTTTGGCTGGGTAGGGTGGCACAGGTTTGTAATTTTAGTGGCTCAGGAGGCTGAAGCAGGAGGATCTCAAGTTCAAAGCCAGCTTCAGCAACTTAGTGAGGGCCTATCTTTCCTGGTATAAAAAAAAAAAATTGCTTTAGTTATTATACACATTTACATATTTTTATGGCAAAATTAGAAGATAGGTAAGCAAAAAGAGAAAAAAAAAACCCTTTCTATGACTGTTAATACTACGTTGTAATGTATTTTAGAATTTTCTGTAGGTTTGTGTGTTTTATTAAACCAGTTTCATTCAATATATTGTGAAAAATCTGTCCCTGTGGTCTATTATGCTTTCATAGCACAAGTAAACAAATAAATTAAGATCCTGAAAGCTTTAAAGAAGTAGATTACTCCAATTGAAAAGACCAGCCTTTATAGACCTTAGCAATAGTTAGGTAAAACCTTGAGATGAACTGAAAAAAAATAAAATTTCAGCCCATGTTCTTCCCCTTTGCCTACCTTTTGTCTGATATAACATGTCTATAACCTGGTGCTAGTGCATATTGGTGTTTATCTATTTCAGACAAGTTTAGATATGCATATATTCAGTTGGAAGAGAGTGGATAATAGTCAAAATACTCTAGTAAAAAAAGGCAAAAATCAATTTTGTCTGTGTAGACGTTATAGGTGGCTCTGAACTTGTTGGGAACTTGGAATAAATTCCAGTTAAAACAGGTAGGTTTGCCGGGCGTGGTGGCGCACGCCTGTAATCCCAGCACTTTGGGAGGCTGAGGCAGGAGGATCGCGAGTTCAAAGCCAGCCTCAGCAATGGCGAGGCACTTAGCAACTCAGTGAGACCCTGTCTCTTAATAAAATACAAAAAAAGGTCTGGGGATGTGACCCAGTGGTCGAGTGCCCCTGAGTTCAATCCCTGGTACCACACACACACACACACACACACACACACACAAAAAAAAAAAAAAAAAAAAAACCAGGTAGGTTTATTTTTATTTTTTATGTTAATTTTATTTTTTTGTGGTGCTAAGGATCAATCTCAGGTCCTCACATGTGCAAGGCAAGCACCTACTGCTGAGCCACACCTCTGGGCCCTTAAAACAGGTTTTCATTTTATTTTTTTTGGTATTGGGTGCTTTACCACTGAGCTACATCCTTTAAAACTATAGATTACTTCAATTGAAAAGACCAGACTGTATATACTAGCAATAGTTAGGTAAAACCTTGAGACGAAGAACTGAAAAATATAAAACTTCTTTTCCTTTGGCTGCCTTTTGCCTGATATAACATGTCTGTAACCTGGTGCTAGTGCGTATTGATGTTTATCTGAGCACGCTTTAATTTTTAATTTTGAGACAGGGTCTTAAAGTTGCTTAGGGCCTCACTAAATTGCTAAGGCTGGCTTTGAATTTGCAGTCCTCCTACTTCAACCTTCTATGTTGCTGGGATTATAGGTATGTGCCTCCACACTTGGTTTAGAATGGATTTTTTTTAAAAATATATATTTTCAGTTGTTGATAGACATTTATTTATTTATTTATTTGCGGTTCTGAGAATTAAACCCAGTGCCTCATGTATGTTAGGCAAGCGCTCCACTACTAAGGTACAACTCCAGCCCTTAAAACAGATTTTTTTTTTTTTTCTTGGTACTAGGGATTGAACTCAGGGGCACTAGACCACTGGGCCACATTCCCCAGCCCTTTTTTTGTATTTTATTAGAGACAGGGTCTCACTGAGTTGCGAAGTGCCTCGTCATTGCTGAGGTTGGCTTTGAATTCGCAGTCCTCCTGCCTCAGCCTCCCAAGTGCTGGGATTATAGGCATGTGCCACTGCGCTCGGCAGATTTTTAAAAAATATTTATTTACTTGGTTTTAGTTGTACACAATGCCTTTATTTTTATGTGGTGCTGAGGATCGGACCCGGGCCGCACACGTGCTAGTGTGAGCGCTCTACTGCTGAGCCACAACCCCCTCCCCAGATTTTTTTTTGTAATATTTTTTTGGGGTTGTAGATGAACACAATACCTTCATCTTTTCTTTCCTTTCCTTTTCTTTTCTTTTCTTTTCGTTTATTTGTTTTAGTTGTACAAAATGCCTTCATTTTTACGTGGTGCTGAGGATTGAACCCTAGCCACACAAGTGCTAGGGGAGCGCTCTACCGCTAAGCCACAACTCCAGCCCCAATACCTTCATCTTATTTATTTATTTATTTATTCATTTATTTTTACATGATGCTGAGGATCGAACTCAGTGTTTCACATGTGCCAGGCAAATGCTCCACCACTGAGCCACAACCGCAGCCCCTTAAAACAGATTTTTATTTATTTATTTATTTATATATTTTTGGGTACCTGGGATTGAACTCAGGAGCACGTGACCAGTGGGTCACATACCCAGCCCGTTTTTTGTATTTTATTACAGACAAGGTTTCACTGAGTTGCTAAGTGCCTTGCCATTGCTGAGGCTGGCTTTGAACTCGCAATCCTCCTGCGTCAGCCTCCCTAGTGCTGGGATTACATGTGTGCACCACTGCGCTCGGCAGATTTTTAAAAAATATTTATTTACTTGGTTTTAGTTGTACACAATGCCTTTATTTTTACGTGGAGCTGAGGATTGAACCCAGACCGTACACGTGCTAGGCGAGTACTCTACTGCTGAGCCACAACTCCCGCCCCAGATTTTTTTTTGTAAATATTTTTTGGGGGTTGTAGATGAACACAATACCTTTATCTTTTAAAAAATATTTATTTATTTGTTTTAGTTGTACACAATGCCTTTATTTTTACGTGGAGATGAGGATTGAACCCAGGCCGTACACATGCTAGGTGAGTGCTCTACTGCTGAGCCACAACACCCGCCCCAGATTTTTTTTTAATATTTATTTATTTATTTTAGTTGTACACAATGCAATGTATTTTATGTTTACGTGGTGCTGAGGATCGAACCCGGGCCGTGAAGGAGCCCCAATTAGGAAGGGCTATTGTGGCTAGCTGGAAGCCATAAGTTCCACCTGATAAGTATGTATGTGACGCACCTGTAAATGCACGCGAGGCACCCGCAAAGCTAAAGGTATATAACCCGGTGAAGCGGTCGGAGTTAGGAGAACGAAGAATGAATTCATTCAGTCAGTCGTGCAGTCGCTCGGTTGGTCAGAAGAAAAGAATCAGAGCGGCCAGAATGTAGGCAGAGCGGTTACAGAAGAGAAACCAGATAGAAGAAGTAATTGCTGGTCAGAGTCAGGCCGAGGCTCCCGAGGAAGAAAGAAGAAAGAAGAAAGAAGCTCTAAAAAATAATCTTTCTCTAAGCTAAGCTCTCTCTTTCTTTTTCTCTCTAAGCTAAGAAGAAAAGAAGAAAGAAGAAAGCTTTCTCTAATCTTTCTCTCTAAGCTCTTTCTAAGAAGAAGAAAAATCTTTCTTTCTCTCTCTAAGCTCTAAGAAAGTAGAAGTAAAAGTAGTAATAGCTTTACTCTGCCTCCGAGTTTTTCTCCCGCGGCGCTGTGGCTGGCCATGACAGGCAGCTTACAGGGCCGCGCACGTGTGAGGCGAGCGCTCTGTCGCTGAGCCACAACCCCAGCCCCCCAGATTTTTTTTTTCTAAAATATTTTTGGGAGTTGTAGATGAACACAATACCTTTATCTTTTTTTTAATATTTATTTATTTGTTTTAGTTGTACACAATGCCTTTATTTTTACGTGGTGCTGAGGATCAAACCCGGGCTGCACAAGTGCTAGGGGAGTGCTCTACCGCTGAGCCACAACTCCAGCCCCAATACCTTCATCTTATTTATTTATTTATTTTTACATGATGCTGAGGATCGAACCCAGTGTTTCACATGTGCCAGGCAAATGCTCCACCACTGAGCCATAACTCCAGCTCCTTAAAACAGATTTTATATATTTTTTGGTATCAGGGATTGAACTTAGGAGCACTTGACCACTGGGCCACATCCCCAGCCCTTTTTTTGTATTTTATGTAGAGACAGGGTCTCACTGAGTTGTGAAGTGCCTCACCATTGCTGAGGCTGGCTTTGAACTCGCGATCCTCCTGCCTCAGCCTCCTAAGTGCTTGGATTACAGGAGTGTGCCACCATGCCTGGCTTAAAACAGATTTTTAAAAGGTGGTTATACTGTTTGTTTTCTCAAATAAATGAATGTTCTTTTATCCATTTTGTCATTGTGTATTAGACTGAATAGGCTGTACATTAAAATCTAGGAATACAGAACCTGGGAGCGTAGCTCAGTGGTATAAAATAAAATAAAAAGGGATCTTGTCAGTAAGAAATTTGAAATCGAGTGGTGATATTACACCATGCAAACAAAAGATTATAATATAGTACAGCAAATGGTAAACTAGTGCCTTGAACAAAGTAAAATGAGAGTAAATAAAGGTGTTTCTAAATTGTATTGGAGTGAAAAGAATATAAGAAAATAGAGTTTTGGTTAATGGTATAGCCACACTAATTCGAGGAGTATTTAAGATATCTAATGCTTTTTCAAAACAACGTTTCTATCTATCAGGTGAGGTAGCACAAGTGACCTATAATCCTAGTGACTCTTGAAGTTGAGACAGGAGGAGGATTGCAAGTTCAAGGCCAGCCTGGGCAACAGAGCAAGAACCTCTGTCAAAATAAAAAAAGAGCTGGGGATATAGCTCAATGTTAAAATGCCTGTCTAGCAGATGGGATACATTTGGTTCAATTCTCTATATAGAAAAGGCAGGGGGCAGCGAGCAATGTTTTTATTAAAAATGCATTTCTAGGGGCTGGGGCTGGAGCTCAGTGGCAGAGCGCTTGCCTAGCATATGTGAGGCCCTGGGTTTGATCCTCAGCACCACATATAAATAAATAAAAAATAAAGGTCCATCAACAACTAAAAATTATTTTTTAAAAAATGCATTTCTAAGCCTACCTGGTGAATCTAGAGCATATCTTTACCAACTCTTCTCTCTATACCGAAAACAATGGGCAAGACTGCAATTTTTTCTTCCTTTATTTCCTTGTGGTTTGATGCTGTTGACACACGGTCTCTCACAAAAGGATGTCTTTTAAACTAAGAGTACTGATCCTTTTGTGGCAGAGCACTCCTGTTATAATGGGAATCTATGGGTTTGTTTTAAAAAACCAGGTATTTTTATTTTGTGTTACTGGGGATTGAACCCAAGGGCATTATACCACTGACTTATATACCAGACCTTTTTATTTTTTATTTTGAGACAGGGTCTTGCTAGGTTGCTTAGGTCCTCACTAAGTTATTGTGGTTGGCCTTGAATTTGTGATCCTTCTGCCTTAGCCTCCCAAGTCATTGGGATTATAGGCATGCATCACTGCTCCTGGTAAAAGCAAGTATTTTTAAACTGAGGACTGCAATTCTTTTCTTTTTGCTGTAAATAGTTGAGTAGTATATTATACAATGTGTCAGTTATTTAAAGCTTTAAACTGGTCATATTAAAAGCTAGGATAACAATATTATTTTATGTCGCTGCCTGAAGCGATTGCTGAAACGACGCCGCGGGAATAAGTTCAAAGGCAGACTGGAAACGAACAGGCTCTTTATTTTGCTAGCTTCTCTCTCCGGCTCCAACAACAACTCCAACACCATCCACACTCCTCCAACCACCACAAAATGGCGCCGACCCGATCCGTAATTGTCCAGGCCAAGTCTCGCGAGATCATGAAAATGGCGCTGACCCAATCTGCAATGTCCCGGAACAAGTCTCGCGAGACCATGGAAGGTGGTAATGTTTGAACATCCTTATGGCTCTCAGCTAACCACAATCTTAGTTATCTCCTTAATTAGGGCTCCTACATTTCCCCCCTTTTATTAAAAGAGGGGATGATCTAGGATGTCCATGTGCAACGAACATTCTTACCCGTCATCTGATAATCAAGGCTGTGCCCTTGACTCCTGTCTTAGGTTGATATGTCAGCCACATGAGACTGTCCCGTGCGACTGTGCCTGTCTTAGGTTGTCCCCCTCTGGGGATCTTACCCGTCATTGGCTACCAGCCATCCAGTCGAGCCCTTCAGAATCGACTGTGTATGATGACTAACAGCCATCCAATTGTGAGGAGATGCTGCGGCTTTAAGGCGACAAGCCTTCTGCTGACGAGCCAAGTTGCATAGCATATCAAAGTCTTTAAACAAATCAGCTGCCCTGAGTTCTGTCAAGTAACAGACTGAGTTCTCTAGACAAATACCCGCAAGGCATTGTCCCGTAAAGTCCTAAACAATAAAAGATCAAAATGTTCACTTGTTATGACACCTTGATCTAGGAGGCCCCATGCATGCAGAGCAAAGGCCACACTGCTGGTGAGGTTGTTTGATGCTTGAGAAGCAGGGATGTTTGCAGCGACCGTGATCCTTGCAGCTGTAGCAGCAGCTGTCTTTTTTATGTCTAGACAATGCCACCGTCAAATCTTCAGGGCCCGCTACCTAGAAATTCAAGCATCAATTATTAAAGGAAAGGCAGTGCTATTCCAGCACTGAGTCAAGAGGCGAGTTGTCAAACTAAAAAATAGAATTATTAGATTAGAAAATTAAAGTTGATTTCTGCTCACACATTGCTGCTTGAGCTCCCACAAACATAAGCTGGCAAAATATCATATTCAGAACAAAACAAAGAAAGACTGAGGGTATTTACTGCATTAAAGATAGAGTAAAAAAAGCTAAAGGCACTTTGGAAAAATAATTTCATAGCTGGAACCCTTGAGTCTCTGTAACCTTCCATGAGATTATCTGTTGAAATAACTCAAATTAATCAGCTGTAAAAACAAATAAAGTTGATTACAAATAACCATTCCTATGTCAAAACACCAAAATATCAGGTTATACAGCAGTGGTCATATTCTTTGCTAAAGAGAAGTCCCTGGGACAGCTATAAATCAAAATTGAAGGTACCTTCACTTATTAAATTATTTACCCAAATTGAATACTCTTAAACTTAAATGAATTAAAGTTATTTGGATCCATATATATATATATATATTTTTTTTTTTTTTTTTCATAAGCGCTTTGTTATTTGTGACGTCACACTGGACATACGTACAAACCTACAAACATATATTTGTGACGTCACATTTACATGAAATTTAGACAAATGCACAGACATAAAGACATATATAAAAAAAACAAAAAAATACAATTGTGTGCACACTAAAGAGAGATCTCCTCGTCCCGGCCGGGAGGTATGACACTTAAGTTTGAAGTATTTTGAAGGACTCTTTTAAGGGAATCATTCCATACCTTCATCTTGGTCCTCTTGATTTTGTACCTTTTTTATTAATCTTGATTCCTCAACAACTTCATCTTGATCCTTATGATTTGGTACCTGCTTTATTAATCTCGATGGTATCCATATTGTAGAGGATTCTTGCTTTGGAAAAACACAAACAGATCCTTTCCCCCAATTTAATACTGGACCTGGACCCTTCCATGTACCTGAAAGAATATCCTTCCAGTAAACCAAAGGTTTATGTTGTTGGTGTGGGTTCCAATGTCTGTCTCCAGCAGAGTAAGCATTAGAGTCTAAAGTTAAAACATTTAAGGTAAACAGGGCAACTGCCAATTTGTCCCTAGGATTTGTCCAATTTCCTTCTTTTTGTTTTAATAACATAATTTTCAGTGTGCGGTTTGCTCTTTCAATAATGCCCTGACCCTGAGGATTGTATGGAATGCCTGTTTTCTGGGATATATTGAATTTTGTGCAAAACTGTTTGAAAGATGAGGATGTATATGCAGGGCCATTATCTGTTTTAAGCATTTTGGGGATGCCCAATGCAGCAAAAGCTTGCAAACAATGAGATGTAACATTTTTAACTTTTTCTCCAGAATGTAAGGAAGCAAAAATCATGCCTGAGCATGTATCTATGGTAACATGAATAAATCGCAATTATCTGAAACTTGGCTCATGAGTAACATCCATCTGCCACAAATGATTAGGCTTTAATCTTCTAGGGTTAACACCATAATGAGGATTGGGCAAATGTGTCATACAAGATTTACAATCTTTTACAATTGTTCTGGCTTGCTCCTTTGTGATTTTAAACCTACGCTGCAAGGTGGTGCTATTGACGTGAAACTGGGAGTGAAATAAAATAGCTTGCTGGAGCGCTGAAAGTATAAAGATTGTTTGGGTAAGGTCATCAGCCTTTTGATTACCTTGTTGGAGGGGACCAGGCAAGTTGGTATGTGCTCTAATATGCCCTACAAATAGAGGTTCTTTTCTTTCCTTTCCTTTTTTTTTTTTTTAATATTTATTTATTTACTTTAGTTGTACACAATGTAATGCATTCATGTTTACGTGGTGCTCAGGATCGAACCCGGGCTGTGCACTTGCGAGGCGATCGCTCTGCCACTAAGCCACAACCCCAGCCCTAGAGGTTCTTTTCTTGCCCACAAAAGTTTTTGTATTTGATAAAACAATTTAAAGGCTGGAGTATGAGGTGCTATTGGTCCTGCTAGCTCTAATTTTGGGACGACATGTACAATATAGTGGCTATCTGAAAAAATGTTCATGGGCTGCTCTAAAATTTTCAAGAGTTCTTACCGCTTCCAGTTCCACTAGTTGAGCTGATTTGTGTGCAGTTATGTAAGCTATATTTTCTTTTTTAGTGACTACTGCAGCAGTACCATTTGAGGACCCATCTGTGAATACATTTAATGCCTTAGGAATAGGTTGATTTTTTATTACCTGTGGAAATATAATAGGATGATTGATAGAAAAAGATAATATAGGAGACTTAGGAAGATGATTATCAAAATTTGCAGAAGTAGAGCATCTAGCTATAGCCCAATCATTATCATTGAAGCATAAATATTCAATCTGTGATGATGAATAAGGAGTAATAATAGTAGCAGGGTGAATGCCAAATATTTTAGTAGAAGTCTTAAGTCCTTGAAGAATAAGTTTAGCCACCATGGAGGTATAAGACTCAATTATACTTTTAGGAGAGACGGGCAAATGTATCCATAATAAAGGCGCTTTTTGCCAAAATACTCCTGTGGGTGTATATTGTGAAGAAATAATAATCAATATCAGCGGTTGAGTTAAATCAAATCTATCACAATGAGCTCCTTCGATGGCTTTTTCTACTAACTTTAAAGCTTTCCTAGCATCAGGAGTCAATGTTCACGGTGAAGATGGATCAGGGTCCCCGCGAAGGATGTCAAATAAAGGTTTTAGTTCGCCAGTAGTGAGGTTTAGTGTAGGGTGAAGCCAATTAATATCTCCCAGCAATTTTTGAAAGTCATTGAGAGTGGCCAAATGCTCCTTATTAATTAATATTTTTTGAGGCCTAATAAAAGTGTCCATAATTTGGAATCCTAGATATAATATTGGAGATCTAATTTGAACCTTTTCCTTAGCAATGTTTAGTCCATATCTTTTCAAATTTTCTGATATGTCACTAAATATGGTGAATAAGACTTCTTGATTAGGATGAGCAATCGAAACATCATCCATAAAATGGAGGCACATAAGCTCTGGGTATTTATTTTTGATAGGCTGAATAACTTTATCTACATAGATTTGACACATAGTGGGGCTATTAGCCATTCCCTGTGGCAAAACTTTCCATTGATATCTCTGATCAGGGCCATTATTGTTAATAGAAGGAACTGAAAAAGCAAACCTGGGGGTATCCAGAGGGTGCAGAGGAATAGAAAAGAAACAATCCTTTACATCAAGAGTAATAAGATGGAAATTTTTTGGAATAGCTACAGGATTAGGAAGTCCAGGTTGAGTAGGGCCCATGATTTGCATGGTTTTATTAATTTCTCTACGATCATGTAACAATCGCCATTTTCCTGATTTTTTCTTGATCACAAATATGGGGGAATTCCAGGGAGAGGTGGAAGGTTCTATATGTCCTGCTTCTAGTTGTTCCTGAACTAGTAGGTGGGCCGCTTGTAATTTCTCTTTAGATAGGGGCCACTGAGGGACCCACACTGGCTTATCAGAAAGCCATGGTATTTTCAAAATTATTTTCTGAGTGGCCCCGAAAAAAAAATATCTTTTTCCTTTATGATAATGATTTTTTTAAATATTTATTTATTTGCTTTAGTTGTACACAATTTGTTTATTTGTACGTGGTGGTGAGGATCGAACCCAGGTCGTGCACGTTCTAGGCGAGCGCTCTACCGCTGAGCCACAACCCCAGCCCGATAATGATTTCTTTTAGGGTTAAGATTACCCTGTACTTTTTGATAATGATTTCTTTTAGGGTTAAGATTACCCTGTAGATTTTCACATTTAACACCTGCAGGTTTGGTTGCAAGGTGTACTCCCATTTGTTGCAAAATATCTCTTCCCCATAAAGTAACCGGTAGGTTAGGTAAAACATAAGGCTGAAATGTTCCTTTATGCCCTTCATCATCCTCCCATTTTAAAATTACCGCACTTTTCTCTGGGAGGTTATTATATCCCAAGCCTCTTAAACTGGTTGAAGCTTTTTGCAGAGGCCAGTGCTTGGGCCATTGGCGTAAATTAATAATGGAAGAGTCAGCTCCAGTATCTATCAATCCCTCCATCTCTATTCCTTGGATTTTTATTTTACACATAGGCCTCCTTGAACAATCCCAGCAAACCATAAGTCTCGAGTCAGTGGAACAAAATCCTCTATTGTTCCTTTTTTGAGGCATACTCATTTTAAATGAATTATGTAAATTTGGAAGGAGAAGCAGCTGAGCAATTTTATCTCCTTGATTAACAGAACTTATACTTTGGGGTGAGCTAAGCATTATTTTTATTTCCCCTTTGTAGTCTTAAGTTTGTTACACCTGGGGTCACTTGCAAACCTAATAAGCTTTTAGGACTTCTTCCGAGAATAAGTCCTACAGTCCCTGAGGGAAGAGGTCCCCTGACTCCTGTGGGAATCAGTTGAACCCCCATTTCAGGTGTTAACACTATTCAGGCGGTGGAACAGAGGTCTAATCCTGCATTTCCTTCTGTTCCTCTGGCGAGGGAGTGGATGGGTAGTAGGGATTGTGTTGGGGAAGCATCTGAGTGGATGCTTGAGGATACTCCTCCTCCAATGCCTCGTACATTTGTGGGCCCCGGGGCATTGGGCCCCGTGCCCCATTTTTTGAATTCCTGGACAAATAATTTCCACAGATGTCAAATTTTGAATGGCATTTATTGGCCCAATGATTTCCCTTTTTACACATGGGGCAGCGGCCTGGGGTATGGTATGAGCTTGGTCTTGTTTCTCTTTGGGGATTTTGCCTAGAATAGCCTGATTGATTATGATAATTTTGCCTGGAATATCCTGATTATAATGTCTAGGTTGAGCCCTTGTGAAATTTTGAGGGGAAGCACCTCTTATTGCAGCTGCAATCACATTTCCTGTGACAAAGGCGTCATTTATATCTTTACATAGTTGTATATATATGGAAAGATCCTTTTTATTTCTCCATGGCCTGATGGCTTTCTGGCAGTATTTATTAGCATTTTCGTATGCTAATTGAACAACTAATGGCATAGCTTGATCAACGTCTCCAAACACTCTACCCGCAGTTCTCAAAAGTCGATCAGCAAAGTCAGCATATGGCTCATTAGGTCCTTGAATGACTTTTGACAAGCTACCTTGTAGATCCCCAGGTCCTTGTAAAGTTTTCCATGCCTTTAAGGCAGCTGTATATATCTGAGCATATACACCTGGGTCATAATATTGTTTAGCCTGTAAGTCTGCGAACTGCCCTTCTCCTGTGAGCATTTCTATATTATGGTCTCCAAACACTACAGCTGCGTTTCTTTTAGCCGTTTCTATACAAAGGTCTTGAAATTGCGATTGCCAAACCAAGTATTGCCCCCCACTTAATGCTGCTTTACATAGACTTTTCCAGTCTGAGGGGGTTAAGCTAAAGGGACTCCTGCATACTCAACGTGAAAGGAGCTTGGGGCCCATATGTCATTACTGCCTCTTTGAGATTTTTTGTTGTTTTGAAATCTTCTGACTGGTGACCCTCTGTTTATTTTCATTTTCAAATACTGGCAGTTCCCAATGTATCTGTGAGTTACTCTCAAGAGCGCATAAGCGCTCAGAAAGACTTTTTATTTCTATTTCTAGGGTATGCAAACGCCTAGTAATACCTTCATATTTTCTGTAATGGATTCCACCCATGGGGGAGTAGAGGACATAAGTGGTTCCTCTACTTGATGGTCCTTTCTCTTTTTTAATTTCTTTTTGCTCTTTTTACTGGAGACTGTGCTCCCAGAATCACTTTTTGATTCCTCTTCACTACTAGTTTCATAGTTCCTAACGGCTTAGTGGAGGAGACTGTACTTTCATGGTTTGGCTCCTTCTTACTACTATCACTTTTACTGGTATCCTGAATTTCAGCTTCTAAGGAGAGTACATATTCTTCGGCTAATTTCAATAAGTTTCTGATGGCTTTTGCAGCTCTTACTTTTGAATTTACACCACTACTCTTCTCACTGGTATTAACTGACTCGGAGGCTATGCTTTCTTGATCACTTTCCTCACTATCTACTGAGTCTGCGATATCGAAAAACTCATCCATGGCTTTTATTATCTGACCTTTTGTTATTTTTGCTCCCATTTTGTTTTTAAGTTTGCTTTTCTTTTTTTTTTTAATATTTATTTATTTGTTTTAGTTGTACACAATACGATGCATTTATGTTCGCGTGGTGCTGAGGATCGAACCCGGGCCGCGCCCGTGCTAGGCTAGCGCTCCACCACTGAGCCACAACCGCAGCCCCTTGCTCCCATTTTTTAAATTTTCTTATTTCTTACCTGCTGACCGAACTCCCCGTATGGGCCACCACTTGTGACTGCCTGAAGTGATTGCCGCTTGGAGCATCGATGCCGCAGGGATAAGTTCAGAGGCAGACTGGACACGAACAGCCTCTTTATTCTGCTAGCTTCTCTCTCCGGCTCCAACAACAACTCCAATACCATCCACACTCCTCCAACCACTACAAAATGGCGCCGACCCGATTCGCAATTGTCCCGGGCCAAGTCTCACGAGACCATGGAAGGTGGTAATGTTTGAACATCTTTATGGCTTACAGCTAACTGCAATCTTAGCTATCTCCTTAATTAGGACTCCTACAATTTTATTTTTTGAGGGAGGTGTATGTACTGCGGCTTGAACTCCAGGGCACTCGACTATTGAGCCACATCCCTAGCCCTATTTTGTATTTTATTAGAGATAGGGTCTCAACTGAGTTGCTAAGAGCCTCACCATTGCTGAGGCTGGCTTTGAACTCTTTTTTTTTTTTTTTTTAAATATTTATTTATTTACGTTAGTTGTACACAATGTAATGCATTTATGTTTACGTGGTGCTGAGGATCGTACCCGGGCCGCGCACGTGCGAGGCGAGCGCTCTGCCGCTGAGCCACAACCCCAGCCCTGGCTTTGAACTCTTGATCCTCCTGCCTCTGCCTCCGTAGCTTCTGGGATTACAGGCATGGGCATGATGCGCTCTAGGATAACAACATTATATTCTTAAAAATGTGTAGCATATTTTCTAAAACAGTTATTTCTTAAACTATTTCTTTTCCTATTTGTGTGGACTATCCTTTATGGTTCCAGTCTATTTCCAAAGATTTCCAGTCTGCAGAAAGAAAATTGATTATTCTTGGGGTGCTTTGACAATGATTTCCATGAATTTTTCCTGCTAAATTAAATATTTTTTAAATCACCCTTAAGGTCAATATATAACCTTTCCCTTTATTTTTTTAAAAAAAATTTTTTTAAATATTTATTTATTTTCTTTAGTTGTACACAATATGGTTTATTTTTACATGGTGCTGAGGATTAAACCTGGGCCGCGCGCACGCTAGGCGAGCGCTCTACCACTGAGCCACAATCCCAGCCCTCCCTTTATTTTTATTACTGATTTAGAAGAATACTGTGGTTGTTTGTTTTATTTTAAAATTGTAATCCCCTAAAAATAATAAAGGTAGTTAAAGTTAAGTAGCTAAACGTTATTAAATACAGAAACCTCACTGTTTTACAAGGCTTACTTAATAATGAGGAGGGCTGTGAGTGAAGGTTAGCAATATTTTAGGGATCATCATAATTGGTCTATAAATTTCCTACTACGTAACCAAAACATTTCCTGTTTATCACCAGATCCTAGAACCCTATCAATATTGTCTCTGCTGTGTAAATAGCTCTGAGCAGTGCAATATTGCTTATAGGGTTTTGGTATTTGGGGAGAACAATGAGGCAGGCTGCAGAAACTGTGTAGCTGAAAGTGAACCAAAAATCATCTTAAACAGGAAGAAAATAGGAGATAGAGTTCACTGTAAGCATTAAAATGTGAGGTTCAAATGTCAGAATTGATTGGAAGAAGGCAACATTTGTCTTTAAAGTTTATTTATTTATTTATTTATTTGTAGTGGGGATTGAACTTGGGGGCACTCAACCGCTGAGCCACATTCCCAGCACTATTTTGTATTTTATTTATAGGATCTCACTGAGTTGCTTAGTGCCTCACTGTTGCTGAGGGTGGTTTTAATCTCACAATCCTCCTGCCTCAGCCTTCTGAGCACTGGGATTACAGGTGTGTGGTACCGCACCTGGCTTTACTAAGTTTTAATGCTTTGGCAAGTTAATTATGTTTATTTTTAGTTATAAGCAAATAACAGAATTGTAGTGTGGAAAGCCACCTGAAATAATTCTTTCATGTAATAATCAAGGCAGACCCAGAGAAATGAATACTTATTTAAGGCTACACTGCTGGCTAGTGATACCAGGGCTTGAACTTTTACCAAATACCTCAATTCATTTTATTTTTCTGTGACATATTGTCAGGTTTTGTTCAGAGGTGATTTTTATTTTTTGATTTTTATTTCAAGAGGGAATTCTTTTCTTTATAACATGAACAGATTAACAACTTTAATTCAGGTTAAGAATTTATAGTTTTTCTACTTCTGTATGGCTTTTATTGGCTTTAATATCATGTATAACTGGTTTAATTACATAAAAGCAGAGTAATAAGAACTGAACTACAAACAAGTTATTTAGCTTCCTGACTTGTAAAATGGAGGGTTCAAATCAAAGGCTCTTGTTTTTTTTTTTTTTTAATTTTTTTAGTTGTAGATGGACACAATATCTTTATCTTATTTATTTATTTTTATGTGATGCTGAGGATTGAACCTAGTGCTTCACATGTGCTAGGGAAGCGCTCTACCACTCAGGTATAACCCCAGTCCTCAGAGGCTCTTAAGATTATTTTTCTGTCTGTCCCCGTTGCATTGAAATCCTTTTTCCTTTTTTTTTTTGTCTCCTAGACCATTTCACTAATAAGCAAATACTTCCCCTGTGTGTAATCACAAGATATTCTATATAGTTTTCCACAGAGGATAACATTTGACTCTCAAGCTTTTTTCCTTTTAAAAAATACTTTGCAAGTATGGCAAAATACAACACAATATTTAGCATTTTGACAATATTTGAATGTACAATTCATTAGTATTAAGTATATTCTCATTGTTGTGCAACCTCCACCATTATATACCTTCAGTATGTTTTTCATCTTCCCAAATGGAAACTATGTATATATTAAACAATAACTTCTCATTACTCCCTTCCTCTAGTCTTTGGCAGTCACCATTCTACCTTGTGTCTCTATGAAAATGATTTTATTTGTTTTTCTTGTACTGGCGATTGAACCTACCATTGAGCCACATTCCAAGGTCTTTTTACTTTTTTTTTTTGTGGTACCGGGGATTGAACTCAGGGGCACTCGACCACTGGGTCACATCTCCAGCCCTTTTTTGTATTTTATTTAGAGACAGGGTCTCACTGAGTTGCTAAGTGCCTTGTCATTGCTGAGGCTGGCTTTGAACTTGCGATCCTCCTGCCTCAGCCTCCCAAAGTGCTGGGATTACAGGCGTGCGCCACCATGCCCGGCTTCTTTTTACTTTTTATTTTGAGACAGGGCTTCGTTAAATTCCTGAGGCTGGCCTTAAATTTGGGATCCTTCTGTCTCATCCTGCCAGTTTCTGGGATGATAGGTATGTACCACAGCTTGGGCTGGTCTTTATGAATTTGATTTACTCTTGGTAGTTCAGATAAATGGACACAGTATTTGTCTTTCCTCTTATAGGTTTTTTTTTCCACTTACTTGGCATGATCTCAGGTTCATCCTTGTTATAGCATGTGTTAGAATTTTGTTCCTTTTTAAGACTGAATGATAATTGCATTGTGTGTTCACATTCTTTTATGCCTCCGTTGATGTGCACCTAGCTTGCTTCTATCTTTTGGCTATTGTGAATAAAGCTGCTATGAAAATGCGCACACAAATATTTCTATAAGACCTTGTTTTCTTTTTTGCATATATGTCTGAAAGTGGAATTACTGGTTCATATGGTTATTTCTTTTTAAATTTTGGGAGCTTTTCTTTTTCTTGGTACCAGGCATTGAACTCAAGGATGCTTAACCAGTGAACCACATCCCTAACCCTTTTTATTTTTTATTTAGAGATAGGGTCTCACCAAGTTGCTTAGGACCTTGCTAAGTTCCTGAGGCTGGCTTTGAACTTGCTGTTGGCCTGCCTCAGCCTCCTGAATCTCTGGGATTATAGGTGTCTACCATTGTACCCTGCAATGAACTTTCTGTATTTTAAAGTCTATTTAAATTCTTTGTTCTCTGAAATATGGGCAGATTACTTAAAAAGGATGGAAGGGCTGGGGTTGTAGCTTAGTGGTAGAGCACTTACCTAGCACATGTGAGGCACTGGGTTCAATTCTCAGCACCACATAAAAGCAATAAAATAAGCCGGGTGTGTTGGTGCATGCCCGTAATCCCAGCACTTGGGAGGTTGAGACAGGAGGATCGCTAGTTTAGCGCCAGCCTCAGCAATGGTGAGGCACTTAGCAACTCAGTGAGACTGTGACTCTAATAAAAATGCAACAAAAGGCTGGGGATGTAGCCCAGTGGTCGAGTGCCCCTGAATTCAATTCCCGGTACCAAAATTAATAATAATAATAATAATAATAATAATAATAAAATAAAGGTATTGCATCCATCTACAACTTAAGTAGGATGGGGAGGGGGGAGGAGGAGGAGGAGGAAGGAAGAAGAAGATTAAAAAAAAAAGGGGGGATGGAAAGTAAAATTTTTTTTTGAAGCTTCGTGTGACAGTGTGTTTATAGTCCCAGCTCAGGAAGCTGAAGCAAGAGGATTGCTTTAGCCCAGGTGTTGTAGGCCAGCCTCCACAACAGCAAGACCCCTCAACAACAACAAAAAGAAGAACTTTGTAAAGAAGTTGAATGCGTATAAATATTTAACAATTAACTTCAGGGGAAGGTAAAATGCATTCTCTTAGGCTTTGGGTTAGAAATGAGAGACTAAGCTATAGGGTTTCATATTTTGCCTTCTGTAAATTCTAAGGACTGTGGTTTTATCCCTGACAAATTCAAGCCAAAACATTTAAGAATCTTTAAAAATATGCAGAATTTCAAAAACTTAAGAGGAAATTTATCAATTATTCTACATTTGAAAACTACTTTAGGCTGCACGTGGTGGCACATGCATGTAATCGCAGTGGCTGGGGAGGCTAAGAGAGGAGGATCACGGCAACTTAGCGAGGTACCTAACAATTCAGGGAGACCCTGTCTCTAAATAAAATATTAAAACGGGCTGGGGATATTGCTCAGTGGTTAAGCACCCCTGGGTTCAAATCCTCAGTACCAAATAAAGAAAAAAGAAAATAAACTACTTTTAATACTCTGATATATGTCCTTCCCACCTTTTCTATTTGTATACATATATAGTTTACAAAAAGAGGTCATACCATACACATAGCTATTTAAAAAAATATTTTTTAGTTGTAAATGGACACAATACCTTTATTTTATTTATTTTTATGTGGTGCTAAGGATCGAACTCAGTACCTCACACGTTCAAGGCAAGCATTCTACCAGTGATCTACAGCCCGGCCCTCTCATAGCTATATTTGCATTTAACAATTCATAAATATAGTACAGTGTCAAATCAGTCTGTTATCTTTTAAGAAATTAATGTTGTTTTTAAAATATTATAAAAGTAATAACTATTACAAATGCTATGAAATACATAAAGTAAAAAATGGAAGCCTGTATCTAGTAGTTGTTGTTTGTATTGTTGATCCAAGACGCAAAGAAAAGACCACCAGCTCCAATTTTAAATTAAAGCAAGCTTATATTGTATGCACACAAAGAGAGCTGGCCAGTGCCTGCCCCTCCCAAACACTGGGCTTGGGGTCAGCACCGCTCTCAGGGAAGACAAGGTTTTTATAGTTCAAAGAGTTACAAAAACTCTTGGGAACTTACAGCTAACAAGGTCAGACATGTGTAATTCAAAAGCACGTAGCAAACTAATAATCTACATGGCATTGCATTCCAAGGGAGGGGGCATAGTCAAACCCCACATCAAAAGTTTATGAGGCACCGTTAGTTTTAGAGAGAGAGAGTTGTTATCTGGTCAAGGAAAGCCAGGCCTGAGTGAGCTCAAGGCCGGGGCATGAATGCCAGACAATTTAAAACATCAAAATAAGCTCAAGCCAAATAGGAATCCTAGTATTTCATAGAAAGCTGAAGTGGGCTTTTCATAACTTTTTGACAGGATGGCTCTCGGTCTTAAGATGGAATTAGGCTGGTTTATCAGTATACCATAATTTTCAATAACTACTTTTGGGGGGAGTGTTGGGAATTGAACGTAGGGCCTCAGGCATGTTAAGTACACACTGCAACTGAGCCACTGAACCATAGGTATTGGAACTTTTAAATATAAATTTTTACCCAAATTCAGTCCTGTACTAATGATGGCTTGTGGCAATATTCCCCATTTTTCTCACTTATAGGTTTACTACAAAGCCTATGCTAATACCCAAGTTAAGTAAATTGGGGTTGTTTAGATTGCTACTTCTATACAGTATGTTATCTTTTCTTGAATAGTTTGTGACTCTTCAAGGTCTCTAATTTTGGTGGTACGTATCTGTATCTCCTTTGTTTAATAGGTTATTTGTAATAAAGGTAACTGTGACTACACCTGAAATAAATTTGTTCTGTGTGTGTGTGTGTGTGTGTTTAATATTTATTTATTTGTTTTAGTTGTACACAAGGCCTTTATTCTTATGTGGTGCTAAGGATCGAACCCAGGCCGCGCACGTGCTAGGCGAGCGCTCTACCGCTGAGCCACAACCCTAGCCCCTGTTCTGTGTTTTAACTTAACATATTTCCTGCTAGAGGTACAAAAATACTCAATAACTGACGAGAATGTCAGTGACTCTGGATCATTGTTAGTGTTTGGTGTTAATATATGACAATGGCTATTTAGCATCTTATTTTAAAACCTATGAAAGATTTATGGAGAAAGGACTTCAAAGTGTTAAGTATTAGCCAGATTTGGTGGCACATGCCTGTAATCCCAGCTACTTGGGAGGCTCAATCTGGGGATTGCAAATTCTATGCTAGCCTCAGCAGTTTAAGGAGAGCCTGTCTCAAAAAAATAAAATTAAGGGCTCTCTGAGTTCAGTTCCCAGCAGAGGTAGGGTGGATGTAAGCAGTTCTTATCCAGGTTTAGGGGTAAACACCTGTCATTCGACCTGCTAAGGAGGTTTAGGATCCCAAATTTGAGGTCAGGCTGGGTAAATTTAGTGAGACCCTGTCTCGTAATAAATTTTTATTTCATTTCATTTTATTTTTGTACCAGGGATTGAACCCAGGTGTGCTTAACCACTAGCCACATCCCCAGTCCTTATGTTTTATGCTAAGTTGCTTAGGGCCTAGCTAAAGTGCTGAGGCTGGCTTTGAACTTCCTATCCAACTGCCTTAGCCTCCTTAGTCTCTGGAATTATAGGCATGAACCACCATGGCTGGCAAATATAATAAAATTTTAAAACAAAGGACTGGAAATATAGGTCAGTGGTAGAGTACTTGCCTAGCATTTGTGAGGCCGTGGTTTCAATCCTCAGTAATGGAAAAATAAATTTCTAGAAGGGCTGTAGGTGTAGGTCAGTGGTTTATCTCTTGCCCAGCATGTGTGAAGCCCTGTGTTTGATCCTCAATAACACACACACACACACACATTCACACAGTCCTAGGTAGTAAAAAAATTTTTTTAGTTTTGGTACTAGTAATTGAACCCAGGGGAGCTTAACAAGTGAGCCAAATCCCCAGCCCTTTTATAATTTATTATGAGACACTCTCTGGCTAAGTTGCTTAGGGTCATTTAAAGTTGTTGAAGCTGACTTTGGAACTTTCAATCCTTCTGCCTCATCCTCCCAAGCCACTTTTATATAAATTTTAGTAGAGCACAGGTTATTATGAATAATGGATTTGGCAGGGGATACTGGGATTTAACCCAGGGGCACTTTACCACTGAGCTACATCTCTAACCCTTTTTTACTTTTAAAGACAAGGCCTCGCCAGGTGTCATGGTGCATGCCTATAATTCTAGCTGCACAGGAATCTCAGGCAGGAGGATCTCAAGTTTAAAGGCCAGCCTCAGCAACTTTGCAAGACCCTAAGCAATTTAGTGAGACCCTGTCTCAAAAAATAAAAAATGGCTCTGCAGATGTGGCCTCTGGGTTCAATCCCTGGTACAAAAAAACAAAAGAAAAAAACTAGGCAAGGGCATCACTAAGTTGCTGAGTTTGGCCTTGAACTTGTGAGTCTCCTGACCTAACCTCTGGAGTTGCTGGGATCATAGGTCTGCCATTGCAGCTGGCTAGGGAATGGGTGTTTTATATACTTTTTATTTCCATACTGTGTTCCCTGTTTTTTTGGATAATGCTGGGTGGTGATCAAACCTAGGGCCTGGAGCATGACTCAACCATTGAACTATCTTTATAGATTGATAGTTTGAAAATGAGTGTTTATCACATATTATTGAAATACTAAAAAATGTGATAAAAGAAAAAATAAAAGTATCATATTTACTAATATGTCTTTTGGTTTACCAAATCATGATCTGTGGTAATTTCTAGTTCCAGAAAGCTGACTCTGATCTGGATTACATTCAGTACAGGCTGGAATATGATATCAAGACAAATCATCCTGATTCAGCAGGCCAGGTAATCTATGAGAGAACTAAACCTTTCTAACTGAATATTTTGTAAAAAGATTTTCTGATAATATTTCTCATTATAATAATTATATTACTAAGTTTATAGTCTTAAAGTCTTGTAATAGAAGCTTGGTCACAGCATAATCAAGAGATAATACCGGGGCCGGAATTGTGGCTCAGCAGTAGAGCGCTTGCCTAGCACGTGCACTGCCCGGGTTAGATCCCCAGTACCACGTAAAAATAAACGCATTGTGTACAACTAAAGCAAATAAATAAATATTTTTTAAAAAAGAGAGATAATGCCAATAATTAGTGAAATTTATGGCTAATTTTCTTATTTTTTTCCTAACTTTTCCAAAAGAATGATTGAATTCAGAGATATGAACAAGCTGGTTATGGAAGCCTCAGAAATTTCAAGAGACAATATTGCCACCACTAGGGCAGTAGGTCGTCAATAAGTTTAATAAAGAGGTCCTGGAAGTCTTGATATTCTCTGAGGACAATGATGGTACACTACTAAATTTGCTATTAAATATTTTATTAATAGTGACTTTTGGATAAAATTATATATTCTGAGGTTCAGTTGATCAGAGATATTCGCTGTTTACTTATTATTTTATTTAATTTTGAAGTTTAGTTTTGAGATGAGGGTCTTATTATGTTACTCAGGCTGGTATCGAACTCCTGGGTTTAAGTCATCCTACTGCCTTTGCCTCCTGAGTAGTTTAGGACTATAGGCACATACTTAAACATCCGCCTTTTTTTTTTTTTTTTTTAGGCACTGTACTGGCAGTTGAACTCAGAGGCACTTGACCACTGAGCCAAATCCCCAGCCCTCATATTTTATTTAGAGATAGTCTGTCATTGAGTTCCTTAGCGCCTCACCGTTGCTGAGGCTGGCTTTGAATTTGTGATCCTCCTGTCTCAGCTTCCCCAGCCACTGGGATTACAGGCATGTACCACCATGCCCAGCTCATCTGACTATTTTTATACCCTAAAATCATAGCTATAAGGGTACATGCCCATGAGATAAATTCAAATAATCTCCAAGCATTGTTTGTTAACATTAATATCTTTTCAGTACTTGTTGGCAGACAGGAAATATCATATTTTGCAGTTTTTAAAATAATTCCATACATTAAAAAATTTTGGGGGGGGGGGTAGAAGTATGAACTAAAGTGACTTTTTATACAAAATTGGGAGAATTTCATGAATGTTCAGTTTTTACTCTTCATGGAATTTCAGAATTCTATGGGAGTCTATTCTGAATTTTCTAACTCTAAAAGTAGTTATTTTTCCTTGTCCTTTTTTTTCTGACTGAAGAACAACCAACCATTGTGGTCCAGTGGTACCATCTGACTGACTAAAGGACTCTTCCAAGTCAGTATTTTTCTAGTACTATTTCTAGTACTATTGTGGTAGACATTTCCTCTGCCTTTTATCTCTCATCTTTGTTTCATTTCTAGTTATTTGTCTCTTCTACAACTTGTCTGTGATGAGATTTCTTGTGAGTTACATGTACAGGTTTCTGGGCATATTACTTAGGAGTTGCTTTTTTACCTAATGGTTATTAATACTTAACATAATTCAATGTCTCCTCACAGTTGATTCTTCTTCACTTATACCTGTTTTCTTTCCAACTCTGAACTTTTATTTCTATCAAATTAAATGTGTATAATTTGAAGAGTCACACAAGTATAAAACTTATAATTTCCGATAGTAATTCATTGCTTTCACACTCTCCCATCCTCAAGAAGGCCATTTCACCCATCTTCAATAAATTTTTAAATATTTCCCTTTATACAGACATAAAAATATATAGTTATATTTCCCTTACTTAGGGGGAAGATGGGTTTAATCCTTTATCTTGCTTCCATTTTCATTTTAATACCAATTTATTTTTCTTATTCCATTTATCACCAAGCTTTAGAATTTATAATAATATACTTCCTCAGTTTAATATCAGCTGGGTGCGGTGGTACATACCTATAATTCCAGTGACTCAGGAAGCTGAGGCAGGATTGTAAGTTCAAGGCCAGCCTTGATAACTTAGACCCTGTCTCAAAATAAAAAATATAAAGGACTAGGGATATTGTTTGGTGATAAAGCATCCACAAGTTAAATATGTAGTACCAAAATAAATAAAAATAAAATAGTCAAAAGGTCAAGCTTGGGGCTGGGGTTTTGGCTCAGTGGTAGAGCGCTCGCCTAGCACGTGCGCGGCCCAGGTTCGAACCTCAGCACCACGTAAAAATGCCTTGTGTACAACTAAAAGCAAATAAATAAATATTTAAATGAAAAAAAAAAACATTTAAAAAAATAAAGGTCAAGCTTGCAGCAGAGTATGTAACTCAGTCGTAGACCATATGCTTAGCATGTACCAGACCATAGGTTCAATCTCTAGTACCAAAAACTAGTCGAGTTTAGTATACAGTATATAATTTTCCAGTCCTATTTGCTTTCTGTAATTCATTTCTGGCCTATATTCTTAAAATGAACTCTTGGAGCCTGGTGTGACGGCAACACCTTCCTCCATTGCTAGAGAGCATCCCTGGGTTCAATCACTACTACTCCCCCCACAAAAAAAAAAATTAAAAAAAAAATTCTTGGTGGTTGTGTGGCACACACCTGTAATCCCAGTGGCTAGGGAGGTTGAAGCAAGAGGATTACAAATTGAAAGCCAGCCTCAGCTTAGCAAGGCCCTTAGCAACTCAGCAAGACCCTATCTCTAAATAAAATACAAAAAGGGCTGGGGGTGTGGCTCAGTGGTTAAGCAACCTTGGGTTCAATCCCCAGTACAAAAAAAAGAGAAAGGACCCCATCAAATGACAGTATAATTAATGAAGAAATCTAAATATCCATAAAATTTTACAGCATAAATAAAATATTCCCAAAGTTCTAAAAGATGGGCAAGGGCACAGGGTAGACAGAGGCATGAAGAAGAAAGCACATACAAAGTATCAGGAATTAGAATGACATCTATTTTTCAACATCAATACTACAACCTAGGTAAAAACAAAACAGTGATATTAAAAGTAAGAGAAAATAATCTTCCTTAGTGCAGTTACATATGCCTGTAATCCCAGCTCCCTAAGAAGCTGAGGCAGGAGGATTGCAAGTTCAAGTACAGCCTGGCAACTTAGCTAGACCCTGTCTCAATATTAAATAAAAAATATAAAGTAACTGAATAGTAGAGCATCTCATCTGGTTTCAATTCCCACTACTGCAATAAAAAACCTCCAGTCTACCAAACCACTCATCAGGAAAGGAGGCTGAATTAGTTATGAGCTCATAGGGAAAATGAAGCAAGTTATGAAAAAAGAATAAGCAGCCAGGCACAGTGGTACACACCTATAATCTCAGCTATTTGGGAGGCTGAGGTGGGAGGCCAGCCGGGGCAATTTAGTGAGACCCTGTCTCAAAGTAAAAAATAAAAAGAGCTGGAGATAGTTGTAGCTCAGTGTAGAGCACCTCTGTGTTTAAGCCCCAGAATCACAAATGAATAAATAAATAAAAGGAAAAGCAGGAATGTGTTCAACAGGGTTTAGACAAAAGCAATATTTAGAGTCATAACATAAATATTAAATATTGATTGATCCACAAATTATGAAGCTTGAAATAAATATGGGTAGTATTTCATCTTTATCATCTATACTAACTATTATTGTTAATAATAACAGCTCATATAGAGCACTTTCTCTGGATCAAACAGTTCTAAGCACACTGCATATGTTAACTAATTTTATTCTCTCAACCTATGGAGTATGAGGAATATCCCCATTTTATAGTACAGGGAAGTTAACTGGCTTGGCTAAGATCACGAAGCTAATAAGAAGCAGAGTTGAAATTTGAATTAGAATCATTTATATCCAGGAAATCAGATATTTCAGATGCCAGGGGAATGTCGTATAAGCATACTATTTAGAAACACAAAAGAAATACTAGGGGTGGGGTATAGCTCAGTGGTACAGTATGTGTTTAGCACATGTGAGGCCCTGAGTTCAAGTCCCAGCACCAAAAAAAAAAAAAAAGAAAGAAAGAAAAGAAAAAAAGATAGTAGAAGATACTGAAATAAACTAGACACTGAAATAAAATAGATGAGGCTGTAGGATTGTGAGTACAAAGCCAGCCTCAGTAACAGCAAGGCGCTAAGCAACTTGGTAAGACCCTGTCTCTAAATAAATTACAAAATAGGGCTAGAGATGTGGCTCAGTGGTTGAGTGTCCCTGAGTTCAATCTCTAGTACCCTCCCGACCCTGGCCACATTTATTGAAATACAGAAAATTTTAAGGTTCTGAAGGATATGGGGAGGATTTAGTCGTGGTATTGTTATGGCCGAATAAAGCTGGGAATGTCCATTGATATTTTGATTTTATAATTAAAAGCCAGGAAAATTGGGTTTCTCCTGGATCTTTTCTATCTTTATAGCAAAGCAGTTGGTAAAGTCATGTGCCAAGTAGATAAGGATGGGTATTAGAGAGAGTGAAGGTTTGCAATAGGTCGGAAGCATCAGAGATTGATTGAAAAGAATTATAGTACCAAGTGGCAGAGAGAAACTAGTTGATGTCTTATTATGAAATAATAGCTATTTATATTACAAAATCAATTCAAAGAACCAACATAGTTTATAAATATGGTTGTTTGAATTGGCATGAATTTTGTATTTTTATGTACATAAATTGATATTCATACTTTAGCCCTATGATAGTTTTTTTTCCCTGTGATAGTGTTTAAGAATTTTATAAGTGGTTTCAAGTTATCTTATTGTTGTTATTAATTTTTTAGGTACTGGGAATTGAACGTAGGGGTGCTGACCACTAAGATACATTCCTAGCCCCCCCCTTTTTTTTTTGTGGTGGTGGGTATTGAACCCAGGGCCTTGTGGATGTGAGGCAAGCATTCTACCAACTGAGCTATATCCCTGGCCCCTACCCTACACACACACACACACACACACACACACACACACACACACACACACTATTTCTGTATTTAAGCTATAATTTCCTTGTCAGTAGGATCTAGGGCTTACACTTCTTTTTTCCCAACTCCCATCCTTTGTTACAAGGTTGCATAAATGTGAACGGTTTTTAATTTAATGGTTGATAGAATGTATTGTGTGCTTTAATTCTCACAAAAGAACCTTACTTTTTCCATCTCATGATTTAACATATATTAATATTTTTCCTGATGTAGAAAAACCCGGTTACTGTCTTAAAGGAATTATCAGCGATGAAGTTGCGCTATCAGTCTTTACATGCACGTTTTAAACCAGTTGCTATTGAGCAGAAAGAGACTAAGAGCCGCATTTATGCTGCTTTGAGTAAGACTCTGACCATGATACAGGAACTACAAAAGCAAACAGACCTGGAGGTATGTTTTCAGTTGACAAGTTGGATTTGTATAATTTTAGTTCTGAATGATGTTTTAAAAGATAAATAAATCCCTTAGTAACTTGGATTTTAAAATTTAGCAGTTAGTTTGAACTGTAGATATAAATGAGATTATTTGTTTATTTATTTATTTTTCTTCTTTCCTTTTTTTCTTGGTGCTGGACCAAACCCAGGGTATTATAAGTGGTAGACAAGTGTTCTACCACTGAAATATATCCCTAGCCCCAAAATAAGACTTTTTTTGGGGTGGAGGGGTACTGGGCATTTAACCTGGGACAGTTTACCACTGATCTATACTCCCAGCCCTTTTTATTTTTTATTTTGAGAAAGGGTCTCAGTAAGTTGCTCAAGGCCTTGCTAAGTTGCTAAGGATCTCACCAAATTGTTGAGGCTGACCTTGAACCTGTGATCCTCCTGCCTCAGCCTCCTGAACCTCTGGGATTACAGGCATGCACCACTGTGCCTGGTGAGATTTTTTTGTTACCCTGAGGTATGAAGTGTAATTGCTCTTATGTCCTTGTATTTTAAAATAAGACATGAATGTGACATGGTTAACAAAAATGTATGCTCTCTTGTATTACTTAACCATGTGAAAAAGAGAACTTACTTAGTAGTTATTAGATGTATCCACTCTGCTGGTTCTTATAAAAAGTATAATAAGACTAAGAAGACAGAAAACATTTATATCAGTGACTGTTTTTCTTCAACTACTGGGGATGAAAGCCATGCTAGACAAGTGCTCTGGCACTGAAAATTCCCAGCCCTCTTTTTTTTTCTCTTAGTTCTGCTTTCCATCAATTGAGTTGTCAGGCATGGGTGGACCAAACTTCCATTTCCTCTTTCATTTTCTCATTCCATTCCCCATCCCCATCTCATTTAGTATAGGAATCTTTGTAATTAGGAGTCTCTATCACTGATATATAAGACTCTTCAGATATGTTAGAATAGAAAAAATGATATGAGCTGCCGACCTAGGCATGTGAATCCATGTGAATATTTTGGATAAATGTGTGTTATTCACACTAGCTACGTATCAGAATCATGTAGCTTCTGGAGGTATTGGACATCTAGGCTGACCAAGAGCCATTATGTGGCTATATAAATTTAAACAATTACATAAAATAGAAAATTCAAGTTACTCTCAATTGGACAGTACAGATATAGAATATTTTCAGCATCATGGAAAGTTTTATTGGACAGCAGCGCCCTAGAGATTCTGATTCTGTAGGTTTCGTGTGCTCCAGATTTGTCAGTCTCTCCAGAGATGACCTATATAATGAAGCAGATTTGTAACTATTTGGGTGATTCAAGTTGTACCTCCTATTATTTCCCTATATAGCCCTTTATTTCATGCAGACTGTTTGGTGCTTTGTGAAAATCCTATATAACTTCCTTTGTTTGCCTTCTTCTAGCCTTTCTCTTGCTTCTTTCTGCTTTTGGTGGATAGTGTTGGTTGGCTGTTTTCTTATCACCTTTTTCCTTCCCATATATCAGAGTATAGATTTTCTTGAGATTCATGTCTTCCCTAAGAGCCACATGACTACATTGAAGTTGGTCCTATCTTCAGATCTAGGGACATATTTTTTAAAAAATTTTTAAAAATATTTATTTATTTGCTTTAGTTGTACACAATGCGTTTATTTTTACGTGGTGCTGAGGATCGAACCCGGGCCGCGCACATGCTAGGCGAGTGCTCTACCGCTGAGCCACAATCCCAGCCCCCAGGGACATTTTTGATTGGAAAGGGGAGTGGATTTTCCTTTAAGTCCCATTGGTTTAGGAATGGCCTTGTATCCCAATGATGTGAGGAGGGAAAGTTTGGAAGTGTAGGTAACTAGGAAGTTTCCTCACTGGAGAAAACCTTGAGGAGTTCCGCAAGGTGGTTAAGTTACAAAGTAAGTCTTTCTTACTTCAGTACTTATTTTGCAATGATAATAAGTTTTATAGTTTATCTGGTTTGAAATGTTTATTATTTGCAGCTAAACACATTTTAATTATTATTTCAGGTTTAGCCCATGCCTCTTATTTCTCTGAGAAAATTTTGAGACTATTTTTGTTCACATCTCCTTTTCAAACTACTTTTAGAATATAACATCAAACATGATTTATTTGGTTTTGTTTAGTTCTAAAATTGTTTGATTTCTTGGTCATCTTTCTTTGTCTTTATTGCAATTTCTGTGGAATCTCAAACATCATAATACCTTGTATGCAGATAACCAAATATTTATTTTTTTCCCTGTCTTCCTAAAATTGTGATTACATACATAGTATAAACTTTTGTTGGTATAAAATTTGTTGATGTGATGAAACAGTTTAACAGTCTTTGAAGATTTTTGAAATAAATATTTTGTTGTTTGTTTTCTAGCTGTTACCACTGACTGAAGAAGAGAAAACTGTGATGGAGCAATTAAAATCTCACATAACGGACTCATGAGGAAATGGACTTGCAAAAGGAAACTAATGAAGAGATCCATTCCAGAAAAATAGGAAGATGTCTTGTTAACACTTGATGATTAGAGGTGGGGGGGGGGGGGCTGGTAAAGGAGAGGAGGTTTGGTTTGAGTGACAGGGTATTGATGCCTTTAATATGAGTGGAAATATAAGAGCAGATATTATCTGTATAAAATTTAGTCCCCAACCCCCTGGGGAAAAAAAAAAAAGAAAAGTGGAATGGGAATGCAGGGATTTAAATATATATTTATAAATATATTCAGTTTTTTGTTTTTTTTTTTTCCTGTGTCCCTAACCTGAACTACATCCCTAACCCTGTAATTGTTCATTCTGTATGAAAGAAAGCCAGGTGCAGTTGTGCATGCCTACAATCCCAGCTACCCAGAAGACTGAGGCAGGAGGATTTTGAGTTCAAGGCTAGCCTGGGCAACATAGCAAGACCCTATTTCACTTAAAAAAAAAAAATGTAAATATATCTGATATTTGCCAGTTTTGTATGCGTAAGCCAATTTCCCTACTTACTTTCAAACAAGTATTGGCAACAAGTAATTGTCCAAAGTAGGGACAGAACTGGGGAAGCAGTGGTAGAGTGCTTGTCCAGCATGAGGGAGGACATGGGTTTGATCCCCGGCACCAGAAAAACAAACAAAAAACCAAAATAGGGACAGATTAAAAACAAAAATTGGGGGTTGGGGTCGTGGCTCAGTGGTAAAGCGCTCGCCTAGCATGTGCGTGGCCCGAGTTTGATCCTAAGCACTACGTAAGAATAAAGGCATTATGTACAACTAAAATAAATAAATAAATATTAAAAAGAAAAAAAAAATTAGGGCCGGGCACGATGGTGAACGCCTGTGATCCCAGTGGCTCAGGAGGCTGAGACAGGAGGATTGCGAATTCAAAGCCAACTCAGTGAGACCCTGACATATATAATATATATCTGGCTAATAGTCGAAAAAGAAATCATGGTATATCTATATAATAAGATTATTGAATTATTATGGAAATGCTGAAGCTATGCCAAATTGGGGAAAGGAGAAGCAGTTACTGCAGGGTTTGTTTTGTTTTTTGTTTTTTTTAGTACCGGGGATTGAACTCGGGGGCATTTGACCACTGGGCCACATCCCCAGCCCTTTTTTTGTATTTTATTTAGAGACAGGGTCTAGGCAAGGGCTCTATTGATGAGCCACAACCCCAGCCCCCTAAAAGAATATTTTAAAAAAAACAATTGGGCTTTGAGGGCTGGGGCTGTAGCTCAGTGGCTGAGCACTTGCCTAAAATGTGTGAGGCAATGGATTCGATCCTCAGCACCACATATAAATAAATAAATAAAAAAAAGAAAAATATCGGGCTTTGGAGTCACACCTGAGATATAAGTACAGTATAAGTACAGTAGTCACCCCTTTTAGCAGCAGTTTTGCTCTTCATGGTTTTAGTTACCTGTGGTGGACTGCAGTCTAAAATGAACAACTGTCATATTCTGGATAAACATTTCCTAAGTTTTAAATTTCACATTATTCTGACTTATGTGATAAATCTTGTGCCATCTTACTTCATCCCTTTGTCCTGTGTATCCACACTGTATACACTACCTGTCTTAGTCATTCAGTAGCCATCTGGTTTATCAGAAGGAACATTCTGATCACACATTTGTGTTAGGTTCTCCAGAGAGACAGAACCACTAGGATATGTGTATAGATGTATAGAGGAAATTTCTTAGGATAATTGACTCGTGCTGTGTGGTATCTGAGAAGTTTTATATTAGGCCATCTAAAAACTAGAGAAACTGTTTTAATTCCTAAAAGGCCAAAAGTCTGGGAACCTAGGGGTGGGAGTTGCTGGGATAAATTCTGAACTCCAGAGGTCGAAAAGCCTGGAATTGTGATATCCAAGGCATCAGAAGAGTCTATCCTAGTTCTTTGGTACAGGGACCAATTCACTTTCTGTATTTGTGTTGGCCTCTAGCCAGTAGGATGGTGCTTATCTACAATGAGGGAAATTTTTTACTTTATTCACCCAGACTCACATGTCAATCTCTTCTGGAATCACCCTTAGTATAGGTATTCCTTAGTCCAATCAGGTTGCCTAAAATTAACTATCAAAGCAGTGATGCAATACATCAGGACATAGGAAAAAACTAGTACATATAAAATTTGGTATTATCTGTAATTTGATCAATCTACCTGGGTGGGGAGGGTGACTACTGTACTAGGTTTCAAAATTCTGTGACCCTGACCAAATCACTTAACTTTTAAGTGTGAGAATAGTTGGAAGGATAATAAGATATTTTAAAAATCTAACCATAAGTTTTGGTACTGTGTTTAGTAAGCCTTAAAAAATTTGTGTGTGTGTGTGTGTGTGTGTGTGTGTGTGTGTGTGTGTGTGTAATAAAAACTAGGCATTGAAAATACTGGGTAAAATGCAAAAATGCATGTAAGGTATCTGCAGGTTACAGAATTATACTTTTATATGATTTTAAAATTCATTATCAACATTTTCCCATTAACAAATTATACCAGCTGACAAACAAGGTTGGGAGAATAGCAGCATTAAAATTGTCCTGTCTAGTTTTATTATTTCAAGAACACTAGGTACCCCTGCTTTTTTCAATTACAGAGAAAAGTTATGCCTTAGTATCAGGTATTAATTTTCTTCAGAATTCAGGCAATTAGGGCTGGGATTGTGGCTCAGCGGTAGAGCACTCGCCTAGCGCGTGGGCGACCTGGGTTCGATCCTCAGCACCACGTACAGATAAAATGCATTGAATAAAACACATTGTGTACAACTAAAGCAAATAAATAAAAATTAAAAAAAAAAAAAGAATTCAGGCAATTAATGTTATCACATCTTGTCATGGAATGACTCTGGACTATGATATTTATCGGTGCTGTTCAAAAAATGGTAGTATCATAAAGAGGTCGAAATTCTTGTTAGTATTAAAGTGGCTTTGCTTACAGTCCAGGAAAGAAACTAGGTTATGCTGCTTTTCTTCTATGACTTCCTTTGTAATTTTCTAAACAACCCTCAGCTGGGTTCTGACCCTCAGCCTCCTTAAATTTGTTCTTCTGTATTTCTTTCTCTCTGTATGTGTGTGTGTGTGTATATATATTGTCTTCCGTTTTAATGATGTACTAGGGATTGAGTCTAAGGCCTCAGGCATGCTTAGACAATCATTCTACCACTGAACTACATCCCCAGCTTTTTTTTTTTTTTTTTTTTTTTGAGACAGTGTCTCCCTAAGTTTCCTGGGCAGGTCTCAAATTTGTGGTCCTCCTGCTTTAGCTTCCCAAGTAGCTGGGATTACAGGTGTCTGCCAGTATACCCTGTTTCAACATATTCTTTCATTTCCCAAGTCTCAAGCCTCTGTGCATGACTCCTAAATATAACTTCTGCTTGCTCTATAGTCATACTGCCAATAAATTTTCTACTTTAAGATTCAAATTGAACATGTCCAGAATGCTTATTATTTTGTTAATGGCCACTCTTCTGTTAGCTGAAATTGAAATCTGTACAACTAATTTATATTCATTTATCTTCTTAGTCAATAAAACCTACAGTTCTTTTTCTGAATTGTTCATAATATCCAACCTCTACTTTATCTTCATCTTACTATGCTAATTTAGATATCTATTTCTCATCTAGGTTATACTTTTCTCCTATGTGACTATATTGTTTTTATTCATAAGTTATAAATAATAAATGCTTAAGATACTAAAAGTATAAAAATGCCTATTCTCTAGAAGTAATGTACAATTTCCTCAACCACTTCTACATGTATCAGATTTTTTAAAAAATTATTTTTGTTTTACAAAACAGGTTGATAACCATACATTGCACTGCAGCTATTTTTAGTTTCTTTTTCTTTTCTTTTCTTTTTTCCCCATGGAGCAGGCAGAGTACTGGGGATTGAATCCAGGGGTGCTTTACCACTGAGCTACATCCCCAAGTCCTTTTAATTTTTTATTTTGAGACATGGTCTAAGTTGCTCAGGGCCTCATTAAATTACTGAGGCTGGCCTTAAACTTGTGATCCTTCTGCCCCAGTCTCCCAAATTTCTGGGAATACAGGTGTGAACCACCACACCTGGCTAATTTCTTTTTCATTTTAAATGTATTTGTCATGTCACATATTGTACACCCACCATTCTTTTTAACAGCTGTAACCCATTAATGGATGTACCATGATTATGATTAGTTCCTTGTTGAGAGACATTTAAGCTATGTATTAAGTTATACAATAGCAGTCAACCTTTTAGGGACTCTGATAGAACAGGTAACAGGCTCCCCAATCCCAGGGCTTGGCAGATGAACTTTAGAGCATCCTGCCTACTATTTTTTTTCCCCCCTCAATTTAGCCAGAATCAGACTTTGGGCTTACAATCAAAGGGTGCTAATTAGTTGTCCAGGTTTTTCTAATTTTTCACTGTTTTGAACTAGTGCAATAAGTCCTTAAACATTTTTAAATTTCTTGGGCAAATGTATAACTTATTTTAGTATTTATCATATATCGTAGTTTGTCTTATTTGTCTGCTGTACTATTCTTTAGGAGCAAGGAGCAAGAACAACTTACTATTCTTGGAATCCCAAGTATTGTACTGTTTCACAATTTTTTTTTTTCTTTCTGGGAATTTAACTCAAGGATGCTTTACCAATGAGCTATATCCCCATGCTTTTTTTTTTTTTTTTTTTTTTTTTTTTTTTTGAGACAGGGTCTCACTAAGTTGCCTAAAGGCCTCGCTAAATTGTTGAGGCTAGCCTCAAACTTGTGATCCTCTTGTCTCTGCCTCCTGAGCCATTGGGCCTGGGACAAGGCCCCTGGCGCTCAAATAAATTTTTAAATTGAGGTAAAATTCACATAACAATTAAGAAATTGAAAGTGGACCTTTTAGTATAGTGGTGTGCAACTATCACTTTTGCCTTTTTAGTGAAAGCATTTTCATTCCCAGATTAGTGATCTCTTGTCTGTGGCTCTTGTTGTCGTCCACTACTTTAAATCCGAACGTCTGGTATTCTAGGTTTTTAATTTCCTACATGCATACTCTAAATTGTGGTATTAATAAATAGCTGTTTGAAATAAACTGGAAAGGAAAAATGAGGTTCAAAGTAAGAATTTTATGTATGCACATTGTCAACTTCAGTTTCTGCAATCTACGCGTCTCTTCTGGCAGGAAAATGTAGAAAGTAGATCCTATTTATAGGAAAGGTGAATAGAGCTGAGATCCTTTTGACATTTTTCAGTAGTTACATGGCGACAGCTCAACTCATTTGGCAAGAAAGGAAGCATCGTGTGTTGGGTCGGATGTCTTCATTCATGGTCTGTTCTCCCACCACCGAAATGAGAAACGCCTCTCCAGCATTCATAATCTGGAGCTTTGCCAATTCCACTAGGATAGGCGGAAAGATAGTCTCAAAAATCTTTGAATCAGGCTTCCTCCCAGAGAAAGAACTATTAACTGGGAATTCTCTGTACGAAAATTTCTAAAGGTGTTGACCATAGACCACCTACAGCGGGTCGCCGCTAATGGTTGCTGAAAACGCAGATATCCTTGTCCCACCCAACAATCTACTAGGAGTCTGAATACCTAGGGGTATGGCTTCGAAGTCTGCGTTTTCCACAATCACCCCAGGTCGCTGTAGTTTTTGGCGCGCTAACTTTTGAGGCTGGTGGGGCACCGCCCCTCCGCAAGTAGGGCGGAGCCAGACGAAGCAAGGAGTTACGGAGGCGGGCGCCAGCTTGCGGCCCAACCCCGCGGCAGCTACTAGCCAAGTCTCGTGTAGGTCCCCTCACCGCGGGAACTAGGCGCCCGCCTCTCCGCCTCTCCCGTCAGGCGCGCATGCGCACGCCGTCTGACCCGCTGTCGCAACTCTAGCTGCCCTGGTTACCGTTGGTGTTTGCGAATTCTCTGCGGCGCCTTCTTCGCCTGTGACCAGCGTCCTCCGGGGTCCAGTGGCAGTTCAGAAACGCTCGCGCCCGCGTCACGTGGGCCGAGGCGCTCTTGTGGTCCCTCGCTGGCGGGTGAGGCGGGAGGAAGGAGCTCTGGCCACCGTTCGCCCTACCTCTGTGCCTCAAGGCGGGGCGCGCGAATAAAAATGGCGAAATGGGGGTAGCCCGCACAGAACCTGAAGCGATGGGGCACGCAGGTTGGGCAGTTGTCGGAGCCCCCTGACGCGGGCCCAGGCTCCTTTTTGGTGATTTGACCTGGCGACCTCGGGCCGGCGCCTAACAGGGCAAACCACGGACTCCGCGGGTCGCCGGGGGACCCGCCGAGAGCCGGAGGCAATGGATGAACAGAGTGTGGAGGTGAGGGGGGATTGCGGAGGGTGGTGGTTAGTCTCCCCCGCCACCTTGAGCGTTTTTTATTCGGGGCGCCATTCCCTCACCATCCCTCTGGTACGCGTCTCCCCACCTCATGCGGTAGTTGTCGCTGTGAGGAGCGCTGGCTCGGTGCTTGTTCTGCAGCCCTCTGGGTTTCTCCTACTTAAAGAGTGTTCCGCAGTCAGGTGCTGCGTATCCTGGCGTTTTCAGGACGTCTTGGCACCTGTACTTATCGCCACCGAGTATTTGCAAAATACAACCTATGCAGAGCAATACTGCAGATTCATCAGATGGACGTGCCTTACTACTCGCCACTACTACTTGTGAGAGCTCATCCACATCTCGCTCCGAATGGATAATCATTTTTCCCTCCCTGTGTTAAATTTTGCAGGCTTCTGCCTTTCCTAGATTGAAATATAAATATAAATATACATATATACACGTACATATATATTTCGTACTGTCTTATTTGACCGTAGCATCTAGAACAAACTTTTTCATATATGATTCTTGTAAACTGTGATTTCACATGGTTGGGATATTTTTATAAGGGGTTATTACGTAATGATTGCCTAATTTCGAACCTTTCAAATACTAAAATAATAAATCCTTGCTTCTCGATGAGAGGGTAACTGTATTTTGGACCACTCCACTTGAAACTAGTTCTTCCAATGATCTTTTTGTCCACCCCCAGCGAGTTAAAAGTCTGCATCTTACAGGTTTTATTCCTGCAGTTATGATTAGATTCATGAATGATTTTCTCCTTAATTCCCCAAGTGAAAGTATTGTAAAAGTTTTGTAAAGTTCCCTTGTTTTAGGAGAGTTTAATTCTCCCGAAATGGAAGAAAATTAAATGTCAGTACTGTTAAACAAACAAAAAAAGCAACATTTTATGCGTTTTCTTGTTCTGTCAGTTGCTTCCAAATTGATTCAACTGAGGTTTGCAAAGATAATACCGTTCTGGTTACAACTTGTTTTTCTTCCTAAGGCCCCATAGAGTTGCCATCATAATTTTCAGAAGGGGTAGATTCTCAGTCTTAAATAAATAGCCAGTTGGTCACAGTGTTAGGACAGAAATTCATATTTCTGGATTATGAAGTAGTTTCTTTTTGGATCAAAATATACTGCCAATGGAATTCATATTTTTCTAAAATGTTTTCCTTTTTTTTTTTTTTTCAGCATTGGGGATTGGACCCGGGAGCACTTTACTACTGAGCTACATCCCCAGCCCTTATAAATTTGAGACAGGGGCTGGGGTTGTGGCTCAGCGGCAGAGCCCTCGCCTCGCAGGTGCGCGGCCTGGGTTGGATCCTCAGCACCATGTAAACATAAATGCATTGCATTGTGTACAACTAAAGTAAATAAATAAATATTAAAAAAAATAAATTTGAGACAGATCTCCCTAAGCTGCTTAGGGCTTCACTAACTTGCTGAGGCTGGCCTTGAACTTGCAATCCTCCTCCTTCAGCCTCCTGAGTCACTGGTATTACAGACTGCACCACTGCACCTGGCAATGTTTAACTTCTTAGTTATAAAAGCAATTTCTCTCTTTTGGGAAACTGTAGACAAAATAGACAGGTTATATTGTGCTTTCAGTCACATAGACTGCCTTTTTTCTTTGCATGATAGGTCATAAGCATTTTTCTTTATCATCAAATCAAACACACACACACAGCAAGTGCTGTACCACTGAGCCACACATCAACTCCACATTCCCAGCTATCCTACTCCAGTTGTGTTTTTGTTTGTTTGTTTTTGGGTGGGGGGGCTATTTATTTTGTGGTACAAGGGATTAAACCGAGGGACTTTACCATTGAGCTACATCTATCCCTTTTTTGAGAGAGGGTCTTGCTATATTGTCCAGTCTGGCCTTGAAATTTTGATCTTCCTGTCTCAGCCTCACAAGGAGCTGGGTGGGCCACCATGCCCATCAAGAAATATTTTTAGTGACTGTGTCCTATAATTGCTATAATTTACTTAATAATTGTACATTGGGGCTATAGCTAGATTCTTGCCATTATTAATCCTTCCTTGAAAATATTTGTAGATAGCTGGGCATGGTGGCGCACGCCTGTAATTCCAGTACGTGGGAGGCTGAGGCAGGAGGATCGCGAGTTCGAAGCCAGCCTCAGCAATGAAGAGGCACTTAGCAACTCAGTGTGACCCTGTCTCTAAATAAAATATAAAAAAGGGCTGGGGATGTGGCCCAGTGGTCGCGTGCCCCTGAGTTCAATCCCCGCTACCAAAAAAAAAAAAGAAAAAGAAAATATTTGTAGATAAAATCTTTGCATTTCATACATTTTCCTTAGATTCGTTGTCAAACTTAAAAAAAAAATCCCCCACCCACATTTTCCAGGAGATGTTTTGAGGTACCCTGAGCCTTGACTAGCTAATTTCTGATTGCAAATATAGTTAAAACTGAGGTGTTAGCCCAGAATAAATGTAAACATTTGGTGAATTATTTTTAGCATGCTTTAAACTTTTGATTGAGTAGTCTTATCTTGGGACTTTATGTCTTTTATTATTTTAAGAGCATTGCTGAGGTTTTCCGATGCTTCATTTGTATGGAGAAATTGCGGGATGCTCGCCTGTGTCCTCATTGCTCCAAGCTTTGTTGTTTCAGCTGTATTAGGGTAAGTTGTATTTCTTTTTAAATGCATTTAGTTTATATATGATCTGCTGTAAGGATCAACCATTTCCATATCTTTTTCTTATTTTACATTTTGTGTCCTTTTAAAAAATGTCTTTTAAATGAAGATTTTTAATATATCACCAATTTGTATGGAGATAAATAATGATTCTGGAAATAAAGTTCTCTTTAATTTTAATATATTTAAATTATTAACTTCTCTACACACTTAACAAATACTTGTAAGATGTTTACCTGCATTATGTTTGGGGTTAAGGAATACTAAGATAAATGACAAAGTGCCTTTTTTACAGAAGCTTAAATCTGAGGGAATCACATTATAATCTTACAAGAGACCATAGAATGAATATAATCTAGTGGTTTTAAAATTGGAGTACAAGCTGAGTGCAGTGGTGCACACCTGTAATTCCAGTGACTCTGGACGCTGAGGCATGAGGATCACAAGGACCCTGTCTCAAAATAAGAAGGTACCATAGTACCAAAGGCGGCAGGGGGGTGGTGGAGGACTTGAGTACAAGTGAATCCCTTAAAATTGTAGGGAAGTTCAAGATATAAAACAGAAGAAATTATTTTGATTGTGGGGATCCAGGAGGACGTTTGCAGAGCACAGTTGAAAAATGTCTTGCTCACATTACTCTTGAGATATTCTTTTCTTTTCTTTTTTTTTTAAATATTTATTTACTTTAGTTGTACACAATACAATGCACTTATGTTTACGTGGTGCTGGGGATCGAACCCCGGGCCGCACACGTGTGAGGCGAGCGCTCTGCCGCTGAGCCACAACCCCAGCCCTCTTGAGATATTCTTTTAATGAGAAAATCAAAGCCATCTAATGTGCGCTTTACCTGAAAATTTGTTTCCTTATTCTTGCCTAATAAAGATAAATATCCCTTTGTCAAGAATAATATCTGTAACACTTCGATAATTTTCTTCCAGTTACACACATATAGCAAATCTTGGACCTGGGTTTGAACCCAATAAGTCTGATTTCAGAGCCTGTATTCTTTGCCTCTACACCATGTGCTTTTAGTAGGCCTAGGTTACTAATATACGATGATCTCACACTGATAAAAGGAGAGAATTAAATATATTAGCCTGTTTCCTCAGCTGTAGGATTCAGGCACACAATCTGCCTCGTAGAGTGGTTAGACATTATAATGGAAAAAGCTAAAAGAAAATCAGAAATTATAAAGCATCATCCACTTGTAAGGTGTTCTACCTTCTAGTTGTTAAAAGATCAGCCAGTGCACATAGCATGTGTTTTATAAATAGTGGAACTGCAGCCTGAGAGGTTGAGTGATTGACCTCTATCACCATAGCTGATTAATTGGTAGAGTGTTAATCTGGACTCAGTTCTTTTGATGAAGGTCTTGCATGTTTATGATCTCTGATTATTACTTTATACATCCTTGATTCTTTGTTTCTTCTTTGTTACCTTCCTCCTATTTCTTAAATGCCTTTTTTTTTTTTTTTATTGTACTGGGATTTGAACCCAGGGTTGCTCTACACTGAGATGCACCCCTAGCCTTTTTAATTTTTATTTTGAGATAGAATCTGCTAAGTTGCGAGACTTGCTTCAGATTTGCCTCAGCCTCCCAAGTTGCTGGAATTACAGGAATACACATTCACTTCTTTATTTTTATTTATTTATTTATTTATTTATTTTGTGTGTGTGTGTGTGTGTGTGTGTGTGTGTGTGTGTGTGTGTGGTACCGGGGATTGAACTCAGGGGCACTCGACCACTGGATCACATTCCCAGCCCTTTTTTGTATTTTATTTAGAGACAGGGTCTCACTGAGTTGCTAAGTGCCTCACCATTGCTGAGGCTGGCTTTGACCTCGCGATCCTCCTGCCTCAGCCTCCCAAGTGCTGGGATTACAGGCGTGCACCACCACGCCTGGCACATTCATTTTTTATATATTGAAGCTAGCCTTCTCTACTCTGAGGGTTTCTGGGAAAATGCATCTACTTTGGAAAATGATTAAATTTTGCAGCTTTTTGGCTATCATCCTCTGTATAGGAGTCCTAGATCTATTCCTTCAGCTTTGACTTTTTGTTTTCCTCCCTCAGTATTGGGGATTGAACCCAGGGGTGCTCTACCACTGAGTCACATCCCAATTTATTTTTTTTGAGACAGGATCTCACTGAATTGCTGAGGTTGTCTCAAACTTGTGATCCTCCTGTTTCCACCTCCCAAGGTGCTGGGATTACAGGTGTGCACCACCATGCCTGGCAGAAATGAGTCTTGAGTGGTTGGAGAGACCAACATAATCATCATTTAGATGGTATTTAAAATGAAGAAACTAGATGGGAACACTCAAATTATCTCCTGTGAGACGAGATTTTAGGTCTGAACTCTGGGATATTCTAACCATTTAGAGGTCAGGAGGAGTTCAAGGAGGTCAGCAAAAGAGATCAGGCAGAAGCTATAATACTAGTTTAGTTGTGTTATATGGTACTGACATGGGAATCAGTCATTGGATTTGAAAATGGATAGGTTATTGGTGACCTGGTGAAGACTTAGTGGAATAGTGAGGATGAAAACCTGATGGGAGAGAGTGGGAAAAGAAAAAGCAAACATAAAAATCTTTTAGGAGAGGCCAGATACTGTGGCACATGCCTGTAATACCAGCGGCTCAGGAGGCTGAGGCAGGAGGATTGCTAGTTCAAAGCCAGCCTCAGCAAAAGTGAGGTGCTACGCAACCCAGTGAGACCCTTATTCTAAAAATACAAAATAGGGCTGGAGATGTGGCTTAGTGGTCCAGTATCCCTGAGTTCAATCCCCAGTACCAAAAACAAACAAACAACAACAACAATAAAAACAACTTTTAGGACAAATGTATTGTAAAAAGGAAAAATAAGGCACTGTGGAAGGGGTATGTTGGGAGTCAGTGTTTTAACTTGTATCTTGCTGCCACTGAACCATTACAGAGGAAGTAATTAGCAATGCTGGAGGGAGTTGATTTAATGACTGGAGCAAGTCTTAGAGGTCTCTTGACCAAATTTTAATGGTGTTCATTTGAATGCTTTCCTTCTTCCCCATTCCATCTTTGTTTATTTGATCATGGAAATTTGACTGATGGTGCAGATATTTGTGTCACTGAATAAAACAAAGGTCCATACTCCCCCCTACCCCTGCCCCATACTGGGAACTGAACTCAGAGGCCTTCTACCACTGAGCCTTTTTTATTTTCTTTTGAGCAGGTCTTGCTAAATTGCTAAGGCTGGCTTGGAATTGCTAGGATTATAGGCCTGTGTTACTGTGCCCTGCAAGGTCGATTTAGGAATAGATGTGTCTAAAATCAGCTAGTAGTCCAGACCAGGACTGGACTCATCTCCAGTGCTCAACCCTTGGTTCTCTAGTACCACCAAACACATCAAAAGGTGAGAACATTGGCTGTGTTTTCAGAGTAGGTCTCTCTTACTCATCCAGCTACACTTATTTTTTCCATCCTTTCCAATTTGTATTTTCTCCCTTTTCTTTATTTTTTTTAATGCCAACTTTCTCATCCAATTTTTTTTGACCCCCTTGATTTTTAGCATTGGTAGTATTTTATTTGTTTATAATTATTGACTTCATTTTGTTTTTATATTGCTAGCCATTTTTGTTAGGTATAATTGTTTAAAATATACAGTCTGATGTTTTCTTTCAGTTGAATAAGTTTTTTTTTTTTTTTTTTTTTTTTTTTTTTTTTGGTACCAGGGATTGAATTCAGGGGCACTCAACCACTGGGCCATATACCCAGCCCTTTTTTGTATTTTATTAGCGACAGGGACAGGGTCTCTCACTGAGTTACTAAGTACCTCTTCATTGCTGAGGCTGGCTTTGAACTGGCGATCCTCCTGCCTCAGCCTCCTAAGTGCAGGAATTACAGGCATGTGCCACCGTGCCCAGCTCAGTTGAATAAGTTTTCATATAAGTATATACTTGGGAGACTATCACTACATTGAGGTTATTGAATATACCTTATTCCCACAAATTTCCTTGTGCCTTTCCTCTTGTAGTTACCAGGAAACCACCAATTTAGTTTATGCTCTATAGATAAGTTTGGTTTCTGGAATTTTATGCAAATGGAATAATACAATATGTACTGTTACTGTTATGTGTTTGACTATTTTCACTTGGTAAAATTATTTTGAGGGGCTGGGGAGATAGGTCAATTAGTAGAGTGTTTGCCTCACATGCATAAGGCCCTGGGTTCAATTCTGTTTCCTCCAAATTAATGCTAGCACTTGGTATGTTCACTTTTTTGAGTTTTAGATGTTCTAGTGTGTATAGCAGTATCTCATTGTGGTTTTAGTATTTCTCTGCGTGATGATCTTTTCAGGGACTTTTTTTGCCATCTATATATTGTCCTCAGTAAAGGGTCTATACAAATAATTTATACCCTAACCCCCTTTGTGGCAATAAATATAACAGAATTTGCCATTTTATCCATATTGTACACTAGTGTCATTAATTGCATTTGCAATGTTGTACAACCATATCATTATTTCCAAAACTTTCATTGCCTCAAAGTCTGTACCCATTAAGCAATAATTCTTCTCCCTTTCCCCAGACCATAGTAACCTCTAATCTGTCTCTATGAGTTTACCTATCTAAATATTTCATGTGAGTGAATTCATACAATGTTTGAGTTTTGTCTCACCATGTGTCCAAGGTTCATTCAGGTAGCATGTGTCAACATCATTCTTTTTTTATGGCTGAATAATCTTCCATTGCATATGTATACTGCAATTCATGGATCTGTTTTTGTTGGTTGATTTGACTCTTGGGTTGTTTTCATTCACCTTTTGGCTATTGAATAGTTCTAGTCACAGGTGTATTAAGTATCTGTGACCCTGCTTTCATTTCTTTTGATTATATACCTAGTAGTGGAATTTCTAGGTCACATGGTAATTCTTTGCTTGACTTTCTTTTTTTAAATTGTGGTAAGATATATATACATAATGTAAAGCTCTCCATTTTAACTTTTATTTTTTTGGTACTGGGGATTGAACCCAGGGGTGCTTAACCACTGAGCCACATCCCCAGCCCTTTTTTTTTAAAAATTTTGATACAGGGTCTTGGTAAGTTGCTTAGAGCCTCACTAAGTTCTGAGGCTTGCTTTGAACTTGGAATCCTCCTGCCTCAGCCTCCTGAGCCACTGGGATTAAAGGGTTATTTAACTAAGTGTACAGTTCCATGGTATTAAATACATTATGTTATGCAGCTGTCACCACTATCAATGTCTAGTACTTTTTCATCATCCCAAACTGAAACATTATACCTATTAAACAATTAACTTCTCATTATTCCTCTCTCCAATCCCTTGGTAACTACTGTTCTACTTTCTATCTCTGAATTTCATTATTTTTTTCCCAAAGTAATAAAATTGCCATATTTATTTTGTGGTTGGATCGTGACTACTAGGTAAAAAATGCCACTAATATTCAGAGAAGGAAAGAGTTACTCTCCTGGGATGTACCTGTGTTGTTTTTCTTTTGGACTGGGGATTGAACCCAGGGGGACTCTACTACTGAGCCATATTTCCAGCCCTATTTTGTATATTATTTAGAGACAGTGGTCTCACTGAGTTGCTTAGGGCCTCCTCACTAAGTTGCTGAGGCTAGCTTTGAACTCTCGATCCTCCTGCCTCTGCCTCTCAAGCCTGGGATTGCAGGCGTGTGCAACCACACCTGGCTCCATTTGTATGTGTGTGACGTGTATGGAGATGGTGATTTGGGGATTGAACCCAGGAGTACTCTATTATTGGGCTCTTTTTCACTTTTAAAAAATTTTGAGGCCAGGATCCACAAAGTTGTCTTGGCTGGCCTTGAACTTGTGATCCTCCTGCCTCAGCCCCCAGAGTAGCTGGGAATACAGGAGTGTGCCACCACACCTGGCTGGCAGGAAAGATTTATGGACATAAGCAAAGGATATTCTGTTGGGTTTATAAAAAGATACAAAAATATGATGCCAAGAGTGGCATGTATTGCAGCAATCAGCCTGTTTGTTTGTTTGTTTTTTTTTTTAACTTGTCAATGGATCTTTATTTTATTTATTTACATGTGGTGCTGAGAATTGAACCCAGTGCCCCTCACATGCCAAGGAAGCGCTCTACCACTGAGCTACAACCCCAGCCCAATCGGCCTGTTTTGACCATATTATGGTCAGGTTATTCCCTATCATGGTTCAAACCTTTAATAAGATTATAATGTAGCAGTGTAAGATGAACAACAAATAAATTATCTTAATTAAGTGTTGTATATACAACGAAGGGGAAAATCATGAGACGAATTCACTAAATTTGGTTTATAAATATTGGATACATATAAATTAATGGTGTTTTTACAATCAAAATCTAATTTTTTTACCTCTTTAGCGCTGGCTGACAGAGCAGAGAGCTCAGTGTCCTCATTGTCGGTAAGTACTTTGCTACAATTATTTGTGAATTTGAAAAAATAGTAAGTAAGATCATAGGGTCAGAGTGTGCCTCAGAATCCATAAAAGCAAATTTTTCTTTGCAGTTTACTGCACCTCTCATTAACATACTTGAATAGAAAATAAGTAGCGTGTCTAAAAAGAAATGAAACACTAATTTACCTGACTTAAGATTATGTAGGATGCATTACATTACTTGGCATGTTGTGCCCCTGCCTCTCATAGAAAATCATCACTTGACTTCTTAGCTATTTATAATTGAAATAAAAGTTTACATATTTCTGGTTTAAAAGTATTCACAATAAAGATTAATATAAAAAGGCTTTAGGTTCTAGTGGAGTATTGTGGCATACATCTGTATTCCTAGCAACTTGAGAGGCTAAGGCAGGAGGATGACAAATTTGAGGCCAGCCTCAACAATTCAGTGAGACCCTGTCTCCCTCTGGGACCCCCTTCCCAGAAAAGTGAAGAAAAAAAAAAAAAAAAAGTCCTGGTGGTGTAACTAAAAAATAGCACACCCCTGGGCTCAACCCCATACTGGGAAAAAAAAGCTTCTGGTTGTACTATTCTAAACCCTATGTTTTCACAAAATACTTTCTGAAGAAATTGTTATGCAAAATATCTAATCTTTTTCTTCTTTGCTGTCCTATGGATTGAACCCAGTGGCACTCTATCACTGGGCTACGTTTTTAATCCTGTTTTTTTTTTTTGGGGGGGGGTGTGGGGTGGATTTCACGTGCATTTAACCACTGGCCACATCCCCAGAGACAGGTCCTGCTGAGTTGTTTAGGACCTTGCTAAGTTCTTGGGGCTGGCTTTGAACTTGTGATCCTCCTGCCTCAGCCTATTGAGCTGCTGGGATTACAGGTGTGCGCCCAGTAATTTTAATTTTTAATATTTTTATTTATTTGCTTTTAGTTGTACACAATGCGTTTTATTTGTACGTGGTGCTGAGGATCGAACCCAGGTCGCCCGCATGCTAGGAGAGCGCTCTACCGCTGAGCCACAATCCCAGCCCCCCAGCTAGTTTTTGTTTTCAGACAGGCTGTGTCCCTAAGTTGTAGAGGCTAGGCCTCTTGAGTAGCTGGGATTATAGATGTGCACCACCACACCTGGTATGGTATCTGTTTTTCTACACACTTTTCTTTGTATATACTGATAAGTATCCTTATGCTTTTTCTTATACAACACAGATACAATACTGTTAATAAAAATGGTAGGTGTCTTTCTTTGATTGTATGTATGTATGTCATTTTTTAAAAAGTTGGAGTAAGCATGGTGGCACATACCTGTAATCCCAGCAACTTGAGAGGCTGAGGCAGGAGGATCACAAATTTGAGGCCAGCCTCAGCAACTTAGTGCGGTCCTGAGCAACTTAGCAAGACCCTGTCTCAAAATAAGAAATAAAAAGGCTGCAGATATGACTCAGTGGTTGAGTGCCCCTGGGTTCAATTTCTTGGTACCCCTTACCAAAAGACACAAAAGTTTGAATAATACTTAATACTTCCCTCTATAACTATGTAGTTTTATTTATTTATGCTCATATTGAGAAACATCTAATTTGTTTCGACTTCTGGTTATTTCAAATAATGATGGCAGAGTGCCATCTTTTGCCCTTGTTTCTTCCAGTATTATTTACTTTTCTCACATTATCTTGTGAGAAAACCAGCACTATTAAGTAAAAGGTCCTGTGATGATAGAAATGTTCTCTATCTACACTATCCAATATGGTAGCTTCATGTGGCTCTTGAACACTTGAAATGTATCTTGTGTGTCTGTGTAATGAAATTTTATTTATTTTTTTAAATTTGTCTTTTAGTTATAGGTGGACACAATAACCTTTATTTTATTTTGTTGTAGTGCTGAAGGTCGAAACCAGTGCCTCACAAGTGCTAGCTGAGCGCTCTACCACTGAGCCACAACCCCAGCCCATGAAATTTTATTCTTTTAAGTAATATAGGTACATGTGGCTAGTGGCTATCATTTTTGTTTTATTTTGGTGGTGGTGCGGATCAAACCCAGGGTCTTGTGCATGCTGTCGCATGCAATGTACCATCAAGCTGTACCACCAAGCTGTATTCCCTATGGCTGTCATTTTTGACAGTACAGCTTTAGATTAAGGAGTTGAAAATTCAATTCATAATCTGACTTGTCAGTATTTTTTTGTTTTTAATATATGATGTATTAATGTGAAAATAAGTTTTGAAAGCATATTTTTCATTGTCTTTAATATGTATATATATTTAATGTATGTATATTTAATATATATATATAATACGCACGCACGCACGTGTGCACACACACACACACACACACACACTTTTTTTTTTGTGGTACTGGGGATTGAACTCAGGGCCTGTGTATGTTTACCAATTGAGCTATATCCCCAGCCCCTGTCTTTAATATTTTAATAGTATTGTGGTATGAGTGTGATTGTGAGCTCTGTTTTGAGCAATGTGTTTATTTCAGAAACTAATCTAATTTTTCTCAGAATATGCATATGGATTTTCTCCCCAGTGCTCCACTCCAGCTTCGAGAACTAGTGAATTGTCGTTGGGCAGAAGAAGTTACACAACAACTTGATACTCTTCAGCTCTGCAGTCTTACCAAACATGAAGAAAATGAAAAAGACAAGTATATTCTCAGTTTTTTTTTTTTTGTTGTTGTTGTTCAGTATTTAATAGATTTTGCCATGTACTATTTTAATGACATGGTCTTTAAATTTTTTTTTGTTTGTGTTTGTTGCTGGGGATTGAACTCGGGGCCTTTGTGTGTGAAGAAGCACACACTCTGCCACTAAACTAAACCCTAATGATACAATTATATTAATGGTTCACTCTTAATTATTTATAAGTGAGAAATTTAGCATTCCTTAATTTTCTAATGCTTTCATTTTTCTGAAGCTTCTGTTAATATGTTAAAATGATTCATTGTTTGTTTTGGTACTTCAGATTGAACCTAGAGCCTTGTGCATACTGGGCAAGCACTCTACCACTGAATTATATCTCCAGCTCTTGCTTTGTGATAGGGTCTTGCTAAGTTACCCATGCTGGCTTCAAACTTGCTATCCTTCTACTTTAACTTTGAAAGTAGTTGGGATTACATGCATGTGCCACCATGCCCAGCTGAATAATGATTCATGCTTATTATGTTGTTGTTTTTTCTAACATTTATTTCATGCTGTGTATACACATGTAAGTACTACTTTATGGGGATACAAATACAAATGATACATGATTTCTGTTTAACTATTTAGGAACACAACCATAATATAGTGATAAGTTGTTGGAGAATGCCATGGGAGCAGAAACTTTGAGGGACAAGAACAGTCTTTTGGTACATGATTTAACTATTTTGATCATATTTTTAGGGTTATAAGGAATAAGAAATGAGAAGAAAGACTTAGTAATATAGCAGTAACCTGTTTTACAGATTAAGAAACTATATGGTCAATTGGAAGGCAATTAATAAAAACTTGAATTAGCAGAGATTCCAGGAATGTTGAATGTTTAAAAATAAAGTGCTTGCTTCAGCAGCATGTATACTTAAAATTGAAATGATACAGAGAAGATTAGCACAAGCATGACATGCAAATTCGTGAAACATTCCAAATTAAAAATAAAGTCATATCTCTATAGATGCACAACATGTTAAAGTAAGAAGTTGAAACATCAAGGGTCATTATAAAAAAAAATCTTCCTTCATTATAATAAACTAGAACTATAGAAATGGAAGAGGCTTAAGACATTAATGATAACTCATAATCAGAATTTAAATCTGGTGTTTCTACTATTACTCTACTAGTTAAATGGGAACTTTTTTTTTTTTTTTTTTTTTTTTTTTTTGAGCAGTCTTATTAAGTTGCCCAGGCTGGCCTCTAATGTGTAATTCTCCTGCCTCAGCCTCCCAAGTAACTGGGAGTTATGGGTGTATGCCACCATGCCTGGCTTAAATTGGACTCTTGAGGTTTTCTATTATTTCTAGCATTATAGATGTCACACTAAAGGTAATGATTTAACCTTTGTTTTTCTATATAACATTTCATAAGTGAACACCTACATATTCTGGGATGTCAGGTGTCACTATTTGGAAACACCCTTTACCTTTTGTTGGGCTTTTCTTACTGGAGCCTCTCATAAAATCATAAAAGGAATGGAGCCGTGTGCAGTGGCACATACCTGTAATCTCAGAGACTTGGGAGGCTAAGGCAGGGGGATCACAAGTTCAAAGCCAGCCTCAACAATTTAGCAAGGCCCTAAGCAACTTAGTGAGACCCTGTCTCAAAATAAAAAATAAAAAGGGCTAGGGATGTGGCTCAGTGGTAAAGTATCTTTGAGTTCAATCCCTGGTACCAGTAAATACATAAATATAAAAATCAAAAGGAATGGAGCTGCTACAGTTTGTAATCTGCCAATCTCTTTTTTTGGTACTTGATGCCTACTGTCCCCCTTGGTTTGCTGAAAGTACATATACGCTACTGATTAAGAATTGTTCTCGCAGCCTGGCATGGTGGCACACGCCTGTAATCCCAGCACTTGGGGGGCTGAGGCAGGAGGATCGTGAGTTCAAAGCCAGCCTCAGCAATGGCGAGGCACCAAGCAACTCAGTGAGACCCTGTCTCTAATAAAATATCAAAAAGGGCTGGGGATGTGGCCCAGTGGTCGAGTGCCCCTGAGTTCAATCCCTGGTCCAAAAAAAAAAAAAGAATTGTTCTACCTAGCAGCTCTGAAGGCTGAGACAGGAGGATCACAAGTTCAGAGCTAGCCTCAGCAACTGGGAAGCACTAAGCAACTCAGTGAGACCCTGTCTCTAAATAAAATGTAAAATAGGATTGGGGATGTTGCTCAGTGGTTGAGTGCTCCTGAGTCCAATCCCCAGTACCCATCCCCACCAAAAAAAAAAAGAATTGTTCTGGTAAATGACTTACATTGCAAAAGTTCATCACTACTAATCAATCACTAGGGAAATGTAATTCAAAAACCTTATATCCTTTAGTATGGCTGTTATTTAAAAAACAAAAAACCCACAAAAACCTTTAAGTATTGGAAATCTTGCCAAGTAAGCTTCAGATAGGATCTAATATGCTGCGTTTTTCTTATTTGCTATTATAAATTTGCAAAATCTTGGATATCATGAATAATGCTGCTGTGAATGTGATGTTCACGTTTTCAAGACTCTGCTTTCATGTCTTTTTGGTATATACTCAGAATTGAAATTACTAAATCATACAGTAATTCTACTTTTTCTTTCTTGGTACTGGGGATTGAACTGTAGGGTGCTTTACCAATGTAACCCCAGCGATTTTTAATTTTTTATTTTGAGACAAGGAAGTTGCTGAGGGCTTTGTTAAATTGCTGAGGCTGGCAGTCCTCCTCCTTCAGCCTCTTGAATCACTGTGATTACAGGCATATGTCTGGCTAGTAAGTATATTTTCTTTTTGGTCTTGGTGCTGAGATCAAGCTTAGGGCTTAAGTATGCTAGGCAAGTGTTCCACCGTTGAGCTACATCCCAGTTCTTCTATTTTACTTTTTTAGAAACCTCTGTACTATTTTCTGTAGCAACCATACCATTTTACAGTCCCACCAGTAGTACATAGGATATAAGTTTATCCACTTCTTGGCCATTGCTTGAAGGGGTTTTTGTTTGTCATCCTAACGGATGGGCGATTTTGATTTGCATTTCCCTAATGATTAGTAGCGATGAGCATCTTTTCATATGCTCGTTGGCCATTTGTATATCTTCGTTGGAGAAATATGTATTTATGTTCTTTGTCTATTTTTAAATCTGTTTATTTGTGGGATTACTATTATGTATTCTAGAAATTGAACCCTTATCAGATATGATTTGCAATTTTTTTCTTTTTTTTTTTTTAATATTTATTTATTTGCTTTTAGTTGTACACAGTACAATGCATTTATGTTTATATGGTGCTGAGGATCAAACCCGGGCCGCGCATGTGCTAGGCGAGCGCTCTACCACTGAGCCACAACCCCAGCCCTTTTTCTGTTTTGTATGTTGTCATTTCACTCTGTAGTAACATTTAAAAATTTTTTTTGTATGTGCTGGGAGTTGAATGCAGGACCTTGTACTTGCTAAGCAAGCACGGAGCTATATATGTTTAGCCATTGTTATTTTATTTTGAGGCAGGTGTTCAAGCTGGCTTCAAACTTAGGATCCTCCTGCCTCAGCCTTCCAAATTGCTGGGTTATAGGTGTGTACCACTGTGCCCATTTTGTGACTTTTGATGCTCAGAAGTTTTTAATTTTGGTGTATTTTTACCTTTGTTGCCTGAGTAATATCCAAGAAGTCACTGCCAAATCCAGTTTCATGAAACTTTTCCACCGTGTGTTTTCCTCTGAGAGTTTTAGTCATTTTTTTAAGTCTGATGTAAGGGTCTATTATTACTCTACTAGGCCTCTTTCCTTGACTTGTAAAGGACTGCTGCAGCTTCTGTAATTGCATAGTCTTTTGTTGTGTATGTATGCACTCTTGGTGTCTCTTCCTCTTCTTATCAGGAAATTAGTCCTATTGGATTGGATCTCCCCTTTATGACCTCATGTTGTCACCTCAGTTACCCCTTTTGTAAGGGCCCTATCTCTAAATATGGTCACATTGGGAGTTAAGGCTTCAACATGAATTTTGGGGGACACAGTTCCTTCCTTAACAGAGTATAACTTCATTATTTTGCATGTGGACATCTGGTTTAATAAAAAATGTAAAATTTGGTGTTCATTTTCTATGAGGATCTGGTATTAAATTCGCAGTTAATGACATCTTGATCATCATTGAACACATGTAGAAAAAGTGCATGTGTATGTGCTTATGTATGTGTAGAGACATCAATTTGATATTTAGCACTTGATCAAAATGTAATGTAGGATGATAGTACTTATCACCTGTAGTGATGTTAGGAAATGGTGCTGTATTTTTGTTTTATTTAGAAAGAAATTTTCAACGTACATGTTTGTAGTCTAAAATAATGAAAACATTAATAAAAATTTTCTTCATATAATTCTTCAGCTTAATTCACAGAAGCCCTGGAATACATTTTATACTATGTGTTTTGTTACGTAATTGTTTAAAATTGATTTATATTTGCCCAAGCTTAGGACTTTTTTGAAGTAATCATATTTTAATTTTAATTCTAACTTTTTCTTCATAATGTATAGATGTGAAAATCACCATGAAAAACTTAGCGTGTTTTGCTGGACTTGTAAGAAGTGTATCTGTCATCAGTGTGCACTTTGGGGAGGAATGGTGAGCAGAACAAATTTAGTATATTCTTTCTTTAGAGATTGGAAGGCATTGAAATATTTGTTGGATTTAGGTAGGAAAAAGTATCATTAATTCTATTGAATGAAAATTAAAATGCATCTAATTTATAAATATCTTCTGTTTTTCCAGAAGTACCTCTTTTATTTTTTTTTTTAATTAATTTATTTACTTTAGTTGTACACAATGCAATGCATTTATGTTTACGTGGTGCTGAGGATCGAACCCGGGCCGCGCACGTGCTAGGCGAGTGCTCTGCCTCTGAGCCAGAACCCCAGCCCTCTTTTATTGTTTTGGTATGAGGGATTGAACTCGGGTATTGGACCACTGAATCATATCCCTAGCCCTATTTTATATTTTATTTAGAGACAGGGTCTCACTGAGTTACTTAACACCTACCCCCTTTTGCTGAGACCGGCTTTGAATTTGTGATCCTCCTGCCTCAGCCTCCTGAGCTGCTGGGATTACAGGCATGTGCCACTGCACCCTCCTGAGAAATACCTCTTTAGGTTGAGATATTTGATGTAGGACATGTACCTCTTATTTGAATATCTTACCCTACCCATAAAATGCATATTCATGTTAAATCATTCTTCCTTCTTCCCTTGCTGGAGTTCAGATGTGGTTCTTGTACATCCTAGGCAAGTGATTCACCAGTGAGCTACTCACTAGCCCTGTCATTATTAGTAACTCTTTTGTTACAGTATCACCTGGCCTTTGATTAAAGACCAGGGAATCTGATATACTGGCTATAGTTTCCAATTTTCGTTTCTTTAAAATGGAGCAAAAACGTAGATACTTGTGAAACAATCTGAATGTAAACATCTAGATCTTAAAATTTTACTCCATTTTTAATTTTTTTTCCCCTAATCTTGTTTAAGAGCACTTTTTTTTAATGGGCTCTAAATTCCCCAGGCTGCCCTTGAATTTTCAGGCTCAGGCAGTGTTCCTGCCTCAGCTTCCAAAGTAGCTGGCACATCTCACACTGCACCTGACCTTTAAAGCAGGGCCTCGTGTACACATTCTACCACTGAGGTCACCCCAGCCCAATATAAGAGATTCTTGGGAAAATAAGTGACAGTGGGAATAGAAGTAGGTAGATACATAGAATGATCTGTTAACCATGAGAATTGATCATTCTTTTTGTATCAGTATATTTTATGGAGAGAGTGGCAGGCTGAGTTGGTTGAGGAACATTCATTTCAGTGAGCTTTCTGTTTGAATTTGAGTGCTAATGTGCTGATTAGAAAAAAATAAGTTCCCACAATTTAATTCATGGGTTTTGTAAGGGACAGTGAACAGTTTCTTTCCCGTATTTTCTTTAAGTGAACATTTAAAAATCCATATCTCTTTTCTCTTGGAGACCATATTGGGATAGTTTGGTTAAATTAGATAATTCTAGTTAAGAGTTTATTATATGAAGTGTTCTTATCATAGAAATCGAATAATTCTAATTATCAGTGATGGATTACATTACTAAAATTGGATACAAAATTGTTTTTAGGCTTTTAGTTCCCCCAAAATGTTCTTCAAACTGAATTTAACTGAATTCTTTAAACTGAATGCTATGCTAATTTTTATCAGACTTCTATCTCTACAGTAAACTTTTTTTTTTGGTACCAGGGATTGAACTCAGGGGCACTCGACCACTGGGCCTCATCCCCAGCCCTGTTTTTATATTTTATTAGAGACAGGGTCTCACTGAGTTGCTAAGTGCCTCACCATTGCTGAGGCCGGCGTTGAACTCCCATCCTCCTGCCTCAGCCTCCCAAGTGCTGGGATTACAGGCGTGTGCCACTGTGCCCGGCTCTTCTACAGTAAACTTTTGTAGCACAAGAAATGGGTTTGTTGCTTTTGTTAATTATGTACACTGGGTTTTTCCTCAAGTGTCTTTTTTATTCAGTCACCTGTGCTAGAGAGTGGGGATTTGGTGATGATCAAGACATATCAAACAGTTGTATATTTAAATCTGTGTGATAATTTTTAGTAATAATAGAGTTGATGAAAGTACATAACTATGGGTGTTGATCCTATAACTATGGGCTTAGCTGCAAGGATTAGGGAATTAAGAGCTGATTAGATGGAGGAAAGATGAAGGAGAATTATTTTGAATAAGAGGGAGTAACTTTTGCAAAGGCCTGGTGGGAAGAAGTTTTGATGACATGGAAGAAGGCTGTTGTTTCCCAAGAAAACAAGTGGCTAATAAGGTTGTAGCCAATGGCTTAGAGTGTAGTTAGGAATTTTTTATTTTTGTTTCTTTCCATGGTGCTAGGGATCAAACTTAAGGTCTCTCACAATTGCCCTGAGTTCCATCGCTAGCCCAGTATTTTGGTTCCTTCTAATGAGTCAAGATTTCTAGATAAATGTGAACATTTTTCTGAAGTCCATTGTTTACAATCTTGAGGAGTTCCTACATGGGCCAGGTGACTTTATGTTAGCATGTCCTGCTTTAACAAAATAAATGTAACTGAAAAAGATGAAATTCATTTGAAAATATATACCAGTTTATTAATGTACATAGTATTAAAAAGGATTATAAATGCAGATGAGATGTGAAAATGTTCTAAAACTACTCTTGTTAATTTAAATAGCATGGTGGACATACTTTTAAGCCTTTGGCAGAAATTTATGAGCAGCATGTCACTAAAGTGAATGAAGAGGTAGCTAAACTTCGTCGACGCCTCATGGAACTAATCAGCTTAGTTCAAGAAGTGGTAAGACAACTCCTAAAAGATTTTATTTATTTATTAATTTTTTTGATGGTACAGGGATTGAATCCAGAGTTGCACTATGATTGAGCTAAACCCCACCCCTTTTTATTTTTAATTTTGAGGGTCTCACAAGGTTGCCCAGACAGTCCTGAAAATTGTGAGCCTCCTATCTTAACCTCCTGGAGTTGGTTATTACAGGCATGGGCCATGGGCACCTGGCTTATTATTGTATGATAATATGGAATATAATATGCATACATAATAATGTATGTATGTATAGTATGTAATATGTATGTAATAATGCATATGATATAAATAAAAATCAATTAGATGTTAAAATGAAGATTTGAAAATTTGATAGGCTCATCAGCTTCAACTAGTGGAGGATTTTGTATCCAAATTCCTGGTCCAAAGAGGAAATAGTTGAGCCAGAGAATTACCTCTCATGCAGAATTAGAGTCAGTGAGTTAAAAATGCTTGTGTGTTACAGTAGATCAATAATGGACTTCTAAATAGTATCAATATTGGCTTTTAATAGAATTATTATGTTATTCACTTTGGATTTTTAGCTTTTGGAAGGATTTCTGCTATCAATGAATAAACTCTTTTTTCTGACGTCCTTAATTAGGCTCCACACTGTTGAAAGAGGAATATTGAGGGGCTGGAGTTGCGGCTCAGTGGTAGAGCACTTGCCTAGCATGTGCGAGGCCCTGGGTTCAGTTCTCAGCACCGCATTTAAATGAATGAATAAAATAAAGGTTCATCAACATCTAAAAATATATTTAAAAAAAAAAAAGAAAGAGGAATATTGAATACTACTCTTAAGATACCGTATGGGTCAAACAGTTTGGGTAATGCATTTATCATTTATAATGTAATTTTTTCATTTTTTGGAAACAGTTTAATAAGTTTCAATAGTTAAGTGGAAAATATACTTTTGGAATATATTCTGTTTAAAGTTGACAGAATGACAGTTGTAAATCTTTGTGTACATTTATAACTTAAGAACAGATATATGCTTTGTTTTACCCCTCAGAAATTGACATCCAAATCATCATTTGTAATGTTCTTTATACGGAAAATAGTATTGTTGAATTGCATGTAAGCTACATAGTAATTTTGAAAAATAAGCAAGTTGTATGGTTTCTATTTGGGCTTCATATCATCATCTTTGGTATTCTTTTTTTAATGTTAGGAGGTAATTTTGTTTGAGACTCTTGATTCTTATATTTATAAAATTAGCAAATACAGGAAAGAATTGATTTTTATTTTCTGTGATATGCCATTTTGAATTCTATTACATATGTTACTCTATAGTCTTGGAAATATGCCTTTTCTTACATATTTCTGAAAACAAAACCAAAATAACTTTTATGAACTAGAGAATTTAAAAATTGTTTTAATTTGTTTTAGGGTATTTCAGGATGTGAACTTTCACCATTTTTGTTTTTGATAGGACTTCTTGTATGACTTGTGTATATGTTACCAAGGCCAGTTTTTTGTAATTACAAGTCTTTTCATTGATATTTCTGTTAAATTATTATATGTTTTATTATGGTTTATTTTAAAGAGTCTTTCTAATTGATTTAGTTGAACATACAGAATTTTTTTAAAGCAATGAGTTACCTATGTTATACTAGCAATGTAAGAGTAGTATTATAAGTTGTGTTTTAAAGAGGTAGTCAACTGTTTTTTTTTTTTTTAAGAATTTAACTTTTATTTTTTATTTTATTATTTATTTTTAATGTGATGCTGAGGATTGAACCCAGTGCCTCACACTCAGTGCTCTGCCACTGAGCTACACCCCAGCCCTAGTCAACTGATTAATTTCTGTGATTACAATGAAGTGTCTTTGCTTCTAATTTTAAAGTTATCCAATTAAAATTATTTTACCTGTTTATTTTCTAGGAAAGAAATGTAGAAGCTGTAAGAAATGCAAAAGATGAGCGTGTTCGGGAAATTAGGAATGCAGTGGAGATGATGATTGCACGATTAGACACTCAGCTGAAAAATAAGCTTATAACATTGATGGGTGAGTGTGGGTTTTTGTTACATGTTTTTTGTTTGTTTGTTTGGGGGAGTGTTTTTCTGTGCTGCTACAGTACATGATACCTTGAGCCTCCTGGAGGTTCAGTCTTTGAAGAATAAGGTTGATGAGTTGTTACAGATTAGGAAGGAATCTTGAGATCTTAGGCAGTTCAATGTTAGTTCCTGGACAGATGTCTGACTTGTATTTAGAAATCAGTGGAGAGAAAAGGTTTCATAGATATTTGGGTAAGAGTCCTAATAGCCTAGCCAATGGACCTCATTGTTAGTTTTTTTTTCCTTTCCTTTCCTTTCCTTTTTCCTTTCCTTTTTCTTCCTTTTCTTTCTTTTCTCCAATAAAAATTTCCTTATCCTGTCTTCATTGAAGATGAAGAACTGACATTTGTAACTATCAGAGTAGTCCTCTCAGTTTTTTAGGAGAGATTTAATCTTTTTTTTTTTTTTTTTTAATTTTTTTTTTTTAGTTGTAGATGAACACAATAGCTTTATTTTATTTGTTTTATTTTTATGTGGTGCTGGAGATAAATCCAGTGCCTCACGCATGCTAGGCAAGCGCTCTACCACTGAGCCACAACCCCAGCACCTTAATCTTGTTTTTTAATTCTGGTGAGTCTCATTTTACTTCTAATTCATATTTAATTATTTATTGCTCACCTTTTTTGGTTTTTCAAATATTTCCGCCTCCTACATTGATTGAACATAAAATTTAAACATAAAGTTTAGGGGAAAAAAGTTTGTTTGGCTTGATTTGGTTTAGTGTCTTTGAGTTTAACCTATAATCTTAGTCCATCTAACTTTTTTTGTTGTTGTTTTTGTTTTGGTACCGGGGATTTAAATCAGGGGCACTTGACCACTGGGCCACATCCCCAGCCCTTTTTTGTATTTTATTAGAGACAGGGTCTCACTGAGTTGCTAAGTGCCTTGCCATTGCTGAGGCTGGCTTTGAACTCGCGATCCTCCTGCCTTAGCCTCCCAAGTGCTGGGATTACAGGCGTGTGCCACCGCTCCCGGTCCATCTAACATTTTACTGATGCAAAATCAGCTTTGCATTTTTCATCATAGTCTAACATGAAATACATATACTTTAGTAATGTATGAACAAATAAGTTTCTACTTGCTATCTTTCTTTTATTAAGATGCAAATATCCTTGGGGCTGGGGTTGTGGCTCAGCGGTAGAGCGCTCCCCTAGCACATGTGCGGCCCAGGTTCGATCCTCAGCACCATGTTTAAAAAAAAAAGCATTGTGTACAACTAAAAAAAAATGAATAAATATTTTAAAAAAAGATGCAAATATTCTTGAGTTTGGATGTTCATGTATTATTTCATAAATTGTTTTGCATTACAAAACTATTTAGTATTACAAATCTGTACTTACTCTTAGTGTGTTTCAAGACCCAAGGCCAAGTCTTAAAGAATCATTACTTAAGATTGAACAGTACAGTTTATACACTTATTAGAGCAATTAGAAGAAACCTATAGACATATATTATTCTTTTTATGGTGCTAATTTAGATAAAAGAAATGTACATGAAAATTATAATTTTTGTTAGGCCCTTAGTCAAAATTAATTGTATGTATAATGATCTTATGTTTTCAGACTTTAAAATGATATTTGAGACTTTCTTAAGTTTATTAAGCTGTATAAGTGTTGGGATGTTAGTATGTACTAGCACTTTTTTAAAAAGAAGCCTTCTTCAGTGATAATAATGTGATTTTAAATTGTAGCTAAGCACCCGTGATTTGCCCTTGCTTTTGTTGAATGTGTTTGCCTTATTGTTTCCTTTGTTTAATTGAATTAACTTAAAATCAAATAAGTCATTAGTACAGATCTGTTTTTTGTAGACAGGGTCTCACTACATTGCTGAGGCTCACCTTGTACTTGAAATCCTCCTACCTCAGCCTCCCTCCAGTTGCTGGAATTACAGGCGTGTACCACTTCACCTGGCTTAATTTTACCAACTGTATAGTTTACTTAGTGAAATAATTTCCTTTTCTAATAACTTAACCTGCCCTGTTTTTGTGGTTTTCAAGTGATTTTTCATTATGAAAAGTTATTGCAATTTGAAATATCCAAGGTAGTTTTTATAATTAAATAGGATACTTTCAGGGTTAGAATATCTCTGCAATAATCTCACTATTAGCTTGCTTAGTATTATGAGGAACTTCACACTTTGATTTATATCACAATTTCTACCACTAAAGTTTTCCCTCCAGAATACTGGGGATTGAAATCAGAAGTGTTCTAACTCGGAGCTATATACTCAGTCCAGTAAATACCCAGTTGTAAATATACTTTTGGGATATATTTTAAAGTTGACCTTTTCACCACTTCTTAGTTTAAAAAAAATGTTTAGTTAGTGCATTCAGACCTTTCTTTCTTTCTTTTTTTTTTTTTTTTTTTTTTTTTTTGTGTGGTACCGGGGATTGAACTCAGGGGCACTCGACCACTGGGCCACATCCCCAGCCCTTTTTTTATTTTATTTAGAGACAGGGTCTCACTGAGTTGCTAAGTGCCTCGCCATTGCTGAGGCTGGCTTTGAACTCGCGATCCTCCTGCTTCAGCCTCCCAAATTGCTGGGATTACAGGCGTTCGCCACTGCGCCCGGCTTCTTTCTTTTTTTAATAAACAACAAAGTCTGAAGGTCTAATAGCGTACCTCATGAATTAGCAGAAGTTTCTATTTTGAAATAGTCTTGCTAAGTTGCTCAGGCTGTCCTTGATTTTGGGATCCTTCTGAGTCAGCCTCCTAAGTATCTGGGATTATAGGTGTGTGCCACTGTACCTGGCTCTACCACTAAATTTTAAGTTGAATTATATATGGTAGTATTGCCCAAAGTGCTAATGCTTTAAGACCATAGGATGTGGTGATGGTGGACATTATCTCCAGTGGTATTAGATACTAGCTTATAATTTAACTTCCATACCTATTTTTGCAATCAAGAACTTGTAATCAGTGGACATTGTGGTACATGCCTGTAATCGTGGACACTTGGTAGGAAGATTGTAAGGTCAGTGCCAGCCTGGGCAATTTATCAAGGTTCCATCTCAAAATAAAAAGTGCTTAAGATGTTGCTTAGTGGTAGAATGCCCCTGAGTTCAATTCCCAGTACCACAAATGAAAAACTTAGGATTTTGGTTTCAGAAAATGAGAAATAAAAGGTCTGTGGGTTAATTATCTCCTTTCATCAAATAACACTACTCTATGGGGCTGTGGTTGTGGTTCATTGGTAGGATGCTTGCCTAGCATGTGTGAGGCACTGGCTTCGATCCTCAGCACCACATAAAAATAAATAAATAAAGTAAAGGCATTGTGTCCATCTACAACCAAAAAAAAAAATAATAATAATTTAAAAAATAACACTACTTAAAATTGATAAAACTTCTACTAATCTTCTAGGATATGTTTTCAGCCCTCCAGTCTTTGTGGTTTATTAAAAAAAATGGTCTGAATGAACCAAAAGTAAATAAAGTATGCTGGATATGGTGGTACACACCTGTAATACCAGTGACTACAGTGGCTGAGGCAGGAAGATCCAATTGCTGAGGCCAGCTTCAGCAGTGTAAGTAGACTCTGTCTTAAAATAAAAATCTTAAAAAGGTTAGGGATGTAGCTCAGAGGTGGAGCCCCTGTGAGTTCAATCTCTAGGAGATATAGAGATACAGACACACACACACAAACACAAAAATATAAAAACATAAAAAAGAAAAATGATCAGAGTTGGCACTTGTGCTTATCTTATTTTTGCTTTAAAAACATAGAAAACAAGGCTGGGATTGTAGTTCAGTGGTAGAGTGCTTGCCTCACATACATGAGGCACTGGGTTCAATCCTCAGCACCACATAAAAGTAAATAAAGATATTGGGTCCATCTACAACTAAAAAAAAGTCTAAAAAAAAGAAAGAATTTCTTTTATATAATAATAAATTTCTGTAATAACTATTTTATCACTGTCTTCAGCTTCTTTTTTTTTTTTTTTTGGTACCAGGGATTGAACTCAAGGGCACTTGACCACTGGACCACATCCCCAGCCCTTTTTGTATTTTATTAGAGACAGGGTCTCACTGAATTGCTAAGTGTCTTGCCATTGCTGAGGCTGGCTTTGAACTCACAATCCTCCTGCTCAGCCTCCTAAGTGCTGGGATTACAGGTGTGCGCCACTGCACCCGGCTTGTCTTCAGCTTCCTGAAACTATTTACCTACCCTTTGGATATTCTTTTTTACGTGTTTTTCTATGCTTATAATACAGACCTCTAACCAACATTTAACCTGAACATCTGACCTACATACTACATCCCTCTTTTAAGCCATCATTAAACTGCAGGGAGAAATTGTTTTAAAATAATTAACTGGGTGAAATTCATGTTATTATTTCTTCTGAAAGGAACATAAATATCTAGAAAAACAGCCAGGTGTCTTCCGATCCCAGCTACTTGGGAGACTGAGACTGGAGGATCCCAAGTTTGGGGACAGTCTGGCAACTTGTCGAGGTTCTGTCAGGCAATAAACAATAAAAAGGGCTGGGAACATAGCTCAGATGTTCAGTGCTTGAATAGCATGTATGAGGCTCTGGGTTCAATCCCCAGTATCACAAAGGATAAAAAATATCTAGAGAAATTAACTTTTTTACTTAAAGCAAATTGTCATTGTACTACTTTTTGTCAATGTTGAGGTGTAGTCCCAGGCTTTTATTGTACATTAGGTGAATTTGATACCCCTAAATTGAATTTCCTCTAAAAGTACTTCAGATTGGTTCCAATTCTAAGCTTCTATAATGTTAATTTCAATCCTATAAATTCTAGGAAAATCTTTAGGGTAGCTGTAATAAAGAATTTTTTCTGTACTTGAAGTGGATTTGTTTTTCTTTAGTATGCTTATTGGTAGTTAATTTCCTTCTTAAACCAGTAAAGAGTTTTAGTATTGATGTTTTGCTATATTTAAACAGGTCAGAAGACATCTCTAACCCAAGAAACGGAGCTGTTGGAATCCCTTCTTCAGGAGGTAGAGCACCAGGTGATGAAATATTAAATGTAAAAACATGGTCTTTATTCATTTTTGCCCATATCGTTTTTTTGGTGCCAGGGATTGAACCTAAGGGTGCTTATCTGCTGATTTACATTCCCTAGCCCTTTACATTTTTTGTTTTGATTTGAGGTCTTGGTAAGTTGCTTACAGCCTTGCTGGGGCTGGCTTTGAACTTTGGATCCTCCTACTTCAGCCTCCTGAGTCTCTGGGATTACAGGCATGTGCTGCCGTCCCTGGCTTTCCATATCTCTTACAAGTTTATTTTATTTGTTTGTTTTGAGGGAGGGAAAGTTATGTCTGATCTTTCTGTCTTTCCCATTCCTATCCCCACTCCCTTTCCTTCATTCCCCCCTGTCTAGTCCGATGAACCTACCCCCACCATTGTGAACCAGCATATTAGGCCTTTGGTTTTTTGGGATTGGCTTATTTCACTATGATTGCCTCCAGTTCCATCTATTTACTGGTAAATGCCATAATTTCATTCTTCTTGGCTGAGTAATATTCTGTTGTGTATATGTACCACATTTTCTTTATTCATTGATCTGTTGAAAGGCACCTGGGTTGGTTCCATAGCTTAGCTATTGAGAATAGAGCTGCTATGAACATTGATGTGGCCATGTCACTATAGTATGCTAGTTTTTTTTTTTTTTTAAGTATTTTTTTAGTTGTAGATGAACATAATACCTTTATTTTATTTTATTTATTTATTTATTTATTTATATGTGGTATGGAGGATCAAACCCAATGCCTCACACATGCTAGGCAAGCATTCTACCACTGAGCCACAACCCCAGCCCTAGTATGCTGATTTTAAGTCATTTCAGTATTGGCCCAGGAGTGGCATAACTGGGTCAAATGGTGGTTCCATTCCAAGTTTTCTGAGGTATCTCCATATGGCTTTCCAGAATGGTTGAACTAATTTGCAGTCTCACCAGCAATGTAGGAGTGTACCTTTTTTGCCACATCTCACCAACACTTATTGTTACTTGTATTCAAAATCTCAGTGTAGTCTTTTTTATATTTTTAACATTTTCATTTTCTTTGATTACTTTATTTATTTGTTATGTGGTGCTGAGGATTGAACCCAGTGCCTCACACATGCTAGGCAGGTACTCTACCTCTGAGCCACAACCCCAGCCCTCACTGTAGTCTTAATTTTCATTTCTCTAATAGATAGAGATGTTGAACATTTTTTTCACATATTGTATTCCTTCTTCTGTGAAGAGCCTTGTTCATTCAGTTCCTTTGCCTATTTACTTATACACAATGCCTTTATTTTTACGTGGTGCTGAGGATCGAACCCAGGCTATGCACGTGCTAGGCGAGCGCTCTGCCGCTGAGCCACAACCCCAGCCCATCCTTTGCCCATTTATTGATTGGGGTGTTTGGGTTTCTTTTGAGTTTATTTTTTAAAAATATATCCTAGAGATTAATGCTCTGAGGTGCAGGTGGCAAAAATTGCCTTCCATTCTCTAGGCTCCCTCCTCACATTCTTGATTGTTTTCTTTGCTGTGAAGAAGCTTTTTAGTTTGATATCGCCCCATTTATTGATTCTTGATTTTACTTCATGTGCTTTCAGAGTCTTGTTGAGGAATTTGGTTCCTAAGCCAACAAGATGGAGATTTGGGCCTACCATTCTTCTATTAGGCACAGGGTCTCTGATCTACTTAGAGTTGTTCAGTGCAGGGTGAGAGATAGGGATTTGGTTTCATTTGGCTACATATAAATTTCCAGTTTTCCCAGCACCATTTGTTACACTGTCTTTGATCATGCTTCTCTCTCTGTTTAAGTATTGATTTGTTTTTTGTTGTTGTAGATAAATTTGCATATTCTTGAGTTATATAAACAGAATTACACTTTATGTACTCATGTGTAACTTCCTTCATTCAGCAAAATTATTATTATTATTTTAATTTTTTTAGTTGTTGATAGACCTTTATTTTATTTATTTATATGCAGTGCTGAGAATTGAACCCAGTGCCTCACACATGCCAGACAAGTGTGCTACTGCTGAGTCACAACCACAGCCCCCAGAAAAATTATTTTGAGGTTTATATTGCTATGTGCATCAATAATTATTTTACTGCTGAATAATTTTGTATATTTATTTTTCCATTTAATTCCTATTGGTCATTTGACTTGACTGTAAACCCTGAAATCCAGTTTTGGGCTGTAACAGACAAAGCTTCTATAAATGTACATGTCCAAGTCTTTACATGAGTGAATTTTTTTCCTTTTGGGTGGGTATGGTGGAATGGTTCAGTCAAGTCGCAGATAGATCATTAATTTTTAAAATAATTGTCAACAGTTTTCTGAATTGTACCATTTTATATTTCTAACAGTGTTATATGAGAGTACCAGTTTCTCCACAATACTGCCAACACATATTATTCTTTTACCTATTGTCCTGGGATTGTCTAATTGTGGTTTAATTTGTTTAATTTTGTGGTTTATTTGCCTCATTACTAATGATGATAAGCACCCTTCTTGAACTTACTTGCTATCTGTGTATCTTTTTTGTTGAGGTGTCTGTTCAAATCTTATGTCCATCATTTTATTGTCTTTTTTTTTTAAATTTCATTTTCAGAATTCTTCACATAAAGCACTAGATGTAAGTCCTATATCAGATAAAATATCAGATAAATGCTTTGCAAAGATTTTCTTCAAGTCATCCCAGGTTTTCATTTCTTAAGTGTCTTGTGAAGAGTTGAAAATTGTCCTTTTTTTTTTTATATATATAGTTTTAGATGGACACAATACTTTTATTTTATTTATATGTTTTTATGTGGGGCTGAGGATTGAGCCCAGTGCCTCACACGTGCTAGTGCACTACCACTGAGTTAAAACTCCAGCCCTGAAATTTTACATTTTGATGAAGTCTAATTTATTAGTTAAATATGCTCTTGATGTCATATTTAGGAAATCTTTAGCTCAGTGCCAAAGGTTTTCTCTTGGAAAATTTGTTGTTATAAGTTTTATATTTAGGTTTATGGTGCCTTTTGAGTTTTTTTTTTTTTTTGTAGTTGGACACAATACCTTTATTTTATTTATTTTTTTGTGGTGTTGAGGATTGAACCCAGGGCCTTGCACATGCTAGGTGAGTGTTCTACCACAGAACCACAACCCTGACCCCTTTTGAGTGTTTTTATTGTAAGGTATGAATTCAAGGTTTTATTTTTGTGTATGTGTGTGTGTTTTTTTTTTTGTTTTGTTTTTTTTTGTTTTTAATCTAGTTATTCTAGCACCATTTATTCAAAAGGTTGTCCTTTCTCCATTGAATTATGTTCATACTACTTTAAAAATTAGTTGCTTACATATATTTGGACTCTATTCTGTTCCATTGATATATTTATTTTTATTCTAGAATGCTTTTTTTGTTTTTGAGATGGGGTTTTGCTAAGTAGCCAAGACTGGCTTCAAACTCAAGATCTCATGCCCCACCCTCCTAATTAGCTGGTGTTATAATCATACACCACTATGCCTGTCTTCAAATTCAATATCTTTTTTTTTAATATTTATTTATTCACTTTAGTTGTACACATTGCCTTTATTTTTACATGGTGCTGAGGATCGAACCCAAGGCCACACACATGCTAGGCGAGTGCTCTACTGCTGAGCTACAACCCCAGCCCCCAAATTCAATATCTTGAACGCTTACAGGGCAGTAAGTTCACATTTACTATTTTCTCTTGAGTGAGCTTTGGTAGTTTATGTGACTTTCAAGGAACTGTTCTGTTTCATTTGAATTTATTTGCATAAAGTTTATCATAATTTCTTGTTATCCTTTTAGCATTTTTAGGCTCTTCAATGATGTCACCTGTTTCTTAATTTGTGTCTTCCTTATTTTGTCCCTGATCATTCTGGCTATAAGTTTATTGGGGTTTGTTTCACTGATGTTCTTCAGAAACTAGGTTTTGATTTTAATTTTCTTTATTTTTGTATTGATCTAATTATTTTCTTCTGCTTAGTTTTAGTTTAATTAATTTCTTTTCTTTCTAATATCTTAAGATGGAAGCTGAGGTTACTGATTTAAGATCTTTCTATTCAAATACTTTCTTCTATGCCTGTGAATTCTTTTTTGATCCATGGGCTCTTTAGAAGTTTGTTTAGTTTCTAGATACTTGGGATTTAAAAAATATTCTGTAGTTGAGTTATAATTTAATTTTATTGTATATAACTTAAATCTAACTTTTTTATTGAATTTTAGTGTGTTTTATTCCCAGAATACAGTACATCCTAGAAAATGTCCTATGCACAGTTGAAAACTGTGTATTTGCCATTTTGGGGTGGAATGTTTTATTGGTAGTAATGTGGTCAAGTTGATTAATGATCTATATTCTTTCAGACTTTCTATGTACAGTTTGAACATCCCTAATCTGAAAATCCAAATTCTAAAGTTGTGTTCCATAATCTGATAGTTTTTCATTTCAAATATAATGCCACAAAATGGGAAATTCCATGCCCAATCTCATGTGACAAATTGTAGTCAAAATGTGGGCACTAAAAATAGTGTATAGGGGCTGGGATTGTGGCTCAGCGGTAGAGCGCTCGCCTAGAATGTGCGTGCCCCGGGTTCGATCCTCAGCACCACAAATAAAACACGTTGTGTACAACTAAAGCAAATAAATAAGTATTTAAAAAAAATAGTGTATAAACTTACTTCTGGGCTATGAGAATAAGGTGCTTATGAAAGGTAAATTTTGAATTTAGACTTGGGTCCTATTTCTAAGGTAGGTCCTTATGTTTATGCAGATATTTCAGTATCTGAAAAAAAAAAATGCTTGACCCAAGCATTTTGGCCAAGGAATATTCAACTTTTATTTGTGTTATTAAATATTCAGAGGGGGTATTAAAATCTTAGACTGTAACTTTTGATTTGTCTACTTTTATAGCTTTATCAGGTTTTGATTAATAACTATCTGGAATTATTATCCCCCATTATTGTCAAATGACCTTTTTTATTTTGGTTAATATTGCTTGCTATGAAATCTGTGTTTGGAATCAAAAGCCAATTCAGCTTTCTTTTACTCTCTCTTTTTAAAAAAATTTTATTTTAGTTGTAGGTGGACACAATACCTTTATTTTATTTATGTGGTGCTGAGGATTGAACCCAAGCCCTCACACAAGCGAGACGAGCACTCTATCACTGAGCCATGATCCCAGCCCCTTAACTGTCTCTTAAATCTCTCTTTTTACTTAGGTCTGCTTGTATGTAAATGTTTAAAGTGCATGTTATGTAGGTAATACATACTTAGGTCTGCTTTTTGTTTTAAATCCAATCTGACAATCTTAAATTTTGGGGGGGCGTGTCCCCGGGATTAAACTCAGGGGCACTGGACCACTGAGCCATATCCCCAGACCTATTTTGTATTTTTTTTTTTTTTTTTTTTTTGTGGTACCGGGGATTGAACTCAGGAGCACTCGACTACTGGGCCACATCCCAGTCCTTTTTTGTATTTTACTTAGAGACAGGGTCTCACTGAGTTGCTAAGTGCCTCACCATTGCTGAGGCTGGCTTTGAACTAGCGATCCTCCTGCCTCAGCCTCCCAAAGTGCTGGGATTACAGGCATGCGCCACCGTGCCCGGCTTTGTATTTTATTTAGAGACAGGGTCTCACTGAGTTGCTTAGCAGCACCTTGCTTTTGCTGAGGCTGGCTTTGAACTTGAGATCCTCCTGCCTCAGACACAACCTCCCCACCCCGTGCCCTCTCCCGGGATTATAGGTGTGTGCCGCTGCACCCAGCTAATTATTTTAATGAATTATAAATAAATGAATTGTTCTCAAGTAAAGATTCCAGAAAAAGTATAAAAATTTAAAAGCATAAAATGGGAAGAAATCGTGAAGATAGATGAAATTTACACAGAATGCCACAAAGTAGTTGAGAGGAACAACATTCTTGAATTTTGGGAAAGAAATGAGTTAAATGAAAGTTTAATCAGGTTTGATCAAGAAAAATAAATCATCTTACAGTATATTGGGAGGAAAAACTGGGATAAAATTACAAAGGTAGAAGATATTTGAAGAATAAAATTATCTTATTCTTTTAAGTAGTTATATAAAGTATTTACTCTATACCAGGCTCTATTCTATGTGCTTTGCACATTATGAGCTACTTCATTTAAGTAGAATCCACAAGAAGAGGATAATTTTCTAGAAAATTTATAATTACTGAACGTGAGTTAATATAATTTAAACTAACAAATATTTAGTAAAATGGTGATAAGTCTCTTCCAAACATATCAAATCCAGATTAACAAAGAGTATTTCCCAGATCTTTAATTATCTGTTGGGGAAAAATTTGATGAGTGGGTGCTAAGTTGTGGTTAGATAAGAACACAGTAGGGTGACTATGGCATTCATATACTGTTCATTTCAAAAAGCTAAAAGAGGAGAGATTTTCAAAGTCTTCAACATAAAAATAAGTGATTGAGGTGGTAGATGTGTTTAAACTGCCTTAAACATAACACAATTTATATGCATATTGAAACTTGACATGTATCACCTTTATGTTCAATTTTTATGATTTTATGTTGTCCATTAAAAATTTTAAAAAGTAATCCAGGATTTCCTACTGGCAGTACTTCTTATCAGAAGTCCTATTTATTGAATTGAGAAAAGTGCAATATAAATATAGAAAGGAGCTGGCACATACCTGCAATCCCAGTGGCTCAGGAGGCTGAGGCAGGAGGATTGCAAGTTCGAAGTCAGCCTCAGCAACTTAGCAAGGACCTAAGCAACTTATCAAGACCGTGTTCCAAAATATAAAAACCAGCTGCAGATGTAGCTCAGTGGTTAAAGTAAATAAATGTATGGAAAGGAAGACATAGTACTCTTCATATGCAAAGAGTATGATTATCTATGTAGAAAATATATTAATTCTTAAACCTTTTTAGTGAGCTTTATTGCACATAAAAATCAGTAGTGTTCCTACATCAGAAATAACTAGCTAGAAAAGTTATGTGGGAAAGATTTCATCTATTAACAGCAAGAAAAACTACCAAACAATCTATGCATAAATATGACGCATATTTAAGATCTTTGTAGAGACAACTATAAGGTAATAATAAAACAGCTGAATGAAGAAACATCTTGAGTCTCATTCTCAGATGTACATATTTTGTGAAATGAGACATGTGTCATAATTAAAGGTTTTTTTAATGGCATATAACATAAGTGTGCTTAATATTCTGTTTTATTAACTGGTACAATGGGATGTCTGTGATCCTAGTAATTTGGAAGGCTGAGATTGCAAGTTCTCGGAGAGCCTCAACTTAGCATGACCCTGTCTCAAAAAGGACTGGGGAATGTAGTTCAGTGGTAAAGTACCCCTTGATTCAAACTCTAGTACCAAAAACAAAACAAACAAAAAATAGATATATAACAAAGATGCAGAAGGTGTTCTTTTCAACAAATATTGACAGTTATACATTGGGCAAATAAAATTAGATCTTCATCTTAACTCTAACAAGAATCACTGCCAGATGGATTAAAGACCTAAATATGAAGAGTAAAATTTGATTTTTTTCCTTTTTATTTTAAGAGGAGAATATCTTATATAGGGAAAGGAAAGACTTCTTAAGTCACAATAGGCACAAAATGTAAGGAGAAAGACTTTGCTATGTTAAAATTAAAACTTTTTTAGAACAAAATAATTTTAAAAAATAGGTTGATGAGCCATACATTGAGAAAAGTTATTTATCATTCCCAAAACTGAATTGGTATACAGGATTTATAAAGAAATACAACTCTGGGGTATGGATGTAGCTCAGCAGTAGAGCACTTGCTGTGAGGCCATGTGTTCAAACACCAGTACTGCAAAACAACAACAACAAAAACCCATAATATACAGCTAAAATAATGGTACAAAAAGTGAGCAAGGATATGGATTAATGTACACAAGTGGATGCTGAGTGGCAAGCAAAGAATTTCACTGATAAACTAGGAAATATTTGGTAAAACTATAATAAAATGCTAACAACCATTAGATTTATAACAATTTATAAGTAAAATAATAAATGATGATAAGGATATCCCAAAGGGAACTTATTCACCTTTGAGAGATGTATAAATCTGTTGGACTACTTTAGAGAACAGGTTGTTAATATCTGCTGAATTTGTTGATATACTTCAACCAGTATTTCTAGTCCTACCTAGGCAAATACAAATTGTCTAGGAGCTATGTATGAATGTCTACAGAGCTAGTAGTGAATGCTGGGAAACAACATAAATGTAGATAAAGGATTTTTGCTATATTCATACAAAAGCATTCTATAGAACTCTTGAAATAAGTAAAGTTGATAAATTTTACTACAATTCAGTCTTTAAACAATATTGAAAAATGTAAGGTACACGGTGATACAGTGGATATTTATGTAAAGTTGGAAAAATCACTCAGAACATTGTTTATGAGTGTATATATACACAGTTGTTGTAGAAATACTGTGTGATGATAAACCTCAGTTGAAGGAGCAATTTGCTTAGGAATATGTGGCATCAAGGGAAGATACACATAATAAACATTCAGTAAATATTTAGTGAAAAATATAAATTAAAACTTTTTATATATATGCACATATCAGTGATTAAAAAATAACATACCTTAAAAATCAGAATTAGCTAACATTCTGTGTACATTAGATTGTTTAAAGTAAGTTATTCAGAAAACATAATGACATGGGCAATGCTTGATACATAAGAATGTGAATGGCAAAATATGTACCTGCTTATTTTTTCTATCCCTTTGCTTTTACTAGTATGTTAGTTGATCCAGTAGTTTAATCATATATCATTATTCTTGGTAAAACCAAGGCTATAAATCTTCATATGTATCTTATGGTATTATTCTTCTTTTAAAAAAAATTTATTTATTTGCTTTAGTTGTACACAATGCATTTATTTTTACATGGTCCTGAGGATTGTACCCAGGTCGTGCACATGCTAGGTGAGCACTCTACTACTGAGCCACAACCCCAGCCCTGGTATTATTCTTTATGAGCTATACAAACTGTTATTCAAAAGATGTCAATCCAATTATAGTGTGTTGTATTATCTTTCTGTTGCTAAAGGAGGAAATTTATTTTGGTTTACAGTTTCAGTAGTCTAAGGTTATGTGGCCCTGTTTTGGGGCCTGTAACAAGGCATTATGGTTGAAGTGCATGGTGGATGAAACCTGTTTACCTCTAGGCAACTTGGAAGGAAGAAGGAGAGAAAGGAGCTAGGGTCCCATTATCCCCCTTTATAGGCACACCCTCAGTGACCTAACTTCCTTTCACCTCTTAAAGGTTTCTCCTAATATTTTCATAGGTTGATGACCTAAGCCCTTAGCTTATGGATTTTGGCAGGACATTTGAGACCCAAACAATATGTGAACATCATTCTTTTGGAGTCTGATAGTATTTTAGTTTGCTGTGACTGTATAGTAAAATAACACTGCCTGCCTGGGAGGCTTAAACAACAGAAATTTATTTTCTCATACTTCTGGAGGCTGTTTTGCCTGTAACATAAATTCAGGGATTGGGAGAAAAACAATTCATTCCATAATAGGTTGTGAAACTGTTTTCACGTACAACTTTGTGATCCTTATAACAAACTGAATGAAACAAGCAGTGGTAGATATTATGTCAACTTGATATGTAAATAGACTTCGTCATGTAAGTACTCATTGGCAGAATTAGAACTCCAAACTCTTTGTTGAATACACAAATCAGGTTTCTAGCTTTTTTTATATTTTTAATATGTAAACTTTTTAGTTATTGAGGGACCTTTATTTATATGCAGTGCTGAGAATCAAATTCAATTCCTCACACATGCTAGGCAAGAACTCTACCACTGAGCCACAACCCCAGTCCCAAGTTCCTCACTTTCTACCTTTGAAATATGGTAGTATTTCTGGAATTGATATAGGTTAAGTAAGATGTGTGTGTGTGTGTGTTGTACATATTAACATTTCTATTACCTATAATGCCATTGAAAAAATGCTTTTTATAGGCTTTCCACCCACAGGATTTATTTGTTAATACACACAATAGCTTCACTGTACCAGTGTGGAAATATATTTATAGTTGTTCAGTATTTGCTTATCCTAAAATATGGTGGGAGAGAAATGGATTCAAACTCATTAGATCCTTTGAAAATTGTGAATTCTCATACCCATGTTGAATTGTTTTATTTTTATTTTTTTCTCTTTTTTTGGGTGGCTATATAACTAGATTAATTTCTAATTTACTAATAATTTAATAATTTAATAATTTCTAATTTCGAGGTGCCATTGAATAGTGATTTTGTTGGTTTAGATAATTCTTTTCCTCACACAGTTGCGGTCTTGTAGTAAGAGTGAGTTAATATCTAAGAGCTCTGAGATCCTAATGATGTTTCAGCAAGTTCATCGAAAGCCCATGGCATCCTTTGTTACCACTCCTGTTCCACCAGACTTTACCAGGTATGACAGTTTTTAGATTTCATTTTCATTTGATGTTTGTGTGCAAAGATATGCACTTGTTTCCAAAGAATAAATTTTCTTAAGTCTATATAGCTTTATAAGATGCTTTTTATAATGTGATCCCTATTATGCACGTAAATCTGGTCTCAAAGTCAATACGTTGGGCATGGTGGTGCCCACCTGTAATCTCAGCAGTTTGGGAAGCTGAGGAAAAGAGTCACAAGTTTAAAGCCAGCCTCAGCAACTTAGCTAGGCACCAAACAACTTGGTCAGAATTTAAAAAAATATCTAAGGGACTGGGAATATAGCTTAATGTAAAGTGTTTCTGTGTTCTGTTCCCAATACAAAAAAAAACAAAACGTCGATAGACTAAAAACAAAAAAAAAAAAAAAAAAAAGAGAGAGAGAATTAAAAACTTTTTTCTTGAAGCTCCTTTTTTCCATATTAAAAATAATTAGCCTGTATTCATTTTATTTATCTTTTGAATTAATTTGTATCTTGTTAAACAGACTTTAGAAATGGATAAAATGTCCAATTTGACCTGGATCTTCAAAGATAGTGGGAGGAAACTATTGCAGCAATTGCAACCTGTGTATGTTTCTAGTTTTCATCTTCAAACTGTTCTGAAAGCGTATTCTTTTTTTGAAATATTTATTTATTTGCTTTAGTGTACACAATGCCTTTATTTTTACATGGTGCTGAGGATCGAACTCGGGCTGCGCACATGCTGGGAGAGCACTCTACCGCTGAGCCATAACCCCAGCCCCTTAAAGAGCATTCTTTTATCATATTTAGAAATACACTATTATTTTAAACTAGTTTTCTTAACACTAACACTTGAGGTTCCGTTGAAAATTGTCAGTGCTAGACCATACCCCAGTCCTTTTGAAATGAAATTTCTGTGTATTTATTAGTTGGCTATAAAGCCTTGACAAATTTCAGGGTGGCTTAAACAAAACAATTTATTTCCTCACAGTTTTGGAGTCAAGAAAAAGTATCAGAAAATTCAGTGTCTGGTAAGGCTTCTGAAGTAGTAGGCATTTGCTTTCAAAGTCTTCACATGACTTTTTCTCTGTTCATGCAAGGAGAGATCCATCTCTGGTGTTTATTCTCTTATGTGGACAACAGCCTTATTGGATTAGGGCCCTACTCTTACCTCATTTAGTCTTAATTACTTACTTATGGCCCTATAACCAAGTCACATGGGGGTTTAGGGCTTCCATGTAGGAATTTGGGGAGACAATTCAGTTCATTAACTTTAGGTATGTATTGACACTTACAGTTTGTTCTTTTTAAATCTTAACTTATTCCTAAAATGAGGGATGAAACCCTCATCAGAGTAATATTTTGATATGACACATTTTGTCTTATACTTCTGAGATGGCTTATGGAAAAACTCACGTTTTTCTTGCATATTTGCCGGGACTGCTGAGTTACAAATGGGGCCGAGGTCTAAAGCTACCCCCCTTTTTGGGCCCTAAAAGGGGTTTCTTTCTGCCTGCAGAAAGAATGTAACTTACCTAGCGAAGATGGGCTTAACGGGCAAAAATAGCTGAGTGCCTCCCACCCGCCTGCTGGACGGATACCACGCCACACCCAGGGAGTTTTGTAGAAAGCAAGAAGCCAAAAACTCAAATTTATTGGCAAGGTGCTGAACTTAAATAGGTCTAGAACTAATCAATCAACCAGCAGAGCGGTTCGGACTCTCACGCTACGTCATAGCCACACCCCTATGCTTAGCCCCGGTCCTCCAAAGGGCGTGGTAAGCAGCCAAAGTCCTTCCCCTTGGCAGATATAAGTCCCAACAATTCCCCTTTTTTCGTTTTTTCAAAATGGGGTCTCTCCATTTTATATTTTAAAAATGGGATGTCCCATCTTGTAGGGTGTCCAACTCATTCGAGAGTGTGCCTGTCTAGGTTGATTTCTCCTCTCTGGGAAAAATTTTACCCGTCATTGGCTATCACTCTAGCACTTTAGGTGGACATACCTAGGGCCAGCAAGTGGCCAAGGGGAGCACACGGGACAGGACAGTCACCTTTGGGAAGGCTTGACTGGATGGCAAACCTCTGCATCCTGTTAAGGACCGTGGCCAAGCCTGTAGGGCTATAGCTCAGCGTGACAGCAGACCACCTAGCTGTATCAATCTGGTTAGTTCTATAGGGCTAAAAGTGCACACAAAGACAATGACAATCAGGGTTTTCACCAAAAAGAGAAAGTCTATCCATTTAGCAGTCTAAAGGAAGCCTTTTGGCATAAAGTCCAAGCAATTGTCACAGGAATGGGACTCTTCTCTTAGAGTCCGAAGGAAGCCATCCAGCACAAAGTCCAGATAATTGTCATAGATATAGCGCTCTTCTCTCAGAGTCCAAAGGAAGTCGTCTAGCATAAAGTCCAGATAATTGTCACAGGAATGGCACAGTCCCTCTTCTCTCATCGCAGAGGGTTGAGATACTGACAAAGAAGGAGTCCAAGATAGTGTTTTTTGATGAACTTTGAAATGGATGTGATGAGAAGTTTAATCACAGCAGGACAGGAGATTTGTCACGGTGTTTTCATTTCTGTGGAAAAAAGAAAGGATCACTCCTCAAGAGCTTGTGCTCCTGGGTAGTCATTTTGGTCGGATTGGCAGTATTTGAGATCTCTGGCAGGTACCCATATAGGGTTTTGTTCTCCCATTGGGAAGACACATCCAAAACCTCTGCCAGCACTTATTAACGGATCAGGACCTCTCCAGAATCCAGTTAATGGGTCTTTCTATCGGACCTCAACTTTTATATAAGGCGTTTGGTTAGACCAGTGTCTTTGAAACACAGACAGAGGCTGCTGTTTGGAAAATTTTTAAATATTTAAAGTAAGCATAGCTGTTTTCAACTGGTCGTGGGGGTTGCTTCCCCCATTTTGTTTTATTAATTGGTCCTTTAGGGTTTTATTATGTCTCTCTATGATGGCTTGTCCTTTTGGGTTATATGGGATCCCTGTGGTATGCCTAATATGCCAAGTTTGGAAGAACTTTTGTAATGATTTGCTCACAAAACAGGGTCCATTATCGGTTTTTAACTTGTTTTGGCAATCCAAGAATAGCAAAGCATTATAAAAAGTGACTTTCAGCATGTTTAACCCTTTCTCCAGAGTGTGCTGTGGCCCAACAAGCATGTGAATAAGTATCTATGGACATAAATATATATTTTAATTTTCCAAATGGTGCATAATGGGTTACATCAGTCTGCCAGATAGCGTTGGGCCGTAGGCCTCTGGGATTTACCCCAGGGGACTGGAGAGGTGGGACCTGTAAGAAGGGCAAACAGGACTTACATGTCCTTACAATCTTTTTAAAATCTTTTATAGGAACTAAAGGAAATTTATGATGTAGTCCTCTCCAATTTAAATGAGTAAGGTCGTGAAGACCTTGGGCTAACTGAAGGTCTTGTTGATATGGGACTGTAACTGTTAATACACCTGTGGTGGCCAAACGGTCAGCGGCCTGATTTCCCTCAGAGAGGGGCCCAGATAAGCCTTGATGTCCCCTAAGATGTTGGAGGAAAACAGGTTCATTACGCCCCTTTAACAGGGATCGAACCTGAATCATCAGAGAGGTGATAGGATTATTATCTATCTTTATATATGAGGCATTTAGAGTAGGTAATAGGTTAATTACATATAAACTATCTGAGAAAAGATTCATAGGCTCTTGGACATGGGTCAAGGCTAATGCAACAGCATATAATTCTTTAAATTGAGCAGAACCAGTAACTGCTTCAAAGTATTGTGTCCTTTGGCCTGAGGATGGGTGAAACACTACAACTGCTGACCCTTCTTTTCCTCCATCTGTGAAGGCATTTACTGCCTTGGGGAGTGGCTTGATGGAAAAAAGGATGGGGGGAGTCCACTCCAGTTTAGGAAAAGAAGAGGTCCATTTGGTTGACCCATAATGACAGTCAACTTTTCCTAGAAATCCTTCTAAAGCATAGGAGACTCTAGGGTTGTTTCTCCGTATCCACTCAAAGTCTGACAAACGGTAAGGAATTGTTAAAATATCTGGGTCTTTTCCATAATTCCTCAATGATGTATCTCTTCCTTTTATTATAAGATCTGCTAATTGATCTAATTGGGAATAAACTCGAGGTGCTCCTCCCACAGAGGAATGTATCCACTGTAAGGGATTTCCCATCTGGGTGACCACAGCTGTAAGGAGCTTAGCACCTGAGAAAATCCACAGATATAGAGGTTGTTTTGGTTGGTATCGAGCCAATTGGGTTGAATTGAGGGCATCTTGGACTTTTTGTAATATTGACAGATGACTTTCTTCTAGTAAAATCACATCAGAAGGGGATTTTCCCCATAGCAACTCAAAGAGAGGTAATAAATCATCAGTAGAGATATGAAGCTATGGTCTTAACCAGTTTAGCTCTCCTAATAGCTTCTGTAACTCTGCCAAGGAATAAGATTTTTGAATGACTAGTTGAGGTTTGAGAGGACAAACCGAGTCTAGGCTAAGTTTTGTCCCCAATATTTTAAAGGGAGGAATAGTTTGTATCTTATCATTGGATATGTGCAACCCTCCTTTTTCTAAGAGCTCTCGAAGGGTTAGGTAAGCTGAGTTCAGTTGTTGGACATCAGCAGCTCCCAGGATGATGTCATCCATGTAAACATATAGGGTGAGCTGTGATTTTTTTCATTAATGGTGATAGAAGACATGAAACATAATATTGACAAAAGGCTGGGCTGTTAGCCATACCTTGAGGGAGAACTATCCATTCATATCGCTCATCTGGCTTCTGAAAGTTGACTGAGGGGACAGAGAATGCAAACTTTTCATAATCATCTGGATGAAGAGGTATTGAAAAATAACAATCTTTAATATCAATAACAATTAAGGTTAAATCTCTTGAAATAGAAGGGATCCACGGGAGGCCACGCAGAGGCGTGCCAACAATGAACATCCTATCATTAATTTTTCGGAGGTCTTGTAACATCCTCCATTTCCCTGTGGCCTTTTGTATAACAAAAACAGGACTGTTCCATGGGCTAAGAGAAGGTCTAATGTGTACTAGGGCTAACTGTTCTTGAACAATTGCCCTCAAATGGTTTAGTTTTTCAGTAGGAAGGGGCCACTGCTCGACCCAGATTGGGGGGCCATCTTGCCATTGAATGGCAGGAACTTGGGGAGCAGTGGCCCTTAGGATTGGGGGTGAGATCCTATTTGATGATTGGAAGTTTTTCTCCCCGTATTTTTAGTTAATATATCATTTTGAAGCTCTCTATGCGTTGTAGTAATGTAAGCTTTGGCTTCTCCTAAGATGTCTTGGCCTAATAAATTAGAGGTTAATCCAAGGTCCACAAGGGGACGAACTTCCCCTTGATTTCCATCTATGTCTCTCCATCTAAGCCAATCTCTAGTTTCTTCTGAATGAGTGTTTCCACCTATACTGAGTAACTGGGGCCCTGGAATTAATTTCCATTGGGGTGGAATCTCTTCTTTCCTTAGTATAGTATGATCTGCCCCACTATCAATTAGGCAACGAAATTTCTTTCCTGATATATAAATATCCATCTTTGGTCTAATCCCTGGAACAATAGGAACTGTCCAATGGACCTTAGGGGGACTGTGAGCAGGGGAACCTCCTTGGTGTAACGGGGCTGGAGGAAGCCCCTTTAGGAGTTTAAAGGTTCCCCTGAATATCAAATTTAGATCTGCAATCTTTTTTCCAATGATATCCTCTTTTACATTTAGGACAAAGTGTTCTAGGGGCAGCTGGACTTTGAGTCTGGCCAGGGGAGCATTCTGGAGGCCGACTAGGCCCATTGGGGCAGTCTTTTTTAAAATGGCCTTGTCGTCCACACTTAAAACAGGCTTCTTTTCCATTTAAAACTGTTGCTAATACCTCAGTATGGGCATTAAGGGCAGTGGTCAATATTTGAGATTGGTGAGTTGTTGAACCCACATCTTTGGTGGCAATAATCCATCTCCCCATAGATCTATCCTTTAACCCGGCGCAGGCCAGCTTGTGATCTGTGGTCATCCCTTCCCAAACTAGCATTTTTGCAAATTGGTCCCTCATCGTACCAGGTGGAAGTTTCTTTTGAAGGCTTTTTTCCACTCTCTCAATAAATGTGGCCAGATCTTCATTAGCTTTTTGAGTGATTCCAGCTATAGGAGGCTCTGTAGGGCCTTCCTCTAGCTTTTTCCATGCTGCCAGCCCTAAAGCTCGCACCTGCTCTCGGTAAGGGGCTGGTATTGCTGCTTGTTGAATGCCTGTGGCATATTGGTCACTAGTTCCTGCCAGCATTCCAAAGGTTATTGGTATGGGAGGATTTGTAGCTTGGTTCCTCTCAGCCTGCATATGGCATTCATCAGAAAAATATGCACACCATTTAATAAATAAAGGTCCCAGAAGCACGGCTTTGGTTAAATCCTTCCAATCTTTACTCGTGCAGGCGTGATGGCCTAGGCTTTGTAAAATACATTCTGCCCATGGCGAGTTCGGACCATCTTCCGCCACAGCTTTTTTAAATTCTTTTATCTCTTGAGTCTCCCAGGGGTACCAAATCTGTGATCTGTCTCCCCCCGGATTTAAATTAACTGGAAATGTCATTACAGGTGAAAGCCCACCAGGGGGCGCTAGCAGCTGCTGTGAAATTGGCGCCTCTTGGTAAAGTGGTGGAGCAGAAGGCCCGGCAGGGGCAGGCTCATAAAATGGCCGATCCCGCTCATAGGGTGGTGAGCCATGTGGCCGGTGGCCTTTGTCCTCAGGGAATTTGTTAAAGCTCTCTACGGGAGGGGCTGTAGTTTTTCCTAATTCCCTGGAGCGGGATTTCTCTACTTCTAGGGAGTGGTTAGGCTTCTCCAAATCTGTGGACCGGGAGGGACTGTTTAATTCTCCGGACTGGGAAAGACTAGATATTTTATTTTCCCGCAGGGCCTGCTCCGTTACCTCAATTCGAATGATTTGAGGTGCCTGATCTGTGGCCTCTGCAGATTCTTTTGCTGTTTGCATTAGAGAGCATGCTTTTAGAGTGGATAAAGCTGGATAAACTCCCGGAGGCGGGACTTCCCTGTGTTCATTTTCTCTTTCTCTTAAAATTTGTTCCGCTTGGTGCCACGTTTTCCACGAATTAAAATCTGCCTTTGGGAGCCAGGGAGCCGCCCGTATTAATGAACTCCAAATTTTTTCAGCTTGAGTATCAGAAATTTGGAGACCTTGCTTTCTTAAAATACAACGCCATGCCTTGAGGGCTGGGTCTTGAGATTTTTTAAATATTAATGCTTGCCCCATATTAGAGGATATTTTTGCCAGAGACGCTGCGTCTCTAACCGTCTTAAGCCTACCGATAATTTTTGTGCGTGCCCCACACGTTGGGCGCCAATCTGCCGGGACTGCTGATTTACAAATGGGGCCGAGGTCTAAAGCTACCCCCCTTTTTGGGCCCTAAAAGGGGGTTCTTTCTGCCCGCAGAAAGGAGGTAGCTTACCTGGCAAAGATAGGCTTAACGAGCAAAAATAGCCGGGTGCCTCCCCCGCCTGCTTGACGGACACACGCCACACCCGGGGAGTTTTGTAGAGGACCAGATTCAAAACTCAAATTTATTGGACAAGGTATTGAACTTATATAGGCCTAGAACTAACCAATCAACCAGCAGGGCGGTTCGGACTCTCACGCTACGTCATAGCCACACCCCCTCGCTTAGCCCCGGTCCTCCAAAGGGTGTGGTAAGCAACCAGAGCCCCATCCCCTTGGCAGACATAAAGTCCCAACACTTATTGAGAGTTGATGGTTCATTTAGGGCCCGGGTTCGATCCTCAGCACCACGTAAACATAAATGCATTGCATTGTGTACAACTAAAGCAAATAAATAAATATTTTAAAAAAAAGAAAACAATTCATTATAAAAAAATTAAAAAATGTTTTGAGCTACATTTTCCTTTTTCTCTACAATACAATGCCTTCTGATGGTCACAAGGCATCATTGCACTAGAGTATATGGTATAAGCCATGATTTTTCTACTTTGGCATTTTTGACATTTTGAGTTGGATATTTTGTGATAAGGAGGGAGTTTTCCTGTGTGTTGTAAGATGCAGCACCCTCTTGCCAGTAGCACTCCAACATCATCACCTTGCAGTTGTAACAAAATGTTTCCAGACATTGCCAAATGTTCTCTGAGGGCAAAATCATCCCTGGCTGGGAATTACTGGCGGATGCCCTTGTTCCTCATCCTAGATGGATTCTTGAGGATTATGAGCCAGGTCCCATAGTTTTGTAAGCAGGAGGGCAGACTTACTGATACACAAGGAAAGTCCTTGTTTTGATTAACAAACCTGATGGTTAAACCAGGCATGGTGGCATTCACCTGTAATCCCTGATATTCAGGAGGCTGAGGCAAGACGATCAGAAGTCTGAGTCTAGCTTCAGCAATTTAGTAAGATCCTGTCTCAAAATATGAAAAGGGCTGGGGATATAGCTTAGCGGTAATTTACCCTGGGTTCAATCCCTAGTACCACTAACAAACAAAACACCTGATAAAACATTCATTATATCATCAAAGCACTGAAAAATTGAAAGTATTGGGTATTTGCTATCATTAAATAGGTTTGGGTGGTTTAAGAATTTTCACCAATGTACCAGGACTTCCTCTTTTTAACTATGTGGTCACATTTCAGTTTCAAATATATTGTTTACCAGTGTATGACCAGTGGAAGAAAACATAGCTTTTAACATTTAGATTGTTTGAGAAAATTCTACTGCTGCTTTTCCTCTTAGCTTTCCCTCTCTTTCTATTCTCCTTCCCCTCCCTCATTCCCTCCCTTTCCTTCTTTCTTCCTGTCTTTCTTTTTTTTTGTTTTTGTGGTGCTAGGGATCAAACCAGGGCCTCACTGCATGCTAAACATTTGCTCTACCTCTGAGCTATAGCCCAGCCCTTAGAAAATGCTTCTTGAGCACACTAAGTAATGTTAATGTCATAGTATAGTTGGGGAACCACTGATAACAGTTAAATTCCTATCCTGTTACCACTTTTAGCACCTTATCAGGCAAGCAGTAGTGCTTTCTAGTGTGATAATTTCCAGTGGCTTCCTCTCTAGTAATGCCCACCACCTTTTTGGAAATTTTGGCTTTTTGCTTAACTCTAATTTTTATTGGAGACTTAGTTTACTATTGCAATATACAGGAAACAGAGGTTCAACTGTTGATGACTTGATCAGCAAAGAAAAGAGAGCCAAATAAAAGAGACTGGCATTCATTGATGTTAAGTTACAAACCAAAGTTTAGAAGTGCAAAGCAGTGATGTTTTAAGCTTTGAGATTGAGACTGGATTGTCGTTAGTTCTGTTAGTTAATGTTTGGTGTTGAAGCCACTACGGAGATGCAAAGGTCCCAGCACTATTGTAGGTGTTAAAGAGGAACTAAAAATATCAGGCATATATTCCACATTAAGTAGTTAAGAATTGTTTATTAAAATCAAATATGTGTATTCATTTAAGTAGCATTTTCTATCAGTTCTGAAAAGAAATCAGGGTAAAGACTGGAATGGTCAAGAAAAGTATAATCTGGAAAATAATTGGGAAAGGCCTTGAAAGATATGTTGGATTTCGTTGGAAAGATGAAAATGGGTATGCCTACATAAATGAAAATATGGATATAATAAAAGCTTAGTTATGTGGGGGGCAACAGTGAATCATTTTAGCTAGAATTTGAAGGGTTATTTATTGTTGGGGCATAATGAGAAATAGGACTGTCTAAGTGTCCCTAAGGAGAACTGAGAAAAGAGAATAGTATAGCTGTCAGTTTCTGAGAGAATGGTCAAGTTGGGAGGGAGAACCAATTTATTTCCTTAAGGAAAAAAAATGGATACTTGTTTTCTCTTTCCTCCCTTTATTCATAAAGTTAGGAGGTCATATTTCTAAAGATGTGCAGCTCATTGGCTTGCAAATTACTGGGGTAGAATGGATTTGAGGCTACTTCCCCATATTCTGTGAAGATGAAGATTGACATCATGAGATGAATCTATTCGTAAAGAAATAGTCTATACTTGTGAGAGGAGAAATAAAATTATGACAAGATAGAGAAGATACAGCCATGCATTATGTGCAGGCTAAGAATGGTAATAATATGATTAAAGATAACCTCTGAATAATCACAATTTGGAGTTGTTAATAGTTAAAGGTGGAAATATATGATTTAGCTGTAGATATGGCTTTGAGTATACAGGTAAAGAGTGCAAAATAAATTTTTTGAGCAAATATTTCTCTTCATGATCTGACAGCAAATATTTATAAATATTCATTCAATGAATATTTGAATGTTAACCATATTCCAAGCATGGGTTAGTAGAAAATGCAGTAGAAGAGCACTTGTGATTTATGAGTTAGGTTTTAGTGAGAGATGACTGGAGCAGTCATAAAATATGATGACTGGTAATAGAGAAGTATATGCACCCTTTTAAGCTATACTATCTCATTGCACTAGTTTGATATAGTGCTGTTTGTGTCTGAATTTTTTTTCCCTAAATGTACATATGTAGAAGTATATCGCAATATACTGGGTTGACAAATCTATTTTCTGTGCTCTGAGTGTGATCAGTTTTTATCCTCAGCAAATGAGAGCTAGGGTAGACCATGCTGTAATCTCTTGGTTAATGAGCTTTGGCAACTGTAGTCTTCATCCTGTAAACTTTTTCTTAGATCATTTTCAGTTGACTGGATCTTCTGCTGTTTATATTCTGATAAACTCTTTTAACCCTTAATGGCTGATGAAAGCTGGGATGTGGCTCAGTGGTAGAGCACTTGCCTGGCATGTGTGAGACTCTGGGTTCGATCCTCACCACAGTGGGGTGATGAGGGTGATGTGTGTGACAATGATAGTCTGGACTTAGGAACTATGTTGCACTGGATGTTGAGGACATGGTTGGAGAAATACCACTCAGATGATCAGGCAGCCTGGGGATTGATTGAAGTCTTTAGACACTATGAGGATTTTCTGAATGTGTTAGGCAAAGTGACCAATACTTGTATGATTGGAAATTACATAAGATTATAGCCAAAAACATACCACTTTTTGAACAAATTTGAGGACTTCATTGGGAAGATTCCCTTAGATTTATGGTTCTATTAAAGCTTCTTGGGCACTAATGGCATTATTTCTGCTAGAAAGCATATAATGGGGAGACCTTAGGGCTGACTTCCATGGATATCTGACTTCTAAATCACTTATATGACGGGGGTTAAAGATCTAGGGGTAAAGAATATGAGTCTTCTAAGAAACTGACCAGGGATATGAGTACTTTACATAGTCAATTTGGATAGTAGTTTTATAGTTAACAATTGCAGGGCAAAGTACATCTCCTTACTGTGAAAAAGATGTGACCTATTTAGCTAAATAAGGAATAATTTATTTTGTATTAATACTGTATTTACATAGGGCAAATCATTAATTTCTTTAGGCACTATCATGGTATGACAATGTTATTGATGTGTCCCTATCTTATTTTGGTCAAATTTTTGATGAATTGACGTTAGAAAATGTATCTGAAGATATTGTGAAATGGTTTTCATTTTGTTGTTTTGTTAAAACTTATAACTTCTTATCAAATTTATAATGTGTATTACAACACTGTATATGATAGGATTTTTACAATAAATTGTGCTTTAATGACTTTTGAGGTGTTCTATGACAGTAGCACAAACCATCCACACATTCTAAGGATAGTTACCAGCAAAATGGATTATCTCATATCCCATCTGCTATAGTTACAGTTCAGTTCTCTTTGAAGGAGATAGTATGGAATTAAAGTTGTTTGAGGTAAACTTGCATTGCCAAGAAAATATTAATATGCTAGTCCATCCCATTTATCCCCTACGTGATTAGGTATTATGTAGGTTTATTTGCTAGTAAGTAGTCTCAAAGTATTTATAAAGTCTATTAATGTTTCCACAAAGTTGTTTTGAAGGAATTCTTTGTATTAATTATGATATTTTTATCTTTTGCTATTTCTTTTCATTTCCAAAGCCTGTTTATATTTATTTTATAATTCAGATTCCTAGCCTAAGCGCCAATTTCTTTCTTTTTCCTATTTTCTTTAAACATTTCTAGTCTCTTGTACTTAATCATATGCTGCCTTCTTTTTTTTTAATATATATATATTTTTTAGTTGTCAATAGGCCTTTATTTTGTTTATATGCGGTGCTGAGAATTGAATCCAGTGCCTCACAAGTGCTAGGCAAGTGCTCTACCACTGAGCCACAACCCTAGCCCTTCATTTTTTTTTTTTTTTTATATTTATTTATTTGTTTTAGTTGTACACAATGCCTTTATTTTTACGTGGTGCTGAGGCTCAAACCTGGGCCGCATACATGCTAGGTGAGTGCTCTACCTCTGAGCCACAAATCCCAGCCCCTCATATACTGCCTTCTAAAAAATCTATTTTATAGGGCTGGGATTGTGGCTCAGCAGTAGAGGACTCGCCTGGGTTCAATCCTCAGCACCATGTAAAAATAAATAAAATAAAGGTATTGTGTTCAACTACAACTAAAAATAAATAAAAATATTTTAAAAATCTATTTTATAAACTATTTGTATGTTCAGCCGGGCACGGTGGCGCACACCTGTAATCCCAGCACTTTGGGAGGCTGAGGCAGGAGGATCGCGAGTTCAAAGCCAGCCTCAGCAATGGCGAGGCGCTTAGCAACTCAGTGAGACCCTGTCTCTAATAAAATACAAAAAAGGGCTGGGGATGTGACCCAGTGGTCGAGTGCCCCTGAGTTCAATCCCCGGTACCACAAAATAAATAAATAAATAAATAAAAAATTTGTATGTTCAATTTAATTGCAAAACCTTGCTACTTTTACGAATTCATATGATTTAATATTACATTTAACAAGGATTTGGAAATATTTCAAAGGATTAGTTTAATAAAGTTTTTTTTAGCAAATTGTTATTTTTATTTTATATTTTCTTTTCAAAATTTGTTTTTATTCTAAGTTGTTAGAAATGACAGCAGAATGTATGCTGGGGTTGTGGCTCAGCGGTATAGCGCTTGCCTAGTTTAATAAAGTTTTAAAGGTATTATTGAGAGACTTTTTTATATTTTTTTTAGACTACATGAAATTTTAAAGTTGCATAAGCTAAGTAATTTTTCTTTTGCTTCTTTTTAGTGAATTAGTACCATCTTATGATTCAGCCACTTTTGTTTTAGAGAATTTCAGGTAAGAATTTTTTACAACTTTGGTTTTTTGTATGTATACATAAGGAAAAGTAAAAAAGTGATTCTTCAGTAGGATAAAGATTGGTGATCTGTGTCACTCAGATTAATAATCTTAGAAGAAATAAGTTTCCTATTAGAAACATAGATGTGGTCTCCGTTGTACAATATCTGAAATGCTGGGACTGGAAGTGTTTCAAATTTCAGATTTTTCCAGATTTTGGAATATTTGCATATGTTTAATGATGTGGAACCTAAATCTAAACATTACATTCATTTGTTTCATACACACATTATACATGTAGCCTGCAGGTAAATTTATACAGTATTTTTAGTGCCTTGTGATTTGACTGCAACACATCAGATGCAAAAGTGTCAGATTTTGGAATCTTTGGAATTTATTTATTTAAAACACAATACCTTTATTTATTCATTTTTACATGGTGCTGAGGATCAAACCCAGGGCCGTGCATGTGCTAGGTGAGCACTCCACCGCTGAGCCACAACCCCAGCCCTGAATTTTAAATTCTCAGATTGGCCATGTTCTACCAAGACTAATAAACATTTTAAAGAAGAGAGTCTATTTAGCTTTTGCTAAAGTGCGAAGCCAGAAATGTAGAAGTCAGTGAGCTCCCACCTACCCATCCTAAGAAACAAAAGTGGTGGGGTCCATTTGTTTCAGCTCAAAATGAGAAATTGTCTATAAGAGGCTATTATTATTATTATTATTATTATAAGAAACTTGTAGGCTTTGTAAGTTGCATGTTAATTTTATTAGCCTTTCTATTTCTAGTTTAGAAGCAAAGATTAAGAAACACAAACATCCTCAGGGACTTGTCTTCAAGGGAAGCATGAAACTGGAAATTAAAAATATAAGGCCGGGCAGTGGTAGAGTGCTTGCCTAACACATGTGCGGCCCTAAGCAACTTAGTGAGAACCCTGCCCCAAAATGAAAAATAAAAGGGAATGAGAATAGAGCTGAGTTGGTAAAATACACCTGGGTTCAATATCCAATACGAGTCCCCCCCCACCCAAAAAAAAAAAAGAAGGATTTTCCCCCATCTAATGTGTTTTTTTCTTACGGGATTATTTTGTGGTTAAAGCGTAGTCTTTAAGAGGTTTTTCCCAAATACATTAAGGTTTAGCAGATTATTCTCTTGTTTTTCCTTATTAAAAAAGGATAATCATACTACCCAGAAGCGGGGAAGAAATATTCTGTTTTTCTTGTTTTTTGTTCTTTTTCTTTAAACTCCTTTCTTGGTGCTGGGATTGAACCCAGGTCCTTACACATGCTAAGCACATGATCTACCATGAGCCATGCCTTCAGCCTTTTTGGGGGGTGGAGGAGAGGGATGATGAAAGACTGCTTATTGTAGCAGAATTAAATTCAGGAAACTTAGTGATACTTTCCTTTTCCCTTGAATGTCACAGTTCTGTTTTTACTGAACTTTATAGATGTTGCCGAATATTTCACTATTAAATTTTTTAAATTTCAGAATGTAGATATTATCTAAGCTTAACAATGAAATCTTGACTTATTCACTGTCTATAAGTTGTTCACGATTTCAAATATGTAACTTAAAGAATGTGGTCGGTTTTGGTTTTACCTGTTGCCATTTCACAATTTTGATCTTGGGATTTGGTTGGTTTTTTTCTTAAGCACTTTGCGCCAGAGAGCAGATCCTGTTTACAGCCCACCTCTTCAAGTTTCAGGACTTTGCTGGAGATTAAAAGTTTACCCGGTAAGTTTTTTATATTTCTAATATTGAAACCAAAGATCATCCATTCTTCTCTGGTGTACTAGTTTAAAGTTTTAATGTAGTAAGAAAATTAAAGTAATGATGATTTTGTTTCTTTGTGGAATACATTACTAAATCTGTGGAAAAATGAGTTAAGTATGAATAGAACAAATCCTGAGATGCGATTAAATTTTATTTCTGGTTTGTAGAAAGAATTTGTGCTTAGAAAATATTTAAAATTCTTCTTTTAAAAATGCTTTAAAATAAAATTTAAAAAACCATAAAAATGTATATTTGCTGATGGTGAACTCAGGGTTTGACCCTTATATTTTCTTAAATTGGCAGTTGGTTTTAACAGTATGATAAGGGTCAAGTTCATTTCTATATCAAGAATATAAATAGTTGGGGCTAGGTTGTAGTTCAGTGGTAGAGTATTCATCTAGTACACGTGAGGCACTGGGTTCGATCTTTAGCACCACGTAAAAATAATAAAAGGTATTGTGTCCATCTACCAAAAAAAATATATATATATAAATACATATATATGCATATATATATATGAATAGTAATGTGTTCCTTTATTACATAATGTCTAGTTGAATCTATTTTTATAATATTAGTAACTATTGAAAATCATTTTAATGTCATTTCTTTTTTTACTTACTGTAATATTTTCCATAAAGATACTCTTTCCTTCTTTTTGTATTTGATTACCCAGTATTATAGTTCATGTAGAAGAGTTTTTTTTTTTTTTTTTTTCTTCTAAATGTGACTGATTAGCTTTTGTTTTAGAATATCACTGAGTTGGGCATGCACCTGTAATCTAGCACTCAGGAGGCTAAGATGGGGGATTGCAAGTTCAAGGCCAGGCTCAGCAACTTAGTGAAGTCCTGGTAGAGCACTTGCCTAGCATGTGTGAGGCACTGAGTTCAATCCCTGGCACCACATAAAAATTTTTTAAAAATAAATAAATAAAAAATAAAAGTGTTGGGGATGTAGCTCAGTAGTAAAGTTCTCCTGGGTTAGATCCCTAGTACCAAAACAACAAAAAAATATCACTGTGAACTATTGTCTTTATACATATTTAATGTCTTTAAGTTGGCTCCCAATTCCTTTTGTCATGATCTTAGTAGCCCTTAGAGTCACCCTAGTATTTAGCTTTCTTGTTCTCCTCCTAGATTCATCTTGTACATTTATTACCCTATATCTGGAATTGGCCACTTGTCAAAGTATCTCTGCCTGCTTTTAGTGGGAAATTGTGTTTTAAGACTGAACTGGGCACTAGGGATGGGCATTGCTATCACGTTGGTCATCGTTTTTAGGCCTCTTTATTGAACATACATACACAGAACATACATAGATAGACGTGTGTGGGTGCTTGGGGGTGCAGTGGTAGTTTGTAGCCATTTTTTATTTTACTTTTTTTTTTTGTATTTATTTATTTGCTTCAGTTGTACACAATGCGTTTATTTGTACGTGGTGGTGAGGATCGAACCTGGGCCGAGTACGTGCTAGGCGAGTGCTCAACCGCTGAGCCACAACCCCAGCCCCTTGTTTTACTTTTAAGTATTTTTAAAAAATATTTATTTATTTAATTTTATGTGGTGCTGAGGATTGAACCCAGGGCCTCACATGTGCTAGGTGAGTGCTCTACTGCTGAGCCCTAGACCTTTTAATTATTTTTTTTTTAACTTTTTTTTTTTTGTACTGGGGATTGAATTCAGGGTCACTCGACCACTGGGCCACATCCCCAGCCCTTTTTTGTATTTTATTAGAGACAGGGTCTCACTGAGTTGCTAAGTGCCTTGCCATTGCTGAGGCTGGCTTTGAACTCGTGATCCTCCTCTCTCAGCCTCCCAAGTGCTGGGAGAACACTTAACCACTGAGCTACATCCCCAGACTTTTTAAATTTTGAGACAGAAGAGAGGAGAGAGAAATTGATGTAAAGTGTGTTTTGTGTGTGTGTGTGTGTGTGTGTGTGTGTGTGTGTGTGTGTTTTCTCTCCTCTCTGCTGCTGCTGCTTTTTTTTTTTTTTTATTGGTGTGTGTGTGTGTGTGTGTGTGACCTTGAGGATCGAACCCCAGGGGTGCTTTATTACTGAGTTACATCCCTGGTGTCCTTTTAAAAAACATTTTATTTTGATCAGGACCTCAGTGAGTTGTCCACGCTGGCCTCACACTTGTGATTATTCTGCTTTATTTTCCTGGGTAGCTGGGATCATAGGCATGTACCACCACAAAGAGTCCTATTTCTTTCTTTCTTTTTTTTAAAAAAAATATTTATTTATTTGCTTTAGTTGTATATAATGCGTTTGTATTTACGTGGTGCTGAGGATTGAACCCAGGCAGCACATGTGCTAGGCGAGCACTCAACTGCTGAGCCACAACCCCATGCCCAAGAGTTCTATTTCTTAAAACCACAGGAAATGATAGAATATCTTATAATCAATCCTTCATTTAGTTTATTTCACAAAAATCTCAGAACAGAAACACTTATTCTGCCATCAGTGTGATTACTGATAACTGATAAACTTCTGTTTGTTTTGCATATTCATGTATCTTATCGTCCTATACAGAATTCAAAACTTGGGTACTTAATGGGTTAAGAAAACTTGAAGAAAAGTTTTCCAAATTATAATCTGTAGTATTTGTTTTGTTACCTGTTTTTTTGGGCTTAGGGAGGGACCTGTATAATCTATATTTTGAATTTCCTTTGCCTATTTTTAATATTTGTTACTTATTCTTTCATCTTTTTAGCTCTTGGTTTCTTTGTTTCTCGTGTGTGTGTGTGTGTGTGTGTGTGTGTGTGTGTTTTCCCTTTTTTTCTGCCATGGATTGAACCCATAAGCACTTAACCACTGAGCTACATCCCCACACGTTTTAACTTTTAATTTTGAGATAGGCCCTTGCTAAGTTGCTGAATTTGGCTTTGAGTTTGTGATCCTTATAATTCAGCCTCCCAAGCTGCTGGGATTATAGGCATGCACCACCACACCCTGCTTCATTATTATTTTTATTAAAAATACATATTTTGTCACAAGGATCTTGCTGTGTTGCCCAGGTTAGTCTTGAACTCTTGGATTCAAGCAGTCCTCCCACATCAGCCTCCCAACCCACTGTTGCCTGGCTCTTTTTCATTTTTAAAAAATTTCCTTTATTTGCTTATTTCTTTTAATATGTTATCCATCATTTTTATTTGCTTTGTGTTCCTTTTAGTTATGTGTGTTTAAAATCTTCTTACTTCTGTTACCACGTCTTCTCATTTTGATTTTTGCTTTTCTTTCATGTATTATATAATTTTTAAGTGTTTTTATATGTTTTGAAATAAGTTATTTTTTATTTTTTGGCGATATTGATGATTCTACCCAGGGCCATGAGCATACTAGGCAAGTGCTCTGCCACTTAGTTATACCCCAGCCCTTTTGATTTTATTTTTTATTTTAATTTTTATTATTTTAAAAAATTTTAAGACAGTGTCTTCTAAATCAATTCATCATGTGATTCTTTTTCCAAGTCTCCCTGAGTAACTAGGATTACAGGTGTGTACCATCACTCCCAGCTCTTGATCTGTTGTTTTTGTTTTCTAGAGTACTTTCATTTTCTGTAAGGATGTTATTGTTTTTTATTCTCTTATTTTGGTAAATAATACAAAACATAAAATTTATCATCAGAATAATTTCTAAGTGTATAGTTCAGTAGTGCAAGTATATTTACCTTGTTGTGCAATCAATCTCCAGAACTTTTTCATCTTTCAGAATTGAAACTGACCACTAAACAATTCTTCATTTCCCCTTATCCCCAGTAATTCCTTTTTTCATTGTTTCTGTGAATTTGAGCAGATACCTCATATATTGGAATCATACATTATTTGTCTTTTGTGACTGGTTTATTTTACTTAGTCTGAAGACTTTGAGGTTTATCTGTTTATTGTGGAATACTATAGAATTTTCTTCCATTGTAAGGTGAATTTCATTGTGTATATATTCCATATTCATCTATTCACCCATCAGTGGACATTTTGGCGTTGCTTTCTTTTCTTGGCTGTTATGAATAGCGATGCTGTGAACCAGGATATGCACATATCTTTTAAAGATCTTTCATTGTTTTTCTATATATACCCAGAGGGGGAATTATTGGATCATATGGTTAAACTATTCTGTTTTTAATTTTTTGAGGAAACTTCATACTGTTTGCTACAGCAGCTCCACCATTTTATATTTATGTCAACAGTGCCCAGGGATTTCAGTCTCATGATATATTTGCAACACTTGTTTTCTGCTTTTGGTAGTAATTATCCTAATAATTGTGAGGTTTTATTTGTTGTGGTTTTAATTTGCATTTCCTAATAATTAGTGATGTTGAGCATCTTTTCATATGCTTGCTTACACATTGTGCACATAACCTCTCATGAGCTCTATCTCTATACATATATCCTTTTTGCAAAAATGTGTTTTCTTGCCCATTTTTCATTCAGTTTTTTTTTTTTACTTGTAGGAATTCTTTATATATTCTTGATACTAACCCATCTTCTTAAAAATGATCTTCTTGGGGCTGAGATTGTAGCTCAGTGGTAGAACTTTTGCTTAGTATGTACAGGGCCCTATTTTTGATCCCCAGCATTTATAAAAAAGAAAAAGATTTTTTGGGGTCTTTCTCATTTTCTAGTGAAATTGAGTAATTTGTGTTCTTTTATTTTTATTTTTTTACTTTTTATGGTGTTCTTTTTAGGTATGAATTTTAATTTTTTATTAAAAAATTTTTGTAGTTGTAAATGGACAACATACCTTTATTTTATTTATTTTTATGTGGTGCTAACGATTAAACCCAGTGCCTCACAGAAGCTAGTAGGCAAATGCTCTGCCACTTTGCTATAGCCCCCCAGCCCTGAATTTTTATTTATTTTGTTTTATTTAGTTGTAGATGGACACAATACCTTTATCTTATTTATTTATATGTGGTGCTGAGGATCAAACCCAGTGCCTCATATGTGCCAGGCAAGTGCTCTGCCACTGAGCTACAACCCCAGTCCATGAATTTTTATTTTATTTTTTTATTTTTATTTTTAAAAAATATTTATTTATTTACTTTAGTTGTACACAATGCAATGCATTTATGTTTACGTGGTGCTGAGGATCAAACCCGGGCCACGCACGTGCGAGGCGAGCTCTCTGCCACTGAGCCACAACCCCAGCCCCATGAATTTTTATGTTTTAAGGCTGAGTTTTGTGAAGAGTTCTGTATGTTAAACCTCTTAACACTTTGCATACTTGTTAATCTTTTTCCTTAAATTGTATGCCTTTATATTTTCACTTTTAATGTACAGAAGTTTAAAACTGTTATGGACTCAGATCTGTTGGCGTTTTATTAGTTATTGCTTTTAAGGTTAAAAGTATTTCACAAGGGGCTGGGTTTGTGGCTCAGCGGCAGAGCGCTCGCCTTGCATGTGCGCAGCCTGGGTTCGATCCTCAGCACCATGTAAACATAAATGCATTGCATTGTGTACAACTAAAGTAAATAAATAAATATTTTAAAAAAGTATTTCATAATTCAGATGTAAGATATTAATCTGCATTTTGTTGGTCTCATTGTGGTATAAATTTTTTATTTTTTGGTGGTTTTTTTTTTTTAATATTTATTTATTTGCTTTAGTTGTACACAATGGGTTTATTTGTACGTGGTGCTGAGGATTGAACCCGGGCTGCACACATGCTAGGTGAGCGCTCTACCGCTGAGCCACAATCCCAGCCCCTGGTGGTTTTTTTTTTCCATTTAGTTTGTGGCTTAACTTTTTATTTTTAAATTGATCTATAGTTTCTATTTACATACCCTTGTTTTTTTTTAAGAACTTTATTCTTTTTTAATTTAATTTAATTTAATTTTTAACTTGTTCTAATTCGTTGTACATGACAGTAGACTGCATATTGACACATTGTACACAAATGGAGCACAACTTCTCCTTCCTGTGGCTGAACATGGCAGAGTCACACAGGTAGTATAATCATAGACGTATATAGGGTAATAATGTCTGTCTCATTCCATTGTCCTTCCTATCCCCACACCCACTTCCTTCCCCTCCCTCCACTCTGCAAAATTCAAAGTTAACCTTGTTATTTTTTAGGATGGAAATGGAGTTGTACGTGGATACTACTTATCTGTGTTTCTGGAACTCTCAGCTGGTTTGCCTGAAACATCCAAGTAAGAGTTGTAATTAAATTAGCAACTTTAAATGTGTACCTATCTATATCTCCCTTGCAATTTTTTTTAATTACTTTTGTTAATTGCTGTATTGTGTTAAGATGTACATTAAATCCTTGGCACAGTATGATGGCATTATGATGGCATTATGGACAGTTGTTAAAACTATTTTCTCTCATTTAAGAGTATAAGGATTTATACTGTTAAATTTATTGGGAATCCCAGAGAGTTTTTCTTTATATATGCTATATCTGTTGTTATTTTCTGAATTAGAAATTAAAATGGAGAAAAACATTTAAAAAATTTTAAATTCACTATAAAATAAGCCTTGTTGCCTATTAACATAAACAAAAATTTTTTTTAATGAAAAGTAACAATTTTTCTAAAACAAGATATTTTTTGTGAAAATTTATTGCTTTGCATTTTTGGAAATCTCTTTACTATTTTGCTTAGCAGAGTTGGGCATGATGGTTCATGCTTGTAATGCCAGGAACAGAGTGAACTAAGAGGCCAGGGGGATTGAAGTTTGAGGCAGTTCTCAGCGGTTTAGCAAGAATGTATCAAGATAAAAAATTGAAAAGGGCTATGAATGTAGCTCAGTATTACAATTTCCCTGGGTTCAGTTCCCATTACTGGACAAAGAAAGAAGATGAGGGCAACTGGATTCTCCCACTTGCTTCTATATTTAATTTCTTGTAATAAGCTGTTTTGATTTAAATATACATAAATAAAATTTGGCCTCAGAGATTTTGAATACACTGAGTTGTAAAAATTATAAAAATGAGATATAATTCACATGCCATAAAATTCACTTGTTACAAATGTACAATTCAGTGATTTTTGTAGATCTAGAGTTTTACAACCATTAGTGATATTCAATTTCAAAACATTTTCATTACCCTAAAAAGAAACCTTGTACTCATTAGTAGTCACTTCTCAGTGTCTTTCTCCCTAGTCCTTGGCATCCACCAATCCACTTCTTGTTAAGGAAAAGTATTGTAAAAAGTAGTTTTATATAATTACTTATCTTCTTTGGTGTTACACTCAATCTGAACAAGCAGTAGTTTGTTTAAATGTTAACTGTGATGTGCATTTAAGAGCCATATAAATGATTTTTTTTAACCTCTATTATATAAAATCTGTTGGTTTTGATATAGAATATCTGTTTATAGCTAACATGGAGTAACAGAGGTGGGATTTATCCTTTTGTCCTGCAACAACCCAAAATAAACCCAACATTTTCTAGATGAGGAAACAAATGAAGCAATTCTCAAGAGATAAGAAACATACAGATTAGTTCTTTGATTGCTCTGTCTTACAGTCATGTGAGTTTTCAGGCTGTAACACAGGGACGGGTATCTGAGGTAAAGTCTTGTAGACTTTTTAGTTGAGGAAGTAGTGCTAAGAGTTTAAGACATCCAGGTAGAATGCATCATACAGAATACCAGAGAGGACAGAGCAGTAAAGACACAGAAATCCAGAGATTCATAGTGGGTTTACCTTGACTATTCAGCAGAGTACTGATTAGGACATTCATGTGAGGCAAATGCCTGAGTTGGGAAAACAATTACTTGAAAGGATTAGAGGGAATAATTGATTACCTGATGCTTACATAAGACTAGGCACTATGCCTACTTCCATCAACCAAAGTAGAAATACTTAAAATTAATGGAACATTGGGTAGAGTACTGAAGAAAATTTACCTTAAGTAGCAAGGAACATTATCCCAAAAGTGAATAATGCTCTGGATTCACCTAACAAAGGACTGCAAGACCCAAAAGGATCAAATTGTTTCCAGGTAACTTAACTGCATCCTAGAATGAAGCTCAGGAAAATTTACGAGATTATAAAAGTATCCAACATTCAAAAAAAAAAAATTAATTTGCAGTGTTTGGTGTGCAAAAATGATTAATGAGTATGCAAAGAGGAAGAAAACATATCCAATAAATGAGGAGAAGAATCAGTCAATTGAAATTGGGCAAGAACTGACAAAGAATGATGAGAGAAAGACATTAAGACAGAAGTGTATTCCATTTGCACAAACAGTTAAGTAGAGATATGGAAGACAGAAGACTCAAATTGAACTTCTTGAAATTGAACTGTTTGAGGTGAAAAATAGACTGGATGGAATGAATGGCAGATTAACTGTTATTAAAAAGTTATTGCAGGGCTGGGGTTGTGGCTCAGTGGTAGAGCACTTGCCTAGAATAGGTGAATCACTGGGTTTGATCCTCAGTACCATGTAAAAAATAAAGGCATAGCGTTCATCAACAAGTAAAAATATTTTTAAAAGTTATTGCACTTAAGCTGGGCGGAGTGGTGCATGCCTGTAATCCCAGCACTTGGGAAGCTGAGGCAGAAGGATCGCGAGTTCAAAGCCAGCCTCAGCAATGGCCAGGTACCTATCAACTCAGTGAGATATCCTGTCTCTAATAAAATACAAAAAAGGGCTGAGGATGTGGCCCAGTGGTCAAGTGCCCCTGAGTTCTATCCCTGGTACCAAAAAACAACAATAGCAACAAAAAAGGTTATTGCACTTAAAGGCATAGTACTATAAATTAGCCAAATCACACATATACACATATACATGTGTGTATATGTATGAATTCCAAAATGGTAGAATGGCTTCAAGTACCTTAATAAATAGCCCCTAATGGTGGGAATTGAAAGCAAATGAAAGAGAATACAAAAAGGAAAAGAAAGGGAGACAGACCTCAACGGATCAGCGATGCTTTATTAAGCAATGGAGGGGCACATTTTCAAGGGGAAAATGGCAACTGGCTACGACAAGGGTCTGAGTTTTATAGGGTTTAGCAGGGCCACATCATGGGGGAGGAGTTTGTCATATACTTTTGGTGGGTGGGCTTTTAGCAGGCAGGGGAACTTTGGCGGGCTAGGGAAATTGAGTTGTCCATGTCGAGTGTGTGTGTGTGTGTGTGTGTGTGTATGTCCCGCCCAGGGGTTCCAACTTTCCACCTCCTTCATTCCAGACTCTAAGAAGGAGTATAATGAGTTGGGGCAAAGTCATTATATCTGGCTACCTTCTGCTGAGGAGGAGTGGAATAGGGGAATCCCCTGTTAGAGATCTGCACTAGGATAAGAAAGTAGAGGTCCTGATTGAGAGGTCATGTGGCCCAGAGTTGCAAAGCCCTTAGAGAAGTGCTGTCATTCTCTGGTCCAAGCTGGCCTCAGTGGGCAAGAGCCAAATATTGGCTTACTTTTCTTACTTATCCCTTTTATTTTCTTAACTTTAGTCTCAAACACCCAGCAAGCCAGTTTGACCAGTTTTAAAGTAACAGTACTGGGTTTTATCTTTAATGTCTACACCTTTATATTTTACCCCTTCTGTTTAATTGGGGTCAGTATTAGTACTGGAAGTCAACCTTACATCTTGTCTGTTAATTCAGGTTGTTATATTCGAAGTTGTACTTCTTCTTTTTTTTTTTTTGGTACTGGGGATTGAACTCAGGGGCACTCGACCCCTGGGCCACATCCCCAGCCCTTTTTTGTATTTTATTAGAGACAGGGTGTCACTGAGTTGCTCAGTGCCTTGCTGTTGCTGAGGCTGGCTTTGAACTCGTGATCCTCCTGCCTCAGCCTCCCAAGTGCTGGGATTACACCATCGTGCCCGGCTTCGAAGTTGTACTTCTTCAAGGAGCTAACAGAGAACAACTAAGGTTTCTAAGGAAACTACAAAATGAAACTAACCAAAGTCAAAACATTTAGTTTGCATAATAGCTGCGAGTTAAGAAACGTAATTTAAAAAAAAAAATATTTATTTATTTGCTGTATACAATGCCCTTGTTTTTTCGTGGTGCTGAGGATCGAACCTGCGCCGTGCATGTGCTAGGCGAGTGCTCTACCATTGAGCTACAACCCCAGCCCCAAGAAACATAATTTTTATAATCGCAAACCTTTACTTTAAACCTTAGTTTGAAGAACACCAGTTTGGTAAAATGTTCTTCTAAACCTTATACTTGAAAGACTTATATACTTGGAAGATAAGATGAAGAAGCCAGTAACATGATTTCACTGATGTTCTTGTATTAACCAAGTTTAGCTTTGAAAGAAAAGTTTAGAATCTGTAATGTAGTGGAATACTCATTAAAATAAGAGTTGTTGTTTATTCAGAGTTCTAGAAACCCTACGTCCTTTAAGACTAGTTTCTCTAAAGAATAAAACTTGACACAAATTATCCTGCTAGATAGGAGCAGTAGATAGGAGCAGATTAATTTTTTAAAGAAATCCTTGTTACTTCAATCTACAGAGGATTAAACTTTGGTTTATATCCATTACATTAACATTTGACCTTAGTTTAAAAAAAAAAAAAAAAAAAAAAAACCTTGAATAACTTTAACTGATTGTGCTACTTATAAATGACCAATCTAGTTACACACAAATTTTTTGAAATTTACCCTCCACAGACCTTCTGCAACTTAGACATTCTACAACTTTTTACTTTACCACACAAAAGATGTTCTCATCCAGAAACATTTCTTTTTCCTTCTACTTTTCACATTCTGAAACAACCCTTATGAAATTTCTGAATTTTCCCAATTACTCCTCTTAATAGGATGAAATACTTTATGCTATTTACAGTACTTTAATTGAAACACAGCTGAAACTTTTTGAACTCTTTGCATATAGAATTATACCTGTTGGAACTTTTAGTAACTTTGCTTTAGTGAAGACCAAAAACAAGGCAATCTTAAAACTCTTTTTTCATTTACCAGTTTATAAAAACACATTTAGTGTTTAAATATATTACCTTTTGGCATTTAAGAAGCAGTTGATGTTTTAGCACATTAACTTTGTAAATTAAATCAGATGTCTCCTCTAACACATTTATGATTAATTCCATTGATGTTGATGTTAAATCTGATTTACTCATATTTAACTGTAAAAAAAAAAAAAAAAAAAAACCAAAATATCAGACAAGTGTAATTAGCAGTAGTACCTATCTCTTTCCTGTTGAAGAAAAATCCTAGAAACAATGGCTAGACTTTTTTTCTTTCTTTCTTTTTTTTTTTTTTTTTTTTGGTACCGGGGATTGAACTCAGGGGCACTCGACCACTGGGTCACATCCCCAGCCCTTTTTTGTATTTTATTTAGAGACAGGGTCTCACTGAGTTGCTAAGTGCCTCACCATTGCTGAGGCTGGCTTTGAACTTGCGATCCTCCTGCCTCAGCCTCCCAAAGCGCTGGGATTACAGGCGTGCGTGCACCACCACGCTCGGCATGGCTAGACATTTTATGAAAATCAATACTCTGTTAATTGTCTAACCACCTAGAGAACTTGTGAGTTAGTAATTTTTCACTCTCATCTGTTTGCGTAATTTAAATTGAACTTTTTTTATTCAAAGTTGTTGTATTTATAATAGTAGTATGCATTATAATTCATAATACACATATAAATATATATAATACACATATAGAGCATCTTTTTACATAACACTGTATACAAAGTATATTCATACTATTCAAGTCTTCAATCATGCATTTAGGATAATGATATCCATCTTATTCTACCACCTTTTCTCTTTTTCCCCTCCATCCCTCCGTGTTCCCTCCCTTCCCCTCCTTCCCCTTTGACCATTCTAGTGTTCCTCTTATCCTCCTATGTACCCTGACCCACCACCACTGTGAATCAGCCTCCTTCTATCAGAGAAAATATTGGGTATTTGGATTCTTGAGATTGACTAACTTCACTTAGCATTATATTCTCCAACTTAATTCATTTACCTGCGAATGCCATTATTTTATTCTCTTTTATTGCTGAGTAAAATTCCATTGTGTATATATACCACATTTTCTTTATCCACTCATCTACTGAGGGACATCTAGGTTGGTTCCACATCCTAGCTATTGTGAATTGTGCTGTTATAAACATTGAAGTGGCTGTGTCACTGTAATATGCTGTTTTTCAGTCCTTTGGGAATAGACCCAGGAGTGGGATGGCCTGGTCATAGGGTGATTCCATTCCAAGTTTTCAAAGTAATTTCTAATTGTCTTCTGTAAATCTGAGGTGTTTGTTGTGATATTTCCTTTTTCATCATGGATGTTAGTAATTTGAGTTTTTTTCTCTTGTTCTTTTCGTCAGCATCACTAAGGGTCTGTCAATTTTATTTATTTTTTTCAAAGAACCAACTTTTAGTTTTGTCAATTCTTTGAATTGTTTCTTTAGTCTCAATTTCATCTCTGATTTTAATTATTTCCTGTCTTCTGCTCTTAGTGTTGATCTGTTCTTTTCTTTTTCTAGTGCTTTGAGGTGTGATGTTAAGTCATTTATTTATTGTTGTTTTTTTTCTTTTAAGGAATGAACTCAGCGCAATGAATTTTCCTCATAATACTATCTTCATAGTGTCTGAGAGATTTTTATATGATGTATCTGTGTTCTCATTTACCTCTAGGAATTTTTTAATCTCCTCCTTGATGTCTTCTTCAACCACTTTTTAAATAATTTCTTGTTTTATCATTGATTTCCAATTTCATCCCATTATGGTCTGATAGAATGCCAGGTAGTATCTCTACTTTTTTATATTTGCTGAGGGTTGCTTTGTGGCATGATATATGGTCTGTTTTGGAGAAGGAGCCATGTGCTGCTGAGAAGAAAGTGTATTTGCTTACTGAGGGATGAAATATTCTATATATGTCTGTTAGGTCTAAGTTATTGTTTTAATGAGGCCTAAAGTTTCTTTATTTAGCTTTTATTTGGATGTTTTATACAGTGGTGAGAGAGGTTTGTTGAAGTCCCCTAGAATAATTGTGTTGTGGTCTATTTTACTCTTGAACTTGAGAAGGGTTTGTTTGATGAATGTAGGTGCTCCATTATTTCGGGCATATAGATTTATAATTTTTTATATCTTGTTGATGAATGGTCCCTTAATCAATAAGAAATATCCATCTTTGTCCCTTTTGATTAACTTTGTCTTGACGTCTACTTTATTTGATATGAGAATGGAAAACCCCTCCTTGCTTCCACAACCCATGTGAATGGTAAGATTTTTCCCAGCCTTTCACCTTCAGTCTATTAATGTCTTTTTCTATGAGGTGGGTTTCTTGGAGACAGCATATTTTTGAGTCATTTCTTTTAATCCAGTCTGACAATCTGTGTCTTTTGAATAGTGAGTTTAGGCCATTAACATTCAGGGTTATTATTGAGATATGATTTGTATTCCTATCCATTTTAACTTGATTTGGTTTATCCTCTGGTTGGTATTTCCTTTAGTTTAATATCTCCCTTGTTGATTTTCATTGTTATTTTTCTTTTCTGCGTCGTGGGATATTTTGCCCAGGATGTTCAGAAATTCAGGCTTTCGAGTTGTGAAATCTTTTAACTTTTGTTTGTCGTGGAAGGTTTTTATTTCATCTTCAAATCTAAAGCTTAATTTTGCTGGATATAAGATTCTTGGTTGACATACCTTTTCTTTCAGAGCTTGAAATATGCTATTCCAGGATCTTCTAGCTTTTAAGGTCTGGGTTGAAAAATCTGAACATAGTCTAATTGGTTTCCCCCTACATGTGATCTGCTTCCTTTCTCTCGTGGCTTTTAATATTCTCTCCTTGTTCAGTATATTGGGTATTTTCATTATACTGTGACTTGGTGTGGATCTGTTGTGACTTTGTATATTTTTGTTCGGTAAGCCTCTTGAACTTGGTTTTCCCATTCATTCCTCAAGTTTGGAAAATTTTCTGCTATTATCTCATTGAATAAATTACTTATTCCTTTGGCTTGGAACTCTGCACCTTCCTCTACCCCAATCATTCTTAAATTTGGTCTTTTTATGTTGTCCCATATTTCTTGAATGTTCTCTTCTTGATTTCTTACCATTTTTGCTGTGTATTCTACATTTTTTTTTCAGATTGTATATTTTGTCTTCATTATCTGAGGTCCTTTCTTCCAAGTGGTCTAATCTATTTGTGATGCTTTCAATAGAACATTTAATTTGGTTTATTCTTTCATTTCCAGAATTTCTGTTTAGTTTTTCTTTAGAACCTCTATCTCCCTATTGAAGTAATCTTTTGCTTCTTGTATTTGTTTGTCAAAGTGATCTTTTACTACCTGTATTTGCTCCCTCATTTCCTTCTTGAATTCGTCCTTGATCTCCATAAACATTTGGATTATGTATTTCCTGAATTCCTGGTCTGACATTACATCTACTGTGCTTTCCAGGGAATCTGCTAAGGAGGTATGTTGATTTGTTTGGGACATTTTCTTCCCTTATATATATATGTATATATATATATATATTTTTTTTTTTTTTTTTTGTGGTACCGGGGATTGAACTCAGGGGCACTCGACCACTGGGCCACATCCCCAGCCCTATTTTGTATTTTTTATTTAGAGACAGGGTCTCACTGAGTTGCTAAGTGCCTCACCATTGCTGAGGCTGGCTTTGAACTCGCGATCCTCCTGTCTCAGCCTCCCAAAGTGCTGGGATTACAGGCGTGCGCCACCGCGCCCGGCTTTTTCCCTTATATTTTCATATTGCTTGTGTGTCTTTTCTTCTAGCACTGTGGAACCTTGACTTTTTCATTTTTACCTTAAGGCCTAATGATGCTCCTGTTGTCCAATGCTATCAGCTCCTCTTATATATACTTTACACCTTAAAACCAGACATTTTTATATTTAACTAATCACAATTTTGTCACAATGTACAGAATTAGAGAATTTAGATATTATCTCCAATATACTCCAAATGTTTGTAATTGGGTTTATAATTTCAGATATTGGATACAAAGGTGATATGCTTAGGAGGAAGAGCGTAAGGATATTGCCCCCCCCCCCCCACTTAGGAAGTGTAAAAATAGAAATCTATGGAAGTAGTTTAATATCAGCAGAAGAGAGAGGAAAGGAATTGGAGTGAACAATTTAGTGTAAAGACCGATGTATATTTAAGCCAAGTTATGCAAACGTTGAGAGAAATAAAAAATGTCAGGATAGTAGGAATTAGTGAAAGAGAGAAGAGAGAATGAGTCAAAAAAAAAAAAAAAAAAAAAGAGAGAGAGGAAACTGTATATAATACCGCTTTGATGTGTTATTCAGTTGCCCCAGTTGTAAAATTCCGAATTCCTGTATAAAACTTGTTTTCGTCTCTGTTGAAAATGCAGGGGCAGGGTGTAGATAAGAAAGATGAGGGAAGAAGAAAAAAGAGAAAAGAGGGAAAGGAAAAGAGAAAAAAAAAAAAAAAAACAAGAAAAACTTAAAAAAAGGAAAAAAGAAAAACAAAGTGGAACCCACAAGTCTCAATTAGGCACCCTTTAGGGAAGTTTTTCTCTACCTCTCTCAGCTTGTTAAATTAGCAGTCCTGCAGATCGGCCCTGGCTGATGTGGAGAATTTGTGGGTGGAGTAAAGTCTGCATACCTTGTTAGCAAGGAACGATGCTGGGGATAGGGGTTTAGGTGACTGGCACTGAAAGTCGATCCGTCCAGATGGTGTCTACTCTCCATGCTCTTCCACAGTTGGAGGGTCACAGGGAGTCGTCACGCTGCACTCTGATACGTTTTCCCCCTCTGGTTGTTGATGGCCCTCCCAGTCGCGGGTTCCTCCATGCCTGCTCGCTGGTTCCTGCGCGCCTCTTCTCTCCCTTGTTCCTTCTTTCCTCATTGCGCTGTTTCCACTGGCTTCACTGCTGAGGGTTGTGCCCAGCCGGGTGTGGATTTGATCTGGAGTTGCCATCCCTCCGTCTCCCAGCTCTGGCTCTGTTCCGCAACGCCTGTGCTCAGGGCGGTGCTGCTGAAGCCACACGGCACTAGGCGCTGCTATTAGCTTGTCCTGTTTGCTCCCCAGTCTCCGTATTCAAACCATCCAGGAGTTGAGTATTCTCAGTCTATATAAACTTGATGAAAAACTATGTCTGCTTTCTTGGATTCATTCCTCGGAGCAGCCCTGAAAGTGCCCTCCTCTAATCCGCCATCTTGGATTCCCGCCTAAATTGAACTTTTAAAGTCACGTGGCCTAAAAGATATTTGGATACATTTCTCTTTTAAAATTTAAAAAAAAATTTTTTTTTTAGTTGTAGATGGACACAATACCTTTATTTTGTTTATTTTTATGTGGTGCTGGAATCAAACCCAGTGCCTCATGCATGCTAGGCAGGCACTCTTCCACTGAGCCACAACCCCAGCCCCTCTCTTAAATTTTAATTTATGGGTGTTCATTTATCCATATGCCAATTTTGAGACCATGTATATGATATGTGAAATCAAGCACATATGTAGACACATAAACACAATACCCCACCACCCCATGATCCAGCCATCCCACTCTTGGGTCTATTCCCAAAGGACTTAAAAACAGCATATTACAGTGACACAGCCACTTCAGTGTTTATAGCAGCACGATTCACATTAGCTAGGTTGTGGAACCAACCTAGATGTCCCTCAGTAGATGAGTGGATAAAGAAAATGTGGTATATATACACAATGGAATTTTACTCAGCAATAAAAGAGAATAAAATAATGGCATTCGCAGGTAAATGGATGAAGTTGGAGAATATAATGCTAAGTGAAATTAGTCAATCTCAAAAATCCAAATACCCAATGTTTTCTCTGATATAAGGAGGCTAGTTCACAGTGTTGTTGGATGGGGGTACATAGGAGGATTAGAGGAACACTAGAATGGTCAAAGGGAAGGGGGGGGAGAGCAAGGGGGAGGGAGGGGGGAAAGAGAAAAAAAAAAAGGTGGTAGAATAAGATGGATATCATTATCCTAAATGCATGATTGAAGACCTGAATGGTACAAATATACTTTGTATACAAACAGTTGTATGTAAAAAGATGCTATATATGTGCACTATGAATTGTAATACATGCTACTATTATAAAAACAAAAAAACACAACACAATACCCAGGTGTGTGCGCATACACAAAACAGCAAACAGATATTATAGCTGTTTGTAGGTAGATCTCCACAGGTAGGATTTTGTAAATGGAGATTTTTCCAATGTATTTGAGCCCTAACCCTCGGAACAGAGGCCTCTGAACAGAGTGTATATAGTTAGATAAAATAAGACTGATCAGAAAAAATATTTTAATTTAGGCATGCAGGACCAAATGTGGATTCACCCTAAAATTGTGAGGGGAAAAAATATACAATTTGGGAAAAAACAGGTGTTCTAAAAAAAAAAATGACAATGAGTAAAGGAGCATGTAGAACATCTTTATCAGATCAGAGTGCAGTTTTGGCTCAGATTAGAATCAGTTTAGATATTGAAAGAATGAAAAAGCCCTTAAATTCTTAGGTAAAGATTCTCAAGGTAAGGAAGACTTGATCATTCCATTTTCCCTTCTTTAATGTTGTATTGTTTAGGGAGGAACTTGTTAAGAAAGCAGGGTGGTAGAATGCAGGAGCAGATAAGATAGCCAGCCATTTAGGGTTGAATTTAAAAGTGACACTTTTTTTTTCTTTTGGTCTCAAACCGGTTTTGGGCAATCATCTCTGCAAGCTCTTGAAGACTTGGAGAGAGAGAGATTAAAGGTAAGAAGTAAGGGAAGCTGCTATTTTGAGCAAAATCTCATATGAAGAACATTTAAAACATTTATTCTTTTGTAAAATCAGTCTCTTAAAGTGTGGTCCTATGGTTTGCTTTCTCTGGAGACCCTTTTTTTTTTTTCCCCAGTTGGTAATCAGGCCAGGTCGGATGCAGAATATTATTAGGCATCTCCTTAATCTTAGCTGTGATTATGTCATCCCCTAATATTACTTTTGAGGACTATGCTCCCCTCTGAACAAAAATAAAGAGAATAGAACATGGGCACCTGTGCCAAGAAAACTCTCTCTTTGACTAGGGGACAGCTCTCTGATGCTAGAGCCTCTAGGAGTAGTTTCTGCCTTTCCTTCCATGATCTCTGACTGGGGCCTCATTCACTATGGAGGATACTAACTACTTTTTTTTTTTTTTTTTTAGTAGTAGTTTTTTAGTTGTAGGTGGACACAATACCTTTATTTATGTCATGTTGAGGATTGAACCCAGGGTCTCAGAAATGCGATGACAAGCGCTGTACCACTGAGCCATAGCCCCAGCCTCCTAACTAACTTCTTAATAACTTTTTTTTTTTTTTTTTTTTTTTTTTTTGGTACCGGGGATTGAACTCGGGCACTCGACCACTGGGCCACATCCCCACCCTTTTTTGTATTTTATTAGAGACAGGGTCTCACTGAGTTGTGCCTCGCCATTGGTGAGGCTGGCTTTTGTACTCGTGATCCTCCTGCCTCAGCCTCCCAAGTGCTGGGATTACAGGCGTGCGCCACCGCGCCCTGCCCAACTTCTTAATAACTATTTTAATTTAAAGGAGGACATTTGTCAGTTAGTTGTGTCCCTAAAATTTCTTACATGTTTCCTTTGTCCTTTTGGGTCCTTATACTCCCAGGACCATGTTTTCGTATTAGGCTGTTTAATTTGAAGTGGGAGGCAGGCCTATTATTGCTCTGGGTGATATCTCCTCTACAGAAAATAAATAATTTGGATTCCTGAACTAGGACAGATGTGGGGTAGTTTAATTAGTTCCAAGCAACTAAAACAGATTTTCTGCTTTTTTTCTTGCCAGATGAGGGGAGTACAGAAGAAAATGTGTCTTCTGAGAGTCTAGAGAAGGCAGTCTAATTTTAAAGTTTAAGAGAGCTTTATCTTGAGAATCTCTCATAATGGGTCCCAGTTTAAGAGGCAGACAGTGTGGACAGAATTGGGGTAGAAGCATTTCTGAAAAGGGAGAGATTGCTTGGCTCACGCTCTGAGGATTAATGGGTCACCCCTTTCCCAAAGACCTCAGATTAGACCAAGATTTCATCTCAGGATCCAAGATTCATTGAGTGAGGGTGCCCTTCACCATCAGGCCAAGTGAATCAGAAACAGAGACAAATAATGGTCAATATTTGCTACCCCAGAGCGCTGTCAGGGTCAGATTTAGAACATGAGACCTTCATGCAGCACCAGGGAGTAACCCTGGACGGCTGTCTTTAGTTGTCTCAAGCCTTCCTCCATCCCACGCACCAAATTTCTCACACAGGAAACGAACTGAAGCAAGTCAGGACCAACATTCCCAACACTTAGGTGAAGGGGGAATCCAACCCACCTCTTGACTTTTGACTAACAGCAAGGTGACATCAGACTTTCAAGTTCCCAATGTCATGGCAACTCTGGGTCACCTTGGCCCATGCTGACTGGTTCTAATTGGATTCCTAACCATACATTTTTTTTTTTTTTTAATATTTATTTATTTACTTTAGTTGCACACAATGCAATGCATTTTATGTTTTACGTGGTGCTGAGGATCGAACCCGGGCCGCGCATGTGCAAGGCGAGCGCTCTGCCGCTGAGCCACAATCCCAGCCCCTAACCATACATTCTTATGCAGGAGCCCTGTTTGGGGAGATGGCTTAAATTGCGGTTGACTATGGGCCATAGAATTTTGGGCATTGCTGCCTTCCGTAGTCTCACGGGACTTGGCCCGGGATCTCGAGTGACTTGGCCGAGATTGCTGATCGGGTCAGCGCCATTTTGGTGGTGTGTGTGGCACGTGTTAGTCGTTGTTAGAGCCAGAGAGAAAATCAGAATAAAAAGCTGTTTGTTTCCAGTTTGCCTCTAAACTTCTTCCCGCGGCTTCGTTGCTCCAAGTGGCCATCGCTTCAGGCGACAACATTCTTACAGATTTTATAGCTGGTAGGAACTGTCCCTATTTCCTAGAGTTTCATGTTCTGGTCACAAAATCTCCTCCTTCAGGGTAATTTGGGTTCCTGTTGTCCACATTATCTTGGGCTTGTATTTTTCCTGCATGTAGTTTGCTGAGGAATGTGACATATCTTGTTTACTGAGGCTGGGCAGGGCTGCAGGTAAATTGCTTCTTGGAAATGAAAACATTTGGGGGTCACCACAGTGGGCCCCATTTGATAGGATTATTACAATATTTAGCTTTTATAATGTCATGAGCTGTATTTAAGATGTCTGATGCCATTGGTTTTTGCAAAATATCTTTCTTTTGGCATTACCTCTGTATTCAGTAGAGATCCCTTTATCTGTGTCAATTAGGGCTTTCTTAGTAAAGCTGGTTATGACTTTTATGTGCCACATTTTCATCTTTTAAACCAATATGAGGGATAAATATTGGGGTTAGGAGCTGGAGTTGTGGCTCAGTGGTAGAGTTCTTGCCTAGCAAGTGTGAGACACTGGGTTCCTCCACAAAATAAATAAATTAATTAAATAAAGATTTAAAAAAAAAATATTGGGGCTAGAGAGTCATACTAGCCTGCATGGAAACACAGAACAAGCTTGCCTGTGTAGGAGGTTAGGAAGATTTGTAGGTCTCAGAATAAATCTTAGGACTCTGACAGTCTCTTTTGATAGTTACCAGGCATTCCTGTCTGTGAAACTTACCTTTATAGCCTCCAGCTTTACTTACTTTTGATGGGGATCATCTGCTATATTGGGGGCAGTGAATGAAGAGGGATGGGGGTTAGGACCTGATCTAATGGGCTTATGGGGTAGGGAGTATAATTAGTGGTAGAGCAGAACAAGGTGGGCAAAATGATTACCTTGAATAAAAGTAAAAGAAAGCTTGGTGGTAAGGAACTTTAGGCCATTTGCCATTTTGTTGGAGGAAATTGTACAAGTATTGGAGGATTTTGGGGTCAAGGTCCTGGATTCTGAATTTGGGCCATCAATTTAGGTTATCTAATTTAGATTGTGGCCAGATCTGTGTACTCAGCCTAATAAGGAGTTTACTTTTGGGATCAGATTGGAAGTGAATGACTTTAAAAATTTTTAATGAGACAACCTAAGTGGGAGTCCTGTGGGATGGAGCCCCCATGTTGGAGAGGTTTGACCTGGGGTGGTGGTTGAAATCAAAGCATCCCTTGATGTCTCCCGTCACCGGACAGAGTTCCACTGGAGAATGAGAGGGCATCCCCTCCTGCAATCCCATTGGTGGAAGACTCCTGGGGTCCGGATGAGCCAAAAGGCAAGGGTCTTCGGCTGGGTGTCTTTGTGAGAGACCACAAGGGATTTTACCTCTCTGAAGAATGAGAAGGCTGATGTTGTTTGCAGGAACAAAACGGAAAAAAGCAGCTTCTGATCTGGAGGTCTGAATACGTAAGAGAATTAAAAAATAGGAGAGGATAAGGTTAGGAGGATGCCTCCAACACCAATAAAGGACCTGATACAGGTCCTTGCTCCATCCTCATGGCAGTAAAGAGCAAAAATCTAGCCCACAATTGGGGTTGATTTCAGGTTGTGTACTGGCTGCCTTACTGACTGCCATTGAGCTATAGTGGACTTGTAGACCATGAAGGGCTGCCTCCTATCAGGGCGAAAGAAGGAAAGGAATGGAAGGAAGGTGAGAAAAAAATGGTAGAGGTTCATTAGGATAGGGAAGGGTAGAGAGTCCCAAATCCCATCCTGGGTTTCTGCACCAAATGAAAGAGAATACAAAAAGAAAATAGGGAGACAGACCTCAATAGGATTGGTGATGTTTTATTAAGCAGCAGGCAGGGGGCACATTTTCAAGGGGAAAATGGCGACTGGCTACAACAAGGGTCTGAGTTTTGTAAGGTTTAGCAGGGCCACATCATGGAAGGAGTTTGTCAGATTTTTTTGGAGGGCTTACTTTTAGCAGGCAGGGAAACTTTGGCAGATAAGGGAAATTGTGAAAGGTCAGAGTCCTCAGTTTCCATTTTCCCCCAAGGGGTTGTAAGTTTTCACTTTCTTCAGGGATGGGCAGAAAAAATATTTAAATGAATGAAGATAAACAAATCTTAAATAGCCAGTCAGAAAAAAAAGATGTTATATGTACAGGAACAAAAGAATGAAATCAGGTCTGAGGATGTGGCTCAGTGGTATAGCACTTGTTTAATATGTGCAAGATCCTAGGTTTGGTCCCCAGCACTGTGAGTGGAGGGAGTGGGGGGAAAGAAAAAGGGATGAAATTATCTGGGTTTGGTGACACATGCCTATAATCCCAGTGACTCAGGAGGCTCAGGCATAAGAATTACAAGTTTGAGACCAACCTTAGCAACTTAGCAAAGCCCTAAGGACTTAGTGCGAACCTGTCTGAAAATAAATAAAAAGGGCTGGGGATGTGACTCAGTGTTAAGCCACCTTGGTTTTTAAATCCCCAGTACTGCCTCCCCCCAAAAAAGGGGGGGGGGCAAGAATGAAATCAGATTTCTCATTTGAAATAAAGTGAAATGGTAATACTGTAACATCTAAGACTGAAAAAAATAATCAATCTTGATTTCTGTATCTACCAAAAATATCTTTTAAAAAATGAAAGTGAAACAAAGACATTTGCAGACACATTTTTAGACCTAGACTATAAGAAATGTTAAAGCACATGCTTCAGGTAGAAGGGGGAAAGTGCCACTTGGCTATCTAAATTTGAATCTAAAAGATGGGGGAGGGAGGAAGAGAAGAGTACCAGAAATGAAAAGTATATGATTAAATTTAATTTTTTTTTTAATTAAAATAATGTCAAAAGAGAATTGATGCTTTGGGGAAATAAATTTGTTGAAATAAATGCATGATGACAATCAGATAAAGGTTAAAAACTGAGTGCATAGATATACAATTTAAGAGTCTGATATTATGGTGTAAGTGGTATAATTAAAAACTAAATTGTAATAAGTTAAAGGAAACTAATACAAAGGTATTTTCCTTTAGGTGCTTAAAAAAAAAAAAAGCCACAAATTTGGTGGTGTAAAACAACAAAAATTTATTCTCTCACAGTCCTGGAATTCAGAAATCTGTAATCTATTGCTGAACCACAACCAACCTTTCAGTACCATTGTGCTTGTTCTAGAGACTCTAGGGGAGAACTCATTCCCTGCCTTTTCCACCATCTGGTGACTGCCAGCATTCCTTGGTTTGTGGCCTTACCATCCTAGTATCTGTTTCTGTGGTTACATTGCCTTGTCTTTTCTGGTCTCATGTCAGATTTTCTTCTGCTTTCCTCCTATAAGGACACTTATTACATATAGGCTCCACTTATGTAATTCAGGATAATATCAGTCTCATAATTCTTAGCTTTATACAGCAAGCGCTAACACTACATAATTTTAAGAATTGTAATAAAGTACAGTAACCAGAATACTATGCTATTAGCATGAGGATAGGCAAAACTGAACAGTGGAATATAATAGAGTCTGATTTTTTAGAAAGATACAAAGGCAGTGCCATGGAGAAAGGATAAGAGTGTTTAAATATTTCAGAATCCCTACACACACATACACACACACACACACACACACACACACACACATATACAAAATGAACTTGGAGCCGCTCATACTGTATATAATGATTAACTCAAAGTTGACCATAATTTAAATGCTAAGGTGGATTCAACCCAGGGACTTTGTGCTAAGGTTTCCAACCCTACTTCAGGAATTTTAATTATTTTATTTTATTTATTTATTTATTTATTTATTTATTTATGTACCAGGGATTGAACTCAGGGGCACTCGACCACTGGGCCACATCCCCAGCCCTTTTTTGTATTTTATTAGAGACAGGGTCTCACTGAGTTGCTAAGTGCCTCGCCATTGCTGAGGCTGGCTTTGAACTCGTGATCCTCCTGCCTCAGCCTCCCAAGTGCTAGGATTACAGGCGTGCGCCACCGCGCCCGGCCTCCTACTTCAGGAATTTAAAGTTCACTTTGTCTTACAAATGGTAGTAATCTTACTATTGTTGATAATAGTACTGAATATTCTGTGTTTGAAAAAGATTGGACTTTGTGCATTAATTAGGTATTATCGAAATACTTTTCTGGTACCATTCTATTCTGATTAAAATGGATAGAATTTGTTTTACACTTAACATTTCAGTAGCCCTAGAAAAGGGTTCTGAATGCTTTTTCATTAAATATTGAAATGTCATTCAATTATGGAATTCAAGGTTTAATAGTGGGGTAGCTGAAATTGTGTATAATAGTCCAGTAGATTTTAATATCAGAACTTTGCAGAATTGCTTTCATAATTTAATTCTACTTAAATATCTTTATAAAGGGTTAGGGTTAACATACATATACATGTAAGATTTTAGGGGAAATTTGCATGTGAGTGACATCCTGGGTTTGATTTTTAAGAGTGAGAAATGACTTCTTTTAGAGAGGGGACATTACTTTGAGTTGTTAAAGGAAGTAGTTTGATAGAAGGAAAGAATGTGGATTGTAACATTCAAATTTAAGGTTTTAGTTTTATCTAATGTTGGGGTTGAGATGCTATGTACATAATTTTACTTGGATTAATTGCCATGTAAGAAATGTTTAGTCTCTGTCACGACTTAATGGAACTAGTGAAAAAAAACTGTCTTGCCTAAACACTGTATGTATGCCCTTTCATACAAAGCATGTGATTTTTCAGAAATTGTTTTATATCAATTTTAAACTTTTATTTGTACTTGAATCTAGACATATTGATCATTTACATTAATGTCTTTTCTCCCACATTTTTAGTATTCTTGATTGTTTTTGAGTTTGCAGTTTTTACCTTACTCATTTTAAAAGTAGACATAAAAATTGTTTTTTTTGAGTTGAAATTGACAGTTAATTATTTTTAATAACTTTCCCAATGTATGCTTATTTTCCATTAGAAATTTTTATAGGCTTGATTGTAACTTGTAATTGGAAAAGTGTAGTGAAGTATTTTTAAATTAATATTTTAAAATCTCATGGTGATAAATCTCAAAGAATAATAGAAATAGAATATATGTATGGAAATATAAGTAACAAATATATGAAAAAATTAACAGCATTTGGTAAAATCCACTTTGAAGTATTTGTTTATATAAAATTTATTTTAGGTGCTGTTTTATTCCTAATATATTGGAAAACTTTTTTTTCACTATTGGGGATTGAACCCAGGGCCTTATGCATGCTAGGCAAATGCTCTATCACCAAGCTGTATCCCAGCCCCCGTGGTAAACATTTTTATGAGGAAAATAGGATCCTCATGCCAGTCATGTTTTGGTGGCCCATTCAAGTATACTGCTCTTTTTGTAAACTCATATAATCCTTTCTGAAAGAAATTTAACTGTGTGTATGCACATATATATGTTGGGAAATTTCTTCTGAAATGATTATTTACCTTACTTGTTTTTCACTTTGCGCACTCTATATTAATAGTCTGTTTTTCAATTTTAGGTATGAATATCGTGTGGAGATGGTTCATCAGTCCTGCAATGATCCTACTAAAAATATCATTCGAGAATTTGCATCTGACTTTGAAGTTGGAGAATGCTGGGGCTATAATAGATTTTTCCGTTTGGACTTACTTGCAAATGAAGGATACTTGAATCGACAAAATGATACAGTGATTTTAAGGTAAAAGGAAATATTTGATATTGTGACTTTTGTTATGGAAGAAATAATGTCAAAATTTTAAAGTCCATTCATTTAATGAAGAATACTAAAATCTATACTAACCTTACTAGTTTCTTAACTATTTTATTTCAGAAGTCCAAAGTATTTAAGTGTATAATAAATATCAGAAGTTTGTTCAACATCTACTTATTAATGCCATGATAAAGGAAACTATCACAGATTGAAGACCTCTAATCTAAAAATCTAGAATACTCCAAAATCCAAATCTTTTTGAGTGTCAACTTGATGCTAAAAGTGGAAAATTCCACTACCTGATGTCATGTGAAGAGTCACAAGTCAAAATGCAGCCATGGTACAAATATTGTATAAAATTTCCTCCAGCCCATGTGTATAAGGTATAATCTGAGAACAGTGAGGGATCAAATGCCTATTTTTTTTATTTGATAGGATATGTTATATTAAGTTACTGCTTTTAGAAACCAACTTTGCTTCTTTCTAGAAAATAGCAAATTCAAAATAGGAGACTAGACCGGGTCTGGTGGTATAGCTCCATGGTAGAACTCTCGCCTCAACATGTGCAAGGCTCTGAGATCAGTCTCCAACACTAAAAAAAAAAAAAAATTGGAATAGAGATGAAAACCAGCATGTGATGCTTGTTCATATGTTCTTCACCAGAAGGAAAAGACTATGCAAAAACTTTAAAACAACAGCCCCACTTAATGTTGGGGTAACTTTCTTTAATTATTTTTTTCCTGGTACTCAGCTTGAATCCAGGGATACTCTACCACTGAGCTATATCCCCACCCCTTTTTTTCTTTCAAAACAGGATTTTACTTAATTGCCCAAACTGTCCTCGAGTTGCTGGAATTACAGGTGTGTGCCACTGCACTTGGTTTATTGAGGGTAGCTTTTATAGGTCAGAAGTTTTTGAGGCATTATTACATGAAGTTATAATCTAATCATAATGAGAACTTGAGGGTGGTTTTTTTTTTTTTTTTTTTTTTTTTTTTGTGGTACTGGAGATTGAACCCAAGGGCTCTCTACTACTGAGCTACACCCCTGGCCTATTTATTTATTTATTTTAAAATATTTATTTGTTTGCTTTTAGTTGTACACAATACGTTTGTTTTTACGTGGTGCTGAGCACCGAACCTGGGCCATTTACGTGCTAGGCAAGCGCTCTACCACTGAGCCACAACCCCAGCCCTGGCCCTTTTATTTTTAATTCTTTTGAAACAGGGTCTAATTAAGTTTCTGATGCTAGGTTCAAACTTGAGATCCTTCTGCCTCAGTATCTAGGATTACAGTCGTGTACTACCACCAAGCCTGGCTGAGAACTCGAATTTTTAGAAGAGGAGATTCAGATGGTCTGAGCTGAGAAGTTTCAAACGTGTTTAATGGTTTAGAAAATTTTCATCAAAACAAAATTTTTTCCCTAATTTCATTTATTCTGAATTCTTTTTAACTGAGTTGCCATTATATCAACCTTTACAATTATGTCTTCTTCCTAGCTTTTCTGGGAGAATAAAGACGTGAAAAAAAGGGATATGATTTTTGGTGTAGGAAAAAAAATTAGTGATTGCTTGTATTTTCTTTTGGGGACATTATTTGCATTCTGCTTCATAATGTTTCTGGGTTTCATTTTATTTTTCTAATTGTTCACAAAGAAAAATAATATCTTATTTTTATTCATTTTGTTGGTCCTGGGGATTAAACCTAGGTACACTTTACCACTGAGCTAAATCCCCATCCCTTTTTACTTTTTGACACAAAATGTCAGTAAGTTTCTGAGGCTGGCCTTAAACTTGGATTCCTTCTGTGTCAGCCTCTTGAGTCACTGGGATTTCAGGTGCATGCTACTATGCCTGGCATTACATCATCATCATTATCGTTATCATCATCATCCTTATTGGGGATTGAACCTAGGGGAGCTCTACCTCTGAACTACATCTAAAGCCCTTAAAGTTTTTTTTTTTTTTTTTTTTTTTTTTTTGTAGTTGTAGATGGACAGAGTGCCTCACACGTGGTAGGCAAACACTCTGCCACTGACCTACAGCCACAGCCATTAAATTTTGAGACAGGGTCTTGCTGTGTAGCTGAAGGTGGCGTCTAACTTGCAATTCTCTTGCCTTAGTTTTCAAAGTCATTGGGATTATGGAAGTGTGCCACCATACACCCAGCTTCACTATGAGAAATAAGTTGTTGCTATTTCACGCTTCAGTCATGAAAGTGCAAAGTTATTCAAATACCAGTTTACTAACCTACTAAAGAACCATGTTTTAAGATGGGCATGGTGGTGCACGCCTATAATCCCAGCACTTGGGAGGCTGAGGCAGGAGGATTATGAGTTCAAAGCCAGCCTCAGCAATGGTGAGGCACTTAGCAACTCAGTGAGACCCTGTCTCTAATAAAATACAAAAAAGGCCTGGGGATGTGGCCTAGTGGTTGAGTGCCTCTGAGTTAAATCCCCAGTACCAAAAAAAAAAAAAACGAACCATGTTTTATAGTCCTTGTTCTTGCCTTATTTTAATGATAGTTGTGTTGAATCTTTCTGATGGCAATCTTGTGTGAGATTTTCCTTTCTTAATGTAACTTAAACTGAGCTCAAGCATTTATTTAGGCCATCCCCGTTTAGCACAAAGCCTTTACTTAGAGATGGAATATTAGTATAGAAACAGATTCCCTGTGATGTTTAATTATTTACACAGCAATATATAGATGGAGTCTGTACCATGTGCCTGACGCTGGGCTGATAATACAAAAGGAATTAAACATGATTTTTGTCCTTAGGGAACTCAGGATGAAATGGGTAAATAAAAACAAAATGTGCTATTTTATAAAGTAATGCTGTAATAGCAATATAAGTAAATTCCTGTAGCGTTCATGGGGAAGAGATTTTAATTATTATCCTGTTACTCTTAATATTTATTTAATGAAAGCTTACTCAAAATTATTTTTCCTTTGTTACTGGAAATTGTACCCAAGGATGCTTTATTTGTACTTATTAGAATTTCACATGTACTTATTTATAAGAAAGTTATTTAAGCCTTTCCTGTAACTAAATGTGTATTTATTTATTTATTTTATTCTTTCCTTAAACGAGGAACAATTTCCTGCTGCTTGCTTGCTTTTGTTTTAATGGCGCCTATACTAAAAATAATGTGATACCAGGAGTGCTCTACCACTGAGCCACGTCCCCTGCCCTGTTGTATTTTATTTTTAGACAGTTACTAAGTTGCCTAGGACCTCTCACTAAGTTGCCGATGGCTTTGAACTTGTCTTCCTGCCTCAGCCTCCCAAGCGGCTGGGATTACAGGCTTGCGCCACCGCCCAAGGCTCAAAGAAAATTCTTTTTAGAAGGTTTTTTGTTGTTGTTGTTGTTTTTGGTACTGGACTCAGAGGCACTCGACCACTGAGCCACCTCCCCAGCCCTTTTTTGTATTTTATTTAGAGACAGGGTCTCACTGAGTTGCTAAATGCCTCACTATTGCTGAGGCTGGCTTTGAACTCGCATTCCTGCCTCAGCCTTCTAAGTGCTGAGATTACACTGCGCCCGGCTTTTAGAAGGTCTTACTAATATGTTACCAACCGATCCTATCTAGGCAGTCTCTACTTATAATGGTGGTTGCATGAATCAGCTCTACCCTCTAATCCTTTACTAAAATTGTATACTTGGCTGCAGTCGGCTATTAGTTTGTCAGTAATACTATGTGTAAAATCCTAAGGGGGAAAAAAAACAACCCAAATGACAGCTGTGGTCACTTTCCATTTTTGTGACAAGTACCTGAGATAACTTAGAAAAGTTTTATTTTGGCTCAGCTTTGGAGGTTTCAGACCATGGCCTAGTTGCTTTGGTCATGTGTTGAGGCAGCACATCATGGCAGAAGCATGTGTTAAAGTAAATCTCTCTTGATTGGGACATGAAAGAGAAGGGGGAAGCTGCTGGAGTCCCACTGTCCCCTTTAAGAACAAGTCTTCAGTGACGTGAACTCCTTCCAGTAGCGCCACTCCAGGCCACAATCCTTCAGCATGTGGGCCTTTGGGGGGACTTTTAAGATCCAAAGTACAGCAGTAGCTAACATCAGGGTAGAAGGGATGCAAGGAGGGAGAAAGACATAGATTTACAAAATGATCTTGCTTTGTGGTTCTTTCTTCCAAAAAAAAAAAAAAATCATTACACATGTATTGCATTTTCCCCCCACTGTAAATGCAGCCATATTTGGCTCTAACAAAGGTAGACATTTGTTTCATTTAATGATTAAAAAAAATACACATAACTGTAGATACATTAAGATCTTATTTATCCACTAATGTGATTTAATGGAAATGCTTATTTTTTCCTAATCCTAGCTGAAATATGTTATATTGTGATATAGGGATTTTTTAAACTATAAACTATCTAGAGGGGTTGAGTAGTAGTATAGTTTGAGCATGTGATTCTTTAGGGGACAGTAAAACAATTCTGGGTGTCTAAAGCAGTGAGTTTTCTTGAGTGATAGGAAATAGAGTAGCACTTACATCAAGCTTTGTTTATTTTGCTAGGGTTTGACCTAGGTAATAAAGGTAGGTAAGTATTATTTCTACTTCTTTCCCGTATAGTGTGGTCCTCCTCTTCTCTACTTATGATCATCATTTTATTTGAGCTTTATTATCAAAATATATATGTTACTACTAGAAAGGTACAGTTTTAAGTTTACAGAACTTTCTGTCATTATGATTTGTGGACTACCCATGTAAATGGTGAACACAGGGAGCTCTAGTTCATTTGAATTTTGACCTTACAACAAAATCAAAACTAAAATTGTGGAATTTATAGTTACAGATACAAGGCTAGACATAATATTTTACTGTTTGGATTATTTTTCATGTGGAGCAATTCTTTTAAGGTTTCAGGTCCGTTCACCAACTTTTTTTCAAAAATGTCGGGATCAACATTGGTATATCACTCAGTTGGAAGCTGCACAGACTAGTTATATCCAACAAATAAACAATCTTAAAGAGGTAAGGAAATAACATCTACTTCTAGTTTAGTGTTTCATACTATCCTTTTTGCCTGTTACATTTGGAATTATATTTTGGATACTTAATGCTTTTTATAATTTTGTAGAAAAAAATCCAATTATTCTGTTTCCCATCTTTTGAGCCTCTAGGTTCTGCACTTTCCCAGTTTGGTAGCCACTACCTACATTTGGCTACGTCAGTGTAACTTAATTAAAATTAAAGACATAGTGACTTAGTTGTAGTGGCCACATTTCAAATGCTTGTGTTAGGCATTGCAGATGTAGATCATTTCCGTTATTGCTTAAAATTGTATAGCGTTGCTCTAGTTTGAGGTAAATTCTCTGTGTTTCTCTCAGTGACTAAGACAAGTCCACAATTTGTCTTGGATTTAAAGGATTCAAAACTATAGAATAATTGAAAGTTGCCAGGTCTTGAACTCTCACTCTGGTTGAATGAGACTTAGAGAAGATCCATTAATGAATTTTTATTTTAAATGGTGAAATTGCCTGAGAAATTTTTTTTCCTTAGTGGGAATTTTGGGGATTGTTAATAGACAAGGGAGAAAAATTTGAACAACACATACATCTGGAGATTTTCATGTTAAGTGTACTATTTTAAACTATTGGGGCTGGGTATGTAGTTCAGTGGCAGAGCACTTGCTTAGTATGTGCAAGGCCTTGGGTTCAATCCTTAGCCCTGAGAAAAAGAAAAAAAGAAATAACTGCCTGTATTCACTATATAGTTTGTAATTATTTATGTAGCTTGGGCTAAATATGAAAGGAGGAGAATAAATGAAGTATTTATCTTTGCTCTAGATTTTTTTTTTTTTTTTTTTTTTTACCCAACAGAAAGCAGAAGTGGGTGAAAGAGATAGTTCAAGAAATAGCTTTAGGGGCTGAGGTTGTGGCTCAGCGGTATAGCACTCGCCTAGCCCGTGTGCGGCCCGGGTTTGATCCTCAGCACCACGTAAACATAAAATGCATTGCATTGTGTACAACTAAAGCAAACAAATAAATATTAAAAAAAAAAGAAGAAGAAGAAGAAGTAGCTTTAGGAAATTGGACACACACCTGTGATCCCTGTGACTTGGTAGTCTGAGGCAGAAGGATTGCAAATTCCAGGCCAGCCTTAGCAACTTGAGAGATCCTATCTCAAAAAATAAGGAAAAGGGTTAGGGATGTGGTTCAGTGGTTAAGTGCCCCTGGGTTCAATCCCCAGTACCAAAAAAAAAAAAAAAAAAAAAAAAAAAAAAAGTAGTTTTAGGAATATCTAAATCCATTTTTTATTTGTTCATGACAGCAGAGTGTATTATGACATATTGTACATACATGGAGTATAACTTCCCATTTTTGTGGTTGTACATGATGTGGTATTATACTGGTCATGTATTCATACATGAACATAAGAAAGTTAAGTCCCATTTATTCTACTGTCTTTCCTATTCTCATCTCCCTTCCTTTCCCTTCATTCCCTTTTGTCTAATACAACGAACTTCTAGTCTTCTTTCACTCTGCCCCCTATTATTGTGTGTTAGCATCCGCATATCAGAGAGATCATTTGGCCTACGGTTTTTTGGGATTGGCTTATTTCACTTAGCATGATAGTCTCTAGTACCATCCATTTATCAGCAAATGCCATAATTTAATTCTTCTTTATTGCTGAGTAATATTCCATTGTGTATATGTGCCACATTTTCTTTATCCATTCATCTGTTGAAGGGCACCTAGGTTGGTTCCATAGCTTAGCTATTGTGAATTGAGTTGCTATAAGCATTAATGTAACTGTGTCACTATAGTATGCTGATTTTAAGTCCTTTGGGTATAAACCAAGGAGTTGGATAGCTGGGTCAAATGGTGATTCCATTCCAAGTTTTTTACGGAAATTTCCATGCTGCTTTCCATAGAGGTTGCTCCAATTTGCAGTCCCACCAACAGTGTGTGAGAGTACCGTTCTCCCCACATCCTCCCAGACATTTATTGTTACTTGTATAATTGCCATTCTGACTAGAGTGAGTTGAAATCTCAGTGTAGTCTTATTAATTTTCATTTCTCTAATTGGTAGAGATGTTGAACATTTTTTTCATATGCTTGTTGACTGATAGTATTTCTTCTTCTGTGAAGTGCCTTGTTCAATTGCTTTGCCCATTTATTGTTGGGGTTATTTGGTTTTTTTGGTATTAAGTTTTTTGAGTTCTTTGTATGTCCTAGAGATTAATGCTCCACATGAGGTGCAGGTGGCAAAGATTTTCTCCCATTCTGTAGGATCCCTCTTCACAGTGTTTGTTTCCTTTGCTGTGAAGAAGCTCTTTAGTTTGATACTGGCCCATTTATTCATTCTTGACTTATTTCTTGCACTTCAGGAATCTTATTGAGGTATTCAGTTCCTAAGCTGACATGATGGAGAGTTGGGCTTACTTTTTCTTCTGTTAGGTACAAGGTCTCTTGTCTAATGCCTAGGTCCTTAGTCCACTTAGAGTTGAGTTTTGTGCAGGGTGAGAGACAGGGGTTTAATTTCATTTGGCTACATGTATGGATTTCCAGTTTTCCCAGCACCATTTGTTGAAAGAGGCTATCTTTTCTCCAAAATACATTTATGGTGTCTTTATCTAGCATTAGATAATTATATTTATGTGGGTCTATCTCTGTGCCTTTTATTCCATACCATTGGTGATGAATGAAGATGTCTATTTTGTTGCCAATAACATGCCATTTTTTGTTACGATAGCTCTGTAGTATAATTTAAGGTCTGGTATTGTGATGCCTCCTGCTTCATTCTTCCTGCTAAGGATTGCTTTGGCTATCTGGGCCTCTTATTTTTCCAAATGAATTTCATGACTGCTTTTTCTATTTCTATGAAAAACATCTTTGGAATTTGAATAGGAATTGCATTAAATCTGTATAGCACTTTTGGTAGTATGACCATTTGACAATATTAATTCTGCCTATCCAAGAATTTGGGAGATCTTTCCATCTTCTAAGGTCTTTATCAGTTTCTTTCTTTAGTATTCTGTAGTTTTCATTGTAGGGATCTTCACCTCTTTTGTTAGATTAATTCCCAAATATTTTATTTTGTTTTTGAGTCTATTGTGAATGGGATAGTTTTCCTAATTTCTCTTTCAGTTGATTCATCACAGATGTATAGGAACTTAATTGATATATGGGTGTTAATTTTATATCCTTCTACTTTGCTTAGTTCATTTATGAGTTCTAGAAGTTTTCTGGTGGAATTTTTTTTTTTTTTGGGGGGGGGGATCTTCTAAATATAGAATCATGTCCTTGGCAATAGGGATAGTCTGATAGTCTTCTTTTCCTATTTGTATTCCTTTAATTTCTTTTTTCTGCCGAATTGCCTTGTCTAGAGTTTCAAGGACTGTGTTGAAGCCATGAAAGAGGGCATTTTTTACTTTTTAGAGGGAATGCTTTAAATTTTTCTCCATTTAGAATGATGCTGGCCTTGGGTTTAACTTATGTAGCTTTTACAATGTTGAGGTATGTTCCTACTATCCCTAGTTTTTCTAGTGTTTTGAACACGAATGGATGCTGTATTTTGTCAAATGCTTTTTCTGCATCTAGATCCATTTTTTGAACATATTTATTTTAGTTGTAGATGGACACAGTATCTTAATTTTATTTATTTTTTTATGTGGTGCTGAGGCTCAAACCCAGTGCCTCACATGTGCTAGGCAAGTATTCTACCACTGAGCAGCTCCTAGATCCATTTTTTAACTTTAAATTGTTTTTTATCTATGCTAATGAGGCACTGCTTAAAATTAATGTTAATGCTGTTATTGTTTTAAAAGAGACTTACTATTGAGCTGTCTCGAACTCAGAAATCAAGAGATTTGTCACCACCAGATAATCATCTCAGTCCCCAAAATGATGACACTCCAGAGATGCGAGCTAAGAAGTCTGGGTCATGCTCTGACATGCTTCTTGAAGGTGGTCCTACTACAGCTTCTGTAAGAGAGGCCAAAGAGGATGAAGAAGAGGAGGAGAAGATTCAAAATGAAGATTATCATGTAATAATTAGGCCAGTTTTAGACTTACAAGAGAAATTATAGAATCTTGGTTTCCAACATATAATATAAGGGAAACAATGTCCTGAAAATGTTGTCCATTGATTTTCTATTTTGTACACATTCTGTAAATGTTAATGTTTATGAGTCAGAAGTGGTTGAGCATTTCAAGATTCTAAAAGTTAGTTTATTACAGAAAAATATACATTGTATGAAACAGACTGCTGAACATTCCAGAAACTAAACTATGTAAATTGTGGATTTAAATGTGTTCTGTTTTCATTTGCTGAAACTAGTAGGTATCTTATCATTGCATGTTGGTAGAATTATTAAGGATTAGGAGATAACCGTTTTGTTCCAGCTAAAAACAACCAGAAAAAGAATTCAGGAAGTGTTTGTTATTTCTATATAGTTAAGACAAGGTACAGAAAGAAGCAAGATTTTTTTGAAGTTTTTAATTTTGAGGTGGGAAACTTCGGGGTTTTTTTTAAATGAAGTACTCAGTTGGGAGAGAGACTAGATGATAAAGTTAAGCACATTGATGAAATAAGGAGGTAACAAGGGTTAGAATGAAACCATTAAACTTTGATAGACTGAATAAAAGAAAAGGTGCAGTTTGTGGGTAAGACAACCAAAAGTTGGGGACATTTATGCATATTTTTTCTATGTAGATACTACGGTTATTTCATGACCTTGAGGAATATGAGGACTAGTTTGGACTTGAGGGATGGTTTGACATATTACTTTGTGAGGAACCTTGCTAGAAAGGTGACGTGGAATATTTGAAGCATTTCCAGTTCCATTGAGGACCCAGCTAAAATTAATTAATTAATTGGTTGTGGCATCAGTTAGTGTTGTTGTGCTCAGCAGTATAGACACAGGGGCAGAGAATAGAATTCTGAAACCTGCATAAAATTCTTTCATGGTCTGGATTGGATGATCAACAGGGTGGAAACATTTACAACAGAATTCTTCTTTTCTTTGCTTTAATCTAGAATGAGCTTTCAGATGGAGATCTGGATCTGGATCTAGTTGGTGAAGATGAAGTAAATCATCTTGATGGCAGCAGTTCTTCTGCCAGTTCCACAGCAACAAGTAACACAGAAGAAAATGATATTGATGAAGAAACTATGTGAGTAACCCACGTTACCTACCAGTTATAAAGCATCTGAGTGGTGATTTTTAGAAGCATATTGATAATTTAGTGGTGATGTTCAGCATTTTCTCTAGATATGGTATAATAAATAAAGGAACTTGAAGTAAATACTAAATCAATAAACAGCTTCCCTCTCATCTCTAGGTTCTAAGCCAAGAGTTTTGGGTTTTAACTTTTAATTTTGAAATTATTTAATACTTAAGAAAACTTATAAAGTATTATTTAGAGTTTCCATATTACCTTCATATGGATTAATTCCCAAATGTTAATATTTTGCTTTATTAAATTTTTCTTTTTTCTTTACATAACTTTTTTCCTGAGATACTTAAGATTAAGTGAATATATTTTTCCTTGTGTACTTAAGAATTTTTTATATAACTGTAGTGCAGTTATTAAGCTCAGGAAATTAATACTGTGGTACTATAACCTCTTAAAATATTGTCAGTAACGTCCTTTGTCTGGTCCAGGATTCTATCCCGGATTACATTAGCCTCAGAGTAGGTATTTTGTAGACAGTCCCTCAATTTGGATTAGTCTGTTTCCTCATGACTAGATTGAGTTGGGCACTTTTGGCAAGAATACTACTGAAGTCATGATGTATCTTTTTCTGTGCATGATGAGTGGAGTCACACATGATATTGCATTACTGATGATTATTAGTTTTGATCATTGGATTTAGGTATTGTCTCCCAGGTTTCTCCATTCTAGAATTACTTATCCTTTTTCATTAATGAATATCTTATGGGGAGCTTTTTACAGAGATACTGTATATCCTATTTCTCACATCTCTTGATGATTCTTACTTGGAAAATGTTACTGTGTGATTGCTGTTTTAGTCAGCTTTTTCACTGCTGTGACTAAAAGATCTGACCAGAACAGTTGTAGAGGAGGAAAAGTTTATTTGAGGGCTCAATGTTTCAGAGGTCTTAGTTGAGGTGAGGCAGAGCATCACAGTGGAAGAGTGTGGCAGCTCACATGAAGATCAGGAAGCAGAGAGAGAGAGAGAGAGAAACTCCACTACAGTATACAAAATATATAGCTCAAAGCCAATATATAGCTCAATCTCCAATGCCCCACCTCCTCCGCTTACCACTCAGTTAACCCCATCAGGGGATTAATTCATTGATTGGTTAAGGCTCTCACAACCCAATCAATTCTCTGAACTCTCTTGTATTATCTCACAAGTGAGCTTTTGGGGGACACCTCACATCCAAGCCATAACAATTGCCAATGATGATTTTCTAATTCCATTATTCCTTCTGTACTCTATTAATTGATTGATACATAAATTTCAATAGTATCAATTCTTATGTTACAAAATGGTTTTAATCCTTACTATCATTTATTTCGTTACTCAGATTATTATACATTTGGTTACTGGTAACCTGTTACAGCTAAGTCCTGTGTTCTTTGAATATGTCTCCATCATTTAAGAAAAAATTTTTTGTAGCTGTAGATGGACAGAATACCTTTATTTTATTTGTTTTATTTTTATGTGGTGCTGAGGATCAAACCCAGTGCCTCACGCATGCTAGGCAAGTGCTCTACCACTGAACTACAGCGCCAGCCCTCCATCGTTTTTAAGCTCTTTTTAGCTTTGTGATACTATAAAGCACCTCAGATTCATCTTGTACTTTCTCTGTCGCAGCCCTGTATCAGCTGTTAAACAAGAGTTCAGATGAGATGATTTGGGGTTTGTATTTTTTTTTTTTTTTTTTTTTTTTTTTTTTTGTATTTTTGCAGTGCTGGGGATCTAACCCAAGCTTTCACACATGCTAGGCAAGTGCTCTACCCCTGAATTATATTCCAGCCTCAAATGAGAAGGTTTTTTTATACTTTGTGGTACTAGAGATTGAATCCAGGGGTGCTCTACCACTGAGCTACATCCTCAGCCCTTCTTATTTTTTTATTTTTTAGACAGGGTCCTACTAAGTTGCTAAGAATGGACTTGGATTTACTATCTTCCTGCCTAAGCCTGCCAAGTTGCAGGGATTACAGACATGCACCATCACACCTAATCCCAGATGAGACTTATTTTTAACATCCTATTTGGCTCCCTTTCATTCTCACAAAATTAGTTCCTCAAAATAGACCATTTTTCACCTTTAGCATATATATTAAGTTGTATAAAAGGGGTTAGCTAGTTAATGTGAAGCCTAGGTACTTTTTAAGTCCCCTAAATGAGAAGTCCCTAATGAGAATGTGAGCTTTTTAGATGTCTAGAACTGATTGATTTGAATCAAGATGGAAATTTTACAGTTTATTCTTTAATAGCACTTTCTATGATGTGAAATCCAAATTGCTAACAGACTAAATATATAATTCAATCTGAATTACTACTTTGACTGTTATGGCTCTTGGCTTTTTTTCAAGATTGTTCTTAAGGCAGTTGGGTTTTATGTAAAACTTGATTCACAGCCATTCTAATAGTGTTTGTGTCCTGTCCATATACATTGATCTATAGTAATATCTTAATTCAAATTATTTTATATAATTCATAGAAATAACAGCACAGGTTAATTTTCCTTCCTTTTATAGATTCACTCATATTCAGTAATATCCCCTACTCCCCGCCCCACTGCCACAGTACTAGGGATTGAACCCATTACCTCACACATGCTAGGCAAGCGCTCTACCAGCAAGAAGGCAAGCTATATTTCCAGCCCTTCTTCCTTTTATTCTATTTACTTATTTTTATGCGGTGCTGAGGATCAAACCCAGTGCCTCACATATGCCAGGCAAGCATTGAACCACAACCCCAACCCCTCAGCCCTTTTTCCTTTTAGAAAGAGGAAATAGGCATATAGTCTTTTTGACTAGTGATCATTATTGGCTTTTTTAACTGGAAAAAAATATTCATTTATTTCCTTTTTTCCTTCTCTTTCTCAATTTTCTCCATTCATGGTTTTTCTGTAATAATATTATTTATTTTTCCTGGCATTTAATTTCTTTCTTCTTTTTTTTTTTTTTTTTTTTTTTTTTTTGTGGTTACCGGGGATTGAACTCAGGGGCACTCGACCACTGGGTCACATCCCCAGCCCTTTTTTGTATTTTTATTTAGAGACAGGGTCTCACTGAGTTGCTAAGTGCCTCGCCATTGCTGAGGCTGGCTTTGAACTTGCGATCCTCCTGCCTCAGCCTCCCAAAGTGCTGGGATTACAGGCTTGCACCACCGCGCCCGGCTTTAATTTCTTCTTTTTATTTTGAGATAATTATAGGCTCACGTGTAGTTATAAGAAATAGTAAAAGAGATCCCATTACATTTTACCCAGTGGAATATCTTGTAAAACTGTAGTACATCACCATAGTCAGAATGTTGACTGTGATATAGTCAGAATCTAAAACATTTTCCTCACCATATGAATTCTTCATGCTGCTTTTTTTTTTAATATTCATTTATTTGTTTTAGTTGTACACAACAATGCCTTTATTTTTATTTATTTATTTATTTTTTGGTACTGGGGATTGAACTCAGGGGAACTCGACCACTGGGCCACATCCCCAGCCTTTTTTTTTTTTTTTTTTCTTTTTTTTGGTACCAGGGATTGAACTCAGAGGCACTCAACCACTGGGCCACATCCCCAGCCCTTTTTTTTTTTTTTTTTTTTCTTTTTTTTGGTACCAGGGATTGAACTCAGAGGCACTCAACCACTGGGCCACATCCCCAGCCCTTTTTTTTTTTTTTTCTTTTTTTTGGTACCAGGGATTGAACTCAGAGGCACTCAACCACTGGGCCACATCCCCAGCCCTTTTTTTTTTTTTGGTACCAGGGATTGAACTCAGAGGCACTCGACCACTGGGCCACATCCCCAGCCCTTTTTTTGGTTTTAATTAGAGACAGTGTCTCACTGAGTTGCTAAGTGCCTCACCATTGCTGAGGCTGGCTTTGAACTCGCGATCCTCCTGCCTCAGCCTCCCAAAGTGCTGGGATTACAGGCGTGTGCCACCGCGCCCGGCTGCCTTTATTTTTAAGTGGTGCTGAGGATCGAACCCGGGCTGCGCACGTGTTAGGCGAGCGCTCTACCACTGAGCCACAACTCCAGTCCCCTCCATGCTGCTTTTTTATAGTCACATCCACTTTTCTACCCACCTCACCTCTCTTTAACTCCTGGCAATAACTCATTTAAAGATTCCCCACTTAAAGAATGTTGTTTAAGTGGTAAATAAATAGCCTTCAAGTATTGACTTCTTTCTCTTAACCTAGTTCTGAAGATTAAATCCAGGTTATGGTATATATTAATAGTTCATTTCTATTTATTGCTAAAAAGTAATTCTTTGTTGTGGATATTGCACAATTTGTTCAGCCAACCCATTGAAGGACATCTGGAATGTTTCCAGGTTTTGGCTATATTCTGAATAAAGCTGCTATAAATATCTGTGCACAGGGTTTTTTGTTTGTTTACCAGGGATGCTTAGCCACTGAACCACATCCCCAGCCCTTTTTTATTTTTTATTTTTGAGACAGGTCTTCCTAAGTTGCTTAGGGCCTCACTACGTTTCTGAGACTGATCTCGAACTTGCAATCCTCCTGCCTGAGCCTTCTGAGTAGCCGGAATTATAGGAATACTCCACTGTGCTGATCCTGTGCACAGGTTTTTTTTTTTTTTTTTTTTTTTTTTTTTGGTACCGGGGATTGAACTCAGGGTCACTTGACCACTGGGTCACATCCCCAGCCCTTTTTTGTATTTTATTTAGAGACAGGGTCTCACTGAGTTGCTAAGTGCCTCGCCATTGCTGAGGCTGGCTTTGAACTCGCGATCCTCCTGCCTCAGCCTCCCAAAGTGCTGGGATTACAGGCGTGCGCCACTGCGCCCGGCTCTGTGCACAGGTTTTTATGCCAGCATAATTCTTAATTTCTCTGGAATAAATGCACTGTTGGATTGTATGATAATTGCATGTTTTGTTTTGAAGAGAATTTGAGTTATCTAGAATGGCTGTGCTATATTACATTCCCTTCAGAAGTATATGAGTGATCCAGTGGTTCCTCACGAGGTTTTGTATTTTAATTAGTTTTTTATTGAATATTGTGTGTTTTTTATCATAAACAGGGTTGGATTTTGTTATGTGCGCTTTTTGGATCTACTCAGAGGGTCTTTTTTTTTTTATTCTACTGATAAGGTATATTATAATTCTCTTAAATATTGTTGGATCCATTTGCTAATATTTTGTTCATGTTTTTAATGTGTTTCATCTTTCTCTGGCTCTTTTTTTTTTAAATACCTTTATTTTTATTTATTTATTTATTTATTTTTATGTGGTGCTGAGGATTGAACCAGCTGGGCAAGTGCTCTATCACTGAGCTACATTCCTATCCCCTGTGGCTCTGTTTTATAGCCTGCTTTTACTACTGGGTAAAATCTCTGAGCTAAAGCTCTGAACTGGAATGAAGAGAAAGGTGTACTTCTCTCTCCTGCTTTAAAAGCTGAGCTGACTAGGCAGTGGAGCAGTGAGCTTAGCTCTTCTTAGTTTGCTTTGTTAGCCCTGAACCTTTACCTTTTGAATAAGCTGTGACAAGGGCAATTTGGATCTCAGCATTTTCAGCATGCTGCACCCAAGTAGAGCCTCTATTCTATATATGGGTCTGGGCAGAAAGGAACCCCTTACCTCTTGGTCATATACTCCTAGACCTTGGCATCAGCAATATTTAGCTGGAGGCAAAATGAGAAATACTGATTTCTTACCCCTTCTGGGAATATAGCCACTTCTTGGGAGCTGCAGGAAGTGGAATATCTTTGTACTTGACTGTTCCATTCTGAAATGGGATTTCTATTTGAATGAATTTGAAGGGGAAGAGGAGTGATTTAGATTCAGGTACCACAGATCCATACTCTATTCTTAATAAATTTCAATTGGGGATGCCATTGAGGGATGCTCTACCACTGAGGTACATCCCCAGCCCCTCTTTTTCTTTTATTTTGAGACAGGGTCTTGCTAAATTGCTGAGGCTGGCCTTGAACTTGTAATCCTCCTGCCTCAGCCGCCTAAGCTATTGGGATTATAGGCCTGTGTCACCTGGCCCAGCTTAATGTATATTTTTTTGAAGTAGATGTTTCTTCATTTGTTCTGTTTCAATAGAATCATTTCAAGAATCCTTAATTTTTTTTTTTTTGTTGTTGTTGTTTTTGTTTTTGTGATTCTAAAGATTGAGTCCAGGGCCTCATGCATGGTAAGCAGGCTCTTTACCACTGACCTGCATTGCCAGCCCATAAATGTTTTATTTAAAAACTGTCACCAGTTTTCTTGAAAGCAAGTCTGCAGAGCTCCTTAAACCATCAAGCTGGGAGCTGATCTTAAGATTTCTTTAAACATACAAAACTAACATTGATTAGCATCCACTTATCAGAGAAAACATTCTGCCTTTGGTTTTTTGTGATTGGCTTACTTCACTTAGCATGATATTCTCCAACTCCATCCATTTACCTACAAATGCCATGATTTTATTCTCTTTTAATGCTGAGTCATATATAACAAATTAGAACAAATAAATGAATTAATTTTTAAAAATTAAAAAAAAAAACTAACATTGATTTCTATTCCAAATAGTACTTTGTAGTTTAAAATAGTGTTTTTTCGTATAAGAGAGTCTTCATGAGTACTAATAGGAAGCAGCACCTTTTTTTTTTTTAAGTTATTTTAGTCCTGGACGGTAATATAGACTTTTATTTTTTAAACATTTCCTAATTTTACTATCATTAGGTTACCAGTTTTTTAAACCTATAATCTCTTCTACTTACAGTGGTTCTCAGATTTTCTGATTTAAAAATTTAATGTTGCCAACTCTACCTTGATTTTAGTGGGTGACAGCAGGAGGGTGATGGAAATTGATTCCAGGGGCACTTTACCACTGACCTGCATCCTCAGCCCTTTTTGAGACAGGATCTTGCTAATTTTCTTTCTTTATTTTTAAATATTTATTTATTTGTTTTAATTGTATACATGCCTTTATTTTTACATGGTGCTGAGGATCAAACCCGGGCCGCGCATGTGCTAGGCGAGCCCTCTACCACTGAGCCACAACCCCAGCCCTCACTAATTTTCTAAGATTGGCTTTGAACTTGTGATCCTCCTGCTTCACTACCTTTCCTGTTTCTGGGATTATATATTCTTTGATATTTTTAAAAGTTTTAGGGCTGGTGTTGTGGCTCAGTGGTAGAGTGGTAGAGTAAAGCACTGGGTTTGATCCTCAGCACCACATAAAAATAATTTTTAAAAAAAATTATTAATTGTTGATGGACCTTTATTTTATATACTTATTTATATGCAGTGCTGAGATTCGAACTCAGTGCTTCACACACGCTAGGCAAGCACTCTACCACTGAGCCACCACCCCAGCCCCTAAAAATAAATTTTAAAAAATAAAGTTATATTATAAAAAAGACTTCCTTCCTTTAAAAAAAGTTTAGATGTCAAATGGTTGTTTGTACATTAACATTACTCATACATATGATGCTGACAAAAGTCATTATTTTTGCATGTAGAAATATTCTATCTTCATAGGAGAAAGTTGGTACACTTGTTATAAATTCTTTGAAGTGTGACAGATACAAATGTCAATTGTTTTTTTTTTTTTTTTGGTGGTGCTGGGGATTGAACCCAGGACTTTGTGCTTGCAAGGCATGCACACTACCAACTTACCAACTGAGCTATATCCCCAGCCCCACAAATGTTAATTGTATTTACTTTGTGAGAATAACAAATCTTGTTTATTAGGTCTGGAGAAAATGATGTAGAATATAACAACATGGACTTGGAAGAAGGAGAACTGATGGAAGATGCAGCTGCTGCAGGACCTCCAGGTACAAGACCTACAAGCCATTCTGTCTTGTCTGTGCTCTTTTCTGACCAGACCATGTTTTAATAAATGATAGACACTGCTCTATGTGGTTCATGGTATTAAAAGTGCTGTATATTATAGTATGGATTTTGGAGTATATTACTAATGAAAAGTGTGCTTGTGTATTAGGCACTGTTTGAAGACCTTTATGTGTACCTTATTTTGTTTACTTAGAAAATTCTGTGAGATAGGTTCTAATAATGTCTATTTTTTTTTTTTTTTTTTTTTTTTTTTTTTTTTTGATACCAGGGATTGAACTCGGGAGCACTCGACCTCTGAGTCACATCCCCAGCCCTATTTCGTATTTTTTATTTAGAGAGAGGGTCTCACTGAGTTGCTTAGCACTTTACTTTTTTTTTAAAGTGGGGCATGAACTTAGGGGCACCTTACCACTGAGCCACATCCCCAGCCCTTTTTATTCTTTATTTTAAGACAGGATCTAGGTAAGTTCTTAGGGCCTCACAAAGTTGCTGAGGCTGTTCTCAAACTTGTGATCCTCCTGCTTCAACCTCTCCAGTACCTGGGATTACAGGCATGTGCCACTGTGCCTGGCAATATCTACTATTTATAATTATAGAATCTGATGCATACAGAAATATAAAAAGTTGCCGTGTTTCACAATTAAGTAAATGTTGTTTAATTCAAAGCACAAGTTATATACTATTCGATTTATGAATCTTATTTGTGTTAAGGCTTGGTTGTGATGGATTGAATGTATTTTGTGAGAAGGACATGAGTTTTGTGGGTCCAGAACTACTGCGCATGTAACTGAACGATATAAACTGAGTAATTTATGAAGAGTAAAAGTTTATTCAGCTCACAGTTCTAAAGAATAGAAGTTCAAGATTGGCCAGCTGCATCTTATGAGGTAGTCCTTGCTGATAGAAACTCTGTAGATTCCCAAGGCAGCATAGGGCAGCATATGATGTCCTAGCTCAGGTTTATCATCCTCCTTTTATAAAACCACAGTACATTGGATTAGGACCCTACCTTTATTGGCCTTATTTAATGTTAATTATCTCCCAAAGTTCTAACCTTCAAGTACCATAGTCAGATTAAGTTTCTTAAGTGGGGTTTAAATTTGAACATGAGTTTTGGTGGGAATTTTCTTTCTTCCTTTTCTTTGTTCCGTCCTTGTGGTGTGTGTGTGTGTGCGCGTGCATGTGCGCACACATGAGCACATGTGGTCTAGGGATTGAACCCAGTACCTTGTATATGCTTGGCAAGCACTGTAGTACTTAATTACGTACCCAGCCCTTATTATATTTTATTTTGTAGACAGGGTCTCCCAGTTTCCCAGGCTGCCCTTGAACTTGTGATCCTCCTTCCTCAGCCTCCCAAATAGTGTGAGCCACAACACTTGGCTTGGTGGAGATACACAAAACATAGCATTCTGCCTCTAGACCCCCAAAACTCATATCCTTCTCTTATACAAAATAAATTATGTTCCAAAGGCATAATTCATTCCAACATTGACTCAGAAGTTCAGGATCTCATCTAAAACTCAAGGCAAACGCCTTCCAGCTGTGAGCCTGTGAAATAAAAAGAAATGATCTATTTCCAACATGCATCAGTGGGACATGCACAGGGTAAACATTCCTATTTCAAAATAGAAGTAGGCTGAAAGAAAGGCCTATCAATTGAAAGAAAGTACAAAATCCAGAAGGGCAAACAGTAAGTTTTAAAGCTTCAGAAGAATCCTCTCTATATGTCACCTCCTGTACACACTCTGGGGCAAAGAACAGGCATCCAAGGCCTTAGGAAACCCTGCTTTTGTGCCTTCACTGGGCCTGGTTCAAGTGGCTATACTCAGGTTGCATGCTGGTCCTGTGGCTCTACAATTCTGGGATCTCAAAAGCCACACTCCTGCCTCCCACATATCCAATAAGCATACTAGTGGAGAATCTCTATGGTGGTTTAACCCCTGTGGCAGGTTTCTGCTTAGACTCTGGGGCAGTTAGGTAGAGGTTGCAACACCCTCATAACTCTTGGAATCTGTGAGCCTGCAGACTTGAAAACCACGTGAGTGTAGATATCACCAAAGCTTACTGTTAGCACTCTCTGGAATACAACCTGAGTTATACCTAGGCCTGCTTAAGTCATTACTGGAGTAGCTGAATACTGTACCAGATGTAGGAAACAGAGTCCTGAGGTGGCCCTTGGCAGCAAGCCCTAGAAGAGTGCCTATTTTCTGAAACTATTCTGTTCTCTTATGCCTGAGGGCTTTTATCCCATTGTCTTGATGATTGGCAATTGGCAACATTTTATGGAGTTTGTCTGTCTAGCAGTGCAGGTAGAAAGCTATGCCCTCAGTATTCCCTTCTGAACACCCTTTTTCTTTCTTTAGGAGGGTAAGCTGTGAATTTTCCAAATCTTTAGACTCTGCTTCCATCTTACAGATTTCAGCTGTAGGTCATGCTTTTGCTTCTGAATCTTGTTTTATGATGTTAAAAAGTACCCACAAAGCTCTTGGAATATTTTGCTTAGAATTTTCTTTTTCTAAATACCCTAGGTCCTCACTCTTGGATTCTGTCTTCAGTAAAGTCCTAGGGGCATGGATATAGTTCAGCCAAAATCTTTGGTACTTTAGAGCAAGATAGCCTTTTGGCCAGTTGCTATTAAAGCAGTTCTTCGTTTAAGACTACATCAGTATGGCTTTTACTGTTCACATTTCTATCAGCATTCTGATCATGATCATTTTGCCAATCTCTAAGAAGTTCCAAACTTTCCCTAGTCTCATTGTTTGAGTCCACACCAAGGTTGTGTAAAGTGCTCTGTTTATAGCATTCTAGGCCTTTTCTAGCCTACTTCTCCAAACTCTTCTAACTTTTGCCCATTGCTCTTTTCCAAATCTATTTCCATCTTTCAGGTATTTTTATGGCAACAACCCCATTCTCAGTACCAGTCTTCTACCAGTTTTATTGCTATAACAATAAACCTGAGGCTGGGAGATTAATAATAAAGAAATGAGGTTTATTTAAGTCACATGTTTGAAGGTCCAAGAACTTGGCAACAGCATCTGCCCAGCTTCTCATGAGGGCCTCATGGCAGATGGCATCATGTCAGGAATGTATGTGAGAGTGGTTAAGTGAGTGCATGTGAGAGTCCAAAACTTGAGGGATAACCTTCCCTTTATAACAACCCACTCTCATAGTAACTAATCCAGTCTTGAGAGATCTAGCCCAATCTCTCAAAGACATTAATCTGTTCACTACAGTGGAACTCCCATGGCCTAAGAAAAAGTTCTAACCCTTCTCAGCAGTTACATTGGGAATCAAATGTTAACATGACTTTGGGGCCGGGGTTGTGGCTCAGCGGCAGAGCGCGCGCCTTGCACGTGCGCAGCCCGGGTTCGATCCTCAGCACCACATAAACATAAATGCATTGCATTGTGTACACCTAAAGTAAATAAATAAATATTTTAAAAAAATGTTAACATGACTTTGGGTGGAGTCACTCGAACTATAACACCTATGTTGTCCTTATTTTGAGTATATTTTGTGGGGGGATGATATGTATTCTTTTCCATTCAAGACCTCCTTTGTTAGCATTTCAACTTCAAACCTAAAGTACTGTTCTCTCCCTGCTCCACACTTTATTTTGGGGGTGATCTTGTCCACATCTGTATTTTAGTTATTCATACTGATTACTCTCCAAGTTGTACATGTAGCCTTTATCTTTCCGATAACATTCAGATCTGTGTAGCAATTCAGTGTGACTCAGCACCTCTCAAACAAATCATTACCTTCTACCAACTGTCTGTGAGCAGTAGTCATCATCTTACTGATTGTGCATAAATCCTTGATAGTGCATAAATTCATTCATCCCATACCAGTCTATTACTAGTTCAGGCCTCTCTTTCCAAAAAGCCTTTCTCATGTGGGTTTTTGTATCCCTTATTGTTCCTCTCCGTTGTGTCTCTCACACCAAGAGTTTGAATGAAGTGTTTTCCTTTCTTTTCATTAGTATCTGACCATGTTATTTCTCTACTTTAAAAGCCTTTATTGGATAGGCACAGTGGTGCCTACCTAGCAACTGGGAAGATCACAAGTTCAAGGCCAGTCTTGGCAACTTCGCATGACCCTGTCTCAAAATAAAAATTAATGAGCTGTGGATGTGGATCAGTGGTAGAGCACCCCTGGATTCAGTCTCCAATACCAGAAAAGAAAAAAACAGTGTTTTAACAAAATAAGTCAGTGAACAAAAGCTGAATTGGGATGAGATAGGGCAGAATCTAGAAGTGCTTTTTTTCTTACATGCTAGCTATGAAGGTGCATTTCAAGCCTGGAATGGTATTTCAGAACTATACAGTCATCTGAAGAGTCATGTCATCTAAAGAATTAGGATGTTAGGACATCTGTTAGAAAGGAGGTCAGTCTTATAGAGAAACTAGGTGTCTTAGTCTGTTTTCTGTTACAATAACAGAATGTCTGAGACTGGCTAATTTATATAGAAAGGATTTATTTTGGCTCATGGTTGTAGAGGCTGGGAAGAGAATGGCACCAGAGTCTGTTCATTTTTTGCTAAGGCCCTAACACTGCTTCAGCTCATGGAAGGCAGCAAAAGGGCAAGCAGATACTTTCAAATGAGACAACATGAAAGGTAATCCTGCTTTATATAAACCCACTCTAGCATTGTTATGGTTTGGGTCTCAAATGTCCTCCAAAAGCTCATATGCTAATGGCCTGGTTGCCAACATGTAGTGTTATTGGAGGTGTAGTGTTATTGGGAGGTGGTATACATCTTGTAGGAAGTGTGGAGCCTAGTGGAAGGAAGTTCTATCTTGGGGGATGTGCCATTGAAGGGGATATTGGGGCCCTCACCCATTATTATTCCCCTCTCTCTCCTTGTTGGCAGCCATCACCTGAGCAGCTTTTTTCTGGTGTGAGCTGCCCACCATGATATTTTACCTTGCCATAGGCCCAAGGCCTGTACTGAAACTCTGAGCCAAAATAAACCTTTTCTCCTTTAAATTGATTTTCTCAGGTATCTAATCACAGTGACAGATAAATAACATCTAATACCTCTAATCCAGTCCCATGAGAGCGAGAATTTATTCCTGAAAGCATTAATATATTTGTGAGGGCTCTGCCCCCTTGATCCAAACATCTCACTAGGTCCCCACTTCTCAACACTGCTATATTAGAGAATTAAACCTCAGCATGAGTTTTGGCAAGGATAAATCTCATTTACTAGGTATTAAAGTAAAATGGTATTAATAATTTCATTTATAGTCAGTATCAAATAAGGAGATACCTTGAAATAAGAAATGCTATTGAGTTAGTTGCTTCCCATAAGAATTGCTTTTAGTTTATCAGTTATTTTCATGTAGTTGAAAGGGAACTTCTGTTTTTAAAAAAGTGCTGAAAAGATTATAGGTATTGTACTAATCCAAAATATTAGCTCACTGAACCAGCATTGCAAGAAAAATCTAGTTTTTATTTGTTGGCCATATGTGATTTATAAAAACATAATAATACTTGAGGAATAGAACACACTTCTATAAAAAACTGATAATTTGTAAGGTTATTAATCAAAACCCTTATTTCAAGGTAAAGATTTTTAAGTTACTTATTCCACATATGTTTAATGGATGCCCTATAGGCATCAGGCACTTCATTGTACATTGGGATTATAAGAATGACTGAGCATCATATTTCCTATTGAGAAACCAACACTGAAAATATTGATAAGGATGGCACCAAATATGGGTGGATCCACTAATTGGCAGTAGACTTTAGTAAGGGAGCTATACTTGATCCCCAGTCTTTTTTTTTTTTTTTTTTTTTTTTTAATTTTGAGACAGGGACCTTACTTACTAAGTTGCCAAGGGTAACCTGAAATTTGGTATCCTCCTGCCTCAGCTTCCTGAGTCAGTGGAATTACAGGTCACTGCATTCAGTGATTCATTTACTTTTTTGAGGTGTTCTTTGTATTTTCTGTATAAGCATCACTTATCTGATTATAATTTTAGTGGCCGTATTCTTGATAATGAAAAGCTAGAAGAAACCTAAATTTTTTTCCAATGAAGAGAAAAATAAATTGGATATATTCATATACTGGGGGATGTTGCACAGCAATAGTAAAGATAAATAAACTGCTATGTTACACCAATATGGATGAATATGATAAGCATGTTGAGTAATAAGCAGGGTATAAGAGTTCATTCCCTGTTAATATTTTTGTATAAATTCAAAACTTATTATGTGTTTAAATTAGGATAAAGATGCCTGGCATTGGGGTGTATGCCTATAATCCTAGTGACTTGGAAGGCTGAGGTAGGAGGATCACAAGTTCAAGGCCAGCCGGGGTGACTTAGACCCTATCTCAAAAAAATGAAAAGGACTGGAAATGTAGTTTAGTGGTAGAGTGCTCCTGGGTTCAATCCCCAGTGCTTGGCAGAGGGTTGGGGGGATTACTTTTGGGGAATAGGAGTAGTAAGCAATTTTAGGAGACATTGGGGTAGGGGTGCCAGTAATCTGTTTCTTCATTAGGGTGCAATCGCTTTGTATATATTTGTTAGACTCCACAGTTATGTATACGTACAGAATGGTAACAATATTAGGTCTCAGGGAAACTGAAATAGATGTTAAAGCTATTGATGACTGTGGGAATATAGTAAAAAGGATAGGAACAGGGAGTAACTAAAGTGTTTAAACCACCAAGGAAAGCAGTTTTTTTTCAGTGATGAGAGTAATTGGCTAGAAAACAGAAGCAAGATGGGATTGATGGTTGCTCTTGGATTCTGGATACTAATGAGGTCACTGCTCAGCCACTGTGCAGTGTATCTCTCTAGCAGTCTGGTTTTCTTGTGCTTCTCATCGTGAACATGAAATCCTAAGAGAGATTTCTAGACATACATTCAAACACCATTAATTACTTTTTTTCTTTTACAAATACTTATATTTGTGCCAATATATACATTTTCTACATCTGTCTCTCTCTTTGTTTTGCTTTGCAGGTAATAGCCACAATTATGTGGGTGCCAGTAGCAGAATGTCAAGAAGAGCACATTTATGCTCTCTGCCGCTACTAGTAGTTTATTAGACATTGATCCTTTAATATTAATACACTTGTTGGACCTTAAGGACCGGAGCAGTATGGATAATTTGTGGGGCTTACAGCCTCGCCCACCTGCTTCACTTTTGCAGCCCACAGGTAATATGATAACAATAATAATTTTTCTTTTTTTCTGTTGTTCCCTAAAAGAGAGTTGTTGAATTTTTTTCCCAATTATTTCATCTAAGTGTTGGAAAATAGTGAATTTCTGTCACAGATTGATTTTTCATTTTATAAGAATGACATTTATAGCAACCAAATTATTATTTTGTTATTATTGCCCGAAGGTATTAGCTGCAAAAACAAATTATAAATGCATGGTGGCACATGCCTATAATTCTAGCTACTCAAGAGGCTGAGGCAGGAGGATTGCAAGTTTAAAACCAGCCTGGGCAACTTAGTGAGACCCTTTCTCAAAATAAAAAGGGCTGAGCATGTAGCTCAGTGGTAGAGCACCCCTGGGTTTAATCCCCAGTAGCACAAAGAAAGGAAAAATAGAGCCTTTAAAAGGTTTTTTAAATGATTTGCCATTTATATTGTGCCTGATTGATAGTTTGGTCCATGTGAAACTTTTTAGGCCTATCTTCCAAGTGGAACTGTGTCCAGATTGAACACAGGAAAAAAAAAATTGTTTAGTCATGCTCTGGAGTTCCCCAGTACTGAAGAAGAAGGAAAAGAAGAGAAGAAAGCTAGGGACATCTCTCTCTCTCTCTTTAATGTGTGTACAGTGTGGGGTAGTACTGGGGATCAAAACCAAGGCCTGATGCTTGCTAGATAAGCCCTCTACCACTGAGCTACATCCCCAACCCCGAGATACATAATCCTAGTGAACATCTGTTTTTACTGAGTGTGAAGAAGATGAGCCAAGTAGAGACTTTTAGACAGAAATAAAATCAAGAGAACAGAGTCATAATAACCTATCTCTGAGTGAAGGCTAATAAAAGACCCAACTTTATCTTTGTTAAAAAGGCTTGCTTCACTGGGTATGGTGATGCACGCCTGTAATCCCAGTACTTGGGAGGCTGAGGCAGGAGGATCACAAGTTCAAAGCCAGCCTCAGCAATGGTGAGACACTTAGCAACTCAGTGAGACCCTGTCTCTAATAAAATACAAAAAAGGGCTAGGGATGTGGCCCAGTGGTCAAGTGCCCCTGAGTTCAATCCCTGGTACCCCCCCCCCAAAAAAAAAAAAAGGCTTGCTTGGACTTCGATGTTTATTTTGATTCTTTGTGTACTCTTTTGTGTGTGTGTGTGTGTGTGTGGTACCGGGGATTGAACTCAGGGGCACTCGACCACTGGGCCACATCCCCAGCCCTTTTTTGTATTTTGTATTTGAGTTGCTAAGTGCCTCACCATTGCTGAGGCTGGCTTTGAACTCGCCATCCTCCTCCCTCAGCCTCCCAAGTGCTGGGATTACAGGCGTACGCCACCATGCCCGGCTTTATATACTCTTTTTTTTTTTTTTTTAATTTCTTTTTGATATGACAGTAGTGTGTATTTTGACATTTTATACATACATGAAGTATAACTTATCCTAATTAGGATCTCATTGCTGTGGTTGCACATGATGTGGAGTTTCACTGGACATGTATTCATATATGAACATAGAACAGTTGTGTCTGATTCATTCTTTTTTTTTGGCGGGGCTGGGGATACCTGGGATTGAACTCGGGCACTCAACCACTGAGCCACATTTCTAGCCCAATTTTGTATTTTTTTAGACACAGGGTCTCACTGAGTTGCTTAGCACCTCACCATTGCTGAGACTAGCTTCGAACTTGTGATCCTCCTACCTCAGCCCTTTGAGCTGTTGGGATTACAGGTGTGCACCACTGCACCCGGCCTGATTCATTCTACTGTGTTTCTTAATCCTATCCCCTTTCCCTTCCCTTCCCTTCCCTTCCCTTCCCTTCCCTTCCCTTCCCTTCCCTTCCCTTCCCTTCCCTTCCCTTCCCTTCCCTTCCCTTTTGTCTAATCCAGTGAACTTCTATTCTACCCCCCTCCCTTTGTATACTCTTTATTTCAACACATAAAGTTAATGAACATCAATTATGTGTCAGACTAACTGTAAGCCCCTGTTTTTTCTTTTTTTTTTTTTTGAGGGGGGGAGTTGTTTTGTTTTGGGTCCTGGGGATTAAACCCAGAGGTGTTTTACAAATGGGCCACATCCCAGTCCTTTTTTTTTTTTGGAGACAGAGTCTCACTAAGTTGCTGAGGCTGGCTTTGAACTTGTGATCCTCCTGCCTCAGCTTCCCAAGTTGCTGACCACTTTGCTCTAAAAGGAGCATTTTAAAAGGTGTCAAGTAATCATATGAACCAGATTTTAAGATACATGTGCTAAGTAGAATTAGTCAAGCTGGGTCCCTTCTATGGAAGGCTTTTCATGCTAGTCTGAAGAGTTTATTCGTAGTAGGTAGTAGAGAGCTGTTGTTTCATTTTAGGAAAGGGTTGATTGAAAGTATATTTTAGAAAGCTGACAATGATGAGAAAGCTATGAGAAATGAAAATTTAATCAGGATCTGAGAGGGAAAATTCATACATTTTTATTTATTTGCTCAGTCATATACTTAAAAAATATGTGGACTTGGGATAAAGTTTTCAGACTCTTTACAATGAAAAAGTTCTCTTTGGGAGCATATGGTAAAGCTTTGTGGTAGAATGAAGTGGGTGCTTAGCATGCAAAGGTCATAGGTATGAATTTTAGCACACCCCCCCCAACCCCCAGAAAAAAAAAAAAATTCTTTCAACCTCTAGGGAATACTAATCAAGGCCATTTTTAATTAAGATTTTACTTATAACATGGCAGTGATACTATTTAAAATTTGTTGAAGTTAGGGTCTATAGGACTTGGTAACTAATTGGAATGTGGTCAAGAGAACTAAAGGACCTTAGATGACTAGGAGAAGGGTAGCATCATTGACAGATATGAAGTCTGGAGGAAAAGCTATGGAGAATTGTCCTTTCTTAAAGCCATAAGCAAATGATGTAAATGAGACTCGCTTTTAATTAACTTCATAGCTTAGTGCATTCAAGAAGTCTTCTTATTGGCAGTGTGAGAACTTTGAATTGTTATTAGTCCCAAAGCAACTTACACCGTCTGGTCTTTGCACTTACATAGTACCAAAATTGATTTCACTCTTCCAGTTGGATTGTGAGTTTTGTGAGGGTCAAGACTGGGGGTTTGTCTTATTCGTTGTCGTATCCCCTGCCCCTTATAATTCCTAACATTTAAGATAGGCTTATAGTCATTGTTTATCAACTTATTACCTTATCATGGGAGTTTGTCTTGAGTCTTTTTTATTTTCCCTTTTCGGAATTTTACCCATCCTTAATCACTTTATAGTAAAAATAAACTGAAACACATGGATTAAGATTTTCCTATTTGTCTATGTAGATGTGGAGTAGGAGTGGGGAGCCACAAAGATTTTGTTCAGAAAACATTTTTAACCTAAAATATGAAGAGATTTAATATCCACCCTTAAGTTGTGTATATTCTATTGATTTGTTTCCTCTATTTTAGGTAAATTGGTCAATAGAACTATAATCTATAGAGTAGAATAGCAATCTTAGTATACTATACAAATTTAGGTAAGAATTAACTTGTGAGGAGGTGTGTAGCTGGTACAGGTTCCTGAAAAAGGAGATATTTTGATTATATCTGATGAGCAAAGGGACTAGAAAATGTGAAAAGAATGGAAGTGTGATAGAACATGGATTATATATTAGAGCTGCAAGTACAGATTTAGCATTCCTAATCTACAATCTGAAATGCTCCAAAATCTAAAACTTCTTGAGCACGGACATGATGTTAGATTTCAGATCATTTTGAACATCAGCTTTGTGGGTTAGGAATGCCCATCTGGTAAGAGCTGTGGAAATATTCCAGAATCTGAAACATTTCTGGTTTGGGCATTCTTTTCTTTTGTACTAGGCATTGAACCCAAGTTCAAACTATTCCAGTCCTTTTAATTTAATTTCATTTTTTTTTTAATGTGGTGCTGAGGATCAAACCCAGTGCCTCACATGTGCAAGTCAAGTGCTGTACCACTGAGCTACAATCCCAGCCCCCTTATTTTTTATTTCGAGACAGAGTCTTGCTAAGTTGCTTAGGGCCTCACTAAAGTTGCTGAGGGTAGTCTCAAGCTTGAGGTCCTCCTGCCTCAGCCTCCTGAGTAGTTGTGATTACATGTGTATGCCACCATGCCCGATTTGGTCCTAAGCATTTTGGATAAGGGATTCTCAACCTGTAACTCCAAAAACTAGAGGTACGTTGTGAATAGAAGTAGAAGATAAAGCCACTGACAAATAAGGTAGAATTAGGGGAGTGTCTGGTGTGCCATGTCAGTACTTCTCTAACTGCTATAGAATGCTATGTTAAGAATTCTAAGCAGAAAGTAATAATCTGATTTGAGTTTTAGAAAACCTCTCTAGCATCTTGGTGGATATCGGATTGGATGGGAACAATGTTGCAGAGTATTTTTTCACAAACTTTGAATCTTCTGAGATGCCCAACAACTCTGTTGCTGTATATTGCCTTCATTATACAAATAAGCAAATGGACTCAAAGAAGTTGATAATTTATCCACAGTTATAGTAACTAAATGGTAGATCTGAAACCAAATCCTGGCTTTCTAAAATCTTTGGTCATGTTCTGTTATGAATGTTTTCTATTGTAAGTAACAAAATGCTACTAAATGTCAGCTTAAATAATTAAAGCACTTAATTATCATGCATGCTAATTCTGTACATGGGTGATTTCAGGTTCATCCAGTATATGGAGGCAGGGCATTGGATGGTTTTCCTGTGATACTCTTGCCTCTTCTCTCATGGTAATAAGACAGCTACCATAGTTCCAGGTATTGCATATTGCGGGAATATGTCACTAGCAGGAAGTAAAAGGCAAGGTAGAGAAGAAACCTTATTCGTGCAACCTGGAGAACAAAGTTTTTACTATTAAGATTTTTTTGGCAAGGCAGAGGTGGGGTTTTGGGGTTGACTATTGGACCAACCACAGTGTTTTACCTTTTAGCGTTTTTCTTCTTGTTGCATTGCCTAACCAAGTTTAGTGTTTCTGCTAATAATTGTTTTTTGTTGAGTAGATTACCTATAGGTCCCCTGGTTTTGTTTTTATTGTTGTTGTTTTTGGTACTGGGGATTGAACCCAGGGGCACTTTGTCACTGATTCACAACTCCAGCCTTTTTTATTTTTTGAGACAGAGCCTCACTGAGTTGCTTAGGGCCTAAATTGCTGAGGCTGTCCTTGAATTTGGAATCCTCTTGTCTTAACCTCCCAAATTACTTATATTACAGGTATATGCCACTGCATCTGGCTTGCTGTTTTTTAAATTTGACTTGGTTTCTTTTTGTTTTGAGTCCATTATGTTTTTGTGCTATGCTGGGGTTTGAACCAAGAGCCCATACACTGAGCTACATTCCCAGGCCTTTTTTATATTTTATTTTGAGATAAGGTTTTGCTAAATCCCCTGGCTGGTTTTTAACTTGATTTTCCTGTCTCAGGAAATTGCAAGTAACTGGAATTGCAGGCATCCACCACACTGGGCTTTTTTTTTTTTTTTAATAAACAAGTCTTGCTGTGTTGCCTAGACTGGCCTCAAAAATCCTGAGCTCAAGTGGTCCTCCTGCCTCAGGCTTCCCAGTAGCTGTAACTGCAGGCATGTGCCACTGTGCCAGGCTAGTGTTCTTTGACTTCAAAATTGAATTTTAAGCCAGGCGCGGTGGCGCACGCCTGTAATCCCAGTACTTTGGGAGGCTGAGGCAGGAGGATCACGAGTTCAAAGCCAGCCTCAGCAATGGCGAGGCACTTAGCAACTCAGTGAGACCCTGTCTCTAAATAAAAATACAAAAAAGGTCTGGGGATGTGGCCCAGTGGTCGAGTGCCCCTGAGTTCAATCCCTGGTACCAAAAAAAAAAAAAAAAAAAAAAATTGAATTTTGAAGTCCACCTCTGCCTTGCCAAAAGATCTTGATAGTAAAATTTTTGTTCTCCAGGTTGTAGGAATAAGATTATTCTTTACTTTGTCTTCTACTTCTGCTAGTGACATATTTTCACAATACATGATACCTGGAACTGTGGCAGTTCTTTTATTACTACAATAGAAGAGAGAAGAGGCAAGAGTATCAAAAGAAAACCAAAAGGTTTAATCCCCATGGCTTGGGAGTCTGAGGCAGGAGGATTACAAGTTCAAAGCCAGCCTCAGCAATTTAGTGAGGCCCTAAGCAATTTAGTGAGATCCTGTCTCAAAACTAAAAAAATAAAAAGGACTGGGGATATAGCTTAGTGATTAGGTACTTCTGGGTTCAATCCCTGGTACCAAATTTTTTTTTTTTCTTTTTTAAACCTCTTTTTCCATTCCTTCCTAACAGAAGCATATATCCCCTTTGTTTGTATTTTTTTAATATTTGGGTGGCAGGGAGAAGAAACTAAAAACAACTTCAATTACTTTCTGTGAGAAGAGAGAAAAAACACTGTCCTAATTTAGTGATTGTAATTTTTTTATATTATGTTCTGCGGTACTTACCATGTATATCTAATAGCAAAGCAACTTTCTAAATTTAGAATACACACACACACACACACACACACACACACACACCTTCATATAAATATGTATGGCAGATTTGACAATGTAGCTTCTAGGTTTTTCTTTTCATTTTTTCAATCATGAACATATTAAAAACAGTAGAAAATTTGAGAAAAGTGGAGAAGTATAAAGGAGAATGCACAAGTCAGTATGGCAGCATTTATATTGAGAATTGAGTGATTATAATGAGACTCAGCTACAACTTCGTAGGTGTGAATAAAGTTAGTATGTGTGTCTATCCTTATTTTACAATTTAATGCCTTTCTTTTTTTGATACTAACTAAAGCACTTTAGCTTATTTTATTACACATCAAAATTGCATATATTTGTGGTACAAAATGATGTTATGAATGTTAAAATTTATATTAACATGATTTGTCACTTTGTCTCTGAAGCATCATATTCTCGAAAAGATAAAGACCAAAGGAAGCAGCAGGCGATGTGGCGAGTACCCTCTGATTTAAAGATGCTAAAAAGACTTAAAACTCAAATGGCTGAAGTTCGATGTATGAAAACTGATGTAAAGAACACACTTTCAGACATAAAAAGCAGCAGTGCTGCTTCTGGAGATATGCAGACGACCCTTTTTTCTGCTGACCAGGCAGCTCTGGCTGCTTGTGGAATTGAGAACTCTGGCAGATTACAGGATTTGGGAATGGAGCTCCTGGCAAAGTCATCAGTTGCTAGCTGTTATATACGGAATCGTAAGTAAAAAAAAGGTTCCTATTGGTGTCATCTCTCTTCATATTATTTGAGAAACTAGATTGCTGATTATTTTCAGGATAATAATATATAAACATCTCTCTTCAAATTAAGACAAATCCCTGCAGACTTTTTTCCCCATCCAAAATTGAATTCTCCATATTTTTATTATATAATAAAGCTAACCGTTCTTGATTTCTTTCTTTTTTTAAATATTTATTTTCTAGCTTTAGGTGGACACAAAATCTTTATTTTACATTTATGTGGTGCTGAGGATCGAACCCTGTGCCTCATGCATGCTAGTTGAGCACTCTACCACTGATTTCTTATTCAGTTTAATGATAAGTGACAAAACATCGATTTCGTGGATCTTGCATTCTAGTGATGGAAATCAGACATTAAGATTTTTAAAGTTAAGATAATCTGATTTGGTAAAAATTGCTGTGAAGGAAACAACAGAGGATTGGGATGGGCATTGTAAATGAGGAGTGTGCTACTTAGATTGGGGTAGTCAGAGGAAGTATTTGAGGGGGAAACATTTGAATTGAGACCTGAAGGTTTGAGAGGGTGGCAACCACTCAAACATCTGGGGGAAGGAGTGTTCTGAATAAACAGAATAGAAAATGCAAAATTATTGGCACAGGATTCACTTTGCATGTTGAAAGAGTTGAAGACCAGTCTGGCTGAATAGGGTGAATAAAACACGTAAGATTAATAAGAAATTAAGTCAGAAAGTAGGCAAGATATAAATAAGGTTGGATCTTTTAAGACATCAATAAGGATTTTGAGTTTTATGTTGATTTCAAAAGGGTGCTTATATTCTTTTTTTTTTTTTTTTTTTTTTTTTGGTACCGGGTATTGAACTCAGGGGCACTCGACCACTGGGCCACATCCCCAGCCCTTTTTTGTATTTTATTAGAGACAGGGTCTCACTGAGTTGCTAAGTGCCTCGCCATTGCTGAGGCTGGCTTTGAACTCGTGATCCTCCTGCCTCAGCCTCCCAAGTGCTAGGATTACAGGCGTGCGCCACCACGCCCGGTGGTGCTTATATTCTTTACTCTTTACAAAGATGATTGTGTTGTGGAGAAGGAGCCATTATGGCTTTTATAAAATTTGGGGGCATATTTTGCAATTTTAACAGTGGGGCTTAGCCTAACAGCCACTTCCTCCCCACTCCCCTTCAGAGGGATTCCTCCTCTGTTGATCATGCTGGCCTCAAAACTTGTGCCTTCCAAATCAGCTGGGATTCTAGGCCTGTGCTACCATGCCTGATCACCCAGCAGCTTCCCTCACCCCCACCCCCCTGTACCAGGAATTGAACTCAGGGGCACTCAACCACTGGGCTACATCCACAGCCCTATTTTGTATTTTATTTAGAGACAGGGTCTCACTGAGTTGCTTAGTGCCTCACTATTGCTGAGGCTGGCTTTGAACTCACGATCCTCCTGTCTCAGCCTCCAGAGCCCTGGGATTATAGACTTGTGCCACAGCACCTGGCTCCCAGCAGCTTTTTTTTTTTTTTTTAACTGATGTTCCCATCTTAATTCCCAAGATGGTATATTACTAGTACTATTCTATATGCATAGGAGAGAAGTTAATTCTGTACATATTATGGAAGTTTTAGGCCAATAGGACTGTTTTTCCCACAATCCTAGTTCAGAAAGGCTGAATAAGAGTTTTAGGGAAAGAGGAAAACTAAGAATGATGATTAAACTTTTTGCCTAAGCAACTTAGTGAGTAGAGGGATCATTTATTGAAGCAAATCAAATAAGAGTCCAGTTGTGGGACTTCAGAGGAGATAAAGGCAGGAAGTTAGGAATTCTTTTTTAAATGTGTTAAGTTTGGGATGTCTGCTAGATATTCTAGTAAACCATCATGGGCACATGGAAGGGTACCCATGTCTGAGGTTCAGGGAGAGGTTGTCAAAGCTAGATATAAATATTTGGGAGTCAGTAGTATCTGATATTATTTAAAACCAGGAACTGTGAATAGGGCCAAAGATTGGAGAGTTTCTATGGAGAGGAGAAATTTTAGCTGTGAGGTACTTAAATATTAAGAGGTGAAGTGAAAGAGGAGAAGCCAACAACGAAAATTGAAAAGAGCAATCATTAGGAGGAGAAAAACTAAACTGTATAATAATTCTAAGAAACAAAAAAACAGCCGGGCGCGGTGGCGCACGCCTGTAATCCCAGCACTTTGGGAGGCTGAGGCAGGAGGATCGCGAGTTCAAAGCCAGCCTCAGCAATGGTGAGGCACTTAGCAACTCAGTGAGACCCTGTCTCTAAATAAAATACAAAAAAGGTCTGGGGATGTGACCCAGTGGTCGAGTGCCCCTGAGTTCAATCCCTGGTACCACCAAAAAAAAAACACATCTCAAAAAAAAAGCAGAATTGTTACTTGTGTTACATACCATTGCAAATTGTCAACATGATGATTGAATGGCAATTTAAAAACTATTCTATTGCCAGGTGTGGTGGCACACTCCTGTAATCTCTGTGACTTGAGACTAAGGCAGGAGGATTATAAGTTTGAGGCCAGTCTTGGCAACTTTGTGAGATCCTGTCTTTTTTTTTTTTTTTTTTTTTTTTAATATTTATTTATTTACTTTAGTTGTACACAATGCAATGCATTCATGTTTACGTGGTGCTGAGGATCGAACCCGGGCCGCGCACGTGCGAGGCGAGCGCTCTGCCGCTGAGCCACAACCCCAGCCTCGAGATCCTGTCTTAATATTTAAAAAGACTGGGGACATAGCTCAGTGTAGAGTGCCTCTAGGTTCAATCCCCAGTACTGCTAAAAAAGAAAGGACACAAAGAACTATTCCCATGGAATAGTGTAACACGAATAAGTGACCTGAGAAAGTGGAACATAAAAATGCTCAGGAAGTTTCACAGTGAAGTAAAACGGGAGGAGCTGTGGAGTCAGGAAGTTTATTGTTAGGTTTTTGTGTGTATTTGGGGTTGGGGGTACCAGGGATTGATCCCAGAGACGCTTAACCACTGACCCACATCCCCAGACCTTTTTCATTTTTGAGATGAGGTGTTGCACAGTTGCTTAGGGCCTCGCTAAATTGCTGAGGCTGGCTTTGAACTTGCAGTCCTCCTGCCTCAGCCTCCCAAGCCATAGGGATTACAGGCATTTGCCACCGTGCCCAGCTATATTCATTTTTGTAAAGCATATGTGCTTTTATTTTTAAAGCCACTTTTTCTTTCTTTTTTTTTAAATTTTTATTTATAGTAGTATGTATTACAGTTCATACTATACATATATAGCATCTTTTTACACAAAACAGTTTGTATACAAAGTATATTCACAGCATTCAAGTCTTCAATCATGCATTTAGAATAATGATATCCATCTTATTCAACCACTTTATTTCCCCCTTCCCCCCTTGCTCCCTTTCTTCCCCTCCCTTCCCTTTGACCATTATAGTGTTCCTCTAATCCTCCTGTGTACCCCGACCCAACAATACTGTGAACCGGCTTCCTTATATCAGAGGAAACATTCGGTACTTGGATTTTTGAGATTGACTGATTTCACTTAGCATTATATTCTCCAACTTCATCCATTTACCTGCGAATGTCATTATTTTATTCTCTTTTATTGCTGAGTAAAATTCCATTGTGTATATATACCACATTTTCTTTATCCATTCATCTACCGAGGGACATCTAGGTTGGTTCCACAACCTAGCTATTGTGAATTGTGCTGCTATAAACATTGAGGTAGCTGTATCACTGTAATATGCTGTTTTTAAGTCCTTTGGGAATAGACCCAGGAGTGGGATGGCTGGGTCATAGGGTGGTTCCATTCCCATTTTCCCAAAAAATCTCCATACTGCTTTCCATAACGGTTGTACCATTTTGCAGTCCCACCAGCAATGTATGAGTGTGCCTTTTTCCCCACATCCTCTCCAACATTTATTGTTGTTTGTGTTCTTAATAGCTGCCATTCTGACTGGAGTGAAATGAAATCTTAGAGTAGTTTTGATTTGCATTTCTCTAATTGCCAGTGATGTTGAGCATTTTTTCATGTATTTGTTGATTAATCGTGTATCTTCTTCTGAGAAATGTCTTTTCAATTCCTTAGCCCATTTACCGATTGGATTGTTTGTTTTTTTTTTTTTTTTTTTTTTTTTTTTTTGGTATCAAGTTTTTTTAGTTCTTTATATATTCTAGAAATCAGTGCTCTATCTGATGTGCATGTATTAAATATTTGTTCCCAGTTAGTTGGCTCTCTATTCACCTCACTGATTGTTTCTTTTGCTGAGAAGAAGCTTTTTAGCTTAAATCTATCCCATTCATTAATTCTTGGAATTAATTCTTGCGCTACAGGATTCTTGTTAAGGAACTTGGAGCCTAATCTGACATGTTGGAAATTGTAGCTTACTTTTTCTTCTATTAGGTGTATTGTCTCTGGTCTAATTCCTATGTCCTTGATCCACTTTGAATTGAATTTTGTGCATGGTGAGAGATAAGGGTTTAATTTCATTTTGTTGCATATGGCTTTCCAGTTTTCCCAGCACCATTTGTTGAAGAGGCTATCCTTTCTCCACTGTACATTTTTGGCGCCTTTGTCTACTATAAGATAGCTGAAATTATATGTATTAGTCTCTGTGTCCTCAGTTCTGTACCATTGGTCTACTAGTCTGTTTTGGTGCCAATACCATGCTGTTTTTGTTACTATTGCTCTGTAGTATAATTTAAAGTCTGGTATGGTGATGCCGCCTGCTTCACTTTTCCTGCTCAGGATTGCTTTAGCTATTCTGGGTCTCTTATTTTTCCAGATGAATTTCATGACTGCTTTTTCTATTTCTTTGAGAAATGTCATTGGGATTTTGATTGGAATTGCATTAAATCTGTATAATGCTTTTGGTAGTATGGACATTTTGACAATATTAATTCTACCTATCCAAGAACAGGGTAGGTCTTTCCATCTTCTGAGGTCTCCTACGATTTCTTTCTTTAGTGTTCTATAGTTTTCATTATAGAGGTCCTTCACCTCTTTCGTTAAGTTGATTTCCAGGTATTTTATTTTTTTTGATGCTATTGTAAATGGAGTAGTTTTCATCATTTCCCTTTCAGAGGCTTTGTCACTGATGTACAAAAATGCCTTTGACTTATGGTTATTGATTTTATATCCTGCTACTTTGCCAAATTCATTTACTAGTTGTAAAAGTTTTCTGGTAGAGTTTTTTGGGTCTTCTAGGTATATTATCATGTCATCAGCAAATAGTGCTAATTTGAGCTCTTCTTTTCCTATCTGGATCCCTTTAATTTCTTTCGTCTGTCCAATTGCTCTGGCCAGAGTTTCAAGTACTATGTTAAATAGCAGTGGTAAGAGGGGGCATCCCTGTCTTGTTCCAGTTTTTAGAGGGAATGCTTTCAATTTTTCTCCATTTAAGATAATGTTAGCTTGAGGTTTTGCATAGATAGCTTTTATAATGTTGAGATATGTTCCTGTTATTCCTAATTTTTGTAGAGCTTTGAACATAAAGGAGTATTGTATTTTGTCAAATGCTTTTTCTGTGTCTATTGAGATGATCATATGGTTTTTATCTTTAAGTCTATTGATGTGATGTATTATGTTTATTGATTTCTGAATGTTGAACCAGCCTTGCATCCCTGGGATAAACCCCACTTGATTGTGGTGCACTATCTTTTTGATATGTTTTTTAATCCGATTTGCCAGAATTTTGTTGAGGATTTTTGCATGTATGTTCATTAAAGATATTGGCCTGAAGTTTTCTTTTTTGGCTGTGTCTTTGCCTGGCTTTGGAATTAATGTGATATTGGCCTCATAGAAAGTGTCTGGAAGAGCTCCCTCTTTTTCTATTTCTTGAAATAATTTGAAGAGCATCGGTATTAGTTCTTTGAAGGTCTTGTAGAACTCGGCTCTAAACCCATCGGGACCTGGACTTTTTCTTGTTGGTAGTTTTTTGATAGCGTCTTCTATTTCTTCACTTGAAATTTATTTATTTAAATTGTGTATAGCCTCCTGTTCAGTTTGGGCAATTCATACGACTCTAGAAATCTGTCTATGCTTTCACTATTTTCTATTTTATTAGAGTACAATTTTTCGAAGTAATTTCTAATTATCTCCTGTATATCTGAGGTGTTTGTTGTGATATTTCCTTTTTCATCACGGATGCTAGTAATTTGAGTTTTTTCTCTACTTCTTTTCTTTAGCATTGCTAGGGGTCTGTCAATTTTATTTATTTTTTCAAAGAACCAACTTTTTGTTTTGTCAATTCTTTGAATTTTTTTAGTCTCAATTTCATTAATTTCAGCTCTGATTTTAATTATTTCCTGTCTTCTACTGCTCTTAGTGTTGATCTGTTCCTCTTTTTCTAGTGCTTTGAGGTGTGATGTTAAGTCATTTATTTGTTGTTGTTTTTTTTCTTTTAATGAAGGAATTCAATGCAATGAATTTTCCTCTTACTACTGCCTTCATAATGTCCCAGAGATGTCTATACAATGTATCTGTGTTCTCATTTACCTCTAGGAATTTTAAAATCTCCTCCTTGATGTCTTCTTCAACCCCTTGTTCATTCAGTAGCATGTTGTTTAGCTTCCAGCTGTTGGAGTAGTTTTTTTTTTTTATTTCTTTTTTTTTTTTTTTTTTTTTTTTGTGGTACCGGGGATTGAACTCAGGGGCACCCCGACCACTGGGTCACATCCCCAGCCCTTTTTTGTGTTTTATTAGAGACAGGGTCTCACTGAGTTACTAAGTGCCTCGCCATTGCTGAGGCTGGCTTTGAACTCGCGATCCTCCTGCCTCAGCCTCCCAAAGTGCTGGGATTACAGGCGTGCGCCACCGCGCCCGGCTTTTATTTCTTGTATTATCATTGATTTCCAATTTCATCCCATTATGGTCTGATAGAATGCAAGGTAGTATTTCTATTTTTTTATATTTGCTGAGAGTTGCCTTGTGACATAACATATGGTCAATTTTGGAGAAGGAGCCATGTGCTGCTGAGAAGAAAGTGTATTCATTTAAAGCCACTTTTAAAGTTAGGACAAAATACATAATAAACTTTGCCATTGTAACCTTTTATGAGGGAATTGTGCTTATTAAAATTGTAAAATGGCTGGGCACGGTTGCGCATGTCTGTAATCCCAGCACTTGGGGGGCAGAGGCAGGAGGATCGTGAGTTCAAAGCCAGCCTCAGCAATGGCAAGGCACTTAGCAACTCAGTGAGACCCGGTCTCTACAAAAAGAAAAAAAAAAAAAAAAGGGCTGGTGATGTGGCCCAGTGGTCGAGTGCCCCTGAGTTCAATCCCCGGTACAAAAAAAAATGTAAAATATACGTAACATAAAATTTACCGTTTTAATGTGATTGTTCAGTGGCATTATAAGCTTTCTCATTGTATAACCATCACCACTGTACATCTCTAGAACTTTTTAATCATTCCAAACTAAAATTCTATACCTGTTTATCAATAACTCTCATTCCTCCCTACCCCCAGCCCCTGGTAACTACTCTCCTGTTTCTATAAAGTTGGCAATTCTAGGTATCACATATTAAATGGAACCATACAATCTTTGTCTTTGTCTATTGTGACTGGCTTTTAACAAAGCATAATTTAGTATAATGTCTCCAAGGTTTAAGCATGTTGCAGAATTTCCCTTTTAAGGCAGAATAATATTCCATTGTATGTATATATCACATTTTATTCACCCATTCTTCCTTTGATGAACATTTTCAAATCCTTTCTTTCAACTTTTGATATATACCCAGATTGGAATTGCTTTATCATAATTGCCATACTGTTTTCAGTTTCTCCATATCTTTACTAATACTATTTTCTGGTTGTTTGTTTGATAGCTGTCCTAATTAATGGTGATTTTGATATACATTTCCTTAATGAATAATGATATGGAACATCTTTTTAATGTGCTTATTGATCACTTGTTTATCTTTCTTGGAGAAATGTCTGTTCAAGTTCTTTGCCTTTTATGTTTGGTAGTGGAGATTAAACCCAGGAGCATTGTGCCTCTGAACGGATATCTCCAGTTCTCTTCTCCATTTTTTCCCTCCTTCAATTTCATCTTGAGACATGGTCTACATAAGTTGGCCAGCCTGTCCTTAAATGATCCTCTCACCTCTGCCTCCTGAGTAGCCAAGATTGCAGGCACACACTACTGCACCCAACTTCCCCCCTTTTTTTTTTTTTTTTTTTTCCTTCTTCGTTTTGGTAACAGGAATTGAATCCACGGACACTTAACCACTGAGCCACATCCCCAGTCCTTTTTATTTTTTATTTTGAGACAGGGAGCAGATCTCACTAAGTTGCTTAGGACCTTGATAAGTTGTTGAGGTTGTCTTTGAACTTGCAACTATTCTGCCTCAGCTTCCCAAGTCAGTGGGATTACAGTTGTGTGCTACTGTGCCCTGCTTCTTTGCCCATTTTTAAATTGAGTTGGGTAACTTGTTTTTTTGTTGTTGAATTTACTATATATTCTGAATGTATATTAATTTTTTGTCACAAATGTGATTTGCAGGTATTTTTTCCCATTTTGGGGTTGTCTGTTCCTTCTGTTGGCATTGTTATTTGATGTTTTAAGTTTTAATTTTGAAGTCCATTTTACATATTTTTTTCTTTTGTCACCTCTGCTTGCCAAATCCATTGTCAGAAATTTTCCCCTATATTTTCTTCTAAGAGTTTTATAGTTCTAATTCATTTAGGCTTTTGATCCATTTTGAGGTGTCCCCCCCCTTTTTTTTTTCTTTTCTTTCCCCTCTTTTGGTACTGGGGATTAAACATAGCAGTCCTTAACCACTTAGCCACATCCTCAGTGCTTTTTATTTGTTGAGATAGGATCCTGCTAAGTTGTTAGGGCCTCACAAAATTGCAGAGGCTGATCTTAAATTTGAGATCTTCCTGCCTCAGCTTCTTGGGTTGCTGGGATTACAGGTGTGCACCATCATGCCCAGTTTGAGTTAAATTTTTGTATATGGCGTTAGTTAAGGATCCATCTGTGTGTGGATATCCAGTTTTTGCCAACACCATTTGTTGAAGACTTAACTTTCCTCATTGAACAGTCTTGGTACTCTATTGAAATCATTTGATCATATATACCAAGGTTTATTTCTGGGTTCTCTATGCATATATGTTTTATTAAATTGAGGTTTATTAATGTTTGATACTGATGGGAAAATAATACAGTAGAGATGGATTGTGGAGGGAATAATCGCAAAATATACAGAATTCTCTTAAGATAGGGAACACAGTTCAGTAGAGAAAGGAGTATGATTATAAAACAAGTACAAAAAGGGGGGAAAAAATTGAATAGATACCCAATCTCACTTTGTGTTCAAGGAATTGGCAGACTTTATCCAAAGAAGTACTGCTTTAAGAAAAAAGATACTGATTTTTTGATGTACTTCGGCAAAAGCCCTTTGTTAACAAATTTTGCAAATATCTCCCCATTGCCATTTTTCCCCCCGATAATCACAAATATGTAAAATTTTATTTTATTTGGAAGGCTTTTAACTCCAGGCTTACAAAAGTAAGCCTTCTTTCTTGTACTTTTTTTTTTCCCTTATTTTACATTTAAGGTTAGTATATAATTGTTTTACATATGGTGGTGTCCAAGTTAAATTTGGTAGTTATTTTTCCCCAAATGAATGGAATATGCTTTCTGAAGAATCCATTCTTTTTTTTTCTTTCTTTTTTTTTTTTTTTTTTTTTTTTTTTGGTGTGGGGGGTAGGGTTTAGGTACTTGAACCCAGAGGTGCTTTACCATTGAGCTACATTCCCTGCCTATTTTATTTTCTATTTTGAGACAGGATCTTGTTAAATTGCTCAGGCTGGCCTTGCTACATTGTTTAGGATGGCCTCTAATTTGTGATCCTCTTGTTTTAGCCTCCTGAGCTGCTGGAATTATAGGTACATGCCACTCTGCCTAGCCTTCTTTCCAACAATATAAACTCATTTTTAAAAAGTCAAATTCCCATATTTACACACTTTTGTTTTTGAGCTTATTGATAGAGGTTGAACCAAATGAAATTGACAATGTGCAACTGTTTTTAAACCACAAAAACAGCAATTTAAAAAAAAAATTTTTTTTTAGTTGGACACAATGCCTTTATTTTTATGCAGTGTTGAGGATTGAACTCAGTGCCTCACATGTGCTAGGCAAGTACACTACCACTGAGCTACAGCCCCAGACCCCAAAACAGCAATTTGATGTTGTTCAACTTACCGTTTATTGTGTCCTTTATTAGACACACATAGGCATGTGCCACCACTTCTGGCTCGGATTTTCTTTTTAATCGAATAATATTTTAACAATTTCCAAGTGTTTGGGGGTTGTACTTTTGTTTCTTCTTAGTTGAGAATGGTATAATTTTTTCTTGTGAGGTCCATGGTTAATCTAAGTTAAGATACTATCCCATAAACAATAAAATAGGAATACTTTTGTTATAGAACCTCAAATAAATTAGTTGGTACTAAAAAAGTACCCTGTTTATTTTTGGACAGTATAGACAGAAAAGCTTCCTTGCATGGTAAAATTAAACCTTTCTCTGATGAGGTAGTATATTTTGTGCTATTTGATCATATTCAGAAAATGTTTCTAAATGTCTTGGCAGCCACAAACAAGAAGAATAATTCACCCAAGCCAGCTCGGTCCAGTGTTGCAGGTAGTCTTTCACTTCGAAGAGCAGTGGACTCTGGGGAAAACAGCCGATCAAAGGGAGATTGTCAGACTTCGTCTGAAGGTAAATTTGGGGAGTTAGTTCAGAATATAATTTTGCTGCTGTTATTGGAAGTTGATACTAGTATGTGACTTTAGACCTTGAGAGGCACCAAAAATGTTTAGGTGTGTTTGAAGTTTTTTTATCTCACCACAGAACAGACCCTTAAGTAAATGTGGTCATTTGACTGTATATCCTGGACACCTTTCATTTAAGTAGCTGGCATCAGGAAGACTAGAGTATATTTTTAAATTGTTTTGATGTTTTTGCTTAGTTTTCAAATGTACATGTAGTGAGATTTTCTGATCTAAGAATTTCCATGTTTATATGCCTTCTCTCTTTTTTGAAGGCTCCCCAGGAAGCTCTCAGTCTGGGAGCAGGCACAGTTCTCCTCGAGCCTTGACACATGGCATCATAAGTGATATTCTGCCAAAAACTGAAGACCGGCAGTGTAAAACTTTAGATTCAGATGCAGTTGTGGTTGCAGTTTTCAATGGCTTACCCACTGTTGAGAAAAGAAGAAAAATGGTCACCTTGGGGTAAATTAAGTTATTTTGTTGTTTGGAACTTTAAGTCTTCCTCATAATGAACAAAATTAATTTCTTGGGTAATTTTTTAATGGGCAAGTAGTTTATTGCAATTAAAATCTTAACTTTTAAATGATTACAGACCTCTGTTGCCACCTCCTTTTTTTTTAATGGGATGAAATAGGACCAGAAGTTCGAGTTAAATATACTGGAACTTATTTTCACTGAAGTTAGGATAACAGTGATGTATAATCTGTATGAACTCTGGTGAGGGGTCTGTATATGTATTTAAATCTATTCCACACCTTTCAAAGACATTTTTGCTGGGCTATATTATGTGTCACAGGTATCTCTCATATTCTGTATAGAACAGAGCACTTACAGCAATCTTATTTTAACACTGCTTTTCTACTTTAAGCTAACCTTTTTTCTGTCCAGTGAAAGCATCTTCAAAACTCATAGTTGAAATTTGTCCAAAGGACATATGGTAATTGATGGCTTTATTTCTCTATGAGGAAACCAAATCTCACATCCCATGTCAGTTAAACTTTGAGCCATTCAAAAGATAGAATAATCTTAGAATGTATTATCTATAGATATGGTAGATGAGTCATAAATATCCATCTGCTCATCATTTTTATATAAAATGAATTTCTGAATTTAAACAGTGGACTAATTCTACCTTGGAGGCTTTGAAAATAATTTTGAGGTGGGCATGTTTTCCCACACCTGTAACCCCATCAATTCAGGAAGCTTACTTCAGTACTGGGATTAAACAGGGACACTCTACCGCTGAGCATCCCCAGTACCCCCCCCCCCCCTTTTTTCTCCTCCTCCTCCTCCTCCACCCTTTTTACTTTGAGAAAAGTTCTTGCTGAGTTGCCCAGGCTAGCCTCTAAGTTTGATTCTCTTGCCTCAGATTCCTAAATAGCTGGAATTACAGGGTGCACCACTATGACTGGCTAGTATCTGATAGTTTCATTTCTTTTAAGCTCACGTTTCAGAAGTAGAAAGGTGTTTACTGGTATTTTCCCTATTACCTAGCTTGGTAATATATATATATTCCTTTCAGGTTAAAGCTGCAACTAGCTTTAGTATATTGTTATAGAGATATTTGCATCTGCTTTTAGTTATCCAGATTAAATGCACATGAACACAGTCCTGTTCTCCCCCCTTCCCCCAACGTTTCCTATACAAATGCCTGCAGCTAGGTATAATTCACCTTTTACAGTGAATTGTATCTGCTGATTTATATGGGTGCTCCTCAGCTTTTTTCCCTGCTTGATTTAGAGTTGTGTCGCAAATTGTTTAAGTACTAATACTAAGTGGTCCAAAATGAAAGGGGGAAAAAACATACTAAGTGAAAATTTTCTCATCTTTATCTCCCATCAGCCTAGTTTTCCAACTCCCTGCCCACACACATCCCTGCTCTGCTTACTTGGTGTCTTCTCAGTTTTTATGTATATTTAAACAGCTGTGACTCAGGTACAACTTTTGTACTATCTTATTTTTTCAGTAATATCTTTAAAGTGTTTCCATATTAGTCAGAACAATATTATTTAGAACTGTTATTCATATTTATTTTTTAATTGAAAGTTTTATTGATTATAAATTTACACATAGTTGAAAGAAATAATACAGAGATAGTCTACATACCTTATACTGTTTTGCCAATAACATTTCCCAGAAGTACAGTATAGTATCACAACCAGGAATTTACATTGATACAATTCACCACTTCATAATCTTTCATTGTAAATCATTAGTGAAATTTTACAAATAAAATTTGAAGTTTACTATTAAACATTAGTGCATATGCCATATACCCTACTTGTTTTGGAGCTTGATTTCAGGATAAGAAGAAAATATAGATTATTGTTTCAGTTACTAGTTATGTGAAAATATCAAGTTGTTATCTCCCTTCTTGAGGGCTAATGCTAAAGGAGGTCGTCTGGAAGGAATGCCCATGTCTGATTTGGAAAACAATTCTGAAACTGGGGAGTTACAACCTATACTACCTGAAGGAGCTTCAGCTGCCCCTGATGAAGGTAAGGTGTAATTAGGCAGAATGCAGAAATACTGACTCTTTTGGTGGCTGTAGTGGTAACTGTGGTGGCAAGTAGTGGTTGGTTTAGTAAAAATGTTACTGAGATCTATGTGACATATTTGATCTGAACACAACATTCATTGTACCACTGGTTTTGATTTACTAGGACATTAAGCACAGTGCAAGGCAAAATGGATAATTTACTAAAAAGAAGGATATGTCTCACTAAGTCATTTACAGGAAGAAAGTCTACAGAGAGTTCTTCTGTTCAATCAATAAATGCAATGCCACACATTGAATTTTTGCTAGATAGGCAAAGATGAATTAGATATGTTCACAATCTTCTAAGAAACATATGTCCTAAAGTAACTAATTAGAATAGTAAATCTTTGTCTCTTGAAGTCAGTCTTGACTAATGTCTGTAGATTGCTTTGCCTTTTTCGAGGTAGAGGGGTAGTAATTGCTGGGGGATTGAACCCAGGACCTGTGCGTGGTAGGCGAGTTCTCTACCAACTGAGCTACATCCCCAGCCTACTTTGCTTTTCTTATAGAAACATTCCAAACTTTAATTATTTTTTAATTTTTTTTAGTTGTAGCTGGACACCATGCTTTTATTTTATTTATTTATTTATTTATTTATTTATTTATTTTATGTTTGCTGAGTATCAAACCCAGTGTCTCATGTGTGCTAGGCAAGCACTCTACCACTGAGCCACAACCCCAGCCCCAAGCTTTAATTATTTTTACAATTCCTTATGTTCATCAGTCTTAACTCTGCCAGCTTATTCTGTCACACGTTCTAGTATTTCTTTTGCATGTTCTTCCAAGTTCATTATTCTTAATCTAAAAGCATAGAAGACATTTTGTTATTTTAGGTAACAGAAGGTACGTGAAATAAGGCTATGTGTATTGCCTTTGCTGTGTTTTTATATGTTATCAGAAAAGGATGTCAGCTTTCCTAATATTTGGCATTGAAATTTTTTTCATTTCTCAGTAGAAGTGTCACCTTCCCCTTTGCACTCATTTGAATTTCAGTGATTGATGAATTGTAGCTCAAAGCGTAAATACAGGTTCCAACTTCTACATTTAGGTGCCCTGTGAGAGAGTTGTAGGTGGTAGAATTCTCAGGTTTTTCAGTTAAATGTCCTGGTATTCCTGTTGTATGTGGGTGTGGTTTTTTCTTTTTGTTTTTTTTTTGTACTGGGAATTGAACCTAAGGGCGCTTCCCCAGCCCTTTTGGATATTTATTTTGACAGTGTCAATCAGGGTTGTACTGAGTTACTTGGGGCCATGCTAAGTTGCTGATGCTGGCCTTGAACTTGTGATTCTCCTACCTCAGCCTGGAGAGTCTCTGGGATTACAGATGTGCGTCACTGCACCCATCTTGGTCTTCCCTCTTAGATGGTGCTCCTGCAGTGGACAGCATTATTTCAGTAGAAGAGATTAAATGGAAAGGATTATAAATTGATGTGTAGATTGTTAAAACATTAAGAATACATTATGGGGCTGGGGTTGTGGCTCAGCGGTAGAGCGTTCGCCTAGCACGTGCACGGCCGGGGTTCAATTCTCAGCACCACGTAAACATGAATGCATTGCATTGTGTATAACTAAAGCAAATAAATATTTTAAAAAAAGAATATATCATAATATGACTTATAGTCTTCATAAAGAACCTGTGGAGATTAGTTGCTTTCCATGTGTTTATACACTGCTTATAAATTGTAGCATATTAAATTCTTACAGCATGTACTGTAATTATAAACTCATCCTTTTCATATATCATTTATGAAATGCTTCTAATTTGCCTGACATTGTGTTTGATGCTGATAGTAAAGTAGTCCTGAATCTATTATCTAATTGAGAGTTTTTCTATCTTAGAATCATTGCCATTTTGGATCTCATAATTCTTTTGTTGTAGGAAAGCTATTTTTTGTATTGTAGGATACTTTAGCAGCTTCCTCAGTTCATTTTTTTTTTTTTTTTGGTAAAATATTTATTTGCTTTAGTTGTACATAATGCCTTTATTTTTATGTGGTACTGAGGATCGAACCCAGGCCTCACACATGCTAGGTGAGAGCTCGACTGCTGAGCCACAACCCCAGCCCCAGCTTCCTCAGTTTTTAACCACTAGGTGCCAGTAGTACTTCTGCCCAGTTATAACCCAAACTGTCTCAGATTTTACCAAGTATTCCTTGGAAAGCAAAATTGTCTTTATTCCAAGTGGTTGAACTGAATAACTCAATTAGGGGTGATACTCCTTGAGCATCACTTGCCAGAATGTGCCACAGTTATTAATGAGAGCAAGTTGTAGTTCTCACGTGTTAGATGCCTGTGGCAGGGAGAGCAATGAAAACCACTGGTTAAGTGTTGGAGAGACTAGCTAGTAGTCGTTTATAATACAGAATAATGAGTGCTGTGATAGGGTATGTAGGGAGCTCAAAGAAGAGGTATGTTGCAATAATTATAATAAAAGAAGATAACATTTATTAAGTCCTCACTATGTTCTCAAGAGTGCTTATGACATTACCAGTATGATCCTATGCTGTTCTCAGAATAGCTCTACATGGTAGTAACTTTTATTATCCTGATATTACAAGTAAGTAAACTGAAGCCTAGAGGTGCAACTTAAATTGCCCAAAGTCAGAGAATTAGTAATTGAAAGAACTAAAATTTAAACCTAGAGTCAATGCTCATAACTTTCACCTCTCTACTAACCTAGTCTCTAGGTACCCTTGGAAAGCTCACCCAAAGGAATAAGTAAAAATTAGCTAGGTGAAGACTACCAAAACATGAGGACAGAGTAGCAGTAGAGGTGAGATCATGAATAAGTGATACATTCTTTGGCTTAGCTAGAATCTAGCCTTTGTCTTTGATGGTATTTAAGCAAGAGGTGATGCAATAAAATTGTGGTTTGAAATTTTACTCTGGTTGCAGTGTGGAGAATGGATTTTGTATCTGGGAATGGGGTGTGTGGAATTAGGGACAGGAAAACTTAAGCTTGTTAAATAATCTAGGTGAGAGATGGCAGCCTCCAGCTCATAAACATTATCTTAGCAATTTTTCCTGTGTAAATAGATGGTTAGCATGGAAAACACAAAGTATTTGTCATAAATTTCTCTCTCTCTCTCTCTCTCTCTCTCTCTCTCTCTCTCTCTCTCTCTCATTGAACCCATGGGCGCTTTACCCTGAGCTACTTTCCCAGTCATCCTTTTTGTTCTTTATTTTGAGACAGGGCCTCACTGTTACTGAGGCTGGCCTTGAACTTCCAATTCTCCTGCCTTAGCCTCAGACTTGCTAGGATTATACTCATGCACCACTTTCCCTTGGCATCCACTTTATTTCTCATTTAAAGTCAATCTACTGCTTATCCTAAAGTAGAGACAGGCACATATAGGCCACATTTAGGATTGTGTTGAGGATGGCTGCACTTAGGATCTGCAGTATGTTTTCCAAGTTTTGTTAAAGCACGTGATTATTCAAGTGGATTTAGAGCTAAGTGGTCATTGTTCCTCAGTAACACATTTTGTCTTCATTTAAGGAATGTGATAAAAATCTCTAAGAATTCAAGAAGAGTTTTTAGAAAGATTTATGTAAACATGTAAATCAAAAGTGATACTGAACAAGTAAAAAATAATTTTTTGGGGGGAGGGGTGCGTACTAGGGATTGAACTCAGGGGCACTCGACCACTGGCCCACATCCCCAGCCCTTTTTTGTATTTTATTAGAGACAGAGTCTCACTGAGTGGCTAAGTGCCTCACCATTGCTGAAGGCTGGGTTTGAACTCACGATCCTCCTGCCTCAGCCTCCCAAGTGCGGGGATTACAGGTGTGCACCACCACGCCCGGCTATAAAAAATAATTTTAATGAAAACAAGTGATACATGGGGCTGGGTTTGTGGCTCAGTGGTAGAGCGCTTGCCTAGCACGTGCGCGGCCTGACTTTGATCCTCAGCAACACACAAAAATAAATGCATTGTGTACAACTATAGCAAAATAAGTAAATATAAAAAAAGTTAAATTAAAAAAAAAAAGTGAGGACTGGGGTTGTGGCTCAGCGGTAGAATGCTCACCTAGCACGTGGGCAGCCTGGGTTCAATCCTCAGCACCGCGCAAGGATAAAGGCATTGTGTACAACTAAAACAAATAAATAGATATTAAAAAAAAAAGTGACACAGAAGATACATCCTTGAAGTTCACTGGTATCTAAATGCTTGTTTACCACTAGAGTCCCAGGATAGACAATAAGAAAACAAGTAACTGATGAGGCTAAGAGAGGAGAGTACAGTAGACAAAAATAGCTCCACACCTCTTGAAATCTGCTTTGTTTGTATGGGAGAATAGGGCCTTGCTCACTGCTGTGGATATTATTCTGTCATCAGCAGGAGCCGGTTTTCAGGAAACCTTTGTTTTTCACACCTAAACCTTTAGACAGTTGAGTGGGATTTTCTTATATCCATGTTTAGGAAAAAAAACAAGCTCTTTATTTGTGCCAAGTACATAGAGAAAATGTTCTGTGCCATATCACTGTGGGTTACTCTCTTTCTTGAAAAGAAAGGTATCTGGAGAAACTTTAAAGTAAGGCATTGTTTTGTTACTGGCTAGGAATTTTGGACTACTAAAATAGTCTCTCAAGTGTCAATAAAATATAACACTTTTTCTTAGACATGACAGCCATAAACAGGTCTTTTCTAACTGGAACCATAAGGGACAATCTTGTATTAGCCTTCTTCTGTTTAATGGTCTGATACTGAAAAGTCTTGTAGTCCCCACCTACCACTACCTCCATCCCCAATTGGTAACCTACAGAATTTCTATAAGTAGGCTAGTTTCTTTCGTGTTCTATGTAAAACTTGAGGCTATAAGTTCCTGCTGCTGTAGCACACACAGCTTTCATTTAAGTCAGGGGTGCTCAAAATCCTCATCCCAGGGTAAAAGCCTTGGCATACCACATAAAAACCTTGCTAGCAGCCTAGCTAGGAGAAATGAGTTACACAGTGTGATGGCTTGACTCTTGGTAGGATAACTGTTGGGATAATTTATTAAAATATTTTAAACAAAAGTTACCAAAAAGTCTTAAACAATAATGAAAGCTAACTCTCTAGATTCAAAAAGAACTCTCCCAACAAGAAGTCATGCATAACTGTGGTGTGGGGGCAGTTTTGGGTTAGATACTCAATGTCATCAAGAATTCATGGGGGGGGCTGGGATTGTGGCTCAGCGGTTAGAGCGCTCGCCTCGCATGTGTGCGGCCCGGGTTCGATCCTCAGCACCACATACAAATAAACGCATTGTGTACAACTAAAAGCAAATAAATAAATATTTTTAAAAAAAAATAAAAAAAAATAAAAGAATTCATGGGGTGTTTTTTCAATCTTTAATTTAGCTTTGCCGGGCTGGGATTGTGGCTCAGCAGTAGAGTGCTCGCCTAGCATGTGCACAGCCCTGGGTTCAATCCTCAGCACCACATAAAAATAAATAAAGAAGTAAGTAAATAAAATTTAGCTTTTCCATTTTCACTAAGTTGGCTTAGCTTTCCTTGGAGTGGCAACATGATCACAGTGGTTGCAAACTTCATATGGAAATCCAGAATAATATTCTGGGATTAGGTGGGAGGATTATTCTTTCTGTATATCTCTATTTATCAACGAGGACCTCAGCAACTTACTAACTTCTTCTTATATATTATTAATTACTGTCAAAGTTTCATCATTTTTCCCCCTCCTTAACTTTTCCATATGACCATGTGGAAGAGGGGCGATATCTGGACAATGTTGAGGTTCTTTTAGAAAGAAGAAAGGTAGGTAAATTATTAGTAAAGAGAATACAAATTGTGTGCCTGCATCAAGTGGTTAATATATTTCCCAAGTATCTGAAATCTGATCAAGGGAATCACAATTCAAAAGTTAGCTCTATCTGGGCATGGTGGCACACGCCTGTAATCCCAGTGGCTTGGGAGGCTGAGATAGGAGGATTGTGTATTCAAAGCCAGCCTTGTCAACTTAGCAAGACCTTTAGCAGTTTAGACCCTAGCTCAAAATCAAACATAAAAGGGACTGGGAATGAACCTCAGTGGTATCACCCCTGAGTCTAATTCTCAGCATCCCCTACCCCCAAAATAATTAGCTTTACTGAGCAAACAGTGATACCCCCCAAATTTGGTTGTTAATTGATAATACCATATTTCATATTATTATAAGTTGCAGGTTTCTTTTACATTGTAACATTTCTGAAGAATTTTACAATTAATGATATCTTATAGTTGCCATCAATGACAGCCAACAGTTTGTCTTTTTCATACACAAATGGGGAGAACTTACAGATCATAGTACTTGATAAAGACCAAGTAGTGTTTTCATGTAAGAATTCCTTCCTAGGCTGGGCTTAGTGGCACCTGTAATCCCAACAACTCAGGATGCTGAGGCAGGAGCATCACAAGTTCAAGGCCAGCCTTATAAGCAATTTAGCAGAATCATGTCTCAAAATAGTAATAACAATGACACTGGGGAAGTGGCTCAGTGGTAAAGCACCCCTGTACCAAAAAACCAACAAAGAATTCCTTCCTACCATTTCTTGGGAAACATATATTTTCATGAATCCTGAGAAAAATTAGTCAAGAAACTTTTTAATGGGAAAAACCTATTCTCATTCGCCTAGAATTAATTCTAACAATCAACACAGAAACATTACTGTTTGAAGAAATCCAGTTAGGGAAGTTGAAAATAAAAACTAGTATCTGGAATCCAACATTGAGGTCAGAAGGGGCATCAGACAAAAGTGATCATAAGTCAGATGTGGTGGCTCATGCCTGTAATCCCAGTGACTGGCAGGCTGAGACAGGAGGATCACAAGTTGGTGTCAGCCTCAGCAACTTAGTGAGACCTTGTTTCAAAATTTAAAAAATAAAAAGGGCTGGGGATATGGCTCAGCAGTAGAGCGCTCGCCTAGCACGTGCGCGGCCCCGGTTCGATCCTCAGCACCACGTAAAAATAAACACATTGTGTACAACTAAAGCAAATAAATAAATATTTAAATTTAAAAAAAAAATGAAAAGATCCGGGAATGTAGCTCAGTGGTAGAGTAACCCTAGGTTCAATCCTTAGTGCCAAAAAAAGTGATCACAAAGCAGTCCTGATTATAGTCCTGGTTATAGCTGTTGCCATTTTGTGTGTGTTTGGGACCCTGTTTCCTATTAATAGTAGCAAGTTTATGTCTTGTATACTTGAAAATTCTGTGAATAGTGTTCCAAAAAGTAAGAAGTTTTTGAAGGAAAATAAGTCCCCAAATTGGCAGGGTTTTTTTTTTTGTTTTTGTTTTGTTTTTTAGTGTTTTCTTAGTTGTAGACGAACACACAGTATATTTACTTTTATGTGGTGCTGAGGATTGAACCCAGTGCCTCACACATGCAAGGCAAGTGCTTTACCACTGAGCTATAGCCCCAGCCCCCACATTGGCATTTTTGACAAATTCTATGTAGTACTTTCTACCTTGCTGAGTTGTAAATGTTACATTATTCATATACTACCCAATAATGCCCATAGATGATTTTTAGTGTTTGAATATTCACTAAAGCCCCATCTTTGTAAATACTAAACATTTTTTAAGAGTGTGCATATAATAAATAGAATTTTTGAATTGTATTAATAAAGAGTACCTTAGGTTTTAAGAATTCAAGAGCATTATAATTGTTTTTTGAATCCTGAACATTAATATCTCTTAGGAATTCAGAAACACTAATACCAAGACATCAAAACATGGTTTTGGGCTGGGGTTTGTGCCTCAGTGGTGGAGCACTCACCTAGCATGTGTGCGGCCCTGGGTTTGATCCTCAGCACCACGCAGAAATAAACAAATTAAATAAAGGTATTGTGTCCAACTACAACTAAAAACAATAAATATTTTTTTAAAACGGGGGTGGGGGTGTTTTTGGTAACAGATGAAGAGTCACAAGAGGAGGTTGTGTTCCACAGAAGTAGCTGGTTTGGTTTTGTAAGTAATGAGAAGTGTCACTCTTTATTCTTTGCCTTTTGTGTGTGTGTGTGTGTGGTGCTGGCCATTCAACCCAGGGCCTTGTGCATGCAAGGCAAGCACTCTGCCAATCGAGCAATATCCCCTGCCCTTTATTCTTAAGAGCAGGAAAATTTTTGTTTTTTCTTTGATGAAGGTGGAGAGGATTTTGGTCATCCAGTCTTTGTCTTCTCAATATTTAAGAGAGAACTATCCCCCAAACTTGTCTTGAAAACAGAAGAGGACAAATTTCACCAGTAAAGCCATGTGGGGCTTCTTTGTTAGAAGTTTTTAAAATCACAACTCTTATTTGTTTAATAGTTAAAATTATTCAAGATTTATCTGTTTTCCCTGAATGAGCTTTGATATTTTTGTGTATCAAAGAATTTGTTTATTTTATCACTGTTCCTGATTTCTTAAGCATGGTTGTTTATATTTCCGTTATTGACCTTTAATATCCAGGAAAAAAAAACTGTAGTGATGTGTCCTCTATCATTCCTGATACTGGTAATGTTAGCTTTTTTTTTTTTTTTTTTTTTCCTCCTTCTTCTTCTTTTTTCCCCCTTAATGAGTTTGCCTTAGAGACTTTTCAGTTTTATTAGTATTTTCAAATTTATTGATTTTTTTCCCAAAAAAACTTTCAAGGACTGTGGTACTCAATTTTAAACTTAGAGAACAAAAGCAACAGCACTACTCCAAAAAAATTTAAAGAGAATTGAACTTTCTGTGGTTACTTTTTTGGTTTTGCTGGTGTGGTTTGTTCAATTTTTGGCATTTATTGTAAAATTCAGTAGGAATCTCAGCTTAGTGGATAAGGAGCTTTTTATTTTCTTTTACTTATAGTAGTTTTTGTCAGAAATAAGTTGTCTCCTCCTTTCCTGCCAGGAATTAGTAGCGACAGTGACATTGAATGTGACACTGAGAATGAGGAGCAGGAAGAACACAGCAGCATGGGCGGATTTAACGACTCTTTCATGGCACAGCCCCCAGATGAAGGTGCAACATAATCTCATCTTACACAGATTAGTAAAACCTTTGCTGATGATGCTTTTTCTTCTGCTGCTATTGCTTCTTTTGGGTTTTTGTTTTTGTTGTTGTTGTTTATTTGTTTTTTGTCTTTTTTGTTTTGCTTTTGTTATTTTTACATTCTTTGGTAAACTATATGGTGAATATGGGGGGAAAATTTTGGAGGGTAATGTTTGGCTTGGTTAGATACCTGATGAGTGCCACTTCCTTGATGGAGAAGCTTATTTACCAAAGAATGGCCTTAAATTATACAGAGGTATAGAAACGAAGAAGAATTTTCAACAGAGACCATTGTGGTCTGTATATATATAAATATTTACTATTTTCCCCCTTATGGAAAATGTTTTCCAACCTCTGGTGAAGTTTCAGATGTTTGATGCCCTCCCCCCTTTTCAGATTTTTTTTCCAAGCCAACTATATGACTTTTTAAATAGCTTTGATTTCTTAGAAATGCATTCAGATTATGGAATCATTTGGTTTTTTTATTTTTTTTTTTTTTTTTCATTTATCTGATTGTACATGATGTAGCGTTATACCATATGTACAGTCATACATGTATCTAGAATCATTCATTTTTTATTCCTTTCTCTTCCCACAAGAACAGATCCTTAGGGAAGAAACATCACAAGAAACCTGTTGATGTTCTATTTTGTTTTCTTCTGGTTTTATTTGCATTTCTTTTACTTAAATGAGATTGTATTTTATAGTTTTGTAGTCTGCTTTTTTCACTTATATATATTTGTATTTTGTAAACTTTGCTTTTATGGCAACCTCATATCCTATTATAGAAATACAGGTAAAATAATGGAAGTGTGTATTAGAAAATTATAGAAATACTGGCTTAAGGTCATCCAGAAACCACCTGAGCATTGCTTTGTAAGATTTCCTGAAATGACAACATTGTCAGGCTTATGTGCATTGTTAACTTTGTATCTTACATATTTCCCTAGTGTTCTAATATCATTTTTTCAATATAGAGACACATATTGAATGATTTATAAGTATTAAGGCAATTTCCTCTGCTTCTAAGACAAGCACCCAGATTTTGGGCAAGTGATTTTGAATCTGCTGGGATTCTCAGTTTGCACATGTAGTTTATTTAGTTAGCTTTGAAATACATTTTGTTTATAGTGCTTTGAGTCTTGAAAGTATACCTCATCATTATTTCTTATTTCTTTCTTCAACTTTCCCCACTGGGTCCCCAGGAGAACAAAATGAGGTAGTGCCTTTCATCTTCTAACTGTGGGTGTCTATTACACATTTTGGGTTTTCTCCTTTATTTTTCCTTTGTGTTTGCTTACATCTGACTCAAATCACATATTCTCTGAAGACAGAGATTTGTTTAGAGCTGAGCACATCTTTCCTCACTAACATATTTGATAAGATCATTTAAAGACTTAGGAAAGAAAATACACTTTGTTATTATATCTTTTTTTTTTTAATTTAAATCTTTTAATTTTTCTTAGATACACACTCCAGTTTTCCTGATGGTGAACAAGTAGACCCTGAAAATCTCCACTTCAGTACTGATGAAAACAGTGGAAGGTAATTGCCAGATCAAGAGAATTGACTTACAAGATACCTTGACCCTGAATTTTGTTGTAGTTGGTGCTCAAATTTGTCATCAGTCAGATAATCAGATTTAGGTCTTCTTTTTTTTTTGTTTCATCATCTCTACCTGAAAGAGTAATTCAGAAACTGTTAGAAAGTAGCACAATTCTAGTAAAGACAATAGGACATAGGAAAAAATTAATAGTGTGAGCAGAGTTCTTCCTAATGTAATAACAGTGTTGTCCTCAATTAATTTAGCAAATAAGTACATCCACAAAAGGCAGTTTATCTACTATAACAGAAGACCAGTTAACTGCCAGAAAATGTACTAGAGGCAATGCATGCACTCAGTAACCTGTTCATCCTTGGTGCTCTTCTGTCTTTGGCTAAACACCCATTGTGTTTAAATGACTACCTTTATATTTCAGGTTTTAATCATAGTTTGTTTCATTAGGACCTATAGATTAGTGAACAGAAAAATTACCCATAAATAGATTCTATCCTGTAGACACTTTATGTGAATAACTGAAGTAACACTAGACTGGATCTTGTCTTTGGAGTATGTTGACAGACTAAAGTTTGTTTATCTTTTCTCGCTTGTTTAAGTGTAGGCACACTTTAATGGCACATCTTCCTGTTGTGTGACTTTGCATATGTAATTTAAAATGAACTTAGTGTGGATTGGTTATGTTCCTGGTCATGTGACAGATTATTGAAAACTATTTCATTTTTTCTGTCTCAAAATATAACTAGAGTGCAACAAATATTTTTAAACTCTATTTCCGTTGGATATTGCTTCAGAGTCAATAAATTTAAATATACATACTGCACTGTAGGTTACATTAAAGTGAAGTGTGTTATCAGGTTGTCTTACATACTTGGAAGTGCCCCCAAATAATTGCCAAACTTTGCCATTGTGCTTCTAAATTTGTGTTTGAGCTGCTATATATTTGTGGAAATCACACTGAGTTGACCAAGACTGTTGAAAAAGCATGAATATGTACACGTAAGAGACATTTCATCAGCTTGTTTTACTTAATGTTATTCACTTTTCCATAGCTAATATTTTGCTAATAGTTTACTTCTTTTCAGAATAGTTTGCATTTTTTGTTAATAAAATTAACTTGAGAAAATGCGACTCTGCAGTTTATTAAAAGTGGGACCAGATACCCAGTTTTCTATTTCTATTGCTTGTAGCTGTTTATAATGTAGACAAGGTCATTTTTTGAACAGGGGTGATGGGCAGCTTTTCTTCTAGTTGTTCCATAATCATAATAAACCTGGAAGACCAAAGCTTTTTTCATAGATTATGCTTTTAGTTCAGACTATTTAGCTTTTAGTAGGGGAGTCTTTGGAAGATATAATTCTTCTTCTAGTTCCTAGCCTCTTTACATACGAAGTCTGTTTCCAGTTCTTTCTTTTTTAGTCAGGGTGTCTGTTGTTTACCAGGTTGGCCTTGAACTCCTAGCCTCCAGCAATCCTCCTTTCTCAGCCTCCCAAGTAGCTGGAACTAAAGTGTGTGCCCCAAAGCACCCAGCTTTGTTCCCAGTTCTTTAGCGATGCCAGGAACACTATTTCCCTATTCATTGATGCAGCATGCCTGTCCTGGCCATGCTAGGTACTAGGTAGCAGTGAGAATGGGCAGAGACACAAGAGAAGAATCCCTTCTCTACTCTGATTGTCTACCTTCCTGCACCACTCCCCCACCCCCTGCCCCCCATACTGGGGATTGAACCCAGGGGCACTTAACCACTAGGCCACATCCCCAGCCCTTTTTTATATTTTATTTAGAGATAGGGTCTTGCTGAATTGCTTAGGTCCTTGCTAAGTTACTGAGGCTGGCTTTGAATTCGAGATCCTCTTGCCTCAGCCTCCCAAGTTCCTGGGATTACAGGCGGGCATCACCATGCCCAGCTTCTGCACCACTTTGTGTTCCCTAATGGTTTTCACTTTTTTATTTATTTTTTATTTTTTAATAAACTTAACACTTTTGCTTAACACCACCTTGCTTCAATAGTTAGTGTTTGTATCTTCTGTTAATTCCTAGAAAATCTCTGCTTAATTAAAGATCTTCTCTTAGGCCTAAAGAGGTAGGAGTAATGCTTATATTGTGCGTATACATATCATTTCTGGACAACTTTGACCACTTGGGTCATTGAATCCTTCAGTAACCTTTGAGATGGATGAGTTGTGTCTTGTCCACCTTTGGCAGAAGAACCTGAGGTTCAGGGAGGTCATGTGATGCTTTTAAGGTTCAACACAGGATGGGATGAACTGTTGGTCTAGTGCTTTTTCCGATTCATCACACTTAAATCAAGCCCAACATTTTGATAACTAGTAACTAAAAACCTAAAGATTGTCCTATTTTTTAAGCTCTTTTTTTTTTTTTTTTTTTTTTTTTTTTTGTGGTACCAGGGATTGAACTCAGGGGCACTCGTCCACTGGGTCACATCCCCAGCCCTTTTTTGTATTTTTTATTTAGAGACAGGGTCTCACTGAGTTGCTAAGTGCCTCGCCATTGCTGAGGCTGGCTTTGAACTCGCGATCCTCCTGCCTCAGCCTCCCAAAGTGCTGGGATTACAGGCGTGCGCCACCATGCCCAGCTTAAGCTTATTTTGAGATATACCCTTTAGTCCAGTTTCTGCTTTTGTTAATCCTTTGTATAACCATAGAACAATGATCAAGCTGAGCTGGGGATATAGTTCTGGTGGTAAAGCATTTGCCTAGTATGTGAGAGGCCCCTGGGTCCGATCCTCAGTATTACCAAAAAATAAAATCAAAATTAAATCTTGGTTACAGTACTGTTTATTATAGAATTTGTCAAGGTTTTACCAATTATTTCATGAATATCCTTTTTCTTTTCCAGGATCCAGTCAAGGATCCCACATTTCATTTCATTATCATGTTTTCCTTACCATCCTCCAATCTACAGTTTCTTGGGTTTTCCTTAATTTCATAACCATGACATCTTTGAGAGGACAGTTGTTTTATAGAGTGTTTTTCTATTTGTGTCCATCTGACACTTTGTGTGTGCCCACATATGCACAGTTTGGGGGGTTTTGTTTTTGTTTTGTTTTGTTTTGCTTTGAAGTACTAGGTGTGGAACCCAGGGCCTTGAGCATACCAGGCATTTGCTCTACCACTGAGCCATACTGCCAGCCCTTTGTATTTCTATGTTTTTTTTGTTTTTGCAATGCTGGGGATGGAACACAGTGTTCTCCCATTGAACTACATTCCTAGAGTCTTTTTATTTTTTATTTTGGGACAGGGTGTTGCTAAGTTGGAAAAGGCTGTCTTTGAACTGCTGATCCTCCTGACTTAGCCTCCCAAGTAGTGTTATTACCATGCTCAACCTAATAGTTTGCTAGTTCTTCATTTCTTCTACATTTATTATTAGAATTCTATAAGGAAAAGTTGTCCCTTCTTACTCATTTTTTTAAATTCAGCTTCTAATTTATCAGTGTAAGCTAATGGATATTTGTTTTAATCTTTGAATTAGGATCCAATACTATGACTATTTCCATAGCTCATCTTGTTAAAGTTTTGGCCACTGGAAACTCTTTTAGGTTTTTATGTCCTTGTGATATGTCCCCTTTCATCTGTTTATTATTTTTAAGTTTTTTGTTTTGTTTTGTTTTGTTTTGTTTTGTTTTGTTTCTTAGACACCAAAGAATGCTCTAAGCCCTCTTGTATTTTCTCTGCCTCAGTGGTGAAATCAACTACTACTTGAGGAACTGTGGCTCCTTTCATTAGAGAATGATATTTAGAAACAAAGATGTAGATGCTCATGTGCTTATTGATACTAGGGCTTCACTGCTTTAAATCCCTCTCAGTGGGTAGAATAGGAAATGTGTGTATACTGACTCATGCAGATGCACACATTTATATGTATTACTGGATCTGTATGTATGAAACTTTGGTGGGGGGGGTGGTTCTTTTAAGGAAAACACCACCAGTCCAGCTCCACAGGGCTCATTCTAGCCCTCCCTCTTACTTATAATGTGTAACAGTGAGAAGTCTCGCTCTCATTAGCTGTAGTACATTTACTTACTTTTTTAACCCTAATACACAAATCAGGTAGCTTTTTTAACTGTTAACCTATCCCCTTGGGAGGGGGGGGAAAATTACCATCTGGAGTTTGGTGCTTGTTTTGTTTGAAATGGGAATTTCAGGCTCAGCTCGAACTGGACTGAAGCAATCCTTCTGTAGTAGCTGTAACTGTAGTTTATGTCCCACTGTACCTGGCTAGTGTGTAGTCCTTTTAGTCTCTCAAGATCATGTCAGAATACTTTTGCAAAGTTTTTAGGTCCTTAGATCAAAACTACATTAGTTCCTTTCTTTCGTCTTCGCTATGATTCGGATTCATTTGTAATATAGTTAGATTCATCGTTATAGTCTGCTTTCTATCCTCCCACACACATCCTGGTTGATTTTTTTTTAAATTTACATATTTTAAAATTCAATCTTTTTTGTATACAGTTCTGTGGGTTTTGATAAATGTCATGTATCTACCGCCACAGTGCTACACAGAACATTTTCAGTCACCCTAAAAATTCCCTTGTGATAGCCCTTTGTACATAAACAGCTCCTTCCCAAACTCCTGGTTATCACTGATTTGTTCTCTGTCTTTATAATTTTCCCTTTGCCAGAGAGTCATATAAATGAAGTCACTCAACATGTTGCCTTTTACTTAGTAAAATGCAGTTTTTAATCCATCATGTGTGAATCAGTACTTCATTCCTTTTTTATTGCTGAGTAGTAGTCTATTATATAATGGAATTTGCCCATTGAAGGACATTTAGATTATTTGCAGTTTGGCTGTTTGTGAATCTTATAAACATTTGCATACATATTTTTATGTAAGCATAAGTGTTCTCTGTGATTTTAAATGCCTGCCAGTGTGATTGCCAGTGTGTAATACAGAATTGGCTAGCCTCTATCCCAGGTCCCAGGAAGTGACCTCTTTGAAATTTTCTAAGTGATAGGAATTGTTTATGGTGGGCCCTGCCAGTTTATGGTAATGAGATGACTTAGGATGGTGGTTGGCCACATCAGAAACACCAGCCATAGCTCTAGGCTATGTGGTATCAGCTCAGCTGAATTCAACCTCCTTGTCAGTGATTCATTTATGCCTAGGTAATGAAATCCCAATAAAACTCTGAATACTGAATACTGGGTGCCGGGCATGGTGGCACACATCTGTAATCCCAGGGGCTTGGGAGGCTGAGGCAGGATTGCAAGTTCAATGTCAGCCTCAGCAACTTAGTGAGGCCCTAAGCAACTTAGCGAGACCCTGTCTCAAAACAAAAAATAAAAAGGGCTGGAGATGTGGCATGGTTAGGTGCCCCTGGGTTCAATTCCCGGTACCAAAAAGAAAAAAGAAAAAAAGTATGTTTGGATACTTTGCATATTTCTTTGCATATTCATTTTAGTCTTTACCTGGTGAAAGTTTTTAGATTTCTTCTCATTCTACCTCCAGTTCCACATCGACCAATAAATACATGGCTATATAGTCTAGATTTATAGAATTTTTAAAACTGCCCAGGGAGGCCTAAGAGAACATGGTAACATCGGCCGTCTATAATTTGGGACACATATTATGGGCTGATCTGTTTCTTAGAACAAATCAGACACATTTATAGTGACTGCTCCTTCTGTTCCTGCTCTGCTCACCTAGAATGCTGGCCCAAGTCCTGCAGCACAGGTAATATCTCCTGATATCCTTTTGAAAGAGCTGCTCCCTGGGCTTCTGTCTCACTGTTTCATTCTACCTGATTAGCCCATTACAACTCTACTTGGCTTAATTATTCAGTCCTTATGCTCCAGCTTTCATGTCACCCAGCATAATGACTGGCAGGACTTTTTCATCTGTCCATCTACTCATTTGGAAAATTATTCCTCTAAATGTGAATCATTCTGGACAATTTTTCACATCTGTTTCCCTGGTCCCAAAGCAGGATCAGAAGAATTGGAACCTGTGAGGGTCCCTGCTTGCACCATGAGGGTAGGGGCACATCTTACCTGGAGGTTCCATGCCCAGAGCTGAATCCTTCAGCTCAGCATGAGAGGCTAGTTAAATGAAGCTGCTCAGTGAAGAACACTTTTTTCTTTCTTTTTTTATTTTTTTACTAAACAATACTTAGAACAGTTTTTGAGTCCTGGGAAAGAACCCCATTTGTTTGAAGTACAAAAAAGTTTATTCCTAAGCCAAGCAAATGTGTTTTTACTACTTGCTAAGACAATAGATGGTGGGACTGGAGTGTAGTGGTAGAGAGTATACTTACCATGCAAAAGGCCCTGATTTCAATCCCCAGCACACAAAATAAACAAACCCAACTATCAATCCAGATTTTGTTTGTTTATTTGTTTTTATGTGGTGCTGAAGATAGAACCCAGGACCTCACCCCTGCTAGGCAAGCATTTTACCACTGAGCTACAACCCCAGCCCCCAGACTTTTTTTTTTAATGGTGCTATGGCATGCTAAGCAACTTCTCTCTCTCTGAGCTGTAATTCCAGCCCCTGACAATCATTTATGATAATTTGGTGTCGGGTTAGTAAATTTCCACTAAGTTCAAATGATTTTATTATGCCTTATATCTGGGCTGTGTGCTGCTGTTTCAAAGAGAGAATCCTTTTGAATTAAGTAATACCAACTTTTAGGGGACTTTAAAAATGCAAATAACTTCTCAAAATTTTTCAATGGAAAGAAAATTTTAAATAGAAATTGTTCCTTGATTTAACAAAGCCCTTCAAGTATCCTTTCAAAAACTTTTTTTCTGTACATAAAGTCATGACTGAGTGAATTTAGGGAATTAGGAGTTTGGGTAATTAGGAGCTGTAGCTATGTGAAATTTGAAAGCCTTAATGGTGAGGAGAACATAACAGTGCAATGTGTTAACTATGTTTACTTGTTTTGGGGGTTTAGTTCCATTTCTTTAGATGCAGGTGTCTTGCTAATTAAGGCTTCACTTCTTTCCCCCATGTTGTTTTTGTGTCCTCTTATTACTCTCTTAACAGCAAACCTCCATAAAGACTTTCAACCACAACTCATTGGATTCTTGCCTTTTGAAACTAAATGGGCAAAGTGAAGTGAAAGAGGAGTGGTTGGGTGCAGTGTTCTAGGAGTGAAATTCTTGGGGTGCTCACTTTGACAGCACATACACTGACATTGGAACTACACAGAGATTAGTATGGCATCCATGCAAGGATGACACACAAATCTGCTGGTTTCCCAGAATGAATGAAGTCTTTGGGAAGTTTTGAGGAGTCAATATTTAGCACTTAGTCTTCTCCTAAAATAGAACAGAATTCCTCCCCTTGAAACTCACAGTGAATGTACAAGGAACGTGAATAAAGATTGAGAAGCATCTTTGGAGGAGAATAATGGTTATAGCAGAATGTTCCCCCCTCTCCCAGTTTGCCTAAATTTAAGCATTAAATAATTTAGCTTTCTTTTAAAGAAAAAGACAAATGACTTAGTGGTTTTAAATTGCTGGGTTTTATTAAGATATTGGCAAAATTTCAACATATTCTTTACCTGAATGAACAGTTTGAATAAATAAAATATGAAGGATCACTCATGATTACAACTGAACCCAAAAGTGATCTGTACAGCAGGTTTGTAAATTTACTTGATAAGAAATTATTCACTTCACTCCATAAAGAATTCTTTGCAGAGAAACCCTGTCTCTCACCAAAGAGCACCTAGAGAGTTTAACAATGATGTATCTGGGTTATTTAATACATCAAAGTTAATTAAAGTATTTCCTTTTCAATAGTAACTGCTATTATCAGTCTGGACTTCCCTGTCCTATTTTTCTAATTAGTAGAATAAAATGCTGCTGGAGGAAGTAATTATTTTTTTCAATACAGTACCATATGTCTGGAAGATAGCTGTGTTGTAATACTGGCAGTATCATTTTGTTTTGAAAAAGACATTTAATCTTTTCACAGGTCGGAACAGAAGAATGGGTATTTGTCTTTTCATATCTCATGATTTTCAGAGGTTGAAAAAAAATGTTTGGATCATAGCAAAAGATCAAAGAAAAATTGTCCCATGATAAGGTGTGAACTAAATTGTAGTATCCCCTTCTATGGCCTTGCTTAGGTGAGACTGCTCATTGAGTGAACAAAATTTAAAAATTAAAATAATTGGGCTGGGGATGTAGCTCAGTTGGCAGAGTGCTTGCCTCACATGCACAAGGCCCTGGGTTCAATCCCCAGCACCATGCAAAAATATAATTGAGATCATTTTCTCACAAATCCTCAGCAAGTACTGGGGAAAGAAGTACTTGACCACAGCAGTCTTATCTGTAAATGGGTCATTTTCATCTACCCATTGGATGTTGCACTTCTTACTGGCACAGTGTTCCAACAATGGAGTGTGGTTGTCATGAAAATGCAGTGTTGATGCTATACCACTATGAATGTGGTCAGAATTAGACTCAGTGTTGACATTGTCCTTGGATAAGGTGTTACTTTCAAGGAGCCTCCGACTTAAAATTAAATGTAATAGGAACTTTAGTCGCTTTATTTCAAGGACAATGGATGGCACTTCTAGGTAAAGAAAAGGTATATACATGTGTGTCTACCTGACCCCAGTAGTACAGACCTAAATGGGATTAATAGCCCCAAGTACACATCTAGAATGTGAAAAAGGAAACCTTTAAATTAGGAACTGACTCCCCTTGAAACTCACAGTGAATGTACAAGGAGTTTATAATAACTTCAGATGGTGACTTGAAGTCTGTTTCCCTAACCAGTAACTACACTTTTCTTGTTTATATTTGTTTTAACTATTTCCTATTCTAACAAAACTTGTTTAGCAGGCAAACAAATCAATGCAGAATTGAAAAAGGGATACTGCCACTCTTTATGAATTGAGTGTAGAACGTTCACCATCACTAAAGTACACGATGAGTAAAGGTACAAAACACATAATTCAGACTATACCTCAGCATTAACAGTTAGTATATATTATACTTTTATATCTAATATTTTTACAATCACCAGATACACCATCATTAAATACAAGTTACAGAAATGTGTAGATACCATTAGTTAGGATTACTTATTGCTTACATTAGCAAGCAGCAAATAAGGGCACAGGATTTGAACTGAAGGGAACTACTTTCTATCACCAGTGGCATTAAGATTAACACTGCATTTCACAAAGCACTGCTTTTTATCTAGTGTATAGAACCAAGAGCAGCATATATCAGACCAATAACCACTACTTCAATATGTGTTATAGAATTTTAAAGGACTTACCTTACAAATGGTACCTAACTACCCTATGCATGTTGTGAACAAATGAATAGTTTCTTCTATTTTTTACAATATTGGTTTATTGACCACACTAGAACTACACTACTTTTTTGTTTTCTAGAGAGCTAAAGATATGAGAAATGGAGTTAACACTGCTATGTAGTCAGACCTACAAAACCCACACCTTTAATGTCTGTGTTGTCCCAGTTTCATCCAACCATCTTTTTTCCTCATTGTGACTTCTTTCCCTTTGCCATATCTGATCAAAAGCATTACAAAGAGACAACTATAGAAAATTCTTTTAAAAAATTTTTACTCAGCTAAGAATTTTGGACTATAATGTATACCAATATTCTGCTGCCTGTGTTTTGTTTCCTTAGATGATCTGATTTGAAACTGAGACTGCATCTGAAGGGTTGTCAACAACATCTAGGCTTCAGAACATGATATAAGTGAGGTACATGTATGGGACAAAGCATCAGAATGATGAAAAATTGTAATATTTATAGCTGGAGTCATACTTACTCTTTTTCAACCATGTGTCACAAGACTGAGGAAAGAATAAATGACTTCAAAGTCAAGAGAAAACAAATAATGAAAATCTCTACTTAACATCTACAAAAATAAAATCTGTAGATTAACAATCTGATTGTTGCTAAAGTGTTTGTTTTTAAGTACTTGATATAGCCATACTGGCCCCGGTAATATTGCTATAGTCATCTGTGTCTTTGTTTCATCTATGTCTTTAAAGTTTTATGGAATTTTAGTCCTACTTTCTGGGTTTAGGGAACATAAACCAATTGTATCAGCATGTAAAAACATAATAGATGGTGGACATTTAGTGCATCCAGCTGTATGAGTGACCAGTCAGTACAGTGGGGCTACTCTGTGAGCATGGCTGGTCCCTAGTTGACTAGGGAAGGGCAGTGTGGGGACATCCATGGTTCTGAGAGAATCAGAGGGTGCTTCACTGAATTAATCTAATAATTTATTTGCTGTCTTTTACTTGAAAATAAGCTTCTGGCTTAAAGCTGCAGAAATAGCAAAATTGTCAAATAGAACTAAATATTGAAATGAGTGCACATCCTATCCCTGCAGCCTGAAGTTGCATGTAGCAGGACTCTGGCTCATATCTTCCAATTATAACTACACAGATCTGGCTCAGTAGTCTGCATTTTCCTTTGCATTTGGCCTCTGGATTCACTTTCAGCCTCCTCCAAACCAATTACTTCATTCCCTTGGGAAAAACAATAATAGAGAAGTTAAAACTGGCATTTTTCACTCTCCGAAGCCACTTTTTATATTATAGTAGTACATGTCTTTGCTATGTGTGAACTTTAAGGAAAAAAATGGTATTTAACTTTCTTTTTAAATGGCATTTTGATTCTTATATGTTTGTACCTGACATCATCTCTATTAAACCAGTTTTATTCCTGAGATGAGGTACAGTGAAAAACACATTAGCATCATAGATTAAAACCAGCTGACAGTGGTCTCCTAAAATGACAAATAATAAAAATTCCACCAAAAGCACCATAACAGGTTATGAAACTCCCAAGTTACTGCTGCCTTAGGAAATATTTAATTCCAAATGTTTTATGTTACACAAAAAAAAATCAGTAAATCTTTTACTATATACTGCCTCACAAGCCTGAGAATATGACACTTTTACACTAGTTTTTCACTTTCATTAATACCAGTTAAAACCCATATGGCTTTTAGTCTTTCACCTACCAAAAAAAGGGTGGGGGGATCTTTCATACTCCCCAGGATCTTGAGGTGTGTTTCCCAACTGAATTTAATTCTTCATTGTTCTCTATAAGTAGATTAGGCACATCAGACCACATTTCAACTGAGTTGCGATTTCAACACTATATATCCTGACTGAAATAACTTTCAAGTTTCCACTAGTGACGTGAATGGGTGCTGAAGAGGGGTGTATGTAGGTGTAAAGACACATCACAGGGACCAGTTGTATAATTTTGCTAGTGAAACCGCCAATACTTTTTTGTTTTTTATATTGAAAACACTGTAATTTGAGTTTCCTAGAGATCTATTTACATTTAAGAATTGAGCCATCCATGGTTTCATACTGAAGCACATGTGTTTAGAAATGTCTACCTTGTTTCTACTCTGATAGTGTTGTTTTTAATTGAGGGATAGCTAGCTAGCCTACTGTAAAGAAAAAGTATTATATTTTATAGCTCCAGAGAAGATCTTCATATGGAATATCATTACCCTTTCTGACCTTTCTCACTGTATTTTCACTGTACCCTTTCCAACTGTTTTCCCTCCATGGCACATAACTTCTTAACATCCTATTTCTCTTCCCACTTCGAATAAGTGAGGACAGGCTGATGCCCATTTTGTGGGAAGGCTCTCGAGCAGAGAGAAATGCATAAAACTTTGGACTGAACCTGAATCCATGCCAACTCTTGGAGTAGTAGTGGCGTAAATGATACAATCTAGAAACTCTTTTTCCCAGGTATTTGAACTGTTCATTTTCCAACCCAGAACAGACAAGAGACAAGCTCTCCATTCTGTATATCTGTTGCCCTGGAAACTCTCCAGCACCATTCCGTTCAGGCAATGATGATCGAACTGATTTTTCCTTCATTATTAGCTCATTAATAAGATTTGCTTGCTTTGGTGCACCAAGACCAAACATCTCAACTGATGGCAAAATCTGGGCACTGTGAGGTTTGGTTGCTTCTATTTGTGTGAGATCTAGGTAGCCTGGGTCTTCCAGCACGTTGATTTGGGACCCTGGGCTCAGGCTAGTTCTATCAGTGAATGAATCCACACGCCCATCATAGCCTAGATCGGCTGGTGCTGAGCACTGGTGCTGAGGCCAAGGGCGTTTGCACTCTCCATGATTCTCCTTATCATCCCCACCATCTTCTTGCCCTCCTTGAAAAGAGTTCTCTGTCCAATCTGATTCCTCACTAACATTTACAGCTTTGTTCATGTCCCTCAGGAATACCACAATAACAGTGATGTTATCACTTGACCCAGCATCACGAGCTGATGCCACTAATTTGTGGGCAACCATACTGCTGTCTCCATTATTCTCTTTCAAGTGGTCAGACACAACTTTCACTGCCTCATCAGGGTTCACAGTATCATAGAAGCCATCACAGGCCAGAATGAGGTAGTCTTCCGTCCCATCCAAAACAGTAGAGGCGGAATCTGCATCCCCACAGATGTATGGCTTGTGTTCAGCATCTCCTGTGGGAATTTAAAAGTGGGAACATCAGAAAGCAGACTTTGGTTTACCGGTGTGCTTAGAACATTTATGGCCAATTCCAAGAATCTGATCATAATTTTTTTCAATAGAAAAGGGACAGGGGAGGTATAAGGAAAGCAAAGGATGGAAAATAATGGCTAAAAAGAGTCTTGAACCCAGGTGCTTTACAACTGAGCAATGTCCCCAGCCGTTTTTAATTTTAATTTTGAGAGAGGGTCTCACTAAATTGCCAAAGCTGGCCTCAAACTTGAGCTCCTCTCTGTCAGCCACCCCAGTCACTGGGATTGCAGGTATATGTCACCATACACAGCTCCCTCTTGGATTTAATGGAAAGAATTTATCAAATAATTGTAGATAAAATTTTCTGTTAGTCAGATTCTGCTTATGGCTTAATCCCATTTAAAAATCTGCCAGTCACTGGGCTTCATTCCTTATCTAGTTTATACTCTGGCTATTATTTAGGCTTTGCTGAGTATGGCAGTAACTAACATCAAATCTAAGTTTGTTGCTGTACTGAGAAATTCAGTCCTACATAGGAAAGCCTTGTTGATTTAGTAGGTCTGTTTTTTACTGGTGGTTAGGTTTGATTAAACTGTGACTTGAGAACAAGTCTACAGTGAAAAAAATAAAACCAAAGTTCTGATCATTCTCTTCATTAAACAGTTTTTGTTCTATCCTTATTTAGAAATCAATAAATAGCTTCATGTTGTGAGCACAGAGAAAGGTCCAAGTTACAAGGAATTTTAAAATTCAAGTGTGGCTTCCTCAAGCCAGGCCTCACACAGGGAACTTGAATGTGAGTCTCCTGGTTCCTAGTCTACTTGGCTTTCTACTTTGTAATACTGCTTTATTTAACTTCCAGAGAACACACACAAAATATACAACCATTTTTCTCTTGTCTTCAAATTACTATGTTCTTGCTTTCTTCATATATCTCTGATTACCCCCCCTCTACCTTTATTGTTAATGCCCCTACTTCTCAACAACTGTGACACTGTGCACCACCCCCAGTCCCCAAGGCCCTACTAGGGCCTTTCTTTCTTGCCTTGCTTAGTTCATTTACTCACAGAATGAATTTTGAGCTAAGCCTTGGAAGAATATGTTATCACCAGGCAATTATCACCCTTGCTTGAGGGAATAGTAAGCAAAGTTGGGAGTAATGGGTATATAGAGAAACTACAGACCTTGGGCCAATGTTTTATCACCAGATTACTGAGATCATCTACACAGTCTTTGGTGCTGGGCATGTTGGTGCACGCTGGTGCATGCCTGTAATCCCAGCTACTCAGGAGGCTGAGGTAGGATGATAACAAGTTTTAAGGCCAGATTCTATAACTTTTGCTAAACCCTGTCTTGAAACAAAAAATAAAAAGGGCTAGGGATGTAGCTCAGTGGTAGAGCCCCTGGGTTCAATCCTCATACTACAAAAAAGAAGCCTTTAAACTTTGTTTGTGGTCCAGAACACTAGCCAGCCCCATTCTTTGTTTAGGTAAGAGCCTAGCTGGTGTCCCCAACCTCTCAGCACTAGGTAAAGGAGTGGCATATAACTTAGTGGTTAAGAACATGAACACTGGGGCTGGGGTTGTGGCTCAGCAGTAGAGCGCTCGCCTAGCATGTGCAAGGGCACTGGGTTGGATCCTCAGCATGACATAAAAATAAATAAATAAAGGTATTATGTCCAACTACAACTAATTTATATATATATATATATGTATATATATATATATATATACACACATATGTATGTATGTATATGTTTTTAAAAATAGACAAAGAAGAACACCAACACTTGTGTCTAGACTGCCTGGCTCCAAATTCTAGCTCTTCTAAATATTACCTATACAACTCATTAATTACTGTCTTTTCCGTTGCACTAGAATAAACTTTTTGACTAGGGGAAGATAAAATGAAGATAACTGTACTTATTTAAGTGACCTGGCTATAGGTTCTCTCTTGCCCCAAAAAGATTCTTTCCCAACATTTTCACATCTTTGTTTAATCCTTAAATAGGTCCAGAAAGTGTTGTGCCCCTACCTGTCCAGCAGGTGGCATGGCTGGATACAAGAAAAACAAATAATTACTTAGGATATCAATACTCAGCTTCACCGCTTCTAGTCTCCAATGTGTAAATCATCTTATACCATGTCAAGGCTCTTCTCCATTCATTATTTCTTTACAGTAAGTCAAGAACATCTTTCTCAAGCATAGTTTTGGTTTCACCAGTTTCACTTTTTTTTTTTTTTTTTTTTTTTTTTTTTTGGTACTGAGTCTGGCCTTGAACTTGATCCTCTTGCCTCAGCCTTCCAAGCCACTGGGAATATAGGTATGTACCATTGTGCCCCCCCCCCCCCCAGTTTCACTTCTTTACTGTATTGCCACCCAATAGCCTGCCTGTTAGGAGCTAACTAAAATTTCCAGTCATGGTTTTCACTGTCCTTCACTAGTCCACTTAATTTCTCCACTATACCTGACTGAATTACTATTATTTTTTTAAATTCCCCCTCTAAAAATAAATGTGATCTGACTCAAACTGTTCCCAAAAATCTTGTTTTAGTACTACAATTAAAAGACTACTGCAACTGTTAGTTTGGAACAGAACATACAAAGATTTGCACAGAGAAAATGCTGCCAAAGTTCTGGATTTTCACCTGCTCTACTGTTGGGTGTCAAATTCATGACATTTCGCCCCCAAATTTGGTAGGAGGGCATGAACATCCATCTCATGGTAGAAATGACAACATCCTTTGTCTTCAAACCTCTCCATCTGCTAGGAAACATACCGTGCCTCTGTCAACTTTGGATCATAAATCTGAAGGGCTCACAGAAACAATAGAAAAGCTTATCATTTGTTTTCTAAGTAGAAGTAAACCCAGCTCCTTAGTGCTTTCACTTTTCCCTCCTTATTTAGCCCTTGTTTTATTCTATGAGTTTTTAAAATTTTTCTCATATTCTTCAATTCCATAAATCCAATTAAGCTACTGGATTTTGGTAGATAAACTTTTTTTTCATTTTTTAATACCATGGATTAGCCACATCCCCAGCCCTTTTTAAATTTTGAGACAGGCCCACAGTCACCCACATGGCAGGTCCAGGTCAAGGCCAAGCCTTCTCCAGAAGTGTCCACATAAAATATAAAATGGCAATTAAAAAAAAATTTTTTTTTTTAAGTGGCTGAGGCTGGCTTGGAACTTACAATCCTCCTGCCTCAGCCTCCTGAGCAACAGATTCACCTATCTCCACTACCATTTTCTCAGAGTCAGAGGTCTCCCTTTCCCCTTTTCAGAGCTATCCTGTGTGTTGGTGCTGTCTCCCTAGGTCTCTGGCTACTTACTTTCTCATTTTCACTTTCTCCTCTGTTTACTCTCTTTTTCCTATGAACAGGCTAAAATCTAAAATCTCTTTATCGTAAAAACAGAAGCAATGGCAGCAGCCCTTCCCAAATCAGTTTTGCCCCTCAAGCCACCATACTGTTTCCTTTCTCCCCCTCACCATCAAACTGCCGGAGTAACTAGATCTATACTGGCTCCCTTTATTTTGGCCTGTTTCCCCTTACCTGATTGTTTTTTTAACCCGAGATAAGTTTTTCCACCTACCAATCTAAAGGGGTTTTCCAAATATCACCAATTATTTCCATATTAAACCCAGATCATTTTTAAACGTCACTGACCTTTTCACTTAACAACAGTGCTAACAATCACTGTGTTCTAAGAGTGTGCCAGGCTGGTTCTAACTATGGTGCATGTACTACATCATTCAATATAAAAATTTCAGGCCAGGCGCGGTGGCACACACCTGTAATCCCAGCACTTTGGGAGGCTGAGACAGGAGGATCATGAGTTCAAAGCCAACCTCAGCAATGGCGAGGCGCTTAGCAACTCAGTGAGACCCTGTCTCTAAATAAAATACAAAAAAGGGCTGGGGATGTGGCCCAGTGGTCGAGTGCCCCTGAGTTCAATTCCCAGTACTTAAAAAAAAAAAAAAAAATTAGGAGCTCTAGGTATTGTTAATTACTGACATTTTACAAAGGAGCAAATAGATACAGAAATCTTTCAACATCCACAGGCTGTAAAGTGGCAGTCAAGATACAAACCCAGAAAACCTGACCATTCAATTCTACCTTAAGTAATGAGCCTCATCTTGGGGTCTTCACACAACATCTATTTTCTTGGACAGTGTCATCTATGCCTATAGTTTCAGCTACTTGTATTTATATATATATGACAGTAATTGTTAATATCATTGCTTAAAATGGGATGAGTTCCCAAAGCTCTTATCTCTAACTTAGAACTCTCAGCTAAACTCCAGATCTGTATTTCCAACTGCATACTAATTCTCTTCCAATTCATCCCCATAGTTACCTAAAATATAAAATATATCCAAAACCAAACTCATTATCTGTTTTCCCCATTTCCAAACTGCTGCCATTTTTTTTTTTTTTTTTTAAACAAATGCTCTTATCTCTCCAGTCACAAGTCAGAAACTGGAAATTAGCTTTCCTCTTCCCCACAACCTCCCATTCTGTCTCCTTCCTCCATATCCTCAGCCTCTTGAGGACATGGGAGATCACTCAAGAGGCTGAGGATATGGGTCTCCCTCTATCTTCTGTACTATAACAGCATATAACTTTATAAATACAAATCTGATCATGTGGCCCCTCTGCTTATTCTCCTGGTAGAGTCTGGACTACTTAGCCTCAGCTATAAAGCCCTTAACGTCTGGCAACAACACTTCTAATCTCTTACCCATCTCCCACCTCTGTTCCAGCCTCCTGTATTTATTACTATTTTTAAAACCTATCATGCCCTTTCAAACTCCCAGGTATTTATAGTCCTCTGTGTACCTGGAATTTCCTTTCCTAAACCTTACCCCTCCATCCAACTCAAAAGCCACTTCCTTCCTCCATAATGTTTACCTTCTTAAATCATCATTTAGTCAAGGACACTCCTCCCTTTAGTTTCACCTTGTGTTTTATTTTTAGAATCAAGAAAGGGCAAGTATCTTCTCTAGTATATCGGATCTATAACAAGCATTAAAGATAGATACCACTCAATCTTCTGACAAAGGCAAGATCAAGAAGAAGAGTTGTCAAAAATAATTCTATATAGGAGTATATTTTAGAAATAAGAATTTCCCCCTTTGGCCTTATTCCAGAGGTCTTAATAATTCCCCCAGAATAAGGTAAAAGTAACTCTCAAATTTTCAGGAGGTATTTGTAGAATCTTTTAGCTCTATTTCTCTTTCAGCCTTCTGCTGCTCATATTTGGGCCACTTCACAGCTTGCCAGCACCTTCCCAAAGAGTGGGAAGAACTCAAATCAGTGGTGAAACTAAATCAATCCTTTCAGATTTTCTTACTGTTCTGAAACTTTTTGGTGGTAATAAACTCATTTTGGGGATTAGATGTGAACTCTATCCATGCTAACTCTATTATATCCAATTACTTCATTTCTTTAGGGAGGCAGAGACTAAAAATTATAATATATACATATTGCAATATATATATCATCCATATAGATGCTCTTGGTTTATTCTCTTCTAGAAACTGAGAAGTAAAGGTAAACCACAAAGCCTAAAATAACAAGCCCAGGGCCCAAAGTAAGACAAAGATGAAAACAGCTTAGTTCTTTGAACTTATACTTGTACATTTTGCCCAGTCAGCTGTTTAATTTGTTTTAGACAGTTCCATTTACTTCTACCCTCTTGTAAAAAATTTAAGTCTCAGTGTTATCTGACAAATTACTATATTCCATGTTTGGAAAATGGTTTTCACATAAAAAGTACAATGTTTTCCCCATGAATTCTGTTATTTATGTGATTTTTAAATTAACTGAAAAATGTAAAGCTATAAACAAAATAAATATGGGTTAAAAATATGGGAAGAGCCTTCCATTCTCTGGGAAATACTGGTTAAATATGACCCAAAGTGGAATGAAATGAGGATCATTGTGGTTTTAGGCAGATTTGTACACTTAAAATTAAAGGCTTCTATTTAAAGGAAAAAGCAACAGAACCTAGTTTTTTGGTTTTTTTGTTTTTTTTTTTTTGTTTGTTTGTTTGTTTTTGCACTGGGGATTGAACCCACTGAGCTACATCCCCATTCCATTTTTATTTTCAATGGATAGGGTCTCACTAAGTAGCTGAGTGAGGCTAGCCTTGTGATTCTTCTGCCTCAGCCTCTAGAGTTGCTGGGATTATAGGTGTGTAAGTTACACTACACCTGGCTAACTTCATGCTACAAATTTCTTGATATGGTCCCTGCTTTATAATGGAATTTAAGTTTACAATTAGGTGTAACTGAGTCAAGTAATTAAAAAGCGACAGCCAATTATTATTTTAAACATATAAACACTGATAATATAATTTATTATCTCCATTTCCCTCATATCAGAGATAATATAAGACAGTAAGCTAGAAAAGGAGAAACAAAATTAAATTAAGTTTGGAGAAACAAAATTAATTTGTTTTTCCTACCTATAGCTCTGGAGACTGACAGACTTCCATTCACCCTCCAGGCACCAAACCAGACTACACAACCTCCAAGGGCCTCAATTCGCTGCTTTTCATCCTAAACAGCAAAGCAATAAAAAGAAGCTTACTGGATTCAGAATTGAGTCATCTACTTTAATAGTTAACAACAGTTTAATACTCATCAGCTTCCTGAAAAGCTTCTCTTGTGGAAGATAGGCACAACTGCTGAGATTAATGGCAATAATCATAATAATTGAGCAAATCCTAATTAATAACTAGAAAACTGCCTCTATACATGTGCTCCAATAGAACAAACCATACGTACCTCTCTGTCTGGTTTGTGTGGTTTCATTAGTTCAACAGCTTGGCCCTTTCTCACAAGCATTACCTGGGAATCACCCACCCAGGCCACATGTAGCATGTTGCCTCTGATAAAAGTCACCACTCCTGTGGTCCCACATCTTAAGCTCTGAAAATAGTTTAAATAAAACTAGAGTCAATGAAAATAGACACCAAATTTTCATTGAGAAACAACTTATAATTAAACTAATTATTTGGAAGGCAGACTATTAGGCAGTTTCACAAATACATAGCAACTCATGTTTTTCCGTGCATTTTTATATGCATGTTTGTACTTATTAACCACATACACAAATCTATCTGATCTATAATATGCAAGACAGGGGATGATTAATTCCATTTTAAATACAGATTTTTTAAAACTGTCAGGGTTATTTGACTTGTCCCGAGAGCAGGTAACTTTAGTACCCAAAACAGAGGTGAAATTCTTTTTCCTTCCAGTCTATTGCTAAATCCCCTATATCAATCCTTAAAGATTTCCATATTCTAGTTTCTGTTTCATTATTGACCTACTACTATATGTTCAATAGGTAACCTAGCTATACAAAGTAATATATAAAGCTTTGCTTGGTATATCATTATATGTTCCCAAGATACGGAGCCAAGAGATAGCATACATTCCGTGAAGTACTAAGGTGCTTATACCTTTGAGGAAAGAAGAAATTTTTCTAATGTGTCTACAATATTTTTAGAGGCCTTTGTTTTTGAAACATTGAATAAAGAAGTAATAGCCTGGAATTTCACTGCAACATCTACCATTACACTTAAAACCCTTGATCCTAATATACTAAAATGATATCTCCATTTGACATGAGTCACTACCAAATGAACATGACTTTCTGTAACTAAGGACCTGGCCTAAATTAGAACCAATGCGTCAGGGGTGGTAAAGGGCTCCTTATATCCAATGAGAAAAACAACTTCCCTATATAGGGAAAGTTTGTTATAAATGCTCACCCACCAATAAAATATCTTCCCACACAGAATGTTCACCAACTCAGCCCTCTGGAACACATGATAAAAGACACTTCAGTGCATATGCCCTGGAATGAACAGGAGGCTGGGCTGCTTCACAACAGGAATAGCTACTTTTTCCCAGCAGTTAGTGGCACATGGAAGCACAAGGAGAAAAGTGACTACTGAGCCAAACCTAAATTATTCATGAGATCTATTGGTAGAACTGAGACTAGGACCATTGGCAAATGAGGTAAATAAACATGGTTAAAAAAGAGAGAGAGAGAGGGAGAGAAAGAGATAAATATGGCCATAATTTTGAGGAGACAGAAGAAAAGGAATAGACTAGAGGATGAAAAAGACAAACTGATTTGTTCAGAATGTTGAGAGCCAGCAGCTTCAAGAGAGGCAGAGCTGCACAGTGCCAGCCCTGAAGAGACTGGGAGGATCTGAGGTTAACTGTTGTTTTTCTAATTGTACATCTGTGTGTACACCCTAGTAGTTACTGTTGTTGGATTTGCATATAAATTAAAACTTGAGGATGTGGATAAAGATACAGAATATTTCTCTTGCTTAGTACCAAGTAGTTCTGAATTGTTGGTTCATGAATTCTGAGACCCACTATTGCTTTGCAGCATAACTCTAAGAAATTGATTAAATGATTACCATAATCTCCTACAGTAAAAGAGTTAACTCTCCATTTTTACAAGAGTTAATTTCTTGTGTGTAATTAGTTTAAAAAATAGAAGGTGTTTCGCCCCCAGTTAGGAATCCAATATAGAATACTATACTTATGTGCCAGAATGATACTTGAAAGTTTTTAATTTTAGAGCTTAATACAGAGCCCCTGAATTTCATTCAGAGTAAACAAATAGATCTGATTAACCTTAGTAATATAGGACATGAGCCTGACTTTTCTTTCTGCTAAGAGAAGATCAGATCAAGGATCATATAAGGATTCATCCTCTCCAATCAAATTTTCCAAGAGAGACACAGCAAAACACTGCCTACACATTTAGAACCAAACGTATGGAAGTAATCCTAGTTTCTCTTTTCTCTTTCTTTTTTAAAACCATTGTTTTATATTCACCATATCCAGATCTTCTCAGCAAGAAAGCTCAGAGAGCTTTCTGGTCCTGGCATGAACCTTACAGAAAATGGGAAAGAAAGGAAAGATAAAACTCGCCGGCCAAATCCAGCAATGATTATAAGGAATGAATCCATAAAATTATAGCGTGAGTGTGTTCTATGTCACTGTACCCCACTAAAACTATTCCTGAAGAGGAAATTTGATTCAGAACAACTGAATCCAGCACCGTGGGTCAGGAAGATATAGTTTAGATAATGTCTGGCCAGAAAGAAAAATGTCCAAAATAGGCCTTTCGCCAAGTTGAACAAGGTGATTTCAGCTAGGACATTCATAGCTGGAATTCATAAGAAAGAGGCATACCTCCCTAGCTGCCTTCTGCACAAACCGCTCATCAGTGACCCGGAAGGCCCGGCATAGAGCCTCAGCAGGATCATGGGGAAATACCTCTTGGCGTACTAAATTAACATGTAGGTGAATAGAAGCATAAATGGCAGCATCTACTCCCCCATGGCCATCAAAAACTGCAAAGTAAGCTTGTTCTTCCTGATCCTGTCAATAGAAACACAGAACAGTTAAGGATTTGGGTACAGTATGATTCAAATGAACTAATCCCCAGGAAACGTTGTTGCCCATCCTCTTCCTCTATGGCATTTGTCATTCAGATTTAATGTTTCTCTTTTCTTAACATGCCTGATCAACTGCTGAAATACCTGCAAAATTAAGGCATCTGTGTTTACACACTGAGCACTGGAACACATCATGCCCAATTAGCTCAGGCTGAAGTGCCCTCTCTGTGAAAGTTGTTGTCTTGTACCATGGAAACCACCCACATACTTTGCTTCAAAATTGCTGTTACAAGTTGGTGAGGGGTGGAAGAGAGGGTATAAGGAAGAATTGAGTACTTTTTTCAAAATGCCAGAGAACAATAGGAAATAATTGGCCTTCGAGCACAAGGCCAATTATGTTCAGGTTGTTTAAAACACAGAGATATAAGAACATACACATAGTTCTAAAGTATAATGTCTCCTTTATAATCAATCATGGTCAGATTGAGTTTTCATAAATAGCACATAATGTCTAAGTTAGTTAACCAAACTTGAACCACATGAGACGCCCAAGTGCCCTGTGTGCCTGACAACTTTGCCTTGCCCCTTAGCTTCACATTTTCTCACAAAGGTCAACTGCCAGGGGAGGCTGTTCTAGCCTTTTGCTTTGTCTTGACAAAGGAAGCCTCATCATAGATTTACATTTTGACCACTAAGTAGTTTGCTTATTCATCTTCAACTCAAGTGTTTAAATCTCAGATCTATCTGACTTAGGGGATCTATGACTCATTCAAGTCTCACTGAGTGCTGAGCTCCCCTTTAGGTAACAATAAGTAATGATTTTTATTTGCAAGTCCATTCATTTCTCTTTCATTAGGCTCTAGGAATCTTACAGGAATTCAGGGTCTGTAATTGATTTTTAAGCAAATCATAATTTTCCCACTTGTTTTCTCATGTTAGGTAGAGATGAGTTGCTATCTCATGGGGGTTTGAAACAAATATTAAAACGAGGTATATCTGTGCTTTGAAAAAGTTCTTTTTAATAAAAGTACCAAATGCGAAGGTCCATAAAGCAATAACACCCAGATATTAAATCTATGTCTAAAACTCATTATTGACTAGTTCATTTTGCAATTTAAACAACACCATGTGGAACGTCACTGAAGACTGCTAAACAATTATTTAGAAATAATCATTGTGTGTAGAATTTCTATCTGTAAAGCAGTACTCATGTTTAAACAACTCAGTGTAGCATTGGAAGAAATAAAAGGGAGCCAAGTAGATTTCTTCAGAAAGTAGTGAACACTTTTTTAGAAAACATTGACATTTTTCGTATTATAATAAATATGATAATTTATGAAAATAAAGAAGTATGGGGCCTAGGGTTGTGGCTCAGTGGTACAGCACTTGCCTAGCATGTGTGAGGCACTGGATTTGAGTCTCAGCACCGCATATAAAATAAAATAAATAAAGGTCCATCAACAACTAAAAATATATATTTAAAAAAATAAAGAAGTATGAAGAACTATCACCTATAATCCTACCATGCAAAGATTACCATCTCTTTTCTATATATACACCACATATTTTTAAATTCTTTTCTCTCTCTCTCTTTTTTTTTAATGGTGGTGCTGGGGATCGAACGCAGGGCCTCCTCATACATGCTAGACAAGAGCCATATCACTGAGCTTATATCTCCAGCCCTATACATATATATATTTTTTTAAATTAAATTAGGGCCTGGCGCAGTGGCGCACGCCTGTAATGTCAGCACTTGGGAGGCTGAGGCAGGAGGATTATGAGTTCAAATCCAGCCTCAGCAATAGTGAGGCACTTTTAGCAATTCAGTGAGACACTGTCTCTAATAAAATACAAAAAAGGGCTGGGGATGTGGCCCAGTGATCGAGTGCCCCTGAGTTCAATCCCTGGTACCAAAAAATAAATAAATAAAATAAAATAAAATTAGGATCATAGTGTACACAAAATTTTATGTACTTTTTGTCACTTATATACCTTATGAGCATCACCACTATCATTTCCTTGAATGATTTAGGTCACTTCCAATTTTTTATTATTAACATATCAGACAAGAACTGGGGATGCAGCTCAGTGGCAGAGTGCTTGCCTAGCATATGCAATCCCCAGTACCAAAAAAAAAAAAAATATGTCAAACAAAATATAAAGGTAAGGCTCTTCTGCATTTCTATTACCTTATAATTAAAAGTGAAATTATCCTATCAAAAGGTGTGAAAATTCATAAAATCCTAAATATTTGTTACCAAATAGCTCCCAAAGCTTGTTTCACAATTAAAAAGGTGTTCCTTTCTGAGCTAGGCCTTTGGGCTTATTTTTAAATTCAAAGGCAAAATAAAAACCAACCAAGTAAAAAAAACTAGCAATAAGGTGCCCAAATCTGAATATAATCTTTAAGTAGATGTAATGTTAAAAGCATTGTTTATCACCTGGCCTTTAGGTTAGATTTGCATGGAACTGGAAACAGATACCAGCTAATATCTTCATAAGCACCAATTACCAACCAGTCATCACTGTTGATTAGGCCTTGACAGTCACTAAAAGTTAAATTCAACTGCTAAAGGAAGGAAATACTGTGCTTTGTATAAATCACTACATTGTAATTTTTAAGTTATGGACTTTAGTGAAGAGGAGAGGCAAGTGACAGGCAAAGTAAACAAACCTACCTCTGTTTGCATTTACATAATACATTTAATAGAAAAAGAATAAGAAGCGATCAAGAAAATGGTTATTAAGCTGACAAGACTCATATGGATCTAATTTGTCAGTCACAGAAATTCATGAAATGTAATTCCAATTACTTTCCCATCTCAGAGACCAAGATGAAAAATCCAAAAAACTGTCTCAGCCTTAAATTTACTTTTTATGTTTGTATTGTCTTTAGTAACATAATGTTTTGGGAATTTAATAAACAGTATTTGATTGTATTATGGAAATATTTTCCTAAAACAATACCAGCCTTATTGAGACATAACAGTTTTATATTTTACTTATATGTTTATAGAACAGCTCTAGAAGCTTACACAAGAAACTGGTAACTTTCCTTGCCTTCATGGAGGGGAACTAGAAGACAAGGATAAGAGAGATTTGTATTTTTCCAATTTTGAACCATGTGAACCTATTCAAAATAGCAGTGGTCCCAATTTTGAATGATTTGAACTTAATCAAAATAACAAATAGGGCTGGGGTTGTGGCTCAGCGGTAGAGCATTCACCTAGCACGTGTGCAGCCGGGTTCGATCCTCAGCACCACGTACAAATAAACGCATTGTGTACAACTAAAGCAAATAAATAAATATTAAAAATAAATAACAAATAGTTTCTTTTATGTTGTGTAATCCAAGCAAATTTATGCCACTTTGCAGTTTGTCTTACTCTAACCTACAAGAGATACTATTAGAAATAAATTAATTCTTCTTTTCTAACAGGACCACCAAAAGGTGTTCCTTTTGTTTTTTTAAATCTCATTGACTCTCCAGAAGTGCCCTTTACCTCTAGGTTGAAGAGCATATTAAAGTCAGGAATGCAGACATGTTTGTCCTCCATTTTCCTGCGCATGTTTTTGATGGCATGGATTGATGTTTCATAATAAAGCTGGGGTCTCCTGCGGAGAGGGAAGTCTTTCACCCAGCTGCAGCAAATCTCATGTAGTTTGCTGAAGACAGAACGGGCCAATTTCACTGTCTCAATCTCTGTGAAAGAAACAGAAACCCCCAATAAAGAGCCTTGTAAAACTGCTTTTCACTTGCCTGCTTGGTAAAGACAGAAGTAGGTCACCTTAGTCAAGCTTCTTAATAGAAGAAATTCTTCCTTCTCAAGAAAAATGCTGCTTCTGAAAAGAGAAAATGACAGCCTGTCTAATAGAAAATCATCAGCAATGCTGCCACTAAAATATCCTTATGTCCAGAGGAGAAAATCTCCAGCCAGGGCAGGACCTATTCCTGAACTTGGATTTCTCCCAGCCTGGGGAAATACTCTGGCTACTGCTCTCTAGTTCACAGCACCCTTCTGGTTGGCTGCTATGAGTATGACCTGGAGAACCAAGCCTCCTAGGCTTAGAAGAATGACTGCAGTATGAACACTGGTTATCCAGCTAATTGGAATGAGAAAGGCTTATGAAAACAGCTTACAAACTACAGAATAGGAAGAATTCACCAATTTGTCTTTGTCCCTCTCCTTGTTCCAGACTTCTTTCCCTTATGGATGGTCCCCTAAATTCTCTGTCCCCTGTAAATGATTATTATTTGGAACTGAATTATATATTTTTGTTATTTCATATGCTTATTAGGGTTTCAGGCAATAGTTTAAATTATTTAGCCAAAAGGCTAACTAATGAGTTAAATGCTTTATATTTCCCAAAGGGGGTGGGGAAGTACTTATATTCTGTCTGTGTGTATCAACCTGGATAGGAGAAAGGAGACAGCAATCAGAAGAGCAATACTAACAGGATTCACCTTAGGTCTACTATTTCACCCTAACTCTCCACTACCTGACCCAGCATAGGCTAGATAACTTTTTTTAATTTATTAATTGTAGTGCTGGGGATTGAACCCGGGGGGCCCTTTACCACTAAGCTACATCCCCAGTTCTGTGAGATAGGATCTCAACTAAGTTTTTCAGACTGGTCTTGAACTTGGGATCCTCCTGCCTCAGCCTTCTGAGTTGCTGGGATTACAGGTGTGTGCCACCACACCTGGTATAGACTAGCTGACTTCTTTTGTATCCCTCAGATTTGTATTCCTCAGTAAACTGATGAACGCATAAATCTTTTAACCACACTAAATGGTATACTAAAGAGATCATATCACATCATTTAACCGTCCACTCAAGTTGCAGCTATTGGAATAATCAAGCAGCAATTAGATTTTCCCAAGCCAGTATTTTAAAAAGTTCTCCTACATCTCAGGTTAAATTTTTTTTAAATTGTTTTACTTTACTAAATCAGATATAGCTTGACAGCCTGAAAAAATATGTGCTAGATGGGCAGTGGCTACAGATGCCTTCACCAATTGAGAACACAAATCCCAAAGAAAAAAGAAAATATGTTCCCAAACATCCTGGGAACGTGGACTCCCATGTTTTTATTCCCAGTCCTGCCCTCGATTTAATCTGTGACTACATTTACCTGTTTTCTTAGGCAAAACTCTTTTTTAATTAATTATATTCAGAAAGCTGGTCTCAGATTAACTCTTTTTTTCATCATTAACAATACGGGATGGGCTGGGGTTGTAGCTCAGTGGTAGAGCGCTTGCCTAGCACGTGCATAGCCCTAGGTTTGATCCTCAGCACCACGTAAAAATAAGTAAATAAAATCAAGGTATTGTGTCCAACTACAACTAAAAAATAAATATTAAAAAAAAAAAAAACAGTACAGGGTGGCAAATCCTGTCTTGTGGCATTGTCCACCTTAACTGAAAATCAAGGGTACAACTGAAGGAGAAATGAAGTTCAAAGAGTAAATACAGCCTGCAGTATTTGTACATGTACAATATTTATATATGTACAAGAAGAAAACTGAAGCCAATAAATGACCCAATATTTTGATAGTTTTGAGCAACTCGTTTTGTTGTTTTAAGCACCAGCTGCCAGAGATTATGTCCTTTTTAATTTTTGTTTTTGCAGTTCTGAGGATCAAACCCAGAGCCTCACAATGGTAGGCCAGTGTTCCACCACTGAGATACATTCCCTGTCCTAAAGAATATTTCTTTCATCCAGCAATGACCTACTTGTATCACTATAACCCATCTGGTCTTGGCAGCAGGAAAGGTCCCCAATGCAGACACTGAAGTGGGTATGTCCTTATTTGACTCAGAACAGAAGATTACAAAATAAATGAATTCAGAAAGTTTGAGGGTAAGTGGGATGAGGTAAAACAAAGAACTGATACTAACAATTAGGACAGTTCCCAGATAATAATATAAACCATTGTATCATTCTTTGGGTTGTATATTACTTATTATATAGACGTACACAATCCATCCAATAAGATAGCCAGTAGTTACATATGGCTATTTAAATTAAAATTAAATACAACTTAAAGTTCAGGTTTTTGGTCACGTTAGCTATTATTGCTAAATAACATGTGGCTAGTAGTTACCACACGGAACAATACAAGTAGGGAACATTTACATCATTGCTGTATCTGTTGAGTAGAACTGATAGGTTAATTTGGTTAAGGAAAGCAACACTAGTTTTCTGCAATATTTAGTAACCACTAGAGCTGTCTTTACTCCTTTTCCCAATTGCTCATTACCATATGTTTCCATTATACTTTGTTCACACTACAATAATTCTTTTTTTAAAATTTTTTTGTTAGTTGTAGATGGACACAATACCTTTATTTTTTTATTTATTTATTTATGTGGTGCTGAGGATCAAACCCAGTACCCCATGCATGCAAACCAAGCATGCTACCACTGAGTCACAACCCCAGCCCCTATAATTCTTAACCACATTTTGTAACAATAGATAACATTTATTGAGTATTCCCTACATTCTATAGAACATTTCACAAACAGGTAAAATCATTCTGATTTGGGGTTTTTTGTTGTTGTGTTGTTTTGTTTGTGTTGTTTTGTTTGTGGTGCTGGGGATCAAACCCAGGGCCTTGGACATGCTAAGCAAGTGCTTTACACTCCTAGCCTAGGTAAAATCATTCTTAATCCCAAGTCTTTTGTCCTTGATTAGCCATAGTACAGTATCTACACAGCAGGGTATCGTTAGATGTTTCTAGAATAAATGAAGATATAAGCTATTATTTAAAATATTATATAATATTACATGGTTCTTGATTTTCTGTTCTGCTTCACTCATCTCTCCATCTACTTCTATAACGGTAAATAACCTTAAAATATGCTTTAATATCAAGAAGACTTGTTTTCCTAATATTACTTTTACTTTCAAAAGATGTGACTTAGGTAGTTTGACCCCTGCCCCCCATGAACTACCTAATCATTTTGCCAAGTTTGGGCAGAAAAAAACCTGTTGCCACTGTGTTTGGGATAACATTGAATTTATAAGTTAAGTTGTATAAAACTGAAATCTTTTTTCATATTGAGTCTTATTCAGGAATAAATTAATTGAATTATATATTTTTTTTCTTCTTTTCATACTGGGGATTGAACTCAGAGCTTCTTAATCACTGAGCCATATCTCCAGCCCTTTTTATATTTTTATTTTGAGATTGGGTCTCACTCAGTTGCTTAGGGCCCAAGTTGCTAAGGCTGGCCTTGAATTTGGGATCCTCCTGCCTCAGCCTCCTGAGTCAGTGGGATTATAGGCACATGCCATCCACCCTACTCCTTGTTCATTAATTTAAATCTTCTTTATGTTGCTCAGTTTTTTGTTGTTGTTGATTACCCACCACCACCATCAAATTAACCCCAAGAATACTTAACCACTGAGCCACATCCCTAGCCCTTTTTTTTTTTTTTTTTTTTTTTTTTTTGTGGTACCGGGGATTGAACTCAGGAGCACTCGACCACTGGGCCACATCCCCAGCCCTTTTTTGTGTTTTTATTAGAGACAGGGTCTCACTGAGTTGCTAAGTGCCTCGCCATTGCTGAGGCTGGCTTTGAACTGGCGATTCTCCCGCCTCAGCCTCCCAAAGTGCTGGGATTACAGGCGTGCGCCACCGCGCCTGGCCCTAGCCCTTTTTATTTTGAGGCAGGGTCTAAGTTGCTTAGGGCCTTGCTAAATTGCTGAGGCTGGCCTAGAACTTGCAATCCTCTTGCCTCAGGTTCCCAAGCCACTGGGATTAGAGGCATGTGCCACCATATCCAGCCACATTGCTCAGGTTTTTTGTTTTTTTTTTTTTTGTAATATTTTATTTATTTATTTTTAATGATTTATTTACTTTAGTTGTACACAATGCAATGCATTTATGTTTACGTGGTGCTGAGGATCGAACACGGGCCACGCACGTGCAAGGCGAGCGCTCTGCCGCTGAGCCACAACCCCAGCCCTAATATTTTATTATTAATGGTTGGTAGACCTTTATTTTTATGTGGTGCTGAGAATTGAACCCAGTACCTCACACATGCTAGGCAAGCGCTCTACCACTGAGCCACAACCCCAGCCCTGCTCAGTTTTGATATAGGTTCTTCCTGTTTCTTTGTGTGTGTGCGCGCATGCACATGTGTGTGCGCATGCATGTGGTGTTTGGGATCAAGCCCAGGGTCTTGTGTATGCTAGGCAAGTGTTCTAATATTGAACCACACCCCAAGCCCAAATATTCATATTAATTTATTTTTTAAATATTTATTTGTTTTAGTTGTACACAATGCCCTTATTTTTACGTGGTGCTGAGGATCGAACCCAGTAGGCAAGCCCTCTACCACTGAGCCACAACCCCAGCCCTCATATTAATTTGAATATTTTAAATTTTCAAGACAGCATCTATGTTGCCCAAAATGTCCTTGAACTCTAGATCCTCCTGCCTCAGCTTCCTGAGTAGCTGGAATTACAAGCATGTGCCACCTTGCCCAGCTTCATATTTCCTATCAGTTTATTTCTAGTTATTTTATCTACTTGCTATTTGGAATCAGAACTTGCTCTAATGTATTATACGTATGCACATGGATTGAGACAACAATCACTGCTCTTTTTCCTTCTCTGTCTCAATCCATGTGCATCCTACAGTAAAAGGTGATACAAGTCTAACCAACTAGAGAATCATGTTCCTCTGGCCACAGTGGTTGGTTCAGGAATGGTTAACTATCCAAGTGGGGCCAATTAGAACAAATTCCGTGATTTATGTAAGAGCAACTGAGAAAAGCTACTCTTGTTCTCCTGTTCAACCTCAACTTGGACAAATGAAAATATGATGCTCCCATCAGTCATCTTGCTACCACATGGAGCCTGAAAATAAAATCAAAATGAAAGAGTACAGCTTAGAGTTGGAGAAATACCAGCTTCTGTTGACATCATTTGAAGGTAATGTGTAGTCCTTACTGTGGAAGGTAGCCAATAAATTCTGCTTTGCTAACACTAATTTTATTTGTGCTTCTGGCTACTTAACAACCAAAAAATTCCTGAGTGTACAATAACATAAATGCTACATTTTGGTTTGAGCCCAATTCTGTCCTATCATTGTGGGACATGTGGTAGATCTTCAATATTATCCAATTAATTAATTAATGGTCAATATACAAATATTCTAAGATTTTTTATATGTATTACTAAAGCTGAACTCTCATTTCCTCTTCTACTTTTGTCTAAGGTAGGTTTGGGTATTGTGTTATGCTATGCAAATTTTTCTTCTTTGTGTAATTAGAATATTCATTTTAAAAAGCATTGTAATTACCTCTTTGGTCATTCCAAAATATTCACCAATAGAGTCAATCCCTATGCTTTTATCCTTGACAGTTGTCTCAATCTTTTTCATCTTAAGCAAACTTTGTTCATTTATATTTTCCCAGAAAATATTTAGGTTTTCATATATATTTATACAAACATCAAAATCCTCTTAAATTCTTCCATATTAATGATAATTTTCCCTTCTGTTTTTAATTTTCAGTGGGATATTTCAAACTAGTTTCAGGTAGTCTGGACAGAAGTTACATCTACCAAATAAAATTTGTATCAAGTGAGATATGCAAGCTTACTTAGCAAACATTCTGTTAGGAATGACATTAATACGAAAAGAACTTTAAGTTCCTTTTGGAAACAGCTAAGAGAAGGAACAAACTGGCACTTCATTGGGGACCTTCAGTACCTTTAAGCCAGTGACTGCTGGCCTTATTCATTATGCTCATTTCCTACTCGGATTTATGAATTATCACAATATTCCCTGTAGCAATTCTCCTTAGTGCAGTTCACGCGGAGTAATTTGGATTAAACAGATTAAAGATTTGCCAATAGTTTAGAATTACAGTATAGTCTGAATCACAGCAATAGATGGAGACATTACTGAGTAATATCTTGGAAAAGTACAAAATCAGAAAATAATATCTACCGGGAAAAAAAAAAAAAAACCTTCATTTTGCTTTTGCTATCTTCTGTGGTTCAGAAATTTCTTCCAAAGTAGGCATGTAGGGTAGGGCTTCAATCTTGCAACATTAAGTATTCTTCTGCAGGGAATGGTGTAGGATATCAGTACATAAATAATTGCCACATGAAATGGAAAAATAAAATAAAAAAGGGGGTGTGAAAAAGTAAAAATCATCCGAAGTAGCAGTCCACCCCCTCACAGCTGTAAATTATTCATCAGTCGTTAATGTCATTGTACTGAGCTGGAGCTGAGTCAGCCATCACCCTGGCTTCAGTGAAGCAGAATTTAATCTCTCTTATCTTTTCATTACAAGACTTGTGCTTTATGCATCAGTATCACGGGAAAGACCAGTGGTTTGTAACAGGAATCCTATCCAACTTGACTCTGGAACAGTTTGGTTCCAGGTAAATTGATTACTCTCACTAAACAAGCAGAGTAATTCCTTCCTTGACAGCTTTCTGTCAAAAACAATCTAAAAAGACAAAGAAAGAACAGGAATGTTTATTTTTATATATGCCTCACATTCTCTGGACTCTAGCTATCCCAATTCAAATTAATAATATACTTCATTCCTTATATACCTTATAAGCAAATGTTTACAATAAAACAAATAGCATGAACTAGTAAAATCCCTTAAAATTTTGGGTTTGTGGGCTGGAGATATAGCTCAGTAGTGGAACACATGCTTAGCATGGGAGAGGTCCTGGGTTCAATCCCCAGCACCAAAAAGGGGAGGGGTATTGGAGTAATAATTCTCTAATTTTTAAAAATATTTTCTTTCAATCCTGTCAAATATGTATAGGCCTAATACATTAACAAATGTGCATTAAGAAATTGAGCCTAATACTATTCCTGGAAAAAATATTGTCAAACTATGCAGTTTAAACCACATATTAAATACCTGTCATCATTAAGAGCTCGATTTAGTAATAAACACAAAGTATAACTAATGAAAAGTTCTGTTACAACTGATTTCTTAAATTTTTATATCTGATTTTAAACTTAGAGTATTAAAGGTTTTGTTCAAACTCTCACCTCATCCACGTTTTTAAAATTTTTTTATTTATTTATTTATTTATTTATTTTTTTTTTTTTTGTGGTACCAGGGATTGAACTCAGGGGCACTCGACCACTGGGCCACATCCCCATCCCTTTTTTTTTTTTTTTTTTTTTTGTATTTTATTTAGAGACAGGGTCTCACTGAGTTGCTAATAAGTGCCTCGCCATTGCTGAGGCTGGCTTTGAACTCGCGATCCTCCTGCCTCAGCCTCCCAAAGTGCTGGGATTACAGGCATGCACCACTGCCCCTGGCTTTTTTTTTTTTTTTTTTAAGTTTTTGATGGACCTTTATTTTGTTCATTTATCATTTTTCAAGTAGTATCTATTAGTATATAGAAATATAATTGATTTTTGATCACTGGACTTTTTTACCATGGAACTCTGCCAAATTTACAGTACGGTGGTGACTTCATAAAAACATTGAAGTTCTTAATGTAGACAATATGTCACTTATGAAGAGACAGGTTTTATTTATTTATTTTTTTTTTTTTGGTACCGGGGATTGAACTCAGCGGCACTAGACCACTGGGCCACATCCTCAGCCCTTTTTTGTATTTTATTAGAGACAGGGTCTCACTGAGTTGCTAAGTGCCTCGCCATTGCTGAGGCTGGCTTTGAACTCGCGATCCTCCTGACTCAGCCTCCCAAAGTGCTGGGATTACAGGCGTGCGCCACCGCGCCCGGCTGAGACAGGTTTTATTAATATTTATTTTTTAGTTGTAGTTGGACACAATACCTTTATTTTATTTATTTATTTTTGTGCAGTGCTGAGGATCGAACCTAGGGCCTCACAGTTGCTAGATGAGCGCTCTACCGCTGAGCTACAACCCCAGCCCTGACTTATCTTCTTTGTTGGGTATTCATATTCCTCACCACTTTTTCCATTTATATACATATTTTATGACAATCTCCTGTTGTTAGTTGCCTTCCATATACTACACTTTTTCAAAATACATTTGTATTTTCTCTCCTCTTTTTATTGATTTATTTGATTAAATTCTTTGCACTTTTTCCCTACTCTATAATCACCTAGTGGGTAAATGTAATTAGATTTAGTATTTTGCAGATACATTCTGTGGACCACTACACATGAGAAGATTTCAGGATTTTTAAACAAATAATGTAGAAAGGTACTCACCCACACTCCCTTCTGTGCCATCCGTTTCCTTTGGGATATAATGTGCAGAAAGATCACTTTGAAGCACTTCATCTGATGTGGCTCTGGCTAAAGCAGCAGCCAAAAATGAAGGGCAATTACTGAAAGAGAAAAAAAAAAGGCTATTTTCAGTAAAAGATAGGAAATAATACATTGAACGTTAATAATTAGATGTTAGCTGGGCGCGATGGCGCATGCCTGTAATCCCAGCACTTGGGAGGCTGAGGCAGAAGGATCTTGAGTTCAAATCCAGCCTCAGCAATGGTGAGGCACTTAGCAATTCAGTGAGACCCTGTCTCCAACAAAATACAAAAATGGGCTGGCGCCGGGCGCGGTGGAGCACGCCTGTAATCCCAGCACTTTGGGAGGCTGAGGCAGGAGGATTGCGAGTTCAAAGCCAGCCTCAGCAATGGCGAGGCACTTAGCAACTCAGTGAGACCCTGTCTCTAATAAAATACAAAAAAGGGCTGAGGATGTGGCCCAGTGGTCTAGTGCCGCTGAGTTCAATCCCCGGTACCAAAAAAAAAAAAAAAAAAAAAAAAAAAAACGGGCTGGGTATGTGGCCCAGTGGTCGAGTGCCCCTGAGTTCAGTCCCCAGTACCAAATAAATAAATACATACATGTTAGTAGTAATACCTTTAAACAATGTTCAACTATTTATTTTTGTGATATTGGGGATTGAACCCAGGGACACTACCACTGAGCTAAAATCCTAGCCTTTTTATTTTTCATTTTGAGATAGGGTCTCACCAAGTTGCCCAGGCTGGCTTTGACCTTGCAGTCCTCCTGCCTCAGTCTCCCAAGTACTGAGATTACAAGTGATAAGCCACCACACTTGGTCTTCCCAAATATTTACTGAGGATGTATAATGTGGTAAACACTCTACTAGGCACTTGGTGAATAACACAGAGATGGCACCTGACCTACTAGGATTTACAATCCAGCTAAGGAGATGATTGATAAAGAAGTAAACAAATAGGATACAACTAAAATGCAGGAAAAGTTTCATAAAGGAAACAATACAGTGACAGAATTATTAGTACCTACATAGGATTATGTAGTACCTACGTAGGATGGTCAGAAATGCTGTTCCTTCGAAAGATGAAGACTCAGTTATGTGAGTGGTAAGTCAGGAGAAAATATTTTAGGCAGAGGGAATAGTATGTGTATAGACCTTTAGGAAAGCTTGGTATATTCAAGAAACTGAAAGAAACTCAGAGGAGATGAAGTATGGTGGGTGAGTGTCAAAGCAGAAAATAAAGTCACAGTCTAGGCAAAGGCCAGTTACTTGGGCCCTCTGGACCATGGTATAGGATTTGGATTTTACTCAAAGTGTAGTGAGAATTCACAGATTTTGAGCAAGAGAATGCCTTAGTCAGACATGAATTAAAATATTACTTTGATTGCTGTGTCAAAGGAAATTAGAAGGAAATAAGAATGAATAAGTGTGATTGATAAGGACACAGTTTTAATCCAGGTGAGACAGGAAAAAGTGAATTTATTTTAGAGAAAGGTAATATAGAATTTGTGGATTATTAAATGTAAGGGGAGAAAGGAAGAGAGAAAAGAATTAAAACTTAAGAACTAGATTTTGGTCTGAGCAACTAAATGAAGAGAGGAAACTAGGAAAATACCAGATTTGTGGAGGAAGTGGTATAAATTAGATAGCAAGCACTCATTTTAACATGTTTATTTGGAAATATCCAAGATAATTTAGTAAAGGTATAATTAGTTTATATATAAAGTTACAATATAAAGATATAAATGGTTAATTGGACATTCTAGCATGGTGTTCAGAAATGTTGGGAAGTTTGGAAGTCACAATCATATGAATGGTATTTAAAGCTATGAAACAGAATGGATCAGATAGAGAAAATGTAAAAAAGAGAACTGTTTTGGGTCAGTGACTTCTATGTGTCTCCTGGTTTCCTTTTGGAATGAGAAGATTATCCTATGCTTCAACATTGTTTGATGGGTAATAGTTGGGGCAAGGGAGGCGGTATTTGCCTCTTTAGTTCATAGGTTTTCAGATGAAATGGAACTAGTCAAGGAGCTCCAATGAACAAACCATACCCAAAGAATCTCTACCTGCACCTAGGCCTTACCTCATTGAGATCTTGAAGCTCAACCTGAGCATGATGCCAGTAATGGGATTAGACTTTGGGAGACTTTAGGGCTAGGGGAGTGGGGGAGTCTATTTAGCATATGGGAAGAATGTGAACTATGTGGCCAAAAAAGACTTACAGATTGTCTTTCTGAAAGAGGCCACCAACAATGTTGCTGATCCCAGGTTTTTTTGTTGCTATGGTGGTGGAGATCTAACCCAGGGCTTCACATGCTAGTCAAGTACTCTGCCACTGAACTGCATCCCAGCCTTCATGCTATTATAGAACTTTGACATTTCCCAGAAAGAGGTAGACTCTGTTTCCCTCCCTTTATGTGTAGGTAAGACTTGATGACTACTTTGATTTTAAAATGTGGCAAAAGTGACACTTTGTGACTTCTGAATTTTGGTCAAAAAGGCCACATGGGCCGGGCGCGGTGGTGCACGCCTGTAATCCCAGCACTTTGGGAGGCTGAGACAGGAGAATCGCAAGTTCAAAGCCAGCCTCAGCAATGGCAAGGCACTTAGCAACTCAGTGAGACCCTGTCTCTAAATAAAATACAAAAAAGGGCTGGGGATGTGGCCCAGTGGTCGAGTGCCCCTGAGTTCTATCTCCGGTACCACACAAAAAAAAGGCCACATGGCCCCAGGCTTCTTTCTTCTCCTCTCAACCTCTAGATGCTTGCTCTTGGAACCCAGCCACCATCCTGTGAGGAAGCCCGAACTAGCATACATGGAGAAATCACACAAACAGACTTATGTGGATATGCACTGAGGGCCTCTCAGTTATAGTGATCAGCAGCAGCTTGACATGTAAGTGCACAGGCCTTCAAGTAATACCAGTCCTCAACCTAAGTCTTTCAGCTGAGGCTCCAAACATCATGGATCAGAGTAGGCCAACTCTGCTTTGCCCACTCTGTAACTCCTGACTGAAAGAAAATGTCATATAATAAATGATTGCTTTGTACCACTAAGTTTTGTGATAATTTGTTACACAGTCCAAGTAATTGAAAACCCAACATTTAAAAGCTTGGTAGAAGGGGCTGGGGTTGTGGCTCAGTGGTAGAATGCTTGCCAATCACATTTGAGACACTGGATTCGGTTCTCAGCACCACATATAAATAAAATAAAGGTCCATTGACAACTAAAAAATATTAAAAAGTTTGGTAGAAGATAAGGAACCTATAAATAAAATAAACAACAAGATACGTAAAAGGAAAACAGAGAGAGTAGAATATTTGAAGGAGGGAGCAGTCAATTGTCAGTTCTGCTAAAAGGTCCAATTTGTCAGTGAAAAAATGAATATTGAATCTAATAACATGTAAATCATCAACTTGAGGGTCAAAACAATTCAATGGGGGAAAGAACCATCTTTGATGCTTGGAATAACTGGGTATACGTATGCAAAAGACTCAAGTTGGACCCTTTCCTTTTACCGTATTAAAAAATTAACTCAAGCCGGGCGCGGTGGCGCATGCCTGTAATCCCAGCACTTTGGGAGGCTGAGGCAGGAGGATCGCAAGTTCAAAGCCAGCCTCAGCAATGGCGAGGCACTTAGCAACTCAGTGAGACCCTGTCTCTAAATAAAATACAAAAATGGGCTGGGGATGTGGCCCAGTGGTCGAGTGCCCCTGAGTTCAATCCCCGGTACCACCAAAAAAAAAAAAATTAACTCAAAATTAACTGGGTGGGGGAAAAGGGACAAATAATAACAAGTGTTGGTGACTATGGGGGAAATTGGAACACTCATATATCCCTAAGTGTGAATGTAAAATTATGCAGTTCCTTAAAAATTTAAACATTATACCATATGACACAGCAATTCCATGGGATTAGACGTGGGGAGACCTTACCAGAGAGGGTGAGTATACATACTTGAGAAATAAAAGCATACTTCATACAAACACATGTGCATTAATGTACATAACAGTATTATTCATAATAACTGAAAAGCAGAAACAACCATGTACACCACTACCTCTAGCTGCAGCCAGTCATTTTTTTCCCCTTTCTTTTTTTATTTATAATAGTAGTATGTATTACAATTCATAATGCACATATATAGCATCTTTTTACATACAACTGTTTGTATACAAAGTATATAAGTACCATTCAGATCTTCAATCATGCATTTAGGATAATGATATCAATCTCATTCAACAACCACCAATTTTTTTTCCTTTTTTCCCCCCTCCCTCCCCCTTGCTCCCTCCCTTCCCCTCCCTTTCCTTTGACCATTCTAGTATTCCTCTAATCCTCCTATGTACCCCTATCCAACAACATTGGAAATTAGCCTCCTTATATCAGAGAAAACATTCGGTATTTGGATTTTTGGGATTGGCTAACTTCACTTAGCATTATATTCTCCAACTTCATCCATTTACCTGCGAATGTCATTATTTTATTCTCTTTTATTGCTGAGTAAAATTCCATTTTGTGTATATACCACATTTTCTTTATCCACTCATCTACTGAGGGACATCTAGGTTGGTTCCACAACCTTCCTATTGTGAATCATGCTGCTATAAACATTGAAGTGGCTGTGTCACTGTAATATGCTGTTTTTAAGTCCTTTGGGAATAGACCCAGGAGTGGGATGGCTGGGTCATAGGGTGGTTCCATTCCTAGTTTTCCAAGAAATCTCCATACTGCTTTCCATAGCGGTTGCACCATTTTGCAGTCCCACCAGCAATGTAAGAGTGTGCCTTTCTCCCCACATCCTCTCCAACATTTATTGTTGTTTGTGTTCTTGATTGCTGCCATTCTGACTGGAGTGAAATGAAATCTTAGAGTAGTTTTGATTTGCATTTCTCTAATTGCCAGCAATGTTGAGCATTTTTTCATGTATTTGTTGATTAACTGTGTATCTTCTTCTGAGAAGTGTCTTTTCCATTCCTTAGCCCATTTATTGATTGGGTTATTTGTGGGTTTTTTTTTTTTTTTTTTTTTTTTTTGGTGTTAAGTTTTTTGAGTTCTTTATATTCTAGAAATTAGTGCTCTATCTGATGTGCATGCATTAAATATTTGTTCCCAATTAGTTGGCTCTCTATTCACCTCACTGATTGTTTCTTTTGCTGAGAAGAAGCTTTTTAGTTTAAATCTATCCCATTCATTAATTCTTGGTAATAATTCTTGCTCTACAGGATTCTTATTAAGGAACTTGGGGCCTAATCCAACATGTTGGAAATTGGAGCTTACTTTTTCTTCTATTAGGCATATTGTCTCTGGTCTAATTCCTAGGTCCTTGATCCACTTTGAATTGAGTTTTGTGCATGGTGAGAGATAAGGGTTTAATTTCATTTTGTTGCATATGGATTTCCAGTTTTCCCAGCACCATTTGTTGAAGAGACTATCCTTTCTCCACTGTACATTTTTGGCGCCTTTGTCTAATATAAGATAGCTGAAATTATATGTATTAGTCTCTGTATCCTCAATTCTGTACCATTGGTCTACCAGTCTGTTTTGGTGCCAATATCATGCAGCCAGTCATTTAAAAAAAAAAACATCAGTCCATCAACTGATGTTGGATAAATGAAATGCAGTATATTCCTACAATGGAATATTATTCATCCATGAAAAGGAATGGAGCACTTAGATGGTCTTTCCAACATGATGAAAATTGAAAACATGGTCAGTTAAGAGAAGCTATATATTGTAGGATTTTATTTACATGAAAAATCCAAAATAGATTAGAGAAATCTAAAGAAACAGTAGCAATAGCTTAGGGCTGGTAGGCAGGGATCGGGGAGAGCAGGGCTAATGAGTTACTACTACTGGGTGAGTTAGCAGTAACTTTCCAAATTTCTTTTTGGAGTGGTGAACATTTTTTAAAACAGATTACAGCCGGGCGTGGTGGCACACACCTGTAATCCCAGCACTTGGGAGGCTGAGGCAAGAGGATGGCAAGTTCAAAGCCAGCCTCAGTAATGGAGAGGCACTTAGCAACTCAGTGAGACCCTGTCTCAATAAAATACAAAAAAGGGCAGGGGATGTGATCCAGTGGTAGAGTGGCCATGAGTTCAATCCCCAGTACCAAAAAAAAAAAAAAAAAAAATGTTTATTATTGGGCTGGGATTGTGGCTCAGCGGTAGAAAGCTCACCTAGCACGTGTGCATGAGTTCAATCCCCAGTACCCGGGATTTTGAAATCCTCAGCACCATGTACAAATGTACAAATAAACACATTGTGTACAACTAAAGCAAATAAATAAATATTTTTTAAAAAAGATTATAATGATGACTGAACAAATATGAATATATTTAAACCATGGAATTGTACACTTTGGGGGGGGATATTATACCAAGAGGAGCATCCCCAGCCCTTTTATTTTTTATTTTGAGACATGATCTTGCTAAGTTGATAAGGCTGGCCTTGAACTTTAGATACTCCTTCCTCAGCATCCCAAGTCACTGGGATTACAGGTATGTGTCACTATGCCCAGCTAAATTTACACTTTGGGTTACTCAGGCATTTTTTTTTTTTTTTTTTTTTTTCAGTACTGGGGATTACACTCAGGGGCACTCTGCCACTGAGCCACATACTCCTAGCCATTTCTATTTTTTATTTTGAGACAGGATCTTGCTATGTTGCCTAGCCTGGCTTCATGCTTGCAATCCTCCTGCCTCAGCCTCCCAAGTCATTGGGATTACAGGCTACTATGCCTGGCTCACTGATGCTTCATATAAAATCATTGGCTTCAACTGGAGGTGGTGGTGCACACCTGTAATCCCAGCAATTTGGGATGCTGCAGCAGGATTGCAAGTTAAAGGCCAGCCTCAGCAACTTGGTGAGACCCTGTCTCAAAATAATAAGGGCTGGGGATGTAGCTCTGTGGTAAAGCACACCTGGGTTCAATCCCCAGCACTCTTCCCTGCCCCCAGATCCATTGGCTTTGTCAAAAAAAAATCATTGAATACCCAAGGTGAAAATCAAACTAGAATGAGTTGATTTGTGGTAGGAAGCAAGGAGCTTTGGCAGAGAGGGGAAACGATATAAGGGGTAGTAACTGATAGGGAACATGTATACAGGGAAAGGTTGTTGCTCTTGTTGTTTTAGCACAGTGTAGAGTCTGACTGTGTATGAAATGAAATGATCAGCACCTCAGGAGGCTGAGCAGGAAGATCCCAATTTCAAGGCCAGCCTGTATAACTTAGTGAGACTGTTTCAAAAATAAAATAAATAAATAAGTAAAAAGACTAGAGTAAAGCACCACTGGGCTCAATTCCCAGCAACCACCCCCCACCCCCTCCACACACACACAAAGTGATAATGCAGGAAAGAGGGCATGATCAAAGGAGCAAAGTTCTTGAGAAGGCAAGTAGGAATGAGATTCAATCTGTATATGAAAATACTGTCCTTTGACAGAATGAGGCACATTTTAAGTGTTGGGAAAAGAAGGAAGAAAATCAATAATACAGATGATGCAGGTAGGTTTCTAGATTTGTCAGCAGGAAACGGAGATACCAATCTAATGTTTGATTCCACAAATACTTACTGGGGCTTGCTTTGTGGCAGGCACTGTTCTATTGCTCAGGATATATATGAACAAAAAACCCCTGCACACTTAGAACTTACATTCTATAAAAAAGGTTTCTTGATGAAGAATGTGGCTGAATCCATTCTCAAATCCATTCATGCATCAGAATGATCAGCAGGGCTTCTTAAAACACAGATTGCTTGGCCCTATCCACAAAGTCTCTGACTCAGAAGGCAATAGGACCTGATAATTTTCATTTCTAAAAAGTTTCTAGGTAATATTCATGCTGCTGGTCTGGGAGCCATACTTTGAGAACCATTAGGTTAAATCATCAACCAAGTGGTGGTTTTCCAGAAAGCTCATGGAAGAAAAGGAAAGATTAAGAGAAAGTAGACATGAAATAGTCTCATTAGTGCAGTAGACTATCTATGCTAAGAAATTGTTGGGATTTGGAATAATTTTTAAATAAATCAGTCTCCCTCCCTCTCTCCTTCCCTCCCTTCCTTCCTTTCTGGTACTGGAGATTGAACGGAGGGGCACTTAACCACTGAGCCACATCCCCAGCCCCTTTTTGTATTTTATTTAGAGACAGGGTCTCTGAGTTGCTTAGGGCCTCACTAAGTTGCTGAAGCTAGATTTGAATTTGCAATCCTCCTGCCTCAGCCTCCTGAGCCACTGGAATTACAGGTGTTTGCCACTGGACCCAGCATAAATCAGTTTTTCTGATGGTATGACTTTTTCTCTGTTCCCTTGCCGAGAAATATCTTTTTAAGGATATGGTTAGAATGTTGGACCATGGACTCTAAATTGAATAAGAAAGAACAGGACTTGAGTTGTAAATCATTGTGTTCTAAATGTGATTAAAGAATTGTAGGTGGGCTGGGGTTGTGGCTCAGCGGTAGAGCGCTCGCCTAGCACGTGTGCGGCCCGGGTTCGATCCTCAGCACCACGTAAAAACACATTGTGTACAACTAAAGCAAATAAATAAATATTAAAAAAAAAAAAAAGAATTGTAGGTGGGAGTACTTGGGCACAAAATCTAGAGCAGAATGTTGTATTCTGTGAACAAGATGATTATGTACAACATTTTGGAGCTGGTGCCATTTTTTATAACAGGTCTAGGTGAGACCAATGCAATTAGTGGTGCAGAAAAAATAAAATGGCAATACTTACATTCCAAGTCCCCCGGGGGGAAAAACAGAAAATTATATCAATCATCAGTAATTCTTTTTCTGTTTTTACTTTTTGAGACAGGGTCTCACTAAGTGGCCCAAACTGTGACCCTCCTGTCTCAGCCTCCCAAGTAGCTGGGATTACAGGTACCACTATGCCTGGCCTCATCAGTATTTTTTAAATTAGAGGTTATGATCCTTAGTGAATAATGAAATCAATGCATCAATTGTGACTCTGTGTGTGTGTGTGTGTGTGTGTGTGTGTGTGTGTGTGTGTGTGTAGCATTTTAAAAGGAAGTAGAATAAGGTGCATGAGGTAAGGCTAGCTAGGTATTGCTCCAGATATGGACATTAAGTATGTATTCTGAATACTAATTATGATGGAAAAATTTTTATAACAATTATGAAACAAACTGATGGAATCCCTTTAAAATACAAATGGTTTACAAAGAGTATAACTGTTTTTCTTTTTATGCTAACTTAAATGAATTTTTCTTGATGAGTCAAAATTTTCCTTCACAGACCTAATAAGTTCTTTGTGAGCATTAATCCACTTTACCTTTCTGTTCTGCTTTTATTCTGACTTGATTGATATTTCTCCTAAATGAACTTTTAGTGTATAGTTGGGACATTTAATTGGCTCTTTTGTTTTTAATTTTATATTAACAAATGATCTGACAACCTTTATTGTAATCTTTGTTCCCTAGAGTTCCCAAAGAAAATGATACCTTTTGTGTAATTAAGCTATCTGGATATAGGTTCACCAAAGGTAAGAATGTGAAAACTTCTGAGAATAGGCAAGAACCATTAGACTCATTAATATGTCATTTGCAGTACATTTTTAGTCACAGTTAATGTAATTTTTTACTTTTTGTCAAACAGAATGAAAATATTTTCAGTGAAATTGGGAGGAGGATTAGCTGACTAATAGCTAGATATAAAACATCAAGCTAGACACTTCACCCACATCAGCTATTCCTACATGTCAAAAAAATGAGTTAGCAAGAATAACTTTTCATAGTTTTGACTCTGAATTGAAAATTATTTCTGAAAAATCAGAATTGCAAATATATTTTTAAAGCACAGTCACATCAGAGAATATTTGAGACACCTCAAATAAAAGCTTCTCATTTTGCCACTTTAAGAGAATTAATCAGGAATGACTAACATAGAAAGCTGCTTTCTTTAGTAACTTTTCTTAAAATCCTTGAAAGATCCATATACTGAAGATTTTAAAGTTTGGCCAATGTAATAAGCATAAGAAAAGTCAAAAAAGGGCCAAAAACTCATGGCAGTGGGAGAACTAGGCTTATAAATGTTACTGAATTGCGAACACTACTGATATTCATATAGTATGATTAAATTTTTTTCACTTTTGCAGTGTGTTCTTTGGGTAGACTGGATATTCTAAAATCGCAACTCTCAAATATAGTCCAAGAATAATGCTTTGCCTTTTTTATACACCAACAGATATTTTTAAGTGCTTTCCCATTCTTACCTCTAGCAATTCACATCTTACGAAAAAAAAGGAAATGTTTTCATACAAATCAGTTTGTTACTTTGTCTCAGGCATCAAAGTACAGATTTTACATATTAATAGATAAAAATCTTATCCATTCTGTGTCTAAAACATATATAAACTATACATGTACATATCTTTTGAACAATGTTGAAAAATCATAAGGGTCCCATAAGTTTAAACACCTAAGTAAAACATTCCAGTTTATTAAAGCTACTTATATTAATGAATATATGAATGCATATTTGAATTTCTGTGTGTACTAATTTTCTCAATGTTGTATACTATAAAGCAGAAATCTAGGCCCTAATAAATCATCATAAACTGAACTAAGCAAACAGGGCATGGTTTTAATCCAACAAAAATATTCTTCAGGGATGGGGTCGTGGCTCAGTGGTAGAGTGCTCGCCGAGCACGTGCACGGCCCGGGTTCGATCCTCAGCACCACGTAAAAATGCATTGTGTACAACTAAAAGAGCAAATAAATAAATATTTTAACAAATATTCTTCAGGGGCCGGGGTTGTGGCTCAGCGGCAGAGCGCCCGCCTCGCACGTGCGCGGCCCGGGTTCAATCCTCAGCACCACGTAAATATAAATACATTGCATTGTGTACAACTAAAGTAAATAAATAAATATTAAAAAAAAAAATTCTTCAGACAGACAGACACATAACAGTAAAACCAGTATTCACGAATGATCTCATTGTTCTTTCCTGCAGCTCACATTGGCTAATATCTTTATCCTCCAAATATTTATCTGGGTAGGTCAGTTTTACTACTTTAATTCTATTTCAAAAATAGGCTCTGAGAGTATATTTCAGTGGTAGAATGCATGCTTAATATGTATAAGGCCCTGGGTTGGATCCCTAGCACCCCAAAATGAAAAGACCAGCTAAAGCCCAAACTGTGTGTAGTGAAAGATTTAGAATTATAAAAATACAACTGTATCCTAATGACCATCAATAGTTCAGTACTTGTCAATGTTTATAAATTATATTAATTTGTTTCAGTATCTGGAGCAGTATTTAAGGAAGAGACAGATAGATATTAAATCATTATGAGAACTAACCAAATAATTATCAGAATTAGGGCTATTGTATATATAGCTTAGGAGTGGAATGTGTGCTTATCACGTGTGAAACCCTAGGTTCAATTCCCAGCACTGAAACAACTCAGAATTGGTGGATTGGCATACAGACACAAAGTTTTAGTACTGAATATATTCATTCCTTATAGCTTAGATGAATATTGATTTCTTTAGGTTTCACAGTAGGATGAAATCATTGGAGAATCATTAGTATTTTCTTCTCCTATAGTACTTGCTGGAATGAATTATTGTATCTGGATACTTATAGATATAAAAGACTATTATATATGTATAGCTATCTCAGATACTCAGAAATTAACTTGTAAGTACAGTAATTTCTCTCTGTTTCTATAAAGATTAAAAAACAAAGGGCTGGGGCTAGAGTTATGGCTCAGTGGTAAGAGCACTTGCCTAGCATGTGTGAAGCCCTGAGTTCAATTCTCAGCACCACATATAAATAAATGAATAAAATAAAGGTCCATCAACATCTTAAAAAAAAAAAAAAAAAAAAAGGCTGAGGGTAGCTTGGTAGCACTTGCCTAACATGTATAAGGCCTGAAATTTGAGCCTCAAGACTACAAAAAATAAATAAATAATTATAGATCAATATTAACTTTGGAGCCTGAATCCATATAGTTACATACTGAGAGAGACCTAAAATTTTTGGAAAATTAAGAAATTGGAATAAAGCCAGGTATGGTGGCCCACTGCTATAAACCACAGCAACTCTGGAGGCTAAGGCAGGAGGATCCCAAGATTAAGGCTGGAATGGACAACTTAGTAGGACCCTGTCTTAATATAAAATAAATGGTCGGTGGCGCACGCCTGTAATCCCAGCACTTTGGGAGACTGAGGCAGGAGAATCGTGAGTTCAAAGCCAGCCTCAGAGCCGGGCGCGGTGGTGCACGCCTGTAATCCCAGCACTTTGGGAGGCTGAGGCAGGAGGATCGCGAGTTCAAAGCCAGCCTCAGCAATGGCGAGGCACTTAGCAACTCAGTGAGACCCTGTCTCTAAATAAAATACAAAAAAGGGCTGGGGATGTGGCCCAGTGGTCGAGTGCCCCTGAGTTCAATCCCTAGTACCACAAAAAAAAAAAAAAAAAAAAAAAAAAGCCAGCCTCAGCAATGTCGAGGCACTTAGCAACTCAGTGAGACCCTGTCTCTAATAAATAAAATACAAAAAGGGCTGGGGATGTGACCCAGTGGTCGAGTGCCCCTGAGTTCAATCCCTGGTACCACAAAAAAATAAAATAAAATAAATAAATGGTGTGGGGGCCTGGGGATGTAACTCAGTGGTAGAGTACCCTAAGTTCAACACCTCCCCCAATAAAAAAAGAAAAGAAAAAACAATTGGAATAAAATAACTCTATAGCCAGGTGCGGTGGCACACGCCTATAATCCCAGCACTTGGGAGGCTGAGGCAAGAGGGTCGCGAGTTCAAAGCCAGCCTCAGCAATGGCGAGGTACTTAACAACTCAGTGAGACCCTGTCTCTAATAAAATGCAAAAAAAGGGGGGGCTGTGGATGTGGCCCAGTGGTCGAGTGCCCCTGAATTCAATCCCCAGTACCAAAAAAAAAAAAAAAAAAAAACACCCAAAAACTCTATAAAGTCTCTACCAGGTCGAAAATTCTACTTTTATAATTCTCTACCAAATAAGGGTTTTTTTTCTGCTATTTTTTATTGGTGCACTGTAATTATACATAATGTTGGGATTCGTTGCCAGATAAGGTTTTTAATTTCAAAGATGGGACAAAGGCAGATCAAAGTATAAACTAACCAGGCATGGTGACACAGACCTGTAGTCCCAGCTACTTGTGCAACTGAGACAAAAGGATCTCTTAAGACCAGGAGCTCAAGACCAGCCTGGGTAACATACTGAGATGGTGACTGAAAATAAAATAAGTGCACACACAAAACACACTTTAGATCCAAATACGTTTTCACATACTTCAGTACAATGGAAACACTATTCTTTCTGCAAGTAATATAGGATAATCTACCTTTATGTCAGATGTATTGAGGGGGGTGCCCCTAAGGGCTGAACCCACACATGCTAGGCAGGTGCTCTACTACTGAGCCACATTCCCAGCCCCCTGCACTATCTGAATGTATATTTATTTTGATAAATGTAATCAATCTTTGAAGTGAATCCATTAGGGATGAATGCTTCAGGTCGGTTTGTTTTTTTACGCTGCTGGGATCAAACCCAGGGCAAGCATACACCACTAAGCCCACATTTTTTTTTTTTTTTTTTTTTTTTTTTTTTTTTTGTGGTACCAGGGATTGAACTCAGGGGCACTCGTCCTCTGGGTCACATCCCCAGCCCTTTTTTGTATTTTATTTAGAGACAGGGTCTCACTGAGTTGCTAAGTGCCTCGCCATTGCTGAGGCTGGCTTTGAACTCGCGATCCTCCTGCCTCAGCCTCCCAAAGTGCTGGGATTACAGGCGTGCGCCACCGCGCCCGGCCCACATTTTTTTTTAAGAGACATACCTACACCATTAATTTATTATAAAATGATATTGTTACTCACTGCTTATTAAACTTTTTAAGCAAGAGTATTACTTCCTACCTTTTATAAGCATTTACTGACGATAGCTCATTATATCATCTCTACTGTACAGGATGGCATCAGTCCAATCAATTAATATTTTCCATTAGAGAAAGGGAAAGGAGCCAAATTAGAATTTATTATGAACACTGGCTCTCTTTTAGCACTGCATGTTATTATCATTTTGTAAAAGAGGAACCACAGGAGATAAATCAATTATTATGGCATAAAAACATTTAATTTGTATTCATTCTCAAATACCATGGGTGGATAGATTCTGTTAGATGGACAGGATGGTATTTTTTTTGACAGGATAGTTTTTTGTTTTTTGTTTTTATTTTAAACAACAGCAATCATTTTAATATCTCTAATGGTTCGACAGGATAGTATTTTGATGGATCTGTCTTGATAGGTTTCTTTAGGTCATTTTCTAAGTGGACTCATAAGTCTCTTTCATATGCATATTAAAACAATGTACAAGGAAAGCCAGTAGAATGAATCTAACATAATTTTCCTATGTACATATATGAAAATACCTAAGTGAATCCCACCATCGTGTGCACCCACAAGAATGGGGTCCTAATTAGAATAAGATATATTCCATGCTTGTATAATTCTATCATAATGGAGTCTACTGTCATGTATAACTAAAAAGAAACAATACAAAATTGCAAAATAGAGTAAAACAATGTACATCTTAAGACTAAAAACTGAATTCTTGTTATAAGCCAAGCCAGGAAGCATTTTCATCACAATGCCAAACCTACACAAATCACTAAAGACATTATTAGATAAATTAGAGGTTTAAAAGCACATCCTTCCTGACACACTGGCAATGTGGGCGGCTGCACAGCACCCACAGCTGTGTTTCAGCAGTCTTGGCATAGCATTGCTAAGGTAATAAAAATTCCCGAAGGTGGGAAGTCTCCATCAATTAACTTTGAAAGAGAGTCGTCTGGAGCAGCCTCATCTCAACCCACATATGAGGATGATGCTATCTACTCAGTATGCCCTTGCTAGAATGATAGCATTTAAATGTTGAATATTTGATTATCCTCCCTCCACCACAGTTAATCATATGGATTCTAAATCTAAAATAACACATTAAACTAAAAATAAAGAAGGCAAATTCCCCACCTGACTTAGTATTCTTTTTCTTAGTGGACTAAGTGGAGTTAAAATCAGGGCTGATTTTTTTCCCTCTTTAAGCTGTTTTCATTCTTTGTAGAGCAGCCTCTAGGAATGCCACCTGGAGCCAACTGATTGTAATGCCCACACATCACAGATTCTTTTTATTAGCTTTTCTAAATCTAAATAATGCCTTCTAAATGACTAGTTCCTACAGTTCTGGGTTTGGGGTTCTCAGCAGAAATCTCATTCCCATACTGCTGCTATCAGCATAACCTTCGCAACCTTTTTGTGCGTGGGGGGGGGGGTACTGGGAATTGAACCCAGGGGCACTCTACCACTGAGATACATGTCCAGCTGTATTTGAAAATTGTATTATTTTATTTTGAGACAGGTTCTTGACTAAACTGCCCAGGCTGGCAAATTCTGTTCTAAAATAGTAAACCCTGCATTAATCCTATGGATTCTATGCTTACACCAGGTCTTTTACTATATTTTCTTTAACATTTGGTTAGCAGGAATGTATATTCTACTAATTTCTTAAGAAGACATCAAGGAAATCACATTTTTTGAGTTCTTTCATGTTTGAAAACCTCTACTGCCTTTTTACCTGAACAACAGTTTGGTTAGCTATGAAATTCTTGGAACATATTTTCTGTCCTTGACGACTTGATAGATTTTTGTTTTACTATCTGCTGGCAGTGGACTTTTCTGAGGAGAATTCTGAAGTTAATCTGAATTTTTTCCCCTTCACATCTTAGTTCTTTTTTCTGGATTTTTTTTTTTTAAATTTTTGCAGTCTAATAACATTACTAGGTTGTACCTTGAGATAATTGTTCTACATAAAATTTTTCTGGCTCATAGCTACTCAATCTACAGATTCAGGTCTGCCTTTGTTTCTGAATAGTTTTCTTGAGAAATATCTTTCAATATTCTTCAAGAATAATTATTCTGTTTCATCCATATTCCACATTTAACACTGGTCCTCTAGACCTTTTAAATACTTGGTTAATTTCCATTTCACTTTACTTATTTTTTTCTGTTTTCCAATGTCCCTATGTTTTTTTTTTTAATATTTATTCATTTGCTTTAGTTGTACACAATGCATTTTTTAAAATATTTATTTACTTTAGTTGTACACAATGCAATGCATTTATGTTTACGTGGTGCTGAGGATCGAACCCAGGCCGCGCACTTGCGAGGTGAGCACTCTGCCACTGAGCCACAACCCCCGCCCTGCGTTTATTTATTTATTTTTAATTATTTATTTACTTATTCATAGTGCACAAGTATAGCATCTTTTTACATACAACTGCTTGTATACAAAGTATATAAGTACCATTCAGATCTTTAATCATGCATTTAGGATAGTGATATCCATCTCATTCAACCTCCATTTTTTCCCCTCCCCCCTCCCTCACCCTCCCTTTCCTTTGACCATTCTAGTGTTCCTCTAATCCTATGTGCCCCCATCCAATCACACTGTGAACTAACCTTATATCAGAGAAAACATTTGGTATTTGGATTTTTGAGATTGACTAATTTCACTTAGCATTATATTCTCCAACTTCATCCATTTACCTGCAAATGCCATTATTTTATTCTCTCTTATTGCTGAGTAAAATTCCATTTTGTATATATACCACATTTTCTTTATCCACTCATCTACTGAGGGGACATCCAGGTTGGTTCCACAACCTAGCTATTGTGAATTGTACTGCTATAAACATTGAAGTGGCTGTGTCCCTGTAATATGCTGTTTTTAAGTCTTTTGGGAACAGACCCAGAAGTGGGATGGCTGGGTCATAGGGTGGTTCCATTCCCATTTTCCCAAGAAATCTCCATACTGCTTTCCATAGCGGTTGCACCATTTTGCAGTCCCACCAGCAATGTATCCTCATACCTGCGTTTATTTTTATGTGGTGCTGAGGATCAAACCCGGGCCACACATCTGCTAGGCGAGCGCTCTACCACTGAGCCATAGCCCCAGCCCCTGTCCCTAATGTTTTTGAGGAGGATCTATTCTTCTTTTGCATTTCTAATATGCCATTTATTTCACTGGCAATTTAATTTTTTTCTTCCATATATTTCATGAGCTCTATTAGCTAACACTTTGTCTTCTGTACCAAATCTTTCTTGACCTATATCTGCCTAGTGTTCTAGTTTTTTTTCTTAATATTTATTTATTTATTTTAGTTGTACACAATGCAATGCATTTTATGTTTACGTGGTGCTGAGGATCGAACCCGGGCCACGCACGTGCGAGGCGAGCGCTCTGCCGCTGAGCCACAACCCCAGCCCCAGTGTTCTAGTTGTAACAAAGCATTTTACACAGTTGAGTTTGTTATTATTCAAGACTGTTTTTATTACAACTCGCATCTGTTGTTTTTCATTTTCAATTGCCTTTTATTTTCATTTTGTTCTTTTTAAAGTATTTTTATTATAATTTCTTTATATAAATTCCTTGCTGGTTCCTTTATAATAATTAATCATCTCTTCTTCCTGGACCAGCTATTTATAAGAGATTCATGACAGAAAGCACCATATTTGTGCTTGAGGCAAGCAAGAATTCTTCCTACTTCACTGAAGTTCCTTAGGACCAAGGTTGTGTGAAAGAGTTATTTTGTTCTCAGCTTCTCCTAGCCAACAGATATTGGCAACTACAAAGCTATTCACAGTACAGGGTTTCTTTCCTCACAATGCCTTTTTTTTTTTTTTTTTTTTTTTTGTGTGTGTGGTACCGGGGATTGAACTCAGGGGCACTCGACCACTGGGTCACATCCCCAGACCTTTTTTGTATTTTGTTTAGAGACAGGGTCTCACTGAGTTGCTAAGTGCCTCGCCATTGCTGAGGCTGGCTTTGAACTCGCGATCCTCCTGCCTCAGCCTCCCAAAGTGCTGGGATTACAGGCGTGCGCCACCGCGCCCGGCTCCTCACAATGCCTTTTTTTTTTTTTTTTTTAATAAATATTTTTATTAGCCGGGCGCGGTGGCGCACACCTGTAATCCCAGCACTTTGGGAGGCTGAGACAGGAGGATTGCGAGTTCAAAGCCAGCCTCAGCAATGGCGAGGCACTTAGCAACTCAGTGAGACCCTGTCTCTAAATAAAAAATACAAAAAAAGGGCTGGGGATGTGGCCCAGTGGTCGAGTGCCCCTGAGTTCAATCCCTGGTACCAAAATAAATAAATAAATAAATAAATAAATAAATAAATAAATAAATATTTTTATTTACTTTAGCTGTACACAATGCAATGCATTTATGTTTATGTGGTGCTGAGGATCGAACCCGGGCCGCACACGTGGGAGGCGAGCGCTCTGCCGCTGAGCCACAACCCCAGCCCACAATGCCTTTTTTTAAATAAATATTTTTTTAGTTATCAATGGACATTTATTTATTTATTTATTTATTTATTTATATGTGGTGCTGAGATTTGAACCCAGTGCCTCACACATGCTAGGCAAGTACTCTACCACTGAGCCACAACCCCAGCCCTCACAATGCCTTTTTAAAAATACGATATATGTCTAGTTCCTCATTTCACTGCTTCTCTCCACATTCTCCTTAGTACCAAACTAGCTAATAAGAAGCACCCACTGGTGCCTCTGAATAGTTTTGAAATCACACCACCTTATTTGGAGAATATACTCTATTAGCTTTTACTGAGATCTGCAGATGTAGGCATCCTGTCTCACTTCTACATACCTATTTGGCCTTTGGCAGCCCTTATTCAATTTTGTGATTTGGTATTACTTTTTTAGTTGTAGATGGACACAATACTTTTACTTTGTTTATTTAGTTTTTTTTTTTTTTTAATGTGGTGCTGGGGATTAAACCCAGTGCCTCATTAGCGTACTAGGCAAGGGCTCTACCACTGAGCCACACCCCTAGCCCTGGTGTTACTCTTATTGAAGATAATAATAATGTTGCATTTATTTTCCTCCATTTTTCTTTCTGGTGATTTCTAAGAGACGCAGACAGTGTCACTGTTACCTCTACTATTGAAAAACATGTACTGAGAACCCCCCTCCCTGTTTTTTAAACTATGGATTTAACTGCCTTTCACAGAGACAATGATAATTACTCTTTTTTCTCTTTTCCCAGGACTGGGGATTGACCCGAGAGGTGCCTTGCCACTGAGCCACACCCACAATCCATTTTTAATTTTTTTGTTTTTATTTTGAGTTATTTTAACTTTTCTGAGGCCCTGAGCAACTTAGTGGGACCCTGTCTCAAAATAAAAAATAAAGAGGGTTGGGAATGTAGCTCAGTGGTAAACTGCCCTTGAGTTCAACACCCAGTACACGAAAAAGAAAGAAAGAAGAAGAATGATAATTTATCCCACTTTTAGGATTTCCTAAAAGCTAAAACAATTTTAAATGATGAATTAATATTAAACAAACTACAGGCTGGGGTTGTGGCTCAGTGGTAGAGCGCTCGCCTAGCATGTGCGCTGCCCAGGTTCGATCCTCAGCACCACGTAAAAATAAATGCATTGTGCACAACTAAAGCAAATAAATAAAACATTTATTAAAAAATATTAAACAAACTAACTTCCCAATGATATATATAATGTAACATAACAAAAAGGTGTAACATAAAGAAACCCAGTAGTGATTCATGTTAGTTGTATCATCATGTTTGGTGGAATATGCATTCCACCAAAAACATAATAAGCAAGTGACTTAACTTTCAGAAGTTATTTTGCTTCTCTTCAAAACCTTACTTTGCTTCTTGCTTCTCTTCATGGAGTAAATAAGGAAGGAACTGCTTCTGAGGGTATCAAATGCTATTTTCCCCTTCTCAGCATTCTATTATGAAAAATTTCAAATGTACAGAAAAGTTAAAATAACTTTATAGTGAATATTCATGGCTATCCATCACAGATTCTACCATTAATACTTTGCTATCCATCTACCCATTAATCAATCCATCAATACATCTTATTTTCCATACATATTAAAGCAACTTACTGATGTCAGTATACTTTCTTCTAAATACACTTCAGTATGTACATCACTAAATAGAATTCAGTGTTTACAGATTTTAGTAAAATTTATGCATATACATATACAGGTTTCATATGTAAATTCACCATGTTTTTTCATTCACCAAATTTTGATAAATGCATATACATATGAAACTCAAAGCCCTACCAAGATACATGATATCATGATTATTCTAACAGCATTCCCCACTTTCCATTCAATCCTCTCTACCAGTCTCCCACTTTTCTCATTTTTTCCCACCATTAGTTAGTTGTATCTCTTTCTGAACTTTTATATAAATATATTTATATAGGGGTGGGTATGTAGCTCAGTAATAGAGCACTTGCCTAGCATGCATGAGGCCCTGGGTTTGACGCCCATTACCACATACATGCATACATAGACTATATAACTATATGCAAGGCTCCTTTCACTCAGCAAAATGTTTGAAATTCACCCATGTTACTTTACACTAATATTTCATTTGTTTTCATTGCTGAATAGTCTTCTATTTCATTAATATATTACAGTTTATTTATTCTCCTGTGGGACATGTGGGCTGTATTCAGTTTTTTGCTATGATGAATAAAGCTGCTATAAACATTCCTGTATGACTCATTTTGTAGAAATGTTTTCATTTCTTTGGGTAAACACCTAGAAGTGGAATTGCTGAGTCATAGAGTACATGTATATTTCATTTTATAAGAAACTGCCAGAGAGGCTGAGGCAGGAGGATTGCAAGTTCAAAGCTAGTTTCAGCAACTTAGCAAGGCCCTGAGTAACTTAGCGAGACTCTGTCTCTAAATAAAAAATATAAAAAAGGACTGGGGATATGGCTCAATGGTTAAGTACCCCTGGGTTTAATCCCCAGTAAGAAAGAGAGAAAGGAAGGAAGGAGGGGAGGGGAGGAAAGGAGAGGGAAAGAAAAGCAGAGAAAAGAAAATAGAAAGAAACTGCCAGACCCTTTTCCAAAGTGACTATACCATTTGTATACGCCTAAGAATACTGGTTGTTCCACATCTTCACCAGTATTTGGTATTGTTGATCATTTTTAGTTTTAGCAATTTTGGTGAGTGTAGACTAGTATCTTGATGTGATCTTAATTTGCAACCACATCTTTTTAAGCAATGAGAGAACTGGTAGTAAGTCAATGGTAGAGTCATTGCCTAGCATGCATGAAGTCCTGTGTTTAATCCCCAGGGGCAGGAGGGCAGACACACAAAAGCAAACATCAAATAGTCCTGATAATAATATAAGAATGCTTCAACTCTGAATAGTAAATTTTTCCATAATGAGAAGCTTTCTTGTTTCTGGTCGTATCTGCCAGACAAATCAAATTTCTTTTTTTTTTTTTTTTTTTGGGGGGGTACTGGGGATTGAACTCAGGGGTACTTGACCACTGGGCTACATCTCCAGCCCTTTTTTGTATTTTATTAGAGACAGGGTATCACTGAGTTGCTAAGTGCCTTGCCATTGCTGAGGCTGGCTTTGAACTCGCTATCCTCCTGCCTCAGCCTCCCAAGTGCTGGGATTACAGGCCACGCCCAGCATCAGACAAATCAATTTTACTTTAAAAATAAACACACTTTTAAGCAACAATCTTAATTGAAATACCTGTATTTCATGGACATGGTCATATAAATTTGCTATTTCTAGTAGGTAGAAAAAGAAATATCATACATTAATACTAATAAACAATATCCTAATAATACGAAGTTTAAAGCAGAAATATTTATGTTTATTTTTTGTTGGTTTTAGTACTTGGGATTAAACCCAGGGGCACTTTACCACTGAGCTACATCCCCAGCCCTTTTTATTTTTTGTTTGGAAACAGAGTCTCACTAACTTGCTGAATACCTCACTAAATTGCTGAGGCTGGCCTTGAATTTGTAATCCTCCTGCTTCTGCCTGTGAGTTGATGGATTTAAAGGTATGCAACCTATGCCCAGCTTATGTATATCATTAATGGATGCTAAAATGGTGGAAAATAAAATACATGATACCAAAACAAATTCAGGTGTTGGGAACATTAAGAACACGTCAGCCGAAAGAATAGAAATTTAAGTCAAGGAAATGAAAACCTAACTCTCTGGCTGTCTCCCACTTCCTGATACGTGGACTTGACCTAGCCCAGGGGTGTTGCCCTGACATATGATGAAAAAATCAAACCACCACTAGTGTTGGGACCTTACACTGTCTGCCTAGGGGGTGGAAAAGTTTGGCTTTCTGGCTGCTTGCCACATTACCACGCCCTGTTACCTGACCTAGGCTAAGCAGGGGGCATGGCTGTGAGAACCAGAACCTCCCTGCTGGTCACTGACTGGCTGTGGCCCACTATAAAGCATTGTGCACCCCTTCAATAAAGGAGCTCCTACACTGATTGACTGGACTCCCCGACGTGGCTCTGAGTCTTTTGAAGGCGGGTGGAGGAGGCATCGGCGGCCTTTACTTTCCCAATCCAGTCTCATCGTTGAGGTAGGCCCCTCTGGCCTCTTTTGGTAGACAGAAGAGGTCCATCCCAGGTACAGGGGGGCTATAGACCTCAACCCCTTATAACTTTACGACGCACTAGGATAGGCTAGTGGCTGTTCCTCCAATGTGATCTGCTCGTGCTTCCTATGCTCCCCTATAACCTTTCTGCAGATTGGCCCATGTCTTCTATAAATGATGTCCAACTTCCTCAATAAACTGAGCTCGTGCCTTGACCGGTCTCCCTGACGCGTCTGACTGTCCTCCAAAAGGAGGGTTGGGTGCGGGCGGTCAGTCGGCTCTTGCCTTTCCAGATCCGTCCTTGTTGGGGCATGCTCCCCCTTCTCTTGCAGGTCGAGAGGAGTCAGGGGCTAAAAGCCCCAACATTCAGGTAGTCACATTTGGGGAAAATCTGATATTAAGAAAAATGTTAGCTAATTGTACTTAGCAATAGTAACATACATCAACAAATGTCATAGAATTGCAAATCTATATAACACATTAAATAAGCAGATTATCCTAGGATTTATGGAAAAGACTCCAGACATAATAGAAACTAAAAAAAATGTACACCTAAAGTGGTTCCACCAAAAGATGTACTATTTTCATCAGTGTAGCCTTATTATCATACTTAACATGAACTTCCTGTAAAAAATAAATAAATAAATAAATAACCCTTAAATTGTTTTTTTTTTCCCATAAAATCATAGGTTATTTTTTTTTCTAGTAAGTCAATAGAAAAGGCCCCAAATCACTTTCAGGAATTTCAACTTTTATTCACTTAGCACAGCAAACATTACATACTAGCTTAAAAATAAAATTTTGGGCCCCAGAAAAGTTTTTAACTAAAAAATGTATTCCTAGTCAGGCATGATGGCACATACCTGTAATTGTAGTGACTGAGGAGGCTAAGGCAGACGATCCCAAGTTTAAGGCCAGCAACTAAGTGAGACCCTATCTCAAAATAAAAAGTGTTAGAGATGTAGCACAGTGGTAAAGTGCCATTGGGTTCAATCTACATACCAAAAAAAAAAAAAAAAATTACTCTATTGTAGCTGAATTGTATCTAGTAACTGGTCTCCCTATTTCTACCTAGTCTTCTCCCTTGCCCACAGTTTTCTGTCCAGAGTTAGAGATGCCCTTCAAAAATGTAAATCAACTAGACGGGGCTACAGTTGTAGCTCAGTGGTAGCACACTTGCCTAGCCCGTGTGAGGCACTGGGTTCGATCCTCAGCACACATAAAAATAAATAAATAAAATAAAGGCATTATGCCCATCTTCAACTAATTTAAAAAAATTTAAGTGAACAAGAATATGGAAAGACCACCCACATTCTTGGATAGGCAGAATTAATATCTTAAAAACAGCCACATTTCCAAATATGATCTAGAGATTTAATGTAATCCCCATCAAAATACTGTAGAAAAAATAGTCTTGAAATTCATATGGAAAAACGAAAGATCCAGAATAGCCAAAGCAATTCTGAGAAAAAAAGAGTAAAGCTGGAGGCACCTTAATACCCAATTTCAAATTAAATTATAGAGATATAGTAACAAAGCAGCATAGTACTGGCATAAAAACAGACATATTAACCAATGGAATAGAAGATACAGACAAACTCACAGACACAGTCCTTTAATCCTTGCCAAAGGTGCCACAAACATATGATGGAGAAAAGACATCCTTTTTAACCAGTGGTGCTGGGAATACTGGTTATCCATATGTATGAGAATGAAACTAGATCCCTCTCTCTCACCATGCACAAAAGTCAACTCAAAATGGATCAAAGACCTAGGAATTAGACCAGAAATTTTCTACTAGGAAAAAAAAAAAAAAAAAAAAAAAAAAAACATAACATGGGTCAATACTCCACTGTATAGGAGCGGGCGTAGACTTCCTCAGTAAGACTTCAAGAGTTTCAGGAAATAAAACCAAGAATTAATGAAAGGGTTGGCATTAAATAAAAGCTTCTGCAGAATAAAGAAAACCAGAGTGTTTGGGAGAGCCTACAGTATAGGGGGAAAAATCTTTGCCAATTACTCTTCTGACAAGGGATTACTGTCCAGAATATAAAACACCTAAAAATCTCAACATTAAAAAAATAATAGCCGGGCGCGGTGGCTCACGCCTGTAATCCCAGCACTTTGGGAGACTGAGGCAGGAGGATCGCGAGTTCAAAGCCAGCCTCAGCAGTGGCGAGGCACTTAGCAACTCAGTGAGACCCTGTCTCTAAATAAAATACAAAAAAGGGCTGGGGATGTGACCCAGTGGACGAGTGCCCCTGAGTTCAATCCCGGTATCACAAATAATAATAATAATAATAATAATAATAACGCGGAAGTTGACCCGGCGCGTTTGCACCTGGACAGCTCCCAGGTAGGGTGCCGCTTGTGGTGTTTTGCTGGCTGCTGTACAGTTGCAGGAGCTGCCATGTGGAAAAGCATCGCTGGGTGCTACTGACCCTGGGCGTGGAGGACGCGACAGTGTATGGCGATTCTGCCCGTGAGAAGGCTTTGCGTTGGGCCCTAAGAGCCTCTGTGGCCTGAGTTGCCACAAAGCCATCATCCTGGACTCGCTTTAACTACATCAAAGCCTTCCGCTTAGAGCTCTACTGCTACAGCACGCACAATGCTTTGCCTGGTTTATTGCTTAAGGAGAGGCGGCGTGAGCCGAGGACCTCAGGTGACCGGTGCGGAGGAGAACCTGGCTGGCCCGAAAGTCAGTATGAATTGACTGACGTGCGCTGAGGAGGGCGGGAAATATGAGGCTGTAGGCACCGGTTCTCTCGATGAACTGGCTTCCATAGTAAACGGGAGAGCTAGGGTGAGGTACCTAGCGACTGGAGTCGGAACTTCAGCTGTATCCGGAGTCCGAGAAATCTGTGAAGCCTGTGTCCAGTGCCTTTTACCTCCCCGAACTAAATGGAGGCTCTAACACTGCGCTTTGAGACTCCTGACTCTCATAGAACCACAGTTAGGATCAATCTTTGTTTAACGTGGTGGGCTTAGAAGGCGCATAACCTCTGACGGAGATCCGGACTCCCCACACATCAGTCTACACAACCCTAGCCCCTTGCCTCGGGCAGACAGCTTTCTACACCAGCTGGATCAAGTCCCAAGCCAGGTAGGTGTTGGCCAGACTGATGGAAGCTGGAAAGAACGCTATGCCTGGGGACTTGCTAACACTTCCAGGCACCACAGAGCACCTATGTATGGTTCATTCTGCCTTGACCATGGCAGTACGGAGTCACCAGTTTATTTCCTACACTAAAATGTATCCCAACAATGAGAACCTCCATTGACTGGCCAATATATTTATTCAGCATCTGGGTCAAGCTTGCACTAATCAGAGCGGTAGGGTGAATCCATGGCTTCCACTGCACTTTTATTTCCCTAGGGAAAATAGTCTGAAGGTCTGCATAGCAAGTTGATGTATTGCTGGAGCTGCTGAATTTTACTGATTTGTTCAAACAAATTTGTCCCTGACTGCCTCTGTGTCAGGCATAAATTTGAGACTAGAGAGAACAGGGGACTAGCCTGGAGGATCCTGGCAAATTTCTCCAGAGGAGAGAGCTCAAGCAGACAAGGCTTGCTTAGATTGGACTCTACTTGGTATATCATACACCAATGATTTTCCTCATCTGAACAGTGGGTAAAGAGACTGGATAAGAATTGTTTTTAAACCGTTGTGAACAGAATCTGAAGATGACACAGTTCTGGACTATGTACTGGCCAGTTTTTCTCATCACAAACCTTTTCTGAGTACTATACCTAATTTTTGCTAGTAGTCTTTATCCTGGGACTGAGTTCACTGATAAACCCATTGTTTTTGGTCTTTGGGAATCTTTGATTTTGTGGAAGTGAAAGACATAACCACTAGGTTTTTTCCTCTAATAAAATCTTTTTAAAAGTGAAAAAAAAAATAACCCACCTAATGGGTAAATGAACCGAACGGACATTTCTCAAAAGAAGAAATACAAATTGCCAACAAATATATTTCCTTAGCAATCAGGGAAATGCTAATCAAAACTATAGTGTGAAACCGGGCGCGGTGGGCGCACACCTGTAATCCCAGCACTTTGGGAGGCTGAGGCAGGAGGATCGAGAGTTCAAAGCCAGCCTCAGCAATGGCGAGGCACTTAGCAACTCAGTGAGACCCTGTCTCTAAATAAAATACAAAAAAAGGGCTGGGGATGTGACCCAGTGGACAAGTGCCCCTGAGTTCAATCCCCAGCACCACCAAAAAAAAAAAAAAAAAAAACACTATAGTGTGAGACTGGGCTTAGTGGCACACACCTGAAATCTCAGCAACTTGGGAGGCTGAAGCAGAAGGATCTCAAGTTGGAGGCCAGCCTGGGCAATTTAGTGAAACCATGTCTTAAAAAATAAAAAATTTTGGGCTGGGGTTGTGGCTCAGTGGTAGAGTGCTTGCCTAGCATGTATGAGGCCCTGGGTTTGATCCTCAGCACCACATATAAATAAATAAAATAAAGGTATTGTGTCCACCTAGAACTAAAATATTTATATTTTTTTTTAAAAGGGGGGATTTTCAAGACAATAGAGCTAGAACTATATATATGTAAAAAAGGGGGGATTTCCAAGATGATAGAAGAGAGAGCAGTAGAGAATAAGGATGCTGAGGGTGGGAGGGAAGAGGGAAGGAAAAAGGATGGTACTAGGCAAAGAAATTGACCAAATTATGTTATATGCATATATGAATATATCATGAATCCTACTATTTTTTAAAATTTTTTTTAGTTGTAGGTGAACACAATACCTTTATTTTATTTATGTGATGCTGAGGATGGAACCCAGGCCCTCACACATGTGAGATGGGCGCTCTACCGCTGAGCCATAGCCCCAGGCCCGAATACTATTATTTTTTAGCATCTTTTAAAAACTTTTTTAAAATTTTTATTTGTTTTTTTGTATTGGGGATTAAACTTCAGGGGCACTTGGCCACTGAGCTACATCCCTAACCCTTTTTATTTTATTTAGAGACAGGGTCACTGCTTAGGGCGCCTTGCTAAATTGCTGAGGCTAGCTTTGAATTTGTAATCCTCCTGCCTCAGCCTCCCAAACTGCTGGGATTACAGGTGTGTGCCACTGTATCTGGCTATTTTTTAGGATTATAATGCACCAAAAATAATTAATGATTTAAAATGTAAATCAAGAGCTAGGGATGTAGCTCAGAGGTAGAGCACTTGCCTACCATGTGTGAGTGCCTTTTGTCTCGCTTTGCTGCCTCTTCTCCTTTAAAAACTTTACTAGCCTTCAGAGATTTTTGAAAATGGAAATTTTAAAACAGTTAAGTTTCTACGATCTTCCTTCAAAAATGGCTTTAATAAAACCTATTTTCCTACCTATTGGACTAAATATTTCTGGAGCAGGGAGTGGAACAGTCTAATCTCTTCTACCCACCAGGTAGTACGGATGCCATCAGGTAACAATCAATTTCTACTCTTTCACCAGGTTTCCTACTTGTTCTTCAATGTCACAGTTCACTGGTGATTCTCTTTCTTCTCTTAAACACAATGACTAATCCTACCCATTATCTTCTCAGAGCCATAAACCTCAAGGCATTTCTCTCCTTTTAAATTTAAATCTAAATTAAACTGTTCATAACACTCGGAATCAAATCACTCTGAAAATTAGGATTCTAAAGGCTATAGCTCTGTTCCAAAGATATCAACTTCCTAGTTAGATAAAATTTTAGACCTCATAAATGTAGTTCATAAAAACAATCTCTTGGGGTTGGGGTTGTGGCTCAGCAGTAGAGTGCTCGCTTAGCACATGCCAGCCCAAGTTCGATCCTCAGCACCACGTAAAAATAAAGGCATTGTGTACAACTAAAACAAACAAATATTTTTTAAAAACAGCCTTTTTAAAATATTTATTTATTTTGCTTTTAGTTGTACACAATGTGTTTATTTTTATGTGGTGCTGAGGATCGAACCCAGGCCGCACACGTGCTAGGCGAGTGCTCTACTACTGAGCCACAATCCCAGCTCCACAAACAAATAAATATTTTTTAAAAAAAATTTTTTTTAAATCTCTTTTTTGACTTAGATTTGGGGATTCAAGAAGCAAAGATAATGGCTAAATCCATATTTTTAAATGCATCTGAATAATGGTTTTCATTATTCAGTATTTTAGAAACCTGTATTTTAAAAGTACATACTGCAGTAAAAAGCTATTTTAGGGGAAAAAAGAGAAAAAGTTATTTTGTGGAGTTTATGGTGGGTAAAGATCATGAATAAAACATTAAAAAGGGGCTGGGGTTGTGGCTCAGCGGCAGAGCGCTTGCCTCTCATGTGCATGGCCCGGGTTCGATCCTCAGCACCATGTAAACATAAGTGCATTGCATTGTGTACAACTAAAGTAAATAAATAAATGTTTAAAAAAAAAAAACATTAAAAAAATTAGAATTGATGGGCTGGGGATGTGGCTCAGCGGTAGGGCGCTTGCCTAGCACGTGCGCGGCCCGGGTTCGATCCTCAGCACCACATACAAATAAACGCATTGTGTACAACTAAAGCAAATAAATAAATATTAAAAAAAAAATTAGAATTGAGGGGCTGGGGCTGTTGCTCAGTGGCAGAGCACTTGGCTAGCATGTATGAGGCACTGGGTTCAATCCTTAGCACCATATAAAAATAAACAAATAAAATAAAGGCTTCTGTCCATCTACAACTACAAAATTTTTTTTTAAAAAAGAATCAGAATTGATACAGCATAGCATTATATCTAGGCTTATATAAAACAGGATTTTTTTTTTCTATTTAAGATAATTTCCAGTAATCTAAGAATTCTCTGATACAGGAATTCTATTGGTTAAATAGTTCAGTTTTTGGAGGAACTATTTTTAAATAAGCCTTAAATATACACCAAATCTCCAAAACAGTTGGCAGCTTCAGAAAAACTTAATTACCATCTTGTTCTTTTAACTATCCAAGGAAACCAATCCAGTAACTACCATAGTACTTATTACTTGCTGTGAGCACAGTCAAGTGAATTCCCCACTGTTAGATTCAGAAACACAAACAAGAAAAGGAAGAAAAGAAATAGGAATGCAGATAGGGGAAGTAACAAAATACAACAAGCAGGGACAAAATGAGAATCTCAGTCTGGCTTTTGATACTGAGAAAGAAATTATTTTCAGGAATTCTATGGAAAATATCTAGGAAAATACTTTCATTCATTGTGGCAAAATAAAATTCAAACTAGGATTGGGCAATTTATTGCAATTTTCTGTAAATGCTATTTCATGGGAACCAGAAAATGAAATTACATTTTGATTTTGAAAAGACTGATGGGATCAGTAAATGAAAAATGAAAAACAAATAATGGGTCCTAAACATTTTTTATGCAGGAAAAACTACAACAGAACAAAGTGTGTATTACTGTCATAATGAGAAGAAGAAATAGATGATAGAAGACACTATAGCAAGGTTCACAATCATTTTACTTTCTAGCTTTCCTTCCAAATTCATCGTAAAATTGGTTCTGTGCTGGTTGGGTTAAATCAAGAATAGTAGCATCGTGGGGCTAGGGTTGTGGCTCAGCAGTAGAGCGCTCGCCTGGCACGTGTGCAGCCCGGGTTCGATCCTCAGCACCACGTAAAAATAAAGGCACTGTGTATAACTAAAGCAAACAAATAAATATTAAAAAAAAAAAAGAATAGTAGAATCAAGCTGCCCGAATCTGATTACAGAGACCTATTGTCTATATCAAAATGGGTTTTGAAATATATCTCCCTAAGAGAAATGCTAAATTATAACCTTAACCACAGCAACACATCTGGGCATTGCCTTAGGAAAAACTGTCATAGAGTAAATAGAAGAAATAAGAGAACATATGCTATTTTTTTTTTTTTTTTTTTTTTTTTTTTTTTTTTTGGTACCAGGGATTGAACTCAGGAGCACTGGACCACTGGGCCACATCCCCAGCCTTTTTTTTGTATTTTATTAGAGACAGGGTCTCACTGAGTTGCTAAGTGCCTCGCCATTGCTGAGGCTGGCTTTGAACTCGCGATCCTCCTGCCTCAGCCTCCCAAGTGCTGGGATTACAGGTGTGCGCCACCACACCGGCCAGAACATATGCTATTTTTAAAAGTGCTATAATCCACTAGTTGGGAAAGCAAACAAATAAGTGGATAGCAAACAGCACAACAACAATTATAATAGTAATAAACTCTAGGCCTCACCAGAAAAAAAAAAAAAAGTCAACACATTAGGAGGTGTAGTTTTTAATTTCCAATGAATAAAGACAATTCTTACAGTTACTGAAAGAATCTCTGTTAACTAGTTTAGTAGTGGTATATAATAATATTGTGGATTTGTATGGTAATTGATATTTATAAAGGGTCTTCACAGATGTCATTTCAGTTAGCCTTACAAAATCCTGTGAGGTAGATACAATAGATATTAAAACAAAATCGGGGCTGGGGCTGGGGCTCAGTGGTAGAGTGCTCCTCTCAAATGTATGAGGCCCTTGGTTCGATTGATCCTCAGCACCATATAAAAAATAAATAAATAAATAAATAATTAAAGGTATTTTTTAAAAGTTACCTTTGGGAAAAAAAATCATGGAACTCACCTAGGTAGCTTTGAATCTGCAAGTTAGAATTCTCTCCAGAGCATCCCTAACATCTGATTAGTTAGCTTCCATTATAATTTCTTTAGTGACAGAGAACCACAAGCAAAGGCTTATCAAGAATGTTCAAGGCTTAAGTGATTAAATAGGACCCGGGGGAAATTAAAATAAATAGGATTAGGGAAACACAGCAATAGAAAAATCTGCCTTTACTGGCTATTATGTTTTTTTTTTTTGGTACCGGGGATTGAACTCAGCGGCACTAGACCACTGGGCCACATCCCCAGCCCTTTTTTTGTATTTTATTAGAGACAGGGTCTCACTGAGTTGCCAAGTGCCTCGCCATTGCTGAGGCTGGCTTTGAACTCGCGATCCTCCTGACTCAGCCTCCCAAAGTGCTGGGATTACAGGCGTGCGCCACCGCGCCCGGCTGGCTATTATGTTTTTTATTGAAAACTTATTGTGTGCCAGACATTGTCTTTATAGATATGATCTTTTAAAAATCTTACAAGCCGGGCGCGGTGGCTCATGCCTGTAATCCCAGCACTTTGGGAGGCTGAGGCAAGAGGATCGCGAGTTCAAAGCCAGTCTCAGCAATGGCGAGGCACTTAGCAACTCAGTGAGACCCTGTCTCTAATAAAATACAAAAAAGGGCTGGGGATGTGGCCCAGTGGTCTAGTGCCGCTGAGTTCAATCCCTGGTACCAAAAAATAAAAATAAAAATAAAAAAATTAAAAAAAATAAAAATCTTACAACACCTATAAGGACCATTTCACAACTGCTTAATTATTAGGAATATTTTCCTTGAAAGTATTTTTTTCCAAATCCTCTAACCATCTCTAAAGAACAAGGGGGTGTAGCTCCTGGCATGCATGGCAGTACCAAAATAATTAATTTGTTTATTAACTAAATAAAAACTACATAAATGGAGAACCTCTGGGAATACATGTTGAATAGCAGGCATAGCTAAAGATAAGGTATGAGATTATTACCATTTTATAAGTGAGAAAACTGAGTTAAGGGAATTAGCCCTAGTTACATTTAGTAATGGGGCAGAACCTGGAACACAGAATTTCAATCAACTAACCCAACATTAATTCCATTCCACATTGCAAAGGAGTAGGCTATAATACATTTTAAGAGATAAATGGGGGAAAGCCCTTAAATTTGCAAAATAAACAAATAAACAAACAAAGCGGGGATATAATAAAGTCTTTGGTCATTGCAACAGCTGGGGATGTAGCTCAGTCGTTAAGTACCCCTGGGTTCAATCCCTGGCACCAATAAAAATAAAAGTAAATTAACTTTGCCACATATTATGTGTAGTTTTTAGTGAGTTCAGTCTATGGAAAATAGATGTGAGTAAATAAAGCTTTTGCTGGGACACAGTATTAAAAAAAACAAACAAATAAAAATACAGCACCAAAAGTATGGTGCTGGGCTGGGGCTGTAGCTCAGTGGCAAAGTGCTGGCCTAGCATGTGTGAGGCACTGGGTTTGGTCCTCAGCACCACATAAAAACAAAAACAAATGAAAAAAAATTAAAGCATTCTGTCCATCTACAATTACAAAAAAAAACAAAAACACAAGTATGGTGTTTTGGCATGCTGAGTTATTTGAACTAAAGGAGACTGGAAGGACTCAGAAGCAATATCTGACTTTCTCCTGCCCTCCTGTCTCTCTCTTCTCTTCTCCCCTACCTCTTGCAACAGTCATAAAATTCAGAGTTCCTCTTCCCCAAAGTGGGTCATAAGAAACTAGAATTCCTCTTTCCCATAGCAAACCATAAAACCTAGAAAGGTCATTCTCTTTTAAGGGTCTAGAAAACCCTTCTTCTAGAGGGCTCTGTCCCATACTCGAGAGAGAAAGAAATGCTACATAAGGAAGTCAAGAAGATTCTGGACTGAGCCTGGTGCAGTGATGCATGCCTGTAATCCCAGCAGCTCGGGAGCCTGAGGCAGGAGGATTGAAGGTTAGAAGTCAGCCTCAGCAACTAGGTGAGGCTGCAAGCAACCTAGTGAGACCCTGTCTCAAAATAAAAAAATAAAATGGGCTGGGGATGTGGCTCAGTGGTTAAGTGCCCCTGGGTTGAATCCCTGGTACCAAGAAAAAAGAAAATTCTGGACTGGGCTTCCCCAATCAATGTCTGACCTTTAGATCAGACCCTTTTGTATAATTATGTAACCAGCCGTTAAGCTAAGGGAATCTGCTTGGATCCTGACTGGCCTGATTCAGCCACCTGCCTGCAGAAGGAATAGGCAAAGAATTAAAAAAGGAAAAAATACATTTTATGTAGTTGGATTAAATTGAGGAAAATCAGAGGGATTGCTTCTCTACTTGTCCCACAGAAGTGGTTGCAATTTATAGAATCTTTTCAACTCATCATATCATATATCAACATGACATCACTGGTGATAATAACTTGATCACTTAGTTAGGGTAGAGTTTTCCAGGTGTCTCTAAATTATTTTCTTTAGAAGTGAGTCAGTCCAAACTCAAAGCTGGAAATGCGGGTTAACTCTACATCCTGGTGAAGGGCAGTTTACCTCTGTGGTATTCTTCCAAAAAGCCCCTAACACCAGTCTAGTCTTTTGGAAAATATTATTGGATAAACTCAAATTGAAAAACATTCTATAAACCATTCATCCAGGGCTTCTCAAGACTGTCAAGCTCATAGGAAATAAGGAAAGACTGAGAAATCTGTCACACACCATACAAGAACAAGGAAACATGTTGATTAAATGCAATGTGGTATCCTGGATTGAATCCTGAAGCAGAAAAGACATTTCTGCAAAAACTGATGAAACCCAAATTAAGTCTGGAATTTAGTTAATAATAATTAACCAATGCTGGTTTCTTAAGTTTCATCACATGTACCATGATAATATAAGATTTTTTTTTTTTTTTGGTACCGGGGATTGAACTCAGGGGCACTTGACCACTGGGTCACATCCCCAGCTCTTTTTTGTATTTTATTTAGAGACAGGGTCTCACTGAGTTGCTAAGTGCCTCGCCATTTCTGAGGCTGGCTTTGAACTTGCGATCCTCTGCCTCAGCCTCCCAAAGTGCTGGGATTACAGGCGTGCGCCACCGCCCCTGGCTAATATAAGATTTTAACATTAGGAGAAATAGTAAGAAGTAGATGAAAATATTAGCAGCTTTCCTGTAAATCTAAAATTATCTAGAACTAAAAAGTTTATTTTGGGGGCACTGGGGATATAGTTTAAGAGTAGATGATTATAAACTCATTTATTACCTTTCTGACTATAGGACATAGGGAAAAATAAACTTTTTTCTTATTCTCACACTCAATACTTCTATGATTATAAACTCATTTATTACCTTTCTGACTATAGGACATAGGGAAAAATAAACTTTTTTCTTATTCTCACACTCAATACTTCTGACATCAGATGTGTAGAGCCTTTTCCACACATTAAACAATTCTACAGCAGACACCAGCTAGGTATCCTATAATTTAATCAGTCTAATAATACCTGGGAGCATCGGATCCCACAGGTTAAGGACTTGATGCCAATTACATCTGCCTAAGATGCCAATTACAAGTCCTAGGTTATAACTTGTAATTCTGACCAACCTGTTATGAACTGAGGATCCCACTCCTTTAAAATTGTTCCTTGCTCTCTCTGAAGGAAGACCCAATAATTGTCCTAACTCCTAACTACTTATTTCTTCTCCCAGCCAATCTCAAATTCTATCAATAGTGAGTCCTGCCAGCAACCATCTCATGATGGGAACTGAAACTGGCCCCAAGCAGTAATAATTTCCCTGGTGCCAGCAGGACCACAACCAGACCTGAGATGATGATGAAATCAGACCACAGTTTGACAAAGACTGCTTGACTATGCATACTTCTTGCCCCCTTGTTCATCCCTCATATAATCTTGGAGCTACTGTCAGTACTTCAAAGGCATTGCTTAAATCATTACACTGCTGTCCTTTCTAGTGAGGCCACACTGAAATAAATTCCTTTTCTATTTTGCCACTTTTCTGTGCTGTTTGAAATCACAGCAAGCGGCCATACCTGGTCTGTTGGGACCTCTCAGAGCCAGACCTGTCCAGTTCAGGTCTCCAGTAACACCAAAAGCCCCCCTTTTGCTTGATGAATTTGCTAGAATGGCTTACAGAACTCAGGCTAACACTTTACTTACTATTGTCAATTTATTCTAAAGGATATTTCAAAAGATATAAGTGAACAACTAGATAAAGAAACACATGAAGTGAGGTTTAGGATGATCCCCATCATAGGAGCCTCTGTCCCTGTGGAGTTATACTATGCTGACCTCTAGGAGGTGGTATTCTTGTTTACTAACTCCAAAACTCCCCAAACTCAGTCCATTTCTGGGGATTTATCATGTAGATATGACTGATTAAATCACCGGTCATTGGCAATCAACTCAACCTTCACTCCTTTCCTCTCCCTGGAGGTGGGGAGAGAAATGGGGAAGAAACTGAAAGTTCCAACCCTCTAATCACCACGTCATCCATTCTAAAGCTATCCAGGAGCCCCCAGCCATCAGTCAACTCATTAGCATACAGAACTACACTTTTCACTTTGGAAATACCAAGAGTTTTAGAAGGTATATGCCAGAAAATGGGGAGAAAACCAAAAGTATGATATCTTATTAAAATTCACAATATTACATTGACTATAACAGGGACTAAGAGAGACTACCTTTTTGAAAAGCAGCTCTTTCTTGGACATGTAGATGGCCAATTTGTAACTAAAAGCAGGATAAAGCTTGGCATCTCTGCCTTCATTTTGTGTTTTTCTCCAATTACCTTAAGATTCCTGACCTGCTCAGCTTTACACATAGACACATTAATCATTTAAGGAGTATTCATCTAAAAATTGGTATTACAAGGTTTATTAACCCTAAATTTACCTTACCTATCTATTCCCCTTTTAAGACTGAAGCAAGATTTTATCTGGAGGGGGGCTTGAAGTTCTCCAAAGCAGAAGAAACCTGCAGGCACATCACCCCACAATGAGATTGCTCCCCTAAGCAGGCACAATCATCTCATAGGAACCAAGGTGCCCTCTTCTGGGATCATAGGTCTGATAGAAAAACATCCTGAGCAACAAATGAAAATTATTCCCTGAAATGATAAGGACTTCTTCAGAGCCTCCTCCCAGAACCAGAACTGAGATAATAATCAATCAGAACACAGTTTGGCTGCTCTTTATGCATATCTCTTACCCTCTACCCCCAATTCTTCCTCTATCTAAACATAAAGTTCATGTTAACACCCCAAGACAGGGATGAGACAAAAGGGTCATATTGATTAAATTTCCTTTCCTGCTTTCCACTATTGCTTTTCTTTCTTTTTTGAGTATCCTGGGTATTCTACCATTGATCTACACCCTAGGGCAACACTCCCAATTTTTTTTTTTTTTTTAGATAAGGTCTTGTTAAGTTGCTAAAGCTGGCCAGTGTTAGATAAATTCGGGCAACAGGCCATACCCCCAAAGTGCCTTAAATTGGCCATGCCCTAGGTGCCTTAGTGAGCCTGAGCTTTAACTTCCTGGAAGTGCCCATCTCTCTCGAGAATCTACCTCGCCCTTTAGCCCCGGAATAGTCGCCTCTCACGGGAATTCACCCTGGGGCGGGCTATCCCTTTCTGAGCCAATCCCAAGCATACAAGTCCCACTTCCGACCCGGCAGCCTATGGAGTTGGGGGTCCTTTGGGCCACCAGAGTCCCTACTTAAACCCCCATCAGGCCAGAACTCGCCCTTTTTTCCTTCTTCGCCCCATCCGTGCTGTCTCCTCCCCACCGATTTTCCTTCCCTTCCCCCTGATCCCTTTCCTTCCACGTGCCCATTCAGTCCGGACTAGCCGTTAGGGGCTGGTAAATAAACCCTTTTGCTACAAGGCGATCTTCCACGTGGGTTTCTTGCCCTTTAGCCAGGAACTTGAGATCCCCCTTGCCTTAGCCTCTCAAGTGGCTGGGATTACAGGTGTGCACCACCAAGTCCAGCTTCACCATTGCTTTTTGTTTTTGGAAGTGGGGTACCAGTGATTGAAACCAGAGATGCTTAACCACTAAGCCACATCCCCAGCCCTTTTTAGTTTTTGAGACAGGGTCTTGCTAAGTTGCTTAGGACCTTACTAAATTGCTGAGGCTGGCTTTGAACTTCCGATCCTCCTGCCTCAGCTTCCTGAGCCACTGGGATACCAGGTGTGCACCATTGCACTCAGCTCTACCATTACCTTTTCTATTTGGTTTTTGGGGAGAGTTGCCAGACCTGGTTTGTTGAAATCTCTGGAGTCATGCCTCAGGTCTAGGACTGCACTGACATCACCATTTCCTATAACTAGCCACACTATGGAGTCAGGGGTCCTTTGGACCTCCAGAGTCCCTAATTAAACCCCCTGTCGCTAGTCTCCAAGCATACCTATTATGCACTCACTTCAGGCCCTTTGCATCATTTTCTCTGGCTCAAATGAATTTTCTTCAGATAGTTATATGATTGATACATTTGAGCAGAGACTTGAAGGAAGTGAGTGTAACACTGTGAAGAATTTTCTGTAGGCAATGGTGGTACACCTGTAATCCCAACCACTTGGGAGGCTAAAGCAGGAGAATTGCAAGTTTGAGGCTAGCCTGGGCAATTTGTCAAGGCCCTGACACAAAATAAAAAATAAAAAGGGTTGGGGATGGCAATACAGTAATAGATCTCTGCTAGCTTCACTACAGATAACACCTCTATCTACAAGTCACCCGCTTATCAGGAGTCATGAAGTTTGACTACATGTGCATAGACCACCTATTACTTCACCTTTCCCCACACCTTAAACCCATAAATACCCTGAAGCCCTATCCTTGAGGAGGCATATTTGAGTCTGGAGCTCGTGCTCCTTATGCTTGACTCCTATATTATAAATAAATTCTTTCTCTTTTCCAAACTTGTTACTTCAGTTGAATTTGTATACTGTGAGACCATGCAAAACATTCAGTAATACCCTCCACAGGGATTCACTCAGTTCTGCTCACTGCTTTATCTCCAGCATCTAAAATGGCACCTAGTATACAGTAGGCACTTAGTGGGGATCAGAAAACTATACCCAAAATAGCCACTTTGGACTTCAAACAGAGAGCACCTAGGAAGCAGAAAATGCAGGAAAGGACTTTCTCTGAAGTTTCTCTTATCTACTTAAAGACCTGATCTGCCAAGAGGAATATAATCTTCTTCAATACTCTTATTGAAATTTGATTTACCAAGAAAGATTAAACTCACATCAGAGAGTAAGAGAATGAAAATCAAACACTACAACCAGAACCCAGAGGAACTTTGTCCCCAGATCATTGTCTGTTCTTCAGGCCATTAATTTCCCCCCCAAATCATTTACTACCCCTCTGAAGTTATGCACACACCCCACTTCCCTCTCTTATGATGAGGGTATTTAGAAGTGCCAGATGATTGAGTTCTATGCATTTCATATTTTATATGGCTCCATGCATATGAGCATATTAATAAATTCATATGCCTTTTTTTCTTCTGTGTTTCTATTGTCAATTTGTTTCAACAAACTCAATTACTAAACCTTCAAAGGGAAAGTTTGAACTTCTCTACACGTTCAATAAGTATTTGTTGCCAGGTGTGGTGGTACATGCCTGTAATCCCAGCAACTTGGGAAGCTGAGTTAAAGGAGAATCTCATCAATTTAGCGAGACCCTTAGCAATTTAGCAAGACCCTGTTTCAAAATAAAAAGGACTAGCGATGTAGCTCAGTGGTAAAGTACTTGTGGGTTTGATCCCCAGTACCACAAAAATAAATAAATAATTTAATAAGAAATATGTGGTGATAAAACAACACAGTTCTAAATAACAAATGAATCAAAGAAAATTTAAATAAAATTTTAAAATATTTGAAGTAAATGAAAATGAAAACACAACTTATCAAAATTTGTGGAATGCAGGAAAAGCAATGCTTAAAAGGATAATATTGAACATTAGAAAAGAATACCTAAAATCAGTAATCTAAGCTTCCACTTTAGGAAGCTAGAAAATTATATCCAAAGTAAATCAAAGAGGGCTGGGATGTACCTCAATGGCAAAGTGTTTGCCTCACATGCACAAAGCCCTGGGTTTGATCCCCAGTTCCAAAAAAGACCCCCTCACCCGCAAAAAAAAAAAAAAAAAAAAAAAAAAGTAAACTGAAGAAAAGAAATAATAAAAATAGTAGTTATAAAATTGAAAACAGGAGGGGCTGGGGTCATGGCTCAGTGGCAGCGCGCTTGCCTAGCATGTGTGAGGAACTGGGTTCAATCCTCAGCACCACATATAAATAAATTAAAAATAAAGATGCATCCACAAGTTAAAAATATTGCAAAAAAAGAACAAAATTGAAAACAGGAAATCAATAGAGAAAAGTCAATGAAACTAAAACATTTCTTCAAAAAGATCAAGAACATCAATGAACCTCTAAGCTGATGAAGAAAAGGAAACAAAAGCCGGGTGCAGTGGCACATACCTGTAATCCCAGCAGCTCAAGAGGCTGAGGTAGGAGGATCACAAGTTCAAAGCCAGCCTCAGAAACTTAGTGAGGCCCTGAGCATCTTAGCAAAACCCTGTCTCAAAATAAAAAGTAAAGGACTGAGGATGTGGCTTAGTGGTTGAGTGCCCCTGGGTTCAACCCCCAGAACCAAAAAACAAAAAAGTAAAGAAAATACAAATTATTAACATTGGATGAAAGAGGAGACATTACTAGAGATTCCACAGACATCAAAAGCCTAATAAAAGCAATACTACACCTACAAATTAGATGAAATGGACCAATCCTTTGAAAGGCACAATCACCCAAAGCTCACACAGGAAAAAATAAACTATCTATCTGAATAAGCCTATATCTGTTAAAGAAGTTGAATTGATAGTACATAACCTTTCAAAGCAGAAAGCACCAGGCAGAGATTGGTGTAATTCCCCAGTAAACCTAACATTTAAGGAAGATATTATACTAATTCTCTACAATCTCTGTCAGAATGTAAAGCGGAAGGAACACTTCCTAACTCATTCTATAAAGGCATCATTACCCTAATGCCAAAACCAGACAACTACAGACCTGTATGTCTCATAAACACAGATGCAGAATCTCTCAATAAAATAAAAAAAATAAAAAAGGCTGGGATGTGGCTCAGTGGTTAAGTGCCCCTGGATTTAATTCCTGGTACCCACCCCCCACAAAAAAACCTTAGCAAATTGAATCCAACAATGTATAAAGAGAATTACATATCATGACCAAGTGGGATTTAACCCAAATATGCAAAAACTCATTCAACACTCAAAAATCAACCTGTAGGGGCTGGGGAAGTAGCTCAGTAGTAGAGCTCTTGCCTAGCATGCCGGAGACCCTGGGTTCAATCCCCAGCACAACCAGAGGGGGATAAATTCATTTACCTAGCCCATCACTTACATCAACAGCTAAAGAAAAATCACATTTATCATAGTGATACAGGAAAAAGCACTTGACAAGATCCAACACCCACTCATGAAAAAATTATCAGTAAACTATAAATAGAGGGAAACTTTCTCAATTTTATAAGGAGTCCCCACCAAAAACCTATAATAATTTAAGGATGAAAAATCATAAGTTTTTGAACTAAGATCAGAAACAAGCTGGGCGAGGTGGTCCACGCCTGTAATCCCAGCGGCTCTGGAGGCTGAATCAGGAGGATCGTGAGTTCAAAGCCAGCCTCAGCATGGGTGCTAAGCAACTCAGTGAGACCCTGTCTCTAAATAAAATTGAAAAATAGGGCTGGGGTTGTGGCTCAGTGGCAGAGTGCTTGCCAAGCATGTGTGAGGCACTGGGTTTGATTCTCAGCTACCACATATAAATAAATAGATAGATAGATAGATAGATAGATAGATAGATAGATAGATAAAACAAAGGTCCATCGACAACTAAAAAAATAGGGCTGGGGATGTGGCTCTGTGGTCAAGTGTCCCTGAATTCAATCCCTGGTATCAAAAAAGAAAGAAAAGAAAATTGGACCGGCCTGGGGATATAACTCAGTGGTAAAGCATTTGCTTAGCATGCTCAAGGCCCTGGGTTTGATTGCCAGCAGAGCAAACAACAAAATGTGACAAAAATCTTAATAGTATAGTATGTCTTTAAAGCTATGATGTTCAGTAGGTTAGGTATATTAAATGTATTTTTGACTTAACATTTTCAACTTATAATAGGTTTTAACTCCATGATAAATCAAGGAGCCTCTGTGTGCTATTACCACAGAATCCAACAATGATTTGAAAATCTATGTCCACACAAAAATCTGCACATGAATGTTTTATCAGCCTATTCATAATTGTCAAAACCTGTAAGCAACCAAAGTATCATTATTAGGTGCTATAATTTGGATCTATAATGTCCCCCAAAGGCCCATGTGTTGATGGCTTGGTCCCTAGAATGTTGTGCTATTGGGATAGAGTAGAACCTTTAGTAGTCAGGGCATAATGGAAAGAAGTTCGTTCATTAGAAGAATGTCCCTGAAGGGGATAAAGGGATACTGGTCACTCCCTGCCACCCCCCACCCCCACCCCCTGCTTCCCAGCCACGTTCTCTCCATGATGTACTGTGCTAGCACAGGCCCAAAGCAAGAGGGCCAAGTTGCCATGATCTGAAATCTCTGAAGCCATAAGCCAAAATAAAACTTTTCCTCCTTTTAAGTAGATTATCTCAAGTATTTTATCATAGTAACAGAATGCTAACATAACAGGTAAATGGATAAATAAACTGTGGTACATCTAGACAATGGAATATTATTCAGTGCTAAAAAGAAATGAGCAATCAAGCTCATTTGTTTGATATTATTAAGTAAAAGAAGCCAATGTGAAAAGTCTATATACTGTATAATTCCAACTATATGATATTCTGGAAAAAGGGAAAACAATGGAGATAGCAAAAAACAATCATGCTGCCGGGTGTGGTGGCACACGCCTGTAATCCCAGCACTTGGGAGGCTGAGGCACGAGGATCGAGAGTTCAAAGCCAGCCTCAGCAACGGCGAGGCACTTAGCAACTCAGTGAGACCCTGCCTCTAATAAAATCCAAAAAAGGGCTGGGGATGTGGCCCAGTGGTTGAGTGCCCCTGAGTTTAATCCCCGGTACCAAAAACAAAAAACAAACAAACAAAAAAACATGGCTGTTGCCAGGCATGGTGGCACATACCTATAATTGCAGCTACTCAGGAAGCTAAGGCAGGATAATTCAAGTTCAAGGCCAGCCTGGGCAATTTAGCAAGACATGTCTCAAAATAAAAAAGGACTGGGGATGTAGCTCAGTGGTAGAATTCTTTCTTATCATACACAAGGCCCTGGGTCTAATCCCTAGTACCTTAAAACAAAACAGAACAGTGGTTGCCAGAAATTAAGGGACAGGGAGAAATAAGAGTAAGTGGTAGAGCTGGGGGGAGGGCAGCGAAAATACTCTGTATACAATAATGGTAGTCATAAGTCATGCATTTGCCCAAATCTAACCCATTGACTATACAACACCAAGAGTGAACCCTGATATAAACAATGGACTTTGGGTAACAATGATGTGCCAGCATGGGTTCATCTATGGTAACAAATGTACTACTCTAGTAGTATGTGTTGATAATGAAGGGAGGCTATGAATGTGTGGGGGTATGAGATATCCCGTGGCTCTCTCTCAGTTTTGCTGGAACCTAAAACTGCTCCAAAAAATATCAAGTCTTAAAAAGCAGAAAGAAAAAAAAAAAAAAAAAGAGGGAAATAACATGATCAGAACTAAAGTAGGAAAGTAAAGCTTCATCTTTAATGGGTATATAATGGAGAGAACACCCTCAAGTAAACAACTTGAAATGGTGTCATTTTTAAATACAAAGGGCTCTAATTTCTTCTAAATCTAATTTCTTCTTTTTTTTTCTCTTTTTAAAATTGAATTTCTCAGATTTGATAGGAACATATGTTATCCAAACAATAATGGTGCCAAGTCATATTATATTCTTTAATTTTAGATTTTAATTGAAAGGTCAAAACCTAAGAGCTAGTTTTAGATCTGAGAGCCATTAACATCCACCTATTTCTTATAAGCAGTGCACACTAAATGCACCACTGGAGTGCCACATCCACCTATTTCTAAAGAATATTGTATAGCATCTGGCATGGTTGTCTCAGCTATACCTATAGCTAAGCATCACAAAGTCAGAGTGTTCTTGCATTAGCAAGCCAACTGCTTCCAATACATCACATTCTCATTTTCTGCCAAACTGTTTATGTATCACGCAAGGTTGCTAAAAATGAACTAAAATGGTTCTCAGAAGCAAAAAGTGTTTTATTACAATTAAAACCCAAGGGATGGGGCTGGGGTTGTGGCTCAGTGGTACAGCGCTCGCCTAGCTCGCCGGGTTCAATCCCCAGCACCACATAAAAATTAAATGCATTGTGTACAACTAAAGCAAATAAATACATATAGAAAAAAAAAAAAAAAAACAAGGGACAGCTCATGTGAATTGAAAGGTATCAAAATAACCAAAATTACTAGCAAAACTGTGCCAGTTTCTTTTCCTACTGCAGATTATTATAATAGGAAAAGTCTGATGAGTCATTCATTTCTTCAACTATTATTTACTGTGTGCCTATAAATATATGCCATAAAATGATAACGTTTTATGCTGTGGGGCACAGAAAAATATATAACCCAGTGATCATCAAGTAGTTTGTAGATCATGAAGAAAATTAAAACATTCCAGGACTGGGGTTGTGGCTCAGCAGTAGAGCGCTCTCCTAGCACGTGCACGGCCCTGGGTTCGATCCTCAGCAGCACCATGTAAAAATAAATAAAATAAAGGTATTGTGTCCAACTACAACTAAAAAATAAATATTAAAAAAAAAGAAAATTAAAACATTCCAGCTTACAAGTCTTTCTGTTGTAATATTTCATTTAATCAGGCTTGGCAGGTACTATCCTCTCTATTTGTCAGATGAAGTAATTGAGTTGAAAGAGGTTAAGTATCTTGTTCAATTACACAGAGTAAGTGGTACAGTAATATAGTCATAAACTATAAGAGATCAGAGGAGGGAGAAATTACTTCTAGCAAAGGCAATAATTTTTATTCTACTAGCTGACAATTTTTATACTTCAAATCTTATTTATAGGCTTGTCCTTCAATAGACTCAATTCTGCCAAAAATCCAAGAGGTCTTTCTTGCAGGCACACCACTGTTCTACCCCAAAATTAGCTGCTCATTTAAAAGATATATATATATATATACATATATATATATATATATTTTTTTTTTTATCAGCACCTACATTATAGTTAAAATCAGTGGCTTTGGGGCTGGGGTTGTGGCTCAGTGGTAAAGCGCTCGCCTGTGCGTGGCCCAGGTTCGATCCTCGTAAAAATAAAAGCACCACGTAAAAATAAAAGCATTGTGTACAACTAAAGGAAATAAATAAATATTTTTTTAAAAAATCAGTGTCTTTGACCTTGAATAAAAATCTGCATTCTAGGGCTGGGGTTGTAGCTCAGCAGTAGAGCACTCACCTAGCACGTGTGCAGCCCGGGTTCAATCCTCAGCACCACGTAAACATAAATGCATTGCATTGTATACAACTAAAGCAAATAAATAAATATTTTTTAAAAAAATGCAGAAAAGGTTGCTGAGTGGCATGGAGCATGCCTGTAATCCCAGCAGCTCAGGAGGCTGAGATAGGAGGATTGAGAGTTCAAAGCCAGCCTCAGCAAAAGCGAGACACTAAGCAACTCAGTGAGACCCTGTCTCTAAATAAAATACAAACTAGGGCTGGGGTCGAATGCCTCTGAGTTCAATTCCTGGTACCCCTCCCCACCCCACTAAAAAGGCAGAAAAAAAGGCAATAACCAATGGCCTTAGAGGTATTCAACAAATGGGAAAGTGATGGAATTTAGGTGATATGAGGAAGAATATTTCATTAGGACAAGAAAAGATTCAAATGCAGATGAGCTTATAAAAGCTATATGTAGGGCTGGGGTTGTGGCTCAGTGGTAGAGTGCTCGCCTAGCACGTGCGCAGCCCGAGTTTGATCCTCAGCACCACGTAAACATAAATGCATTGCATTGTGTACAACTAAAAGCAAATAAATAAACATTTTTTTAAAAAAGCTATCTGCAAAGAGAAATTTTCATTGGGTAACATTTTTCTAGGAATTATGAGGCAAATTGTAGGACAGAAGAAGACATTAGGAGGTCTAAACAAAGTATCAAATAGAAAATAAAGCACAGGACAGTGAACTTACTAGAGAAAATGACTTTTTGGTTGAAGTTGCATAGCATGATTTTATAGTGACCCTACATACTTGGTTATGAGATTTTTTTTTTTTTTTTTTTTTAAGCAATGCTCAGTTGTTGGCAGGCATGTGGAGAGTGGTGATTTGAATGATAGCTTCTGATTGTCTCCTGGCTGCTATGTGCTAAGAACTTCCTGAGGAAAAGTTCAGGTTAAGATGGCCCAGTTGCCATGGTGACGCAGGCCTGAGGAGGCTACTTGCAAAGGCACAGAGCTGTACCAGTTAGAACCTTGAACTCAGGCATCAATTCCTGGAGATAGAGAATTCTGGGCATAACAAGATGACCTATATGTCTCACAAATTTCACTGTGACCTTTTCTGAAATTTTCTCAGAAATAGCCTTTTGATGACAAAAACCTATATAATAAATTTGCTGAGCTAGCTCTGGGTCAGTCATCCTTCATCAGGGCATCCCCACCTGGCCCCAGTCTTTTCTATGTGTATCTGTTTGTGTTTCTTCATCCCCCATTGCCCCTCACCCATGGAATTAACAGCAGTGCTCTGATCCTAGTACATGAAGGCACAGAGAAAGCAGGGAGCTAGGTTTGGGTAGGCAGACAGTATTGAAGGACAGAAGGGCAAAGGACTTGATGTGCATGACTGTAATGCACAATCTGAATGGCAAAATCTAAGTTGAATAAATCTGGAAGTATAAATAAAAGGATGACAACAGAATGAAAGTGTTAATGAAATTAAAGTATTGTAATTGTATATTTGAACAAATTAACTTGGAGGATACAAAATTGTGGCTGATGAGTGAGATGGATGAATTAGTAATTTTGAGATGGGGTAATTTTTGGTAATGACAAGATCTTTGGAAAGAGGTAATACTTTAGTAGTTGAAAGTCATAAAATGAAAGAATTGGGGCTAAGATGATCTTTGTTCATAGCAGTTAATCTGTTCTTATGTGAGTGAAGGAAGTAAGTCCATGTTAAGCATAAACAATTACATTTCTAAAGAGGCAATTTTAGGTTGATCTATAACATGTAATACATAATAGTAGGCCAATACAAAAGGGGAAAATAAAGTCAGTTGGTTTACATGAATTTACATGACAACTTTCTCATAATTATTAAAAGTTAAACTCTGTAATCCCTGTAGGCTGAGGCAGGAATCGCGAGTTTCAGCAATGGCGAGGCACTTAGTAACTCAACCCTGTCTCTAATAAAAATACAAAAAAAGGGCTGGGGTTAGTGGTCGATAATCAATCCCCCCTTCCCCTTTCTTTTCTGTAAAGGTTTATATTCTTGTAGTTTATGATAATAAAAACAGCTGGGGGCAGTGGCATACACCCATAATCCCAGTAATTCAAAAGGATAAGGCAGAAGGACTACAACTCTGAGGCCAGCTTGGGCAACGTGAGACATTGTCTCAAAATAATAAATAAAATGGAGCTCAGCAGCAGCAGAGTGCCCCCTGTGTCCAATTCCCAGTACAGGAGTGGTGTCAGGTGGGGAACTAGGTTATATTTGATATGTCTAAAATGCTGTAAAGGGTTTTTGTGTTGTTGTTTTGGTTTCTTGGGGTAGGGATCAAACCCAGAGCCTTCCACATGCTAGGTAAGCCCTCTACCACTACATTCCCAGCCCCTAAACACTATAAAGTTTTAAGTGATCATTATTATTTGTTTCTCACCATGCGGGAAAAGGCATTTGTTGAGATGGACATCATTACTCTAAGTACATGTATGACTGCACATATAGTACGACACTACAAGTCATTACAAACAATGCCATTAAAAAGGGGAGGCACTAGCCAGGTGCGGTGGCACACACCTGTAATCCCAGCAGCTCGGGAGGCTGAGGCAGGAGGATATGGAGTTGCAAGTGAGCCTCAGCAACAATGAGGTGCTAAGCGACTCGGTGAGACCCTATCTCTACATAAAATACAAAATAGGGCTGGGGATGTAGCTCAGCGGTAGAGCACCCCTGGGTTCAATCCCCTAGTACAAAATGCAGGGGGCAAATTTCATGTCTTCTAGCTTAAACAAGAAATGTCTATACCCTCAAATCCTTTATTGTACTTTACATTGTAATTCTTTTTTTTTTAATATTTATTTATTTGCTTTTAGTTGTACACAATGCGTTTATTTGTATGTGGTGCTGAGGATCGAACCCGGGCCACACACGCGCTAGGCGAGTGCTCTACCGCTGAGCCACAACCCCAGCCCCCTTTACATTGTAATTCTAAGTAACATTTTGATCTAATTATAGAATTTAAAAGACAACCATCTATTCTTTTGAGGAGAAGAAATACGATTTTATTTGCAAAGCAAGACAGCCTTTGTTGTCATTCCTTTCCTTACCTCAACTTCCCATAATCTGTTGCCATCACTCCCTGGAATCCCAAACCCCTATCTCTTTTGGTAACTCAGAGTGCTGTTTAAACTTCAAACACCAGGGGCAGTGGCTCATGCCTGTAATCCTAAAGACTACTGAAGCTGAGGCAGAAGGACTTCAAACTCAAGGCCAGCCTCAGCAATTCGGCGAAACTTTCAGCAATTTACGGAGACCCTGTCTTCAAATTTTAAAAAAAAGTAAGCGTCGGGGCAGGAAAGATGGTGGTACTCTAAGGTACATGTATGACTGCACATACAGTACAACGCTACATTGTGTACAACCAGAGAAATGAAAAGTTGTGCTGAAACTGTTTACAATGAATCAAAATGCATTCTTCTGTCATATATACCTAATCAGAATAAATAAATTTTAAAAAAGTAAAAAGGGCTGGGGATGTAGCTCAGTGGTTAGTGCCCCTGGGTTCAATCCCCAGTGCTAAATAAATAAGTAAATATTTTCAAGAATTTTAGTAGACATAGGGTTTCTGGTCTGAAAATTGGTGCAACCACTCTGGAAAGCAGTATGGAGACTCCTCAAAAAACTACGCATGGAGCCACCACACCCAGTTGTCAAGTTGGTATATATCCAAAGGAGTTAAAATCAGCACACTATAGTGATGCAGTCACATGAATGTTTATGGCAGCACAACTGACAATAGCTAAGCTAAGGAGCCAACCTAGATGCCCTTCAACAGATAAATGGATAATGAGAATGTGGCATATATATATTACACAATGGAATATTACTCAGCCATAAAGAAGAATGAAATTATGGTATTAGCCAGGAAATAGATGGAGCTGGAGAATATCATGCTAAGTGAAATAAGCCAATCCTAGAAAACCAAAGGCCAAATAGTCTCTCTGATATATAGATGCTAACACACAATGGGGGAAGGGGTAGGAAAGCATAGAAACACTTTGGATTAGACAAAAGGGAATGAAGAAAAGGGAGGTGGGAGGGAAATAGGAAAAAAAGTAGAATGAATTGTACATTATTTTCCTATGTTCATATATGAATACATGACCACTGTAACTCCACATCATGTACAACCACAAGAATGGGAAGTTATACTCCAAGTGTATCTAACATGTCAAAAAACATTATACTGTCATGTATAACTAAAAAGAACATATTAAAAAAATTCTTAAGTATGGTATATATGCACAGCCGTAAAGAAGAATGACTTTATGACATTCACTGGTAAATGAATGGATCTGGAGACTATAATGGGAACAGGAAAGACAGTGGAATGAATCTGACATAAATTTCCTACATACTTTTATAAATACATGACAACAAATCTCACCATCGTATCCATCCACAAGACTGGGGTCCTAATTAGAATAAAATATATTCCATGCCTATATAACTACATCAAAATGGATTTTACTGTCATATATAACTAAAAATAGCCAAATTAAAAAAAATAATTCGATAACATTCAATGTCACTGAATCAAATGCAATAATCCTTAAAGTTATTGAAAACTCCATTCACTTTCTTTGCATGACTTGAAAAGATTTCCAAATCTAAAGAATCTATGACAAAGTGGTAAATAGAAAAAAATTTAAAAAATAAACTTCAACCATCTGGCCCTTCGTTGAGTCTCATTGTTTGTGTGGATCCCAAGCACATAAACATAAATTTGTATACTTCTTTTCTGTTAATCTGTCTGTTATCAGTTTATGTCAACAGATTAAATTATCAAAGCTTCAGAGGACTAAGGGGAAGTTTCCTTCATTCTAACACCAGCCAAGCAGAGAAAGTAAAGTAGTGTCTGGAGGCCAGTAGGAGATGGCACAAAAACAGATACAGTTTCAAGACATGAGATATAAATAACCAAATTTTCATAACCAGGTAAATTAGATGGTGCAGGAATCCCTGTGTGTTCGTTTTCCTCTTTAGGGCTTTCTGTGCTATGGATGTGGAAAGCAAAAAGTATGTTCTGTTATTCATATAATAGAATTCTCTGTTGATTAACAACTATCTAAAGGCACTTCAAGAAGGGATAATACTATTGATTTGTTTTTCCATATTTTTATTGTTGCATTATAGCTGTATGTAATGATGAGTTTTGTTGTTACATATTAGTACATGCACACAATATAACAATATAATTACCAGTATTTCCTTTTCCCTTCCCTCCTCCCTCTCTAGGTCCCTTTATCTCATCTACCAAACTTCCTTTGTTTTTCATGCAATCACCCCTCCAACTTTCTTTTCCTTTTTCCTCTCTAGATTCCACATATGTTAGAAAACATATGACCCTTGACCTTCTGAGTATGGCTTATTTCTCAACATAATGTTCTCTAGTTCCATTCATTTTCCTGCAGTTAACATGATTTCATTTATCTTTATGGTTGAATAAAACTCCATTGTGTATATATACCATATTTTCTTTATCTATCCATCCATTAACAGACACCAATGCCAGTTCCATAGCTTGGCTACTGTGAATTGTGCTGCTATAAATATGGATTTACATGTATTACTATATAGCTGGATCATATGGTAGGATCATATGCCTAATCTTTTGAGGAAGCTCCATACTGATTTCCCATAGTGGTTGTACTAATTTATAATCCCAACAACAGTGTTCTTCCACAACCTCTCCAGCAATTATCATGTTTGATTTGTGGTTTTTGTTTTGTTTTGTTTTTTGGTACTGTGAATTGAACCCAGGGGCACTCAACCACTGAGCCACATCCCCAGTCCTTCAGCCCTTTTATATATTTTATCTAGAAACAGGACCTTGCTGAATTGCTTAAGGCCTAAGTTGCTGGCTGGCTTTGAACTTGAAATCCTCCTGCCTCAGCCTCCCAAGCCACTGGGATTACAGGAATGTGGCAATGAGCCTGGCTTATTGTTTGTATTCTTGATAACTGCCATTTTGGTGTGAGATGGAGTCTCAGTGTAGTTTTGATTTGCATTTTCCTAATTTCTAATGATATTGAACATTTTTTCATATATAGTTGGCCATTTGTATTTCTTCTTTTCAGAAATGTCTAATTCATTGCCCATTTATTGTTTTGCTTTTTGGTGTTATTTGAATTTTTTCTATAGTCTAAATATTAATTCTCTATTAGAAGAGTAGCTAGCAAATATTTTCTCCTATCCTGTAAGTTCTCACTTCACATTCTTTCCATTGCTGCTCAGAAGCTTTTTAATTTGATAACATCCCATTTATTAACTTTTGTCATTATTTCCTAAGCTACTGAGAAAGTCATTGCCTATGCCCATGCTGGAAGTTGACTATTTTTATTTCCACGCCCCTCCCCCAGGAGTTGCATAGTTTCTCTTCTAATTCCTGGGTCTTTGATCCATTTTGAGTTCATTTTGTGCAGGGTGAGAGATAAGTGTCTAGTCTCATTCTTCTACACATGGATAACCAGTTTTCCCAGCACCGTTTGTTAAAAAGGATGTCTTTTCTCCAATGTATATTTTTGGCACCTTTGTGAAGAATCAGATGACTGTAGATGTGTGGAGTTTTCTGTATGTCTTTTATTCTGCATCACTGGTCTATATGTCTGTTTTTATGCTAATACCATGCATTTTGTTACTATTATTTCTGCAGTTTAATTTGAAGTTAGGTGTTGTGATGCCTCCAGCATTGCCTTTTTGGCTTAGAATTGCTTTGACTATTCTGGGTCTTTTATTCTTCCAAATGAATTTTACACTGTTTTTTCTTATTCTGTGAAAAATGTCATTGGTATTTTGATGGAGATTGTATTGGATATATATACTGCTTTTGGTAGTATGGCCATTTTAACAACATTAATTTTGCCTACCCATGAACATGGGGTGGGTGTCTTTCCATCTTCTTATGACTTGTTCAATTTCTTTCTTCAATGTTCTCTAGTTTTCATTATAGAGATCTTTCACTGCTTTGGTTAGATTTATTCCTAGGTATTTAGGCCATTGTAAATGGAATTGTTTTCCTGATTTCTTTCTCAGCAGATTAATTGCTAGTATATAGGAAAGCTATTGGTTTCTGTATATTAATTTTGTAACCTGTTACTTTGCTGAATTTATTAGCAATAGCAGTCCTTTGGTGGAGCTTTTTGGATCTTCTAAACATAGGAGCATATCATCTGCAAACAGTGACAATGTGACTTCTTCCTTTCCTATTTTTATCCCTTTTATTTCCTCATTTGCCTAATTGCTCTGGATATAATTTCTAGTACTACATTAAATAGGAGTGGTGAGAGTAGACATCCTTGTCTTATTCCATAATTCTATTTATGGGATGAATATTGCATATTTTATACTACACTTACATCTCTCGGATAAAATCAATTTGATTATGATATACAATCTTCTTAATATGTTGTTCAATATGATTTACTAATATTTTATTAATCATTTTTATTTTTTTTATACTGGGGATTGAACCCAGGGGTACTTTAATACATTCCCAATTCTTTTCATTTTTTAACAGGGTCTCACTAAATTGCTTAGGGCCTCACTAATGTGCTGAGGCTGGCCTTGAACTTGTAATCCTCCTGAATCAGCCTCCCAAGTTGCTGTGATTACAAGTGTGCACCACAATGTTTGGCTTATTAAGGATTTTTGTATCTAAGTTTATTAGGGATATTGGTCTGTAATTTTCTTTCCTTGATGTGTCCTTATCTGGTTTTAGTGTGAATATGATGTTGGCTTCATAGAATGAATTTGGAAATGTTCCATCTCTTTCTATTTCATGGAATAATTTGAGGAGCAATAGGATAGAGTTCTTCTGTAAAGCTCTAAATAAATAAAAATACAAAAAAGGGCTGGGGAATATGGCCTAGTGGTCGAATGCCCCTGAGTTCAATCCTCGGTACAAAAAAAAAAAGATTCATCTCTAATTTTATTAATTTGGGCCTTCTTTTTCTTTTGGTTAGTTTGGCTAAGGGCTTTTCAATTCTTGTTTATCTTTTCAAAAAATCAACTCTTCCTTTCATTGATCCTTTGTATTGTTTTTTTATTCTCAATTTCATTGATTTTGGCTCTGGTCTTAATTATTACTTTCCTTCTACTTGTTTTAGAATTGGTTTGTTCTTTTTCAAGGGTTTTGAGACACATAATTAGGCTACTTGGATATTTGATTTTCTTATGTACACACTCACAGCTATAAACTCTCCTCTTAGAACTGCCTTAATAGTGTCCTAGAGATTGTAGTATGTTGTATCACTCATCTCATTTTTTAATTTATCCCAATTTCTTCTATCACCCATTCATCATTCATAAATGTATCATTCAATCTCCATGTTTTTATATAGTTTCTGTAGGATTTTGTGTGATTTCTACATTCATTCCATTATGGTCTAATAAGATACAAGGAATTTATCTTTTATTTTTAAAAATTTTATTTATAGGGGCTGGGGATGTGGCTCCGTGGTAGAGCGCTCGCCTAGCACGTGAGCGGCCTGGGTTCAATCCTCAGCACCACATAAAAATAAACGCATTGTGTACAACTAAAAGCAAATAAATAAATATTTAAAAAATTTTTTATTTATAGCCGGGCGTGGTGGCGCATGCCTGTAATCCTAGCACTTGGAAGGCTGAGGCAGGAGGATTGCGAGTTCAAAGCCAGCCTCAGCAATGGCAAGGCACTTAGCAACTCAGTGAGACCCTGACTCTAATAAAATACAAAAAAGGGCTGGGGATGTGGCCCAGTGGGCGAGCACCACTGAGTTCAATCCCTGGTACCAAAATAAATAAATAAATAAATAAATAATTTATTTTGGCACTAGGGATTGAATCTGGGTTTACTTGATCACTGAGCTATATCCCCAGCCCTTCTTATTTTTTTAAAAATATTTATTTATTTGCTTTAGTTGTACACAATGGGTTTAAATGGGTTTATTTGTACGTGGTGCTGAGGATCGAACCCAGGCCGCGCACGTGCTAGACGAGCGCTCTACCGCTGAGCCACAATCCCAGCCCCTCTTCTTATTTTTTTGAGACAGGGTCTCACTAAGTTGCTTAGGGCATTGCTAAGGTGCTGAGGCTGGCCCTGAACTTGTGATTCTCCTGCCTCAGCCTCTTGAGTCACTGGGATTACAGGCATGTGCCACTGCACCTGGTGCAAAGAATCTATCAAATTTTTAAATTTTTTTTAGTATTTGCTAAGAGTTGCTTTGTGGCCTAAAACATGGTCTGTTTTGGAGAACTTTCCATGAGCTGCAGAGAAGAAAGTATATTCCACTCTTGTTGGATAAATATTCTATAGATATCTGTTAAGCCCATTTAATTTATAATATTTTTTAGGTTTAAAGAGTCTTTACTGAGTTTATGTCTGGATGACTTATCTATTGGTGACAGCTGAATTAAAATCACCTAGTACTATTGTACTGGGTTTATCTGAGACTTTAATTCAAGTAGTGTCTATTTTATGTAATTAGTTGCACCCATGTTTAGGGCATACGTATTCACTATTGTTAAAACTTCTTATTGGGCTGGGAATGTAGCTCAGTGGAATAGCGCTTGCCTAGCATGGGTGAGGCACTGGGTTCAATCCTCAGCACCACATAAAAAACAAATAAATAAAAAATAAAGGTTAATTCTAAAAAAAACAAACATTCATGTTGGGTTGTTCCCTTTTCAAGTAATGAAGTGACCTTTGTCTAATAAATTTTGGTATTAAGTCTGCTTTGTCAAATATGAGAGTAGCTACTCCTGATGGATTGGGGGCTCCTCCATTCACATGGTATATCAATTTCCATCTTTTTACTTTCAGACTGTGAATATTATTTTTAATTTTTTTAGTGGTAGATGGACACTACCTTTATTTTATTTATTTATTTTAACATGGTGCTGAGGATCAAACCTTGTGCCTCACACATGCCAAGCAAGTGCTCTACCACTGAGTCCTAGCCCCAGCCCTAGACTGTGAATATTTTTGCCTGTAAGGTTGAGTTTTTTGCAAACAACATATGCTTGGATCTCTCTCTCTGTCTTTTTTTTTTTTAGTTCTACTTTGTTATATATGACAGCAGAATGCATTACAATTTGGGTCTTGTTTTTTAATCCCTATGCCTTTTGATTGGAGAATTGAGACCATATACATATTCAATGTTATTATAGAGATGTTTATTAATTCCTTCTCATTTGTGAGCTCTCAGAGGTTTTTTATTTCTCCTTAAATAAGTTCTGTAGTGCCAGCTTAGAGTCATTCTTTTAGTTTTTGCCTATTTTGAAAGGATTTATTTCTCATCTAATTTTGAAGGATAATAACTTTGCTGGATACAGTGATCTTGGTTGACAGTTATTTTCTTTCAGGACTTGGAACACATCATTCCAAGCCCTTCTGGATATTAAGAGTTTGTGCTAATAAATCAGAATTACTTCTCATTGACTTGCCTGTAAATGTGATCTGACATTTTTCTCTTGAGGCTTTTAAAATTCTACTTTTGTTCTGTATGGTATATGTGCGTGGAGAGATTCTTTTTTATCTTGTTCATTTGAGGTTCTGAATGCCTCCTATAGCTGGATGTCCACCTCATTCTCAAGATTTGGAAATTTTTCTGTTATTATTTCCCTGAAGAGATGATTCATTTCATTAGTCTGCATCTCAAAACCCTTAATTCCAATGATTCTTTAATTTGGTCTCAATGTTGTCCCAGAGTTTTTGTGTATACTAATCATTTTTACTTATTTTCCTTTTTTTAAATATTATCTGTTCAAAGCTGACCACTTTGTCTTCCTGCTCTGAGATTCTATTTTCAGCATCATAGTCTACTCTATTATGGAGACTTTTAACTGAACATTTTATGTGAATTATTGTGTCTTTCATTTCCTTTGGTTCTTTTTCATCTTCTTTTCTTTTTTATTTATTTATTTACTTTAGTTGTACACAATGCAATGCATTTATGTTTACGTGGTGCTGAGGATCGAACCCGGGCCACACACGTGCAAGGCGAGCGCTCTGCCGCTGAGCCACAATCCCAGCCCCTTCATTTTCTTTATCTCCTTATTATATTTCTGATTCATATCCTGTACTGACTGACTTAATTCATTGAGTTCTCTTGGAATTCCTACATCATTTTTATAATTGTTCTTTTGAATTATTTCATCCACTTCAATATTTTTGGGGATCACTTGCTGATGAATTTATGAACTTTAGGAGGTGTTCTGTTGCCTTGTTTTTTAATATTTCTTATATTCCTGTGTTGGGTTTTATTGCATAAGTTAGGATGGATTTATCTCACCACTCTTATGACTGGGCCTTTTTAGGGAATAGCCTTCTCTTGCCAAAGTGTTCTAGAGTGATCTTTCTAGATTGAGACTCCCTTGTGGGTATGGTAACCACAGCTTTTGTGTTAATTCTTTCTGTTTTTGCTCTAGCATTGGATGTCCATGAGTGAGTCTGAGGGCCCAATCCTAACCATTCCTACTGGTTGTTAATTTGGGTTTTTGTCTCTTCTATTATTTGTGTTAAAGTATAGCTGAAGTTTAAGTGTCACTAATTTGTGTGTGGAGCAAGATATGCTGTCTTTGGGCTGAGTTTAGTTCAGGAGCAGAGTCTCTATCCTCTGAAATGCTAGTGTCCTTGTAAGGTTCCCAGCACCTCACAGAATAGAGAGGAACAAACAATACCAACAGCTCATACAAACAATAAGCAGCATTAAAATAAATATCCAGTTCCTCCTATGACATCTATAACACTAATCACTACAAAAACAGGTATGGTGGAGTAATTGCCAACAGCAAAAATAGTAAATAAGCATGAAGTAGGTTTGGCATTAAAGCAAACAGTAGGTGTCAACTATATAATCTACAACAGTAATAACTGCAACAATATGAATGGTGGGAGCAGGAGTTACATAAACCAATTAGTTCTAAAAATACAAATTCACTAAGAAAATACAATACAACAGGAAGATAGAAGAGAGTGTAGAATAGTCAATATGTGAACAAAGAATGCAGAAGAGATATAACAGAGAATTTGGCTTTTAACAGAGGAAAGAAGAAAAACAAAAAACAAAACTAAACAAACCCAAAATCTTAACCCTGAAAAGAGAAGGCAAGAAAAAATAATTGCATTTAAAAAATAATAAAAATGAGAAAAAAAGAAATATGTATATATCCATGAACCAATCAGCACAGCAATACATCAAAACAAAAAACAAAAGATTTTTAATGATAAATGAAAGATTTATCTCCCCTGAGATGGTCAAAATAATTGATGAGAATGGATAGTCACTGCCTATGCCCAACTATCCTTCTTTCTGCTTCTTCTAAAGCTATGTGGAGCAGGGAGAGTGTGTGCACATGCATAAGGGTTGTTGACCTTTTCCTCTTTTTGTGTTGCTCACTGAGCTGCCAGTTGGAGTACCTAAGACTGAAGCTGGTTGAAACAGCTCTCAGCTTCCCCTCTCACTAGTATAAGGTAAAATGGAATGGGAAGTACAGACCAGATCAATGCACTTCATGGTGGGGCTACTGCAGAGTTCTATGAGGGGAGTACCAGCAGCTGAGGCTTAGGTCTAATCAGGACTTTGGGGCTTTGTTGGGTTTTAACTGCTCTGGAGAGATTAGACCAATATACCCCCTAGGGCTTGGCAGTTGCTGATCTCTGCTGAGAGTCTGTATCTCAGGAGTCTCCCAAGAATTGTACTTATGGAGCAGGGGAGCCAATCCTCCACCCACTCTGCTACCTATGAACACAACCTTCCCAGGCTTAGTCTCTGAGTATATTCCCACCTGCCTGTTCAGATTCCTGAGCGTCTTCAGTAGGTCACATGAGACACCAGATTCAAAGGAAAAGCCAGTTGGGTTTCCCTTCATTTTTCTGACTTGAATTCCTCCAGATACAATTTTCTTTGTGCCTATTTCACTCATGTTTTGCTATACACCCCATGCACAGGGTAGGTGCTTGACGAGGAAGTATGGCAATGTTTGCTAATGATCTCCCTGGTTCCCACAGTAGCAAGCAGCAGCATGGCTTACCCAAGATGGCTTCCACTTCAGTTCTTTACTTTCCAGTAGAGAAATACACAGCACTTTTCAAACACCAGTTCACAGTGCAGCCTCTGGATAAGCTAAGTTCATTTGCTTTTCTTATTTATAGGTTTTTCCATATCCAATCAGTCCACTGTGTTTCTTTGTGTCATCCCTCCCTGCTGTGATAAACCAGCACCTTTGCTGCTGCCAGTGCCACAACCAGTTTGGCTCCAAAGTATTCTTTTTTGTTTATTCAATGCACCCAAATTTCTGAGTCTCTAAATCATTCTGAATATTCAATATTGAGTTTTAGTAAAATCTCTCTTTTACCCACTTTGTTAAGAAGCAGTATTCAACACTGCTTGAATCACAAGCCACAGAGCAACGAGGAATGCAGCCTTCCTCTAATTGGCCATTTTGCATCTCCTCTACAATTGATTTTTCTCTGCTTGCTATAGAGTTAATCTGGAAAGCTAAAATGATTTGATCCCACCATTAAGGAGTCAAGAATTAAAACACCTAGAATGGCTTGTAAAAAAAAAATTAAGGAAAATTAAAAAGACAAAAGAGAGAAAACCAAACCCCCAAAGAAATAAAAAAAAAAAAAAAAAAAAAAAGAGGGAAGGGAAAAGTTAAAATGATAAAAAAGAAAAAGAAAAAAATTTAAAAAGAAATCTATTTTCAGTGTACATTAACAATTATTGAAAAAAATATAAAATAATTTATACTTAGTCTTGTTCAAAAAACCTTCTTACTATCAAGAAACCAGATCTCAGGCTGGGGGTGTGGCTCAGTTGTAGAGTTCTTGCCTAGCCCATGTGAGGCACTGGGTTCAATCTTCAGCACAACATAAAAATGAATAAATAAAATAAAGGTATTTTGTCCATCTACAACTAAAAATATTCACCAAAAAAAAAAAAGAGAAAGAAATCATATCTCTATATGCATTTACATGTTGTTTCAAAATATTCTGCAGCACCCAGGATACACTGGTATTCTTTTAGCTATAGAATACTGTATTAGCTGATGTACAAAGGGTAAAGTTTGTTTTGTTTTTGGTTTTGGTACAAGGAATTGAACCCAGGAGTGCTTAACCACTGAACCACATCTCCAGTCTTTTTTATACTTTATTTTGACATAGGGTCTCACTAAGTTGCTAAGGCTGGCTGTGGACTTGCAATCCTCCTGTCTCAGCCTCCCAAGTCACTTAGCACCAAGTGTAAGTCATAAAGAAACTGTACTTGATAGCTAAACTAGAGAAAATAATTTTTGTTTTTTGAAATGGAGGTTTCTTTATGTTGCCCAGGCTGGTCTCAAACCCTGGGGCTCAAGCAATCTTCCCACCTCAGGCCTCCCTAAGTAGTTGGAACTATAGGTACAAGCCACCATGCCAGGCTGAGAAAAGTTTTAACAAAGAGACCAAGAATGATCATTCAAAATAATTCTCAACTATTCACATAAATTTTGTCACTTTAATAATGTTACATAATAAGAAATATATATATTTAGTTTCTGCCTCTGTTTGCTCAACATAGCTCCTAAGAAACTCATGGGTGCCAGTAATGGTGGTGCCTTCCTGTAATGCCAGAGCCTTGGAAGGCTAAGGCAGGAGGATCTCAGAGGCCAGAGTCAGCAACTTAACTACAGGAAGGAAGGAACGAAGGAAGGAAGAAAGAAAGGAACGAACAAACGAACTGGGGATATGCCTCAGTAGTAAAGCATTCCTGGGTTCATTCCCCAAAATCAGCCAGGTACGGTGGTGCATGCCTGTAATCCCAGTGGCTGGGGAGGCTGAGGCGAGAGGATAGAGTTCAAAGCCAGCCTCAGCAACTTATCGAGACCCTGTTTCTAAATAAAAACATAAAAAGAGCTGGGGATGTGGCTCTGTGGTTGAGTGCCCATGGGTTCAATCCCCAGTTCCAAAAAAAAAAAAAAAAAAAAGTCCCCAGTATCAAAAAAAAAAAAAAAAAAAAAAAAATACTCTTGGAATCTGAGGGGAGGGGGCTCCAGGATAGCACTAGTTACCAGGGGAAACCATCTAGCCTTTATAGGATTAGAACTTTCAGCCCCTACAGTTCACCACTACTTGGAATTCTGGATGTGAGAAAGAGGTTAAACTTCGAATTAATCACTAAGAGTCAAGGATTTAATCAATTATACCTGAAGTGTGAAGCTTCCATAAAACCCCCAAATTTAGGATTCAGAGGGCTTTTGGATTGCTGAGTAGTACAGGTAAAGAGAGAGTGTGGTGTGCCTGAGAGGGCATGGAAACTCCACACTCCTTCTCCCATACTTTGCCCTAAAAATCTCTTTCAGCTGGCTCTTCCTGAATTATATCCTTTTACAAAGATATTAAGAGTAAACTGTTTTCTTGAGTTCTATGAGTTGTTCTAGCAGATGATCAAACCTGAGAAAGGGGTCAGGAGAACCTCTGATATATTGCCAATTTGGACGGAAATTGTAGGTAAACTGGAGATCTACTGAATAAGTAGAATAGTAAGACATAGGCAGTTAGGACAGTGGTCCCCCAAAAAAGGTTCTCTAAGTAAGTGAAAATTGCAGATGCTACATAGAAAGGGTTTGCTGTGTAGAAATATTCCAAACATTCCAACCACCAAAACGGAAAAAGGAAAGTTGGGACAGATGTGAGTGAAAGCTACTGAGAATTTCAAACTCAACAGCTAAAATGGCACAACCAAACAATGTTGTGGACTGACCAAATGCCTAGTTATCATAAAAGGACCAACAGGCTTACATTCTTTTGAAACCTGATTAACATAAATATTGAGCAGCGCCCCTACCCAGCAACCATATAAGCCCCTAGACACACTTGAGTGGCAACCCTCTATCAGGACCCCTTCTTAATCAGTGGGAGCTGTTTCTTCTTGGTTGAATAAATCTTATTTCACACTCACCCTCCATTGTCCATGAATTTCACTTTCACTCTCGACTTTGTGAAATAAGAACTCAAGAAAGAATCACTGATAGTCTGTTTCTGACAAGACTGTTTCTGATAAGCATTGCCTGCTGTGGAGCTAAAAGAGCTGTAATACAGGGCTGGGGTTATGGCTCAGCAGTAGAGTGCTTGGCTTGCATGTGTGAGGCCCTGGGTTCAAGCCTCAGCACCACATAATAATAAATAAATAAAATAAAGGTATTGTGTCCAACTACAACTAAAAAATATTAAAAAGAAAAGAAAAAAAGCCGGGCATGGTGGCGCACACCTGTAATCCCAGCACTTGGGAGGCTGAGGCAAGAGGATCGCGAGTTCAAAGCCAGTCTCAGCAATGGCGAGGCACTTAGCAACTCAGTGAGACCCTGTCTCTAAATAAAATACAAAAAAGGGCTGGGGATGTGGCCCAGTGGTCGAGTGCCCCTGAGTTCAATCCCTGGTACCAAAAAAAAAAAAAAAAAAAAAAAAAAAAGAGCTGTAATACAAATGGGCCTGCCCACTGTGATTCTTTTTTTTTTTTTTTTTTATTCTAGGTTGTTATAAATGACAGAAGAATGCATTACATTTCATATTACACATATAGAGCACATTTTTACATATCTCTGGGATATCATTACCCACTGTGATCTTAATAGTGGAAAATCTAGTTTCACTACAATTTGCAATTAGCATCTGAAGTTGGGGACAGATCTTAAGCACTTAAACCTGTAGGATCTGCACTAACTCTGGTTAATGTTGGAATTGTAGGTACACCCAGTTAGTGTCTGCAAAGAATTGCAGAATTACTTTGTGTGGGAAAACCCTCAAAAACCTGGAATCAGTAAAATTACACATAAGCACCCCTACCCCCGACATCTACTGAAAGCCAATTCTCAAGTTTCTCTTTGCTTCTGCTTGCTCTTTTATAGATTAACTGCATATTAAAGTTAACCAAGAATTCACAAAACCCTCCCTTTCTATTTCTTGGTCCCAAGTTATGGAAAAAGGTGACACCTGGAAGGATGTTTGCCACATGCACTGACCACAACAAAAACTAGACACAAGCCACTCTAATAAACACAGAAAGTTTGATCATTTTTCTTTTGATACACTGGAATGAAACTCTCACCCATCTATTTGAACAAGATAAGAAATACTTATCCCACACTTCAGAAGAGTCTATTTTTCTTTCTTTTTTTTTTTTTTAATTTTTTACATTTTTTTATTTTGAGACAGGGTCCAAGTTGCTAAGTTGGCCTCCAATTTCTGATCCTCCTGCCTCAGCCTTCAGTCATTGGGATTACAGGCGCATGCACCACTACACCTGGCCAGAAGAGGCTACTTTTCGAAACTGAGGCATTCACCTGAGTCCCATATACCTTCTAATAATACTAGCTTGTTGCTAATAAAGCTCTTTATTTCTGTTACCTGCCTCCTGATTCATTGACTCTGGGGGCAGAAGCAAACTGAACCTCCACATGATTACATCAGAAGTGAAATATTGAAAGTAGAAGAGGAAAATAATCCTACTTTTCCCTAACTTTATGACTTTCTCTTAATATATTCCATTTGATTAACAACATATATATTTTCTTCATGAGATAACATTATAGAAACTTACAATTAACAAAAAGTAAAGGGAGGAATTATAATACATTTCTTCCATCTTTTATTTCTCCAATGTCTTCAGTGGTAAAATTGTTAGAGCAGATGGCAAAAGACCCCAAATACCTTAACATAGCAAATCTGGCTCATGTGCCTGCCTCAACCCATTCTTCCCATATGCCCTCTGCTCTAGCCATATGCAACTACTTACATAGTATAGGTAGCCATTATTATGAGTTTTATGCTAATACAACCTCACAGATGCTAATCTGGAACTTCCCTTCTTCTTCACTTAGTTAGCACTTACCTGGCACTAAAAAGCTCAGTTAAAAAATTACCTTTTTTAAGAAGCCTGCTTTGACTCCTTTTCTTCCACTTCTTTTAACTTTCATAGCATCCTTTTCACTTATTATTTTATATGTATTGATTTACACACATTTTTTTTACTATTCTATAAGATCCTTGAGATAAAAAGGATATATTTAACTTTCTTCCCCACTTCAGTTTTTAGAATAGCATATGATTCTCAATAATTATTGTTGAGGGGCGGGATTGTAGCTCAGTTGGAGAGCAGTTGCCTAGCACATGTGAGGCACTGGGTTTGATTCTCAGCACCACATAAATTAAATAAAATGAGGTATTGTGTCCAATTACAACTAAAAAAATTTTAAATAAATAAAGGTATTGTGTACACCTATGAATATTTAAAAAAATTTAAAATATTGATTGTTGAGCATTTTTTAAAATATTTTAAATTCAAGTAAAAGTCACAATAATACTATCAGATTTCATATTTATAACTCCTTATAGATCTCTGGTACACTGTTATTCCTCTTTTCTCCCAGGGCCTCATGCATGCTAGGCAAGCACTTTTATCACTGAGCTAAATCCCCAGTCCTTTTTGTTCTCTTTTTTTAATCCCCAGCATTTTTTTTTTTTTTTTTTTTTTTTTTGGTACCAAGGATTGAACCCAAGGGTGCTTAATCATTGAAGCACATCTCCAGCCCTTTTTACTTTTGAAACAGGGCCTCACTAAGTTGCTGCGGCTGAGGCTGGCTTTGAACTTGCGATCCTCCTGACTCAGCCTCCTGAGCCACAAAGATTACAGGTGTGCACCACAGTGCCCGGACTCCCAGCCCTTTTTATTCTTTTTTTTTTTTTTTTTGAGACAGAATCTGGTTAAGTTGCCCAGAATAGCCTTGAATTTGCAATCCTTCTGCTTCAGCCTCCTAAGTAGCCAGTATTACAGATATATGCCATGATGCACATAATGACTACTGACTGTCCTCAGTAATGCTGCATTTTATTTGAGAAAGATGAGATCACTTTTATAATAAAAGGGATGGAGAGACCCTAGATAATACTATGCTTTACTCGGACTTTTACAAGTAAGAAATAACCATAATATCCAAGTTACTCATTTTATTATTCAGGTTTAAATTACAAATGCAAATGCATGTATTTACTCCAGTGCCCAATAAAATTTGAACTCAGAAGCCAGGACTAGGCTGAGAGGAGGAGTCATGTGTTTATGTATGTGTGGCAGAGCAATTTATTAAAATTTTAATTTGTTTTTTGTTCTCTACTCATTTTTTTCCCTTTTCATTCCCTGAAGGCCCCATTATTTATAAACCATCTGAGTTACTGAGTGAAAAGCAGAAGTTATTGTTGGATAATCTGCCTTCTTTTATTATCTGAAAGTCTCAGATAAAAGCAAAGCCTTTGAAAACTGTAAGGAATATTGGGAAAGAGTCTGCTAAATCAAACTTGCCTGGATTGGAAAGTGCCCATCAATACCAAGGATAGCAGTGACCTAAATCCTGATCTTTTGCTATGATCTTCAAGAGGCAAGATCTCAGAGGAAAATAGCTACATGGAGCACCTGGGAAGTTTCACTTAAGGTACTCAAAACCAGCACAGACTCTCATGCATCAACTTAACCAAAAAGCCATAATGTCATCTGACTTTAAGGAACTACATGAATTTATTCAGTAAGGATACTAGTTATAACCATGATAAACTGGAGATAGGTGGGCCCATCTTCCTATTTGTTTTCTAGATTCTTGCATTACTTCCGGGTTGAAGAGGACAAAGTAAGGAAAGGAAGGAAGACACATTCTTTTCCACTTTTTGTGTATGTGTGTGTAATACTGAGTATCAAACCTAGGAGCATTCTACCTCTGAGTTATCTCCCTAGTCCTTTTCATTTTATTTTGGGACAGGGTCTCATTAAATTGCCAAGGCTGTCCTTGAACTTGCAATCCTCTTGCCTTAGCCTCTGGAGTCCCTGGAATTATGAGTGTATGTCACTGTGCCTGGCAGGAGTCTCCATTTCATAAAGTTGGATAATTCAAAGTCAGATTTAATTAATAAGAAATAATTTTATATTTCTTGCATATGTAAGTTTTGATGTTATCCAACTAAACATAACAATAGGATTTACTTTTTATTGTGAAAGAAGTCTTGCTAAGTTGCTATGGCCTTACTAAGTTGCTGAGGCTGGCCACAAACTGACATGTGATCCTCCTACCTTAGCCTCCCAAGTAGCTAGGATTACAAGGATATACCACTGTTCCCAACTAAAATAGTTGCATTTTAAATATCTAAAAGTTTTCTTAGGATCAAAAAAATGATGGCTTTATGTTGATTTCAGTAAGAATATCATCATTATAAGAAGTATACTGTAAGATAAATTTATAATTTGAGTTTAGAAACTGCAAACAAAATATGTGAAGGAGCAGAAAGAAGAGACAATCTCATTAAGTGTTCTATCCATAAACAGACTGATATCTCCTTTAGGAAATACTTCCCATCCCACATGCTTGACTAATTAAATGATACTTAATTGGTGCTTTTATTTATTTATTTATTTTGCAGTTCTGTGGATTGAACCCAGGGCTTCACATGTGCCAGGCAAACACTATCGCTGAGCCACAACCTCAACCCCTGGTATATTTTATTTAAGAAACAAAATAAATACCAAGGGATCCATTAAGTCCTAAATCCAACACCAAAACACAGTATAGATGGTTTAGCTGAAAAAAATTTACAGAAGAAGGAACAAAAACAAAACCCTAAACATTAATATTCCTTAATCTTATTTCTCCCACAAAGATCTATAACAGCAAACTTGAAACTATTATGACTACAATCTTATCTTAATAGTGAGAAGGAAAAAAATTCTTATAGCAAAATCTCAAATTACCACCAAGCATTAAACTATATAAGTGAATAGCTACTTCTATAATTCCATGTACATACATATTACTTTTTCATTTTTTTCTCCTTTCTTTCATCACCTTAAACCATTTGGTGTGTGTATTTATTTTTTTCTCCCAGTGCTGGGTATGAATCACAGGACTCACATATGCTAATCAAGAACTGTACAACGCAGCCACATTCCTAGCTCCCCTTTTTTTTTTTTTTTTTTTTTAGTGGTGCCGGGGGTTGAACCCAGGGCCTTGTGCACGTGAGGCAAGCACTCTACCAACTGAGCTATATCCCCAGCCCCCCTAGCTCCCTTAATTTTTATTACTGTATAATATAATAATTTGTCTGGAATATTAAGCTACATTCTAAAACAGGAGTTTTCAGCTGGTATCAAAAAATAAGATTTTAGATTCATTGTTAATTCTTTTTTTTTTTTTTTTTTTTGGTACCGGGGATTGAACTCAGGGGCACTCGACCACTGGGCCACATCCCCAGCCCTTTTTTGTATTTTATTAGAGACAGGGTCTCACTGAGTTGCTAAGTGCCTCGCCATGGCTGAGGCTGGCTTTGAACTCGCGATCCTCCTGCCTCAGCCTCCCGAGTGCTGGGATTACAGGCGTGCGCCACCACGCCCGGCTTCATTGTTAATTCTTAATAGAAATTCCTCAGTAATTACATGATCAGAAAATGCAATATAAAGCTGTTTGTGAGTGCGGTAGGAGGAGAGCACCGTGACCCCCCATCTAACCAATGCTTGGAGTGGCTCTCCCCACCAGCTTCTGTCTAGTGACAACAGCTAGGACCTACAAGAACATCATCCAGGTCCCTACAGGCAAGGTATTGGTAACCTGCCCCAGGGACACTACAAGATTATAAGGCAGAAACTGTAATACCTCAAATCCACACTGCTAGAGAGGAAGACACATGGACAACATGAAGAAACAAGGAAAAAAGTGCCTGAAACAAACCAAGCTGATACAATAATAAATTCCATTGACAGCAAAGTAGATGAAATGTCAGAGAAGGAGTTCAGAATGTATATAATTAAAATGATCTGTGAAGCAAAGAATGAATTAAGAGAGCAAATATGGGCAACAATTGACCACTCCAACAAAGAGATACAAAGAGGAAATACAGAAAGCAAAAGATTACTTCAAGAAAGAGATAGGGACTCTGGAAGAAAACCAAACAAAAATCCTTGAAATGAAGGGAAAAAATAAGCCAAATTAAAAATTCAATAGAATAAAAAACAGACTAGATCACTTGGAAAACAAAACCTCAGTCAATGAAGACAAAATATATAATCTTGAAAATAAAGCTGACCACAGAGTGAAAATAGTGAGAAACCATGAACAGAATCTCCGAGAATTATGGGACAACATGAAAAGACCAAATCAAAGAATTATCAGGATAGAGGAAGGCACAGAAATACAAAAGGAATGCACAATCTCTTCAGTGAAATAATATCAGAAAATTTCCCAAACATGAAGAGTGAATTGGAAAATCAAATGCAAGAGGCTTACAGGACACCAAATGTACAAAATTACAACAGATCCACACCAAGGCACATTATAATGAACATGCCTAGCATACAGAATAAGGATAGAATTATAAAAGCTGCAAGAGAAAAGATTCAGATTACATATAGAGGGAAACCAATTCGGATCTCAGCAGATTTCTCAACCCAGACCATCAAAGCTAGGAGATCCTGGAACAACATATACCAAGCTCTGAAAGAAAATGGATGCCAACAAAGAATCTTATATCCAGCAAAATTAAGCTTCAGGCCAGGCACAGTGGCTCACACCTGTAATCCCAGCAGCTTGGGAGGCTGAGGCAGGAGGATTGTGAGTTCAAAGCCAGCCTCAGCAATTTAGTGAGACACTTAGCAACTCAACAAGACCTTGTCTCTAATAAAATATTAAAAATAGGTCTTGGGATGTGGCTCAGTGGCTAAGCAACCCTGGATTCAATCCCCAGTACCTTGTTATCTGAGCCTGGGAAACGCCTGAGTCAGGAGACCTAACACTTCCAACACTTCCATGTCCATGCCTTTTATTTTCCCAGTGGCATCAGGATTGAAAGGGAGCACTCGACCACTGGGCCACATCCCAACCCTTTTTTGTATTTTTTATTTAGAGACGGGGTCTCACTGATTTGCTAAGTGCCTCACCATTGCTGAGGCTGGCTTTGAACTCGTGATCCTCCTGCCTCAGCCTCCCAAGTGCTGGGATTACAGGCATGCATCACTGCGCCTGGCTTAATCCCCAGTACCTTAAAAAAGAAAAAAATTAAGCTTCAGATTTGACGACAAAATAAAAACCTTCCATGATAAACAAAAGTTAGAAGAATTTACAATGAAAAAGACTACATTACAGAATTTTCTCGGCAAAATATTCCATGAGAAGGAAATGAAAAATAACAATGAAAGTCAGCAAAGGAAGGAAATACACTAAGGGAAAATCCAATCAAAGGAGAAACCAAGTGAAGTTAAAAACCAAAAACAAGCCGGGCGCGGTGGCACACGCCTGTAATTCCAGCACTTTGGGAGGCTGAGGCAGGAGGATCGCGAGTTCAAAGCCAGCCTCAGCAATGGCGAGGCACTTAGCAACTCAGTGAGACCCTGTCTCTAATAAAATACAAAAAAGGGCTGGGGGTGTGGCCCAGTGGACGAGTGCCCCTGAGTTCAATCCCCAGTACCACACACACAAAAAAAATAACAGACCAAAATGACCAGGAATACAAACCATGTCTCAATAATAACCCTGAATGTTAATGGCTTAAATTCATCAGTTAAGGGGCTGGGGTTGTGGCTCAGCGGTAGAGCACTTGCCTAGCACATGTGCGGCCGGGGTTCATGTAAGAAAGAAGAGGGGCTGGAGTTGTGGCTCAGTGGTAAAAGGGCTTGCCTTGCATGTGTGTGGCACTGGGTTCGATTCTCAGCACCACATATAAATAATAAAATAAAATAAAGGTCCATTGGCGTCTAAAAATTTTTTCAAAAAGAAATTAAAGAAGACCTTAGAAGATGGAAAGATCTACCTTGTTCTTGGATAGGCAGAATTAATATTGTCAAAATGACCATACTACCAAAAGCACTATACAGATTCAATGCAATCTCAATCAAAATCCCAATGACATTCCTCATAAAAATAGAAAAAGCAATAATGAAATTCATCTGGAAAATTAAGAGACCCAGAATAGCCAAAGCAATTCTTAGAAAGAAGAGTGAAGCTGATGGCATTATTATACCAGACCTTAAACTATGCTACAGAGCAATGGTAACAAAAACAGCATGGTATTGGCACTAAAATAGACCTTTAGACCAATGGTAGAAAATAGAGGACAAGAGACCAACCCACATAATTACAGTTATCTCATATTAGACAAAAGTGCCAAAAACATATATTGGACAAAAGATAGCCTCTTCAACAAATGGTGCTGGGAAAACTGGAAATCCACATGTAACAAAATGAAATTAAACCTCTTCTCTCACCATGTACAAAACTCAACTCAAAGTGGATCAAGGACCTAGGAATTAAACCAGAGACCATGCACCTAATATAAGAAAAAGTAGGCCCAAATCTCCATCATGTCGGATTAGGCCCCAACTTCCTTAATAAGACTTCTATGGTGCAAGAATTAAAACCAAGAATCAATAAATGGGATGGATTGAAACCAAAAATCTTCTTCTCAGCAAAATAAACAATCAGTGCGGTGAATAGATAGCCTACAGAATGGGAGCAAATCTTTACCACAAGCACATCAGATAAAGCACTAACCTCTAGGATATATAAAGCACTCAAAAACCTTAACACCAAAAAAACAAATAACCTAATCAATAAGTGGGCCAAGGAACTGAATAGACACTTCTCAGAAGAAGATATACAATCAACAAATATATGAAAAAAATGTTAAATGTTATACCCAAAAGACTTAAAAAAAAGCATACTACAGGGACACAGCCACATCAATGTTTACAGCAGCACAATTCACAATAACTAAATTGTGGAAACAACCCAGATGCCCTTCAGTAGTTGAATGGATAAGGAAACTTTGGTATATATACACAATGGAATATTACTCAGCATTAAAAGAGAATAAAATCATGGCATTTACATGGATGGAGTTGGAGAATATAATGCTAAGTGAAGTAAGCCAATCCCAAAAAAACCAAAGGCTGAATGTTTTCTTTGATATGAGGATGCTGACTCATAATGGTGATGTGGGGGGTGGGGGGAACATGGGAGGAATAGAGGAACTTTAGATAGGGCAAATGCAGGGAGGGGAGGGGAGGGGGCATGGGGTTAGGAAGGATGGTGGAATGATTTAGACATCATTACCCTAAGTACATGAGTGAAGACACAAATGGTGTGAAAATACTTTGTATACAACCAAAGACTTGAAAAATTGTGCTCTATATGTGTAATATGAAATGAATTGCATTCTGCCATCATATATAACAAATTAGAATAAATAAATAATTTAATTTTTAAAAAAAAGAGGGGCTGGGGTTGTGGCTCAGCAGTAGAGCACTCACCTAACACGTGCACAGCCGGGGTTTGATCCTCAGCACCACGTAAAAATAAAGGCATTGAGTACAACTAAAACAAATAAATAAATATTAAAGGAAAGAAAGAAAGAAAGAAATTGAAGAAGACCTTAGAAGATGGAAAGATCTCCCATGCTCTTGGATAGACAGTTAATATTGTCAAAATGGCCATACTACCAAAATTGTTATACAGATTTAATGCAACTCCTATTAAAATCCCAATGACATTTTCCCTAGAACCAGAAAAAGCAATCATGAAATTTATTTGGAAAAATAAAGAGACCCAGAATAGCCAAAGCAATCCTTAACAAGAAAAGTTAAGCAGGCGGCATCACAATACCAGACCTTAAACTATGCTACAGAGTAATAGTAACAAAAATAGCATGGTATTGGCACCAAAATAGACATGTAGACCAATGGTACAGAATAGAAGACACAGAGACCAACCCACATAAATACAGTTATCTCATTCTAGACAAAGGCGCCAAAAACATACACTGGAGATAGAACAGCCTATTCAACAAATGGTGCTGTGAAAACTGGAAATCTATGTTAACAAAATGAAATCTCCTATCTCTCATTATGCACAAAACTCAACTCAAAGTGGATCAAGATCCTAGGAATTAGACCAGAGACCCTGCACCTAATATAAGAAAAAGTAGGCCCAAATCTCCATCATGTCAGATTAGGCCACAACTTCCTTAACAAGATTCCTAAGGCACAAGAAATAAAATCAAGAATCAATAAATGGGATGGATTGAAACCAAAAAGCTTTTTCTCAGCAAAAGAAATAATCACTGTAGTGAAGAGAGAGCCTACAGTATTGGAACAAATTTTTGCCACATGCACATCCAATAGAACACTAATCTCCAGGATATATAAAGAACTAAAAAAACTTAATACCAAAAAAACAAACAACCCAATCAATAAAAGGGCTAGGGAACTGAATAGACACTTCTCAGAAGACAATATACAAGTGATCAACAAATATATGATAAAAAATGTTCAGTTGAGTACAACTAAAACAAATAAATTAAATATTAAAGGAAAGAAAGAAAGAAAGAAATTGAAGAAGACCTTAGAAGATGGAAAGATCTCCCATGCTCTTGGATAGACAGTTAATATTGTCAAAATGGCCATACTACCAAAATTGTTATACAGATTTAATGCAACTCCTATTAAAATCCCAATGACATTTTCCCTAGAACCAGAAAAAGCAATCATGAAATTTATTTGGAAAAAATAAAGAGACCCAGAATAGCCAAAGCAATCCTTAACAAGAAAAGTTAAGCAGGCGGCATCACAATACCAGACCTTAAACTATGCTACAGAGTAATAGTAACAAAAATAGCATGGTATTGGCACCAAAATAGACATGTAGACCAATGGTACAGAATAGAAGACACAGAGACCAACCCACATAAATACAGTTATCTCATTCTAGACAAAGGCGCCAAAAACATACACTGGAGATAGAACAGCTATTCAACAAATGGTGCTGTGAAAACTGGAAATCTATGTTAACAAAATGAAATCTCCTATCTCTCATTATGCACAAAACTCAACTCAAAGTGGATCAAGATCCTAGGAATTAGACCAGAGACCCTGCACCTAATATAAGAAAAAGTAGGCCCAAATCTCCATCATGTCAGATTAGGCCACAACTTCCTTAACAAGATTCCTAAGGCACAAGAAATAAAATCAAGAATCAATAAATGGGGATGGATTGAAACCAAAAAGCTTTTTTCTCAGCAAAAGAAATAATCACTGTAGTGAAGAGAGAGCCTACAGTATTGGAACAAATTTTTGCCACATGCACATCCAATAGAACACTAATCTCCAGGATATATAAAGAACTAAAAAAACTTAATACCAAAAAACAAACAACCCAATCAATAAAAGGGCTAGGGAACTGAATAGACACTTCTCAGAAGACAATATACAAGTGATCAACAAATATATGAAAAAATGTTCAGCATCTTTAGTAATCAGAAAAATGGAAACTAAAACTACTCTGATTTCATCTCACCCCAGTCAGAATGGCAGTTATCAAGAATACAAGCAATAATAAGTGTTGGTGAAGATGTGGGGGAAAGTACACTCATACATTGCTGGTGGGACTACAAATTGGTACAACCACTTTGCAAAGCAGTGTGGAGATTCCTCAGAAAACTTGGAATGAAGCCACCATTTGACCCAGCTATCCCACCACTTGGTCTATATCTAAAGGACTTAAAAAATCAACACACTATAGTGACACAGCCACATCAATGTTTTTAGCAGCTGAATTCACAATAGCTAAACTGTGGAACCAACCTAGATGCCCATCAATAGATGAATGGATAAAGAAACTGTGGTATATATACACAATGGAATATTACTCATGCACTAAAAGAGAATAAAAATCTGGCATTTGACAGGTAGATGGATGGAGTTAGAGAATATTATGCTAAGTGAAGTGAAGTAAGCCAATCACAAAAAACTAAAGGCCAAATGTTTTCTCTAATTAGTGGATGCTGATCCATGATGGTGGAGGGCAGGAGAAAAATGGAGGAACTTTGGATTGAGCAAAGGGGAGGGTAGAGAGGGGTCATGTGTTGCTGCCTGCAGTCATGGCAGTAAGAAAGATGGTAGAATGAGATGGACATGATTACCCTAGGTACATGTATGATTGCACGAATGGTGCAGTCTTACATCATGTACAACCAGAGAATTGAAAAGTTGTGCTCCATTTGTGTACGATGAAGTGAAATGTATTCTGCTGTCATGTACAACTAAGTAGAATTAAAACAAACAAAACAACATCAACAACAGAAGCTAGTTGTGCACCTCCCAACAACTAGAAAGGGTAAGGCAAGAGGATCACCTGAGCTCAGGAATTTGAGACCAGCTTAGACAACATAGTGAGACACCTATCTCAAAAAAAAAAAAAAAAAAAAAAAAAGGAAAAGAAAGAAAAAAATAATATAATTTGCTCAAAGACAAAGAACATCAAGAGTTAGTTTCTTAGCTGGGCATGGTGGCACAAGCCTGTAATCCCAGTGGCTCAGGAGGCTGAGGCAGGAGGATGGTGAGTTCAAAGACAACCTCAGCAAAGGCAAGGTGCTAAGCAACTCATTCACTTGCCTGTTTTTGGTTTGGTTCTGGGGAATCAAACCCAGGGTTCTTTGCATGCTAAACACATGCTCTTATACTCATCCTCACAGTCAAATTTTTTCTTTTCTCTCTCTTTGTTGCCAATACTTAGGATTGAACCCAGGGATGTTTTACCACTGAAATACATCACCAATCCTTTTTGAGAAAGGGTCTCACTAAATTGCCGAGGCTGGCCTCAAACTTGTGATCTTCCTTTCTCAGTCTCCTGAGTCACTGAGATTACACCATGCCCAGTAATGCAGATCGATTGATCGATTTATCTTTTTTTGGTACTGGGAATTGAACTGTGGGTACTTTACCACTAAGCTACATCCCCAGTCCTTTTTATTTTTTATTTTGAGAGAAGGTCTTGCTAAGTTTTTTTGAGGCTGACGGTTAAGGCTGACCTCAAACATGTGATCCTTCTGCTTGGCCTCCCAAGTTGCTGACAGGTGTGTGCCACTAAGGACAGCAACGGTCATGTTTTTTGATTATGATATTTCCAGTTAATATTTTCCCCTTTAATTGCACCACATTAACCTTGATAAAGAACCAAGAGTTAAAAAATTAGATGAGAATATAGCAGAAAAAATATGGGCATATATTTTCCCAAAATGTAAAGAACTGGCATGACTCTGAAATCAAATTCCTATATATACCATATATTAGCTATGAGATGATTTGGGGCAAGTTACAGTTTCTCTGTGCCTTAATTTCTTCATCTGTAAAAATAGGAGAAATGATATTTACCTCATATGCTAGATGTGATGTATATATTTATAGTTATGCTAAAGAATATACTTAGAATAACTGGTACATTGTATGTCCTATATAATAAAGTTGAAGATAAGCATAGTTTCCATCCAGCAATCCACTCCTGAGTATAACTAGAGAAACTTTATATGTATTTACATAAGGAGACATTTACAAGAATCTTGACTACAACATCATAATGTCTTCAAATTAGAATAAAATTACATTAATAAGAAAATAGATTACAGATTGTATATTCAAACAATAGAATACAACAGTGAAAACAAATGACCTAGAGCTAAATATCTCAATTTTGAATAAATATCAAAATACTTATAAATACAGAAAACAGGATTGGGTATGCAGCTCTGACAGAGTGCTTGCCTAGCATGAGTAATGTTCATGGTTCAATTCCTAGCATCACAAACCAACAACAAATTTTTAAAAAGAAACTAAGAAACAAAGCAAGAAGAAAAAGAAAACATAAGTTTTGCAGTTTGATAGCTTTTTTAAAAACTTTTAGAGGGGCTGGGGTTCTAGCTCAGTGGTAGAGTGCTCGCCTAGCATGTGCGTGGTCCGGGTTCGATCCTCAGCACCACGTAAAAACAAAGACATTGTGTACAACTAAAACAAATAAATAAACATTAAAAAAACTTTTAGAGGGCTGGGATTGTGGCTCAGTGGTAGAGTACTCGCCTAGCATGTGCACGGCCCGGGTTCGATCCTCAACACCACATAAAAATAAAGGCATTGTACACAACTAAAACAAATAAATATTTAAAAAACTTTTAGAAATAAAATTTCGATATATAATAGCTTAATATGTATGACCCATTCATATACACATATGTATGTGTGTGTGTACATAATGTATATACACACATAGGAAAAAGTATTAAAACATGCACAGGAAAGATCAACAGAGTTCTTAAAATATGGCCTAAATTCTTTTTTTGACATAAAATGATAGCAAATTTATTTTTTATGGTACTGGCTATTGAACACAGGAGCATTCAGTCTGAGCTACACCCCCACCTTTTTTTTTTTTTTTTTTTTTCCTTTCCCTGGCACGGGGGATTGAACTCAGGGGCACTCGATCACTGGGCCACATCCTCAGCCCTTTTTTGTATTTTATTAGAGATAGGGTCTCACTGAGTTGCTAAGTGCCTCACCTCCTGCCTCAGCCTCCCAAGTGCTGGGATTACAGGCGTGCACCACCGCGCCCAGCTTAAGTTTTTTTTTTTAATATTTATTTGCTTTAGTTGTACACAATACATTCTTATTTTTACGAGGTGCTGAGGATTGAACCCGGGCAACGCACGTGCTAGGCTAGGGAAGCACTCTACTGCTGAGCCACAACCCCGGCCCTCCCCCACCTCGCAGAGCCACAACCCCAGTCCCCCCACCTCTTTTTCTCTTTTTTAATATTTTTATTTAGAGTCTCCCTAAATTGCCCATGTGGGACTAAAATTTGCAATCATCCTGCCTCAGCTTCCAGAGTAGCTAGGATTATAGGCCTGCCCACCCTTCACCCACAGCACAATAATTTTAAAAGCTTAAATACTCAAAGACAAAGTGAACATAAGAAAGGGCACACAATATATTTTACAGTGTATAAAATATTACAATCCATTTTGGAAAAGGGATTTCTCATAACAAAGGAAGCTGTATGTCAGGGAATTACAAAAGAGGGACACTGAGAGAATAAAGTCAACTTGTTCTCTTAAAAAAAGAATTTGGAAAAAACCTCAGACCTTACAAGAACCAAGTGGGGCTGGATGTATAGGGACACATCTGCAATCACAGCAACTGGGAAGATTGAGGCAGGAGGATTCAAAGTTCAAGGCCAGCCTGATATAAGGGGCTGGTGGATATAGCCCAGAGGTAGACCACCCAGCACCAAAAAAGAAAAGAAGTGTTCTAGATAAAAGGGCACTAGTTAATTTAAACAACAACAACAAACAAACAAACAAAAAAAAACAGATGTGAGGTTTGGAGAAATAGCTCAGTGGTAGAGTGTTTGCCTAGCATATGTGAGATGTAGGGCTCATTTCTCAGTACTGCTAAATAAATAAATTGATTTTATTGCCCAAGCAAGAAATTGGAAAAGTCTTTCTAGAGGGATTATAGGATCCTGGGGGGGGGGGGAAAAAGTCTTCTTCATAGTGACATACCATATCTCCATCACCAAAGTGAGGTTTACCTACAATAAGTCTTATTCCTACTACAGAGCTTTAATCAGTTTGAAATAAACATAGGGCTGAGGTTGTTGCTCAGTGGTAGAGCACTGTCCTAGAATGGCTGAGGCCCTGGGTTCAATCCCTAGCACTAGGAAAAGAATAAAAAATAACATATATATATACATAGAGACTCCAAGGATCATCAGAGGAAAGATTAAAATCAAGAAACAAAAAAGGTATTTGATATTTAAAATAAGATTGCTAACTTATTCAACAGACTATGAAAATCCCTAGAAATGTAAAGAACTGACATGACTCTGGAATCAAATTGCCTATGTATGCCATTTATTTCACAGATGGAAACTATAAAAGGGTAGATACTTTACAAGTTCCAGGAAAAGAGGACAGAAAAAAGAGAAGGAGGATAATAAGAATAATAACATTTATTAAGGACATACTATGTGCGAGGCATTGCTCTAAGTACCTTAAATTAACTTTAATTAATTCATTCTCTGGTCACCTTATGAAGTAAGTATCATTATGTTCATTTTATAGATGAAATAAATTAGGAATGTAGAGGTCAATCTAGTAGCTAATATGTGACAAAGTCGTGTTGACAAAGCTGGAGTTCAAATGTTAAGTATTCTATGGCCATAACTCACTCCCAACTGCTATGTATTACTGCTTCTCTATCAAAGAAGAGATTTTAAGGATTTCCAGGGTAAGGAAGCAGAATTAACATGTACATTCAATTTACTCCCTTTCTACAAACCCTACTAAAATAACAGCCAGGGCAAAATTTGAAATATAAAATCCCAAAAGGTGAGGAGGAAAGGAGGGGAAAAAAAGCAACAGATTTTTGTACATCAGAAAGTAGACGACAGAGTGTTAACTGATTTAGCGTACCATTAATAGCCAAATTCTAAACAGGTAGAGAGGAAAGTAATATATTGCTGGCACATACCTGTAATCCAAGCAGCTTGGGAGGCTGAAGCAGGAGGATTTCAAGTTCAAAGAGTCTCGGCAATTTAGCATCGCCCTAAGCAACTCAGTGAAATCCTGTCTCTAAATAAAAATTAAAAAAAAAAAAAAAAGGGCCAGGCAGGGTGGTGCATGCCTGTAATCCAGCAGCTCAGGAGGCTGAGACAAGTGGATCACAAATTCAAAACCAGCCTCAACAATTTACCGAGGACCTAAGCAACTCAGTGAGACCCTGTCTCAAAATAAAATTAGGGCTGGGGCTATGGCTCAGTGGTCAAGTGTCCCCGAGTTCAATCCCTAGTACCCCCCACCAAATTTTTATATATAACGAGCTGGTATGTGGCTCAGTGGTTAAGCCCTCTACACCCAGGTTCAATCCCTGGTACAAAAAAAAACAAAAAAGAAAGAAAGAAATATATATCACAGAATCCTCTAAAGGCACAAGAATTCACAACAATAAATACCAATAGATATACAGAGATATCATTAGTATTCACTTCCCATAGATTTTATTCTGCTTTAAGATAACTTCAGTGTACTCAACAAGAATAATAAAATAACTATTGTTTTATTTAGTCTTGCTTTTTAAAAAATGTTTATTTATTTACTTTAGTTGTACACAATGCAATGCACTTATGTTTACGTGGTGCTGAGGATTGAACCCGGGCCGCGCACGTGCGAGGCGAGCGCTCTGCCACTGAGCCACAACCCCAGCCCTAGTCTTGCTTTTTGACATCCCAGTTAGAGGTAATATTCCTTATGTGTCCAGAAATTAGAGCAATCTTTATTTTCTTTTTCATGTTTTTCTTTCCTTTTCTTCCTTTTAAAATTTAAGTATAAACTGGGCACAGTGGTGCCTGCCCATAATCCCAGAACTCAGAAGGCTCAGGCAGGAGGATCCCAAGTTTGAGGTCAGACTCAGAAATTTAGCAAGATCCTCAGTAACTTAGTGAGATCCTGCCTCAAAATAAAAATGGTTGGGGATGTAGTGCAGTGGTAAAACATCCTTTAGTTCAATCCCTAATGCAAAACCAATAAACAAAAACACTTAAGTATAGTGCTTACAGACCCAGATATTTGGGAGGCTGAGGTAGGACTGCAAGTTTGAGGCCAGCCTCACAGTAAGAGTCTTCTTAAAAACAAACAGGGGGGGGCTGGGATTGTGGCTCAGCGGTAGAGCGCTCCTCGCCTAGTATATGGGCGACCCGGGTTCGATCCTCAGCACCACATACAAATAAAACGCATTGAATAAAACGCATTGTGTACAACTAAAAGCAAATAAATAAAAATATTTAAAAAATAAATAAATAAATAAAGGCATTGTGTACAACTAAAATAAATAAATATTAAACAAACAAACAAAAAACAGGGGGTTGGGGCTGTGGCTCAGCTGTGGAGTGAGCTCAGCTGTGGAGCTGGGTATGATCCTCAGCACCACATAAAAATAAATAAAATGAAGGTATTGTGTCCAACTACAACTAGTTTTTTTAAAACAGGGCTGGGATTGTGGCTCAGTGGTAGAGCACTTGTCTAGCATGTGTAAAGCACTGGGTTTGAGTCTCAGCGCTGCATGTAAATAAATAAAACAAAGGTTCATCAACAAATATTAAAAATATAAAACAAACAAAAACCCCAAAGCAAACATGAAGTATAAATACATGAAACATTTTCATTGCAAAAATTTTCCAAAAAATAGGAATATATGCATATATTATTCTCTTTCTTACTCTAGAGCTTACTACTCTCTCCATCACCACTATGATGTGTTTTATTACAAATCTTTATACATACACACACACACACACACACACACAGTTTCTATGTAAAGAAACATATGGTTTGTGTCACACACACACACACACACACACACACACACACACACTATTTATATAAATGGGGTCTTAAGTAAAAATAGGTGACTAAAAGCCAATTGGGAAGCTTTTGTATTGGGTGGTTTCAGCAACTTACATTATTTTTTAATTTATGATTTATTATGGAGATCTTTCCATAGCAGTATTATTATAACCACTTTAGGGTATTCCATAGATTTTTATTAATTAATATCTAGTAACTCCTAATTGCCTGTTCCTAAGAACAGATGATTACAAGCTGATTGGGAGGCATATGTAGGACTTGTGGATTTCGAATTTTATTATAAGATAACATGGTTGGGCCATTTGTTAGACAATCTTTTGATTCTAACCAGATTTATCAAAAAAGAGTTTTCCAATCTGCCTGGCTCAACAGAGTGAAGGAAGAGGGTTGCTAATCTTAAAATTCATCATTTTCCTTTGTTTTTCAATGTGGCACATGTGCCCTCAAGTATACCTGTGTTCTCTAATTAAGAGATTCCTATTTTTATCCTCTCCAGGGAATAAGATGCAAACATCTGCCAGGATTGGGGAATTGTGGGGAGAGGTACTCCCTTGAGGATGTGGAGGGAGGGGATCTAAAAGCTATAAGTTCTTCTTCAGCTACTTTCCCAACAGTATAATGTCTTAATTATTTTAAGTCTTTCAATTTATGTCAGTTTCTGACTTATTCTAGAAATTAAAATATATTTTATATTTATATATATTTTTTATATTTTATATATATATATATTTTTTTTTTTTTTCTCTCTTGTGACTTTGGGGATTGAACCCAAGGTGTCATGTATGTGGTTCTACCACTGAATTATACTCCAAACCCTGAAAAATGTTAATTCCTTACATTTCAGAAACAGGGGTTAGAAATAACAGGTAGCTTGTTCATGAACAAATAATTTTTAGATTGCCAGTATTTCAATTTTCTGTATAAAGAATAACACATACTATTATCATCATTATAGGAGATTTCAAACTATCACTATTAGGTTACAGAATTCTCTATTGACATTTTGATTATCTGCAGGAAAGCCAAAAACACAAAGCAACAAGGGATTTAAAAATCGTAAAATGCTTGGTAATCTGCTGATAAAAATGAAGACTAAGTCTTCTATCAATAAAAATATTCTAAAATTTAATTTAAAAGTTTTTAAAAAATTTAGTTCCTTCAAAAATCAATCAATGTTGGACACAGTAGCACATGCCTGAAATCTCAGTGACATGAGGCAGGAGAATGGCAAGTTTGAGGACAGTCTGGGCAATTTAGGAAGACCCTGCCTCAAAAAAAAAAAAAAAGAAAGAAAGAAAGAAAGAAAGGGGGCTGGGGTTGTGGCTCAGCGGCAGAGCGCTCAACTTGGACATGTGCGGCCTGGGTTCGATCCTCAGCACCACGTAAACATAAATGCATTGCATTGTGTACAACTAAAGTAAATAAATAAATATTAAAAAAAGAAAGAAAGGAAGGAAGGAAGGAAAGGGCTGAGGATGTAGTTCAGTGGCAAGGGCAAGGTTCTGAGTCTGATCCCTAGTACTGCATAAACACACAAAAATCAATCCTAGAAATTTTATCTAAATATTAAAAAACTTAGCCTTGGAGATGAAATTTTATAGAACATGCTACAAACCATAAATGTGCTACTAAATAAATAACATTTTGAGTCCTTCCTTAAAGCAAAAAAAAATTTTCTGAAACAAAATCAAAATTCACGTTCATAACACTTAAATGACAAAATATAGCATTCATCATGCAGTCAGTATAACTACATAACATTCAGGCAACAGAAAAAATTTTTTTTTTTTGTCCTTTGAAGAGATGTAAAGTCACTGGTACTCCACAAATTCATCTCTTCAAATGAAGCTTTTGTACCATCTCTCTCATTAATGATAGTGCTGATGTGCTGACAATTTTTTACAATTCAATCTATCTTGTATCTCATCTCATGGGTGTCTTTGAGCTCATGAGCTGCTTTTTCCCCTTTCCTATGAAGGACATAAAATATTTCCTCCCATAATATAAAGGACCATTGAGTTAAAAACAATTAAGATGCATGGGAGCTCTCTGCCTTCCCTCTCTGTTTGCTTAAAATCAGGTCAGAGATTTACCAAGACAAAAGGTCTTTCTATCCACATACTTCCTGCCTCAAGACAGGATGGAAATTCTACTTTACAACCTTTATCAGCTCAGAGACAGAGCCATAGCAATGTAGGAGCAGATTCTACTTCATTAGTTCATTTCCCATATATTTTCCTTTCCATAGTTCTCTACCTTTGGAAACCTGGGACTGCTTTTGCCTTATCACTCCCCTAAAATTTGTTATTTGCTGAAGATAATGCATGAGCAGGACTCTAGGTAAGTGTTCTATCACTGAGCTTCATCCCTCGCCCCATGAGCAGGTGTCTAAGCCACTGTTTTGAATTATTCTTGAATTGAAGTTTCTCCTTCATGACTATGTGTTGCATGTACTAATAAACTTGTGTTTTTTCTCTTGTTAAACTGTCTCTTGTTATAGGAGCCTCTCTCAATAATGAACTTATGAGGGCTAAGGGAAAAGTTATTTAAAACTCCCCTTCACCTATATTATCTACAGTGTTAGTAATGATTGAAACTGAAGCAGACTTAATTACAGTACCTTTCAAAAAAGGAACTAAATATAGTTCTTTGTCCATGAATCACAGGAGTGTTTAAAACAGGGTGCATAGGATTCTGTTAAATTGTGTACTGGGTCCTAAGTTTCTTTATGTAGGTATTTGTAAAACTGAGAGAACTTATATTTGGAGACTTAATTATACTTTTAGTAAACTGAACTTTGTTCTGCTGTGTGGATTTCAAATTGGCAGCACTTGAGACTCTGGGATTTCCAAGTTTAGTATATATCCTGTTCATTCTTTTTTTTTTTTTTTTGTGGTACCGGGGATTGAACTCAGGGCACTCGACCTCTGGGCCACATCCCCAGCCCTTTTTTTTTTGTATTTTATTTAGAGACAGGGTCTCACTGAGTTGCTAAGTGCCTCGCCATTGCTGAGGCTGGCTTTGAACTCGCGATCCTCCTGCCTCAGCCTCCCAAAGTGCTGGGATTACAGACGTGTGCCACCGCGCCCGGCTTCATTTTGAAATAAAAGAAAAGCATTGCTTTTATAAGAGGCAAGCAAGGGAACATCAAAGTAACTTGAAACCTAGTTAAACTTTCAGTCAAACTCTAAAAGAAACCCTCTGACTTATATATATATATATATATATATATGCATATAGATATATATATTTTTTTACACATTCCTTGATGTGTCTGTCAATTCCTGTCTTTTTACATTGTTTCTTTTCCTCAGAATCTTCTATTTCTCAAGAGCCCTAGATGCCTGCTGCTAATTAGACAAATTAACATTGACTCAAAGACCATATGGTATTAAACATAAAACATATAGCTACTACTTGGTTACTAAGTTACTTGGTGAATAATACTGTTTTTCAAGTTAACTTATTAACCTAGAAGAATACAGAGTAGTACTTCAAACCTTCTATTTTGTGTTTATAATTAACCAAATGGAGAATAATTCTACAGTTAGTAGAAACAACCCTTTTAAAAGACAACACCAAATTCATAAGAGATGTTGTCTCTTTCAGGAAGAGGAGGAATGGGATGGGAGGTAGGGTGGGAAGTGGGGAGGATAAAGGGTGGTTCTGTTTCCATCTACTGATATTTTATTTTAAACGAACTATTTAAATTTAAACTGGGTGCAGTGGCATACGCCTGTAATCCCAGCAGCTCAGGAGGCTGAGGCAGGAGGATCATGAGTCCAAAGCCAGCCTCAGCAACTTAGCAAGGCCCTAAGCAACTCAACAAGACCCTGTCTCTAAATAAAATATAAAAAAGGGCTGAGGATGTGGTTAAGTGGTTGAGTGTCCCTGGGTTCAATCCCCAGCACCAATTAACAAATTTTAAATTTTATCACATAGGAAACAAATCCATGCAATTTTTAATTTTTTTTCCTTTTTTTTTTTTTTTTTTTAGTTGTAGGTAGACACAATGCACTCATTTTATTTATTATATGTGGTGCTGAGGATCGAACCCAGGGCCTCACACATGCTAGGCGAGCACTCCACTGCTGAACCACAACCCCAGCTCTCCATGCAATTTTTTGAAATCTCAAAATTTTAATTTTAAAAAACTGTAGAGCCAGGTGAACTGATGCATGCCTGTGGCTTGGGAGGCTGAGACAGAAGGATCATGAGTTCAAAGAGCCTCAGTAACCAGGAGGAGCTGAGCAACTCAGTGAGATCCTGTCTCTAAATAAAATACAAAACAGGGCTGGGGATGTGGCTCTGTAGTTGAGTGCTCCCGGGTTCAATTCCCAACACTGCCCCCCTATAAAAAAAAAAAAAAAAAAAAAAAAAAAAAAAACCTGTAGAAACTAGTTTTTTTTTCAAAACCAAAACAACTTTTGTGTATATAGGCTGTGTAAATAATTGCAATGTGGAGCCTGGTGTGGTGGTAGATACCTATAATTCCAGCAGCTCAGGAGGCTGAGATAGGGAGATTGTAAGAAGTTTGAAGCCAACCTGGGCAACTTAGCAAGACCCTGTCTCAAAGTAAAAAGAAAAAATAAAAAGGACTGGGGATGCAGTTCAGTGATACCATGTCCCTGGGTTCAATCCCCAGTACTGGAAAAAATAGTAATAATAAAATAAAAATTGCAGTGTGAGCTGTGGATATAGCTCAGTGATAGGCTACTTGGCCTGGCATGTGTGAGGCCCAGCACAAAAAAATGAAGGAAGGAATGAATTACAATGTAAGGAATTTCCAATGGCAATAAACCAGTAACATTCTCTCCTATACCTTTAAAAGTTGCATTTATCCAATAAGTCACTGAGAAAATACCCAAAGGCTTTCTGAAATAAAAGGTACTCAATAATTTCTCAAAGTTCCACATAAGTACATATTATTATTGTAACTGATATCTCCTGAGATCCAGAATCCACTTTTACCCACCTAATGACATCTTAACATAAATGTCTTATGGCATGTACACCTTGACATAAATCCATCCAACACTCTCAGATATGAAATTTTAAAAAATATTTATTTGTTTTAGTTGTACACAATGCCTTTATTTTTACGTGGCACTGAGGATCAAACCTGGGCCTTGCACACGCTAGGCGAGCGCTCTTCCACTGAGCCACAACCCCAGCCCATGAAAAAATTTTTTTTAAATATTTACTTATTTGCTTTTAGTTGTATACAATGCGTTTATTTTTACATGGTGCTGAGGATCAAACCTGGGCCGTGCACATGCTAGGCGAGTGCTCTACTGCTGAGCCACATCCCCAGCCCATGAAATATTTTTATCTGGGAGGATTTCTGTAACTGTTATAATGTCTTCATTTTTTTTTTTTTTTTTTTTTTGGGTGGGTGGGGAATAGGGTGAGGGTGGAGCTAGGAATGGAGCCCAGGGCCTAGTGCATCTATAGAAAAGCTCTACCACCAGTCGTATCCCCAGCCCTTTTGAGATAGAATTTTGTTAAATTGTCTGGGTGGGTCTCAAACCTGCAGTCCTCTTGCCTCAGCTTCCCAAGCAGATGAGATTATATGAAAGTACTACTGCACCCAGCGTGGACATCATTCACTGGGCAGTTAGTTCAGAAGTTTGTGATGAGGAAAATAAAGAACTTTGAAATTATATCCTCTGGGGAGCAAACAGAGGAACTAGGTGTTTTAGTTAGCTTCTCATTGCTGTGACCAGAAGACCTGACAAGAACAATTTTGAGAAGAAAAAGTTTATTTGGTGCTCACAGTTTCAGGGGTCTCCGTCCATAAACAGCTGATTCCACTGCTCGGGGCCCTACATCAGGCAGAACTTCATGGCAGAAGGTTGTGGCAGAGGAAAGTAGCTCATCACATCACACCAGGAAGCAGAGAGAAACCCTCACCAAGAACAAAATATATGCCCCAAAGACACACTCCCAACAACCTACCTACTTCAGCCACATCCTACCTGCCTATAGTTACCACCTATCAGGGGGATTAATGCATTGATCAGGTTAAAACTTTGATAATTCAATCATTTCACCTCTAAACTTCTTGCATCATCTCACACATGAACTTTTGGGGGACATCTCATAATTAAACCATAATAATAGGTTATGTTTACTTTTTATTTTTCAATTTTTTTTCAGTGCTGAGGATTAAACCCAGGACTAAGCAAGTACTCTACCACTGGGCAACCTCCACAGTACTGCATATTTTATTTTGAGGCAAGGTCTTGCTAAATTGTCCTGGTTAGCTTTATACTTGCAATTCTCTTGCCTCAGCTTCCAAAAAAGCCGCGATTCTCTTGCCTCAGCTTCCCAAGAAGCCACAATTCGCTTATCTCAGCCTCTCAAGCAGTTGTGCACCACCATGACTGGATCTAGTTTATATTTAGTGAAAACAACAAAATTCTAGCTGGGCGCAGTGGCACACACCAGTAATCCTAGTGACTCAGGAGGCTGAGGCAGGAAGATGACAAGTTTGAGGCCAGCCTCAGTAACTTAGTGAGACCCTCAACAATTAAGCAAGGACCTGATAAAAAGACAAAAAGGGCTGGCGATGTAGCTCAGTGGTAAAATGCCACTGGGTTCAATCCTCAGTACAAAAACAGAAAAAAAAAAGAAAAGAAAAAAAAAAAAACAAGTTCTAGTAACCGCCTTCAAATCTAGAAAAGGTAATCATGTGGAAGATAATGGATTTCTTTGGAATTGCTATAAGGTATGGAAAGAATTAGAATAAACTGTCCTATAGAGACAATGACTTTTGCCCAAGATAAGCAGATACTAGAAACAAAGAGTAAATGGGCTGTCTTAGAAGACAGTGAGGTGCCTGTCAGTGGGAGAATCAAAGCAGTGGCAATACTGTTGACCTTTTATGACTTATGGTCAAAAATAGGAGATGCACAAGTGTTTATCTCAGCAACCTCCTGAAATGCAAAATTAAAATAATAGAAAGACATTAAAGAGATCATAGTGGACAACAAATATTTAACAATTTTTTGAAGGCAAGCATGGAACAGTAAGCTTCACTTAGCAGAAAAGAGAAAGCTGAATCCAAACTGTCTATGAGAGGTATATGACATCAAGAATCTAGCTGGCTCTCAGCAAAGAAATCCAGAAAAATAAGGAATTGGAGACACCAGTTTTCCCAGGAGGGGTAAGGAGAAGTGTTAGAAACATTGCAATTCATTAAAATTATACATAAGAAGGAAATACCTAAGATACTCTTCCAACCTCACTCCATGTAGTCAAACAACTTCTCTCTCACACTAGAAAAAGAGAAAAGGCTCATTTTCTGATTAAATTGAACCAGAATAGCTCTAAATATTCAAAGACATGATTAGGTGATCAGTTACCTACCAGCAGGTGGGAAGAGGGACAATAAGGGAAAACAAGAGAGAAGATATCAAAATTATTCATGAGGGACAAGGTCCACAGGTCACAGGACAGGGAAAAAAACAGGAAACTTTAACAGAATAGACAAATCATCTGGTCATTTACAACCCAGAAAGAAATATGGGAATGTGTCTTAAGTGATTAAGTGCCACTGGGTTTAATCCCTGGTACCAGGGGAAAAAAAAGAGAAAGAAAAAAAGAAATACGGGGCTGGGTTGTGGCTCAGCAGTAGAGTGCTTGCCTAGCACATGTGCAGCCCGGATTTGATCCTCAGCACCACGTAAAAACAAGAGCATTGTGTACAACTAAAGCAAATAAATAAATATTAAAAAAAAAAAGATATATGGAAACTGCTATGTCAAATCACCCCTGGCCATAGTTAATTATAACCCCTTAAGGGAACTATTATTTAAAAATAATAATTGTATAAAATCTTTCTTCTGTGGGGCTGGGGTTGTGGCTCAGCAGTAGAGCACTTGCCTAGCAAGTGTGCGGCCCAGCAAAAGCCACACCATTCTCTTTGGAGATAGTCCCGTTCAATGCCTATGCTGTGCCTTTCACTTTGATTCCCTCTAATAAACTCTGCTTTCTATTCAGTGCCTCTTGTTTGAAAGCCTGTGGGAACACAAGGAACAATTTCTGTAGCCCCTGTAGCCCCTTTGGCTCCACAGGACCCCTCACAAAGTACAGTGAGGGGTGGAGATTAATCACCTTACTGAAAATAAGGATACTTTGTGAAAGATTTTATACAAGCAGCTCTCTTTTCCTACTCAGTTCCAAAGAGCTGGCTAAAAAGAAAAATCTTAAAGGTTTAAAAAAGAAAAAGCAAGTAATTTACAAATAGAACCAGGAATCATCTTTCTCAGTAACAACAATGGAAACAATTATTATGAAAATAACAAAGATGATAGAACAATGCCTATAAAATTCTATAGGAAAATGATATCCTAACCTAAAATTCTATACTCAACTATTATCAATCAAGTGGGGATGTAAAGACAAGACATTTCAGGTTAATGAAGTCTCAAAAAAAATTCTCACTGGTAACGTGGCTCAGTGGTAGAGTGCTTGCCTGGCATGCATGAAGCACTGGGTTTGAGCCCCAGCACACACAAGAAAAAGATGGATTAAAAATAAAAAACAGCCGGGCGCGGTGGCGCACGCCTGTAATCCCAGCACTTTGGGAGGCTGAGGCAGGAGGATCGCGAGTTCAAAGCCAGCCTCAGCAATGGCGAGGCACTTAGCAACTCAGTGAGACCCTGTCTCCAAATAAAATACAAAAAAAAAAAAAAAAGGGCTGGGGATATGGCCCAGTGGTCAAGTGCCCCTGAGTTCAATCCCCAGTACCACAAAAAATAAAAATAAAAAACAACTCCCATGTATCTTTTCTAAGAAGGCTACTAGCAGTCGTGAACCAGCAAAATGAAAGAGGAAATCCAGAAAGAGAAAGACGTATGAATCAGGAAACTCAGGTTCTAATAAAGGAAAAAAGCAAAGGCAAGTGCAAGAATTATGGTAGAGCTCCAGAATGACAGCTGTACAGGATATCTAGGGAGCATACAGTCCAGACTGGAGTTAAGTGATTGCTAGGCTCCAGCACAGAAGCCTTTAAAAAAAAAAAAAAAAATCCTAACTATACCAAGAGTGTTTTTATAGTTACATTGCAGAGTTTGGAAAAGAAATGATAGGTGCATAGAAAACTAATCAAATCAAAAATAGGTAATCATTAACTCCAGGAAAAATAAGATTTTACAAGAAAGAATCATAGTATATGGTATCTCAGCTGTGAAACAATATTTATATAATCTGAACAATACAAACATTATTTCTGAGTTGTGATATATTAGGAGTGTTTAAGGGGATGATAAACTGTAGCAGGAGCTGTAGAAGATCATTAAATCTTTATTTTCCAGAGTAGAAAAAAGTTAATGTCTATAATTGAAAAAGCAAGAAACAGTAATAAAACCATTATTTAGAGGAAGAAGTAAATCCTAGAAGAATCAATTAATTAAAAATAATTTACCAGGTGCTATGGCACATGCCTGTAGTCCCAATGGCTTGGGAGGCTGAGGCAGGAGGATCTTGAGTTCAAAGCCAGCCTCAGCAACTTAGCAAGACTCTGTCTCAAAATGAAAAATAAAAAGTACTAGGGGATGTGGCTCAATGGTTAAGCAACCTTAGGTTCAATTCCTGGTACAAAAAAGAAAATTGCCTCAAAGGAAGACTAGGGCATAAAGAAGAATAAGAGACTACTTATTGTTGATTTGTTGTTGTTTTTTGTTTGTTTTGTTTTGGGTATTGGAAATTGAACCCAGGGGTGCTTACTACTGAGCTACATCTGGAGTTGTTTTTTGTTTGTTTTAATATATTTTTTAGTTGTAGATGGACACAATACCTTCATTTTGTTTATTTTTATGTGGTGCCCGGATTAAACCCAGTGCCTCATGCATGCTGGACAAGCGTTCTACCACTGAGCCACAACCCCAGCCCGTGGAGTTGCTTTTACTTTTTGTTTTGAGATAGGATTTTCCTAAATTGCTGAGGCTGGCCTTGAATTTACAAGCCTCTTACTTCAATTTCCTGAGTTTCTGTGATTATAAGCATGGATCACCATACCCGGCTGAAATTACTCTTTCTTATTATAAATTTTACAGTATATTATTTTGCTTTACCAAAAAAAAGTATATATTACACTAAATAAAAGTAACAATTTCAAATATCTGTATCAGCACTGGGGATGTAGCTCAGTGGTAGGGTACTTGCATGGCATTTGTGAGGTCCTGAGATTGATCCCCAGCACTGCAAAAACAAAACAAAAACACATATATCAATATGGATAGATTCTGTTATCCCACTCCCAGGCCAACTGTATAACAGAATATCTGAACAGAATGACCAGTATAACTGCACATCATGTTCAACCATAAGAATGGGATCTATTTTAGAATAAGTTACATTCCATTTATGTATTACATGGCAAAACATACTCTACTGTCATGTATATTTGAAAATAATAAAAATAAATTTAAATAACAAAAAAAATTAAATGGTCATAAAATATTATAACTGGTTAGTCCAATTAGATAAAGCAATAACATAAGATCATGGACTTAAAGTCCGATTAGGCTTTGACATATTCCATGGACTCAAAAATGCACTCTCAATCCTATCCAGTAGTAATGCAAATCATTACAAAGATGACCAAAAAAGGAAAAAAAAAAAAAAAGGGCTGGGGCTGTAGCTCAGTGGCAGAGCGCTCGCCTTGCACGTGCGCGGCCCAGGTTCCATCCTCAGCACCACGTAAACATAAATGCATTGCACTGTGTACAACTAAAGCAAATAAATAAATATTTAAAAAAAATCAAAATAAAAGTCATTCTGTTCATCTACAACTACAAAAAAAAAAAAAAAAAAACCTCAAAAAAAAAAAAAAAAAAGAATTTAAATGGGTCAGCACAATACACATCACTGATAACAAGAAAATCTCAGCCGGGCGCGGTGGCGCACGCCTGTAATCCCAGCACTTTGGGAGGCTGAGTCAGGAGGATCGCGAGTTCAAAGCCAGCCTCAGCAATGGCGAGGCACTTAGCAACTCAGTGAGACCCTGTCTCTAATAAAATACAAAAAATGGGCTGGGGATGTGGCCCAGCGGTCTAGTGCCGCTGAGTTCAATCCCCGGTACCAAAAAAAAAAAAAAAAAGAAAATCTCAGTGTGCTCGTTAGGTGCAGACCTGGTACCTCTTTTCTGAAGCAGCTGCTGAGAAGACTCCAGCGCTCCCCATGGCCGAAGAAAAGCCCAAGGAAGGAGTCAAGACTGAGAACAAGGATCATATTAACTTGAAGGTGGCAGGGCAGGATGGTTCTGTGGTACAGTTTAAGAGTAAACTAATGAAAGCATATTGTGAATGACAGGGTTTGTCGATGAGGCAGATCAGATTCCAATTTGATGGGCAGCCAATTAATGAAACAGACACACCTGCACAGTTAGAAATGGAGGATGAAGATACAATTGATGTGTTCCAGCAGCAGACAGGAGATGTCTACTAAAAAGGGAACCTGCTACTTTACTCTAGAATTCTGTTCTTATACATTCTCAATTAGAAAACTGCAATTTGGTTCCACCACATCCTGAATACTACGGTATAGTTTTCTCTATTCTTTCAATTTTCCCTTCACCATTCCTTTATTGTACATAAAGTAACTGGTATATGTGCACAGCATATTGCATTTTTTTAAACTAAATGGCCAATAATATGTTTTGATTGACATCAAGTGGAGATGGGATGGGGAAAAATACTGGTTCTGTGAAAATATCCCCTTTCTCCATTAATGGCATACTCATTTACCTCTTTATACTCCAGTAAGTTATTTTGCTCTGTTTTAACAAAAAACAACAACAAAAAAACCCCCGAACAACATAAAAATCCTTGCGTACCTTGTTTGATTGGAGAATTTTAATGTTTTTCATTTATCATTGTAAAACCAAGGACAATTTTACAACTTTTTTGTATGTAGCTGTTACATGTAGGGCAATCTGTCTTTAAGTAGGGGTAAATTACTCTTAAAAAAAAAAAAGTTCCTAGATAGTTTTCCCTTCAAGTCAAGCATCTTGTTGTTTAAATAAACTTCTTATTTAAAATGAAAAAAGAAAATCTCCTTAAAAGTATGTATGAAAACAATAATTTGGTAACAATCTTTTTACATTAATGATAGTGAGTTACACTGACAAGTTAAAACTAATTTATTTCTTGCAATCTAAAATGAAAGATACTAAGCAATATATTTTTTGTATAATTGGGTTAAATGTACATTTAATGTACTCTCTTCCTTCAATAACTTATCTTTGAGGTTCTTGCCATAGTTGCCATAATAACCTGAGTAAACCTTTTATTACTGTAGATATCTATAGCTATTTATAAATGCAACAGCTGGATCCGTCCAGCTAAATTTCTTTTATAAGACTACCAAAGTAGCTTTCATTTTCTTTGAATAAATTTGAAAAAAAAATATCAAGCACATTGAAATTAAAACTATAACTTTGATATTTATCTTAAATATAAATATGATATAAACTATATAGAATGGAAAAGTTGCATCTTCATTTGTTTACTGAAGAAATAGCAAAGGTTAACAAAGCTTCTAAACTATCAATTTTTTTTTTTCCAAATTGATAAATACTTAGATATTTTAAATGAATTTCTTCTTTCCATAGTTACATAAAGCAATACACAAAGAAGCAAACACTGGCATTTACATAAAATAACATTTACTATCAGGTAAGACAGCTTAAATTTATTAAGAAAATTTGAAATATTTTATCCTTTCTCTTTTGAGTTCCATTAAAATAACAAATAACTAGATTGGAGAAATGTCTATTTTCACTGATATGAGCTTTTTAAGATTTTTTTTAGATGTTGATGGACCTTTATTTTATTCATTTATTTGTATGTGGTACTGAGAATCAAACTGGTGCCTCAAACATGGTAGGCAAGCACTCTACCACTGAGCCACCACCTTAGCCCCTAATAAGAGCTTTTGAGTACATGAAATCATAAAAAATAAAAAACTTATTTTGCAGCATGTGACATTTGGTTAGCAACTTCTCTGATAGGCTCTGTACCCGTGTACAGAGTCTCAAAAATATTGGTTCAAGGGCTGGGCTTGTGGTTCAATAGCAGAGTGCTTGCCTAGAGTGTGTGAGGCACTGGATTCTATCCTTAGCATCACATAAAAATAAGTAAATAAAGGTATTGTTGTCCATCTACAACTAAAAATAATCAGGGCTGGGGTTGTAGCCCAGCGGTAGAGCACTTGCCTAGCATGTGTGATGCATTGGGTTTGATCCTCAGCACCATATAAAAGTAAATAAACAAAATAAATGTGTTGTATTCATCTACAACTAAAAAAAATTTTTTTAATATTGTTGGTTCAATAGATCATCCAAATTAAGACTGCTACCTATAGTTTCCTGCCATAGGGAAAAAAATTTTAAATTATATGTAAAAAATTTATTGACTGATAATTGTTACATACATTTTCTACCTTGTATTTAGAGTTTCATCTTTGTGCTCATCTATTTTCAAACCTTTTCCCAACTAGAATTCATGTTTTTAAAAGCATATACAATATCCTACCTATCAGTATATTTGGGAATGATCTATTAGATTGTATGAAAATTAAAATCCTTAGCCAGGGACAGTGGAGCACACCTGTAATCCTAGCAAATCAGGAGGCTGAGGCAGGAGGATCACAAGTTCAAAACCAGCCTCAGCAATTTAGGAGAGCCCTAAGCAACTTAGTGAGGCCCTGCCTCTATTTTTTTAAAAGGGGGGAGGGGTTGGAGATGGAGATGTGGTTCAGTGGTTAAAAGCTCCTGGGTTCCATCTCTAGTCACACACACACACACACACACACACACACACACACAAATTTTAAATCCTGCACATTGTCCTTATTTAATCTAATCTGCTTAATTTTGCATACATTATAATAATGTACAGGAAACATCTGCCTAAAAAAAAGCCCACAAAAACCTCAAAGAATTAAATAGAAGATGATCCAGATATCAGCCAGTAATCTTTATCAAATTTCAAAGAATAACTATTCACGTACAAGAACCATTTTCCTATATTCTACTAAATATAAATCTGAGATAACAGAAATGGGGATAAGACCTTTTTATATTTTGCCTTCATAGTTTAAAAAACTCACATAAATTTTATTATCTGATCCTTACCAACAATGCTTGCACATGAGTAAAGCAGATACTACTATTCATATTTTTAAAAATCAGAAAATTAGACGTGGGTGGGTTTGCCCCAGGTCCAGCAAGAAAAGCAATAACAATCAGAGGAAGTCAGCTTTTATGACATAATGTTTTTACACTTTACTACTTCATTATTTTATAAGGGTCAAAGAGAGTGGGCAACTGACATGAGCAGCCTTCAGGTGTCACAGACCGTGAACAACAGAATCCATTACCATCTATTCTTTTTAACAACAAATCCTCATAGTATGATAGAAATGACTGAAAACTTTAATTAAAAATCAGAAGATTAAATTTATGCTTGTCATAATTAGAATTTCCCAACAGAAAAAAGCACATTGTATTCCAGAAAAGAATCACCTATTAAATTGAAAGTTGTATGCTTTCATTCATGGCCAATCTATATTTAAAACATTAATTATCTGGGGCTGGGGCTGTGGCTCAGTGGTAAAGCTCTCGTCTCACATGTGAGAGGCCCTGGGTTCGATCCTCAGCACCACATATATAAAATAAAGGTATTAAAAACACGTGAATTATCTTAATTAAGGAGCTAATTTACAAATGTCTATGGATTGCACCTTTAGGAATATGAACATGTTCTATTTATAGGAAACATTTAATCCTAGTATAAAGCCAGAAGAGAAGGGCAAAACAAAATTGGCTACAACTTTGACATTCTTCCTACCAGCTAAGAATACAGCAAACACTTAGAGGACTGTTCTAACTAATTATCAGCTAAACTTATAACACAATCAGAAGCAGGCTCATACTACTTGCCTGAGAAACAGAACGAGAGAGAGACAGGAGATAGGTATTTAGAACTCTCAAAATATATCAAACTTACCATTTAACATAATTCACAATGCTGTTCTTTTGTTCATTTGGTTGGGCTTTTTGGTTTGTTTGTTTTTGGTACCAGCATTGATCCCAGGGGTGCTTAACTACTGAGCCAAATCCTCCCCCTCCCCCTTTTAAATATGCTTCAGTGCTTCTTTGGTTTCTTTTCCGTTTTTCTTTCTTTCTTTTTGTCCTCGATACTTGCCCACCTGCTTTTTTTTTTTTTTTTTTTTAAGTTATTGATAGACCTTTATTTTTAATTATTTATTTATTTATATGCGGTGCTTAGAATCAAACCCAGTGCCTCACACATGCCAGGCAAGTGCTCTACCACTGAGCCACGGCCTCAGCCCCTACACCACCTGCTTTTTATATTCTTTCCATCTTTCTTTTTAATAATCCTCATTTCTTTCTTCTTTTCTTTTTTTTCTTTTTTTTTTTTTTTCCGGCACTAAGTCAAGTTCTTTACTTCCCAGAAGTGATGGCTAAGGGGAGGGAGAAGAAGGCTAGAAGAGGAAGAGAAAGAGCCAGAGAGAGCAAGGAGGCGGGAAGAAATGGGACAGTAAACCACTGTTATATTAAGTCTCAGGAGGCAAGTGCTCAAGGTAAAAAAGAGCCCTGGAGAATCCTCCGCGGCTGCGGGAGCACCTCGATTTCCTTCTGTGTACCAGTCCTCGGGGAAGGCTGCCGCTGCATTAAATAGTTATGTACATCGCAGAGAGTCCCAGGCCGTGGGCACGCAGGGAACGGGTCATTTCACCAGGGGCCGAGTCTTATCATCATCACCGCACTGGGGGGCTTTGTACTTTTTCGCTTCTGCCATGTACTTGGCTCATGATTACCTTTACTTGTTAATACCTCATCCTCCGTCTTCTGCTTCTTGGCTACTAGTCCCGTCTTGAGGGCTAGTTTGTTCCCGCCTCTGCGTTTGCCCACGAAGCTAAGTGTGGGGCCAGGGCCGCCCTTCCTCTTCGGATCTCCTGGGCCCACAGCTGCGGTAGCCGGCTGGTCGGGTCGCGGTGGGCCCGGGGGCGGCTCCTCCTGCCGCTGCTGCTGCTCCTCCTCCATCTTCCACTTGAACAGCTCCAGGAAGCTGCCGTTGTTGGGGAACAAGTTCACGCCGCCCGACACCGGGCTCGAACCGGCGCCCGACACCTCATCATCCCGGCTCTCGGGTGACGTCCCTGGCCCCGACTCAGCCCATTGGCTCCCGCCGCCGCTCGCGGGGCCTGGCGCCTCCCGGCTTGGAGGCTCCGCCTATCTCCCTCGGGCTAGTAATCCTCATTTCTATGTCCTTTCTTCTGCCAGATTCCTTCCTGAAGCTGCTATGTCAACTCCCCCTTCCTTGCCTTCGTCAATAACTTATGCTTTAAATAAACTTTTTTTCCCCCCTTGATCTCCTTTCAGCTAGTTATTAGAAAAGGTAGGTGATTAAACTAGTGCATACTAAAAGGTGCATAATGGTTGAATAATTTGTATTTTAGACAGGATGGGAGAGAAACTGAGAAAAAAGAAGAGTTTTCATATAGTTCAGACCATTCCCTCTATGTTGAAGAGGATTTCACTTATTATTCTATCTTGTCTGTTTAGTTTCTTAAGGGAAGGGAGTTTTTTGTTGTGGTTTTTTTTTGTTTTGTTTTCTATTGCATTGGGAAAGTGACTGTGAAGCTCTAAATTAGTTAAATCAAACATCTAAGATGTGTGTATCTATACCAAAGGTGAGTGTGAATATTTTGGCCTCTGAGTAGCATTCAACTGGGAAAGGGGCTTGAATGTAGTAATTTTCAGATTGAAATGAAACAGTTTTCTTTTTTTTCTAGTAAATGTTTTCCTTCTCTCCAGGTGATTATAAAAATACAAAGTTTAGCTGAAGGTCTTTAATAGTAATATAATATAATCACTTATATGAACTGCATACCATTTACCCTTTAAATATATTATAATTAGAAATCAAAACTATTCTAAGATTTCATCTCATACCAGTCAGAATGGCAGCTATCAAAAACACAAACAACAGTAAATGTTGGCGAGGTTGTGGGGAAAAGGGCACACTCATACATTGCTGGTGGGGCTGCAAATTGGTGCAGCCAATCTGTAAAGCATTATGGAGATTCCTAGGAAAACTTGGAATGGAACCACCATTTGACCCAGCTATCCCACTCCTCGGTCTATACCCAAAGGACTTAAAAACAGCTTACTACAGGGACACAGCCACATCAATGTTTGTAGCAGCACAATTCACAATAGCTAGATTGTGGAAACAACACCGATGCCCATCAATAGATGAATGGATGGGGAAACTTTGGTATATATACACAATGGAACACTACTCAGCACTAAAAGAGAATAAAATCATAGCATTTGCAGGTAAATGGATGGAGTTAGAGAAAATAATGCCAAATGAAGTCAGCCAATCCCAGAAAACCAAGGGTCAATTGATTCCTTTGCTATGAGGATACTGAATTATAGTGGCAAGGGAGGGGGGATGAGAGGAATGAAGGAATGTTAAATAGAACAAAGGGGAGGGAGGGGTGGGGGGACAGGGGGATAGAAATAATGGCAGAATGAGTTGGACATCAAGATACTAAGTGCACATATAAAAACTCAAATGTTATGAAAATACTTTGTGTAAAACCAATGACTTGGAAAACTGCTCTTTATATGTAATATGAAAGGAATTGCACTCTAAAAGCATGTATAACAAATTAAATTTTAAAAAGAATTAAGCACATCATTAAATTTTTTTATATTATGTTTTATTTGATTGTAACAGAATTTGGTATTTCTTGGGTTTTCATAGTTTGTTCTTCATAGAGCATGATAATTTGTTTATCTAAAATTAGCAGGACCACTGCTACCAACCCTTAATTATGACTCACTCACTTCCTTTATTCATGATATACTTGTTTTTATTTTTAAATATTTGTTTGTATATCTAAGTAAGATAGCACATAGAACAATAATTCTGTTGAACTTCTAGCACAATTTGGACATGATGATGAACTAATAGTCAATGATATACCTTCAGTCTATTTCACTCATTTTAACTTATTCATATAGTCTGTCAGTATTTTAGTCACTTATAAACATATTACCTGTTCGTAGAGAACACTCCTTTAGGACTTTGATCATAACTTTTGCAGTTGAATTCCAAATAGTGTGAAACAGGGTAAATAGTTATTCAACATGAATAGATTCTGAAAACTTAGTTTAACACATATATATATATATATATATATATATATATATACACACACACATATATATGCATATATATATGCATATATACACATATATACACACGTTTGATACTATATATATACACATGTATATATGTGTATATACATACATATATATGTGTATATATATATATGTATGAAACAGCCCTTTTCTGTATGTTATTTAGAGACAGGGTCTCACTGAGTTGCTTAGCGCCTTGCTAAGTTGCTGAGGCTAGCTTTGAACTCGTGATTCTCCTACTTCAGTCCCCAAAGCTGCTGCAAATATATTATCTTTTATGATGAAGAGAAGCTGTAGAATGCTTCCTTCAAGTAAAGCATTTGTATGGTAATACTACAGTAGCCCCCCTGCCTTACATTGTAACACCCTCAGTGTGTGACTGAAGCTATAGATAACACTATATATATTTTTGAATCCTATATATTTTTCTATTTACCTAATAAAAATTAATAAATTATATACAGCAAGAAATTAGCAACAACTCATACTAAAATAGAAGAATTGTAACAATATACTATAATAAAAGTTATGTGAATAGAATCTCTCAAAATATTGTATTGTAGATCTTATTAGCAACCTCAACATATTTTTTTTTTTATTAAGTCAAGAACTTTCACCTTTTTCACTCAAAGAAAGCATTTTAGAGCTTCTCTTCATAAGCATGTCTGAGTTGCCAGCATCATTGCTCTTGTGCTTTGGGGGACATTATTAAGTAAAAAAGGAGTTACTTGAGCACAAGCACCATAATATCATCACAGTTATCTGATAACCAAGATGACTATTAAGTGACTAAATGAGCAGGGTATACAGTCTGCATATGCTGGACAAAGGGAAAAATCACATCCCAGACAGGATGATGTGAGATTTTATCATGCAACTCAAAGCACTGCACATAATTTAAAACTTATGAATTATTTATTTCTGGAATTTTCCATTTGCTATTTTGGTTAGTGGTTAACTGTAAGTTAACTGAAACCATGAAAAGCAAAACCATGGAGAGGGCACTACTATATTGTCAAATCATATTTTCTGGACAAGAAACTTGAGGTTTAAGAGTTTTAGAACCAAACAATCAAGGGGGGGGGGCAGGATAATTCCAGGTGTCTGACACCAAAAGCCATGCCCTTTATCAATGTATTATATTACTTTTCTTATATTCAAGAAAAAAAAAACTAAGTAATTAGAAGTACAGCTATGAAAACAAGGGAAAAGGGCAGATATCAACAACTGTAACAGTTATATTATTAGATTTCATTATGTTATTTGATAAGAATTATAAAGAAAAACAATTCATGCACATATTTGTTCATCAAACATTTATTGAGGGTTTGGGGTTGTGGCTCAGTGGTAGAGTGCTTGCTTAGCATGCATGAGGCACTGGGTTTGATCCCCAGCACCACATAAAAATTAACAAAAAAATAAAGCTATTGTGTCTACCTACAACTAAAAATATATATATTAAAAAATTTTATTGAGCACTTATTATATACCAGGCACTGTTCAAAGATTCCTGGCTTATGGAGCTTACATAAAGACATTCTTCCAAGCTGGGTATGGTGGTGTACACCTGTAAAAGAGAAACTTGGGAAGCTGAAGCAGAAGGATACAAGTTAGAGGCTAGCCTCAGCAACTTAGTGAACCTGGGTCTAAATAAAGAATAAAAAAAGGCTGGGGATGTAGTTTAGTGGAAGAGTGCCCCTGGATTTAATCCCCAGTACAAAAAAAAAAAGACATTTTTTTCCAGAAAGCAACAGAGTTTTATGGAAACAGGACAGAGGTACTATTATAGAATAATAAACAAAAAAAAAAAAAAACAAGTGGTGTTAGTAGTAAATTTCACCCAGGATCTAGGAGACTGAATTATTATTGGCTTATAAATGGGTTTCCAGTATCTGAAATACCAACAAAACAGAAAAACTTAATACTAATTAAAATTTATATATGAAAATAAGTAGCCTTTAATTCTCTATAATGAAAGTTCAATTATCTTTTTTAACCTGTATCCTTACAATAGTAATATTAATTGTATTGAGTTCATCTTCATTATAAACTCCAAAGACAGGAATAAAGACCTATTTATTATCTTCATCAGTGCCAACAAGTAATCACTAAGTATGTTTACAGATAAAGATGTTCTGAATTAAATAGAATTAAATATGAACTTACTACTTATTACTTGTATAATGTTGACAACTTATTTAACTTTTTGTGCTTCGAGTTTCTAAATTACATAATAAAGATGAAGATAAGACTTTCCTTTCAATATAGGTCGTTGTGAGGTTTAAATCAGAAAATGTGTTAAAAATATTTAGCACAGGACTTGGTATATAGTAAATACTCAATAAAACTCAACTGTTACTAAGTTCTGTCTATATTTTTCTTGTTTAATGTTTAATTTTAAACAATGATACTTATAATAAATTTGATGTAGTACAGATTTAACTTTGGGAAGAATTAAGAGTTCATTCTTCTTGGGAAGTACAAGTATTTTTTTTAATATTTATTTATTTGTTTTAGTTGTACATAATGCCTTTATCTTTACGTGGTGCTGAGGATCAAACCGGGCCATGCATGTGCTAGGTGAGCACTCTACCACTTAGCCACAACCCAAGCCCAAATAGAAGCATTTTTTTTTAGGAGATTAAAAAAAAAAAAACACTGGATTTTAGTTGTGTGTGTGTGTGTGTGTGTGTGTGTGTGTATGGACACAATGTCTTTATTTTTATGTAGTGCTGAGGATCAAAGCCAGTGCCTCACACATGCCAGGCAAGTGCGCTACCACTGAGCCACAACTCCAGCCCAAAATCCAGTTTTTTATTACACAAGTTTCAGAATTGTTGGGAATACTAAGTGTTAACTAGTTTGAAAAGTGGCATGATTTATTTATAGCATGTTTTACTTGCAGGAATGCAAGAATTTTTCTAGCTTCTCAGTGCATGTATGCCAAAGAAATCAGTATTTAATATTTTAAATTTAGAGAACTGAAAAAGAGAAAAATCTAAAAAGGCAATTCTAAAATACGATTGCCTCCAAATGATAACACATTTGTGAAATTCCAAGACATTTTCTTTTTTCCTTCCTCCTTTCCTGGAATTGGTGATCAAACCCAGGGATGCTCTACCATGCTACATCCCCAGCCCTTTAAATTTATTTTTAAAATTTTGAGATAGGGCCTCCTAAGTCACCTAGGCTGGCCCTACTCTTGTGATCTTCCTGCATTAGCCTCCCAAATCTCTGGGATTATGGGTGTGCACCACAGGGCCTGGCTTACTTTTTTTTTTTTTTTTTTTTAACTTAAAATGAAATAGTAAACATTTAAAAAACAATATTCTAAAACTCTCCTTAAATTATAATGCATGCCACTGTGAAAAATTTGGCAGTTCTTCAAAAAGTTAGAAGTAGCATGTAATTCCACTTCTAGAATATATACCCAGAAGAATCAAAAGCAGGGACTCAAACTAATACATTTATACACCAATGTCAACAGCAGCATTATTGGGCCTGGGGATGTAACTCAGTGGTAGAGAGATTTCCAAAAATGTGCTAAGGACTTCAGTTGGACCCCCAGCAAAACACACACAAACACACACACACACACACACATGCAGTTATTCATAACAGTCAAAAAGTAGAAATAGTCCAAATGTCCCTCAAAAGACAAATGAATAAACAAAATGTGGCATATACATATAATGGAAATTATTAGCCATTAAAATGTGATTATGGGTTGTGGAAGTGGGTCAGTGAAAGAGCACTTACTCAACATGTTCAAGGTCCTGGATTCAATCCACAGTGCCACACACACACACACACAAACACACAATTGATTCTGCAACATGATTATGCAACCCTTGAAACACTAAGTGAAATAAAACAGATACAAAAGGATAAATAGTGCATTATTCCAGTTAAAGGTGCTTAGAGATAAGCAAATTAATAGAGATGGGAAAGTAGAATAGAGGTCCAGAGGCTAGGGAAGGTGGGGGTGGGGGAAGATGGAGAGTTGTTGCCGCCTGAAGCGCTTGGAGCAACAGAGCCGCGGGAAGAAGTTCAGAGGCAAACTGGAGACGAACAGCTTTTTATTCTGATAACTTTTCTCTCTGGTTTTAACAACGACTAACACACGCCATACACACCACCAAAATGGCACTGACCCGATCAGCAATTTCGGCCAAGTCACTCGAGATCCCGGGACAAGTCCCGTGAGACTACAGAAGGCGACAATGCCCAAATCTTCACGGCTCATAGTCAACTGCAATTCAAGTCATCTCCCCAAACAGGGCTCCTGCAGAGAGTTATTGTTTCATGGGTGAAGAGTTCTAGTTGCAATGATGAAAAGGTTCCAGAGACAAGGCAATAATGATGATGGTTACACAATGTTGTGAATGTACTCAGTATTCAATGCCACTGAATTGTATACTTCAAAACGATTAAAACAATAAATTTAATGTTCTATATGTTTTATCACAATAAAAATTTAAAAAACAATACAGGAAGAATGCACATAATATTCTTAGGTAAAGAGAAAAAAATACTTTCAAATTTAGAAATAGGAAATTGAATTCCACAGATAAAAGAAATGTTTTATAGTTGTTATTTATCATTGAGAGTAGGAGAACAAAATTATGTATGACAGCTCAACATTATAATCTTATGAAAATGTGAGATTTTATATGATTAGCCTATAATATCCTAAAAAGGGCAATTAATTTATTCCTAAACCAAGATTCAAAAGAAATGTCAAAATCAGCACCAGTACATAATCAACATTTGATTTATATAATCTGACAAAAGAACTGAAGAAGAAACACCTCAGAAAATATTTCTTGAAAGAAATGGCAGTAATAGCTACAACTAAATTAAAACACGAGAAAATCCATATCTTCCCTACTCTTTCTGGATATCTCTGGTAGAATATATGCTTTTTTTCAATCATTAACTATATTTCAAGAATGATGCAGCGGCAGTGTGTCATAAACTATATGGTTATTACTACATATGCTAATTCTGCCGAGATCCAAAGCAGAGATCCAAAAATATATATATATATATATATATATATATATATATATATATTTTTTTTTTTTTTTTTGTGTGTGTGTGTGTGTGTGTGTGTGTTACCAGGGATTGAACTCAGGGGCACTCACCCACTGGGCCATATCCCCAGCCCTTTTTTGTATTTTATTTAGAGACAGGGTCTCACTGAGTTGCTAAGTGCCTCACCATTGCTGAGGCTGGCTTTGAACTCAGGATCCTCCTGCCTCAGCCTCCCAAAGTGCTGGGATTACAGGCGTGCGCCACCACACCCGGCGCAATATATATTTCTCCAGATAAAAATCCTAGTTTACACAAAGCAGCAAATCACATGAGAATTGATATTATAGTGACTGTTATAACAATATCAAAGTCATAATTTCTAGCTAACCTGACTTTAAGAAATTCTAAACAACATTCACTCTTATACACCTAATTATAGTTAATTTGATAGAAGATAGTTTTTATTTTCCTATTGAGAATTGTAAAATCAGTTGAGTGCAAAGGTTTAAGTGATTTACTCAAGAATTCAATAGCAATAACTTTAAAATGGAAGAAAAATGAGTAAATGGGATTTTATCACTAAGCATTAACATGTACTAAGCTATAAATATTTCTGTGCTATAAATTAATATTTCTTATGGCTAGTGCAGTTTACTTCTTAAAACAATTTGTGCCACAGAATTTCACAAGTCAAGATTTATCATTCACATCCTGGTCTATGTGAGTAGCAAACTTCAGAATGTGAGCCAAACCTAGATCAGCATCTATTTTTGTAAATGGAACTTTTATTAGAGAACAGCCAACACCTATTTGTTTACATATTGCCTATGACAGTTTTTATGCCTATAATAGCAAGGTTACATCACTGTGACAGATACCTTCTGGCTGGCAAAGCTCAAAATAGTTACTACCTAGTCCTTTACAGCAATACCTTGTCAACCCCTGCTTTGTGTGAATACTGCCCGTGGAATAATGCAGTACAGAGCCTATGCAGTAGCCCTGAAGCAATTAATTGAATAAAATGTTATCTGTATTTGATAGATAAGAAAGATTGGGATTCAGTAATGTATCAAAGATCATGTTTTTTTAAAATATTTATTTATTTGCTTTAGTTGTACACAATGCCTTTATTTGTATGTGGTGCTGAGGATCGAACCAGGCCGCACATGTGCTCTACTGCTGAGCCACAACCCCAGCCCGATCATGTTGTTTTTAAGTGACAAAGCATTCAAATCCAGATCTTTCCAATTTAAACAGTACTGGACCATGTACAATGATACCATATATATTAAAGGTAGTAAGTAATAAGTATCTACCATAGCTGTTATTGTAAGTCTCAAACATGTACATGACAATATTATAGAAATCTTGGTTGCTGTTATTATTACAGAGTAAATACTAAACACGCATATAGCTTGACCTTATATTCTCCTTTATTTTTTCACAAAATTGGAATATTAACTACGCATACCTCCCTCCCTCCACAATTACCAGTCCCTCAAAATGAGATCTTCAAACTCATTCTCCCCATTTTCTATCAAAGTACTCCTCCTTTTATAGAATCAACTTAAAAGGCTGTTTATTTTGTTATTTTAGATAATGTGGTGTCACTATGTTGCCCAAAATAGTCTTGAATTCCTGGGCTCAAGTGAACCTCCTACTTTAGCCCCCTCCAATTTGCTGAGACTACGAGTATGGACCAACACACCCAGCTAAAAGCTATATTCACTTTTCTTTTCTTTTTTCTTTTTCTTTTTTTTTTAGTGGTCCTGGGGGTTGAATCCAGGGCCTCGCACATGACAGGCAAATACTTTACCACTGAGCCACATCACATCCCAGCTTCCTAAAAGTCGTATTCTTAAGGACTTTGACTTTATAATAAATATTATTTTTTCTGTTTGTTCCTAAATAACATGTTACTGGAAATAACATCTCTTTTATTCTATTTTCTTTACTAATCTATTTCCATTTCTACTATGTTATTATTTTATATTTTTTAATATTTATTTTTTAGTTGTTAGTTGGACACAATACCTTTATTTTATTTTATTTATTTTATGTGGTGCTGAGGATCCAGGGCCTTGCCATGTGCTAGGTGAGCGCTCTACTGCTGAACCACAACCCCAGCCCTATTTTACATTATTTAAGAGACTATTTATTGGGCTGGGATTGTGGCCTAGTGGTAGAGCACTTGCCTAGCATGTGTGAGGCATTGCGTTCGATTCTCAGCACTGCATATGAATAAATAAATAAAATAAAGGTCCATCAACAATTCAAAAAAATGTTAAAAAAAAAAAAAAAAGACTATTTCTTGGGCTGCAGTTATGGCTGAGTGGTAGAGCGCTTGCCTAGCATGTGTGAGGTGCTGGGTTCGATTCTCAGCACCGCATATAAATAAATAAATAAAATAAAGGTCCATCAAAAACTAAAAAAGCATATATTTTAAAAAGAGACTATTTTTTAGCCGGGTGCGTATGCCTGTAATCCCAGCACTTGGGAGGCTGAAGCAGCCAAACACCTATTTGTTTATATATTGCCTATGACAGTTTTTATGTCAGTTTTTTTTAAATATTTATTTATTTATTTTAGTTGTACACAATGCAATGCATTTTATGTTTACGTGGTGCTGAGGATCGAACCCGGGCCGCGCACGTGCGAGGCGAGTGCTCTGCCGCCGAGCCACAACCCCAGCTTATGTCAGTTTTTAAGACAGTTTTATACCAGCCTCAGCAATGGCGAGGCACTTAGCAACTCAGTGAGACCCTGTCTCTAATAAAATACAAAAAAAAAAAAAAAAAAAAAAAAACAGGCCTAGGGATGTGGCCCAGTGGTCCAGTACCCCTGAGTTCAATCCCGGGTACCAAAAAAAAAAAAAAAAAGAGCGACTATTTTTTTTTAATATTTATTTATTTACATTAGTTGTACACAATGCAATGCATTTATGTTTATGTGGTGCTGAGGATCGAACCCGGGCTGCGCACGTGCAAGGCGAGCGCTCTGCTGCTGAGCCACAATCCCAGCCCGAGCGACTTATATTTCTGAATATTTCTTATTCAGGCTTATATCCACCTCAACTTCCCTGTTCTAGTAGAGGGGCTATCAAAGTTCCTCATAATAGTAAATATCCACTGAAATAGATTCCTGGACATTGTACACCTAGTTCTGTTCTGTGCTCCAATCTGTTGCTCATTATACCAAGCTAGGTTGCCTCCAGTACATCTGTCCACTTCTCAAAAAGGCAAAGGGAATGCTAGAAACTATTTAAAATGAAATAGAATTTATTTACAAAAATGTTCCATATGATATTCCATTCTTTTTTTTTTTTTTTTTTTTTTTTTTTTTGGTACCAGGGATTGAACTCAGGGGCACTTGACCACTGGGCCACATCACCAGCCTTTTTTTTTTTTTTTTTTTGTATTTTATTAGAGACAAGGTCTCACTGAGTTATTAAGTACCTCGCCATTGCTGAGGCTAGCTTTGAATTTGCGATCCTCCTGCCTCAGCCTCCCAAGTGCTGGGATTACAGGCATGTGCCACCATGCCCGGCTTTGATATTCAATTCTTTAAATGTGAACTCCTCTCTGTAACTTGTGATTTTTCTTTAAAAGACTAATATTTCATCAGGTTGATCAATATAATATATTTCCCCATTTAATCTTTAAACTAAATTGGTCACACTCAAATCCTCTCACCAATAAACACAATGTTCCAAACTCAGCTGTTGGCAGCAGAACATGTTCACCATGAGTAACCCCCACTATCTTGGCAAGAATTAAAGAATTAGCTAATTACAATACAGTCTCCTATATCTGTTTTCATTAGGATAAGAAACAATCTGGACATATTGAAAAGCAAATGATCCAAAAAAGGTATCTTGGGTTCTTTCAGCAAAGATGGAAATCCTTCCTAAGGTACTGTAGGTTGAGTTTTCTCTGCCCTGTGCATAATTTTTCCATGACAGTAAGAAAAATTTCACAATATGGGGTTATCATGAGAAGGAGATGGAACAGATCCCATTGTGCAAGCTAGCCAAGAGAAAAGTAATAAGACAACACCGGAAACTTGCAGTGGCCAGAAGTTTTACAAAAAGAAGATAAAGACACACAAAGTAGAAGACTACCCCTTCCACAAAAGAAACTGAGTTTGCTTTGCAGGAGAAAATATGAAAACAAATTAATGAACATCAGATTTTTATTTTTTGTGGTGCTAGGCATTGGTCCCAGGACCTCACACACACAGGCATGCTCTCTAATAGAGAACTACATCCCTGCCCTTTCTGAGAAAAGTTCTCACTAAGTTGGTCCAGGCTGGCCTCAAAATTGCAATGCTCCTGCCTCAACGTCCTGAGTAACTGGGAGAAATCATATCTTATACATAATAATTCCAAGTATTTCTTTTGTGTTGAGCATGTAGCTCAGTGGCCAGAAGAGTACCTGCTGAGTATATTCCAGACCCTGTGCATCCCCAGCACCAAAAAAATAAAAATTTTAGAAATTTTTTTTCATCTCTCACTGCTACATAAAAAATTATTGTGACTACTGGACTCTTGCCATAAAACAAACACACAGCATGATTTGGGCTTTAAGATTGAGCCACAGAAACTGAGCCACTTTTCTTCATTTGTATTCCATTTGCTTCTGAAAGTACTAGAGGAAACGAATCGAGTTAAACAACATGTGCAGGCAGGGGTTGTAGCTCAGGGGTAGAGCACTTGCTTTGCATGCAAATGTCCTGAGTTCAATCCCTAGCACTTAAAAAAATTTAAAAAAAGAAAAATCTAAAAAGTCCCCCCAACAATGTAGGAAAGAAAATGCATCTAGGCACTGAGATGATATTTAGATCAAAAAGATGTGAAACAATTGCAATCTTTTACCATTTTCTTATAACACAATGTAAAATTACTATCAAATATATCTTTTGCTATAAGATCTATCATAAAGTTGCTCAATAGACTATATTAGAAATACCCATTCTTACAGAATTTAGAATAAAAAAATAAAGTAGAATTCTGAGATATCTGTCCTATCTTTCATTCCTCATCTTTTTTAAAAATATTTTATTATCTATTTGTTTTAGTTGTACACAATGCCTTTATTTTTTTTTTTTTTTTTAAATCTAGCTCAGGGCTGACTCCACTCCTACCTTTTTTTTTTTTTTTTTTTTTAATATTTATTTATTTACTTTAGTTGTACACAATGCAATGCATTTATGTTTACGTGGTGCTGAGGATCGAACCCGGGCCGCGCACGTGCGAGGCGAGCACTCTGCCGCTGAGCCACAACCCCAGCCCCCTTTATTTTTTTAATACTTATTTATTTGCTTTAGTTGTACACGATGCATTTATTTGTACGTGGTGCTGAGGATTGAACCTGGGCCGCGCACGTGCTAGGCAAGCACTCTACCGCTGAGCCACAACCCCAGCCCAATGCCTTTATTCTTATGTGGTGCTGAGGATTGAACCCGGGCTGCGCACGTGCTAGGCAAGCGCTCTACTGATGAGCCACAACCCCAGCCCTCATTCCTCATCTTTTAATAACAAAAGATGACAGTATTAAATAACAAGATCTTATATATATATTTTTCTTCTCCAGCTCAGGATGCAAACTGCAAGAACAAAATTGTGCCATTAGAGCAACAGTACAAACTCACTTAGTACCTGCAAATCAATAATTTGTAATGTTTCCTAGAGACGGGTAAAGAGATACTTCACAGATACCTAGTTATCTATAGTTTAAGGTAGCACTTAATGACAAAAGGAAAAAAGTCTATACTTGTTTCCTACTAATTTTTGTTCTGCTGCACGATGCATAGAAAGTAATAACAGACTTTGAAGATGTAAGACAACTTAGTTACCAAGATGATCACTTTTAACACAACAGTGCAAAGAAAAAAATTCTAAAATTTCTATTTTTCATTTATGTTATTATAGTTATGTAAGTAATTTTTTTCTCCCTAGTGACTTAACTACAAATATTTCATATATTCTATTCCATGTCAATAGAACATTACCCTGGAGGCAGGGAACATTTCAATATAATTCACCTAAAAATGCTAGCTAAAATATGAAAATCATCTCAAGACAAGTACCAGTGAAAATAAATTCACAAGCAAAATCACAAAACAAAGCAAGCCACTGACTGAGTGAGGGTTAGCAGAAATAACAAACATGAGCTGGGTGCAGTGGTGCATGCCTATAATCCCAGCAATTTGGAGGCCAAAGCAGGAAGATCACAAGTTTGAAGCCAGCTTCAGTGATTTAGAAAAACTCTCTCTTAAAATAAAAAACAGAAAGGACTGGGAATGTAGCTCAATGGCAGAGGGCCCCTGAGTTCAATCCCCAATACAGCAATACATAAATAATAATGATGGAAAAAAATGATGATGATGATGATGATAAAAACACAAACTTAGGCCACACAGATAATGGAATTATTGGCTAAAGAAATAAAATTTAAATAAAAAATGATATTAAAAAAAACAACAGAGGAATAAGACTTTTTTTTTTTTTTTTTAAATATTTATTTATTTACTTTAGTTGTACACAATGCAATGCATTTATGTTTACGTGGTGCTGAGGATCGAACCCGGGCCGCGCACGTACGAGGCGAGCGCTCTGCCGCTGAGCCACAACCCCAGCCCCCGGAATAAGACTTTATTCAATGAGCAGAACAATATGAAAAGGAACCTAACAGAATTTCCTGAAATGGAAATACAGTAATTAAAGTTAGAAACTCAGTAGACAGGTTCAAGAGCAGGAGAGATATAAAGCTAAAGTGAGAATTGGCATTTTAAACTGGAAGACAAATCCAAAGAATTTACCCAGATGCAACATGAAGACATAAAGAAGTGAAAAAATGTGAAAGAGAAGTTAAGAAATAAATAGGAAAGAGTGAGAATGTTTAACACAGAGCTCCAAAAGGAGAAAATGAGAAGAGTCAAGAAGCAATATCTGAAGAATAGCTAAAAATTTTTCATACTTCATGAAAACCATAGAGTCTCAGATACAGGGAGCCAAAAATGTAAAGCAGGATTAAGAAAAATAAACTACTCTATATAAATTGTCATGAAACTGAAGAACACCAAAGACAAAGAAAATATTTTAGGGGAGGGGATAGAAAAAAATGAGCATAAGCCTCAACAAACTCTCATGAGGTGTTATTAGATGAGAAAAGAGGCAGGATCTTTATTTGGATGTATCTAATGAAAAATGAAATGTTAACCCATATTTCTAAAAGAACATAAAGTTTTAGTTAGAGTGTAGAGCTAGAGGTATAGAAGTCTATCAGCACAGGGCTGGGATTGTAGCTCAGTGGTTGAGCACTTGCCTCACATTATGCGTGAGGCTCTGGATTCGATCCTCAGTGCCACATTAATAAATAAAACAAAGATATTGTGTCCATCTACAACTAAAAAAAATGTTTAAAAAAAAGTCGTCTATCAGCATAAACAGACTTTGAAAGAAAAGGTAATTTAATTGCTTTTATTAGTCATTCTCTCAATCTGAAAAGATATACATTTATATATGTTAAGTTTGATAGTCCAAATTGTGATATGTCATTTTGAAAATTCTCAGTTTTGAGGATATGAAGGCAATGTAGCCAAATTCATTATTTAAATTAATTCGTCTGATTTAGCTCATTAGGTGAGCTCTGTGGCATTGACAAAAAGCAAATTTACCAAAAATTGTTTTAGCTAAAGGTCAAGTCACTGAATTCACTTGTTTAACTCTCTAGATGTTCCATTTAATCTTCATAAAAGCATTTAAAGGAATATTCAATTTGTTTTCCCTTACTGCCTGCTATTTTTGCCAGAGAAGAGGCAGAGAAAGGGAAAGGACAGGCCTAAAGTCTCCAAATTCCCCAATGATAAAGAATAAGTTCATTGTGATTATGTACTTGAATATAAAAAATTCTTTTCTGTCTACCTCTTCAAAGGCAGTAGGGAGCTGGGAAAGAATCAAATTGAACATTCTTTAAATGTTACTAAGAAGATGAAAACTGATCAACTAAAACTAAAGTAAAAAGAAGTAAATTCAGGGAAATGGCATTTCAGAAACGTACTGCTTTTGCTGAATAAATGTACCCTTCTCTCCTTGAAATTAAATGTGAAGCTATACCCATGATGAAAGATTCTGACTGAAGAAACACATTCTTTTGTCTAGGGCACACAAACAACTCTAGTCACCTTGCTAATCTTGAGAAAATAGTCTAACTCTTGGGATGAAAATGAAAGAGAGTTTATGCAGTTTAATGGGCTGAAAGATGGCAAAAATAGAAACCTAGAACAAGGGCTTGTGTAGAAAATTGGCATTTTCACATTTTAAAGAAAACTGTTCTCTCTGAAAATGGCAAAAGGCATTTTTTAAGATCCCTGAATTTCAAAACTACTGACTTTTTTAAAGCGTTATTTTGTTCTTTTATAATCGAAATTTTCCTCTTCATATTTCAGGATATAATAATAATTATAAGTTGTGAATAATAATTTCAAATAATAAACACATTTAATAATTCTACAACTGAAATAGCTACTAACATCTAAATTATTAACTGAATATGTATTATATAGGAATTAGATGTCTGAATTAGCAGTGGTATTATTGTGTATATTCTCTTCACAATACTAAATTCATCCAAAAATTTAGATTCACATTTAGGTATTAAAAATTCCTAATTTATCTGGGCCCTGTGGTGCATGCTTATAATCCCAGCAACTTGGGAGCTGAGGCAGGAAGATCACAAGCTTAAGGCTAGCCCCAGAAATTTAGTAAGACCCTCAGCAACTTAGCAAGACCATGTCTCAAAATTAAAGAATAAAAAAGGTTTGGCAATATAGCTCAGTGATAAAGCACCCCTGAGTTCAAATCCCTAGTACAAAACAAACAAACAAATCCTAATTCATTTTCCATTTTCTTTTTTTACTAAAGCATTTACTCATTAAGTGAAACAATTTCTATATTTTTATGTATGTTCTCTAGATCCTTTGGAATGGCAAATACTACACAAATGAAAATACTACAAGATGATTTTCCCATGGACTCCAAGAATAATTTTTTAAAATATTTTTTTAGTTGTCAATGGACCTTTTTAATAATTATTTATAAGCGGTGCTGGGAATTGAACCCAGAGCCTGACACATGCTAGGCAAGTGCCCTACCACTGAGCTACAACCCCAGCCCATAATTATTAAATCTACAGAGAAAAGTCAGTCTATAGACTCCCATTTAAACAAATAAACAAACAAACAAATTTCAGGCCAATAATGTGTTAGTATTTAAGTCGTGTATTCAGAGAACTCCTGCACAAAATACCTAACTTAATGTAAGCTCTTACTGAGGGAATCTTGCCATTATAACTTTATATCTGGTCTGGCAGCCAGTGGAGTTTGGGAGTCATACAGCCCTGTATGACATCTTTGCCACTTATACTAGTTTCATGACTTTGGGCAAATTATCAAATTTAGTTCTGAGTCTTGAGTTACTTATTAATAGAATTGTGTGAGAATTAAGTACAATTATGCACAAAAATAATCTGAAACATTGTCAATGTCAGTGTCAGGTGCTATTATTATTAAATGGGCCAACAACATCTCCTCTCTTCCAAAATTCCCAAAGTAAAACTATGTAACTATTCTCTAGTTGGTATTCAATATAAGTTTGGAAGAAATATATCTAGAAAATTATCTAAGGAAATTATCCAATGGAAGGCTAACAGGTTATGCACAAATATTTTGACTGCAATGTCGCTTAGACAATAAAAAATTAGAATGAACTCAAACTTTCAAAATAAGGGATAGATTTATCAAATTGGGTATAGCGTACCAGTGAAACACTAGTCAATAACAACAAAAAATATGGAAATCTACATAGCAATATGGAAGATGTCTATCTTACATAAAGTAAAAAGAGCAAAACACATAATACACAGTATAATTGAAACTCCATAAAATTTATATGTCTATGGAAGGTGGACTACAGAAATACATGGTGAAGTTACATAAGAATAGCAAAATTATGCAGTACTTTCTCTTTCATCCACAATTTTATATCTCTTTTTTTAAAATATTTATTTATTTGCTTTAGTTGTACACAATGCGTTTATATTTACGTGGTGCTGAGGATCGAACCCGGGTCGTGCACGTGCTAGGCGAGCGCTCTACCGCTGAGCCACAATCCCAGCCCATTTATATCTCTTTAATTAAAAATAAAAATTTCGATTGCCAGGACAATATGATGAGGAAAGAACAATTTTTTTCAACTTATAGTGCTAGGACAACCGAGTGAGTGCCTCACCATTACTGAGGCTGGCTTTGAACTCGCGATTCTCCTGCCTCAGCCTCCCAAGTGCTGGGATTACAGTGTGCACCACCACGCCCGGCTCCTGAAATTTTTTAAATTAAAAAAAAATTAAGGTAGGTTTGTTTATTTATTTATTGTTGTACCCGGGATTGAACCCAGGGCCTCACACAAATGCTCTACCACTGAGCTACATCCCTAGCCCTAAATTAAAAATATTAATTGACATATAATACCTGTATATATTTAGAATATGCTTTCAAATCCATGAAAAATATCTCCAGGCATTTCAGTGAGTAATTTCCAAAAAAATTTTTGCCAAGATGTGAACTATGTTTTCAGTTGTGTTTAGATAATTTCAGTAGGCTTAAACAGGAGAATTGAAAGTTCAGAGTTATCCTCAGCAACTTGGATCCTGTCTCAAGGTAAAATTTTAAAATAGGCTAGGGATGTACCCCAGTGGTAAAGTGCCCCTGGGTTCAATTCTCAATATGAATAACTAAATACATAACAAATAAATAAATTCTATCTCAAATTGTGTTTTCAATAAGCAGCACTAACTTTTCCCTTTTTCATCACAAGCAAGAGTTTAGAGAAATATTTGGTACAAAAACCTTGGACTGCTTTTTTGTTTTTTTCTTGGTGTGGGTAGGTACCGGAGATTGAACTCAGGGGCACTGACCACTGAGCCACACCTCCAACCCTATTTTGTATTTTATTTAGAGACAGAGTCTCAATAAGTTGCTTAGCACTTGCTTTTGCTGAGGCTGGCTTTGAACTGGGGGATCCACCTGTTCCAGCCTCCAAAGCAGCTGGGATTACAGGCATGCTGTCACTGCACCCAGCCCTTGGACTGCTCTGTATCTACTGGCAATACCTGAGCAAGATAGACTTTTTGGGTGGAAGATAAAAATGCAAACCATTCTCTTCCCACAAAATGGTATATAGTCAGCCAAAAAAAATGGATGCTCCATGCAGAATAAAGAGAAAAATGCAGAAAGGCAGGAAACAATATGATATCTTTAGAGAATCAGTGAATTTAAAAAATGCTGGAAAATCCAGAGAAGCTACGTTAGAAGGAAAAGAAACCAAGGGCAGGGAAATTAACTGGGAGGCTACTAAAGCAAAAATGATAAGAAATGATAGAAGTATTAAGTAAGCAAATGACTGTGGTAAGAACTCAATTTATACATTTGCTTCTTCACTGAGATTTTTCCCTGTAAGAAATATGTTTGTAATGTAGCATGAGAATCTTAAAATAAATACCATAACTATAATCCCTTCAAGTCAGACTGCCTAGGTTAATGTTCTAGTGATATCACTGATAGTGAAAACTCGTTCTTTAATTTCTGCACCTCAGCTTTCTCAGCTGCACAAAAAATTAATAAAACTCATAATTTTTATAATGATTATAAGAGGTAATAAATACAAAACAGTACACTAAATAAACTCTCAATAAATGTTTTAGCTTCTACGAAAAGAGGAGCAGTTTACTACTGCTGATCCTCTGCAGATTTACATTGTTAACTTCATTTTATAGGAATATATTTTTATTTATCAATCCAAGATTAGAGAACAAAGTAGGCAAGGCAAAGGGTTTTTTTTGTTTGTTTGTTTGTTTGTTTTTTTGCAGCACCAAGGATTGAACTCAGGACATTGTACATGCTAGGCAAGTACTCTACCACTGAGCTATCCCCAACTCTGGCAAAGGTTCTTTGTTTTCAAATGCAAAATTATATTTATCTGTTTTAAAAAACTTGAAAAATTTGTTTATAATATGCATAGTTAACCTTCCATATGACCTTGAAAAGTTCAAAATATTTTTGTTCCTGTTATGATATATAAATAGATTGTGAATAATGAGTCAGTCTCTTTCCAAATTAGAGATGAAATTATTTATAAAATAGATTAATCTAAGACTTTAATGAACTTACCAATATTTAGAGTTTCCAGAAATCAAATTTCAAAACTTGAGATCATTCCCATAGCAAAATCAATAATAGCTTGACTTAGTGGCTGTCACCTCTCATATTTTTGTATTAACATCTTAGTTTCAATAAAGAATATGTTCATAGGGGCGGAGGTTGTGGTTCAGTGGCAGAGCACTCACCTAGCACGTGTGAGGCACTGGGTTTGATCCTCAGCACCATATAAAACTAAATAAATAAAATAAAAAGTTATTGTGTCCGGGCTGGGGTTGTGGCTCAGCAGTTGAGCGCTCGCCTAGCACGTGCGCGGCCCAGGTTTGATCCTCAGCACCACATAACAATAAACACATTGTGTACAACTAAAGCAAATAAATAAATATTTTTTTAAAAAGTTATTATGTCCATCTACAACTATATATTTAAAAAAAGAATCGGGCGCAGTGGTGCACGCCTATAATCCCAGCACTTGGGAGGCTGAGGCAGGAGGATTGTGAGTTCAAAGCCAGCCTTAGCAATGGCGAGGCACTTAGCAACTCAGTGAGACCCTGTCTCTAATAAAAATAAAATACAAAAAAAAAAAAAAAAAAAAAAGGGCTGGGGATGTCACCCAGTGGTCCAGTGCCCCTGAGTTCAATCCCCGGTACCAAAAAAAAAAGAATATGTTCATAAAACCAGGCATGGTGGCACGCGCCTATAATCCCAGTGACTCAGGAGGCTGAGCTAGCAAGATCACAAGTTCAAAGCCAGCCTCAGCAATTTAAGAAGACCCTAACCAACTTAGTGAGACCCTGTCTCAAAATAAAAACAAGGGCTGGAGATGAGACTTGGTGATTAAGCACCCCTAGGTTCAATCCTTGGTACCAAAAAAAAAAATAAATAAAAGTAAAAAAGGACATGTTTAGATCATGATTCTTGCCCTCTAGGGTTCATACATATACACCTTATATATACATACATACATATATATCACCTACCTCAACAAACTTTCAAAAATACCATATAGAGTATGCATGTTTCTGTGTATGTATATATAATACACATGTATAATACATATAATATATACCCCCTTTAAGGGAATTACATTTTATTTTTTATTGTTTTTGTTTTTGGGTGGTAGTGATTGGACCCAGGTATGCTTTACCATTGAGCTAAATCCCCAGTCCCATTTATTTATTTATTTATTTTTGGTACTGGGGATTGAACTCAGGGGCACTCGACCACTGGGCCACAGCCACAGCCCTTTTTTGTATTTTATCAGAGACAGGGTCTCACTGAGTTGCTACGTGCCTCGCCATTGCTGAGGCTGGCTTTGAACTTAAGATCCTCCTGCCTCAGCCTCCCAAGTGCTGGGATTACAGGCGTGAGCCACCGCCCGGCTTATTTTTTATTTTAAGGTAGGGTCTCACTAAATTCCTGAGGATCTCTCACTAAATTGATGAGGCTGGTCTCAAACTTGCTATTGTTCTATCTCAACCTCCCCAGTTGCTGGGATTACAGGCCTATGCCACCATGCCTGGCTGTTATTTGCTTTTCTTATGTAAAGATTAATGTTAGCTATGGTACAATATACTTCTCACAAAAAACAGTCATCAGTTATTTAATTTTTATGTTTATATTCACAACATAGAAAAATATGAATAAGGTCAAGCATGGTGGTACACACCTGTAATTCCAGCTACTCTGGAGGTTGAGGGAGTAGAATCACAAACTTAAGAACAGCCTGGTGAATTCGGCAAGATCCTGTCTCAAAAAAAGGAGGGGGCTGGGGATGAAGCTCAGTGGTGCAGTACTTGCCTTGCGTTTGTGTGGCCCTGGATTCAATCCCAAGTACCACATAACAAAACAAAGAATGAAAAAGAATAAGCCAGGCGCAGTGGCGCACACCTGTAATCCCAGCACTTGGAAGTTGAGACAGGAGGATCGCAAGTTCAAAGCCAGCCTCAGCAATGGCGAGGCACTTAGCAGCTCAGTGAGACCCTGTCTCTAAATAAAATACAAAAAAGGGATGGGGATATGGCCCAGTAGTTGAATGCCCCTGAGTTCAATCCCTGGTACCACCAAAAAAAAAAAAAAAAAAAAAAAAAAAAAAGAATAAGAAAATACTATATAAGGATCAAAGATGAGAGGTTGTGCCTTGTGGTAAATGTAAGCCAAATAATTTATAAAAGACTAAAATTTTTTTTCCCTAATACCAAAGATTGAACCCAGGGTTTCATTACAAGCATGAGCCACCAAACCCCACAGAAGTGACCTTATAAATCAATATGGAATCAAGTCACCAGGGGAAAAAATTAGCCTTGATATTTCTAACCAACAGATAACTCTTCTGGTTCTTTTTCTTTGTTGACTTCAACTAAGATAGGAAGTAATAGACTAGTCTTTCTCAAAGCTATGCAGCATAAGGTAGTCTTAAGTGAAAATACACAGTAGGAATTAAGAAAACTCTCCATCTTTTAACAAGCTCATGACTAGTATTATTTTTTCTTAAACTTGTCATTGTTCACAATATTCTTTTTTTTTTTTAACATTTATTTTAGTTGTACACATGCCTTTTATTTTTATGTGGTGCTGAGGATCGAACCCGGGCCACGCGCATGCTAGGCAAGCGCTCTACCGCTGAGCCACAACCCCAGCCCGTTCACAATATTCTTTTTTCTTTTTTTAATATTTATTTATTTGCTTTTAGTTTTACACAATGCGGTTTTTACGTGGTACTGAGGTTCGAACCCTGGCCGCCCATGTGCTAGGCAAGCACTCTACCGCTGAGCCACAACCCCAGCCCTCACAATATTCTTAAAGAAGTACATGAGAATAAGTTTGGGAAGAAGGTGGTGCTGGGTATCAAAACAGAGGACCTTGTGCATACTAGGCAAGCACTATACCACTGAGCCACACCTCCAACACTAATTATTTTTTTTAAATGTAACTGTACATATTTGGAATACTCAAACCTATGAAAGTGTTCATTTACAAAGTTGTGGAGCATTCATGGTAATGAGAATTGAAAACATTTCAATAGTTTTATTAATAAAAAATTTTAAAAACCAAAACAAGTACTCTGATAAATATAAAAAAAGAAACCAAGTTTAAAGAAAAAAAAAAAATATTCTGCCAGGCGTGGTGGCGCACGTCTGTAATCCCAGCACTTGGGAGGCTGAGGCAGGAGGACTGCGAGTTCAAAGCCAGCCTCAGCAATGGCGAGGCACTTAGCAACTCAGTGAGACCCTGTCTCTGATAAAATACAAAAAAGGGCTGGGGCTGTGGCCCAGTGGTCGAGTGCCCCCGAGTTCAATCCCCAGTACCAAAAAATAAATAAATATTCTCTCGCTTTTTTTTTCTTTAAGCCCAGAGACACATACCCAGCCTTTTTTTTTTTTTTTTTTTTTTTTTAATATATTTTGAGTCAGTGTCTTGCTAAGTCCTAGGACCTCACCAAGTTGCTGAGTTTGGTCTCAAATTTGCAATCCTCACTGGGATTATAGGCATGTGCCATCACATCCAACTCTTTTTTTTTTCTAATATTTTTTTAGTTGTCAATGGACTTTATTTTGTTTATTTACATGCAGTGCTAAGAATTGAACCCAGTGCTTCACGCATGCTAGGCAAGCGCTCTACCACTGAGCCACAATCCCAGCCCCACATCCAACTCTTTTTCTTCCTTTATCTCCTCCCTTTCAGAGGACAGCAGAAAAGGAAAATAATCAGAAAGGGGTATGAATATGCGTATAAAAAATTGAAAGGAGCCGGGCATGGTGGCTCACACCTGTAATCCCAGCACTTGGGAGGCTGAGGCAGTAGGATCGCAAGTTCAAAACCAGCCTCAGCAATGGCAAAGCACTTAGCAACTCAGTGAGACCCTGTCTCTAATAAAATACAAGAAAGGGCTGGGGATGTGGCTCAGTGGTCAAGTGCCCCTGAGTTCAATCCCCGGTACCAAAAAAAAAAAAAAAAGGAAAGGAAACGATCTGGTATACTGAGAAGGGACAAAGTTAAAGATTTAATCATTTATTTAATAAACATTTACACTAAGTGTTTAACATTTGCTAACACACCTATACTGGGTACTGGATACACAAAGGGATGAAAATAATTATTCATTGCCCTCAGTCTGAGGAAAAGACACTGAACACATGAATACATATGTTTAAATTGTGATAAGTGGATATCCAGAAAAAGCAAAAGATGCTATGAAAACGTAAAAAGTAGGACTTTAGACCAGGGATAAAGAAACACTTCTATAATGAGGACATGTTTAAGAGAAAACCTAAAGGTTGAGTTGGACTGTTAGGAACGTTGCTTGGGCAAAGAACATAAATGTTCCTGGGGCAGGAAAGAGCAACTTATGTGAACTAAATCAAGACCACTGTGATTGGTGCATAGTAAATGATCAAAAACAGAGGTTGCTGAGCATATTGGTACAGGACTATAATTCCAGCAACTCAGGAGACTGAGGCAGGAGGACCAAAAGCTCAAGAACAGCCTCAGAAACTTAGTAAGACCCAGTCTCAAAGTAAAAAAGGCTGGGGATGTATCTCAGTGGCAGAGCATACCTGGGTCAATGCCTAAGTACCACACATACACAAAACAAAACAAAATGAGGTTAATCAAAGCTGAGAGTGGTGGTGCACACCTGTAATTCCAGCAGCTCCAGAGGCTGAGTAGGAGGATCACAAGTTCAGTCAGTCTCAGCAAATTAGCAAAGCCCTGAACAAATTAATGAGAATCTGTATCAAAATAAAAAAATAAAACGAGCTGGATGTGGCTCAGTGGTTAAGTGCCCCTGGTTCAATCCCTGGTACCAAAAAAAAAAAAAAAAAGCCAGGGGTGGCAGGTGTTAGTTGAAGGTAACTACAGGCAAGATTAAGGTAGTTATGATTTGAAGACACTGATGGATTTTAAGCAGAAAAGTGCAACAGTACCTATTTCCAATAAAAGAACACTCTGCAAAGAAAAACACTCTGCAACATGAAAAAACTGTAGGAAAGGTGTGGATCCAGATATGTGAGTTAAGAGTACTGTTATAGATCAAGCTACAAGCTGATATTAGCTCAGAAAAGGTTGGTGGGAATGGAGACAAAAATAGGCAGAGCATTTTATTTTCATTTAGAAATGAAATTAAAAGATCTCCAAACAAAATAATTAAAATGCTGTTCCATCTTGCTTTTCTACCGTGTTGTGCAGAATTTCTTCAATGGCTCCCCAAAGATGCCCTGCTCTAAACTCTGGAATCTAGGAATAAGAATGAAATACTACCACTATGATTGTGTTGGGGGTTGTTTGTTCTCTGTGCAGTGCTGGGGATTGAGCCCAGGGTTTCTTCCATGCTTAGGCAAGTGCTCTACCACTTAGATCCACCCCTGCCCCAATGTGTTAATTTTCCTATCAACTTGCCATAAAACCTATCTGTGTAGACCCTTATTTAATCAATGGGCCCTTAAAAGCAGTTTGGTTTCAATCCCTGGTACCACACACAAAAATAAATAAATAAATAAATAAATAAATAAATAAATAAATAAATAAATAAATAAATTCACCTGTTTATTTTCACTTCATAAAATGTGCTCAACAGAAAATTTTTTTTTTTTTTTTTTTTGGTACCGGGGATTGAACTCAGGGGCACTCGACCACTGGGCCACATCCCTGGCCCTTTTTGTATTTTTATTAGAGACAGGGTCTCACTGAGTTACTAAGTGCCTCGCCATTGCTGAGGCTGGCTTTGAACTCGCGATCCTCCTGCCTCAGCCTCCCAAAGTGCTGGGATTACAGGCATGCGCCACCGCGCCCGGCTCAACAGAAAATTTTAAATGATTTTTGTGGCTTATATTCCTACTGGAAAAAGCTGGTCTAGATTTTTAGGCAGTGTCCTCTTCTAAAATACCCTAAATCAAGATCATAGTCTACTATAAGCAGTTTCTGCTTTCTCATATAATCCAGTGGCAATAGCATATAGCTGTGTAAAATACAAGATGGGTAGTATGTCAATTCTAACAGTAGCAAGAATATAGGAAAAACAGATCACTCATATAGTGCTGTTGGACAAAGCAATAAAAACGTACAAAATATCAATCTGACAATCCCACTTCTAGAGGTACACCTAAGAGACCTATATACGTGCATAAAGAGACATGTCCAAACCACAGCATTATTTGTAGGGCAGAGGCTACCAGTTACCCACCAAAGTTCTGTACTCTTTTTCCATGGGGTAAAGTTGTTTCTTGGAATTAACTGCCAAGCCAGTAACTACAATCTTAGCTCCCTTTGTGGAGAAATATAAGCCTTAGTTATTGTCATAAGACTTGAATTCTAGGGGCTAGGGTTGTGGCTCAGCTAGCACGTGCGTGGCCCAGGTTCGATCCTCAGCACCACATAAAAATAAATGCATTGTGTACACTAAAGCAAATAAATAAATATTAAAAAAAAAAAGACTTGAATTCTAGCCAATGGAAAGTGAACAGAAGTAATATATGTTACTTCTATGGACTTGTGCCTAAAAGTCTCTAACACATTTTTCACTCTCTCTTATGGTTGCTGGAGGGATGCCGGTACCTAGAGTAACTTTGGAAACCACAGGTTGAAGATCACAGGAGCCTCTATCAACCTGGGTCCCTTCATCACTCCACAGAATACAAGTCCTTCTGCACCACTGAATAAAAGAAATAAACTAATATTATGGTAAGCCTTTGAGATATCAGGATTTATCCAGTAGAGCAGCTAGTATTAACTAATATATGTACAATATCCAAAAATTAGAAACAACTCACATGTCCAACAATGGAGATTGGATAAATAAATCATAGTATAACTATACAATGGAATATGTAGTAGCTAAAATGAAAGAACTAGTTCTGTATGTACATATTTTTGAAAAAGGGGTTAATCTTGAAATAGATGGCTACCAAAATATCAAAAACCCCACCACATATTGATTGACCATATGTTCATGTGTAGTAAAAATATAAAAACAGACCAGAAGGATATATTCCCAGAGTTCTCAAATCACCTCTGGGAAGAAAAGGGAAGAAAAAGGGGTACAATGAAATCTTCAATTATAAATGAATTGTTTTGTTTTCTCAAAACAAAAAAAAACAGGATAATTTGTTGAAAATGGATGATGAGTATATTGATATTTTGCTTTATTATTCTGTTATTTTCTAAATGCTTAAATACTTCATAATACTAACAATCTTTTATTCATATAGTCATGCGTGGCTGAACAATAGAGAAACATTCTGAGAAATGTGTCCCTGGCAATTTTGTCATTATGGAACATTACAGAGTATACTCACATTAACTAAGATGGCTATAACAAACATCACTAGGCGACATAATTTTATGGGATCAACGCTGTATGTACAGTCCATTGTTGGCCCACATTTTATTATGCAGCACAAGACAATATGTACTCACTTCAAAAGTAAACTACCTTGTTAGAGGACATTTTAAACTACATCTCAAAACTCTTAAATAGCTTAACAGCTATCACATCACTAAATATATCCTAAGAAAATTGGAGACTTACTCAAATAATGATCTTCACAAAATTTCAGAGTCACCAAATATTGGTAACACTTAAAATGTCCAAAAGAATTGATTCAATTTCTGAATACTCATTTAAAAATTACATAGAACAGCTGGGTGTGGTGGCTCATGCCTATAATCCCAGCTATTTAAGAAGCTGAAGTAGGAGGATTATAAACTCAAGGCCAACCTTGTCAATTTAAAGAAATCTTGTCTCAGAATAAAAATAAAAAGGGCTGGAGATATTGCTAAGGGGTAGAGCACCACTAGGTCAATCCCCAACACCACCAAAAAAAGAAAGGCGGGGGTGGGGAAATGGGACAGGTTGCGGGGGATTTCATAGAACATAATGGGAAGTGAGATAAAATGTATGGGATTATAGATGAAACAATATTGTTTAAATTTTCTATAATAAAAAGTTTTTAAATGTGAGACTATTAAAACTAAAGTTTTTTTTTTAAAAAAAAACAGGATATAATAGTAAGAATAATCTTTTTTAAACCTCTAAGCTCATTCATAAATTAGCAAATATCTGTTGTATGTTATAGTTGGGCCAGACATCATAGGACCTACGAACATGGATGGCAAACAAGTAGGTAGTAACATAATATAATTATTCTAAATGTTTGCTCAAATACCATATATATATATATATATATATATTTTTTTTTTTTTTTTTTTTTTTTTTTGGTATGGAGATTGTGATAAACCCAGCCTAATTCCATCTTAAGACTGGGAGCCATTCTGTCAAAAAGTTATGGAAAGTCCACTTCTATTTTCTGTAAAATAGTAGGATTCCTATTTGGCCTGATCACATTTTGATGTTTTAAACTTGTTTGGAATTCCTATCCGTGCCTTGAACTCACCCAGGCCTGGCTTTCCTTGACCAGATAACAACCCTCTCTAAAACCTTAATGGCGCCTCATAACCCCTGGTCCCCCTTGACCAGATAACAACCCTCTCTAAAACCTAATAGTGCCTCATAAATTTTGATGTGGGGTCTGACTTTACTCCCTACCTTGGCATGTCATGCCATGTAGATCATTAATTTGCTATCTGCCCTTGTATTATGTATGTCAGAACCCTGTTAGCTGTAAGTTCCCAAGACCTTTTTTTTTTTTTTTGGTAACTCTTGGGCTATAAAAACCTTGTCTTCCCGGAGAGCAGGGCTGATCCTGAGCCCAGTGTTTGGGAGGGACAGCCACTGGCCAGCCCTCTTTGTGTACACAATATAAGCTTGATTTAATTTGATTTAAATTGGAGTTGGTTGTCTTGTCTTTGCGTCATGGTGTAACAATTGAATCCAGGGTCACTTTAGCACTGAGCTACATCCCCAGCTCTTTCTAATTTTTTTTTTATTTTGAGACAGGGCCTTGCTAAGTTGCTAATGCTGGCTTTGAACTTGTAATCCTTCTGCCTCAATCTCCAGAGTCACTAGATTATAGTCACGTACCACAGCACATGGCTTAGATGCACCTTATTTTGAAGACCACTGGTCTAGTAAGGGGATATATAAACATTTTTTGGCAAAAAAAAAAAAAGAAAATAATTAAATAAGTGTTTACAAGAGGAATAAGCACTGTATTCTTTGGAGTGACACATGGAAGAGACACCTAACTGTGTGAGGATTCAAACTATACTTTCAGGTAATATTTCTATAGTTCATGCGAGAATGGTGAGCAAAGGCTTCCTGAAGGAACTGGTATTAAATGAAGACCTAAAGACTACCTAAAATGGGCTGGGGTTGTGGCTTAGTGGTAGAGCGCTCACCTAGCATGTGCGCGGCCCTGGGTTCAATCCTCAACACCACGTAAAAATAAATAAATGTATTGTGTCCAACTACAACTAAAAAATAAACATTAAAAAAAGAATACTTAAGATATTGAATGGGAGTGGGGGTAATGGGGTATGATATTCCAGAAAGAGTAATATGCTATGTGTGGAGGTACAAAGTAAGACAGAACATAATACATTCAAACTAATATTAGTAGTCTAATATAGCTGAAAGTGTAGTTTCTAGAAGTATAGTGGAATGGAGTGGGTGATAGTGATTCCAGTGGAATGGAGTGGGTGATAGTGATTCCAGAAATGAGGCTGATGTTACAGGTAAGCCTTTCCTTTGGATTTCATCTTTTTTTTTTTTTTTTTTTTTTTTTTTTTTTGGTGGTGCTGGGGATTGAACCCAGGGCCTTGTGCATGTGAAGTGAGCACTGTACCAACTGAACTATATTCTCAGCCTCTGGATTTCATCTTGAAGCCAAAGAGATATGTAATGAAGGGTAAGTAGTAAATAATTTGGCCTGCCCAAAGAGAAGTCTGTACTTTCTGCCCAGCTCCTAGGAGGAAACCTTTAAATCCCTGGCATTTCTGAAGTAACATGAGTATTTTTATTATTCATTGTGGGCCGCTTGGATCTCAGACCAAGGTATTTGCCTAACCTCTGAAGAGGGAAGAAGGACTGGAATCCAAATTCCATCATAGGATAGTAATCAATAAGTTCCAATAAAAACTGGATAGTGAAGCTCAGGTAAGCTTCTTGTACTGGCAATACTCTGTATTGCTACCTATTCATTCTGGGGATTCATTCTTAGCCTTCCAAGTCCCAGGGATTCACACTAATATTTCCCCCTGAGGACAGAGGAAATCTCACATCTATGACCTTCTTGGATGGCACCTAATGTATGTCTTCCTTTAGCTGGTTCTGATTTGTAGATTATCTTTATAATAAACCATATTCTGAGTATAATAGCTTTTAGTGAGGTCTGTGAGTTTTTCTAGTGAAGTATGGAATCTAAAAGTGGTTTTGGGAAACCCCCAAACTTGAAGTTGGTGTCAGAGATGATGATGGTCTTATATGAACTCTTCCCTCTTACTCTGTAATTGGACTTTCACTCTTAACAGTTGGGGTCAGAAGCCTTGGCAGACTTTGTAGTTTGGAGGAATGTACCCATGTACCCATAGTCTTGTAGTTTGGCCAACTCCAAGCAAAGGGCAATAATCTTTAAGCAGTGTAACAATTAGACAATCTATATAATCTAGATTCTAGAAAAATGTTTTTGGCTATACTGGGGAAAATGTATTGCAGAAGGGTAAAACTCAGAAGAGGTGAAAATGACAGCAAGAATAGGGAGAGGCATTTATAAGATATTACAAGGCAGAATTAATGACTTGACTGAGAGGGATGAAAGGAGAAGTCAGGAATGACACACTAAAAAGAATGTAAGTTTTTTGGGGGAGAAGAGGTTGGAGAATTGAAATCAGTTTTGTACAGTTAATTATGAGGAGCCTTTTGACTCTGGGTGAAGTCATTCCATCAGCAGTCAAAGCAAGGATGGTGATAAGGGAGTCATTGGCATAGCCACAATTGCCAATCACGTGAGAGATTGATATTGACTAAGGGCAAAAAAGTCAACTAGACTTGAGAATACAGTCAAGGATAGAACACAATTAAAAAGATGAGCAGAATATAAAAAGAGCTGGGTCTGATGATGTGCACCTGTAATCTAAGTGACTGGAGAGGCTGAGGCAACTTAGTGATACCCTGTCCCAAAATAAAAATTAAAAGGCCTGGGATGTAGCACCACCAACAACAAAAAGAGAAAAGAGAAAAACCTGGGAAGCATAATTAACAATAACACTGAACGGGTATTTGATTATTTTTGCTTAAGGGAATTTTCTCTACTTTTTAGTGAACACTTACTATTTTTAATAAAATATTTAATTTAAAAATGATTGATATTATATGACTTGCAACCATGCATTTTTCCACATACATATGTGAAAATGAAACAAAGTTTAATAATTTTCTGACCTACCCCTAAGTCATTCATGATTCACACAATTCAATATAACTGAATTATTAGTGTCCATAACCAATTATTTTCTTTTCCAAGCCATTTTTAAAGTGCCATCCTCAATACTACTGCAAACTATCTGTAACTACTTAACTTTGCCATCCTGCTGGGATATCTGTATCTCTCTTGGAAAGTCCATCCCACACTAAATGAATAGCTGAGGAAACAAATGCTCTGAAAATATGATGACTTTTTAAAAAATAGTGTATTTTTCTTTACACCTTTATTTTATTTATTTTTATGTGGTGCTGAGGATCAAACCCAGGGCCTCTCATGTGCTAGACCTATATAATCTATACAATTAGACTTATATTCACATTTGCTGTATGATCAGTTATACATTTCTTATTTGATAATTACTTCAAAGCTATATTATATTTCACTTCCATCTTTTCAAAAAGTCTCTCATTAACCTCAGAAATCCTAAGATTACATTTATTAGAAAATATTTTAAGCTCTTGAGGGACATTTATACTTAGAAAAAGGAGTAAAACATGGGTCCTATTCCTACTCCTAGGTGAAGGTTCCAAATCATTGGAATTTTTATTAACAAGTAATAAATTAACTTAGCAATGTAGTTCTAAATTACTGCATGACTTTATTACTAATTCTTGAGGTTTAATAGATAGAAACAAAATTGTTTAAATGGTCCTTTAAATACTATTTATAGTTCACAACAAAGGTCTTTCTCATCCAAGGTCTCCCCTTCATACACATGGATTGAACCCAAGGGTGCTATACCACTGTGCTATATCCCAAGCCCATTTTATCTTTTTATTCTGAGATAGGGTCTTACTAAATTGCCCAGTCTGGCCTGGTTTGTGAAATCCTCAGCCACCCAAGTTACTGGATTACAGACATGTGCCACCAAAGCTGGCTTCCAAGGGGATTTCTGACATTTTAAATTTTTATTTCTTTCAAAATGTTTTCTGGTTTTTTTTTTGTTGTTGTTGTTGTTGTTGTTTTTTGTGGTACCGGGGATTGAACTCAGGGGCACTCGACCTCTGGGCCACATCCCCAGCCCTTTTTTGTATTTTTTATTTAGAGACAGGGTCTCACTGAGTTGCTAAGTGCCTCGCCATTGCTGAGGCTGGCTTTGAACTCACGATCCTCCTGCCTCAGCCTCCCAAAGTGCTGAGATTACAGGCGTGCGCCACCGCGCCCGGCAATTCTGTTGTTTTTATCTAGAGAGGAAGATTCTCATTTTTAAGCTAAAAGGTGAAATTTTACCCTAAATATTACTCTGCAATTTTTTAAGTTGCCAATTATATTTTATTCATTTAAACTTTGGACCTTAAAAATATAAATAACTGCTTATTTTAAATTAGTCCCAAGCTTTGCATTTGCCAAAATGAAGAATGATAACTTATCTGCTGTTCCTATTCTAAAACTTGAGGGAAGCAACAAAATGAGACAAATGTTGTCACTATAATACTTTCCTAGGGGCTGGGGTTGTGGCTCAGTGGTAGAATGCTCGCCTAGCACGTGCGCAGCCCGGGTTCGATTCTCAGCACCATGTAAAAACAAAGGCATTGTACAACTAAAAACAAATAATATTTTTTTAAAACAAACTTTCCTAAAAAGAAAAAAAAAAAAACTTGGCGGAGGGCGGGGGGCAGGGGGAGGTGGTGGTGCTGGGAATCTAACCCAGGGCTTCACACATGCTAGACAAGCATTATTCCACTGAGCTACATCCCCAGCCCCAAAAGTAAAATTTCAATCAATGTATACATATATTGTATTGAGAAGCTCCTTTATTTCTTCAGAGACCCTCAATCTATTTAGCAGCAATGCATTTTTCTAAAATACTGACATTAAAACACAGTAGAGACTTATGAAACTGGTATTAAATGAAGTGTTATGTCTTTTCCTTACACTAGTCCCAACTTTTAAATTAGTAAGAATGTAGATAGGTAATTTCACTTAGGAGATTTAGCACCATTTGATAGGCATCACCATTTTGAAGACTGTTAAGAATCCCCCCAAAAAACAGGGTGGGTGGGTATTTGAGAAAATATTTAGGGAAAAAATCATTTTCCATAAATAAGAAATCTCAACATATTTATAATTAGAATTAGTTTTAAGTATTTCCTATAAAATGTGAGAAATCAATGTTTCAACTATGTTGGGGAGAGTTTTAAGGTTTAGAGATTATATAAAAAAATGTTGGAATCATTGTACATAATTTGTCTTTTCTGAATCTGGATAGATCCATAGTTTTCTCATCTATAAAATGAAGAACTTAGAAAAATGATCTATCCCTACCAAGTCTTCTGGTACTTATTCTTATGACTAAGTCATATGCTTTTTTTTTTAAATCAATAAAATAAAACTCCAAGTGTCATTAAAATGTTTAAAAACTTTTGAACCCATTAAAGACTTTAAAGATACTTTACAGAAAGAAGCCAACCATTTTATATTTGAATAAAAAGACATATCTGCACAAAGCACAGCATTCTGATTTTATGTGAAATCATAGTATTAAATCTCTGATTTAAGATCACTTTAATTTGTGTGTGTGTGTGTGTGTGGTACCGGGGATTGAACTCAGGGGCACTCGACCACTGGGTCACATCCCCAGCCCTTTTTTTGTATTTTATTTAGAGACAGGGTCTCACTGAGTTGCTAAGTGCCTCGCCATTGCTGAGGCTGGCTTTGAACTTAAGATCCTCCTGCCTCAGCCTCCCAAAGTGCTGGGATTACAGGCATGCACTACCGCCCCCGTCTAAGATCACTTTAATTTTGTTAGTTTTATTTCAAATCTAAACTTCTGTTGTCAAGTTCATGGTCACTTTCTCATTTGAATCTTTTTTCTAATTTATAAGTGTGCCGAAATTAATCTTGTTTTTCCTTTATGTAGGAAAAACACATTTTCTTACCATGTCTTTATATGGGTTTCATTAAAAAAAATCTTAAATGGGAAATAATCAGGGTTGTACTAAACTAATGATTTTTTTGGACATTCTCCATCGTTTAAATTTGTTTTTCTTCAATTTTGTAACTACATTTGTAAAGATAAAAATTCAATATCAAAATATTACTAATCTGATGCTGAGATAAATTCTTTCACTTTGGTAAATATTTCCATTTTAAGCAAGAAGCATTAAGTGTCTTTAGTGTAAAAAATGACCTTTCAAAAGGCCTTTTCTATTACAGTTCACAAAGACTAGAAAGAAATACTCAGACATTAATGCTGTTTATCCCTGAGTGGTGGTATTACACGCCATTTTATTTTTTACATTTCCCAAAAAGGATTACTTCGTTGGTAATCGAACAGTATGTTTAAATTAAATTTTAGACTGCTCATAAGACATCATGAGACACCAACACAGTGTACTTTTACAGGAGATTTGCTAATTGCTTTTTCCCTTTGATAAGCTGCTGGTTTAAGAGGAGAATGATTCGATCAGGTGTCAATTAGGTTGAATGAAGACAAAACAGGTTTATTTTCCAGATCCTTCTTTCATTTAGGCTTTTGAGAAAATCCAAGAAGTGAATTAGAACTTAATTGCCACGAATCTGGCAGTAGTAAACTTTTTGGATGGTCAGAGTAACACCTTTCATCACAACCATTAGCTGAATGGCAAAGACTCTCAGGTTTACCAACGTTTTCAGAGACTTCTTAGTGTTCTCCTCTGTAATTTTTCAGAACAATTCTATTTAAAAGAAACGCAATTGTAAACCGTTTCTATTTCAAGCCCATAAAAACCAGAACTGGGAGGAAAGGCAAAGCCTTGACCTTTCTATTTTAGACTTTCATCTGTGTAGCTAAGCCATCTGCTTTCCCTCATCTCCCACCCCATCTACTTAATGGACTGAAAATACTACACCTAATTGCAGTGTTATCAAACCAGCCTGCCTTTTTCATTTTAACGAATTATGACTTTCACATGAAGGTTCGCTTGGTAAAATTTTACTTACGCTTCCTTACCTCCCGCCTCAATTACGAGCTGTCAAATGCCTAAACTAAGATACTAGGCTCCCTTGTATTAAGCCATCTAAAGAGCTCTTCACTTTCAACATAGAGCACCTAACGGAAAATCTAAGTCTCTCCTCATGTGGATATGGGGCCGGTATTATCATTGTTGTTGCGGTTACGCAGGAGGCACCTCACATCTCAGCCTAGAAAGGAGTCGCGCCTCTTTAAAGCCAAACAAGGGACCCAACCCCGAGAAGGGCTGACTAAGGTGGGAGGAAACCTCCAGAAAGAAGGGAGCCGAGAATAAGAGGGCTCAAGACTGGAGAAAAGACCTTCCGAGGCAAGAACGGAAAAGGGTGTGTGAAGTGGAGCAAGAAGCTGGTAGCAGAGGCGAAGGGGAAAGAAGGGGCCAGAGGCCGGCGGGAGGGCCGGGAGAGCGCCTCCAAGACCGGGTAGGAGACGTAGGGACCCAGGCAGGCGTGGGCAGCTCGCAGCCCACCGCCCGAGTCCGAGCAGCGGGGGCGTTTTCAGTGGCGGTAGCTGCGGTTTCGGGATTGAACAGAAAAGATAGCCATTTGAGCGACCGAGGGAGCCTCGTCCGAGGCCGGCGCGACGGGGACGGCGGGCCCACCCCAGTTGAGCCCCGCTACTTAACTATTTGTAGAGCTGCTGCAGGCACAGGTCCAGGCTCTCGCCCTCCACCTCCTCACGGGTGATGCGCTCTGACAGCGGTCGCGGGAGCGGGGGCAGCGGCGGCAGCTGGGGCTGCGGCGGCGGTTGCACGGCCGAGTGCCCCGGGGTTGCCGCCGCCTCCTCCTCTTCCTCGCCCTCAGCCGCCGCCGCCGCCTCCGCCTCCTCCTCCACCGCCTCCTCTTCGGGCTCTGGGTCTTGCTCCTGCTCTCCCTCCTCCGTTGCGGCTACCGTGGCCGCCTCCTCCCCGGGATCCTCGACTGAAGCTTCGGCCGCCTCAGCTGCTACCAGTTCAGGTTCGGGCTCAGACTCGGGTTCGGGTTCAGGTTCTGGCTCGCCGCCGCCGCAAGGACCACGAAACTCGCCCAGGAATAGCTCCAGGAAGCGCCGGTAAGTTTTCTCTTCTGGGCTGCAGCCGGCCATCGCTGCTCATGCCCCGAGACCCACCGGGAAGGGAGGGAGGGAAACCCAAGAAGGGGAGGGGGCTGCTTTTAAGCCTCAGGCTCCCGCTACGACGTTTAACGGCTGCACCGGCACGAGCGATCAGCACCAGGTTGCCTGGAGAGGGCTCCCGCAGGCGTGCGCGCCGCCGAGCGTGGACGTGCGCGGCCCGGGGGCGGGGGCGGAGCGCGCCACCTCTCTCAGGTCTGGAGGGAAAGTTGGTGGCGAGCGCGCGCAGGGTCCAGCGGCGGCCCACCCTCTATCCCTACGGAGAGCTCAGCCCACGCTGCCGAGAGACTGTTGCCATGGCAACCGGTTCTAATTAAGAATTTCAGGGTCCTTCCCGTCGAGTCCGCCGAGTTATAAGGGCACTGGATGTGTTTGCTGTCCAACCCTTTTGTTTTTATTGGATGGAGACCCTTGCCTCACGTTAAGAGTGAACTAAGACATCTCCAAATCTAGCTGTTGGTTCCCACTTGAATTGCATTTACTTCAGTTTCCTTATCTGTTCCAGCCTTGCTTTAACACATCTGTTAAAAATACCACTACATTGTGAGCACCTTTTGTTGATGACACTCACTGATCAAGTAAGGAGATGATGGGGACCCAGAAATACCTACAAAGTTGTATCTTACTTTGCACAAGCCTTCTCATTTGACTCTATAGTGTTATCCTCTGCTCAAAACGATAGTAACTTAGATTTCTAGGTCTCAAAAACTTTTAGCCATGGCATTAGAATTAGATCGTTAGTTTACAATGCCATTTAGACCCCTTTTCTCTGAAAAGTCAACAGGGCATGCCTTATTTGTATAGGGATTTTCAGTTTGCAAGTTGTTTTTCATCCCTTTAATCCTTACCCCATTCCCTTGAGGTGGAAGATATTACCATTATGATTCTTTTTTATAGTTGAGGAAACCAAGCCTTGAAGACATGGTGACTTTGCTCAAGGTCACAATCAAGTGATAGAACATGGACTCAATAATGATTGATTTCACCCATTCCTTTTCTATCGCACCAAGATGCCCCTTTTCAGTTACTGCATAATGCATATTACACTGTTTTACATAATATGTATTTTTATATTTTATTTGTTCTTCCCCATCCCCTCCTGTGTCTTTTTTTCTTACACTGGAACTGAAAATACTTTAAATGATTCTAATTTTCTTACCAAACTACACACAAACCTATTATTTTCAAGTCTGACTGAGAGGGGTGGAGGAGGGAGAAGCTGTGCTGTTATACAGCTGTATAGATGATAGCATCATTACTGCATACTGCCATGTCCATGGCAACATATAATTCAGCTAACAGTGATTCTTTCTCTACTTTGAAAAACATGTTCTCACAAATTATCCTCCTCATCCACTCCATTTATTGTTCTGAGTTTCAGTTGGATTTAGGGTCTGAAATACCATTTCCAGTCAGTCATTAATGGCAGAAGAAGAGTATCCTCGCCAACTGTTTTCATGTAATACTGTATCCTAAATCCCTGACCTGATAATGTTATTTTAAGATTAAGTGGGTTGAGCTCACTAATGTACATTATGGCATCATGTAAAATACAGTTCCATGCTTTTTCCTAGCTTGAGATTAAATTTATGATACAAAGTATACAGTGAGTAATGCACTTGAGTTCTCTATATGTATTTTTAAAGGTAAATGGAAAGACCCAATAAGTCTGTTTCCAGACATGCTAAATGTATTTATATGTGTTTTGTTTAAAACATCACCAGTGTAAAGCAACTTCTCCGTGAGATGCCAAGAAAGTCTTTAAGCTCATTCGTCTTTGTTTTCAATCCACCTGTTCATTTCCATTTCAAATGTCTAGGAAAGATTGACAAAACTTTTTAGGCTGCAAACCTAAATGTCCACAGTTTTATGTTCTAACAACCACTGTTAATATCTCAGAATTTGACATAATGACATTTAGTTCAAGAGTACATAGCTGTCAACTGTAACAATTCATATCAAACTACACCTTCCTGCTTCCTAATGTAGTTGCCTCCCTCATCTAGATGACATTTGTGACATTAATCTTATGACTCAACCCACATATCAAAGGGAAATGATATATGTTGGTGAAACATTACTTCTAAAAGTAAAAGAAAAAGCCCACATATCTTTATTACTATAAATGACAGACGTGTTTGCTTAAAAAGATATTTTCCTTCACAAAGATCAATATGGATCCCGTTGCATCTATTTGACAAAACAGCTTTGCTAGAAGATTCCTGAGAACAGTGCTAGGATCTAAGAGCAGCTGTGTAGGATAATTTTACTACTGTCAAGAAGTCTTGTGGGGCTGGGTGGCTGTAATGCCAACAACTCGGGAGGCTGACACAAGAGGATAAAGCCAGCCTCAGCAACTTAGCAAGGCCCTAACCAACTTAGTGAGACCCTGTCTCAAAATAAAATTTAAAAGGGCTCAGTAGTTGAGTGCCCCTGGGTTCAATCTCTAGTACCAAAAATAAATATTTTTTTAATATTTATCTGCTTTAGTTGTACACAATGCATTTTATTTTTACGTGGTACTGGGGATCGAACCCGGGCCTCGCACGTGCTAGACGAGCGCTCTACCGCTGAGCCACAACCCCAGCCCCCAAAATAAAGAATTTTAAAATTTTTTTTAAAAGCCTATTTTACTTGTTTACAGGCAAAAATAGAAATGCTATTTCCAAAAGTCCCCTCAATTTTCATGTTGCTAGTTGCAAAAAAGTCATTGATATGAAGCTAAAACCATGTCTCAAGTAGTAATTTAAATGTTTTAAAGTACTGGAGTTTTGTACTTTTAAGAAAATTACAATAAAACACATATACCTCATGTCCAGTGGCCTACAAATCAATGCCTATGCAAATATTTTAAGGGTAGGCCTAGTGATGAATGTGAAGTAGAAATATAAAAATATGTATTTTTAAATTCATATTTGAAAACTGAATTGGGAGGATTTGGGGTATAGCTCAGTAGTAGAATGCTTGCCTAGCATGCATGAGTCCCTGGGTTTCAACCTTTTCCTCCACAAAAACAAACTGAACTGAAGGATAACTAATATATCATTTTTTAAAAGTATTTATTTATTTACTTTAGTTGTACACAATGCAATGCATTTATGTTTACGTGGTGCTGAGGATCGAACCCAGGCCGCGCACGTGAGAGGCGAGTGCTCTGCCGCTGAGCCACAACCCCAGCCCCTAATATATCATTTTTAAAATATGAATTTAGCTAGTTGTGGTAATCCCAGAGGCCCTAAGCAATTTAGGAAACCAACTCAGAAAATCAAAAGGGCTGGGGACGTCACTCAGTGGTATGCACCCCTGGAGTGTTTTAGTACCCTGGTACCAAAAAAAAAAAACCACCTGTTGTCAAACTGATTAGGAGGGAGCAACAGAATATCTGGCCACTGAAAAAACAACTGAGCAAATAGAAATGTTTTCAAATGCAAACTTCCTTCTCTAATTCCCAAACCAATTGTATGTGGTGGGGTTTGTTTTGTTTTGTTTTGTTTTTGGTGGTACTGGAGTATTGAACCTAGGGGTGCTCTACCATTGAGCTATATCCGTAGCTTTTGAAATTTTTGAGAGCCTAAATTGCTAAGGCTCACCTCCAACTTGTAATCCTACTGCCTCAGCTTCAGCCTCCTGAGTTGCCAGGATTACAAGCGTGCACAACCACATCCAGCAATAATATAATTTTTAAATCATCCCCACTTCCTGCCAAAAACATTACTGCTATAAATTATTCCTTGTCTATTGCTGGCTAATATGATCAAATTACAGCAACCGTTCAAAAATTAAAAGTTCTCTTCCAGTAGTAATAGGCCCACATGCACCAAATATCATCAGTTTTAAAAGACAAGTCCCTAAAATGGGTTCTAACCTTTTCCTTAAAGTTTTAATCATTAATAACAATTTTTCTTATCTCATGTAGTTGTTTGAACAACAAAAAATTATTTTTGGAATTTTTATGATATCCTTACAAAAGAGGAAAGCAGAAAGGGTTGATGGTAATTTGATGATGGTACCATAAATGACTAACGTGGTATGTTCCTTCTATAATGAATGACTTTTCTAAGGGCTGGAGATATAGCTCAGTTGGTGGAGTGTTTGCCTCACATGAACAAGGCCCTAGGTTCAATCCCAGCACCAAAAAAAAAAAAAAAAAAAAAAAAAAAAAAAAAAGTTAATGAGTAAAATGAATGACTTTTCTAAAGTGAACTGACTGAAAAGGTATCTGTCAATATTTTGCTACTAGTTTTCGCTTTACAAAAATCAGAAAATGGTGATAAAAATTTACCTTTATTATCACCTAATTTTAATTATCTTTATTTTTTACTTAGAATAAACATATGTAAGCATTCAGAATGATATTGATCATCTCCCTATTCTAGTTAGCAGATACCCACTCATCACTCTGGAGCAAATGAAAACAAAAGCCCAGCTGCTTTTTAAAATAAAAATTTAATAGGCAACTAAATGTAAAAACTGTTCACAAAGGTGTTTTCCATGCTTAGATAGTAATGAATACTTTATTCTTGGTTGAGCTGATGGAATTGAGCCATAATGACATTTGTGACTAGAAGGGAAGATGGAAATGATTCCATTAACCTAGAGTGCTGTAACATATGGTAATCATAGGTGGTAGAATAGCTGTGTCGGACAAGGGTTGAAGTAAGCCATGTGGCACAGACATTATCAATTACCACACATGGTAACCATGCTGACACAATATATCATTTCCAGAAAGGAAATGATTTGGGCATATGAAGTGGTTTGCAGCCTTGTGAAAGTGTAATCTATAAATGACATATCTGGCACTAATACAGTACACATAGTTTCCAATAATTCTGCAAGATGAGGATTAAGATTTGATGAAACTCAACTGGTCACAATAGTGCATGCCTGTAATCCTAGCAACTCAGGAGGCTAAGGAAGGATGATCGCAAGTTTGAGGCCAGCCCTGGTAACGTGGCAAGACTATCTCAAAATAAAAAAGGGTTGGGGATGTTGCTCAGTGGCAAAGCACCCCTGGGTTCAATCTCTAGTACCAAAACAAAAACACCGAGATTTGATGAACCTCTATACTAAATAACAATACATCAGTTATTTGCACAAAGGCAGCAAATCAAGATATGTATGCAAAACACTTGGGTCTTTCACACGTAAAATTATTTCCTTTTCAAATACTTTATATTATTATATAAAAATTCTGCAATTTTCAATTTCTGGAAATATAGGCCAATAATGTTATGGCTCTAAGATATAAAGTCTATGGGAAACATTCAAGATTAGATCTAGGGAGACAGAATTATAATTATTGTTTCAGGGTAGTGAATTGGAAAGAAACAAAGATAAAAAACTGTTTTAAGAAAATTTAAGCCAGGCATGATGGCACATGGTTATAATCCCAGCAGTTCAGGAGGCTAAGGCAAGAGGATCGTAAATTCAAGACTATACTCAGCAACTCAGCAAGAGCCTGTCCTAAAATAAAAAAGGCCAGGGATGTGCTCAGTGGTAAAGTGACCCTGGGTTCAATACCCAACATGAAAAATAAGTATATAAATAAGCAAATATTCCTTCTGATGAGTGCAGGATGAATTAAAGAAGAGATTAAAGGCTGGAATCAGTTGGGCAATGGAAGATAATGACAGTTCAGGAAAGAACGGTGTCCATGGGAATAAAGATCTGAAATTCTCAGAAGGCACCTGAAGATACAACTTGGTAAGACCCAGCAGAGAGGCTCTCAGGTGGCTACTTACCTACTGGTACAAGACAAACTATCCCAAGTCTGAGTAGCTACAAAATTATATTACTATGTTTCATAACCCTGTAGGTTGACTGGGCTCAACTAGGTGATTCTCACATGCAGGTCTCAGGAAGTTATAGTCAGTCAGTAGTTGGGACAGAGTATCTGAAGTCTCAACTGGGCAAGATGTCCAAGATGACTTACTCACATTATATATTTTTCATTTATATTAAAAAAACAGTGAGTGAACAATTGTTGCCGCCTGACGCGATGGCCGCTTGGAGCAACGAAGCTGCGGGAAGAAGTTCAGAGGCAAACTGGAAACAAACAGCTTTTTATTCTGATAACTTTTCTCTCTGGCTCTAACAACGACTAACACGTGCCACACACACCACCAAAATGGCGCTGACCCCATCAGCAATCTCGGCCAAGTCACTCGAGATCCCGGGCCAAGTCCCGCGAGATCCCAGGCCAAGTCCCGTGAGACTACGGAAGGCAGCAATGCCCAAAACTCCATGGCCCATAGTCAACCGCAATTTAAGCCATCTCCCCAAACAGGGCTCCTGCAAACAATGACTAACATGTAAGTAATTTTCAAGATATTAATTTGATTGTGTTGCTAAACTGGCAGTTGATACTAGCTGTTGGCCGAGAGCTCAGTGAGGGCTGTCAACTGTAATGTCTATACATAATATCTCCAACATAATGGCTTAGGGTAGTCAGATTTATTATATGGTGGCTTGGGCTTCAAAAGTGAGTGCTCCCATCAATAAGACAGAAAATACATAGCTTTATATGACCTAGTACCATAAGTCAATATTTTGGTCAATAGCATAGTAATGTTACTCTATTAGTCAACACAGTAAATTCTTATAAATTCAAGAGAACATAATATACTCCACCTCCTAATGGCAGGAGTGACAAAGAATTACCATAACTTTTACCTTCATGAATTTATGACAAAAATTCAGCAAGTTGAACTTGGAGTCTCAGAAATGTGTGTCCAGAATTTAATGAAATGAAAGGATATTAACTAGTATAACAGTTCTACAAGAAACCAATACATAAAAACCACAATGACAACATATGAATTTACATAGAGAACTATTAATTCAAAGAAGACCAGACATTTGCATTGATCTGCCTTTAACCAAACTACCTGGGAAATCCAATTATCAACCAGTTGATAATTTACTTGGAGTAAGAGTTTGTTGGGCTGGGGTTGTGGCTCAGTGGGAGAGCACTTGCCTAGCATGTGTGAGGCACTGGGTTTGATTCTCAGCACCACATATAAATAAAATAAAGGTCCACTGACAACTTAAAAATAAATAAATAAATAAAGGACTGGAGATGTGGCTCAGTGGTTAAAGGCGCTGGGGTTCAATCACTACAAAAACCAAAAAGAACTGGTAGACTTTCTATCACTAGATCAGTTGCTTATGTAATCAATTATGTTTTTCTCTGAGCCTTGATTGATAGGACTTTTTGATACAAATTCTCTTTATAATACATGACTATTGGCTTTTGATTTTATCTTGTAGTTTTTTAATTTTGAAAATAGGTTAGAATATAATTTCTGTGAATTCCCAAGACCTTCTGAGGAAACCTAACTTTTATATCCTCACAGAATTAGTGACACATAAAATTACAGAGTAATGGAGTGTTTAAAAACTCACATCTTACTACACATAATGAGAATCAAATGGATAGTTGAAACATAGAAGGGCCTATGTCAATGGTAAGCAAAAATGGAAAACAGGCAAAGGAATATACTGTGGTCAAAAATACATGAAATCTTGTCAACATATTTCATGCCAAAATCAGTTCTGAGGGAGCAAAATGTTCTGTAAATTTTAACAGTAACAGTAAATTTAGGCACTGATGTTAACTAAAAATACATATTATGAACAGCCAGCCTCTCTTCTGCAACTGTTTTTTGTTTTTTTTTTTTAAACAACAGAATATTTCAACTTTGCATCTCAAAACTGAAATTTAATGTCTTGTGATGAGAACCTAAGTATAAAAATGTATAAGTATCACTCTTTTCAATATTTTCAGTATTGATTATTTAAAGTGAATATTTAATAATGCCTCTACAGAAGTAGAAACCACAGAATTCAGACCAGTGAAATTAAGCAATCACTTACTCCTAGCTTGCCTATAAATAAGATAAAGACATAAGAAAATAAAGATGCCAAAATTGACATAGCTTGTTAATGTCTCAACTGGAATTAGAATGCAAGTCTTGTAATTCTATTCTTATGATCTTTCTGTCACGTTATACTGTAATTTTATCACTATGATGCAAATATTTTAGTAAGAACACTACTAAGAAAAATAAAATACAATAATTAGAGAGAAAATAAAAAATAACTACTCTACAGAATGAAAATGAATTAGGACTAAAATTCAAGCAAGTAGAATACTTTGAAAATAGTCCAAGCTAAATCAACTGCCCTAAACCTGGTTAGCAATAAAAATCCATAAAAGGTTCAGAAAACAAAAAAAAGGTATTTTATGTAAACTTATAAACTATTAAAACACTTTAGAAATAATCCAAGTGTCTAGCAACAGATGGATATAGTATATACATAAAACAGAATATTATTTAGCCATAAATAGGAATGAAGTTCTTACACATGCCACAATATGGATGGAGCTTAAAATCATGCAGAATGAAATAATCTGAACACAGAAGAAAAAATATTATATGATTCCACTAACATGAAGTATTTGCAATTGGCAAATTCATAAAAACAGAAAGTGATCACCAGGAGCTGGAGGAAGAAAGAATGAAGAGTTATTACCTAATGGGTATAGTTTCTGTTTAGGGGTGATGAAAAGTTTTGGAAATACAGGTGATGGTTGCATTACACCATGAACATAATTAATGCCAATTAGGTATACACTTACAAATGGTTAACATGCAAATTTGATGTTATGGCAATTTTGCCACAATAAAAAAGTAAAAATCTTATTTGAAATATTCACCAAGTAGTAGTTAAATGTGTTTAGCATTGGATGGATAGATGGAAAGAAGGAAGAAAAAAAGCAGATAGGCCAAATTATCACATCTATAAAAACCAACTATCACATCTTTTTTTAAAATATTTATTTATTTACTTTAGTTGTACACAATGCAATGCATTTATGTTTATGTGGTGCTGAGGATCGAACCCGGGCCACGCACGTGCAAGGCAAGCGCTCTGCCGTTGAGCCACAACCCCAGCCCTATCACATCTATCTTACAAAGGTGTTAGAACAATGAATGGTGTAAAAGTGTTTCATAAGTAATAAAGCACTATATAAACACATAACACACACACACACACACACATATGCAAGCACATTTGAAAAAACTTAAATTTATGATGAAAGACTTTGGTGGGATCATTTCTGTTTTATCCAGCAATATAGATCTCTATCTGCATTTGAAATGTTAAGTTCTATCCTAAACAAAACAAAACCCTGAATTAGGTAATGTGAGTTTTTTTTAATTAATTTTTTTGTAGTTGTAGATGGACAAAATGACTTTATTTATTTTTATGTGGTGCTAAGGATCAAGCCCAGTGCCTCACACATGCTAGGCAAGTGCTCTGTCACTGAGCTACAGCCCCAGCCCTATGTGAGCTTTTAATTCTATATTATTTTTTTATACCTTTAATAACTTACTTGGAATCAAACTGATTTTCCAAGTATATAAGTGTAGAAAGGGTTTCTCAAAGATCAAAATTTAAATTTATAGTATTTATTCTTCATAATGAATAATTTAAAAAAATTTTTTTTAGTTGTAGATGGACACAATACCTTCATTTTATTTATTGATTTTTACGTGGTGCTAAGGATCGAACACAGTGCCTCACACATGCAAGCACTCTACCACTGAGCCACAACTCCAGCCCCAGAATGAATAATTTTTAAAGTAGACTGTATTAAATGGCCTGTGTTGTACTAACTGTGGCCAAAGAATGGTAAAATACTGAGCTGATATTAAACAACAACAACAGAAATGTTTTCTGTGTATGTGTGCAAATGTATTTATGTTATCTTTCCATCACTATAACAAATTCCTGAGATGAGCAACTTATTTTTTAAAAAATGTTTGTTTGGCACATACTTTTGGAGGTTCTATCCATGATGAGGAGGACCCATTTATTTTAGGTCTCTGGTGGGGGTGCTGGATGGCAATGACAAGAACACCTGGCCGAGCAAAACTGTTCAGCTCATGGTCAGGAAACAAAAGAGAAAAAAAAGGAGAGACTGGGTCCCCCTTTGGGGCATCCCTTCAATAACATAAAGATCTCTCACTATGGCAGGCACAGTAGCATACACCTATAATTCCAGTGGCTCAAGAGGCTGAGGCATGAGGACTTCAAGTTCAAAGCCAGACTCAGCAACTTAGTGAGGCCCTGAACAACTTAATGAAACCCTGTCTCAAAAATACAAAAGGGGAGGGGCTGGGATTGTGGCTCAGCGGTGGAGCGCTCGCCTAGCATGTGCGCGGCCCGGGTTCAATCCTCAGCACCATGTACAAATGGACGCGTTTTGTACAACTAAAGCAAATAAATATTTTTAAAATATATATATATAAAGGGGGGCTGGGGTTGTGGCTCAGCGGTAGAGTGTTCGCCTAGCATGTGCGCGGCCCAGGTTAGAACCTCAGTACCGCGTAAAAAAAAATAACAGCATTGTGTACAACTAAAACAAATAAATAAATATTATATATATATATATATATATGTATATACATAAAGGGCCAAGATGTGGCTCAGGGTTCAATCCCTGGTATTTAAAAAGAAAGAAAAGAAAAGAAATATCTCATTAAGGCCCCACCTCTTAGTTTCCACCACCTCACAATAACACTTACCCCATGAACCTTTAGGGACAATTAAGATCCAAACTACCCCAATATTTATGTATGTAAAAAAAAAAAAAAAAAAAGAAAGAAAAATCACCAGAAAGGATGATCATAGCAATGGCATGAAACTGAGTAAGGTAATATACATCTTTTCAATTTACCATACTAACTACAAGATGAAACCTGCATGGAAGCACTGGTCTGCTAGAAAGTAAGACTTCTAACTGATTTATTGGTCTCGCATTAGGTGACAAGCTCATATAAACTGGGGACAATAGGTATAATATCACATCATGAATTAAAACCAAGTAACGGAAAATGCTAGGGGAAAAGTTTACAAACTGAAAAAGAAATAATAATCTTTGAAAAATTAAGCTTTTAAAATAATAAGGAGGCCAGGTGTGATAGAGCATGCCTGTAATACCAGCAACTCACTGAGGCAGGAGGATCAAAAAATTGAGGCCAGGTGGGTACAGTGGTGCACACATGTAATCCCAGAGGTTCAGAAGGCTGAAGCAGGAGGATTGTGAGTTCAAAGCCAGCCTCTGAAAATTATCAAGGCCATGTCTCTAAATAAAATACAAAAAAAGGGCTGGGGATGTGGCTCAGTGGTTAAGTGCCCCTGAGCTCAGTCCCCAGTACCAAAAAAAAGTTTGAGGCCAGCCTCAGCAATTTAGTGAGGCCCTAAGCAACTTACCAAGACCTTATTTTCAAATAAAAAACAAAAAGGGCTTGGGAAATCACTCAGTGGTAAAGCACTATAGGTTCAATTCCCAGTACCAAAACAAAAACAACCAAAAAAGCTAAGGAAGCTGCACTGTGGCTCAGTGATACAGCACTTGTCTAGCATGGGCAAGGGCATGGGTTTGACTCCCAGCATCCAAAAGGGAAAAATTTTTTTTTCTTTTCTTTCTTTCCATACAGGAAACCAAGTAAATTTTGTAAATGTATTCAGAAATATTAAAAAGAATCAAGTACCAGACATTTTTAGATGATTTTGAAAACACTCAAAAATCCAAAATTTTAATTTATTCAAGCAGGGTTAAGATTATTCAAAGGAAAATGTCAATACATCTATAATTCTAGAATGGATAACACCATGCTTCAAAAATGTAGAAATAAATAATTGCAGGCTTATAACCTTACTCTGAAATGTTTTAAACAATTTCTAGATAACAGCATCAAAATCTTTCTTTTAACATTATAAAATAACAAAAAGTAAACAAATGGCTTAGATTTTAGAACTGAATTCATTAAAATCAGTTTGATCATCTAAAATTTGCATCCTGCCCATAAAACTGAACAGGATATGCTGATTCATGGTTTCTTTTTACAGTTTAAAACAAGTTATTTTAAAGAATTATCAAAACTTCATTGAAAGAGAACAAGTAAGGGGGCTAGGGATATGGCTCAGCAGTAGCACACTTGCCTGGCATGTGTGAGGCACTGGGTTCGAATCTCAGCACCACATATGAATAACTAAAATAAAGGTTTATCAACAACTAGAAAAAAAAAGAATTGAAAATAAAAAAGAGAACAAATAACAATATAAAAATATTTTATTCCTATGATTTTCTAAGCAATTGGGAAAGAAATTTACTAGTCTTAATAGTAAGTTCAGATTGGCCACGTGAGAGTAGCTTTCCATGCTTGGAAAATGTAATGCCTATGTTACCTCTTACTAAATGCTTCTGAAAATGAAACCAAAGCAAAATGTAATTGTAGAACACTGGTTTAGAAAACTGTAAAACTTGAGTACCTTTCCCTTTAACTTCATATAATCCTGATTCATTCATGTTATTGTGTTTATATTTTAAAGTAATGAGTCTACTACTTATAAACAATGAATTTCACATCAATGTATTTGTATATTTTAGATTTGTTTTTGGATTACTGTTCTTCCTCTGGTTCTCGTGACCTTTTCCGGGCACTCGATGAACCTGTGGCAACAGCATCTCTAAATCCCTGAGGCTGCAAAATGAAAAAATATACGAATACATTTTAAGAACATTTAAAATAAAGACTGGTAGGCAAATATTTTTAATTAACTGATAAGAAAGCTATTTTTTCTTGAGATAGAATTTATTAACCATTGTGAATGAAGAGGATAAGTCTCATGGCTAGTCTAAGCCAGGATTGTATTGAGTACTTTATAATACACTTATTTACCACACATACAGGAAAAAACACTACATTATAAAAAATATCTTCTAGGCCAGACACAGTGGCCCACTCCTGTAATCCCAGCAGCTTGGGAGGCCAAGGCAGAAGGATTGAAGTTCAAAGTCAGCCTCAGCAACTTAGCGAGGCCCTAGAAACTTAGTGATATCACATCTCTAAATAAAATATTAAAAGGGGCTAGTGATGAGGCTCAGTGGTTAAGTGCCCTTGGGTTCAATACCTGGTACTCAAAAAAAAAAAAAACCAAAAAACAAACAAAAAAAAAACATTTTTTAGGACTGTAGATGTAGCTCAGTGGTGCTCCTAAGCACCCCAAAAACAAAAACAGAAGTTCTCTAAAGAACAATCCTCACAAACTTTATGGTAGCTATGTTGGAAGATGTGAAAGGAAGTAGTTTGTTCTAATTCTTAGGTACTTTACAAATTTATTTTCACAATTAAATACTTCTAAAATAAAAAGTTTTCCAAATAGGCTGTTTCAAATGCACCTGTGTAGTGCAAATATTAAATGGTTAATTCAGCTGCAGAATCTCCATTTCTGTTTTTGTCCTTATAAAAATGAGATACCAAGATACACTTGGCTCAGCAATGTTGATAAATATGCATATTTCAGCCAAATACATATGTTCTATGATGTTAATTCACAGGAAAATTAACATTTTAAAGTGTACTATATTTGGTGGCTATGATATATCTATAATATCTACAGACCAAAAAAAAGTAATGTTGGTATTTTTTCTTTTCTGAAAATCTCCACAACTTTCAGTTTAAAAATCTTTAATATACTGACATTACATATGCCATGGAACATACTACCCCAAAATAAGTATTTCCTCTGTTCTTAAGAATAAATTTTAGTCCAATTATGACTACAATATTCTGTATATACAACTATTTGGGGGATGTTCTAAGCATCAAAAGCTGTCCTCAAATATGTTTGCTGCCTACAGAAGTTAACAAAAGCAATCTGTAAATGATCTCTTCAGATAATTATTGCCCACCAACACCAAATCCCACTAATCAAAAAAATACTGACTGTGATCTGAAACAGTACTGTGGATTCCTTTTGGCTTGGTGATTTGTACAATGTTGCCAACCTGCTTAGAGAAAAAGAATACATACAAACATATAACTTTAATTAATTACGTCATATGACTGATTTCATAATTTATGCTAGTTTACTGTAATTTGATTATTTTGTTCTTATAGACACAGAAGGTAAAGAAATAAAAAAAAATTCCTCTGCTAGGGAAGGTGGCTCATGCTTGAGTCCCAGCTACCTGGCAGGCAAAGGGAGGAGAATAATTTGAAACCAGGAATTCAAGGCCACCTCCTAAAAAAAAAAAAAAAAAAAAAAAAAAAAAAAAAAAAAAAACTCCCTTCAAAAAATACCTATATTTATGCATGTAATGATTATTATAATAACAATAGAGTTGTTTATATAAATGAAATTTCAAAGCAACAAAAAAATCCAATAATTCAAATAAATTAGTTTAGATACAATGAAGATGCTACTTATGCTAAACGGGAAAGGTAACAGAAAGTAATGATAGAGGGCTGGGGTTGTGGCTCAGTGGTAGAGCGCTCGCCTAGCACGTATGTGGCCTGGGCTCGATCCTCAGCACCACATAAAAATGAAGGCATTGTGTACAAATAAAAGTAAATAAATAAATATTTAAAAAAGAAAGTAATGATAGAATATTATTATTAATATGAATTAAAAGTTATACTGCATGATCCCACACACACACATATATATAAAACATCTATTGAAAAACTGTCACAAGACAACAACTAAAAAGTTAATAGGCACAGTGACAAATATCTGTAATCACAGCTACTTCAGAGATAAAGGCAGGAAGATGGGGATGTAGTTCAGTGGTAGAGTGCCTCCTGAGTTCAATCCCCAATACTAAAGGGGGGGAAAAAGCTAACAGTTGTTATTACAAGGTGAAAGTGGCTTATTTATTTATATATTTATCTGTTTTCCAATCTTTCTGCAGTATTTGTGTACTTTTATGTGTTTTTAGAAAAGTAGTAAGACAATTTTTTGGAATATAAATGAAAAATTCATAATAAAAAAATAAGATAGGAAGATGCACTGTTTCAAAATGATTATGTGAAAGAAAAATCAGTGTCATGACAGAACAAGATCTGTTTAGGCAGAATTTTATTATGTACTATATAAAGTAAAAAGCAAAAGTGAAAGCTGAAACTAGTTAAGAAATAAAATCCTAGCTGGAAGCAATGGGACATGCCTATAATTCCAGCAGCTTAGAAGATTGAGGCAGGAGGATCTTATTAATTACATTCAAATAATGTTAACAGAAAAAGAAAAACTTTAAAGTGCTTTTAAAATTTACTTTAAAAACAGATATAACTTAGCCACAATAGCCAAAAGACAGAAGCAACTCATGTTCATTGACAGATAAATTAGCAAAATGTGGTATATACATACATAGAATAGAATTCAGTCTTACAAAAGAAAGAAATTGGAGGGGAGGGTACGAGGGTAGGAATGATAAAATAAATTGGACATTATTATCCTATGTGCATATATGATTACATGACCTGTGTAACTCTACATCATGTACAACCAGACGAATGAGAAGTTATACTCCATTTACGTATAATTTGTCAAAATATATTCTACTGTCATGTATAACTAATTAGAATTTTAAAAAGACCATTAACTAGAAGAAAAAAAGAAGAAGAAGAAGAAGAGGCAGTGGTGCATGCCTGTAATCCCAGCACTTGGAAGGCTGAGGCAGGAGGATCGTGAATTCAAAGCCAGCCTCAGCAATGGCGAGGCATTTAGCAACTCATTGAGACCCTGTCTCTAAATAAAATACAAGAAAGGGCTGGGGATTTGGCCCAGTGGTCAAGTGCCCCTGAGTTCAATCCCTGGTACCAAAAAAAAAAAAAAAAGAAAAAGAAAAAGAAGAAGAAGAAGAAGGAAATTGACTACGCAGTGGAACATATGGATGAGTCCAGCATTGGACTAAGGCAGGAGAATCCCAAGTTTGAGGCCAGACTCAGCAATTTAGCAAGACCATGTCTCAAAATGAAAAGGACTGAGAATGTAGCTCAGAAGAAAAGTGCCCCTGGGTTCAATCCCCAGTACCAAAAATAAATAAAAAACTAAAATTCTAACAAGGATGGTTAAAATGAGTTGGGCTTGGGTGGTATACACCTGTGATACCTGTGACTAGGAAGAATGAGGCAGGAGGATTGAAAGTTTAAGGACTGCGTGGGCAATTTAGCAGACCCTGTTCCAAATTAAAAAAAAAAAAACAACACTGGGAGTGTAGTTCATTGATATAGCACACCCAGGTTCAATTCCCAGTATCACAAAACAAACAAAAAGAAAAACATAAAGGCTAAAGTAAGTCAGCTTCTCAGGAACTGAAGCAAGAGGCTCACAAGTTCCAGGCCAGTCATGACAACTTAATAAGATCTTGCCCCTAAAGAAGGGGGCTGAGGATGTAGCTCAGCATTAGAACCCTTGATAAGCATGTGAGAGGCCCTAGGTTCAGTCTTCAGTACTGGAGGAAAAAAGGTAAAAGGGTAAATTTTGTGTCTACTTAAATGCCATTTAAAAAATGAATATAACAAAATAAAATGCAGATTCTAACTTAAGTAAATCACAGACTTTCAGGGTTATAAGGATCATTTATTTGCACACAATACAACATTGATTTGTTTTCGAAGTCAATTCAAAAAAGACATTTTGGTTATGATTTGTTACCTCCCTAATTTCAAAATTATCCCTCTCCTCAAACATAATTCAAAAAAAAGCAACTAGAGACTATGGTCTATTAGCTTTCTGTTCTAGGTTTGTACTTTCAGGATGAAAACAGCAGAATCCAAAATGTCATGTACTCTATAATTACAACTTAACACACAAATAAAATAACTGCTAAGTAATATGTAAGAAAAGAACATCTGTGTTAAGGATTGGGATGCATAAATTTTTCAATGCTTTAGGGTTGACTGGTTTTTTTTGTTGTTGTTGTTGTTTTGTTTAAGATACTGGAGATCAACCCAGAACACTCTACCTTTGAGCTACACCCTCAGTCCTTTCTTTCTTTTTTTTTTTTTTTAATTTATTTTGAGATGTTATCTCGTTAAGTTGCCCAGGCTGGCCTTGATACTCCTGTCTTAGATTCCTGAGTAGCTGGGATTACCGGCATATAGGCTTTGATATTCTATCTTTAATGCATAAATATTTTTTAAAAATATTCATTTATTTAATTTAGTTGTACACAATGCAATGCATTTATGTTTACGTGGTGCTGAGGATCGAACCCGGGCCGCGCACGTGCGAGGCGAGCGCTCTGCTGCTGAGCCACAACCCCAGGCCTAATGCATAAATATTAAGATAAAGAAAATCACTTTTTTTTTTTCTTTTTTTTTTAAACAGTACTGGAAAATGAAACTAGGGTCTTGTCCATGCTGGGCAAATGCCCTACTATAGAGCTACATTCCTTGTCTTCAATCATTACTTTTTGATTCAATAAAACAAAAATTAGCTAACCCCAACAATTAATATCTTAAATCACCTCACATCACCAGTTTGTCCAAAAAGGTACTCAGTGCTTTTAACTTTTTCTGATAAAATTATTAAAGCAGTACCAAGCTTTTAAGAAGTTTACACATGCCAGGCATTGTGGTGTACGCCTGTAATCCCAGCACTTGGGAGGCTGAGGCAGGAGGATCGCAAATTCAAAAACCAGCCTCAGCAATGGTGAGGCACTTAGCAACTCAGTGAGACCCTGTCTCTAATAAAATACAAAAAAGGGCTTGGAAGTGGCCCAGTGGTTGAGTGCCCCTGAGTTCAATCCCCGGTACCAAAAAAAAAAAAAAAAAAAAAAAGTTTACACATTCATTAAGAAGCCTAGCTGAGCTCAGTGGCACACACCTGTAATCCCAGCAATTTCTGAAGGTAAGGCAGGAGGAATGGAAGTTCCAGGCAAGCCTCAGCAACTTTGCAAGGCCCTAAGAAAATTAGCAAGACCCTGTCTCAAAACATTTTTATTTTAATAAAAATATTAAAAGAGCTGGGGATGTGGCTAAGTGATAGAGTGCCCCTAGGTTCAATCTCCACTACGGGGGGGGGGGGGGGGGACACTTAAAGAGAGATTAAGATTTCAGATTGACAATCTACCTCAAATTTCTAGGTGAAAATAAGTTTTTATGATATACCTGCATCTCAAAATACACTCCCGAGCCACACCCCCCACTGGGGATTGAACTTAGCAGGCTCTCTACCTCTGAGCAACATCCCCAGTCCTTTTTTTTTTTTTTTTTTTTTTTTTTAATTTTGAGACAGGGTCTTACCACATTGCCAAGGCTGGCCTCCTTCTGCCTCAGTCTCTCCAGTTGCAGGAATTTATAGGCATGTGCCACTATGCCTGATATCAAGATATCTTTTAAAATAAAAACTGAACTAAAGAATCACTTGGCTCAAGGCCCCAAATGAGATGAAGCTTAACATATGGCTGAACTACATAGTTTGGGTCAGGAAGAAACAAGACAGAAGCACAATTTGTGCTCTAAAGCTGAGCACACATATGAAACACTGTGTGGGGGTGTTGATATATTACTCCACTCTACCACCAGATCTTCTTGGCAAAGAGTACTGTAATTCTGAACAATCTTGGCCTCATCATGAATATGCAAATTAGAGGAAAACCCACATAATATGAGGACACAGACAAAAGCATTTCTTTTAAGAACTTTTGAAATATTATTCCATCATTTATCCAAAAGTTAGAAATCAGATGTTACTGATAAAGGATGGGGGCTGGCATTCATGGTATATTTAAGTTCAATTCCCAATATAAACTTGGCTATTCAACGGTTTTCAGTTTTTTGTTTTTTGGTGGTACTAGGGATTGAATCCAAAGGCACTCTACCACTGAGCCACACCCCTGGTTCTTTTTAATTTTGAGACAAGGTCTCACTAAATTTCCAAAGCTGGTCTAGAACTTGCTATCCTCCTGCCTTAGCCACCAAGTAGCTGGAATTACAGGTGTGTGCCACCTCACCTGTGAGGTTTTCAGTTTTTTATCTCAAATAAAAAGTGCTCATTTTTATAACTATTTTCCTCTGATATAAATTTCTATTTCCATCCTTTCAAGAGAAACTAAAAATTTTAAAGCATATAATATTTCATGCAACATTGGGGTAAGGGGTGTAGCTCAGTGGTAGAGCACATGCTCAGCACATGTGAAGCCTCAGGTTCAATCCCAGGCACTCAATTGACAGTGACTGCAGCTGGGAGTGGTAGTGCATGCCTGTAGTGCCAGTGTATTAGGAGGTGGAGGGAGGAGGATCCCAAATTCGAAGATAGCCTCAGCAACTTAGTGGGGCCCTAAGCAACTTAGCAAGACCTTAGCAAGACCCTGTCCATTAAAAAAAAAAAAAAAAAAAAAAAAAGATTTCATGCAATTTTTTTTTTGGAACCAGGAATTGAACTCAGAGGCACTCAACCACTGAGTCACATCCTTAGCCCTTTTTGTGTTTTATTTAGAGACAGGGTCTTACTGCGATGCTTAGGGCCTCGCTAAGTTACTGAGGCTGACTTTGAACTCATGATCTTCCTGCCTCAGCCTCCCAAGCTGCTGAGATTACAGGTGATTTCGTGCAATTTTAATGACTTGAAGATATCTAGTTTCAAACAATGAAGAACAAAATCATTTTAATTCTACTAAATGAAGCCAACTTAGTCTGATTATTATACAGTATGCATACTACTTATCATATATCCATAGGCTAGAAAAAAAAAAAGTGTAGTAGAAACTTGGGAGGCTGAGGCAGGAGGATTGTGAGTTCAAAGCCAGCCTCAGCAATGACGAGGCACTTAGCAACTCAGTGAGACCCTGTCTCTAATAAAATACAAAAAAAGGACTGGGGATGTGGCCCAGTGGTCGAGTGCCCTGGAGTTCAATCTCCCGTACCAAAAAAAAAAAAAAAAAAGTGTAGAAACACAGGATTTGGGGGTGGGTGAGGGAGGTTACTGGGGGTTGAAGCCAGGGACACTTCACCACTGAGCCAATCCCCAGCCCTTTTCACATTTTATTTAAAAACAGGGTCTCACTAAGTTGCTTAGGGCCTTGCTAAGTTGCTGAGGATGGCTTTGAACTCTCAATCCTCCTTCCTTGGTCTCTCAAACTGCTGGGATTACAGGAATGCATCACCACGCCTGTTGCAGAAAAAGGGATTTTACCTAAAAAGAAAATAAGAGCTACACATTCAGATTTGCTGGCAATCAATGCAATACTATAATTACCTTCTAGAAACAGTTGTTATAGGAAAAAAAGGAACAGACTCTATCATACAGTCAGCTATAAAATGTGCATAATACTATCTATTTCATAGTTTTCTGAAAAATAAAATGAAATTATACATATACATAGGGCTTATTCAATAAAGGAAAGTAGTAGATATTCAACAAAAGGAAGCTGTTATTTACTAAGCTAACTTTTCTGGGGTTTTTGTTTTGTTTTTACTTTTTTATTTGTTTGCTTTTTCATTCTGGGGATTAAATCTAGAACCTTGTAGATGCTAGGCAGGCACTCTACCCCCTCAGTCACATCCCCAGCCTGGTTCTCTCACATTTAATAATAAAAGGCCTAGATTTTTCAAAGAGTTATTGAAAAGATTGCTTGAAATGTTGAACATTAAGTTCTTAGAAAAATACCTAGCACAAGCAAGCATGTACAAGATAGTATAGGATATAGGGAAAATTTCATAGTACAGTAAATTTGGCCAGTTCTATGTATATTCAATGTCAGTGTTCTACACTATTTTCTAATTTCTTGAGAAAGATCTGTAAGAAGCTGAATTCATATAATGGTTAACTCTTAAAAAGTAAGCATGAGGGGTTGGGGCTATGGCTCAGTGGTAGAGCACTTGCCTGGCACACATGAGGCTCTGGGTTTAATCCTCAGCACCACATAAAAATAAAATAAAGGTATTGTGTCCATCTACAACTAAAAAAATATATATATTTTTTAAAAAGTAAGCATGATTTTCTGACCACATGGGTAGCTGACCAATGCTAACATCTAGAATTTGACAAAGGCAGCAAACTCTTCCTTTCTTTTGAGTTCATAAAAAGATGAAATGTCTTTCTTTGTTCCTATTATTTTCCTTATTTCTTTTTCTTTTTTTTTTTTTTTGTGGTACCAGGGATTGAACTCAGGGGCACTCGACCACTGGGCCACATCCCCAGCCCTTTTGTGTATTTTATTTGGAGACAGGGTCTCACTGAGTTGCTAAGTGCCTCGCCATTGCTGAGGCTGGCTTTGAACTCGCGATCCTCCTGCCTCAGCCTCCCAAAGTGCTGGGATTACAGGCGTGCGCCACCACGCCCGGCTTTTTCCTTATTTCTTAAATACATTCTATTAGTGAGTATTCAGTTATAGTCCAGACAAGAGCTACTATATATTAGCTCAAGGAGAATTCCTAAGAGCATTTATATAATAGGATGTACTTTACAGAATAACCTAAATCTGGGGAAGTATAAGCAATGTGTTTTTTGGGTTTTTTTTGGTACCGGGGATTGAACTCAGGGGCACTTGACCACTGAGCCACATCCCCAGCCCTTTTTTTTTTTTTTTTTGTATTTTATTAGAGACTTGGTCTCACTGAGTTGCTAAATGCCTTGCCATTGCCGACGCTGGCTTTGAACTTCTGATCCTCCTGTCTCAGGTTCCCAAGTGCTGGGATTACAGGCGTGAGACACTGCGCCCGGCTGTTTGTTTTGTACCAGGGATTGAGTTCAGGGGCACTCGACCACTGAGCCACATCTCCAGCCCTTTTTTGTATATTATTTAGAGACAGGGTTCCACTGAGTCGCTTTTCACCTTGCTTTTTGCTGAGGCGCTCTCAGCCTCCCGAGCTGCTAGGATTACAGGCATGCACCACCATGCCCGGCAAGCATTGTTCTTAAAAACTCTCAGCTGAAAAACTATTAACAAGTCTCTACAATAAAGTTTGTTGCTAATAAGAGAATTCCTTTTGTGAATTTAGTATAAGCTAAGCACCCTCAATCTGAAAATCCAAACTTCTATAAAATGGAAAACTTTTTGATCACCAACATGATGCTGCAAGTGGAAAAATTCCATATCATGAAACTTTATTTCATCTACAAAATCATGAAAACTTGTATAAAATTACCATCAGGCTGTGTGTACATTAAAACACAAATGAGTTGTGTTCAGACTTGGGTCCTATTCTTAAGACACCTCATATGTATTTATGAATATTCTAAAATTGAAAAAAAAAAAAACAGTTCTAAAACACTTCTGATCCAAAGCATTTTAGGTAAGGAATACTCAATAAGTTTACAATAATTTATTTACAGAATTAGGGCAAAATAGTCAATTGTAAAACACTATGCATTACTTTTTTTTTTTTTTTTTACACAATACCTTTATTTTATTTATGTGGTGCTGAGGATTGAACCTAGGGCCTCACACATGCGTGACGAGCCCTCTACTGCTGAGCCATAGCTCCAGCCCCACTATGCATTACTTTTATGGTTTGAGTCTGAAATGTCCCCCAAAGGCTCATGTGTTAAAGGCTTGGTTCCCAATGCAGCAATGTTCAGAGGGGATTTTCAAAAGTGACTGGATCATGAGGGCTCTAACCTCATCCATGAGTTAACCCATTGAGGGATTCACAGACGAATGGATACTAGTAGGCGGTAAAAACTGTAGGAGGTGGGACCTAATTGAAGGGATTAGGTCCTTGGGGACATGCCCCTAAAAACTACATCTTGTCCCCAGCTGCTTTCCCCAGCTCCCTTCTTGCCACCATGAGGTGTGCAATTTTGCTCCACAACACCATGCCATGATATTCTCTATAGAAGCCCAGAGTGATGGGGACCAAGCAACTATTGAATTGCCTGAAACTGTGAGCCAAAATAAATCTTTCCTCCTTTAAATTGTTTTTCTCAGGTTATTTTGTCACAACAATAGAAATCTGACAAAATTATGGGGGTAAAAAAGTTACCTAAGCTCTTTGGAAATACCATCTCTTCTTTTTTTTTCTTCAGTCCTGGGGCAATCTACCAGTAAACTACACCCCTAGACCCCTCACACACATCCCATGCCCTTTTTTTTTTTCAATTTGGAGAAAGGGTCTTGCTAAGTTGCCAAGGCTGCCCTTAAACTTGCAATCCTGCTTCAGCTTCCTGAGTAGCTGGAATTACAGGTATGTGCCACCATGCCTCGCTGGAAATACTATTCGTTTTTTTTTTTTTTTTTTAATATTTATTTATTTGCTTTAGTTGTACACAATGTATTTTATTTGTATGTGGTGCTGAGGATTGAACCCGGGTTGCGCATGTACTCGGCGAGCGCTCTACCACTGAGCCACAACCCCAGCCCTATTTTTTTTTTAAAGTAATTTTTTTTAAAAAATTTTTTATTTGCTTTTAGTTGTACACAATGTGTTTTTACAGTGTGCTGAGGATCGAACCTGGGCCGTGCACATGCTAGGCAAGCGCTCTACCGCTGAGCCACAACCCCAGGACAGGAAATACTATTCTTTGAAGGAAAAAAATACTACACAAATCAATGCAAAATATGTATGCCCAAGTCTAATTAGTTTTGCTATCAGCTTAGTGTCAGTAAAACCTAATGGAAGCATGTTTTTTTCTGTTTTAGAACAAACAAATGCATCTTAAAAAAAAACAATGTTGCCAGGCACCGTGGCACATGCCTGTAATCCCAGCACTTGGGAGGCTGAAGCAGGAGGATAGCGAGTTCAAAGCCAGCCTCAGCAATGGAGAGGCACTTGGCAACTCGGTGAGACCTTGTCTCTAAAAAAATACCAAAAAAAGGGCTGGGGATGTGGCCCAGTGGTCAAGTGCCCCTGAGTTCAATCCCTGTACAAAAAAAAAAAAAAAAAAAAAAAAAAAAAAAAACAGTCACTGACTAGGGCAAACATGTACTTAGGTGATTATTCCATCTTTACCCACATACTGCCTCAGTTTCCTCCATTATTAGAGTATTTCCATACCAAGTTCTGTAGGTAATGCCAATTAATCACAAGGCAGAAAAACTGGCATGAATCTGACATTTTTTGAAGCACAGAATAAAAGACTTCATAGCTTTCAATGGCCTATTTTAAAGAAAAAAAAAAAAAAGCTGGTTCATTCAATAGCTCAGCAGCTTTAAAAACAAACACAAAGGTTTCATGCTGCCATGATTTTATTTTAAAGAACAATACTTGTGAAAGTCAGGTAAGTAACTGGGTAATAAAAGCAAAAAAAAAAAAAAAAAAAAAAAAAAAAAAAGACACAATTTCATGTAAGAAGTATATTAAGCAACTAAAAAGCCACCCTGTTTTCCACAGAAATTAGTCCTAAAGCTAACCTCAAAATTTTTCTTTTGTCTTGATTTTATTCTTCTTCCTTCCAGGAACACAGAGTACCATTCTATACGGCTAATAAAGTATTTCAAAGAGCTTTAGAAGGTGGCATTCCTTAGCCACCTACTTGTTTCAGGTGCATGCACCTCATCATTTAAAAATTCCAAAAAATTCTCTATGTAGTTAAATGTACAACATAACAATATGCTTCTATGTTTGGTCTAAGTAATGCCAGACACGGCAGCAAAAAGTGTTAGTTTATGGGTCACTATAAATCTCGTTCTGGGAGCTAGCTCTAGGAAAACTAATAAGTATTGAGCATAATTAACCTAATATTCACAATTATTAACTTGTTCCTGTACCTACCTTTGCTTTCTGTCCCACTGAAAAATTAGCCGTATTGTAGCAGCATGTCCCCAACTCTCCCCTGAAAGAAAAGAACGTAACTTTATATTGCCTTGCTGACTAGGCTAGTTCCTTAGAATACCTCTGACCAAATATAGTCTTTTTTTTATGCAATATCTTTATTTTGTTTTTATTTACTTTTATGTGGTGCTGAAGATCGAACCCAGTGCCTCACACGTGAGGCAAGCGCTCTACCACTGAGCCACACCCCAGCCTCTCAAATATAGTCTTACTTCATCAAATTTAACATAACAAGAGGGGCTGGGGTTATGTTATGTTAAATTTGGGGTTATGTTATGTTAAATTTGATGAAGTAAGACTATATTTGAGAGGCTGGGGTGTGGCTCAATGGTAGAGCGCTTGCCTAGCACGTGTGCGGCCCGGCTTCAATCCTCAGCACCACGTAAATATAAATGCATTGCATTGTGTACAACTAAAGCAAATAAATAAATATTTTAAAACAACAACAACAAAAAAAAAAAAACATAACAAGAACGCATTTGGGCCGGGCACAGTGGTGCACACCTGTAATCCCAGTGACTTGGGAGGCTGAAGCAGGAGGATCGTGAGTTCAAAGCCAGCCTCAATAATGGCAAAGCACTAAGCAACTCAGTGAGACCCTGTCTCTAAATAAAATACAAAATTGGGCTGGGAATGTGGCCCAGTGGTCGAGTGCCCCTGAGTTCAATCGCCATACCAAAAAAAAAAAAAAAAAAAAAAAGAAAAGAATGTATTTGGATTTAAAAATCCTGGGACGTGAGTCACGTGCTAAGATTAATAGAGTTATACCAATCTAGGGAAATACTACAAATCATTAGCCTCTTTGCTTCTAGGGAACTTATCCATATCATTCAGTGTATCAGTCTTCCATATCATCTCTCCTACTAACTCATTTTTGACCCCTAAAAGAAAAAAGAAAAAAAAAACCTAACAGAATATTCCTTTTTTTTTTTTTTTTTGTGGTACCAGGGATTGAACTCAGGGGCACTCGACCACTGGGCCACATCCCTGGCCCTTTTTGTATTTTATTTAGAGACAGGGTCTCACTGAGTTGCTAAGTGCCTCGCCATTGCTGAGGCTGGCTTTGAACTCGCGATCCTCCTGCCTCAGCCTCCCAAATTGCTGGGATTATAGGCGTGCGCCACCGCGCCCGGCCTCCTTTTTTTTTTTTTTAAGATGATCTATGTTGTCCATGCTGCCCTCAAACTCCTGGACTCAAGTGAGTCTCCTATATCAGTCTCCCAAGTAGCTGAAACTATAGATGTGCATCACTATGCCTGGCCAAAAAAAAAAAAAAATTCTTATAGATTTTAGTGGAAATACATCTTGTGGCATTTTGTTCTAACAAAATCATGCTAAGGCTAGGAACAGAGTTATAAGTCTACTCATGGTAGTATGATATGTATTTAAGTGGATTTACTCTTTTCTCTTTACTAACACTGTGAGGTTTTGATAGTAGTAGTCATTTTTTGAATATTTGTATTTCAGGTACCTGATAGAATAGTTGACAGAGAGTAAATACTCAGTAAATGTTAAATTAGTGAAAGGATCAGTGTCTCAGGGTATTGTGCTTGGTGCTAAGATTTGTCAATAAACAAAATAAATATCCTCTGCTTTCATGGAGCTTATAGCACTCAATAAAAATCAAATGAAAAGGCAGAAAATTTTGTTAAACTAAAAATGTTCATCTCATTAATTTACCTACCTAATGCAGGAACCAGCAAGGCCTGATTTTTATCAATCTTTGTTGTCATTTGATTGGTTAAAATTACCTACAAAAGCAAAAATGTGGGAAAGTCAGGTGAGTCTCCCCAAAATGATCAAGTACATTGTCCTGTGATTTCTGAATACAATAACTGCTAAAGAAAATGTTAAACACAAACATATTTAGATAATAAAAAATTTTCCAATAAATTTCTTTAAACATACCCATAAGGCCAGACGCGGTGGCACATGCCTGTAATTCCAATGATTTGGGAGGATGAAGCAGGAGGATCACAAATTCAAGGCCAGCCTCAGCAACTTAAGGAAGCCAAAGCAACTTAACCAGACCCTGCCTCAAAATAAAAAACAAAAAGGGCTGGGGATTTTTTTTAGTGGTTAAGTGCCCCAGGTTCAAATCTTTTTTTTTTTTTAATATTTATTTATTTACTTTAGTTGTACACAATGCAATGCATTTATGTTTACGTGGTGCTGAGGATCGAACCCGGGCCGCGCACATGGGAGGCGAGCGCTCTGCCGCTGAGCCACAACCCCAGCCCAGGTTCAAATCTTTAGTGCCAAAAAAAAAAAAGTATGCTCATAAAAATTAGTTATCTGAAAACATTCTTTTTTTCCCCCCATACTGGGGATGGAACTCAAGGCCTCAACCACATGCTCTACCACTGAGTTACACCCCAAGCCTAGCTGCCAAGTCTGGAACTTGCAACCCTCTTGCTTCAGCCTCCCAAGTAGATGAGACTACAGTTGTGTTCCACCACACCCAACACAATATTAGCTACTATTTATTGAGGGCTTGCCACAAACCCAGTAACCTTTTGGGTGCTAGACATATAAATACAAATATTAAACTTACCAGTTTTAGAACTAGAGAAATGAAGGCATGGAAAAAGTAGGCAACTTAACAAAGATCACAGCTGTTAAACAGAGCTGGTAGATCCCAAAAGAAGAGAAGATTGAGCCAGCTGTGGTGGTGCACACCTGTAATCCCAGCAGCTCAGGAGGCTGAAGCAAGGAGGATTGCGTGTTCAAAGTCAGCCTCAGCAACTTAGCAAGGTCCTAAGCAACTCAGTGAGACCCTGTCTCTAAATAAAATTTTAAAAAGGGTTAGGGATGTGGCTCAGTGGTTAAACACCTCTGAATTCAATCTCCCCTACCACTTAAAAAAATAATTAAAAAAAAAATAATCATCATCAATGGCAACAGGTGCATCAAAGCAACATCAAGAGTTGGTGTCACTCTCAGGAAAGAAAGTTGTACCTCTTCCTTGTTCACACTGCTCTACACATTCAGAGAAAATTTGTTTTTTTCAGTACTGGGTACTGAACTCAGAGCCACGTTACCACTGAGCTACATCCCCAGCCCTTTTTATTTTTATTATTTTGAGACAAAATCTAAGTTGCCCATGCTGACAATCAAACTTACAATCCTCCTGCATAAGCCTCCCAATTAGAAAACTTTTTAATAAGTAAGAACAGGAGTGGGTGGGTAGAAGGGTGGTATGATATAGCCAGTAAGAGGTTGGACTCTAGAGCAAAACTCTGCAGGTTCCTTACAATCTGTGACGTAATGTGAATTGCCTAACCTTGATAAGAACAGAGTTCTTTTTGTAGCTCAGTGGTAGAGTGCTTGCCTAGCATGTATGAGGAAGTGGGTTCAATCCTCAGCACCACATAAAAAAAATAAATAAAGGTATTGTATCCATCTATAACTAAAAAAAAATTAAGAAAAAAAATTTCAAGTTTTGTGTAAGTCAGTAAAATAACCAGAACAGCAGCACAATATCAGTAGTGGTAATGAATATTTATTGAGTAATGAATACATTCCAGAAACTTTTAAATACAATTTACTTTCATTATCTTATCTAATTTTTACAACTATTCTATAATGGGGTACTATTTATTCATTTACAGTATTTTTTTGTACTTTATTTTGGTACTCTATTTTTGCAGCTTTACCACTGAGCTGCATTCCCAGACTTTTTATTTTTTGTTCTGAGACAGGGTCTCCCAAAGTTATCTAGAGCTTTGCTGAATTGCTGAGACTGGCCTTAAGCTTCCAATCCTCCTGAGTCTCTTGGACTACAGGTGGCACCACTGCATGTGGCTAAATTGGATTATTATTCCAGTTTCACACATGAGAAATCAGAGGCTTAGAAAGATTGAGTCAGAGTTCTTTACAATCATTGCCTCCCTAGAATATCTTTATTCAAAGGAATAAAAACCTTAATGTTTTTATTTTTAGGAAGGAGACAAATATGGCATTAAAATTTATTTTACAAGCCGGGTGCGGTGGCGCACACCTGTAATCCCAGCACTTGGGAGGCTGAGACAGGAGAATCGCGAGTTCAAAGCCATCCTCAGCAATGGCGAGGCACTTAGCAACTCAGTGAGACCCTGTCTCTAATAAAAGACAAAAAAAAAAAGGCTGGGGATGTGGCCCAGTGGTCGAGTGCCCCTGAGTTCAATCCCCAGTACAAAATAAATAAATAAATAAATACATTTTACAGAGAAAAAACAAGTGAGAAAAAAATATGAGCTCTAAATTCATAAAGTTTAATACAAATAGAAGTAGGAAACTCAGTAATCAGATCAAATTCTAAATTAAAACTATAATACTTTGTTAGTAATAACCAGTTGTTGCTATACACAGAGATGGCCTTCAAACCTAAAAATATTGCTAATTCTCTTGGATGAAAAGTGGCCTATAGAAAAGATTCCATGTTTTGAAAATCACTTTATTTTTTGATTTTAGGGATTGAGCCCAGGGCCTTGATCATTCTAAGCATATACTCTACCTATGAGCTATCCCTCCACACAACCCCAACAGTAAATTTTTTTTTTTTTTTTTTTGGTGGTACAGGGATTAAATCTAGGGGCACTCTATCACTGAGTTACATCCGTAGCACACCCCCCATGCTTTTTATAAAATTTTTTTTCTTTCTACCACATTTTTTATTGGTGCATATAGATGTACATGATGATGGAACTTGTTGTTACATATTAGTACATACACAAGATAACAATATAATCTGAACAATATTCCACCCCAGCAATTCCCTGGTCCCTGTCCTTTTCCTCTATTCAACTGATCTCCCTTAGCTTTTCATGTGATTACCCCAGCACCTATCTTTTCCTTTTCCCTCTCTAGCTTCCACAAATGAGAGAAAACAGGACCTTCGACTTTCTGAGTTTGACTTATTTCCCTTAACATGATAGTATCAAGTTCTATCCGTTTTCCTGCAAATGATATAACTTCATTTTTCTTTTTTTGTACTGGGGATTGAACTCAGGGGCATCCAACCAGTGGGCCACATCCCCAGCCCTTTTTGTATTTTTATTAGAGACAGGGTCTCACTGAGTTGCTAAGTGCCTTGCCATTGCTGAGGCTGGCTTTGAACTCGTGATCCTCCTGCCTCAGCCTCCCAAGTGCTGGGATTACAGGCGTGCGCCACCATACCCGGCTTCATTTTTCTTTATGGCTGAATAAAACTCCACTGTGTACATATGTCGTTTTTTAAAAAATATTTATTTTTTAGTTGTAGTTGGACACAATACCTTTGTTTTATTATTTCTATGTGGTGCTGAGAATTGAACCCAGGGCCTCACACGTGCCAAGGCGAGCGTTCTACCTTTGAGCCACAACCCCAGCCCATATGTCATATTTTCTTTTATCCATTCTCTGTTGACAGACACCTAGACTGATTCCATAGTTTGGCTAATGTGAATTGTGCTATTATAAACATTGGTATGCATGTATTGCTACAGTATGCTGACTTTAATTCTTTAGGATAAATACTGAGGAGTGGAATATCTGGGTCATACGCTGGTTCCATACCTAGTCTTTTGAGGAACATTGATACTGATTCCCATAGTGGTTGTACTAATTTACAATCTCTCCAACAGTGTAAAAGTGTTCCCTTTTCTCCATATCCTCTCCAACATTTATTATTGTTCATATTCTTTTCTTTTTGTACTGGGAATTGACATACCCAGCCCCTTTTTTGTATTTTATTTAGAGACAGTGTCTCACTGAGTTGCTTAGGGTTTCTCTAAGTTGCTGAGATTGGCTTTGAACTCATAATTGTCTTGCCTCAGCCTCCCAAACCACTGGGATTACAAGCATGCGCCACTGTGCCCAGCCAAAAATGGTTATTCTAAACATTCTTCCAATACTGAACTTCCCTCCAGAAAGAAGACAGTTACTTTTGCAAGCTGAAACTGATAAAGAAAAAAATTCTCTGAAAAGGAATAAAAGCTGCCTACTTAAAAAAAAAAAAAAAAAGTTTCCATTAGACTAAGAAAGACAATGCTGTTCAAGATGTGAGGGCGATCTGACTATAAAATCTGTCAACCATTCATCACCAGGGTTGATTCAGCTGACTCTGAATGGCTAGAAAGGCATCCCTTTCCTCTCTCACCACTCCCTGTGCATCCCTCCCAAAACTGCATGCTTGGTCCAAGAGGGAGATCTTCCCTGATAAAGGAGGACTGTTCTTCAGTCAAGGGTATATGAGTAGCTGCGTTTCCCTGCTAGAGCCTCCAAACAAGCTCACAAGAAAAGGCTGTTTGGGCTGGGGAGAAAGCTCATTGGTAAAGCACTTGCCTAGCATGCATAAGACCCTGGGTTCAATATCCATCACCACATAAAAAATAAACAACAATAATAAAATGACTAAAAGAAAAGAAAAGGCTGTTTGGCTGTTTCTATTGCAATGGCAACATAACTAAAATTTTTGTTTAGCTAGAAATAACTCTGTAGTTCATTTAGATCTCAATCAGATACTAAATGAATTACATGACTTTTTAAAATTACTCACTCCTTAAATGCCATAGTACCTTCCTCATTTGTTTCCTCACAACAGGCCTCTCAGAACAAGCTAGGCAGGAATTTAAATTGGTAATTAACTGAAGTGTATGACTAACCAGTGTCCCCAAAATGCTGAATAATACTTCTTACTGTACATTCTGCCTAAGTCTTAGCATCTAGAATATTTGCTTATGCCCACACTTTTTATTTAGAGGTGTGATGTCCAGATCCATGGCCATTAGTCACACATACCTTTTTAAAAGTTAAATTAAAACTAGAAATGCAGTTCCTCAGTAGCATTAGCCATATTTCAAGTACTCAAAGGTCTAGACTACACATTTCTATCTTTTCAAAAGTTTTATTGGCCAGAGCTGATTCATGGTATTTAGCTTATCCATTACATATATTTAAGAAAATGAACCAGCTGTCCAACATCCTTAAATTCAATTGTGAATGATTAGCATATCTTTACAAAATAATTATACTATTTCTACAAAAATGTTGGACTTAGCATGGTGCAAATGACCATGTAATTACTCCAAGGTTCTAATAAATAAATCTTTAAAACAGTAAAGTTAAACAATCATTTTGAAATGATAAACTTCAGAGCTTTAAAAATACTATCACGCGGGGGCTGGGGTTGTGGCTCAGTGGCAGAGTGCTTGCCTCACACATGTGAGGCACTGGGTTCAATACTCAGGATCGCATATAAATAAACGTCCATTAACAACTAAAAGTTATTTTTTAAAAAATACTTTCACTGGGCTGGGTTGTGGATCAATGGTAGAGTTCTTGCCTAGCACATGTGAGGCACTAAGTTCGATCCTCAGCACCACATGAAAACAAATAAATAAAGATTAAATTCTAACAAACAAAAACTTTCACTATCCAAATGTCCTTCAACTGATGATAAACAAAATGTGATATATTCAGAAAATGCAAAACTATTTAGTCATTAAAAGAATAATGAAAGCCGGGCGTGGTGGCTCACGCCTGTAATCCCAGCACTTTGGGAGGCTGAGGCAGGAGGATCCCGGGTTCAAAGCCAGCCTCAGCAATGGCGAGGCACTTAGCAACTCAGTGAGAGCCTGTCTCTAATAAAATACAAAAAAGGGCTGGGGATGTGGCCCAGTGGTTGAGTGCCCCTGAGTTTCAATTCCCGGTACCACAAAAAAAAAAAAAAAAAAAAAAAAAAAAAGAATAATGAAGCTGGGTGTGGTGGCACATGCCTGTAATCCCAACACTTGGGAGGCTGAGGCCGGAGGATCGCGAGTTCAAAGCCAGCCTCTGCAATGGTGAGGCACTTAGCAACTCAGTGAGACCCTGACTCTAATAAAATACAAAAAACGGCTGGGGATTTGGCCCAGTGGTCAAGTGCCCCTGAGTTCAAACCATGGTTCAAAACAAACAAAAAAAAGAATATTGATGGCATGGTAGTACCCGCCCATAATCCCAGTGATTTAGGAGGCTGAGGCAGAAGGATTATAGGTTTAAGGCTAGACCCAGCAACTTAACAAAATCCCAAGTGGCATGGTGAGACCCTGTCTCAAAATAGAAAGTAATGGGGCTGGGGTTGTGGCTCAGCGGCAGAGCGCTCGCCTCGCACGTGCGCGGCCCGGGTTCGATCCTCAGCACCACGTAAACATAAATGCATTGCATTGTGTACAACTAAAATAAATAAATAAATATTTAAAAAAAAAAAAATAGAAAGTAATGCCGGGCGCGGTGGCTCACGCCTGTAATCCCAGCACTTTGGGAGGCTGAGGCAAGAGGATCACGAGTTCAAAGCCAGCCTCAGCAATGGCGAGGCACTTAGCAACTCAGTGAGACCCTGTCTCTAATAAAATACAAAAACGGGCTGGGGATGTGGCCCAGTGGTCGAGTGCCCCTGAGTTCAATCCCTGGTACCAAAAAAAAAAGTAAAAGCGGGGCATGGGGTACATGTTTGTAATCCCAGTGGCTTGAGAGGCTGAGACAGGAGGACAGAAGTTCAATGCCAGCCTCAGCAAATTAGCAAGGCCCTAAACAACTTAGCAAGACCTTGTCTCAAAATAAAAGATAAAAAGGGCTAGGGAACTAGCTCAGTAGTAAATAGCCCCTGAGTTCAATCCTCAGTACCAAAAAGAAAAGAAAAATAGGCTGGGGATGTGGCTCAGTGGTAAAGCACCTCTGGGTTCAAGCACTAATATCAATAAAATAAAATAAATTAATAAAAAGATACTGATATGTGCTATATAACATGGATGAATCTATGGTTTTTTTTTTGATATGCTAGGCAAGCATTCCACGACTAAGCTATATCCCCAGTTCAACATGGGTGAGTACTGAAAACATTATGCTAAGTGAAAAAAGCCACACATAAGAGGCCATATATTATATGATTCTATTTATATGAAACATCCAGCAGAGACAAATGCAAAGAGACATAATGCAGATGAGTGGTTGTTAGGGACTAAGGGGAGGGCAGAATGATTTTTGTTTTTAAATCTGGAACTACACTTCATGGAATTACTTTCCCTGTATATGACATCAAGTTTGCAACAGAATAAATTTCCATGAGATCTTAGAGAAGAACGTAAAGGAATATACATTTTTAAAAAAATATTTATTTATTTGCTTTAGTTGTACACAATGCAACGCATTTATGTTTACGTGGTGCTGAGGATCAAACCCGGGCCGCGCACGTGCTAGGCAAGCACTCTACTGCTGAGCCACAACCCCAGCCCAGGAATATACATTTTTAATAGTCTGAAGATCATTGTGGAGCAGAGATTTCTTTTTGGGAGTGCCTAGAAATGTCCTAAAATTATAGACAGTGGTGATGGGTCCATGACTTCCTGAATTTGCCCCAAACATTCAATTATATACTTTAAAAGATCGTGAGTTTTAGGACATGGGAATTATATCTTATTGAAGCAGTTATAAAATTTTCTGGTAATAACTAAAGAAATACATGTGAGGGGAAAGGGTACTGGGGATTGAACTCAGGGGCACCAGACTACTGAGCCACATCCCTAGTCCTATTTTGTATTTTATTTAGAGACAGGGTCTCGTTGAGTTACTTAGCATCACACTTTTGATGAAGCTGGCTTTGAACTCTTGATCCTCCTGCCTCAGCCTCCCAAACTGCTGGGATTACAGGCATGTGCCACCAAGCTTGGCTAGAAATACATGTTTTTAAAAAAATGTAGTTTTTTAGTTGTAGATGGACAACTAAATAAATAAATGCCTTTATTTTTATTTATTTATCTTTATGTGGTGCTGAGGATTGAACCCAGTGCTTCACACATGCTAGGCAAGTGCTCTACCACTGAGCTACAACCCCAGCCCTAGAAATACATTTTTAAAAGGACTTTCCTAGCCGGACATGGTGGCATAGGTGGCAGAGGCCTGTAATCCCAGTGGCCAGGGAGGCTAAGACAGGAGGATTGCAAGTTCAAAGCCAGCCTCAGCAATTTAGCAAGGCCCTAAGCAACTCAGCAAGACCCTGGCCTCATTTCATTTTGGCAAAGAGTTAAAAGACTGGTAATGCCAAAGGGTAAGAAAGATGTGGGAAAACAAGAATTTCCATTCATTGCTAAAAGAGAATATATTTGGGCCGGGCACAGTGGCGCACACCTGTAATCCCAGCACTTTGGGAGGCTGAGGCAAGAGGATCATGAGTTCAAAGCCAGCCTCAGCAATGGTGAGGCACTTAGCAACTCAGTGAGACCCTGTCTCCAAATAAAATGCAAAAAAGGGCTGGGGATATGGCCCAGTGGTCGAGTGCCCCTGAGTTCAATCCCCAATACCACAAAAAAAAAAAGAGAATATATTTGGAACATGCTTTCTGAGAGTTAATTTAATAGTATGAAAGAAGGGGCTGGGATTGTGGCTCAGCAGCAGAGCGCTCACCTAGCACGTGCGTGGCCTGGGTTTGATCCTCAGTGCCACGTAAAAATAAATGCATTGTGTACAACTAAAGCAAATAAATAAATATTTTTAAAAATAGTATGAAAGAAAATGCTTAAACAAAATGCTCAAAAATGGATTCTTTTGCCAGGTGTGGTGGCACATACCTGAAATCTCAGCAACTAGGGAGGCTGAGCAGAAGGTTGCAAGTTTGAGGCCAGCCTCAGCAGCTCTGCAAAACCCTAAGCAACTTAGATCCTGTCTCACAAAACAAACAAACAAACAAACAAAAAAACAAAAAAAAACCAAAACAGGCTGGGGGTATAGCTCAGTGGTAAAGTGCACCTTGGTTCAATTCCTAGTTCTATAGGGAGGGGGAAAAAAAAAGATTCCTTTGGTTTAATACTTTCACATTAAGAAATTTACTCTAGTTGGGCATGGTGGCATACACCTATAATCCCAACAACTCAGGAGGCTGAGACAGGAGGATTCCAAGTTCTAGATCAACCTCAGCAACTTAGCAGCACCCTGTCTCAAAACTAAACATTTTAAAAAGGGGTAGAAATATAGCTCAGTGGTAGAGCATCTTTGGGTTTGGTCCCTAGTACCCCCACCCAAAAAGAAAGAAATTGATTTGAAGCCAGATACAGTAGCATGTGCCTGTAACTCCCAGCCACTAGGGAGGCTGAGTCAGGAAGATTTCAAGGTTGAGACCACATTGGAAAACTTTAACAAGAATCTGTCTCAAAATAAGACATAAAAAGAGCTGGGGACATAGCCCAGTACTTGAAGGCTTGCCTAGCATGAATGAAGCCCTGGGTCCTATTCCCAGGACCACAGAAAGATAAAAGAGGAAAAAGAAAAAAAATGAAGATGAAGCTATTTCTGTTAAAACAAAAACCTAGTTAGGTACAGTGAAACATCCATGTAATCTCAGCTACTCAGCAGGCTGAGGCAGGAGGATCTCAAGTACAAGTCCAGTCTGGATAACACAGTGATATTCAGTCTTGGGAAAATAAATAAATAAACTTAAAAAACTGTGCAACCCATTAGTCTTGAGTGCCCTCTACTGGAGATTTTCATTGATTCAGATATTAACAACGCTAAATTAACGGCAAAAATTAATTAAAACATAGAAGCTATCATTCTCAGAATATGGCAAAAAATCCGAAACTCAAAGAAAATATGTATGTTTTAAACTTTACAGAGGGAATTCTTTATTAACTTATGATGTAATACAGGGATGTGTTTAAAGACTCTAATCAGGGTAAAAACAAAAGAAATTAAGTAAAACAGTTTGATCTTCCATCTGCCTCCTAGACAAGAATATGTTTGTCAGTGGTGGGATTAGGTAGCAGAGTGGAAAGTAATGGTAAACAGGTGGTTAATAGTTTAAAAAAATAAAGAAGCCACATGTGGTATGTGCCTGTAATTCCAGCTACTCAGGAGACTAAGGCAGGATTATAAATTCAAAGCTGGTCTGGTATTTTGTGTGATATCAAAGACAAAAAAAAAAAAAAAAGCTTACTAATTTAATCTCTTCATTTCTGAGCTTATATTTACCTCTCTCTTCACATTCAAATCTCAAAGAGTTGGCTCTACCTGAACACATTAGGTTGCTTACATTATATTTTTCAATACATGATCCTATGATTATTTACTAATGAAATTATCAAATACTCAATAAATAAAAATTAGGATGTTAGAAGGCCTTACTCAGAAACACCAAATATATATTTAGATAAAGAAAACAATACAATTACCAAATGTGGCACTTATTAATCAAGGTCTGTTTTTTAAAAATTACATTAATTATGCTTGTTAGTTTGCAGGAAAATGAACACAAAACACTTATGACTAGTATTAATTCTTTTTATAAACCAAAATAAAACAACCTTCAAAATTGTGTCCAGCGGGTATGGTGCTGTAGTCCACCTTTTTTTTTTTTTTTTTTTTTTTTTGGTACCAGGGATTGAACTCAGGGGCACTCGACCACTGGGCCACATCCCCAGCCCTTTTTTGTATTTTATTAGAGACAGGGTCTCACTGAGTTGCTAAGTGCCTCGCCATTGCTGAGGCTGGCTTTGAACTCGCGATCCTCGTGTCTCAGCCTCCCAAAGTGCTGGGATTACAGGCGTGCGCCACCGCGCCCGGCTGTAGTCCACCTTTAATAACCCCAGCACCTCAGAAAGCTGAAGCAGGAGAATCAAAAGTTCGAAGCCAAGCCAGGCACAGTGGCGCACACCTGTAATCCCAGCACTTGGGAGGCTGAGGCAGGAGGATTGTGAGTTCAAAGCCAGCCTCAGCAATGGTGAGGGACTTAACAACTTGTTAGATTCCGGGCAGGTTAACTTTGTCTAACACAACTCTGTGAGTTTTTTTATTCTAATAAAATACAAAAAAGGACTGGGGATGTGGCCCAGTGGTCGAGTGCCCCTGAGTTCAAACCCCGGTACCAAAAAAAAAAAAAAAAAAAGTTTGAGGCCAGCCTCAGTAACTTAGTGAGACCCTGTCTCAAGATAAAAAATTTAAAAAGGGCTGGAGAATGTGACTCAGTGACAAAATACCTCTGGTTTCAATCCACAGTACCAAGACACAACAAAATAGGACAAAACCAAAAAAACCCTGCATGTACGTATTTTTTTCCTTTTTAGTAAGGCAAAATCTACCTTGGTATTTGTACATTAATATTTTATATAGTCAACTTTACTAAAAAAACTCTCTTGACCAGTAATACTTACAGCTAATCTGTGATTATTTGCAAGGCTGATCATTTGCTGGGCTAGGCCATTTAGTAATCGAGTTCGAAGGGAAAGGTCATCAAGGTCATGACGAAAAGGAAAAGCAATGCCATCTACTATCACTAATCGAACCTAAAAAAAGAGATAATGATAATATCTAATAAAAATGGTATCCAAAAAGCATAATTCATTACAGAAAAATACTTTAAAATCCAGGGTTTTTTTTTTTTCTAACTCCTCAAAGAAAGTCTTTCATTTGGAAAGTTATAAATCTATTTATACAATGATTTCTGAAATAATTACCAAAAATTAAAAGGCACTCTGTTTTGACAATTTAACTCAAAAAGAAAAATAATAACAATTTTCCTATAGCTTGGCAGTATACACAGCTTTTATGGAGATATTTTAAACTGATAAAGCACATTTAAATTCTTGGTAAAGGACTGGAGGTAAAGGGCTCAGTAGGAGAACATTTGCCTACCATGCATGAGGCCTGGGTTCAATGCCCAGCATCTCAAAATAAATAAATAAATAAATAAATAAAACAAATTTCTACATTAAATATACCAATTTTATGCACATATGTATGTATTTTGGCATTTGGAGTCAAACCCAGGGCCTTGTGCACCCTAAGCACACATTTCTACCACTAAGGACACCCCTCGCCCAATTAAACATAACAATTTTATTGTCAGGGTTCCTGTTATATTAGAAACAAAACAAAACAAACAATAAAACCCTCTTCAGCAGATGTAGGCATGGTGACCCATACCTACAGTCCTTTATACGGGAATACTAAAGAATGACAGCCTAGTGAATATTGTCTCTTCTTCCATACTATGATCAATGGCATCAAATCAATAGCTTGAAATTATCCATAATGGGAGTATTTTTTCCATGGAAACTAGCAAACAAATCAGCTACAGATCTGAGCTTATTTATTATCTATTAAAAGTCTACTTAATAATATGAAGTAGAAAATGTCCAAAACAGAATTTTAAAATGTGTTGTATCTGTAGCCATTACATTGTGAATTTCACGAAAAATCTAGGAAATATTCATCCAGGCACAGTGGCACACATCTGTAATCCCAGGGGCTTGGATGGCAGAGGCAGGAGGATCGCAAGTTTGAGGCTAGCGTCAGCAATTTAGCAAGGCCCTAAGCAACTTAGTGAGACCCTGTCTCAAAATAAAAAATAAAAAGGAGTGGGGATGTGGCTCAGTGCCCCTGGGTTCAATCCTAAGTACGCAAAATAAATAATTTTTTTAAATAAAAATAAAAAAGGGGGGCTGGGATGTGGCTCAGCGGTAGGGCGCTCGCTTAGCACGTGAGCGACCCGGGTTCGATCCTCAGCACAACGTAAAAATGAATGCATTGTGTACAACTGAAGCAAATAAATAAATATTTTTTTAAAAATAAAAATAAAAAAGGGATGGTGATATAGCACCCTTGGGTTTAGTCTCTACTACCCGGAAGGGAAAAAAAAGTCAATTCAGCAAAACAAAATGAAACCTAACCACTTTTCTTGTTTTATTTTTATCATACTGGTTAACTTAAGCAAAAATGTAACCAACATTCATTTTTATAACAGTACTTGTTCATTAATGATATAGGCAACTTCTTATATCACTTGACTATTCAACAGATTATTAAACATAGTCAAGTGGCTATGGGTAGCTTGATTTTCCAAATCATGGCATAGGTTGGATATGAATACAATTTTAGAAAAATTAAAATCAACAAAAACCTCATACACTGTTGGTGAGAATGTAAAAAAAAATAAATAAAGTAACACTTTGGCCCCCAAAAAGTTGAAACACAGGATGACCATATGATTCAGCAATTCTACTACTAGACATACCCAAAGAAACCTAAAAAATGGTGCTATAACAAATATTTATAAATACATGATCATAGCAGCACTATTCACAACTGCCAAAAGATAAGAAATAATCCAAGTATCTATCAACTGATGAAATGATAAACAATTTGTACTATATACATATAATGGAATATTATTTAAAAAAGAATGAAATTCTGACACATGCTATAATGCAGATGAACTCTGAAAACATCTAAGTGGAAAAGCCAGACATAAAGGTCATATATTATATGAAATATCCAGAATAGGTAAATCTACAGAAACAGAACATGGACTGATAGTTGCAGGGGATTAGAAGAAAACAATAGGGAACAACTAAGTAACAGATAGAGCCTTTCCTTCTTTTTTTTTTTTTTTTTTTGGTACTGGGGATTGAACTCAGGGGCACTCAAACACTGGGCCACATCCCCAGCCTTTTTTTTTTGTATTTTTATTAGAGACAGGGTCTCACTGAGTTGCTAAGTGCCTTGCCATTGCTGAGGCTGGCTTTGAACTCGTGATCCTCCTGCCTCAGCCTCCCAAGTGCTGGGATTACAGGTGTGTGCCACCACACCCGGCTGTCTGAGCCTCTCCTTTTGAAGTGGTAAAAATGTTTTTTTAGAACTAAAAATGGTGGTTGTTCAACATTGTAAATATACTAAATGCACAGAATTGTTCATTTTTTAAATTCTTCTTCTTCTTCTTTTGTTTGCAGTTCTAGGATTGAACCTAGGGACCTGAGCATGGTAAGTAAAAGTTGCTCCACTACCAAGTTATACCCTTGACCCCAGATTGGTCACTTTAAAATGATGAATTTTGTTATGTGAATTTCACTTTTTAAAAATATCAAATCAATGAAAGTGTATAAGAATTAATGGCTATATGAAATTTATAATAAAGAGTACTGAACATTTTATCATTAATAATAAATTGTGTGCTACGTATCCTTATGTAGGTGGCACATGCCTATAATGCCAGTTACTTGGGAGCAAAAATTATAATAATCTTGTGTACATGCATAAATACCCCCCCACACACACACCCCAGAAAGCCAGTTGTTAAATATTTACCAGGAGGGGGCTGGGGCTATAGCCCAGTGGCAGAGCACTTGTCTAGCATGTGTGAGGCACTGGGTTCGATCCTTTACACCACATAAAAATAAACAAATAAAATAAAGGCATGCTGTCTATCTACAACTACAAAAAAATTTTTTTAAATGAATAAATAAAAATAAATATTTTGGGGTTGGGATTGTGGGTCAGCAGTAGAGCGCTCACCTAGCACATGCCCGGCCCGGGTTCGATCCTCAGCACCACGTAAAAATAAACGCATTGTGTACAACTAAAGCAAATAAATAAATATTTTTTAAAAATAAAGTAAAGCCGGGCGCAGTGGCGCATGCCTGTAATCCCAGCACTTTGGGAGGCTGAGGCAGGAGGATCGCGAGTTCAAAGACAGCCTCAGCAATGGCGAGTAACTTAGCAACTCAGTGAGACCCTGTCTCTAAATAAAATACAAAAAAAAGGGCTGGGGATGTGACCCAGTGGACGAGTGCCCCTGAGTTCAATCCCCGGTACCACAAAAAAAATAATAATAATAAAAATAAAATAAAATAAAGCCGAGCGCGGTGGCGCACGCCTGTAATCCCAGCACTTTGGGAGGCTGGGGCAGGAGGATCGTGAGTTCAAAGCCAGCCTCAGCAATGGCGAGTCACTTAGCAACTCACTGAGACCCTGTCTCTAAATAAAATACAAAAAAGGGCTGGGGATGTGACCCAGTGGTCGAGTGCCCCTGAGTAAAATCCCCGGTACCACAAAAAATAAATAAATAAATAAAATGAAATAAAATAAATAAATATTTACCAGCAGACCAATGGAGAAGTAAGAGGAATTGGTCAAAAAGTCAGGCTTAGTGGTACATGCCCATAATCCCAGCTACTGTGCAGGCTAAAGCAGAAGAATCTAAAATTCCAGGCTAGTTTAGACAATTTAATGAGACTTTATCTCAAAATAAAATTTAAAAAGGGCTGGGAGTATAGCTCAGTGGTAGAGCACTCTCCTAGCATGCACAAGGCTCTCAGTTCAAACTCTAGTACCACTAGTCTTTTATATTTATTAGGTGATTCTCAAAGCCAGGTGATTGGATGACATAATTGAACTGACAAAAACAAAAATAAAAATAAAAATAACAATTAACCAAGAGTTCTGTATCTGGCAAAAGTATTCTTCAAAAATGAAAGCATGTGTGGTGGCACATGCCTATAATGCCAGTTACTTGGGAGGCCGAGGTAGGAGAACTGCAAGTTTGAGGCTAGCCTGGGCAATTTAGTTAGACCCTACCTCAAAATAAAAAATAAAAAGGGTTGGGTATGTAGCTGAGCAGTAGAGTGCCCCATGTTTCAATTCCTAGTACCTTAAAAAACAAATTTTAAAAACCCCATAGGTGATATCAAAGTTGACTCTTATAATTTTAGTTCTATATATCCTATAAACTACTACCAACAGTGAATACTGAATCACTGTTCCCAAGGAAAATAAAGAGTTAGGTTTCAATGAACCTCTGGTTACATTTTTCATCAACTGATTAACACATGTCCCCCACCTCCCACCCTTTTTTTTTTTTCAATACTGAGGACTGAACCCAGGACATTCTATCCTACTCTGAGCTATATCCTCAGCTCTTTTTGCTTTTTATTTTGAGACAGAGTCTTGCTAAATTGCCCAGGCTGCCTCCAACTTGTGATGCTCCATTCCTATCTCAGCCTTTCGAGTAGCTGGGATTATAGGCATGCACCACCACACCAAGCTACATAACCTTATTTTATGTGTATTACTGTTTAAAACATTTATTATATGTTCATTTATTAACATTGAACTCAGGACCAACTGCACAATAACTTACCCATGAATAAAATTTATTTAATCCCAGCAGTTTGGGAGGCTGAGACAGGAGAATCCTGAGTTCAAAGCCAGCCTCAGCAATGGTGAGGAGCTAAGCAACTCAGTGAGAACTTGTCTCTAAATAAAATACAAAATAGGGTTGGGGATGTGGTTCAGTGGTCAAGTGCCTCTGAGTTCAATCCCCAGTACCAAAAAAAAGCCCTAAAAACTTATCTAATACATGTATTTTTTCCATAAGGCATAATACAGCCTTCCTGTGCTTAGAAACACTATCCAGAAGTTAAGCACTACACCTGACAGATATTTTAAACATTTAAATCACCAACAAAAAGAAAAAAATGCAGCATTAAAAAGAACACAGAGGGCCGGGCGTGGTGGCTCACGCCTGTAATCCCAGCACTTTGGGAGGCTGAGGCAGGAGGATCGTGAGTTCAAAGCCAGCCTCAGCAGTGGCGAGGCACTTAGCAACTCAGTGAGACCCTGTCTCTAAATAAAATACAAAAAAGGGCTGGGATGTGACCCAGTGGACGAGTGCCCCTGAGTTCAATCCCCGGTACCACAAAAGAAAAAGAAAAAAAAAAAAAAAAAAGAACACAGAGGGGCTGGGGTTGTGGCTCAGCAGTAGAGCGTTTGCCTAGCATGTGCGCGGCCCAGGTTCGATCCTCAGCACCACGTAAACATAAAATACATTGCATTGTGTACAACTAAAGCAAATAAATAAATATTAAAAAAAAACAAATAAATATAAAAAAAGAACACAGAAAAATGATACTCATGTTTACGACATGAGAGCTAAAACAAGAAGGTAAGCATCATCTTTAACCTCAGCTAGGAATGTGTTGGGAGGAAAATCAATTTTTCACATAGTATAAATGTCTGTAACTATGAAATGAATTTTTTCCCTCTAATATTCATAGGTTAAAACCATATCCCCAAAAGTGTCTGTATTTAGAGAAAGGGCCTCAAAAGAAATAATTAAGGTTAAATGAGGTCATAAAATATATATGGATCTGATGAAATTAGTGAACCAGATACTAGGTTCAGTGATGCATGCTGTAATCTGTGACTGGTGAGGCTGAAGTAGGAGGGGATCTGAGTTTGAGGCAAGCCTCAGAAATTTAGAGATCTTATCACAAAATTAGAATAAAAAAAGCTGGGAGATAGCTCAGTGGTAGAATACCACTGGGTTCAATCCCTAGTACCCCCCCACACACACACAGAAAGTGTTAGGATAGTAATGGAGGCCCCCAGGCAGGCTGGAATGTTAGGATAGAAACCCCAGCCCCCAGGGCTGGGGTTGTGGCTCAGCGGCAGAGCACTCGCCTCGCACGCACGTGTGCGGCCCGGGTTCGATCCTCAGCACCACATAAACATAAAAGCATTGCATTGTGTAGAACTAAAATAAATAAATAAATATTAAAAAAAAAAAAGAAAGAAACCCCAGCCCCCAGGCAAGCTAGGATGTTAAGCCCTGAGGCGGGCTATTTGCTCCAACAAGGACGTAGGTAATTCGAGGCTTCTCTTTGTTCAGGGTGAATTTCGCACACAGGCAATGACATAGGTAATGCTATATAATCTGAGGCTTTCCTTTGTTCGGGGTCTTGCGCTTCCTGCGTGTCTGCAGGAGAGCTTGACCCCAGCTAGCTGGCTCAATAAACTCCATTTGTGTATTACATTACTGACCACCTCTTTGTGGTTCGTGGGAAAATTAGCGAAACTGGACCCTAACAAAAGCTCACCAGAAAGCTCACTCCCTGTCTCCCACCTGAGGACACTGAAGCCAGAATCTGACAGGCAGTCAGTATAGAAAGGTAAATAGACTCAGGTCAGATCAAGAAAGCCAATTTTGAGAACTGGAAAGTTGGAGGCTATCCCTTGAGGGATTGGAATGTTAATTCCTTCAGAGCACTTCCTCCACCCTTATCAAGAACCTGCCCCTGCCCCAACCTGTTGCCAAGGTAACCCGTCCCAGGAATTGTTCCTCCCTACAGGGAATTATAAAGTTGTTAATTAATGTGCGCAGGGCTGCACCATCCTGCCCCTTCCCCCTTCAGCCCATCTGCTTCTCACCTTTTGGCCATCCCACCCAGCATTCCAGAGCCTGGTCACTGGGCCTGTTCACTTACGCAGGAAGGAGAAAGATAAGGGAAAGAGAGAAGGAGAACAACAAAGGAAGCCCAGGACATACAAAAAGGGCAGACAGCCTCGCTTCTTGGGATACCAGGATACCAGCAATGGCCCCTTCTCCCTCCTGGGAGAAGTCTATGTTGCCCCTTTTAAATAAACCCTTCTTTATATGCTTGCCTCGGCGTGCTTCTCTAATGTTCAAACTTCAACATTTGGGGGAGCAGAACTCATCACCAACAACCAGCCGACATCAACACAACAAAAAGATGCCTTCTACAAGCTAAGAGAGCCTTCACAAGAAACTAAATCAGCCAGAACCTTGATCATGGACTTCTGTTATGTAAATCATTCAAATCTATGATATTTTTAGTATGGCAGCCAGAGGTGACTAAAACACATTATAGTATCAGGACTTGAGGAACTATTGTCACAAATACCAGAAAATGTAGAGTGGCTTTGGAACAAAGTAATGGGTTCAAACTGGAAGAGTTTTGAGATGCTTGCTAGAAATATGGACATTTTACACACACACACATACACAGGTAAATAGTACAGATGATACTGAGCAGGCACTGTGGCATACGCCTGAATACCAGCAACTTGGGAGACTGAAGCAGGAGGATCACAAGTTCAAGGCCAGCCTCAGCAACTTAGTGAGGCCCTGTTTCAAAATAAAAAAATAAAAAGAGCTGGGGATGTGGTTCAGTGGTAAAATGCCCCTGGGTTTAATCCTCAGTACCTTAAGAAATAAAACATAAAGGGGAGGGGGTTGATTCTGGGAAGGTCTTAAACAGAAATGAGAAACATGTAATTTGAAATTAGAGGAAAGGTGATCCTTGTTAAAAGTGGCAAAGAACTTGGCTGCTGTATTCTAGTGATTTGTGGAAGATAAAACATGGGAGACAGGAGGATCGCAAGTTCAAAGCCAACCTCAGAAGTGGCAAGGCACTTAGCAACTCAGCGAGACCCTGTCTCTAAATAAAACACAAAAAAGGGCTGGGGATGTGGCCCAGTAGCCAAGTGCCCCTGAGTTCAATCCCCAGTACCAAAAACAAACAAACAAACAAGGGAGAGAAGAAAACTGGCTATTTAGCTGAGATTTCTAAAAGTGTTAGGAGAGGCTTGGTTCCTCTTTGAAGCCTATAGCAACAGAGGGATGAATTGAAAGAGGAATTGGTAAGCAAAAAAGAACCAGTACCTAGCCAGCCATAGCAGCAACTCTGGAGGCTGAGGCAGGAGGACCACAGTTTGAGGTCATCCTCAGCAACTTAGCAAGACCCTGTCTCAAAATTAAAAAAAAAAAAAAAAAAAAGACTGGAGTGTAACATAGATAAGTGATAAAGTGCCCTGGGTTCAATCCTCAGTACTGGAATGCAAATATCTACCTGATGCCAGTCCTACCACTGTATTTTAGAAGCACATAACTTCTCTGGTTTCACAGGTTTACAGCTGGAAAGGAATTCTGCCTCAGGGTGAATTTGAGTCTACCAACATATTTGGATGAGACTTTAGATTAGACTTTAGAATTGATACTGGAACCAGATAAAACTTTTGGGGTAACTGTGATCTAATAGATGTATTTTGCATGTAAGAAGAACATGAATTTGGGGAGGGCTAGGGGAAGATGCTAAGGCCTGAACTGTGTCCCCCTAAAATTCATGCTGAACCCTTAATATACAACCTAACTGTATTTGGAGAACAGGCTTCTAAGTAAGTAAGTAAGGTTAAATGTTAAATGGGGTCATAAAGATGGGGCCTTGATCCTTCAGGATTAGTGTCCTTATAGGTAGAGACAGCATGCACATGCACATGCACTCTCACTCACTCTCATGCTGTCTCTCTTTCCCCTTCTATCTTACTCACAGCCTCTCTCTCTCTCTCTCTCTCTCCCTCCCTCCCTACCACATGAGAACACAGTGAAAAGGTGACTGTGAGCCAGGAAGAAAGCTTTTGCCAGCAAGCAAATCATCCTGAACCTTTATGTTGGATTTCTAGCCTCTACAACTGTAAGAAAATAAAAATTTTTTGTTCAGCCATCTAGTGTATGGTATTTTTGTTATGGTAGCTTAAATTAATATATCTGCAAATGACTATAAAGCATTGTTAGTACTGAGGGTTAAAAATAAATCTTAGCAACCAAGCAAATTTACATTTATATACTTTGTCAGTATGGGGTACATACACACCTATAAATCCAGCAACTTGGAAGGTTGAAGAATCACAAATTCAAGCCCAGCCTGGGCAACTCAGTAAGACCATCTCAAAATTAAAAAATAAAAAAAGGGTTGGGGAGGCCTGGGGTTGTAGCTCAGTGGTAGAGCACTTGCCTCACACGCGTGAAGCACTGGGTTCAATCCTCAGCACCACATAAAATAAAGAAAGAAAGAAAGAAAGAAAGAAAGCTGGGCGCGGTGGCACACGTCTGTAATCCCAGCATTTGGGAGGCTGAGGCAGGAGGATCACGAGTTCAAAGCCAGCCTCAGCAATGGCGAGGCACTTAGCAACTCAGTGAGACCCTGTCTCTAATAAAATACAAAAAAGGACTGGGGATGTGGCCCAGTGGTCGAGTACCCCTGAGTTCAATCACAGGTACAGAAAGAAAGGAAAGAAGGAAGGAAGGAAGGAAGATAGATATTGGGTGCATCTACAACTAAAAAATATTAAAAAAAAAAAAAAAAAAAAAAAAAGTTGGGGATGTAACTCAATGGTAGAATGTCCCTGGGTTCAATCTCCAGTACTAAGTGGGGAAAAATCTGTGAATAATAAAGATCAAGTTACTTAATGCTGAAATGAAAACTTTCCCCCAAGATCAGTAACAAGACAAGAATGCTTATTTTCATCGGTTATTCAACATTACACTAGAAATCTAGCTAGAGCAATAAGGCAAGATAAAAAATAAACATAAGCATCCAAATTGGAAAGTAAGAAGTAGGGCTGGGGTGTAGCTCAATGGTAGAACACTTGTTTAACATGTGTAAGGCCCTGGGTTCCATCCCAACACTGCAAACAATACAGAACAAGAATTGTGATAATGGCAAAAGAAAAGATATATAGATCACAAGAACCAAGAAATAAACTCAACTTTGCAGTCCCTTGATATTTCAATTTTAAAATTATTTAAACTTCAAAACTATCGTACATACACACATATACATAAGTAGTTTTGAAACTGAAATTTGAATAATATATGTATATGTACAAAATTAACACAAATACATATAAATATATTGTAGGAGAGGGAAAGAAGATATATTCTTTTATGGCTTTAATTTTAATTTTATGCTACCATACTATGTAGTTATTTTTCATGCTTATCAAACACATCCAAAGATATTTAGTAAATTATATTTCAGTTATTCGACCCATACCTTTGAGTAATTTGAAAGGAAATCTGGAAGAAGATAAACTTGCGCCAGTAGTTCTGTATAATCATGACAACGAAAATAGTAAATATGGGAAAGAATATTTTCAAGAGTGAAGTCCTTCAAAGCTCTTTGGTGTTCTGGTAAAACAAACAAACAAACAAACAAACAAACAGCATCTTACTAAGTTTTACTCTTGTGGATATGTTGATGATTATAGGAAAATAAAACCTTTGTGTGTGGGAGGGAGCTTTAACTGGGGATTGAACCCAGGAACATTCTACCACTGAGCTACATCCTCAGTCCTTTATATTTTTTATTTTGAGATGGGACCTGCTAAGTTGTGTAGGCTGACCTCAAACTTACAATCCTCCTGCTTCAGCCCAACAGGATGCTGGTATTATAGGTATATACCACGACATCTGGCTGGAAAAAATATTTTTCCTACTACTTTCCTAAGTTCTCTGGCTGAAGCCCTGTAAACTAGACTGACAAAGACAGTTTAACAATAGGAGGGCTGGGGTTGTGGCTCAGCGGCAGAGCGCTCGCCTCACACGTGCACGGCCCGGGTTCGATCCTCAGCACCACGTAAACATAAATGCTATTAAATTGTGTACAACTAAAGTAAATAAATAATTATAAAAAAACAACAACAAAAAAACAATAGGAAAACAAACAAATTTAATAACGTGTGCATAACTTATATAACAAATGGGAGTCCAAAGATTATATCTCAAAAACTTGGTTAGAATTAAATTCTTAGAGAAGTAAAAAGAGCCGGGCGCGGTGGCGCACGCCTGTAATCCCAGCACTTTGGGAGGCTGAGGCAGGAGAATCGCGAGTTCAAAGCCAGCCTCAGCAATGGCGAGGCACTTAGCAACTCAGTGAGACCCTGTCTCTAATAAAAAAAACACAAAAAAGGGCTGGTGATGTGGCCCAGTGGTCGAGTGCCCCTGAAGTTCAATCCCCAGTACCACACACACACAAAAAAAAAAAGAGAAGTAAAAAGACAAAGGAAAAGGACCTTGAGTCTCTAGAGTCAGCAAATTGTGGGAAGGCAAATATATGGGAAATCAATGGAAGATAAAGATTAGCTAATAAGCTGGGCTCGGTGGCGCATGCCTGTAATCCCAGCACTTGGGAGGATGAGGCAGGAGGATAGTGAGTTCAAAGCAAGCCTTAGCAATGGCAAGGCACTTAGGAACTCAGTGAGACCCTGTTTGTAATAAAATACAAAAAAGGCTGGGTATATGACCCAGTGGTTGATTGTACCAAAAAAAAAAAAAAAAAAGATTAGCTAATGAAGGGCTGGGGCTCAGTGGTAGAGCACTTGCCTAACATGCGCACTGGGTCTGATCTCCAGCACCACACAAAAAAACTAAATAAACAAAATAAAGGTATTGTGTCCATCTACAACTAAAAATATTTTTTAAATTTAAAAAAAAAAAAAAGACTAGCTAATAAAGTTTGTTACTTAGATTCCTCTGGTAGCCGATTCCTCCATGCTGATAGTCTAAAATTGTCTCTGGTAATTACTTTTTTTAAAAAATATTTATTTATTTGCTTTAGTTGTACACAATGCAATGCATTTATGTTTACGTGGTGCTGAGGATCAAACCCGGGCTGCGCACGTGCTAGGCGAGCGCTCTACCGCTGAGCCACAACCCCAGCCCTGGTAATTATTTTTTGTCTTTCTTGGCAGAGAGGGGAGAGGAAACACCTTAGCACATTTGTGTTATTTTTAGGAAAATACAGAGAAGGGAGATAGCTTTCCTTTACATTTTTTCTCAATTGCCTTCAGCTCAAAATAAACCTTTTGCCAAAATGGCATATTTTGGGGCGACATGTTCTGCCAGTGTACAAATGTCTTTTAGTAGATGTTAATGGTGATTAATTAAGACACTTAGTACCTACATGAAAATAAAAATATACAGCTAATTATACTTGCTTAATGGAAGTACAAGCATCTTATGAAAAGCATCACTTTCTTATGCTTCTAGAGAAAAGGAGTGCACATGCCTGTAATTCCAGCTACTTGGGAGGCCAAGGCAGGAATATGAAATTAAGGTTAGCCTGGGCAACTTAGGGAGATGTGTCTCAAAATAAAAAATACAAGCCAGGTGCAGGATGCATGCCTGTAATCCCAGTGGCTCGGGAGGCTGAGGCAGGAGGATCATGAGTTCAAACAACAGCAAGGCGCTAAGCAACTCAGTGAGACCCTGTCTCTATATAAAACACAAAATAGGGCTGGGTATGTGGCTCAGTGGTTGAGCACCCTGAGTTCAATCCCCAGTAACAATAAATAAATAAACAATAAATAAATAAAAATTTTAAGGAATAAAACAATAAAAAATACAAAGTGCTGGGTATGTGGCTCAGTGGTAGAGCATCCCTGGCTTTAATCCCCAGTACTACAAACAAACAAAAACAGTAAATAAAATAAAATAAAGGGCTACAGATGTTGCTCAGTGGAAGAGCATTTTCCCAGGATATGTAAGGCCCTAGATTTGATACCCAGTACCACACATACCAAAATAAATAAATAAATTAGATGAAAATAAAAATAAAGCAAAAGAAAATAGTCAAAGCAGCCACTTGCTTTCATAAGTAATTAAAAAGAATAGGATCCTAATTAGAAAAAGTTATACTCCATGTACATATAATATATCAAAATACAATTTCCTGTCACGTATGTCTACAAAAGAACAAATTTTAAAAAAATGTAACTGAAAGGACAAGAACGTGATTATAAAATCTTTTTTAAAAATCCTTCTAAGGGGGCTGTGGCTGTGGCTCATCTTGCATGTCTGAGGCCCTGGGTTCGATCCTCAGCACCACATAAATAAAATAAAGGTGTCCACCTACAACTAAAAAAATATTTAAAAAAAAATCCTTTTAGGGCTGGGGTTGTGGCTCAGCGGTAGAGCGTTCGCCTAGCACGTGCGCGGCCCGGGTTCGATCCTCAGCACCACGTAAACATAAATGCATTGCATTGTGAATAACTAAAGCAAATAAATAAATATTAAAAAGAAATCTTAAAAAAAATCCTTTTAAGGGCTGGGGTTGTAGCTCAGGGGTAGAGCGCTTGCCTCACATTTGTGAGGCCCTGGGTTCAATCCTCAGCACCACATAAAAAGAAATAAATAAAAATAAAGAGAGCCGGGCGTGGTGGCACATGCCTGTAATCCCAGCATTTTGGGAGGCTGAGGCAGGAGGATCGCAAGTTCAAAGCCAGCCTCAGCAATGGCGAGGCACTTAGCAACTCAGTGAGACCCTGTCTCTAAATAAAATACAAAAAAGGGCTGGGGATGTGGCCCAGTGGTCAAGTGCCCCTGAGTTCAATCCCTGGTACCACCCCCCCCAAAAAAAAAAGATATTGTGTCCATCTACAACTAAAAAAAATTTTTTTAATCCTTTTAAATCTAATAAATAAACCGGGCGCGGTGGCGCACGCCTGTAATCCCAGCACTTTGGGAGGCTGAGGCAGGAGGATCACGAGTTCAAAGCCAACCTCAGCAATTGCGAGGCACTTAGCAACTCAGTGAGACCCTGTCTCTAATAAAATACAAAAAAGGGCTGGGGATGTGGCCCAGTGGTCAAGTGCCCCTGAGTTCAATCCCCAGTACCAAAAAAAAAAAAAAAAAAATCTAATAAATATCCCCCCAAAAGCCTCCCAAATTCTTAAATGATACAATTAATGAAGTTATGATGTAAATTATATACTATTCAAAGCCCCCAAAGGTCAATCAGCTTAACATTCTGAACATTTCCAGATGTGGATTTCAAAGCAGCGTTTGGTTTTTGGAAAATCCAGTGTGGAAATCAACATATAGTGAATGCACTTAACAACATTCAACTTACATTAAGATGTCCACATTAGCTTACATCTGGCCAGTTGGAATATGATGTTTTGAAGTCATACACTGAAATACATGCATGGGTTTGCCCCAGAGTTACTGCAGTTAGGTCCATAGAAGGGGAAGAAAAAGCCAGTTCCAGCTATAGTGTTTGTAACAGATGCTCGAGCATTTGACATTAATACACTGTTAAGCCATTAAGCTTCACATTCAGAATGGTCTCTTGCTGAGTTCTGAGATGGGCACAAATGCAAACAACCTTTGTTATACAGAAAGAAAGAGGATCGTTTGTTTACTTACCTTCTCCCACGTGTGTTCCTGCTATAAGATGAAGATGCTGAATGCAGGCAGTAGCAAGGTCTACCACTCTGTCAACCATAAAACTTCCTTCTGTATCAATAAAAACTGCTTCACCTGCCATTCCTCCAAAACATTCTGGTATCTGCACATCTACTGCCAACTGCATACTGCAAGAAATAAGTCTAATGACCAAATTATTATCATGATCACCTAATGCACTGTTTTTCGAATGATGACCAGTTAGGTACCACTAAAGTTTTATAAATGCAAATACACTCCCCAAGGCAAAAGAGATGGCTGGCTCTCCACAGACCAGATGATTGTGAATCAACTAATGCTTGGATTAGGGGAAGGGTATCCCTATAAAACCAAGATTAGGAAATTTTTAGTGCTTTCTAGGCTTCTGGAAATAGAAACCTTTCCTATGCATAAATCCACTTTCAAACGTTTCACTTCCAATATATTCTTAGGAGTGAATTAAAAACAGAAGACTGCCTGTTTACCCACATCATATTGCAAAGGAAACATTTTTGATGCCAAATTAACTATTTCAATTTATCAAGATATGGTACTGAAATAATATAAATGGTAAACTGAGTTTTGTTCTATGCATACACACATACAAAATTAAGAGCACAGCTTTTATTGTTGCTTGACTGTAAACACACAGCACACAACACTCTACTACTTAAATAAAATATTAAACCTGCCCTTAAAAGGGGAACATCTTACTTTACCATAATTGTGTTTTTCCAACACCTGGTGCACCACAAATTTCGGTTGTTTTCATTAAGGGTACTCCACCCCCAAGAATATTATCTAGTGCAGAACAGAAGGTAATGATGAAGCCCTGGGTATGCTCCTGCTGGAGAAGTTCCAGTGCTGTACACTTCTTGCCTGACTCTGGTGCATCAGCATATCTTGGTTTATTTGTAAGACATTCTCTTCTTATAATCTGCAAGGTTTCTAAGGCTTCCTCTTTAGATATTCCAACTTCTGAAAGTAAAATAAGAACAAATAGATCACTGATTTTAGAGATTTAAAAGACAAACACAATTATGGGTTGTCGTCATTAATTTTTTAGATCACGAGTGATAGTAAAGTCAGGAGCAGTGGCACACGCCTGTAATACCAGCTACTTGGGAGGTTGAGAAAAGAGGAGCATCAAGTTCAAGGCCAGCCTCTGCAACTTAGTGATGACTGTCTTTGAGACAGGGCTGAGGCTGTGGCTCAAGGGTAGAGCACTCACCAGAGTTCAATCCCCAGTACCGGGGTGGGGGTGGGGGGGAAATGTTGGAAATGTTACCACAAACACGGTTTTCCCAACCACCCTGCGATCCAGTTCTTTGTTTTGGTTTCTTGTGCGTTTGTGTGTTGCTGAATCTCGAACCCAGGGTCCCGCGATTACTAGGCAAGCTCTGTAGTACTGAGCTACATCCCGGGCCCTTTCGGACATATTTCAAGTGGCCTCCAGAAATTCTTTCACGTTTTAAACGAGGCCGCGGGAGGCAGCACACTGGTCAAGACTGAACTGAAGCCTGAGATCCGGAGAAAGAAGACTGAGGCGGCGGCGAGAGCAGCCCACAAACGTCGCTTGCCGTCAGCAGTCCTTACCTTTGCTGAGTTCGGAGGGTTTTACCTCCAGGAGTTCCTCAGCATTCTGGAAACCTGCAGACACCAGCTTCACCCGTACTGCAGGAGACAGCGGGAAACTCACCAAATCCCGCTGCATTTCAAAGCGGGTCGCCTACGTACGCAGTTGCGCAGACCCGAAGGAGCCAAATCCGGGCGACCAAAACCCCCGCAAGCCCGGGCCGTGACGTCCATCGTAAAGCGGAAGGGGCGGGGCCTGCGGCCTAACTGCACGAGGCTTTAGCTTTGGTACTGTGGGGAATGTGTTTTCTTTCACACCTCCCAGGGTTCCGCTGTGTTTCCTTATTATGCTGGCTAGGGTTTCTCCATGTAATGTACATGGTGATAATAAAAAGATGGATGGCCTCCATTTTAGGATGGAGAGCCAGGCACTGCAGGCCCTACACATCACATTGTCTCTGCACTGCCCTGTTGAGTGGAATCCTCAGTCATTAACAGGAATTAATTCCCTGAGTGGGAATAGTGGGAGCAATAAAGGAACACGGGCCAGTTAACTCTTTGTTGTTGTTGTTGTGCCAAGTCCAGGAAGCAGTCATAATAAGGATTAATCTATGCTTATTATAGAATTCCAGCCCCTTGACTCTTATCGGGAGCCGTCCCATCTTTTATGCCCTCCCCCTTGCTTTTCCCGCCCTCGCGAGGGATTGTGGGCCTGACCCCCACCTCCGCGGGTAGACTCTTAGTCCAATCCCCGCACCCACCTACGCCTTCCCGCGAGTCGATCCTGGATCGTGGAGGCGTCTGAGACCGTTAGCACTTAACGGCCTGCTTAGCTTGAGAAGTAGCTGGAAAAGTAAGCATGTAATGACCCATAGTGGACTGGCCTATGCTCCTCGTGTTCTGAGGTGGGGGGTTCGACTCCCGGTAGAGTTGCAAAGGGGTGTTGAAGGCCTGGAAATGACCGCTTCTAAAACACAAAACTCTGGGGGAATTGAGAGCTGGTTTGGAAGGTGACTTTTGAGGTCATTTCTTCCTAGGGATTATGATTTATTTAGGGGAGTAATTTATACCCTACCTGTTGGCGACGATTTTGGCAGGGAGGGGAATTGAAGCCAGGGGCACTTTATCTCTGACTTACATCTCCAGCCCTTTTTATTTTCTATTTTGAGACAGGGCTTCGCTGAATTACTGAGGCTGACCTCAGACTAGGAATCCACCTGCCACAGCCCAGTCGCTGAGATTACAATTACAGGTATGCGCCATTGTGCCCGGCCTTGGCAACGATCTTACCCTTTATTTTTCTTCCCAGTTTAAAGGAATATTTTTAAATATTGCAAAATAGAACTAAGAAACAACATTCTGTTGAGCACTGTAACAAATTCTGTATATTTCAAATGCTCGTAGCCATGCCATGAGGGAGATTAGGACGTAGAAACTCAGCAGTTTTCTTCAAGCCAAAATTCAACCTTAGAACACTTTTTATTACCTCGATTTACCTCCAAATTGTATTTCTCTTTTGAGAAGAGGAGGATATCAGAAGTTCCTAACTAGGTAGGTTAGGGAAAGTCTGGTAGAGATAGTCAAAATGTGGTTTGTATAGGTACATTGCTTAAGATTGTTTTTTGGGGGGAGGGGTACCGGGATTGAACTCAGGGATACTCCACTACTGAGCCACATCCCCAGCCCTATTTTTTATGTTATTTAGAGACAGGGTCTCACTGATTGACTTATGATTTACTTCCAGTACTCAGTGGCATTAGGTAAATATTGTCCTCAGAGAATTCATGCTTATTTTTGTAAAGCAATCAGGTTCTTGGGTGCAGAAGACAGTTTTAACCATAGTCAGCAGTGACTCTTCAGTTTGGTCAAACACAGTGGAATTGGTAATATTTAGAATTTCATCGGCAGGGGAGAGTTAAGAATCCACTCAAGTGCTAGGGATACATAGCTCAGTGATAGAGCACTTTGCCTCAAGTGTACAAAGCCCTGGGTTCAATTCCCACTACTACCAAGAAAAGGAAAGGAAAAAGAAACTAGTAGACTCCATGTGAAACTACACAATTAGCTGCTATTAGTATTTTCCAACCTTGGACTTGCCTATAATAATTACCATTTTTATCATCATTCTGTAGTAGCTGTAGTCCCAGCTACTTGGGAAGATGACTTGAGCTCAGGAGTTTGAGACCAGCCTAGGCAACATAGTAAGGTCTTTTTCTTAAAAGAAGAAAAAAAAAAAATCCAGACCTAATCCCAGTGACTGGGGAGGCTGAGGCAGGAGGATTGCAAGTTTGCAAGTTCAAGACCTTTCTTAGCTATTTAGCAAGACCCTGTCTCAAAATAAAAATAAACAAACAAAAAGGCTTGGGATGTGGCTCAATGGTTAAGCACCCCTGGGTTCCATCCTGGTGTCAAAAACAAAAAAATCCATGGTTTTTATGATCTTAATCCTTATACTTATTATCTACTCTTACATGCATATCTTTCTACTTTGTCCTGTGTGTTTAAATTTTGTTTTATGAGGTTTTTTTACTTCAGAGAGATTTTCTGTATATAACCTAGTCAAATTTTGTTTTTAATCCTGATTTTGGTAACATGCTTAGAAAGTCTCTTCAAAAATTACAAACATGGCCATGCCCAATGATACATATCTGTAATCCCAGCTACTCTGGAGGCTGAGACAGGAAGATCACAAGTTTGAGATTAGCCTGGGCAATTTAGTGAGACCCTGTCTCTCAAAGTAAAAAGGGCTGGGGAATGATCTTAGTGATACCATGCTGAGGCCCCAGGTTCAATACCCAGCACTAAGAAAAAAAGTAATTTTAAGTGTAATTTTTCACCATATGACTTAAATTTACATTTGAATATTTAAATTTGATTTTAAAAAAAGAATAGGTGGGGCTGGGGTTGTGGCTCAGTGGTAGAGCATTCACCTAGCACGTGCGCGGCCCGGGTTCGATCCTCAGCACATAAATGCACATTGTGTACAACTAAAGCAAAATAAATAAATATAGGAATAGGGGGCTGGGATTGTGGCTTGCATTGCGCAAACCGGGTTCGTACAACTAAAGCATTGTGTAAATAAATAAATATTTTTACAAAAAAAAAAAAAAAAAAAAAAAAAAAAAAAAAAAAAAAAAAAAAAAAAAAAGGAATAGGTGGTTATGATGTTCCATGCCTGTAATCCCAGCAACTCAGGAGGCTGAGGCAGAAGGATCACAAATTCAAAGACAGGCTCAGCAACTTAGACCCTGTCTCAAAATAAAAAGTACTAGGTGTGTAGCTTAGTGGTTAAGCACCCCTGGGTTAAATCCCACGTGTGTGTGTGTGTGTATACACACTCATGGTTTAGCCTTTATACATATGTGTGTAATGTGTATATATGCATATATATGTAAATATATATACATATACATATGTGTGTATATATACACACATAAAAAGTCTAAACCATGAGTAAGGCCTTGGGTTCAATCCCCATCCTCACCCTCCAGTAAAAGGTAAGAAGGATGCCCATTGCGGTGGTGCACACCTGTAATCCCAGCACTTGGGAAGCTGAAGCAGAAGGATCTCGAATTCAAAGCCAGCCTCAGCAATGGCAAGGCACTTAGCAACTCAGTGAGACCCTGTCTCTAATAAAATACAAAAAAGGGCTGGGGATGTGGCCCAGAGGTCACCCCCCCCCTTCAATCCCTGGTACCAAAAAAAAAAAAAAAAGTAGGAAGGAAGTGGTTTTCTTTCTTTGCAGGGGTGAGCTAATTTAGCAGTCTTTATGAAGTAGTCAATTCTTTCCCCCATCCATATGAAATGCTACTTTATTATATACTTTATGTACTTAGGCCTACAGTCCTGATATAAAACCTCTTTAGTCATCTGTTTTTAATACCCTGCTAGATTCAGTTTACAAAAATGTTATACGTTTAGTTAAAAATACATTTAGTTAAAAAAAATAGTTCTGCACGGCCAGGCACAGTGGTGTGTGCCTGCAATTCTAGCTACTGAAGAGACTGAGGTAGAAGACAAGGACTGCAAGTTTTTTTTTTTTTAAATATTTATTTATTTACTTTAGTTGTACACAATGCAATGCATTTATGTTTACGTGGTGCTGAGGATCGAACTTGGGCCGCACACGTGCGAGGCGAGCGCTCTGCCGCTGAGCCACAGCCCCAGCCCCAAGGACTGCAAGTTTAAGGCCAGCCAACCTCAGCAACCCTGTAAGACACTGTCTCAAAAATAAAATTATAAAAAAGGACTGAGGATGTAGCTCAATGGTAGAACACCACTGTATTCTATCCCCAGCACTGCAAAAGAAAAAAAAAAGTTTTGCTTTTTTGTTCATAAGTAGGTTGATCTATGGAATTATGTCTGCTTTGGGCAAGTTTTTTGTTTTCTCTTTTGGTGCTTGAGATTGAACCCAGAGGTGCTCTACCATTGAGCTACACCCCCAGCCCTTTTTATTTTTTATTTTGAGGCAGGGTCTCACTAACTTGCTTAGGACCTTGCTGACTTACTGAGGATGGCCTCAAACTTGTGATCCTCCTTCCTCAGCCTCCGGAGTTGCTGGGATTAGAGGAGTGTGCCAATCCCCCCAGCTCCAGCTAAATTTTTTTTTTTTTTTTTTTGGTACCAGGAATTAAACCCAGGGGCACTTAACCACTAAGCCACATCTCCAGCCCTTTTTAATAATTTATTTAGAGATAGGGTCTCTTTGAGTTGCTTAGGGCCTCACTAAATTGCTGAGGCTGGCTTTGAACTGTGATCCTCCTGCCCCAGCCTCCTGAGTGTGTGGGTTTATAAATTGTGATACCAGGCCCAGCTGCTTATTAATTATTAAGATTTTGGGGGGGGGCTGGGGGTTGTGGCTCAGCGGCAGAGCGCTCGCCTCGCATGTGCGCGGCCCGGGTTTGATCCTCAGCACCACGTAAACATACATTGCATTGTGTACAACTAAAGTAAATAAATAAATATTAAAAAAAAAAAAAAAGATTTTGGGGGGCTGGCATTGTGGCTCAGCAGTAGAGCACTCGCTGCATGTGTGCGGCCCTGGGTTCGATCCTCAGCACCATGTAAAAATAAATAAATAAAATAAAGGTAGTGTATCCAACTATAACTAAAAATCATATATATATATATACATATATATATGTGTATATATATATATATATATATATATATATATATATATATATTGTGTGTGTGGTACCGGGGATTGAACTCAGGGCACTCGACCACTGGGTCACATCCCCAGCCCTTTTTTGTATTTTATTAGAGACAGGGTCTCACTAAGTTGCTAAGTGCCTCGCCGTAGCTGAGGCTGGCTTTGAACTCTCGATCCTCCTGCCTCAGTCTCCCAAAGTGCTGGGATTACAGGCGTGCGCCACTGCGCCCGGCTTAAAAAAGATTTTTAAAACTATTTTTAGTTATAAGGCTGGAGATATAACACAGTAGAGTGTTTGCTTTGCATGAATAAGGCCCTGGGTTCAATCCCCAGCAACACAAGAAATATATGAACATATATATATACACACACACACACATACACACACACACACACAGAGAGACACACAAACACACAGTAGATGGACCCAATACTTTTATTTTAATTATTTTTAAATGTGGTGAGGATCAAACCCAGTGCCCCCATAAGATTTCTTTTAATTGTAGTTGGATACAATACTTTTATTTATTTGCTTTTACGTGGTGCCGAGAATCAAACCAGTGGTTGAACACATGCTTGGTGAATGCTCTACCGCTGAACCACAACCCCAGCCCCCCATAAGATTTTTTTTTTTTTTTTTTTGTGGTACCAGGGATTGAACTCAGGGGCACTCGTCCACTGGGCCACATCCCCAGCCCTTTTTTGTATTTTATTTAGAGACAGGGTCTCACTGAGTTGCTAAGTGCCTCGCCATTGCTGAGGCTGGCTTTGAACTCGTGATCCTCCTGCCTCAGCCTCCCAAAGTGCTGGGATTACAGACGTGCGCCACCGCGCCCGGCCCCCCATAAGATTTTTAAAACATAATTATTTCTTCCTGTTTTAAATATATGAAACTCTGGATAATTCATTTTGGCAGAGTAGATAATATCAGAAGAATCCTTCTGCAAAACAAAAAGGCTTCAAAATCAGGTGTGGTGACACAGCCTCTCATCTTAGCTACTCTGGAGGCTGAAGCAGAAGGAAGCAAATTCGAGGCAAGCCAAAAAAAAAGACTTGGGAAATAAGGTTCAAATATGATCTTGGGGAGGCACTTGAAGAACACTATTAAACTTGAACACCCTAGTGTACAGTGAGGAAGAAAGGAAAACATCGAGTGATACTATTTTTTTAATATTTATTTTTTAGTTGTAGTTGGACGCAATACCCTTATTTTATTTATTTATTATTATATTTTTATGTGGTGCTGAGGACGAACCGAACCCAGGGCCGTGCACGTGCTAGGTGAGCGCTCTACTTCTGAGCCCCAGCCCCAGCCCGAGTGATACTATTTATTATGTGGACATCAAATACATGAATTATTCACTATTGCCTGAGACAAATGCGTTTTTTGAGGAATCTAACAGGATTCTAGTAGAGTTCAGGAGTTTCTTGTGGAATGGATTCTCCAGTGGTCCAGTTCTGGATTTAAGAGAAACCTGTGAAAAAGCAGATAGCTGACCCTGTGCCTGTGGGATTAAATAGGAGAGAATTTAAGGATACATGGAAACATAACTTATTCCTCCTTGAGAGGGAAGACAGTGATAGTGGAGGTGGTGAGGGTCATCTATCACACTCCAGATTTGGAATTAGGGACTCTGTGAACATTTTCCTAGTTTGCTTCTTTTCAAAATTAGCATTTGTGGGCTGGAGTTGTAGCTCAGTGGTACAGTGCTTGCCTATCATATGTGAGGCACTGGGTTCAATCCTCAGCACCACCTAAAAATAAACAAAAGTATATTTTTAAAAAGGGCCATTCTGCCATTAAAAACACACAAAAAAAAATTCCTAAAAAAAATTAGCATTTGTGCTGGGCACAGTTGTGCATGCCTGTAATCCCAGCGGCTCTTGAGGTGGGGACAGGAGGATCACGAATTCAAAGCCAGCCTCCACAATAAGGAGGCGCTAAGCAACTGAGTGAAACCCTGTCTTTAAATAAAATACAAAATAGCAGTGGGGATGTGGCTCAGTGGTCGAGTGCCCCTGTAGTTCGATTCTCAGTACTGGAAAAAAAAATTAACATTTGTATAACTAGTCTTTCAAGTAAAAATGTTGACTTGCTGTATGTTTGAAAGAAAGCACTCCATACTTAGGCTTGGTGCTTTGGACTAAACCAACATTTTAGCAATATGTTTACTGGGTTTTTTAATGTATTTTTTTAACTTTCTATTTTTATTTTTCTCTCATAGTGTTGAGATTTAACCCAGGGCCTCTCACGTGCTAGGCAAGCACTTTACCGACGAACTATACCCCAAATCCTTCAAATGTAGTTTAATCAAATTTCATGTTTTCAGTCTTGCTCATTCAGGTTACGTATATAGCAGCTTTTTGAACTGTACCACAAATCACAGTGACAATGGCATCATAACCTTTGAGGACAGGAGCTAGTTTAAGTTGTTTAGCTTTTAATCTGTAGAGTGTGTTTACCTTTACATTTTATCTCGGTAGCATCACCAAGCATACTACAAAAGGTCGGTCTGAATGAATGAGATCAGTGAAAGGGGTGTGGATTATGTAGATGAGCAGCAGTGACTGCTGGTCATTCTTATCACAGGCCTGTAGTTTCCAAGATGTTGCCATATCCAGATATGCAATATGCTACTACATGATTACTATATTTTGGAAACTTTTTTTTGGAATTATGGGAGTCGATAGTCTCCATGATAAAATAACCCCATCTTAAGAGTGGTTTGAATCTGTGGGTGAAATGCCCAGCGAACCTTATAACTCATACTTACCTGACAGGGGAAATACTGTGATTATGAAGGTGGTTTTTCCAGGGTGAGGTTCATCCATAGCACTCTGGATGTGCTGACCCTTGCAATTTCCCCAATGTGGGAAACTTTACTGTATAACTTGTAGCAGTGGGGGACTATGCTCATGCTTTCCCCTGATATAAATTGTAAAAATAGGTGAAAACTGATGGATTGTTTTTGGAGCTCATGTTTCTATGCGTTTGGGCTAATGTTTCTACCATTAACAGTGGTTTAGCTAGAATTTTTTTGGTAGGGTTTAAGGCTAGCATTGTTATCTTCCCTTTTACTTGGGGTGGATACTGGGGCCTGAAACTCTTGAGCCACTTGACTATAGCTGTATTTTGTTTGGAGGCATGGTCTTATTGAGTTGCCTAGCGCCTTGTGGTTCTAAGTTTTGTGCTACCTTCCTCCCATTTTCCAAACTGCTCCAAAATTTAGCATTCTTTTTCTTTTGTAGTACTGACCCCTGGGTTCGATTCACAGTACTGGGGAAAAACAAAGCAAAACAAAACACCCTAAAATTAAGCTAAATCCCCAGCCCCCCATTTTGTTTTTGTTTTGGAACCAGGGATTGAACTCAGGGGCACTCGACCACTGGGCCACATTCCCAGCCCTTTTTTGTATATTATTTAGAGACAGAGTCTCACTGAGTTGCTTGGTGCCTCACCATTGCTGAGGCTGGCTTTGAACTCCTTCCGGGTGCTGGGATTACAGGCATGGGCCACCAAGCCTGGCTTTGTTTTGTGATAAATTCTTACTAAACTGCCTTGAATTTATAATCCTTCTGCCACATTCTCCTGAGTGGCTGGAATTACAGGCATGTTCCACTGCTCTTACATCTTTATGCAAATTATGTGATTATTTTAGGTACACCTGGATAATTCATGATAATCTCTGCGTCTCAAATCCTTACATCTGCAGTATACCCTTTACTGTGGTGGAAAGTAACATTTACAGGTTCCAGGGATTAGGTTGTGGACATTTTTGTGGGCTGTTATTTTGCCTACCACATCAATAAAAGCCTCAGATTTGTCAGAAGTTTTTGACGTCATCAAAAGGGGCTTGGTATATGTAGATGACCGCAGTGTCTTCTGGACTTGTTCATCTACATACATTTTTGAGGATTTTGTAAATAAATATAGTAATCAAACTGTTGTTGTCTGGGTCCTACAATTTGGAGAAGTCGTAATGCTGAAAGTGATGGGCTAGTGTTTGGGCAAAGATAGTGACCCTGTGCAAAAAGTGTCTGGAATCTAAGGGTGTGATGTCCGTGAACAAGCTTCACTCATACTTACCTGGCAGGGGAGATACCATGATCACGAAGGTGGTTTTCCCAGGGTGAGGCTCATCCATTGCACTCCGAATGTGCTGACCCCTGCGATTTCCCCAAATGCGGGAAACTCGACTGCATAATTTGTGGTAGTGGGGGACTGCGTCCGCGCTCTCCCCTGACCTGTTACTTGTTGAACGTTAGATTTCTCTGTATTTCCAGTAAGTTCAAGCTGTTTGCGTTTACAAGTGTTTTTTGGTTGGGTGTGGTAGTTCACGTCTTTTAATCCCGGCAGCACTAAAACTGGAGGATTTCAAATTTAAAGCCTGTCTTACCGAAAGTGATGTGGTAAGCAACTCAGTGACACTCCATCTCCAAATAAAACTACAAAATAATGCTGGGGACGTGACTCAGTGAGCAGGTGTCCCTGAGTTCAATCCCCGATACCACCAATACCAAAAAAAAATTTTAAGAAAATTTAATCATGTTTTTAGGTGGCATACTCATTATTTGGAGGCTTGCAAGCACACCGCCAGCCAGAGCAACTCCTAGGTTCAGTTTCTAGTACCCTCCCCCATAAAGAAAGAATGAATGGTGTTGCATACTGTTAGAATGATAGAAGGGAGAAATATGAATGTTAGGAAAGTTTTAATTATATGCTAGTAAATATTACTATTTATTATTTTGAAATTTCAAACACCTCATTTTCCAAGAAGTATGTTTCTCAAGTGTTTTTGCCCATATACAGAAGTACGATTGATTTGCATGTATTAATCTTGTTTCTTGTGACTGCTAAAATAGGCAGTGAAAATTTTTTAATAACTTTATTTATTTTTATGTGGTGCTGAGTATTGAACTGAGTGCCTCACACATACTGGGCAAGCGCTCTACCACTGAGCTTGCAGCCACAGCCCAAATTCTGTTGTGAATTTTAAGAAATTAAAAAAAAAATTTAGTTATAAATGGATTCAATACCTTTATTTTATTTATTTACTTTTATGTGGTTCCGGGGGTCGAACCAAGTGCCTCATGCTCTACCACTGAGCCACAACCCCGGACCCTGAATTTTTAGAATTTTTTAGAGGTTTTTTTGTTTGGGGGGGAGTTGGTAAATGTATTAAAGATTTTCTACCTAAACAGCTGTGTGATATAGGTTGGTTTTTGTTTTTGTTTTTGTTTTGTTCTTTTGCCTGGGATTGAATCCGGAGGCACTTAACCACTGAGACACATCCCCAGCCCCTTTTTGTATTTTATTTAGAGACTGGGCCTTTCTCAGTTGCTTAGTGCCTCACTAAGTTGCTGAGAATGGCTTTGAACTTGGAATCCTCCTGTCTCAGCTTCCTGAGCCACTGGGATTACAGGTGTGCAACTCTGTACCCATCCCATATAGTTTTTTTTTGTTGTTTGTGTTTTTTTTTTGTTTTGTTTTGTTTTGTTTTTAGTTATCAATGGACCTTTGTTTTGTTTATTTATATGTGGTGCTGAGGATCAAACCCAGTACCTCACACATGCTAGGCAAATGCTCTACCATGGAACCACAACCCCAGCCCCTCATATAGTTTTAATTTAGAATCTTTAAGATGGGATTGCTCCTTTAATGATTAAGAGAGACACAAGATGGAAATAAAGATTGTATTTCTGCACCGGGCGAGGTGGTGCACGCCTGTAATCCCAACGCTTTGGGAGGCTGAGGCAGGAGGATCGTGAGTTCAAAGCCAGCCTCAGCAATGGTGAGGCACTTAGCAACTCAGTGAGACCCTGTTTCTAAATAAAATACAAAAAAAGGGCTGGGGATGTGACCCAGTGGTCGGGTGCCCCTGAGTTCAATCCCCGGTACCCACAAAAAAAAAAAAAAAAAAAAAAAAAAAAAAAAACGATTGTATTCCTGGGCTGGGGTTGTAGCTCAGTAGTAGAGTGCTTGCCTACCACTTAGGCGCCAGGGTGGATCCCCAGCACCACATAAAAATAAATAGAATAAATGTGTTCATCTACAACTAAAGATATTTTTAAAGAAAAAAAAATCTATTACTTACAAGCCCAGGGAGACCAGGGCATGCCTGAAGGCCACATAGAAGTGGGTCAGTGGAGAGGAAGAGAGAAAGAAGGGACCCATGGACCAAAACTATTAATGGGTCCACGGCAGGTTTCCTGTAGAGATTCTAATTGGTAGGTTTAAAGTAAGCAGGCATGCTGGGTGCAGTGGCACATACCTGTAATCCCCACAGCTCAGGAGGCTGAGGCGGGAGGATCGAGAGTTCAAAGCCAGCCTCAGCAACTTAGTGAAGTGCCAAGCAACTCAGTGAGATGCTGTCTCTAAATAAAATACAGGGGCTGGGTTTGTGGCTCAGTGGTAGAGTGCTCGCCTAGCACGTGCATGGCCCAGGTTCATCCTCAGCACCACATACAAATAAACGCATCGTGTACAACTAAAGCAAATAAATAAATAAATATTTAAAAAATAAATAAATAAATAAAATACAAAATAGGGCTGGGGATGTGGCTCAGTGATTGAGTGCCCCTGAGTTCAATCCCCAGTACCCATAAATAAATAAATAAAGTAAGTAAGTAAGTAAGCAGGCATGAACTTCAAGAAGTTATATTATTGTGAGAGTCATTGAAGACAGTCAAGTAGGCTGTACCTAGATGTCCCATTGGGAAATGTCACCAAGAGGCAAATGTATAAGATAGATATCTGAATTGACTACATCAAGGAACTGGGAGGAGGTACAGAACTAGAAACTGTGTCAAGGGAACTAAATCCTGCTTCTTATTTGAGAAAGTTAAATTTATATTCAAAATGTATGCTAAGGCAACATAATTTGTGTGTGTGTGTGTGTGTGTGTGTGTGTGTAGCTGGGGATTAGAACCCAAGGCCTCGTGCATTCAAGGCAAGCACTCTACCAACTGAGTGAGCTATATCCCTAGCCCAGGCAACATAAGTTTTAAAAAATTCATTCCACCTATGTTAATAAAGACAGTTCTGCTTTTAAAATGGCTTTTTTTTTTTTTTTTTCGGTAGTGGGAGTTGAATCCAGGGATACTCTATCACTGAGCAACATCTCCCCCTTTTATTTTTTATTTTGAGACAGTCTTGCTAAGTTGCTTAGGGCCTTGCTGAATTGCTGAGGCTGGCTTGGAACCTGTGATCCTCCTGCCTTTGTCTCCCATATCAACTGGGTTTTCATGGATGCTCCACTGTTCTTAGCTCCAAACTGGCTTTTCTTTTCCTTTCCTTATTGCACTGGCCAACATCTCCAGTAAATGTTGAATGATAGTGATTACTAAAGTAAACATGGTTGTTTTATTATTTATTTTTTTGTGGTACCAGGGATTGAACTCAGGGGCACTCGACCACTGGGTCACATTCCCAGCCCTTTTTTATATTTTATTACAGACAGGGTCTCACTGAGTTGCTAAGTGCCTCGCCATTGCTGAGGCTGGCTTTGAACTCGTGATCCTCCTGCCTCAGCCTCCCAAAGTGCTGGGATTACAGGTGTGCGCCACCGTGTCCGGCTGTGGTTGTTTTATTCTTAAACTGCAGGAAAAAAAAAAAAAAAACATTTCAGTATTTACCTTGAAGTATGTTAATTGTACCACTTTCACAGGTGCTGTTTATGAAGCTAATTTCTTTGGTGAGATTATCCTAAATGGATGATGAATTTTTGTTTGTTGCATACCTTTCATCTTGATTTGTTGGTATGCTGAATTACTTGGATTCATTTTCTGATCTTAAACCGACTTCACATCCCTGGGATAAATACCACTTGATCATGATATATTACTCTTTTGCATATTGTTGTATTTAGTGTCTTTTTTAAAAAATATATTTATTTGCTTTAGTTGTACACAGTGCAATGCATTTATGTTTACGTGGTGCTGAGGATTGAACCCGGGCTGCGCACGTGCTAGTGAGCGCTCTACCACTGAGCCACAACCCCAGCCCCAGTGTCTTTTGTTTTTTAAAGGAATTTTGTGTCTTTGTCCATGAGAGATAATGGTCTGTAGTTTTCTTAAATGTGTCCTATCAATTTAGATATCAGAGAGTAATGTTGGCTTCAAAAAATAAATGGGTGGGGCGGGCGGGGTGGCCCATGCCTGTAATCCCAGCAGCTTTGGTGGCTGAGACAGGAGGACTGAAAGTTCAAAGCCAGTCTCAGCAATTTAGGGAGACCCTGTCTCAAAATGAAAAATAAAATAAATGGGCTGGGGATGTGGCTCAGTGGTTAAGCACCCCTGGTTTCAATCCCTGATATCAATCAATCAATAAATAGTAGAATAAATGGGAAAATATCCCCTCATCTTCTGTTTCCTCATAGTTTGTGTGAGGTTAGTATTGGGGGGTTTTGAACAGAATAGTGAGGCCAACAGACATAGGTTTTATCAGGATCCCTGGCTGCTGTGTTAATAGACTGGGAGAGCAAGGATGAAAGGAGATAGGGAGGCTATAGTAATCTGGGCAGGGGATGAAAAAGGCTTGTCCAGACTGGTAGCACTGGAGTTGTAAGAAGGGATCAGATTCTGAATGTGTGTGTGTGTGTGTGTGTGTGTGTGTGTGTGTGTATACACATACATACATGTGTTTTAGTTGTAGTTGGACACAATACCTTTATTTTATTTATTTATTTTTACATGGTGCTGAGGATTGAACCCAGGGCCGCGCTCCTGCTAGGCAAGTGCTCTACCGCTGAGCCACAACCCCAGCCTGAGATTTTGAATATATTTTTAAGGAAAAAAAACAAGACTTGCTGGTTAATTGTATTTGAGATAGGAGAGGAAAGAAAGGAGAAAAAGATGATCTCTAAATCTGATTTCTATTTCTCTTTTAATACTATTTTACCTATTAAAAAGTAGAATCCAAGGTGCACTCCCTCCTTAGTCTTCCTTTCCATCCCCATTCACAGGTGGTGAAGCTGGGGTATCAACCTATACAGGTAATCAGAATCATGAGAGAAGGGGGTTCCTCTTTGAACTTTTTTTTTTCTATTTTTTAAAACTTTATATGATGGAGGGACTGGGGTTGTAGCTCAGTGGTAGAACACTTTCCTAGCATGTGTGAGGCACTGGGTTCGATTCTCAGCACCGCATATAAATAAATAAAATAAAGGTCCATTGACAACTAAAAACAATATTTTTAAAAAAACCTTATATTACGAAAAACTTCTAAGGTAAACAAAATAACTTTGGGCATTTCCATTTAACCATACCATCTTAGCAATGATTAATTCAAATCCTAACTTATTTCATCTACCCTCCATACTCTAAACCTACCCACCCTGATTATTTTAGCAATGATTAATTCAAATCCAGATTTCCATATTTAAACCTACCCACCCGTGGTACCATAGTGGTACCAGTTGAGTGTCCTTATCTGAAATGTTTGGGACCATAAGTGTTTGAGATTTTGAAGATTTTTGGATTTTGGAATATTTGCATAGACTTCATTAGTTGACTTGGGCATAGTGGTGCATGCCTGTAATCCCAGCAACTTGGGAGGCTGAGGCAGGAGGATTTCAAGGTGTCCTAAACAATATAGTGAGGCCCTAATCAACTTAGTGAGACCCTGTCTCAAAAAATAAAAAGGGCTGGGGATGGGCTGGGGTTGTAGCTCAGCAGTAGAGCACTCGCCTAGCACGTGCGCAGCCCGCGTGGATCCTCAGCACCACATAAAAATAAAGGCATTGTGTACAACTAAAAAACAAACAAATAAATATTAAAAAGGGGGAACTGGGAATATAGCTCAGTGGTAGAGAGTTCATGGATTCGTTCCATCACCAATACCTGGTGTGGGGGCGGGGAGAATCCCTTTTGCCCTTTACCCCAAAGCTAGAAGTAAACCCTAAAAAATATTACTCTGCTTTCCCCCTGCCTTTCTGTGAAAGACAGGCCTGTCATTTCAAAGACTCTGGAAGCTGAGACAGGAGGATCAGAAGTTCAAGGCCAGCCTGGGAAATGTAGCAAGACCTTATATCAATTAAGAAAAAAACAAAAAACAGCCAGGTGCACGCCTGTAATTCCAGCGGCTCAGGAGGTTGAGACAGGAGGATTGCAAGTTCAAAGCCAGCCTCAGCAACTTAGCGAGACCCTAAGCAACCCTATCTAAAAAAGAAAAAAGGTTGGGGATGTGGTTGAGTGCCCCTGGGTTCAATCCCTGGTACAAAAAAATAATTAATTAAAATTAAAAAGGAGCCGGGCGCGGTAGTGCACGCCTGTAATCCCAGCACTTGGGAGGCTGAGGCAGGAGGATCACGAGTTCAAAGCCAGCCTCAGCAATGGTGAGGCACTTAGCAAATCAGTGAGACCCTGTCTCTAATAAAATACAAAAAAGGGCTGAGGATGTGGCCCAGTGGTCGATTGCCCCTAAGTTCAATCCCCAGTACCAAAAAAAAAAAAAGAATTAAAAAGGGGTGGGGATATAGCTCAGTGATAAAGTTCCCCTGGGTTCAATCACCAGGACCAAAAAAAAAAAAAAGTTGGCTATAAATAGATTTTCTGTCCTGTCTTGTTCAATTGTAGATCATAAGGCCTTCATTCCAGAAAAGGTCCTGCTCCATAGAGAAAAGGAAGGAACCAGGCTCAAGAGTGCATGCCTGTAATCCCAACTACTGAGGAGGGAATCTGAGGCAGGCGGATCACAAATTCGAGGCCGGCCTATCCAAGCCCTAAACAATTTAGCAAGACCCTGTTTCAAAATAAAACTGCATAAAGAGGCCAAGAATCTAGGCCTTACATAATTCCGTTATGCTTTTTGTCCGAATGTATTTCTACGTGGCTCTCCATATTTATGGAATCTTAAGAATGGATATTTTACCCTGGACCTTTGGGTCTTTGATATGAAGGCTCCTGTGTCATGGAAAACTATGATCAAGTAAATTTGTTACAGCACTTTATTTCAGCAGCATCAAATGTTGAACCTTCAAGAGGAATGTTTGAAATTCCCTATGCTCCTTATGTCCAAAATGCATCATTATCTCTCCTTTCTCGGCTATGTAATTTTTGGGCCCAGTGCAAAATATTATTTATGAATAAGTTGAATATTTTCTCTTATTGTGCTACCAAGATATTGCTTTACTGTATAAAAAATAGCACCAGCAAATGTAGTATATTACAAAATTAAAATATTAAGGCCAGCCTCAGTAACGTAGTGAAGCCTTAAGCAATTTAGTGAGACCCTGTCTCAAAATAAAAAATAGAAAGGGCTAGGGATGTGGCTCAGTGGTTAAGCGCCCGTGGGTCCTATCCCCAATACCAAAACAAAAACAAACCCCTCCAAAGCCAAAATAACATTTAATTATACATAAACATTGATAAATAGCATACATAAATATTCCCTTAACCTCCCACCCAAATCCCAGTTATCCTTTTATTGTTTCCAGAACTTTTGTTTTCCTTTCATAAATACTATTATGCTGTCTCTTCCCACTCCTTAAGACTTGTTTCAAATGTCATCCTTTCTAGATGCAGGGGGTATAACTCAGTGGTAGAGTGCTTGCCTGTGCAGAGCCATGGGTTCCATCCCTGGCACTGGAAAAAAAAAAAAAAAAAGTCACCCCTTCTAGGGAGCCTTCTCTGATTTCTGCTGAAGAAGTAAACTCTTGCCAGTAATGAGCCATTGTGTAAGAAGCTGTGTCATCTTTGGGTAGGGATCTTCTGCCTCAAGGAACCATTGTAAGCTAGTGGGGGCAACTAGGAATTCTCACTAGAAATGAGGGTTATGAAGAAAAGTTAGGGAAAGTTTCATAGCATCTTTCACTTTAATTTGTCTTTTCCATAACCTCTGAGTTATTTGTTGTTTTGTTGTTGTTGTTCGTTTTGTTTTGGTTTTTGGCACTAGGGATTGAACCCAAGGGTGCTTAATCACTGAGCACATCCGCAGGCCTATTTATTTATTTATTTAAAACATTTTATTAGTTGTTGATGGACTTTTATTTACATTTGGTGCTGAGAATTGAACCCAATGACTCACACATGCTAGACAAGCTCTGTATCACTGAGCCACAACCCCTGCACCCTTTTTATTTATTTTGAGACAGGGTCTTGCTAAGTTACTGAGGCTGGCTTGAATTTGTGATCCTTCTTCCTCAGCCTCCAGAGTTGCTGGGATTACAGGCATGCTCCACCATGCTTGGAATAGCCTCTAGGTTCTTTAGAAGCAGGAATTAACTTTCATTCTTAATATCCTCAGTAATAGGAATGCAGCACATGCTTGTTCAATGAATGAGTAAATTGGGCCACTTCTATCATTTACTGATTTTGTTGTTATTATTATTAAATATGATTTACATTTGAAAGCTGTGCATCAGATTTCTACTCATGAAAGAAAATGTGGCTGGGTCTGGTGCTGCATACCTGTATTACTAGCTATGGAGGAAGCCAAGGAAGGAGGATCACGAATTTGAGGCCAACCTGGGAAATATATCCAGACCCTGTCTTAAAATAACACATAGGGCCGGGCGCGGTTGCACGCCTATAATCCCAGCACTTGGGAGGCTGAGGCAGGAGGATCGCGAGTTCAAAGCCAGCCTCAGCAATGGCGAGGCACTTAGCAACTCAGTGGAACCCTGTCTCTGAATAAAATGCAAACAAACAAATAACACATAGGGCTGTGGATATAGCTCTGGTAGAATGGCCCTGTGTTCACTTCCCAGTCCCTTGGGATAGGAGGCAGGGGAAGGGAGGGAAGAAGGAAGAAGAATAAAAAAGGGGAAAAATGTTCATTGTGTTCTAGCAGGAAAGAAAAACAAACAGGAAAAGTTATCACATGCTAGTAGGGCTGCTTTTGTCCTCTCAAGACTAGAGGAAGTGCGGATTTGGAGGGAGGGTTGTGCGTTCTCTGCCCGGCTGACATCATCCACAGAGGCGGGTAATATGTAGATGATTATCCGGTGCAAACTGGGAGACGTTTCTTCTATGTTTGTTGGTTTTGGGAGTGTATTTTGGGGAATTTCCGAGACTGCCAGTGTTAGCAAGTGTTTGGTGGTCACTTGTGTCACGATATGGAGCCTTAAGGTGAACGATTACGTTATGACCCTACGTATATAGTGTAGTGTATACCTGGCTATGAAGACTTCAGCGGCATGAGGACATACTTACCTGGCTGGGGAAACACCATGATCATGAAGGTGGTTTTCCCAGGGCGAGGCTAATCCATTGCACTTCGGATGTGCTGACCCCTGCGATTTCCCCAAATGCGGGAAACTCGACTGCATAATTTGTGGTAGTGGGGGACTGATGCGTTCGCGTTACTATTTGGTTAAAAATCAGGAACTCTTCCCTGTGTTTATTTTTGGGTTAAAAATCAGGAACTGGAGCTTTTTTTAGAGCAGTATTTCGTCGATTATTTCTTTTTACACCGGATTTTCGGTATCACTGTTCTTGTTACAAGTGCATAGTAAGTATTTTCAAATGGCTGCTTCGTGGTACTATTTTTTAAGTTTACTTTGGAGTTTTCATTGGGTTGCTTGACTCGTTTTATAGATGTTATGTTATGGTGTAGGAAATTTGACTTAACGCTTTTTTTTTTTTTTTTTTTTTTTTTGTGCTGGGGATTGAACCCAGGGCCTTGTGTATGCGAGGCAAACACTCTACCAGCTGAGCTATATCCCCAGCCCTGGTTTAACTCTCTCAAGAACTCCAATATATATAAATCTTATTTACAGCTCTTTACAAAGCGAGGGACAGGTTCAAGTTTAGAAGGTTATTTAGAGGCAGGCAGTGTAAAAAATATTTTTAAAATAGAGGAATGCAGGGGCTGGGGTTATGGCTCAGCGGTAGAGCGCTCGTCTAGCACGTGCGCGGCCCGGGTTCGATCCTCAGCCTCACGTAAAGACGGATTGTGTACAACTAAAGCAAATAAATATTTTTAAAAATTAGATGAATGCAGTGTAAACACTGGATTTTGCTGTACAGATATTGGATTCCAAAACACCCATTCCAGACTGGGATTAAGAGCATATGCCTAAAGTATGAAGCCCAGAGTTAGGTCCCCAACACCCCAAAACAACACCCTAAAGCTCCCACCTTTGCCATACACTCCGCTAGCATGCTGTGTTCTCCCTACTAAAATAGGAGGAAATGATGCTGGACAGATATAGAACGTCCGTATCCCAAGAAAGCATGAAGTTGGCTTATTGACGTCCTTTTGCTCAAGGGGGCTATTCTCACAGGGAGATGGGAAGGCTTTCGGCTACGCCAGAAGTTAGGAGAGGGATGGATTTCTTCTCAGAAAAATAGCCCGATAGGTGTCATTTAGGTCAACGCAAACCGGAGGAACTGACGTTTGGAAGGTGGCCCAGAATGTGCGCAGCGGCCTACCAAAAGGAACGCACTTTTTCCCTATCACCAGCGCGGCCTGCGTGTGACGTTACGTAAAGCCGGGAGGCGGAGTATGTAGATTAGAGATTCAGGGCATTTTGGAAGCGGACTCCCTGGAAATCATCTTTCTAGCATATCATCTCTAGCAATAATAATAGATATAGTGCGCAGATCCAATTTTGGGGATTTCAATATGTAGATACAGCCCATTAGAGCCTATTTAGTATGGACCCGAATCGTACAGTGGTATGCAAGGCAGTGGATGGTGTCAGGGTTGTTTTCAGCTCATACTTACCTGGCAGGGGAGATACCATGATCACGAAGGTGGTTTTCCCAGGGCGAGGCTTATCCATTGCACTCCGGATGTGCTGACCCCTGCGATTTCCCCAAATGCGGGAAACTCGACTGCATAATTTGTGGTAGTGGGGGACTGCGTTCGCGCTTTCCCCTGTGTTTCTGTTTTTAAGTGTAGAATTTGGCGTTGCATTTGATATCCAGTGATTTTTCCTAATTTGGCTCACGAATGAAAATATTTCAGTCCGTTTCTTTTGACCGTGGTGGTGAGATCAAATCTGCGCTGCGAACACGCTAGGCGAGCACTCTACCACTGAGCCATAACCCCAACCCTTCCAGTTTATTTAAAACAACTTTTAGGTAATTAGGCCACGTGCTGGGATAAGTGAAGTACTGTGGCTAATTTAGCAGTTTTTCTCATAGAATGTAAAATCATGTTTGGGTCAGTTTTTTTTTTTTTTTTTTTTTTTTTAGTTAAATAAAAACTTTTTATTTTTTGATGTTCCAAGCATTCTCCACTTGGTCGTGAAAAATCTCTAAGGTACAAAGGTTTTCTCCTCTTTCTGTTTTCATCAGTATATTGGTTGGTGCCTGCCATGTACATATTTTAATTTGTTAAAATTTCTTGTACCTCTTTTTTTTCTTTTTTCAAATTTATTTTTTATTCTAAGTTGTTAGAAATGACAACAGAATGTATTACATTTCATATTATAATTATACTTGTAGAGCACATTTTTACATATCTCTGGTTGTATACAAACTATATTCACACCATTTGTGATTTCATACATGCACTTAGGGTAATGATATCCATCTCATTCTACCATCTTTTTTTTTTTTTTTTTTTTTTTCTTCACCCTTTTGCCCCCTCCCTTCCCCTCCCTCCCCATTGGCCATTCTAGTGTTCCTCTAATCCTCCTATGCTCCCCATCCCAACCCAACTGTGCATCGGCCTCCTTGAATTAGAGAAAACATTTGGCATTTGGCTTTTTGGGATTGGCTAACTTCACTTAGGATTATATTCTCTAACTCCATCCATTTACCTGCGAATGCCATGATTTTATTCTCTCTTATTGCTGAGTAATACTCCATTGTGTATATACCACATTTTCTTTATCCATTCATCTACTGAAGGGCATCTAGGTTGGTTCCACAGTTTAGCTATTGTGAATTGTGCTGCTATAAACATTGATGTGTCTGTGTCCCTATAGTTTGCTGTTTTTAAGTCCTTTGGGTAAAGACCAAGGAGTGGGATAGCTGGGTCATAAGGTGATTGCATTCCAAGTTTTCCAAGGTATCTCCATACTGCTTTCCATATTGGCTGCACCATTTTGCAGTCCCACCAACAATGTAGGAGTGTGCCTTTTTCTCCACATCCTCGCCAACAATTATTGTTGTTTGTGTTCTTAATAGCTGCCGTTCTGACGGGTGTGGGTGTGAGATGAAATTTTAGAGTGGTTTTGATTTGCATTTCTCTAATTGCCAGAGATGTTGAACATTTTTACATTTTTTCATGTATTTGTTGATTGATTGTATATCTTCTTTTTTTTTTTTTTTTTTTTTTTTTGGTGCCAGGGATTGAACTCAGGGACACTTGACCACTGGGCAACATCCCCAGCCCTTTTCAGTATTTTATTAGAGACAGGGTCTCTCTGAGTTGCTAAGTGCCTCGCCATTGCTGAGGCTGGCTTTGAACTCGTGATCCTCCTGCCTCAGCCTCCCAAGTGCTGGGATTACAGGCGTGCGCCACCGCGCCCGGCGATTGTATATCTTCTTTTGAGAAGTGTCTGTTCAGTTCCTTGGCCCATTTATTGATTGGGTTATTTGTTTTTTTGGTGTTAAGATTTTTGAGTTCTTTATATATTCTAGAGATTAGTCCTCCATCTGACGTGCATGTGGTAAAAATTTGTTCCCAATTAGTAGGCTCTCTATTCACCTCACTGATTGTTTCTTTTGCTGAGAAGAAGCTTTGTAATTTGAATCTATTCCATTTATTGATTTTTTTTTTTTTTTTTTTTTTTTTTTTTTTGTGGTACCGGGGATTGAACTCAGGGGCACTCGACCACTGGGTCACATCCCCAGCCATTTTTTGTATTTTATTTAGAGACAGGGTCTCACTGAGTTGCTAAGTGCCTCGTCATTGCTGAGGCTGGCTTTGAACTCGTGATCCTCCTGCCTCAGCCTCCCAAAGTGCTGGAATTACAGGCGTGCACCACCGCGCCCGGCTCCATTTATTGATTCTTGATATTAATTTTTGTGCTATAGGATTCTTATTAAGGAACTTGGGGCTTAATCCAATATGTTGGAGATTAGAGCTTACTTTTTCTTCTATTAGGTGTAGTGTCTCTGGTCTAATTCCTAGATCCTTGATCCACTTTGAGTTGATTTTTTTTTTTTTTTTTTTTTTTTTTTTTTGGTACCAGGGATTGAACTCAGGGGCACTCGACCACTGGGTCACATCCCCAGACCTTTTTTGTATTTTATTAGAGACAGGGTCTCACTGAGTTGCTAAGTGCCTCGCCATTGCTGAGGCTGGCTTTGAACTCGCGATCCTCCTGCCTCAGCCTCCCAAAGTGCTGGGATTACAGGCGTGCGCCACCGCGCCCGGCTGAGTTGAATTTTATGCATGGTGAGAGATAGAGGTTTAATTTTGTTTTATTGCATATGGATTTCCAGTTTTCCCAGCACCATTTGTTGAAGAGGCTATCCTTTCTCCAATGTACAGCGCCTTTGTCTAATATAACTGAAATTATATGTGTTAGTCTTTGTGTCTTCTATTCTGTACCATTGGTCTACCAGCCTATTTTGGTGCCAATACCATGCTGTTTTTGTTACTATTGCTCTGTAGTATAATTTAAGGTCTGGTATAGTGTTGCCACCTGCTTCACTCCTCTTGCTAAGGGTGGCTGTTGCCACCTGAAGCGATGGCCGCTTGGAGCAACGAAGCTGCAGGAAGAAGTTCAGAGGCGTGAAGGAGCCCTAATTAGGAAGGGCTGTTGTAGCTAGCTGGAAGCCATGGGTTCCACCTGATATGTATGTGACGCACCTGTAGGCACCCGCAAACCTAAAGGTATATAACCGGGTGAAAGCGGTCCGAGTTAGGAGAACGGAGAATTCAGTCAGCCGGGCAGTCACTCGGTCGGTCAGAAGAATCAGAGCGGCCAGAACGTAGGCAGAGCGGTTACAGAAGAGAAACCAGATAGAAGAAGTAATGACTGGCCAGAGTTAGGCCGAGGCCAGAGGACTGGTCAGAGTAAGGCCAAGGCTCCCAGGAAGACAGAAGACAGAAGACAGAAGAAGGAAGAAAGAAGAGAGAAGAAAGAAGCTCTAGTCTTTCTCTAAGCTAAGCTCTATCTTTCTTTACTCTACTCTAAGCTAAGAAGAAAAGCTAAGCTCTATCTTTCTTTACTCTAAGCTACTCTACAGAAGAAGGAAGAAAGAAGAGAGAAGAAAAAAAGCTCTAGTCTTTCTCTAAGCTAAGCTCTATCTTTCTTTACTCTACTCTAAGCTAAGAAGAAAAGCTAAGCTCTATCTTTCTTTACTCTAAGCTACTCTACTCTAAGCTAAGAAGAAAAATCTTTCTTTCCCTCTCTAAGCTCTAAGAAAGTAGAAGTAAAAGTAGTAAAAGCTTAACTCTGCCTCCGAGAATTTTCCTCCCGTGGCGGCGCCGTGGCTGGCCGTGACAGGCAGCTTACAGAGGCGAACTCGAATCAGCTTTTTATTCTGATAACTTTTCTCTCTGGCTCTAACAACGACTAACATGCGCCACACACACCACCAAAATGGCGCTGACCCGATCAGCAATCTCGGCTCAAGTCACTCGAGATCCCGGGCCAAGTCCCGTGAGACTACGGAAGGCGACAATGCCCAAATCTCCATGGCCCATAGTCAACCGCAATTTAAGCCATCTCCCCAAACAGGGCTCCTGCATTTCCCCCTTTTGTTTTAAAAGAGGGGATGCTCTAGGACGTCTATGTGCAACCAACATTCTTACCCATCATCGGATAATCAAGGCTGTGCCCTTGACTCCTGTCTTAGGTTGATATGTCGGCCACATGAGACTGTCCCGTGGATGGGTGAAGACTTCATCCAGATCAACTGTGCCTGTCTTAGGTTGTCCCCCTCTGGGGATCTTACCCGTCATTGGCTAACCAGCCATCCAATGGAGCCCTTTAGGATCGACTGTGTATGATGACTAACAACCGTCCAATTGTGAGGAGATGTTGCGGCTTTAAGGGGACAAGCCTTTTGGTGATGAGCCAAATTGCATAGCATATCAAATTGTTTTAAACAAATCAGCTGCCCTAAGTTCCATCAAGTAACACACTGAATTCTCTAGACAAATACCCGCAAGGCATTGTCCCGTAAAGTCCCAAACAATGAAAGATCAAAATGTCCAATTGTTATAACACGTTGATGTAGGAGGCCCCATGCATGTAGAGCAGAGGCCACACTGTTGGTGAGGTTGTTTGATGCTTGAGCAGCAGGGATGCTTGCGGCGACCGCGATCCCTGCAGTTGTAGCAGCAGACATCTTTTTTATGTCTAGACAATGCCACCGGCAAATCTTCAGGGCCCGCTACCTAGAAACTCAAGCATCAATTATTAAAGGAAAGGCAGTGCTATTGCAGCACTGAGTCAAGAGGTGAGTTGTCAAACTACAAAATAGAATAATTAGATTAGAAAATTAAAGTTGAGGGCTGGGGTTGTGGCTCAGTGGCAGAGCTCTCGCCTCGCACGTGTGCGGCCCGGGTTCGATCCTCAGCACCACGTAAACATAAATGCATTGCATTGTGTACAACTAAAGTAAATAAACATAAAAAAAATTAAAGTTGATTTTTGTTCACACACATTGCTGGTTGAGCTTCTACAAACATAAGTTGGAAAAATATCATATTTAAAACAAAACAAAGAAAGACTGAGGGTAATTACTGCATTAAAGATAGATTAAAGAAAAGTTAAAGGCACTTTGGAGAAATAATTTGTTAGCTGGAACCCTTGAGTCTCTGTATACAGAGCAATGTTTTACCTGTTGAGATAATTGAAATTAATGAGCTATTAAACAAATGAAGTTGGCCGGGCGCGGTGGCGCACGCCTGTAATCCCAGCACTTTGGGAGGCTGAGGCAGGAGGATCGCGAGTTCAAAGCCAGCCTCAGCAATGGCGAGGCACTTAGCAACTCAGTGAGACCCTGTCTCTAAATAAAATACAAAAAGGGCCAGGGATGTGGCCCAGTGGTCGAGTGCCCCTGAGTTCAATCCCTGGTACCACAAAAAAAAAAAAAATAAATAAACAAATGAAGTTAATAACAAATAAACAATCTTATGTCAAAACACCAAAATATCAGGTTATATAGCACTAGTCATATTGTTTGCTAAAGAGAAGTCCCAGGGACACCTATAAATCAAAATTGAAAGTACCTTCATTTATAAAATTATTTACTCTTTTTTTTATTTTTTAAAATTTTTTAATATTTATTTATTTGCTTTAGTTGTACACAATGGGTTTATTTGTACGTGGTGCTGAGGATCGAACCCGGGCCGTGCACGTGCTAGGCGAGCGCTCTACCGCTGAGCCACAATCCCAGCCCCAAATTATTTACTTAATTGAATACTCTTAACCTAAAATGAATTAAAGTTATTTGGATTTATATATATATATATATATTTTTTCATAAGCCCTTTGTTATTTGTGACGTCACACTGGACAGACGCACAAACATACAAACATATATTTGTGACGTCACATTAACGTGAAATGTAGACAAATGTACAGACATAAAGACATGTATAAAAAGAAAAAAAAATACAATTGTGTGCACACTAAAGAGAGATCTCCTCGTCCCGGCCGGGAGGAATGACACTTAAGTTGTGAAATATTTTGAAGGACTCTTTTGAGGGAATGATTCTATACCTTCATCTTGGTCCTCTTGATTTTGTACCTTTTTTATTAATCTTGATTCTTCAACAACTTCATCTTGATCATTTTGATGTGGTACCTGTTTTATTAATCTAGATGGTATCCATATTGGAGAGGATTCGTGTTTTGGAAAAACACAAACAGATCCTCTTCCCCAAATTAATACTGGATCTGGACCCTTCCATGTACCTGAAAGAACATCCTTCCAGTAAACCAAAGGTTTATGTTGTTGGTGTGGATTCCAATGTCTGTCTCCAGCAGAATAACCATTAGAGTCTAAAGTTAAAAAATTTAAGGTAAACAGGGCAACTGCCAATCTGTCCTTAGGATTTTTCCAATTTCCTTCTTTTTGTTTTAATAACATAATTTTCAGTGTTCGGTTTGTTCTTTCAATAATGCCCTGACCCTGAGGATTGTATGGGATGCCTGTTTTATGGGAAATATTGAATTTTGCGCAAAACTGTTTGAAAGATGAGGACGTATATGCGGGGCCATTATCTGTTTTAAGCATTTTGGAGATACCCAATGCAGCAAAAGCTTGCAAACAATGAGATGTAACATCTTTAACTTTTTCTCCAGAATGTAAGGAAGCAAAAATCATGCCTGAGCATGTATCTATAGTAACATGAATAAATCGCAATTTTCCAAAACTTGGCTCATGAGTAACATCCATCTGCCACAAATGATTGGGCATTAATCCTCTAGGGTTAACGCCGAAATGAGGATTGGGCAAATGTGTCATACAAGATTTACAATCTTTTACAATTGTTCTGGCTTGCTCCTTTGTGATTTTAAACCTACGTTGCAAGGTGGTGCTGTTGACATGAAACTGGGAGTGAAATAAAGTAGCTTGTTGTAGCACTGAAAGTATAAATATTGTTTTTGTAAGTTCGTCAGCCTTCTGATTACCTTCATGGAGGGGACCAGGCAAATTAGTATGTGCCCTAATATGGCCTACGAATAGAGGTTCTTTTCTTGCCCACAAAAGTTTTTGTATTTGATAAAACAATTTAAAGGCTGGAGTATGAGGTGCTATTGGTCCTGCTAACTCTAATTTTGGGACGGCTTGTACAATATAGTGGCTATCTGAAAATATGTTTATGGGCTGGTCCCTAAAATTTTCCAGAGCTCTTACCACAGCTTCCAATTCCACTAGTTGAGCTGATTTGTGTGCAGTTATGTAAGTCATATTTTCTTTTTTAGTGACTACTGTAGCAGTACCATTTGAGGACCCATCTGTAAATACATTAAATGCCTTAGGAATAGGTTGATTTTTTATTACCTGTGGAAATATAATAGGATGATTAATACAAAAAGATAATATAGGAGACTTAGGAAGATGATTATCAAAATTTGCAGAAGTAGAGCATTTAGCTATAGCCCAATCATTATCATTGAAGCATAAATATTCAATCTGTGATGATGAATAGGGAGTAATAATAGTAGCAGGGTGAATGCCAAATATTTTAGTAGAAGTCTTAAGTCCTTGAAGAATAAGTTTAGCCACCATGGAGGTATAAGACTCAATTATACTTTTAGGAGAGACGGGCAAATGTATCCATAATAAAGGCCCTTGTTGTCAAAATACTCCTGTGGGTGTATATTGTGAAAAAATAATAATCAACATCAGCGGTTGAGTTAAATCAAATCTATCACAATGAGCTCCTTCGATGGCTTTTTCTACTAAATTTAAAGATTTCCTAGCATCAGGAGTCAATGTTCGTGGTGAAGATGGATCAGGGTTACCGCGAAGGATGTCAAATAAAGGTTTTAGTTGGCCAGTAGTGAGATTTAGTGTAGGGCGAAGCCAATTAATGTCTCCCAGTAGTTTTTGGAAATCATTGAGGGTGGTCAAATATTCTTTATTTATTAAAATTTTGGGGGTCTAACAAAAGTATCCATGATTTTAAATCCTAAATATAATATGAGAGATCTGGTTTGAACTTTTTCTTCTGCTATATATAATCCATATTTTTTAAAATTTTCTACCACATCACTGAATATATTGAATAAGATTTTTTGATTAGGGTGGGCCAATAAAAGATCATCCATGTAATGTAGACACATGAGGTTTGGATATTTATTTTTTAATGGGTTGGATAGCCTTGTCCACATATATTTGGCATATGGTGGGGCTATTAGCCATTCCCTGTGGTAAAACCTTCCATTGATATCTCTGATCAGGGCCATTATTGTTAATAGAAGGAACTGAAAAAGCAAACCTGGGGGCATCCAGAGGATGTAGGGGAATAGAAAAGAAGCAATCCTTTATATCAAGAGTAATAAGATGGAAATTTTTTGGAATAGCTACAGGACTAGGAAGTCCAGGTTGAGTAGGGCCCATAACTTGCATGGTTTTATTAATTTGTCTAAGATCATGTAACAATCGCCATTTTCCTGACTTTTTCTTGATCACAAATATGGGGGAATTCCAGGGAGAGGTGGAAGGTTCTATATGTCCTGCTTCTAATTGTTCCTGAACTAGTAGGTGGGCCGCTTGTAATTTCTCTTTAGATAGGGGCCACTGAGGGACCCACACTGGCTTATCAGAAAGCCATGGTATTTTCAAAATTATTTTCTCAGTGGCCCCGAAAAAAAATATCTTTTTCCTTTATGATAATGATTACTTTTAGGGTTAAGATTACCCTGTACCTTTTGATAATGATTTCTTTTAGGGTTAAGAGTACCCTGTAGATTTTCACATTTAACACCTGCAGGCTTGGTTGCAAGCTGTACTCCCATTTGTTGTAAAATATCTCTTCCCATAAAGTAACCGGTAGGTTAGGTAAAACATAAGGCTGAAATGTTCCTTTATGGCCTTCATCATCCTCCCATTTTAAAATTACCGCACTTTTTTCTGGGAGGTTATTATATCCCAAGCCTCTTAAACTGGTTGAAGCTTTTTGCAGAGGCCAGTGCTTGGGCCATTGGCGTAAATTAATAACGGAAGAGTCAGCTCCAGTATCTATTAATCCCTCCATTTCTATTCCTTGGATTTTTATTTTACACATAGGCCTCCTTGAACAGTCTCGAACCCAGCAAGCCATGGGTCTTGAGTCAGTGGAACAAAATCCTCTATTCCCTTTTTGAGGCATACTCATTTTAAATGAATTATGTAAATTGGGAAGGAGAAGCAGCTGAGCAATTCTATCTCCTTGATTAACAGAACTTATACTTTGGGGTGAGCTAAGCATTATTTTTATTTCCCCTTTGTAGTCTGAGTTTATTACACCTGGGGTCACTTGCAAACCTAATAAGCTTTTAGGACTTCTCCTGATAATAAGTCCTACAGTCCCTGAGGGAAGAGGTCCCCTGACTCCTGTGGGAATCAGTTGAACCCCCATTTCAGGTGTTAACACTATTCGGGCGGCGGTGGAACAGAGGTCTAATCCTGCATTTCCTCTTGTTCCTCTGGCGAGGGAGTGGATGGGTAGTAGGGATTGTGTCGGGGAAGCATCTGAGTGGATGCTTGAGGATACTCCTCCTCCAATGCCCCGTACATTTGTGGGCCCCTGGGTATTGGGCCCCGTGCCCCGTGTTTTGAATTCCTGAACAAAGGATTTCCATGGATGTCAAATTTTGAATGGCATTTATTGGCCCAATGATTTCCTTTTTTACACCTGGGGCAGTGGCCTGGGGCACGATATGAGCTTGGTCTTATTTCTCTTTTGGGATTTTGCCTAGAATAGCCTGATTGATTATGATAATTTTGCCTGGAATATCCTGATTGATTTTTTTTTTTTTTTTGGTGGTTGGTATTGGGGATTGAACTCAGGGGCACTCGACCACTGGGTCACATCCCCAGCCCCTTTTTTTTTTTGTATTTTATTAGAGACAGGGTCTCACTGAGTTGCTAAGTGCCTCGCCATTGCTGAGGTTGGCTTTGAACTCACGATCCTCCTGCCTCAGCCTCCCAAAGTGCTGGGATTACAGGCGTGCGCCACCACGCCCGCCTGATTGATTATAATGTCTAGGTTTAGCCTTTGTGAAATTTCGAGGGGAAGCACCTCTCATTGAGGCTGCAATCACATTTCCTGTGACAAAGGCGTCATTTATATCTTTACATAGTTGTATATATACGGAAAGATCCTTTTTAGTTCTCCATGGCCTGATGGCTGCTTGGCAGCATTTATTAGCATTTTTGTATGCTAATTGAATAACTAATGGCATAGCTTGATCAACATCTGCAAACACACTACCTGCAGTTCTCAAAAGTCGATCAGCAAAATCAGCATATGGCTCATTAGGTCCTTGAATCACTTTTGACAAGCTACCTTGTAGATCCCCAGGTCCTTGTACAGTTTTCCATGCCTCTAAGGCAGCTGCGTTTATCTGAGCATATACATCTGGTCTTTTTGAGCCTGTAAGTCTGCGAATTGCCCTTCTCCTGTGAGCATGTCTATATTATAGTTTCCAAACCCTGCAGCCGTGTTTCTTTTAAACCGTTTCTATACAAAGTTCTTGGAATTGCAATCACCAAACCAAGAATTGCCCCCTGCTTAATGCTGCTTTACATAGACTTTTCCAGTCTGAGGGGGTTAAGCTAAAGGTGTTAAGGGACTCCAGCATACTCAACGTGAAAGCAGCTTGGGGCCCATAAGTCATTACTGCCTCTTTGAGATTTTTTATTGTTTTGAAATCTACTGACTGATGGACCCTTTGTCCATTTTTCTTTTCAAATGTTGGCGGTTCCCAATGTATCTGTGAGTTACCCTCGAGAGTGCATAAGTGATCAGAAAGACTTTTTATTTCTGTTTCTAGGGTATGAAAATGCCTAGTAATACCCTTCATATTTTTTGTAATGGATTCCACCCGTGGGGGAGTAGAGGACACAAGTGGTTCCTCTACTTGACGGTCCTTTTTCTTGGTCTTTTTTAGTTTCTTTTTCCTCATTTTCTCAGGATCACTTTTACTAGATTCCTCACCACTGCTAATTTCACTGACAGCAATATCCTGAGGCCCAGGATCCATTAAGAGCAAGTATCCTTCAGCTATCTCCAATAACTCCCGAATAGCTCTAATAGCTTGGATTTTTGTCATTTTGGGGACTCTTCTAATACTCTCTTTACTGGTCTTAGTTGACCCAGTGGAAGCTACGCTTTTTTGATCACTTTCACTTTTTTCATCACTTTCACTTTTTTCTATATCCTCCTCACTAAGAACAGAGTCAGATATATCAAGGAGTCTTTGCATAGCCTCTATCACTTGGGATTCAGTTATATTTGAACCCATCTTTAGAGACCTTTCAGTTCTTACCTGTCCGCTCCGAAGTCCCTGTACGGGCCGCCACCTGTTGCCGCCTGAAGCGATGGCCGCTTGGAGCAACAAAGCCGCAGGAAGAAGTTCAGAGGCGAACTGGAAACAAACAGCTTTTTATTCTGATAACTTTTCTCTCTGGCTCTAACAACGACTAACATGCGCCACACACACCACCAAAGTGGCGCTGACCCAATCAGCAATCTTGGCTCAAGTCACTCGAGATCCCGGGCCAAGTCCCGCGAGATCCCAGGCCAAGTCCCGTGAGACTACGGAAGGCGACAATGCCCAAATCTCTATGGCCCCTAGTCAACCACAATTTAAGCCATCTCCCCAAACAGGGCTCCTGCAGGTGGCTTTAGCTATTCTGGGTCTCTTATTTTTCCAGATGAATTTCATGACTGCTTTTTCTATTTCTATGAGGAATGTCATTGGGATTTTGATTGGTATTGCATTAAATCTGTATAGTGCTTTTGGTAGTATGGTCATTTTGACAATATTAGTTCTGCCTATCCAAAAACAGGGTAGATCTTTCCATCTTCTCTTCTAAGGTCTTTCATAATTTCTTTCTTTAGTGTTCTGTAGTTTTCATTATAGAGGTCTTTCACGTCTTTGGTTGATTCCCAAGTTTGATTTTTTTTTTTTTTTTTTTTTTTGATGTTTTTGTAAACGGAGTAGTTTTCCTCATTTCCCTTTCAGAGGATTTGTCACTGATATATAGAAATGCCTTAGATTTATGGATGTTGATTTTGTATCCTGCTACTTTGCTGAATTAATTTATGAGTTCTAGAAGTTTTCTGGTGGAGTTTTTTGGGTTTTCTAGGTATAAAATCATATCATCAGCAAATAGTGATAATTTGAGTTCTACTTTACCTATCTGTATCCCTTCAATTTCTTTCGTCTGTCTTATTGCTCTGGCCAGCATTTCAATTACTGTGTTGAATAGAAGTGGTAAAAGAGGGCATCCCTGTCTTGTTTCAGTTTTTAGAGGGAATGCTTTCAATTTTTCTCCATTTAGAATAATGTTGGCCTGGGGATTAGCATATATGGCTTTTATGATGTTGAGATATGTTCCTGTTATCCCTAGTTTTTCTAGTGTTTTGAACATGAAGGGTGCTGTATTTTTTAAATATTTATTTCTTTTAGTTGTACACAATGCCTTTATTTTTACATGGTGCTGAGAATTGAACCCGGGCCACACGCGTGCTAGGCGAGCGCTCTACAGCTGAGCCACAACCCCAGCCCAGGGGTGCTGTATTTTGTCAAATGCTTTTTCTTCATCTATAGAGATAATCATATGGTTTTTATCTTTGAGTCTATTGATGTGATGAATTACATTTATTGATTTTCGTATGTTGAACCATCCTTGCGTCCCTGGAATGAACCCCACTTGATCGTGGTGTATTATGTTTTTGATATGTTTTTGTATCCGTTTTGCCAGAATTTTATTGAGAATTATTGTATCTATGTTCATTAAAGATATGGGTCTGAAGTTTTCTTTTTTTTTTTTAATATTTATTTATTTACTTTAGTTGTACACAACGCAATGCATTTATGTTTACATGGTGCTGAGGATCAAACCTGGACCGCACACGTGCAAGGCGAGCACTCTGCCACTGAGCCACAACCCCAGCCCTGAAGTTTTCTTTTTTTGATGTGTCTTTGCCTCGTTTGGGGATCAGGGTGATATTGGCCTCACAGAATGAGTTTGGAAGTGCTCCCTCTTTTTCTGTTTCCTGAAATAAATTGAAGAGTATTGGTATCAGTTCTTCTTTGAAGGTCTTGTAGAACTCAGCTGTGTATCCATCTTGTCCTGGGCTTTTCTTGGTTGGTAGGCTTCTGATGGCATCTTCTATTTTGTCGCTTGAAATTGGTCTGTTCAAATTATGTATATCATCCTGCTTAAGTTTGGGCAGATCATACAACTCTAGAAATTTGTCGATGCTTTCAGTGTTTTGTATTTTGTTGGAGTACAAGTTTTCAAAATAATTTCAAATTATTTCCTGTATTTCCATAGTGTTTGTTGTGATATTTCCTTTTTCATCGCATATGTTAGTAATTTGAGTTTTCTCTCTCCTTTGTTAGCATGGATAAGAGTCTGTCAATTTTATTTATTTTTTCAAAGAACCAACTTTTTGTTTTGTCAGTTTTTTCAATTGTTTCTTTTGTTTCAATTTCATTAATTTCAGCTCTAATTTTAATTATTTCCTGTCTTCTACCACTTTTGGTGTTGGATTGTTCTTCTTTTTCTAGAGCTTTGAGATGTAATTTTAAGTCATTTATTTGTTGACTTTTTCTTCTTTTGAGGGATGAACTCAATGCAATGAACTTTCCTCTTAGAACTGCCTTCATAATGTCCCAGAGATTTCAATATGTTGTGTCTGTGTTCTCATTCACCTTTAGGAATTTTTTAATCTCCTCTTTAACGTCATCTGCAACCCATTGTTCATTCAGTAGCATATTATTTAGTCTCCAGGTGTTGGAGTAGCTTTTATTTCTTATTTTATCATTGATTTCTAATTTCATTCCATTATGGTCTGATAGAATGCAGGGTAGTATCCCTACTTTTTTATATTTGCTCAGAGTTGTTTTGTGGCCTAGTATATGGTCTATTTTAGAAAAGGTTTCATGTGCTGCTGAGAAGAAAGTGTATTCACTTGTTGAAGGACGAAATATTCTATATAAGTCAGTTAAGTCTAAGTTGTTTATTGTATTTTTGAGTTCTATAGTTTCTTTGTTCAGCTTTTGTTTGGAAGATCAATCCAGTGGTGCAAGGGGTGTGTTAAAGTCACCCAGAATTATTGTGTTGTGGTCAATTTGACTCTTAAACTTGAGGAGAGTTTATTTGATGAACATGGATGCTCCATTGTTTGGGGCATATATATTTATAATTGTTAAGTCTTGTTGGTGTATGGTTCCCTTGAGCAGTATATAGTGTCCTTCTTTATCCCTTTTGATTGACTTTAGCTTGAAGTCTACTTTATTTGATATGAGGATGGAAACCCCTGCTTGTTTCCTCTGTCCATATGAGTGGTAGGATTTTTCCCAACCTTTCACCCTCAGCCTATGGATGTCTTTTCCTATGAGATGAGTCTCTTGGAGGCAGCATATTGTTGGGTCTGTTTTTTTGATCCAATCTGCTAGTCTATGTCTTTTTTTTAATATTTATTTATTTACTTTAGTTGTACACAATGCATTTATGTTTATGTGGTGCTGAGGATTGAACCCGGGCCGCGCACGTGCGAGGCGAGTGCTCTGCCGCTGAGCCACAACCCCAGCCCTAGTCTATGTCTTTTGATTGGTGAGTTTAGGCCATTAACATTTAGAGCATTTAGCGTTATTATTGAGATGTGTTTTGTATTCCCAGCCATTTTTATTTATTTTTGGTATTTACCTTGACATGTTTTCTCTTCTGATTGTTTTTTTTTTTTCCTTTAATGTAATACCTCCCTCTGTTGATTTTCATCATTGTTTTTCTTTTCCTCTTCATGGAATATTTTGCTGAGGATATTCTGTAGTGCTGGCTTTCTACTTGTAAATTCTTTTAACTTTTGTTTATCATGGAAGGTTTTTATTTCGTCCTCAAATCTAAAGCTTAATTTTGCTGGGTATAAGATTTTTGGTTGGCATCCCTTTTCCTTCAGAGCTTGGAATATGTTGTTCCATGATCTCCTAGCTTTGAGTGTCTGAGTTGAAAAATCTGCTGTGATACGAATTGGTCTTCCCCTATATGTGATCTGATTCCTCTCTTTCGTGGCCTTTAAAATTCTATCCTTGTTCTGTATGCTAGGCATTTTCATTATAATATGTCTTGGTGTAGATCTGTTATAATTTTGTACATTTGGTGTCCTATAAGTCTCTTGTATTTGGTTTTCCAATTTATTCTTCATGCTTGGGAAATTTTCTGATATTATCTCATTGAAGAGGTTGTACATTCCTTTGGTTTGAAACTCTGTGCCTTCCTCTATCCCAATTACTCTTAGATTTGGTCTTTTGATGCTGTCCCATACTTCTTGGATATTCTGTTCATGGTTTCTTACTATCTTCATTGTGTGGTCAACTTGAAAATAAAGATTATATACTTTGTCTTCATTGTCTGAAGTTCTTTCTTCTAGTTGATCTAGTCTGTTGGTGATGCCTTCATGCCGGAGTCTGGCTCCAGAAGGTTGGGGGTGAAGACGTCGGCAGAAAGGTGAGAGATAGACCACGCAGCACACAAGTCTGGAGGCTAACTCTAACTTTACTTGTTTTACCTGAGTTTTTATAGCCCAGACAGCACAGTCTTTTACATTACAGCTTTTGAAGTTACATTAAAGAATTTCAGAGTTATACATTATGAAGGAAACAAGTTACATTAAGGAATTTCAGGGTTATACATTCTGAGGGAAACAGGATATTGTTCTAAGTACATATTACTGATTAAGCTTATCTAAAGACGTTAAAAAAAAGCATATATTGATCAATCTTAAATGTCAAGAACAAAAACATGTTTTTACCTAAAACTATTTTTACAGCCCTTTAAGGTCACTCACAATGTCCCACACCTTGATTGCCCTAATACATCATAGCTAAACCTTGACTGAACTCAACTTACTGTTGTTTCCTATAGTAACTTTGTTCTGTGCTAGAAAGAAGGAAGTATAGCTATTATTCAGAAGTTAAGCTAATAGGTATTTTTTCCTTTGATCAGGTGTTAGATCTAAGGGGTCTCTACCATGGAAAACTTATATCAATATATCTTAAACTAATATCCTAAACTTACCTAAGATAAAAGAATCCTTATCAATCACAAGAAAGCCTTATAACTGTAACTTAAAACCTTATAACTATAACTTAGAAAAGTCTGAACTATGGGGCACAGCAAGAGCCACAAGTTTAATCATTACTTACAAGCCTAATGTCTAATTATAAACCTGTTTTACTCATGTACTAATGAATTTGCTATAGAGTTCCTGGCTCAGACTTCACAGTGTAATTTTTTGTGGCCAGATTTATGTTAAATAGCTAACTTATGAGCCCCTAGTGGTCACACAGATACACAGTAAGAATAGGGAGATAGAATTAACCATCACAGCGCCATTTTTGTCTTACATCATTCCTAGAAGAGGAAGAGATGCCTTGCTTTCTCTCCCTATTATTTCAGACAAGGAGCCTTGCTCACTTGTCCCAAGGAAGATATGACACCTTCAATTGTGTTTTTTATTTGGTTAATTGTTTCCTTCATTTCAAGGATTTCTGACTGTTTTTTTTTTTTTTTTTTTCAGAGTTTCTATCTCTTTTATGAAGTAATCTTTTGCTACCTGTATTTGCTCTCTTACATCTTTGTTGTAGTGGTCAGTTTTTGCCTGTATTTGCTCATTTAGATCATTCTTTGATTCACAGATCATTTTAATTATGAACCTTCTGAACTCCTTCTCTGACATTTCATCAACTTCGCTGAGCATGGGTTCTGTTATTGTAGAATCCTGGTTTGTTTGGGGTATTTTCCTCCCTTGTTTTTTCATGTTGTCTATTTGCCTTACTTTCTTGCAGTGTAGATCTGAGTTATTAGTTTCTTCCCTATATTCTTATAATACCCTTGCAGGTTGTCTGTGCCTCCCCTTAGTTCTGAACTATCAGAACCTGTCGCTGACCCTCAGAGTATGCTACCTGGGGCTGGGTCCATGCTGGTTGGTGTGGGTCCAACTGGTTGAGTCTGAGCTCCTGCGGTGGTCTGGGGCTAACTGAGCTGGGGTGAAGGTCAGTGGGACTGCCCTGAGCCTGCCTGGGCTCAGGCAGAGTTGGCAGGTCTGTCCTTGCTGTCTCCTGCTTTGGGGCAGAGGTCGGCGGGACTCTGGGTCAGATTTTTTTCTTACTTGGCACACATTGAGTTGACGTAGTGTTAAAATTAATTTCAGATTTTAAAATTTGGTCACTTTACTTTTTTTTTTTTGGTACCAGGGATTGAACTCAGGGGCACTCAACCACTGGGCCATATCCCCAGCCCTTTTTTGTATTTTATTAGACAGGGTCTCATTGAGTTGCTAAGTGCCTTTGAAGCTGGCTTTGAACTCGCGATCCTCCTGCCTCAGCCTCCCAAGTGCTGGGATTACAGGCGTGCACCACCGCGCCCAGCTACATTTTTAAATTTTATTTATTTTAGTTGCAGGTCAACACATACCTTTATTTTATTTATTTTCATGTGGTGCTGAGGAACGAACCCAGTGCCTTAGATATGCTAGACAATCATTCTACCATTGAACTTTAAACCCAGCCTCTCACTTCATTTTGAGGGGGCTAGGAGAACCACAATTTTTTTTTTTTTTTTTTTTTTCAGAGTTTCTATCTCTTTTATGAAGTAATCTTTTGCTACCTGTATTTGCTCTCTTACATCTTTGTTGTAGTGGTCAGTTTTTGCCTGTATTTGCTCATTTAGATCATTCTTTGATTCACAGATCATTTTAATTATGAACCTTCTGAACTCCTTCTCTGACATTTCATCAACTTCGCTGAGCATGGGTTCTGTTATTGTAGAATCCTGGTTTGTTTGGGGTATTTTCCTCCCTTGTTTTTTCATGTTGTCTATTTGCCTTACTTTCTTGCAGTGTAGATCTGAGTTATTAGTTTCTTCCCTATATTCTTATAATACCCTTGCAGGTTGTCTGTGCCTCCCCTTAGTTCTGAACTATCAGAACCTGTCGCTGACCCTCAGAGTATGCTACCTGGGGCTGGGTCCATGCTGGTTGGTGTGGGTCCAACTGGTTGAGTCTGAGCTCCTGCGGTGGTCTGGGGCTAACTGAGCTGGGGTGAAGGTCAGTGGGACTGCCCTGAGCCTGCCTGGGCTCAGGCAGAGTTGGCAGGTCTGTCCTTGCTGTCTCCTGCTTTGGGGCAGAGGTCGGCGGGACTCTGGGTCAGATTTTTTTCTTACTTGGCACACATTGAGTTGACGTAGTGTGTTAAAATTAATTTCAGATTTTAAAAAATTTGGTCACTTTACTTTTTTTTTTTGGTACCAGGGATTGAACTCAGGGGCACTCAACCACTGGGCCATATCCCCAGCCCTTTTTTGTATTTTATTAGACAGGGTCTCATTGAGTTGCTAAGTGCCTTTGAAGCTGGCTTTGAACTCGCGATCCTCCTGCCTCAGCCTCCCAAGTGCTGGGATTACAGGCGTGCACCACCGCGCCCAGCTACATTTTTAAATTTTATTTATTTTAGTTGCAGGTCAACACATACCTTTATTTTATTTATTTTCATGTGGTGCTGAGGAACGAACCCAGTGCCTTAGATATGCTAGACAATCATTCTACCATTGAACTTTAACCCAGCCTCTCACTTCATTTTGAGGGGGCTAGGAGAACCACAATTTTTTTTTTTTTTTTTTTTTTTTTTTGTGGTACCGGATTGAACTCAGGGGCACTCGACCACTGGGCCACATCCCCATACCTTTTTTGTATTTTATTTAGAGACAGGGTTTACTGAGTTGCTAAGTGCCTCACCATTGCTGAGGCTGGCTTTGAACTTGCGATCCTCTTGCCTCAGCCTCCCAAAGTGCTGGGATTACAGGCGTGCGCCACCACGCCCGGCTAAGGACCACAATTTTGAAGCCAGCCTGGGAACTTTAGAGACGACCCTGCCTCAAAATGTATTTATTTATTTTATTTTTTGGTACTGGGGATTGAACCCAGGGGTGCTTAACCACTGAGACACATCCCAAAGCCTTTTAATTTTTAGAGTGTCTTGCTACATTGCTGAGTCTGGCTTTGAACTTGGATTCCTACAGACTCAGCCTCTCCAGTGGCTGGGATTACAGGCTTGGACCCCTGCCCCCGGCTAGGGTCCTTACCTAGCATGTATAAAGTTCTGGGTTCAATTGCATATGCACTAAAAGTGTTAGATGTTGGCCACATATTCTAGTGGACAAGCATTTTATACCTTTATCTGGCTGGACTTTTGTTTGTTTTGGGTACAGGGGTGCTTTACCTATGAGCTACACCCCCCAGAACTTTTATTTATTTATTTATTTATTTTTTATTTTTATTTTTATTTTTTTTGGTACCGGGGATTGAACTCAGGGGATTGAACTCAGGGGCACTGGACCACTGGGCCACATCCCCAGTCCTTTTTTGTATTTTATTAGAGACAGGGTCTCACTGAGTTGCTAAGTGCCTTGCCATTGCTGAGGCTGGCTTTGAACTCATGATCCTCCTGCCTCAGCCTCCCAAGTGCTGGGATTACAGGCGTGCGCCACCACGCCCGGCTTCCAGAACTTTTATTTTGAGACAGGTTCTTGCTAAATTGCTGAGGCTGGCCTAAAATTTGCAATCCTCCTGACTCAGCTTTCTGCGTTGCTATAATTATAGGCATGGGCCACTGCGCCCGGTTTGTTGGCTTCTTTTTATAATGCAGAAAGAAAACCTTATGTTACTTCTATAAATTCATAGACTTGGTTTTTCTAGAATGCCCTGCCCTTCATCTACGTAGAAAATGTGTATTTCAGAGCCGGGCACAGTGACACACGCCTGTAATCCCAGCAGTTTGGGAGGCTGAGACAAGTGAATCACCAGTTCAAAGCCACCGTCAGCAACTGCAAGGCACTAAGCAACTCCATGAGACCCTGTCTCTAAAGAAAATACAAAATAGGGTTGGGGATGTGGCTCAGCGGTCTAGTACCCCTGAGTTCAATCCCTGGTACAAAAAAAAAAAAAAAGTGTATTTCAACTGTTCCTCTTGTGAAGCTGCCTGGATTGCCACTGAATCTAGGGTGGGTTTATCCATTAGATACCATAGGCCTAGGGATTTCTAACTTCTTTAAAAATTAGAGGCCGGGCGCGGTGGCGCACGCCTGTAATCCCAGCACTTTGGGAGGCTGAGGCAGGAGGATCGCGAGTTCAAAGCCAGCCTCAGCAATGGCCAGGCACTTAGTAACTCAGTGAGACCCTGTCTCTAATAAAATACAAAAAAGGGCTGGGGATGTGGCCCAGTGGTTGAGTGCCCCTGAGTTCAATCCCCAGTACCAAAAAAAAAAAAAAAAAAAAAAAATTAGAAAATAATTTTTAGGAAGAAGAAATATTTTATACATAATACTGTGTATTCATCTTTTCATCAATATAGTCACAAGATAGAAATTGTGTGCTGAGTGCAGTGATGCATGCCTATAAATCCAGTGACTCAGGAGGCTGAGGCAGGAGGATTACAAGTTCAAGGCCAGTCTCAGTAATTTAGTGAGACCCTGTCTCAAAATAAAAAGGTCTGGGGATGTAGTACAGTGATAAAGTGTCCCTGGGTTCTATCATCAGTACCAAACAAACAAAAAGTCCTAATGTCCTGAATGGATCTGTTATTTTAATACAGCTCTGGCAGGTCCTTTTGCCTTATAGATGGTGATCATATTTATTACAGGAGGACTTTATCTCTGATTATTCCTCATAACATCCCCAGTGCTCATGCTAGTGACTGGCATTTTAAAAGTTTAAATGGCTATGAGTAAATGAGAAGTATGCACCATATATAAGTAATGACTCAAAGGCAGATGATTTTCATTAGCAGCACTCAAAATTTCAAGAATGATTGGTGAATAGAGAAAATACTGGAGTAGGTATGTGGTCATCAGAAAGAGTTTCTTGGCAAAAAATAAAGGGCAGCCGGGCGCGGTGGCGCACGCCTGTAATCCCAGCACTTTGGGAGGCTGAGGCAGGAGGATCGCGAGTTCAAAGCCAGCCTCAGCAATGGCGAGGCACTTAGCAACTCAGTGAGACCCTGTCTCTAAATAAAATACAAAAAAGGGCTGGGGATGTGACCCAGTGGTCGAGTGCCCCTGAGTTCAATCCCTGGTACCACAAAAAAAATAAATAAATAAATAAAAATAAAAATAAAAATAAATAAAGGGCATGTGAGGTCAAAGCTATAGGGGACATAGTCACAGGCCTCAGAACTGTGACCAGCCAGGCATTCATGGAAACAGCCAAAATGTTTTTTTCCTCATGTGAAATTAAACCTTCTGGAGTAAAATTAGGAAAGTAATTCAATAATGAAATGATGTAAGGTGAGCTGGGTCACACTTTTTGGATGAGGGTTTCTAGCAAATGTCTAAATAATTACTGTGGTTTTTATTGCAGAGCCTATGACTGAAATACAGGCCCAGGGCAGTGTGTGTTGACAGTGAATGGGTATCCAGGTACGGTGGCACATGCCTGTAATCTCAGAGATTTGGGAGGCTGAGGCAAGAGGATCCCAAGTTCAGGGCTAGCCTCAGCAACTAAGAGAGGCCCCAAACAACTTAGTGAGGCCCTGTCTCAAAATAAAATGCAAAAAGGGTGGGGATGTGGTTCAGTGGTGAAGTACCTCTGGGTTCAATCCCCAGCACCAAAACCAAAAACACAGAGACAAAACAACAACAACAACAACAAAAACAGTGAATGTGAATGGGTTTGCCCCTTAAGGTCCAGAGAGTGGCCATAGAGTTACACATTCTTTCTTAGTAACGGACATTTATCAATTCAGTTATATTGGCATTATGGACTTTCTGACAAGCCACACCTGCCTTATGGGGTTTTTTGTTTGTTTGTTTGTTTGTTTGTTTGGCACCAAGGATTGAACTCAGGGACACTTAACCACTGAGCCATATCCCTAACCCTTTTTTGTATTTTATTTAGAGATAAGGTCCCACTGAGTTTCTTAGGACCTAAATTGCTGAGGCTGGCTTTGAACTTGAGATCCTTTTGCCTCAGCCTCCTGAGTTGCTGGGATTATAGGTGTATGCCACAGCACCTGGCCCTAAAATAAGACTCAGCTTTTAAAAATTACTGAGTATTGGTCTGGGGAAGTGGCTCAGTGGTTGCAGTTCTTGCCTAGTATGCATGAGGTCCTGTGTTCCAATCCTCAGCACTGGGGAAAAAAAACTACTGAGTATCTATGCCACCCTCATTATATTTCTGGGCAGCAGTGATCTGAGAGAAATGTGGATGTGCTGGTGTTGCCCTTCCCTAGATACATGTCAACTCTTCAAAAAATGTTGTACTGAGGAATTGTGTTCCTTCATCTATACTTATTTGGGGCCTATTTTTTTAAGTTGGTCACAGTAGTTGCTTTATTTTTTGGGTTTTGTTTTGTACTGGAGATTGAACCTAGTGGTGCTTTACAACTGAACTACATCCCAGCCCCACTGCTTTTTTTTTTTTTTTTTTTTTGGTACTGGATATTGAACCCAGAGGTGCTTAATTACTGAGCCACATCCCCAGCCCTTTTTTATCTTTTATTCTGAGACAGGTTCTGGCTAAATTGCAATCATGATATAATACCATCCTGTAAATTTTTTTCTCTTAACCTCATGGAATAAACTTTTCCTCTCCTCCCTCCCCCATGCTGGGGATCAAACCCAGCACATCCAGCTTCTAATTTTTTTTGTTATTAATTATTATCATATGATTGTTGTTTGATTAATAATCTATTTCCCTTTGTTTTTTGGCACCAGGGATTAAACCCAGTGGTCCTTTACTACTGAGCCACATCTCCACCCCTTTTTGTTTTTATTTATTCTTATTTATTTATTTATTTTGAGACGGGATTTTGCTAAGTTGTGTAGGACCTCGAACTCTTGATCCTCTTGCCTTAGCCTCCTGAGTTGCTGGGATTATAGACGTGTGGCACTGTCCCTGTATATATAAGCATATTTTGGAGTTATCACATAAAACATCAAGAAAGTGTAACAATGATAACTTTGTAGCTGGATTGTAGTTGATTTTAATTTTTAAAACTTTTCTGACTTTTGCAAATTATCTATAGTGGAAATTTATCATTTGTAGTAATTAATAGAGTACACCCCCAAAGTACCAAACAAAACAGGTTTTATTTTTTTTTTTTTTATTTTTAATTATGGAGCCTACAAGGGAAATACTACTAAAGCTTTTGATACTATAGTCGTTACAAATTACAAAAAGAATTGTTTTGCTTGGAGCAAAATGTAGAAGAAAGGACAGGTAGTCAGTTTGTTCCCAAATATAAGATGGATGCTGTTCCGATTGTGCCCGTAACTGCGAGGTAAGTTTTGGGGCCAGAGTACACCTGTAATCAGTCCAGAAGCGGAATGGCCTGAGTGGGGTCGGGGGACTCGCCGCTGCATCTTACATTCTTTCAGTTCTTACAGAAACCGTGTGAGGCAGGCAGGCAGAATTATTTCCATTTTTCAATTTTTGGAAATGGAAACATACTGAGGGTTTGACCGAGTCTCAGAAGCAGCGGTTCAGACCTGGCACAACCCACTGTGCTCCCAATCTCTTCATCCCCACCTCGCCATGGCCTCCCAAACTGGTCAACACTACAGCGCACGACTAAGACTCATTATGAATCCATGCCAGAATTTTTGCGGACATCGAAAAGGCAAGGAATATTTAAATCTTTTCAGCCACACCTGCAGAAGTCTTTTGGAGACAAGGAGGGATGGTTCATTAGAGCCACCGGGAAACTGAAAGGAGGGAAGCCTTGAAAGAAAAGCTGACGTCACTACAAGAGGCGGGGATATGTAGATAAGAGTGCGATGATTCTTGGTTCTAGAGCGTTCTTCTTGCGACAAAATTTCCAGCAAAAATCCCGAAAAGTGTAGCTTGATCTGTGACATATAAAGAAGTGTGTAGTTTGAAACAGACCGCCTAATGAACTTGAAATGAGATTGACCGTGACTGACTAGTGTGTTAAGGACGAGGGTGAAGTGGCACAAAGAAAGAGCAACTCATACTTACCTGGCAGGGGAGATACCATGATCACGAAGGTGGTTTTCCCAGGGCGAGGCTTATCCATTGCACTCCGGATGTGCTGACCCCTGCGATTTCCCCAAATGTGGGAAACTCGACTGCATAATTTGTGGTAGTGGGGGACTGCGTTCGCGCTTTCCCCTGATTTATTGGTTGAAAAAGCAGTGCTCCTTCTTTGTGAAGCGACAATTCAGAAGTAATTGGTACTTTCACTTTTGTGGGTCTATTTTTCTCAACTTTTATGGGGCCCCGGGTATTCAGATTGTGAGTTTAGCCGGAAGTTTTAGTTGTACGAGATGCTTAGGATAGAACCCGGGCCCGCACGTGCTAGGCGAACGCGCTCTACCGCTGAGCCACAATCCTAGCCCGAAAATTTTAGTTTTTGACAGTTAGTAAATGTATGTTAGAGTAATTCTTTATCGGGATTTTTTGTTTTACATTTTTTTTTTTTTTTTAACTTGGGAAAGCTACAGTTCTTCTGGTGTTTGTGTAATTGAGGTTTAAGGTTGGAAACTTTGTTTTTCCCTATTAAGATTTATTTGCTTGTTCTTATGTTTGTGGGATTACAGCGGAAAAAACGGAGGAAATAAAACTACCAGTAATTATGATAGTGGATGTTAAGCCGCGGTGGTGCACGTCTGTAATCTCAGCACTTTGGGAGGCTGAGGCAGGAGGATCGCAAGTTCAAAGCCAGCCTCAGCAATGGTGAGGCACTTAGCAACTCAGTGAGACCCTGTCCCTAAATAAAATACAAAAAAGGGCTGGGGATGTGACCCAGTGGTCGAGTGTCCCTGAGTTCAATCCCTGATACCACACACACACACACACACACAAAAAAGATAGTGGATGTTAGCATGCAAGTAGTTAGCATAATAAATATTGATCCTTTATTGTCAAACTATATGCTTATTAGTGAGACATGACAACCAATATTAATGTATTAGTTTCCTAGGGCTGCCAAAAAAAGTACTGCCAATGACATTTATTTTCTCTTCAAGAAATTTTTTTCTTTTTTTTACACAATGCCTTTATTTTTACGTGGTGCTGAGGATCAAACTCGAGCCACACATGTGCTAGGGGAGTGCTCTACCGCTGAGCCACAACCCCAGCCCTCCAAGAAATTTTAAAACAGTCCAAGTAAGATCAAGGTACTGACAGAGTTGGGTTCCTCTGAGGCCTCACTCCTTGATTTTTGGATTACTATATATTTGCTGCCTCTTGGTACTGTGATCTTAGCCTCTGGTCTGTCCTTCCTCTTCTAAGGACATAAGTCATTGGGGGTAGGGATGTGACTTGATGGTAGAGCACTTGCCTACCATTCAGGAGGCCCTGAATTCTATCCCCAGTACTGCAAAAAAAAAAAAAAAAAAAAGACACCAGTTGTTGAATTACATTCCCACCCTAAGGATCTCATTGTAATTACTCACTTTTTTCCACCTGTCTGTACTGGGCTGGGGATTGAACCCAAGGCTTTATGAATGCTAGGCAAGCGCTCTACTCATTTCTTGGTTTTATTTTTTGCAGTGCTGGGGATCAAACCCAGGCCCCATGCATTGCAGGCAAGGCCTTCATCACTGAACAACATCACCTCTTTAAACACTCTAAATAAACATCTAAGGTATTGGAAGTTAAACATTTGAATGGGGAGGGAGCTCACAACTCTGTTCATAACAATTAGTCATCAAAATCATAATGAAAATATGACATTTTCTAATACCTGGAAAAGTAAAAGGAAGAATGGGAGGTGGGGAAAGGGGAAAGACAGCTTGCTATAAAACTTCAGTTCATATGTATTTAAGACCAAACTATTTTCTGGTCACTTTTGTGCTTAGAGAAAATTCTGCCAGGTGTGGTGGTACATACCTATAATTCCAGTGCTTTGGGAGGATGAGACAGGAGGTTTGCAAATTCGAGACCAGTTTCAGCAATTTAGTGAGGCCCTAAACAATTTAGCAAGACCTATCTTAAAGTTAAAAGGGACTCAGAATATAGATCACTGGTAAAGCACCCCTGAGTTCAATCCCCAGTAACAATAACAGCAACAACAAAAAGTTGTGATGCTGTTGGATTGCTAGAATGCTGCTTGTAGTCAATGACATGGATATTAACAGATATCAAAGGAAATAAAGTTAAAGAACTCAATTTAGTACTTTCTACATTTAGTCCCTGGGTAAATCAAGAAAGTGTTACTTCTCAGTTGCTATGTCAAAGGACTGTAATTCTAGTGCCTCAGCAATTTAGCAAGACCTTGTCTCAGAATAAAAAATATAATTGGCTGGAAATGTACCTTAATGGTAGAGCACCCCTGGGTTCAATCCTACTACCCCTGACCCCAAAAAAGTGTTACTCCTCAGTAACCTACAATCCCTGAGCCTCCTAGCTGAAGGTCCATTAAATGTATCTGTCTTTTCTTACCTTCTGTGCTTCCCCATGTAGCTTGAGGTCCATTCTTGGGGATTTATGTGAATGGGATTTAATTGTCTTAATGTCTATGGAATATAACACATTGTCACTTGTCTGCCCTGCAAGACTAGAAGCATTGTGATAGCAATGATCTAATTTTAGGTGTATTACTCATTACCTGTCACATTTGAAACACATAGTAGTCTTAGCCCATTTTGTGCTGCTATAATGAAATGTCTGAAACTAGGCTATTTGTAGTAGAGAAGTTTATTTCTCACAGTTTTGGAGGGACCAGCTTCTGAAGAGGGCCTTCTTGCTGCTTCATCCTGTGACAGGAGAGTGGAGGCACATGTCTGTAATCCCAATGACTTGAAGGCTAAGGCAGAAGGATCCCAAGTTCCCAAGTTCAAGGCCTACTGTGGAGATGACTGAGCTACATCCCAGTCCTTTTTTTTTTTTTTTTTTTGGTACTGGTTATTGAACCCAGGGACATATAACTGCAGGAGCCCTGTTTGGGGAGATGGCTAAGGTTGCGGTTGACTACGGGACAAGGAGATGTTTGGCTATTGCCGCCTTCCATAGTCTCACAGGACTTGGCCTGAGATCTCGCAGGACTTAAGCGAGATTGCTGATCGGGTCTGCACCATTTGGTGTGTTGGTTGTTTGGTGGTGTGTGTGGTGCGTGTTAAAGTCGTTGTTAGAGCCAGAGAGAAAAGTTATCAGAATAAAAAAGCTGTTTGCTTCCAGTTCGTCTCTAAACTTCTTCCCGCGGCTTCGTTGCTCCAAGCGGCCATTGCTTCAGGCGGCAACATACAACCACCATGCCACATCCCCAGCCATTTATCCATTTAAAAATTATTATTTAGAAACAGGGTCTCACTGAGTTGCTTAGGATCTTGCTAAATGCTGAGGCTAGCTTTGAACTTGGGATCCTCCTCCCTCAGCATCCTGAGCTGCTGGATTACAGGCATGTGCCACCACACCCAGCAATCCCAGTTCTTTTTAAATTTTATTTTGAGACGGGGGTCTTGCTAATTTGCCCAAGATAGTCTCAAACATAAAATCCTCCTGCCTCAGCCTCCCACATTGCTAGGATTACCAGCATACAGCACCTCGCCTATGTCAATTCTTTAACAATAAATAACATTAATGCCAGACACGATGGCACATGCTTGTAATCCCATCAGTTCAAGAGACTGAGGCAGAAGGATTACAAATTTGAGACCAGTCATAGAAAATTAGTGAGGCCCTAAGCGACTTAGCGAGACCCTGTCTTAAAATAAAAAATAAAGGGCTAGAGGTGTAACTCATTAATAAATGTATCCTCGCTTCATTTCCCAGTACAACAATAGCAAACAAACAAAAAACAGTAAAATTGAGCATAAACATTAATTTTCCAGGATCATAGTGTTTCTGTAATTGTTCCCCTAAAATCCTCTTCATTACAGTTGGCCCTCTGAATTCATGAATTCTACATCCTTATATTCAACCAACCTTGTATAGAAAATTATTCATTTTTGTGGTGCTTGAAATGAAATTCAAGGCTTCATGCATGCTAGGCAGGTGTTCTACCACTGAGCTACATCCCTAGCCCCTAGAAAATATTTTTAAAATGTGCATTTGTACTAAATACAGGTTTTTATTATTATTATTATTTCTTAAACAATACAGTATAATAACTATTTACATAGATTTACATTGTATTAGGTGTTCTAAATAATCTAGAGGTGGGCTGGGGTTGTGGCTCAGCTGTAGAGCACTTGCCTAGCATGTTCGAGGCCCTGGGTTCGATCCTCAGCACCACATAAAAATAAATAAATAAAGACATTGTGTCCAACTACAACTAAAAAATAAATATATATTAAAAAAAATAACCTAGAGGTGGTTCAGAGTATACTGAGAGAATTCCAGCTACTTGGGAGTTTGAGGCAGGAGGATCCTAAATTCAATGCCAGCCACAGCAATTTAGCAAGGCCCTAAGCAACTTAGTCTCGCTATAAAAAATAACAAGGAGACTGGGCACGGTGGCGCACACCTGTAATCCCAGTACTTTGGGAGGTTGAGGCAGGAGATCACGAGTTCAAAGCCAGCCTCAGCAATAGTGAGGCACTTAGCAACTCAGTGAGACCCTGTCTCTAAATAAAATACAAAAAAGGGCTGGGGATGTGGCCCAGTGGTCAAGTGACCCTGAGTTCAATCTCTGGTACCAAAATAAAAAAAAGCCGGGCATGGTGGCGCACGCCTGTAATCCCAGCACTTGGGAGGCTGAGGCAGGAGGATCGGGAGTTCAAAGCCAGCCTCGGCAATGGCAAGGCACTTAGCAACTCAATGAGACCCTGTCTCTAATAAAATACAAAAAAGGGCTGGGGATGTGGCTCAGTGGTTGAGTGCCTTGAGTTCAATCCCCAGTACAAAAAAAAAAAAAAAAAAAAAATAGTAATAAGGGATGGGGTGTGGCTCAGTGGTTAAGTGCCCCTGGGTTAAATCCCCAGTAACCTCCCCCCACCCTCCAAAAAAAAAAAAAAAAAGTACTGGGAGGATGCATGTAGGTTATACACAAATACTATGCCATTTTATATAAGGGACATGAGCATCTGTGGATTTTGTCCCTTTGGATACTTAGGGACAACTGTATTAATGAAGGTGAACAGGTTTCCAAATGTAAAGAATCTAATTTGCTTCTTTGTAATTTTGGTTCAGTTAGAATAAGCATGTTCTCTTTCGAAACAGGATGTCTCGGGCTATTCATCTTCCAGTCCCCTGTCCTGTTCGCCTTGGTACCTTAAGAAATGACTCCTTGGAAGCTCAGCTTCACGAGTATGTCAAACAAGGGAACTATGTGAAAGTGAAGAAAATTCTTAAGAAAGGTAAGTAGTGGGGCTGGGGTTGTGGCTCAGCGCGTGCGCAGCCAGAGTTCGATCCTCAGCACCATGTAAAAACAGATTGTGTACAACTAAAGCAAATAAATACATATTAAAAAAAAAACAAGATGGGGCTGGGGTTGTGGCTCAGCAGTAGAGCACTCGTCTAGCACGTGCGCAGCCCAGTTTTGATCCTCAGCACTGCGTAAAAATAAAGGCATTGTGTATAACTAAAACAAATACATAAATATTTAAAGAAAGAAAGAAAGGTAAGTACTATGTTAATATGACAGGGGCAACTTAGTATACTTTTTTTTTTTTTAAACTGGGAATTGAACCTAGGACCCAGGGGTGATCTACCAGTGAACTACATCTTTGCCTCTTTTTATTTATTTACTTATTTATTTGGTACGAGGGATTGAACCCAAGGGCACATAACCACTGAGTCACATCCCAGCCCTTTTTATTTTATTTTGAGACAGGGTCTCACTAAGTTGCTTAGGGCCTTGCCAAATTGCCAAGGCTGGTTTTGAACTTGCAATCCTTCATCCTCAGTCTCCTGAACAGCTAAGTTTACAGGTGTGTACCACTGCGCCCAGCCACCTTTTTTTATTTTTTGAGATGTGGTATTGCTAAGTTGTCTAGACTGGCCTTGAACTTGGGATCCTTCTCCCTCAGCCTTTCAAGTAGCTGGCATTATAGGTATATGCCATCACAATGGCTTCTAGTCAACATTTCTGGATAGTGTTCGAAGAAAATCTAGGGACATCATAAAACTATGAGTAAATAGTAGGGGAAATCCATTAGTTAATTTAGGAATGAAATATTTCCTACCAATGCAGTCTTTATTCAGTGTAGAGGCCTTAAATCCTGTTTGGAGGGGCTGGGGTTGTGGCCTCAGCAGTAGAGCACTTGCCTAGCACATGCGCAGCCAGGTTCGATCCTCAGCACCATGTAAAAATAAGCGCATTGTGTACAACTAAAGCAAATAAATAAATTTTTTTTTTTAAATCCTGTTTGGAGACTGTCCCCCCGCCCCCCGCTTTTATTTTTCTTTTTTCTTTTTTGGGTAAATGGTATACTGGAGATTGAAGCTAGGGTTTCTTTACCACTGAGCTACATCCCCAGCCCTATTTATTTGTTTGTTTGTTTATTTTTTAAATATTTATTTGTTTGCTTTAATTGTACACAATGCATTTTTATTTTTACATGGTGCTGAGGATTGAACCCGGGCCACGCATGTGCTAGGCCAGTGCTCTACCACTGAGCCACAACCCCAGCTCCCCTTTTTATTTATTTATTTTTTATTTTATTTTATTTTTTACCAGGGATTGAACTCAGGGGCACACGACCACTGGGCCACATCCCCAGCCTTTTTTTGTATTTTTATTAGAGACAGGGTCTCACTGAGTTGCTAAGTGCCTCGCCATTGCTGAGGCTGGCTTTGAACTTGCGATCCTCCTGCCTCAGCCTCCCAAGTGCTGGGATTACAGGCGTGCACCACCGCGCCCGGCTCCCTTTTTATTTTTGCTAAATTTAGGCCCTCCCCAAATTGCTGAGGCTGACTTTGAACTTGAGATCCTCCTGCCTCAGCCTCTCAAATTGCTGGAATTACAGGCCTATGCCACTATGCCTAGCAATACATAAATAAATTTTTGATGTTCAATTGGAATATGGATGGAGTTAACAGGTGTAACTGGATGTGGAACAGGACTTCATCTCTGTCTGGGAATTATGTCTAAAGCCTCAAAACTGGAAAACAGGGGTAACACATTCCCCCTCTACTGCACATCTTCTTATGAGAAGGCTAAAATGATCCTTGGGCTAGGTACAGTGGCACACACCTGTAATGCCAGAGACTTGAGAAGCCAAGGCAGGAGAATCACAAGTTTGAGGCCAGCCTGGGCAACTTAGACCCTGTCTCAAAATCTTAAAAAAAAATTTAAAAAGCCGGGAGCGGTGGCGCACACCTGTAATCCCAGCATTTGGGAGCCTTAGGTAGGAGGATTGCTAGTTCAAAGCCAGCCTCAGCAATGGTGAGGCACTTAGCAACTCAGTGAGACCTGTCTCTAATAAAAATACATAAAAGGGCCAGGGATTTGGCTCAGTGGTCGAGTGCCCCTGAGTTCAATCCCTGGTGCCAAAAAAAAAAAAAAAAAAAAAAAAATTAAAAAGGACTGGGGATGTAGTACAATGGTAGAGTGCCCCTGGGTATAATCCCCAGTACTATCAAGATAATAAAAAATTAATCCATCAATAACAAAATGATCCTTGGACTTCAACTCCTTCACCCACCTTGGGCCTATCCAAGGGAAAGCAGTGGTGTGGGAATGATAGTGAATCATTTAAAAGGTATTCAGTGGGTTAAAATGCAGTGCTTTTCTCCCTGCCTTTCACAGCCTTAAGCCAAGCAAGAGGCCCTTCAGGTGAACCTCATATAGACAGAATTGTGGTGCTTGGAAGCTGAAGAGATAGGAGCTGGTGTTCCAGCCTGCTTAACAGCTGAAATATGATACCCTTTCCCAGTTTCCTCTAAGGTGGCATGCAGAGAACTTGTACCTGAAGTTTAGGGGTCAGGAGATCAGCCATCTACTTTGAAGCAGTTGTTGATGGCTGGATGAGCAAGGGAGACTAGCAGACAGATTAGTCACACTCCTATAAAGCATGGAGGATGTGCTGGAGCATGTAGATTGCACAAAGGGTAGCTGAGCCATCTGAAGGGATCTTACATATGAAGGAAGGAAGAATCTCAACAGAGAGTATAGAGATGGAACCTTGGAAGACAAGAGCTGAGGGGTTACAAGAAGTCCACAGGAGAGGGCACTGGCATCCATCAGGGGGCTGTGTACTATAGTAGAGGTACTAGAATGACCCATTAACAGATTGCACAAGAGTGAGCTTTAGTATGAACCCAAAGCTATAGAGAGCATCAGCTAAGTAAGAATGTCTTTGTCTCCCACCCCACTCCCATTGTATGTATGTATTTGTTTAATTATTTACAGTACTGGGGATAGAACCCAGGGCCTCCCACATGCCAGTAAAGTACCCTGTCACTGAGCTACATCCCCAGCAATACCCCTTTTTGTATCATTGGTTCTTACCTGTATCTCAGCTGTTTTTTGTTTTGTTTTGTTTTGTTTTGTTTTGGTACCAGGGATTGGACTCAGGGGCACTCGACCACTGGGCCACATCCCCAGCCCTTTTTTGTATTTTATTAGAGACAGGTTCTCACTGAGTTGCTAAGTGGCTTGCCATTGCTGAAGCTGGCTTTGAACTCGCGATCCTCCTGCCTCAGCCTCCCAAGCGATGGGATTACAGGCGTGTACCACCACGCCCTGCGAAATGTGTTTTTTGAAGATAAAAGTTTTGGGGGTTTTTTCTGTATTGGGAATTGAACTCAGGGTATTTGTGTATGCTAGGCAAGCTCTCTACCACTGAGCTATATTCCCAGCCCTTTTTATTCTATGTTGAGACAAGGTCTCAATAAGTTCAAGGCCCCCTGCAGTGTGCCTCCAACTTTCAGTCTTCCTGTTTAAGCCTCCAGAGTAGCTGGGATTACAAGCCTGTGTAGCTAACTTTTTCTCTATTTTAAGGCATAGAGGTTTATTTAGGAAGATAGGTACACATTAAAGGGAGAATGCAGGGCTGGGGGTCCAAAATTTATAGAAGGGCTATATTAGAGTCCAGACTGGAGGTGGAGTCAAGGTAGAACTGCACAATTTCATGTCTATTTCCCTTGCACTTGTATATTTCCCTCATTTTACAAGGGCATGAACCAAGAGCATGTTCTTAAAGATTTACAACTGTGCTTTCTACATCTCAGTGACTGGACACCCTTTCTAACTTTTGTGAAAAGTAAATGGGTAGGCTTCTTCTGGGATTTAGAAGCCAGGAAAATGAATCATTGAGACTGAGCTTTGAAAAATGATGTGTTTATAGCTTTAAAGAGAAATGGGTTTAAGCCGGGCATGGTGGCGCATGCCTGTAATCCCAGCACTTGGGAGGCTGAGGCAGGAGGATCGCGAGTTCAAAGCCAGCCTCAGCAATGGTGAGGCACTTAGCAACTCAGTGAGACCCTGCCTCTAATAAAATACAAAAAAGGGCTGGGGATGCCCCTGAGTTCAATCCACAGTACCAAAAAAAAAAAAAAAAAAAAGGGAGAGAAATGGATTTGATTGGAAACTAGACCTCCTAAGCAATACTGTTTTGGCCTATCAGAAAGAATACAGACTCAATTTTATGCCAGACTACTTATGTTCCAACTGTGGTTCTCTGCTGTGTGACACATGGTACAGCCAGCTTCTACAAGAAAAAGGAAACAAGCAACCCTTCTTCAGTTGTTTATAGAGGATGCAATGAGAATAAATTAAAACACCGATAATGAAGTAGGCATTCAGTTAATCATCCTAGTTGTTTATCATTATATGGCGTTAGTAGTGTACACCATGTCTATTTCCTCCCTCTTTCTCTTTCTCTCTCTCTCTTACGGTAGAGGAAACCTGGCTCTCCAACTCATCTGATTTCTCTACCAGGTGAAGGGTCCATCTGTGCTGACCTACAGCACAAACAGCTTTCCTCTCTGCCTAGGACAGCGCAGCCTTCCTTAGAAATCAGTAAGGAATCAGTGAGAAATCAGTAAGGAATCAGTAAGGAATCAGCATGACCCTGCCATAATATCAAAAGTCCTTGGTGGGGTCTGCTGAATAATGGCAGTTTTCTGGGTTTAGGAGAGAGAAGCATTGAGAGAATGGAAATATGTGATTGGCTTCTAAGAAAGTGTATGTTAATGAACTCTCTTGCAGCCTTAAGGATTTTAGAAGGCTTATAAGTGAAAATAATGTACTGAATTTTACCATTTGACTAAATTATTATGAGATGTAAAATTTATAAAGAGGCAAATGACTTGGACTCCCCCTTCTACCCCTTCTCCATCCCAAAAAAGGTGGGGGGGAAAAATCTTCACCATCGCTGAAAGTGAGCAGCTGTGACAGACTCCGCAGAGTCCAGGAAGAAAAACTAAGACTATATTTTCAGAGGGATCATTTTTATAATATGTTACTAGAGAAGTTCTCTGATTGTGTAGGGTACCAGAAATCACTAGGAGGAGTTGAATGTTTTCTTCTGAGTGTGAAGCTGGCTCTTGGCAGTTGCTTTATTGCAACTGCCTTTTGCCATTGGTGATTGTTCTTATTCCCTTTATAGAGTAAGAGGTATGAATGGTTACTATTGTGATCTTGTATTTAAAAGCAGTGATTCATCCGGGCGTGGTGGCGCACACCTATAATCCTAGCACTTGGGAGGCTGAGACAGGAGGATGCAGGTTCAAAGCCAGCCTCAGCAATGGCGAGGCACTTAGCAACTCAGTGAGACCCTTTCTCTAAATAAAATACAAAAAAGGGCTAGGGATATGGCCCAGTGGTCGAATGCCCTTGAGTTCAATCCCAAATAAATAAATAAAAGCAGTGATTCATTTTCTTTCTGTTTGCTATTCTGCAGGCTTATAGGTCTTGGTGTTTTTCTTTTAATCTTATTTGAGCTATTTTTTATGTTGTTATTATAAATTGTCTTTGTCATTTTGTGGGGAGGGTACTGGGAATTGAATTCAGGGGTTCTTGGCCACTGAGCCACATTCCCGGTCCTATTTTAACATTTTTGTGTGTGTGTGTGTGTGTGTGTGTGTGTGTGTGTTGCTGGGGATTGAACCCAGGGCTTGTGCTTTTGAGGCAAGCACTCTACCAACTGAGCTATAACCCCCCACCCCACCCCCACTCCTGCCATCCTGTTTTGTATTTTATTTAGAGATAGGGTCTCACTGAGTTGCTTAACGCCTCAGCGATCCTCCTGCCTCATCTTCCTGTCTCAGTCTCCCAGCTTGTCTTTGTCATTCTTACACTATTTTTCAGGGGTGTATTTCTTGCTTGTTTTGATTCACTGTTATTTCTGACAGGTTTGGTTTTTTTTGTACTAGTCCTTGTGATACTTCCTTACAAAGATTAACAGGTCTATTGAGTTTTGCTCTTAATTGGCTACATTTCTTATTTTTTCTTGTTTTTCTTACCACTAGTGTTTTTTTCAGGTTATTCTCCTAAGCCTTGGAGGTCTTTCTCCTGAAAATATTCTGTTTGCTTTTATTTATTCCTTGTTGTTTTTTCCTCACAGTTGTGTACCTCCCACTTTCTCCCACTGAGGATTAAAACTTTGAAGTATGTGGTGATCCCAGGCTGTCCATATTTTTAAGTAAGCCACTGAGAAGCTGAATGGAAACTTTGTGGACATAGGGTAAGGCTTTTCCCCTTCTGGGAATGGCTGTCTAGGAATAGACATTCCAAATTTAGGTGTAGGTATATTTATTCCCCCTGGAGAGTCTCATTTTTTTTTTCTGTGAATATTCTGATGGGTTTCCTGGGAAATACATTCTAGTCATTTCAGGTCTGTGTTTTCCAATGCTTAGAGCTGGTAAAAGATCTCAGCCCTGGGCTGGGGTTGTGGCTCAGTGGTCGAGCACTTGTTTAGCATGTGTGAGGCACTGGGTCCGAGCCTCAGCACCACATTAAAAAATAAATAAAATAATGGTATTGTGTGTATCTATAACTAAAAAAATCAAAAGGAAAAAAAAAGATCTTATGGGGCTGGGTTTGTGGCTCAGTGGTAGAGTGCTCGCCTAGCACGTGCGCGGCCCAGGTTCGATCCTCGGCACCACGTAAAAATAAAGGTATTGTATACAACTAAAAGCAAATAAATAAATATTTTTTAAAAAATCTCATCCCTGCCATGACCATCCGTAGTGCTAGACAGTTATGCTTTATAGGTCATACATAGGTGCTAGACATCTCATCCTTGAATCTCTTCCTCTACTTGTAACATTTTTATTTTTGTTCTGAGCAAAATATCCCTGAAATCATGGTTTTATATGGTTTTATTTTATTTTGTAAATGAATATTTATAACAGTATGTTTGTGGTACTGATTATTGAACCCACGGATGCTCTAACAGCCCTTTTAATTTTGAGACAGAAACTCATGAAATTGCCCAGGCTGGCCTTGAAATTGTAATCTTCCTGCCTCAGCCTCCCTGTAGTAGCAGGGATTACAAACATGTGCCAATTGCATCTGACTTGATATATTATTATTAATAAAATCCATGATCAAGATTTTGATTCACTTTTTTTTTTTGTATCTGTGCCAGTTTTGTGTTTTGTGTTTTTTTTTTTTTTTTTCTTTTTCTTTTTGGTATCGAGGATTGAACCCAGGGGCACTTACCACTGAGTCACATCCCCAGCCCTTTTTTAAATATTTTATTTAGAGATAGGGTCTCACTGAGTTGCTTAGGGCCTCACTAAGTTGCTGAGGCTGGCTTTGAACTTACAATTCTCCTGCCTCAGCCTCCCAAGCTGCTGGGATTACAGGCATGTGCCACTGTGCCTGGCTGTACCAGTTTATTAAAAAGCAATGTGAAACAGGAAACAGCCTCTGACTCACTGGGAGGGCTGCACCACCCTGCTTGTTGATTTAGCCTGGAAGATCCACACAAGGCTGGAGGATGTGGGCCCTGGACCGAACCTATGCTGGGGTTGGATCAGTATATAAATGACACATTGGATCCAAGGTGGGGGGGGAAATAATGTGAAGAGAGGAATTATTTTAGTCAGTTCTTTTGTCACTTTGGTTTACTCTCTTTGTGCAATACAATTCTATAGGTTTTCACAAATGTATAATGTTATGTATCCACCATTACAGTGTCATACAGAATTTTCACTGATTTAAATAATTTGTGAACCTCCTATTCATCCCTCCCTTCAAACCCCTGACCATAAACCCAGTGGTGGTGCTTACCTGTAATTCCAGTGACTGTAATCCCAGTGACTAGGGAGTCTGAAGCTGGAGAATTGACAGTTCAAGGCCAATCTCAGCAACTCAGTGAGACTCCCAGCAATTTGGCAAGACCCTCAAAGTAAAAATAAAAATAAAAAAGGATTGATCGGGACTGTAGCTCAGTGGTAAAGTGTCCCTGGATTCAGTTCCCAGCACCAAAAAACAAACAAGCAAACAAAAAAAGCAAGGAGCACAATTGCTTTGTTGTATAAAATTATATTGAGCTTCATATAAAACTGCCAAACTGTCTTCCAAAGTGGTGCAGGGCTGTTAATGGCAGCAACTTGGGAGGCTGAGGTGGGAAAATGGAAAGTTCCAGGACAGCCTCAGCAATTTTTTTTTTTTTTTTTTTTTTTTTGTGGTACCAGGGATTGAACTCAGGGGCACTCGACCACTGGGTCACATCCCCAGCCCTTTTTTGTATTTTATTTAGAGACAGGGTCTCACTGAGTTACTAAGTGCCTCACCATTGCTGAGGCTGGCTTTGAACTCGCGATCCTCCTGCCTCAGCCTCCCAAAGTGCTGGGATTACAGGCGTGCGCCACCGCGCCCGGCTAGCCTCAGCAATTTAATGAGACTCTGAACAACTTAGCAAGACTCTGCCTCAGAATCAGAAATAAAAAAGGCTGTTGATGCAGCTCAGTGGTAAAGTGCCCCTAGGTCCAATCTCTAGTACCAAAAAACAAAAACAAAAAAACTGAAGTGGCTGTACCACCTACAATGAATGAGAATTCCTATTGTTGCACATTCCCCTGCCCCGCCTTCCCCACTAGGATTGAACCCAGGGGCTCTCTGTCACTGAGCTTTACATCCTCAGCCCTCTTTTCTTTTCAATTTTTTTTCTTTTTATTATTTATTTATTCATTCATTCATCTTGTTACTGGGGATTGAACCCAAGGATGCTTTACCATTGAGTCACATCCCTAGTCCTTTCTATTTATTTATTTATTTATTTTTGGTACTGGGGATTGAACTCAGAGGCACTTGACCACTGGGCCACATCCCCAGCCCTTTTTTGTATTTTATTAGAGACAGGGTCTCACTGAGTTGCTAAGTGCCTCTCAATTGCTGAGACTGGCTTTGAACTCGCAATCCTCCTGCCTTAGCCTCCCAAGTGCTGGGATTACAGGCGTGCACCACCAGGCCTACTGGCTTCATTTTCATTTTCTTTTTTTTTTTTATATTTATTTATTTAGTTGTACACAATGCAATGCATTTATGTTTATGTGGTGCTGAGTCCGCGCACGTGCTAGGCGAACGCTCTACCGCTCTACCGCTGAGCCACAACCCCAGCCCTCATTTTCTTATCTCTGACTAAAACACACAACATTGGGGGCTGGGGTTGTGGCTCAGCGGTAGAGTGCTCGCCTAGCATGTGAGTGGCCCAGGTTCGATCCTCAGCACCACGTAGAAATAAAGGCATGTGTACAACTAAAAATAAATAAATAAATATTTTAAAAACACACACACACACACAACGTTCCTTCTGAGTAAGGACCCACAAGACACAGATTGGCATTAGGAAATCCACTTAGACTCCCAAATTTTTCCTTTCTTCAACTGCTTATTTTCCAGATTAAATGAGGTAATCTATGTAAAGGGGTTAGTAGAGAGCCTGGGAACATTAAAGTATAGGAGAAATGTTTGCTGCTGCTGCTGCTTTTTTTATTGTTTAAATGAACAAAAGAAATCCATTTAAGCCAGTTTTATTTTTGGGGGTGTGTGTGGAGGAGATGGGGAAAGGGACTGGGTTCTCTTCCAGACTCACCAGAAACATTATTATTATTTTATTTATTATTATTGTGTATGTGTATGTATGTGTGTATGTGTTTGTGTGTGCATATATATATATTTTTTGGTAGGGATTGAACCCAGGGGCACTTTACCACTGAGCCACACCCCCCAGCTGTTTTTATTTTTATTTTGAGACAGGGTCTCATTAAATTGCTGAGGCTGGCTTTGAACTTGAGATCCTTCTGCCTCATGCTCCAGAGCCACTGGGATATAGGCATTGGCAGCCACACCAGGCCATTATTATTATTTTGTAAAATAATGTAACAATTAGACTGGATTTTGTGTGTGTGTGTGTGTGTGTGTGTGTGTGATGCTGGGGATTGAACCCAGGGGTGCTCTACCATTGAGCTACTCCCCAGCCCTTTTTATTTTGAGACAGGGTCTCACTAAATTGCTTAGGGCCTCACTAATTTGCTGAGGATGGCTTTGAACTTGCAATCCTCTTACCTCAACCTCCTGAGACACTGGGATTATAGGCAAGCACCACTGCACCCCCCAAAAAAGGGCAGGGCTAGGGATGTGGCTCACCAATAAATTACCCTTGGGCTTAACCACCAGTACAAAAAAGAAAGAAAGAAAAGTTGTCCAGATGAGCCCCAGAAAGTGTGTCCCTGGTGTTCAAACTCACATGGGTAGCCAGCATATGGATAGTTTAATCCATCTATTAGCTTCCAAAATTTAGGATAAATTTTTTTCCTTTAGTGGTGCTGGGGATCAAGCCCAGGGACTCATGCATGCTTGGCAAATGGTGTGCCACTGAACTACATCCCCAGCCCTCACCCTTTATATATATATATATTTTTAAATGTGGTGAGGATTGAACCCAGTGCCTCACATGTGAGAGGCAAGTGCTCTACCGCTGAGCCACAACCCAGCCCCTATCTTTTTTTTTTTTTTTAAATAATTTTTAATCTTCTTACACAAATGGAGCACAACTTTTCATTTCTCTGGTTGTACATGATTTAGAGTTACATCATTTGTGCATTCATACTCATACATAGGGGTAATAATGTCCATATCATTCACCATCTTTCCCCCACTCTCCATCTCCCTTCCCTCTGCTCAATCCAAAGTTCCTCCCTTCTTCCCTTACCCTCTGCCCATTATGGGTCAGTATCCACTTATCAGAGAAAACATTTGGCCTTTGGTTTTTTGGGATTGGTTTACTGCACTTAGCATGATATTCTCTAATTCTGTCCATTTACCCATAAATGCCATAGTTTCATTCTTCTTTAAGGCTAAATAGTATTCTTGTGTGTGTGTGTGTGTGTGTGTGTGTGTACCAGTTTCTTTATCCATTCATCTATTAAAGGGCATCTAGCCTGTTTCCACAGTTTAGCTACTGTGAACTGAGCTGCTATAAATATTGAGGTGGCTGCATCTCTATAGCGTATTGATTTTAAGTGCTTTGGGTATAGACCGAGGAGTGGGCTATCTGGTCAAATGGTGGTTTCATTCCAAGTTTTCTAAGGTATCTCCATACTGCTTTTCAAAGTGGATGTACCATTTTGCAATCCCACCATCACTGAATCAGTATACCTTTCCCCCCACATCCTTGCCAGTACTTATTATTGATTGATTTTTTTTGACAATTGCCATTCTTACTGGTCTGAGATGAAATCTTAGAGTAGTTTTGATTTCCATTTCTCTGATTGCTGGAGATATTAAACATTTTTTCATAAATTTGTTGATAGATTGTATATCTTCTTCTGTGAAGTATTTGCTCATTTCCTTAGCTCATTTATTGATTGTGTTATTTGTTTTTTTGTGTTAAGTTTTTTTAGTTCTTTATATATCCTGGAGATTAGTGCTCTATCTGATATGCATTTAGTAAAAATGTGCTCCTTGCCGGGCGTGGTGGCGCACGCCTGTAATCCCAGCACTTTGGGAGGCTGAGGCAGGAGGATCGCGAGTTCAAAGCCAGCCTCAGCAATGGCGAGGCACTTAGCAACTCAGTGAGACCCTGTCTCTAAATAAAATACAAAAAAGGGCTGAGGATGTGGCCCAGTGGTCGAGTGCCCCTGAGTTCAATCCCTGGTACCACAAAAAAAAAAAAAAAAAAAAAAAATGTGCTCCCATTCTGTAGGCTCTCTCTTCACTTCATTTTTTTTTTTTTAAACAGCATGGTATTGGCACCAAAACAGACTTGTAGACCAATGGTACAGAATAGAGGACACATAGACAAACCCAAATAAATACAGTAATCTCATACTAGACAAAGGTGCCAAAAACATACATTGGAGAAAAGATAACCTCTTCAACAAATTGTGCTGGGAAAACTGGATGTGCAGCAAAATGAAATTAAACTTCTCTCTCTCCTCCTGCACAAAACTCAACTCCAAGTGGATCAAGGACCGGAATTAGGCCAGAGACTCTGTACCTAATAGAAAAAAAGCAGGCCCAAATCTACCTCATGCCAGCAACTTCCTTAACAAGACTCCTAAAATGCAAGAAGTAAATTCAATAATCAGTAAATGGGAAGGTTTCAAACTAAAAAGCTTCTCAGCAAAACAAAACCGTTATCTTTAAACAGGTCCGAAAGTGTTTAGTGTTTTTAGGGACAGAAGCCTGTAGCTTCTGATTGACTTTTGTCTGTAATAGGTTAATTAATAACAAGTCTTGCTGGGTATGGTGATATACATTTATAATCCCCACTACTACACAGGCTGAAGCAGATCAAGTCTCTGACTCAAAATGAGATTAAAAGGGTTGGGAGTGTGGTTCAGTGGTAGAACACTTAGTATGTGGGAGGCTCTGAGTTAAATCCCGAGTAGTAACAGAAAAAAAATAAATAAATAAATAAATTTTAAAAAGCAAGAGAGAAAAAAATTGTTTTTTAGAAATCTTAAGGCCTGGTGTGCTGGCGCATGCCTGTAATCCATCCCCCTACCCCCCACAATCTCTGGAGCCTCAGCAATGGCGAGGCACTAAGCAATTCAGTGAGACCCTGTCTCTAAATAAAATACAAAATAGGGCTGGGGATGTGACTCAGTAGTTGAGTGTCTCTGAGTTCAATCCCTGGTACCCCACCCCCAAACAAAACAAAAAATATTCAGAATGCTTTTTTGAAAGTCGAATATAAAACAACACCTTCAAAATATATTTATATGGGGGCTGGGGTTGTGGCTCAGTGGTAGAGCGCTCGCCTTGCACGTTCGTGGCCCGGGTTTGATCCTCTGCACCACGTAAAAATAAATATTTTAAAATATTTCGTAAAAATAAATATTTTAAATATTTATTTTAAAATATTTAAAATATTTATTTATTTGCTTTAGTTGTACACAATGCAATGCATTTATGTTTACGTGGGGCTGAGGATCGAACCCGGGCCGCACACGTGCTAGGCGAGTGCTCTACCACTGAGCCACAACCCCAGACCCAATAAAATATTTTTAATAAAAAAATATATATTTATTGGCATTTCTTCTAGAGTATGTGGAAAAATCTTGTCATTAGTTAAAACAGTATTGTTGCAATAGACCTGGCAAAGGCTGTGCTTTCAAGGTCAAGCCTATTTTCATGGGCCATTTATTTATTTATTTATTTATTTTGGTACCGGGGATTGAACTCAGGGGCACTCCACCACTGGGTCACATCCCCAGCCCTTTTTTGTATTTTTATTAGAGACAGGGTCTCACTGAGTTGCTAAGTGCCTCACCATTGCTGAGGCTGGCTTTGAACTCGCAATCTCCTGCCTCAGCCTCCCAAGTGCTGGGATTACAGGCGTGCGCCACCACGCCCGGCTCCATTTATTTATTTATTATTAATTTATTTACTTATTTTGGTATCAGGGATTGAAGCCTGGGACATTCAACCACTAAGCCACATCCCCAGCACTTTTTTTTCACATAATTTTTTTCGTTGTAGATGGACATAATACCTTTATTTTATTTATTAATTTTTATGTGGTGAGAATTAAACCCAGTGCTTCACACATGCTAGGCCAGCACTCTACCACTGAACCACAACCCCAGCCCCCAGCACTCTTATTTTGAGACAGGGTCTTGCTAAGTTGCTTAGGGCCTCACTAAGTTGCTAAGGCTCGTCTTGAATTTGTGTTTCTAGGGACAAATCCCTGGGATTACAAGTGTACACCACCATGCCTGCCTTCTATAGTTGGGCCTAGTGAAATTTCTCTGAACATATGAGAAAATGACAAGAAAGAGTTGCAACTTTCTCCCGAGCATGAATCCAACTCTTAATGTTGCCTTGCTGCAATTGCTATTTGCCATTAATGATCATTCTTTTATTTTGGGATCTACCAGGTCTGTTCAACAGCTGTGACCTTAGTCAAGGTACCTAGTTTTTTCATGCCTTAGTTTCTCTAGCAATATATCTGAGGTGATTAATATTTATCTTACACATAAAGCACTCTTGAGTATGCCTATAGTGACATTAACTTGGAAAGCTGTGGCAGGAGGATCACACATTTGAGGTCAACCTTGGCAATTTAATGAGGCCTGACTCCAAATAAAAAGGGTCAGGGGTATAGTTCAGTGGTAAAGTACCCCTGGGTTTAATGCCAGTGCCCCCTTCTCCCCTACCAAAAAAAGCACTCAAAATGTTGTTGAGGGGCTGGGATTGTAGCTCAGTGGTAGAGGGCTTGCTTAGCACTGGGTTTGATCCTCAGCACCACATACAAATAAATAAGTAAAATAAAGGTATTGTGTCCATCCACAACTAAATATCTAAAAAATGTTGAATATGTGGTAGACTCTCAGTAAATGGTAGATGAAGTGCTGTGCATGGCAGTGGATTCATGTAATCCCAGGGACTGGGGAGGCTGGGACAAGAGGATAGCAAGTTGGAGGCCATCCTGGTCAATTTAGCCAGATCCTGCTCAAAGTAAAAAGGACTGGCGATATTGCTCAGCAGTAGAGTGCAAAAACCAATTTTATAACAGAATTCTCAACAAACAAAACCCTAATACTGTTATGGTTGACATGCATATTTGTTCAGGGAAGAAATAATGCCCAAACCACCAGACAACTAGATTTATTTGTTTACTTATTTATTTAATTTAATTTTACTTTTTTGGTCATGGGGTTGAACCCCCAGCACATCCCCAGCCCTATTTTTTTTTTTTCTTTTTGTATTTTATTTAGAGACAGGGTCTCATTGAGTTGCTTAGTGCCTCGCCATTGCTGAAGCTGGCTTTGAACTCATTATCCTCCTGTCTCAGCCTACCAAGCCGCTGGGATTACAGCCGTGCACCACCATAGATTTATTTTTATTATTCAAAGAGTGGCCGGTATTGCAAACACGGCACAAAACACAAAAGGTTGTGTTTTCCAAGTGCTGGGTCGCAGTCACACAATTCTCCTCCTTGCCACGGTCACAGTGACCTGTCTCTTAATAGTGCTTGAAAGTTAAATTCTTAGACCAGCCATTTTGAGCAACTGCTTTGATTTACCAATCACCAGAAGCAACCAGATGCTCAGAGGCGAAAGCCCGCCCTTTTCTTTAGCCGTGAGGGGCGGGGCCACTCTACTAGAACCAAGGAGAGAACACCTACTTAGCTTTAAAAGTCAGGTCGTGATTGGCTGTCGTTAGTCGTTATGTTAATTAAGCTGGATATGTTGAAAACGGTTTTTAAAAAATTACATTTCCATCTAAAACGTTAAACTGTGTTGTTAAATGATAGTGTTTGAAAAGACTGTACTGCATAGCATGTTTTATGATTTACAGTGGAATTAGAAATGTGGGTGGGGGAAAAACCTACCTCATCTTCATCTAAAAGTGTACAACCACGGTAGACTCAGCAGAGCCTGAGAACCAGAGGTTAAGACTATACTTTCAGGGATCATTTCTGTAGTATGTTACTAGAGGAACTTCTCTGAACGTGTAGAGTACTGGAAACCATGAGGAGGAGTTGGGTGTTCTCTCTTGAGCGTGAAGTTGGTACTGGTTGTTGCTGTATTGCAATGACTTTTTGCCGTTGATGATCGTTCTTATTCTCTTTGGAGATTAAGAGGGAGAGAACACAGTCTGAGTGGTTTCTGTTGTAAAATTGGTGACAACAAAAACAGCAACTTTTTTTTTTGGTAGTAGGAACTAGTTTCTTGAGTGTTGGCACATTTTAGCTCCCATAACATATTTTCGTTTGTATTTTTTTTTTCCTTTCTTTGTTCTTATTTCTAGGTGAGTGGCTCAAGCTGTCCTCAAAATTTGTGATCTTTCTGAGTAGCTGGTATTATAGGTGAGATGTGCAGGATCACATCTGATTTCTCAGCTTGTTTTTTTGTTTTGGGCCACCTGTATCAACAGAAGAATGGTGACTCATTGCCAGGGGAGGTGGCACAGACCTTCAGTCCCAAAATAAAAAGGGCTGTGGATTTAGCTCACTGGTAAAGTGCTTCTGGAATCAATGGAGGTTTAAAACAACAATAACAAACAAAAAGTGACTCAGTGTCTTCCAAAGTGCTTCCTAGTACAAAAAGCCCTTTTAGATCTTGGTTGGGTTTATTTGCTTAAACTAATCCCAGGGATTAATAAAACTGCTTCCCCTTGACTGTGATCCCTTTCTGTCATAAAGTGAATAGTTTTAAGATCTGACAAGGTAGCCTGCTATAGTTTATGGATATTGGTAGAAAAGATGAGATTCTGGGTCAGAGATGAATGACAGTTTATTACTCATCAGAATATAATTTTTGTGGTTAGTTCCTCTAACCCCAGTTCCTATAGAGCCAAACAAAAGAGAACCAGACAATATTGTATATGTAATGAGTTGCTTTACAGTAAAAAACCCTTTTGGTTAGGGAACATGGATCCTTTATAATGGACAGTATGCCATTTGCTGCAGAGGGAAAAAATTATTGTATTTGACAGTAAGCATATATTCACTTTGCCCTAATGAGGATTCTGTTTGTCTTCCAAAGTTTACAAACATCCTCAGAAAGAACAAAGTGTAGTTAGTATATTGCTTCCACAATAAGCAAAACATCAGACCTCTATGGAGAATTGTCTTTCCATACTTTTCATTTGTTTATTTCTGTTTTGCAGGACTGGACTGATCCCAGGGACACTTTAACACTGAGCTACACCTACAGCTCTATTTACTTATTACTACCAGGGATTGAGCCCAGGTGTGCTTAAAAACCATGAGCCACATCATCAGCCCTTTTTTATATATTATTTTTTGGGGGTTACTGGGGATTGAACTCAGGGGCACTCAACCACTGAGCCACATCCCCAGACCTATTTTACATTTCATTTATAGACAGGGTCTCAATGAATTGCTTGGTGCCTCACTTTTTGCAGAGGCTGGCTTTGATCCTCCTGCCTCAGCCTCCCTAGCCACTGGGGTTATAGGCTTGTGCCACCATGCCCAGTTTCTCACCAAGAACACTGCTCCTTCTTTACTAGATGTCTCTGGTCTCAACACTGACTGATCCTCCTTTTTGGAAGTCTTACCTGCCTTGTCACCATGACCCACTTTCTGGTTTTCCTCCCATCTTTGTTTGTCCCCCTTCCCCCACCCTCAGTCTGCTGTTAGTAGACCTCAGAGCTGACCTTGAACCCTCAACAGATTGGGTAGTATCTTTGTTGACTTATTTCCCCCCACAGCTTAAGAATGGCCAATGATAATGTTAACCAGCCCTATATAGCCCTATTCTATGCTCTTTGATTTATTCATTTAATACTAGGTGCTTGAGATATTGTGAGTATAAAACCATTCATAGTCTCTGCCCTTCTGAAACGTAAAAGTCTCATGCAGGTTACAGGCATTAATTAAATAATCACATATAGAAAGATCTGTTTAAGGAGGTTGAGGAAAGATTTGAAGACAGTGGCACTTAGTTAGATGTCTGAATGATGACATTGGGGTTTGGAGGTTTGAGGGAAATTTCTTCTGTCAGAACAGTTTGTAATGACCTCCTGGCAGAAGAAAGCATGATGAGTATGAGGAACTATAAGATCAGTGTGGAAAAGTGGGGTACAAAGAAGACTAAGGAGGTGAGTGTGGACAAGTTTATGCAAGGCCTTCTAAGGATGTAGAAGAGTTTTGGTTTTAATCCAGGAGATGGGGAGCCACTTGCGGAAGGCTAGCTTCCGTGGAGATATCAAGGTGAGTCCAACCGATGCTGGAGGGGAATGTCGGCAAAATGAAAATAATGCACAGGAGTCAGGTTGCAGAAATCCTTCTACTCTGATTTTACTTTTCTCAGCATGGTTTTTATACATCCCAACAAACACAGTAATTCACATTTTCAACTATAGGAGGTTACATAAAAGAATTTCAGTAAAGGAGGTTACATTAAAGAATTCCAGTAATTAACTATAGGAGGTTACTTTAAAGAATTTCAGGAATTTCCAGGGGAAAATCAAATATTATCCTAAGTACATACTACTGATTAATCTTATCTATAGGCAGAGGAAAACATTCTAAAAATATTAAAGCTTGTATTATCTAAACTAATGTTAAAAAATTCCTCAACTCTAGGCATGCCTGCTCATAAAGTTATATTGCCCTAGTATCTTCTTTAAACTTCAACTGGGCCTAGACTTTAGCTGAAAAAACCTATCTTGCTGGTCTAGCTAGCTTCTGGCTAGATTCCACAGGGCCATAGAACTGGTTTTATTTTTTTTTTTAATTTATTTATTTTTTTGGTGGTACCAGGGATTGAACTCAGGGGCACTCGACCACTGGGTCACATCCCCAGCCCTTTTTTTGTATTTTATTTAGAGACAGGGTCTCACTGAGTTGCTAAGTGCCTCGCCATTGCTGAGGCTGGCTTTGAACTCGCGATCTTCCTGCCTCAGCCTCCCAAAGTGCTGGGATTACAGGCGTGCGCCACCGCGCCCGGCTGGTTTTATTTTTGATAATTAAATGTATTCAAACCTGGTGGCCATGTAGCAGAAATACATCAAGAGCAGACAAAGTTAATTCCTCTATAGTCACATAAAGGTGGCATCTCATCAGTAAAGAGGAGCCAAGTTCAAACTTCCAGGCATTTAACTGGAAGGAGCTTGGGCTCAAACTCATTTGTGTAAACGAGGAAGAACTCAGATTCAAACTGCCCCGAATTAACGGAGTGGAACCCAGCTCGATTCCTGGTTGAGAGATGTCACAGCCACTGAAGCTTACAGCAGAGAAATTATACATTGACCTGTTCATTTAAATAGAAACCATATTGTTTTGGGGGGGAAATCCCAAATAATATATTTTTGGTATTTCTGTGTGTGCATGGTTTTTATTTCAAATATTTGTGAGAATGCCATTATTCTTTCAGACTAATGCGAAGATTACCCCCTGCAGAAACTTCGTACAGAAATTGATGGAACAGTCAACAATGTAGTGAAGATGATGTGCACTACAAAATGGAGTTCAGGCAGGGAAGGGATTTGTTACCCATCACAGTCAAATTTTAGCTGCTATCAGGGCATATCTTGTGGTGTTCACAGATTATAGGTTCTATTTTTACAAGGTTTGGCTATAGTATAGAAATTTCATTCATCTACTTGACTATACCTCTGGCTGAGGTGCCATTGGGTCAGTGTTACTCCAGGTTCTTGGCTAGCCAGCCTAACCCAGCAAAAAGATCCAAATTAAGGATCAAGTTCCTTCAGAAATCATCCCTATCGGTAGCAAAGCATCAAGACACACCAGTCAATCTACATTGTTCAGAATTTTGGGAGCTTGGTTTGTCCAAACGGCAGCACTCACCGTGAACTCTCTGGAAACTGAAAATACTTGAGCTTCTCATGGGCCTCACAAGACACCTATCCCTGTTTTCCTATCCCTGTTTTTTGTTCGTGATTTTTGGGACTGGGGATCGAACCCAGGGGAATTCTACCACCGAACTACATCCCAGCCCTTTTAAATTTTCGATTTGAGACAAGATCTTGCTAAATTTCTTTTTTTTTTTTTTTTTTTTAATATTTTTTTATTTATTTGCTTTTAGTTGTACACAATGCGTTTTATTCAATGCGTGTTATTTGTACGTGGTGCTGAGGATCGAACCCGGGTCGCCCACGTGCTAGGCGAGCGCTCTACCGCTAAGCCACAATCCCAGCCCAAGATCTTGCTAAATTTCTGAACCTGGCCTTGCACTTGCGATCCTCCTGCCTCTGTTTTTTATTTATTTATTTATTTATTTATTTATTTATTTATTTATTTATTTATTTTTTGGTACCAGGGATTGAACTCAGGGTCACTCGACCACTGGGCCCCATCCCCAGCCCTTTTTTATATTTTATTAGAGACAGGGTCTCACTGAGTTGCTAAGTGCCTCGCCATTGCTGAGGCTGGCTTTGAACTCGTGAACCTCCTGCCTCAGCCTCCCAAGTGCTGGAATTACAGGCCTGCGCCACCACGCCCGGCTCTCTACTGCCTCTGTTTTTGAGTGCTGGTGTTACAGCAGAGGAATTATACATTGACCTGTTCATTTAAATAGAAACCATGTTGTTGGGGGGGGGGGGGGGGGGGATCTCACCACGCCCGGTTCCCTGTTTTTTTTTTTTTTTTTAATTTTTAATTTTTTTATTTTAGAGTTATGTCATTTATTTATGAGACCAATAATAGCAGCATTAGAATTGCTTTGCATATTTAACAAGCCAATACCGCAGAAATATGGTTATTTCTGCCACCCCAGAAATCCCTAGCTCAGGATCATAATTTAGCACTTTGGGTAGGATTTGAAAAACAAGTGTCTAAACCATCAAAATTGCACTGTGACATTGGAGACCCAGTCTCAGAATGAGCTTTGGTGGAGACAAACCATATTCTAATCACTGCTAGGTAAAATTTTATTTTCCTTTTTGAATTTAACTTAAGAAGAAATTGTGGTAAGATGCAGATTATTGTGGTAAGATGGGGCATCTTTTGGTCTCCTCCCTTAGGATAGTTCAGTGTTTAGATTCTTTAAATAAGGGAGAACATTTGATTAGGTTTTTTCCTTAAAGAATTTCACATGATACAGTTGTTTGGTTACATTATTCTGCTTCTTTTCTCTGGGGGTTATAGCATTTTAATTGCTGTTTTAATCTTGTGGGGGTTTTTTTCCTTAAAGTTTAAATGAAATAATTATGTGTTAAATCAAATATAGTAATCACAGTTTGGCAATCAGCAACACTGTAAGTCAGGAGATAACTTCCCTAAATGATGTGGACTCCAACTCCATTATATTTTGATAACAGGATAAAATTTTTAAAATAGGGCGTCCTGTGCAGATGTCAGAGCCTTTGCCTTTGGATTACCGCTTTCACTATCGACCTTTTCGTTTTTCTGGCGAAGTCTCCCAGCTTCGACCGCGGGTCCAAAACGAGTTGTTTGTGACGGTCGCCGTCGCTCTGGCGCGCTTGGTAGTCGTCATTACTCGTCAGTGGGTAAATACCACGCATAGCGGCGCTGGGGCGGGGCTGGAAATAACTGGCGTGTGATTGGCTCTTTAGCAACCGAATGTTAATTAATATGCCAGTTTGTAATTCCTTTTAAAACTCAGAAGCGTATTCTAAACGCTTTATACAAGTATGGTAATGAAAAATTTCTTTAGAAAACATATAGTAATATACGTTTGAGAAGCCTTGTGTCGGAAGACTAATTCACCATCAGCAAAATGGGTGTGGGTTTCATGCACTTGGGAAAGGACGACTTACAAACGTTAAGACTATACTTTCAGGGATCATTTCTATAGTATGTTACTAGAGAAGTTTCTCTGATCGTGTAGAGTACCGGAAACCACGAGGAGGAGTTGTAGCGTTCCCTTCTGAGCGTGAAGCTGGCTTTTGGTGTTGCTTTGTTGCAGCTGCCTATTGCCATTGATGATCGTTCTACTCTCCTTTTAGGAGAGTTAGAGGAAGGGAACGCAGTCTGAGTGGTTTCTGTGTTTAGTTAACGAAGTAGGGATTTTTTTTTTTTTTTTTTTTTTTAATCTTTGTAAGGTGGTGTACCCTGGGTTTTATTTCGCCCAGTTTTAAAATCGTCGGACAGTAGTTCTGTTACATGTGTATGTCATTAAGGTTTAAGAAGGTTTTTTTTTTTTTTTCTTTTTCAGGCGTTGGGGTCTACCTAGATTTAAATCGTGGGTTGGTCAACCCGGTGAACCACATCCCAGGCCTGTTTTGTGTTTTTATATACAAAACAGGTCCCCCTGAGGCATTTACAACTCTGAGTAATATCCTAAGTCTATTTTGTCAAGTGTCTCACTAGGTTCTTCAGGCCCTTGGTAATTTGAGACTTCCCTCGAATTTGGATTTTTTTTTTTTTTTTTTTTTTTTGTGTGTGTGTGTGTGTGTGTGTGTGTTACCGGGGATTGAACTCAAAAGGCACTCGACCACTGGGCCACATCCCCAGCCCTTTTTTGTATTTTATTAGAGACAGGGTCTCACTGAGTTGCTAAGTGCCTCGCCATTGCTGAGGCTGGCTTTGAACTCGCGATCCTCCTGTCTCAGCCTCCCAAGTGCTGGGATTACAGGTGTGCGCCACCACGCCCGGCTGGAATTCTGCTTTTTAACCTCCCTGAGTCACTGGGATTACAGGCATGTGCTACCACTCTGGGCTTTCTTTCATTCGTTCTTTAAAATAATAATAATAATAATACCAGAGTGTGGCTTCAATGCAGTTCTTCTAACATTTTTGATAAATAAAACACTAGGATTGCCTTCTAATTTATTTGTGCCCCTCTGTGTCACGATGGATCCACCTACCTTTTATTAAAGTTCACATCAGTAATTCAAGAAATATAGTATAATTTTATATTAGGATTTTCTAGTTTCATTTTAGGAAGATTTCTGATGTTTGCATTTATTCTGTATTTGTTTTTTCAGGAATTTATGTTGATGCAGTTAACTCTTTGGGCCAAACAGCACTTTTTGTTGCAGCATTATTGGACCTTACAAAAGTAGTTGATGTTCTGGTGGATTATGGATCAGACCCAAATCAGTAAGTACAATAACATCAGTATCTAGAAAATGAGTGTTCTCAAGGGCAATCCCCTCAACATCCATACTGGAATTTGAACCCAGGGATTCTCTACCACTTAGCTACATCCCTAATCTTTTTTTTTTTTTTTTTTGTACCCGGGGTTGAATCCAGGGGGCGCTTTATTACTAAGCCACCAGCCCTTTTAATTTTTATTTAGAGAAAGGGTCTCTCTGACTTACTTAGGGCATTGCTAAGTTGCTCAGGCTGGCTTTGAACTTGAGATTCAATAAACTATGTATTTTGATTTTTCACTTGGACCTGTATTCCCTTGCAAGGTGTTAAATGAAAAAATTTAGATGCAAAACAGATTATACAACATATTTTTATTCATACTTTTGTATATGCATAGAAAATCTGAAATGATAGAAAAACTTGTAATAGGTGTTGCCTTTGCACAAGAAAACTGGGTATCTGAAGCTGCAAGTTTTTTTTTTTTGGTGTGTGGGCGGTGCCAAGGATTGAACTCAGGGGCCCTTGACCTTTCAGCCACATCCCCAGCCCTATTTTGTATTTTATTTAGAGACAAGGTCTCATTAAATAAGTTGCTTAGCACCTTGTTTTTGCCTCAGCCTTCCAAGCCGCTGGCATTACAGGTGTGCGCCGCTGCTTCCAGCCTGGAGTTGCAAGGTTTTTAAATATTTTTTTTTTTCTTTCTTCCTTTTCGTTCTTCCTTTGTTAGCTCTTTTCCTTTTCTTTCCCCCTTCCTTTCTCCTTATCCCAGTTGTGTTTGATTTTCAACTAAATGGCAAAAACTTCCCATGTGGTTCTGATGTGCAACCAGGTTAGGAAACTGACTATACATCACACCCTCACCATACCCTAGTCACAATAAAAGCCATACATTGTCTCACATAATTTATCAGCATTGATGACATTTTTTTTGTGGTGTAGATCCTTGTCTGAATTGGTTATGCCAAAGTTTTTTTTTTTTTTTTTTTTTTTTTTTTTTTTTTTTTTTTTTTTTTTGGTACTGCGGATTGAACTCAGCGGCACTCGACCACTGGGTCACATCCCCAGCCCTTTTTTGTATTTTATTAGAGACAGGGTCTCACTGAGTTACTAAGTGCCTCGCCATTGCTGAGGCTGGCTTTGAACTCGCGATCCTCCTGCCTCAGCCTCCCAAAGTGCTGGGATTACAGGCGTGCGCCACCGCGCCCGGCTGAGTGTTCTCAAGGGCAATCCCTCAACATCCATACTGGAATTTGAACCCAGGGATTCTCTACCACTTAGCTACATCCCTAATCTTTTTTTTTTTTTTTTTGTACCCGGGGTTGAATCCAGGGGGCGCTTTATTACTAAGCCACCAGCCCTTTTAATTTTTATTTAGAGAAAGGGTCTCTCTGACTTACTTAGGGCATTGCTAAGTTGCTCAGGCTGGCTTTGAACTTGAGATTCAATAAACTATGTATTTTTGATTTCACTTGGACCTGTATTCCCTTGCAAGGTGTTAAATGAAAAAATTTAGATGCAAAACAGATTATACAACATATTTTTATTCATACTTTTGTATATGCATAGAAAATCTGAAATGATAGAAAAACTTGTAATAGGTGTTGCCTTTGCACAAGAAAACTGGGTATCTGAAGCTGCAAGTTTTTTTTTTTGGTGTGAGGGCGGTGCCAAGGATTGAACTCAGGGGCCCTTGACCTTTCAGCCACATCCCCAGCCCTATTTTGTATTTTATTTAGAGACAAGGTCTCATTAAATAAGTTGCTTAGCACCTTGTTTTTGCCTCAGCCTTCCAAGCCGCTGGCATTACAGGTGTGCGCCGCTGCTTCCAGCCTGGAGTTGCAAGGTTTTTAAATATTTTTTTTTTTCTTTCTTCCTTTTCGTTCTTCCTTTGTTAGCTCTTTTCCTTTTCTTTCCCCCTTCCTTTCTCCTTATCCCAGTTGTGTTTGATTTTCAACTAAATGGCAAAAACTTCCCATGTGGTTCTGATGTGCAACCAGGTTAGGAAACTGACTATACATCACACCCTCACCATACCCTAGTCACAATAAAAAGCCATACATTGTCTCACATAATTTATCAGCATTGATGACATTTTTTTTGTGGTGTAGATCCTTGTCTGAATTGGTTATGCCAAAGTTTTTTTTTTTTTTTTTTTTTTTTTTTTTTTTTTTTTTTTTTTTTTTTTTTTTGGTACTGCGGATTGAACTCAGCGGCACTCGACCACTGGGTCACATCCCCAGCCCTTTTTTGTATTTTATTAGAGACAGGGTCTCACTGAGTTACTAAGTGCCTCGCCATTGCTGAGGCTGGCTTTGAACTCGCGATCCTCCTGCCTCAGCCTCCCAAAGTGCTGGGATTACAGGCGTGCGCCACCGCGCCCGGCTGGTTATGCCAAAGTTTTATGGGTCTCAATTGTAGGGTTTAGGAGGGGTGGAGCCTAGAACGATTGTCTCTTTTTTGGTGGTACAGTAGAGTTGAGGGGCACTCTCCCAGGCTCTCTACCACTGAACTACATCCTAAGCCTTTTTTTTTTTTTTTTTTTTTTTTTTTTTTGTGTGTGTGTGTGTGTGTGTGGTTACCGGGGATTGAACTCAGGGGCACTCGACCACTGGGTCACATCCCCAGCCCTTTTTTGTATTTTTATTTAGAGACAGGGTCTCACTGAGTTGCTAAGTGCCTCGCCATTGCTGAGGCTGGCTTTGAACTCGCGATCCTCCTGCCTCAGCCTCCCAAAGTGCTGGGATTACAGGCGTGCGCCACCGCGCCCGGCTTACATCCTAAGCCTTTTTTACTTTTTATTTTGAGACAGGGTCTTGCTAAGTTACCCAGGTTGACCTTGAACTTGCCGTCCTCCTGCCTCAGCCTTCATGAGTCCCTAGGATTATAGATGTGTGCCACCATGTTTGTCTTAAAACAAATGTCAGATGAGAGATGGGTTCTGGTTACTGTGCTTGACCAGCCTGACCCCAGGACACTGTAGACAAGAAAGTATGTCAGGAAAGTCAATATCAGGGGGTGCTAGGGAAAGAACATTATGGTTTGGAGTCAGACAGATACTTATGCATGAACCTCAGCCTTGCCCTTTTGTTTCCTCATTTAATGGACATGGGAAAGATCATATCTTGGAGGGTGGAGTTAATGATGGAAAAAAGATGAGTGTGAAGCTCCTGTTGGCATAGACCAGGGCATTGAGAATGATATTGTTACAGTTCCCATCACTGAAGGTTGCCAGTGTTACGTGTTACGTGTTATGCATTGAATTCCCCATCCTGGAAGGAAGGAGTTTTGTCATGGACACTCACTGTACCCATTACTCCCTTCCTACTCCCAGCCGCTGCTTTGATGGGAGCACACCTGTCCATGCAGCAGCATTTTCAGGAAATCAGTGGATCCTTAGCAAACTGCTGGATGCAGGTGGTGACCTGCGGCTCCATGACGAGGAGGGTCGAAACCCACAGACCTGGGCCTTGGCAGCAGGGAAAGAGCGCAGCACCCCGGTAAGTATGGGCCCCACTTTGCATTCATACCCAGTGGAAGAACACTGAGTTAAGAGTCAGTATCCTGGTGTAGCACAGAGCTTGCAGCAAGTCTTAGCATTGGCATTAGACACATACTCCCGGGTTGAAGCAAATTACCCTGCTGTAAAACCTAGGGCAAATCTAGTGAACCTTTCTAGTCATCTGTGCAGTGGGAATGGTGAACAATTGTAATTTTGTCTAACCCATTTAACTACTACTTGCCAGGAACATGTCCTAAATGTTTTTCATATAGTAACTTACTTAATCTAACAACCTCTCAGGTAGACAATAATATGTCTGTCATTTTACAAACAGAGAAACTGAGGCCTATTGACATGAAGTAACTTGCCTGAGTCCACACACCGTCAGGTGTAATGTATAGTTTTTTGTTTTTGGGGTAGTCCAGCACTGAAAAAAAAAAGTATATATTTTTTGAGATAGGGTATCACTGAGTTGCTGAGGCTAACCTCAAACGTGCAGTCCTTGTGCCTCAACCTGCTGAGTAGCTGGAATTTCAGGTGTGCGCTACTACACTTAGCATTGTGATATATATTATTAATGAAGACTAAATAACATAACAAATGCAAAACAAAAGATCATGTATAATGTGGACACTGCCACATCCAGTCTCCTTCCCTACTTCTGGCTTTCCTGTTTATTAGCTGTTGGCCTTTCTGCCCATTTTCTTCATCTGTTGAAGGAGGGAGCTGGAAATCATTGACAAGTCTTCTCCCAGAAAACATTTCATATCTTTAGAAAATTACTGGAGCCCTCCTTTTCTCCAGAGATTTACCTGTTGGGAGCTCTCAGTTCCTCAGATCATTCATCTTCACATCCAAGCTTCCAACTCCCATTGAGGGCTAGTGTGGCCAGAATTGAATGTCTTTTTGTTGTGTGTTGCAGATGGTGGAGTTTATGCAGCGGTGCGCCTCACACATGCAGGCCATCATCCAGGGCTTCTCTTATGACCTCCTGAAGAAGATAGACTCCCCTCAGCGGCTAATTTGCAGCCCGCCCTGGTTTGGGGGTCTCATGCAGGGGTGAGTATGGCTTCAAGCCAGAGTGAGATGTTCTACACTGCCCCAGCCTTCTTTGTGGGAGCCCTGGGTTGTGAGCTGCTACAGTCTCTGCCTCCTTAGGTGCCTTCTGGCATCCGGCTCACCCAAAGTGATGAAATTGGAAAGAGAAGCCATGGCCCTTGATAAAGGATGGCCAGAAGAACATCTTTAGCCATCTCTCCCTTCCTTCTGAGAAGGTCTGGAGGAGATGAATGTGAGTTTCAGTGGGAATCACCCCATGGTTAGCAGAAAATGAACTTCTCAGGTATGAGGAACCCAGCAGAAAGCCCCTGCCCAGCAGGGCAGCTGGCTGACTCTTCTGTGTTTTCTTGTTGTTGTTTGTTTTTTGGTTTATAACTGGGGTTTGCCCAGGGGCATTTAACTACTAAGCTACATCCCCATCTCTTTTTATTTTTAAGTTAGAGTCAGGGTCTTGCTTTGCTAAATTGCTGAGGATGGCTTTGAACTTGGCCATCATCCTGCCTTAGCCTCCTGAGCTGCTGGGATTACAGGTGTGTGCCACCAGTGCTGTCTCTTTTCTGTGATTTTTTTTTTTTGATACTAGGGATTCAACCTAGGGGCACTTAATTACTGAGCCATATCCCCAGCCCTTTTTATTTTTTATTTTGAGACAGGGTCTTGCTAAGTTGCTTAGGGCCTCACTAAATTGCTGAGGCTAGCTTTGAACCTGCTGTCTTAGCCCCCTGAGTATCTAGGATTACAGATAATGCAGTAATGTACCTGGCCAGAATGACCTTTTTAAAATGGAAATTGAGATGTGCCACTCTACTAAAAACTCTTTGGGACCTTCCTTGCAGCTATCAGGATAAATAAACTCCTTGCATGGTCTCACCCCTCCTACCTCATCTCCTGTCTCTGCCCCTTTGCATGCATTTTCCCATTCAGAGTTTAGTTTGTAATCATTTTATTTTATGTGTACTCCAGTTTCCTAATTAGACTGTGAACATTAGACAGACAGGAATCCTCACTGATCACCACTAACCCTAGCTGCCTAGTGATAGGTAGGTGCTTAGTATAAGGAGGGTAGGTTCACAGGCCAGCCTGAAAGGAAAACCTAAGGGTTTTGTTTTGTTTTCCTGGTACTGGAGAATTGAGCTCGGGAATGTTCTACCACTGAGCTATACCCCTAGCCTTATTATTGTATTTTGTTTGGAGACAGGGTCTCACTAAATTGTCCATACTGGCCTTCAACTTGAGATCCTCCTCAGTTTCCTGAGTAGCTTGGATTACAGGTGAATGCCACTGCATCTGGCTGGAAAAATCCAAGTTTAAGCACTGATAAACTTGTAAAATTTTACTTATTAATCTGGACAGCATCTGTTTCATAATTAGAGGAAACATTCTAACTATGGCGTGAATGGAATGCTTAATGGAAAATAAAATGGAATGTAACTGCCACCCTTTTTGTGGTACTTTCTTTTTTATTGGTACATTATAATTATGCATAATAGTGAGATTTGGTACATATTCATACATGCTTATAACATAATTTGGTCCATTTCATTTCCCAGTGCCACCTATTTTCTCCCCTCCTCTTTCCTTTGTCCTCTTCCTCTACTTTACTGCTCTCCCTTCTATTACACCTCCTTTTTTTTAAAATGGTGCTAGAGATTGAACCTGTGGAACCCCCCTTTATAGCCCCATGCCTTTTTTTTTTTTTTTTTGGTGCTGGGGATTGAACCCAGGGCCTTGTGCATGCAAGGCAAGCACTCTACCAACTGAGCTATATCCCCAGCCCTCCCACACCTCTTTTCAGTTTAACCACTTCTTTTTGCTTCTGTAAAATGCTTGGCTTAAAGATAATAGAAGCCAAACTGCTGTGACTCCATTTTGTTATCAGCTGCCTCAAACTGTTGCAAGTCTCCTGTCACGAGGCAAGAATAACCCCAGGTATGACAAGCCAGCCCGAACACAATAAGATAAGACAAAAGCAGGGCCCTGCAACGAACAGTCAGCACATTACATTGTTTTAAGGACAGCCTCCACCAATAAAAACTTCCTTAGTCACACATGGACTCCCCTGGCCAATCAGGCAAACCCCCTCCCTCTCCTTGCTTCAACCCCTATAAAAGATTTAGCCTCTCCTGAGTTCAGGGCTCTCAGTACAAATCCACTGTGTTGGTGAGGTCTGAGAGTCTGAGCTTAAGTCCGAGCTTAAGCCCGAATAAAGGCTCTTTGTTTTTGTATGCACTCTGGATTCCTTGGTGGTCTTTGGGGTCCCAGAACCAGAGCCTCACACACATGCTAGGCCAGTGCTGTACCACTGAGCTACATCCCCAGCCCACTCCCTTTTTTTTTTTTTTTTTAATATAAAGAAACCACACAAATCCTGGAAATAAGAGTTGGCCTCTTAGATCTGTGAGTGGTGCCATGTCAGAACTTGGATAGGGAAAGAAAATAAAAGCACTGAATTGAGAAGAATAGGTGGTTATAGTGGTAGATAACTGGAGTCAGTTTTTTCTTCCCTTCACGAAGTCAAGTTTAGTTACACAGACATGGATAGAGAAATTTAGATAGGAGCAAAACATAGTGGTCTGAACTATAATATTTTTAAAATATTCTTTTTAGTTGTAGGTGGACACAATAGCTTTATTTTATTTATGTGGTGCTGAGGATCGAACCCAGGACCTTACATATCTGAGAGAACGCTTTACCACTGAGCCACAACCCCAGCCCCTGAACTATAATTTTTGTCCAGGTCACTGTTAAGAGAACAGTCTACTCTGTTGCTTAGTCAGAACTCACACCCTCAAAGAGCCACAAATGCTGCCCAGAGTCCCCCAGGAGGATGGGAGACCTTATTAGTGACACCCCCTGTTCCGCTGCTTGGCAGTCTCACTCTCACTGCCAGCTCCAAGTCTGTTTCTTGGGCAAGAAATAATCCACTATCTTCTAGATCTTTGAGATATAAGTACATATACCTGGTTTCTAGAGGACACTGCTGAGTTGATATAAGAAAGGGGCCTTTACCTCATAGTGTGTCTGTTCAAATAAGGTGACATGGCTGTCATCTACACTGACTGAGAGTGATGATGCTGGGCCATCAGGTATAAATTAGGATGTCTTGTTTACTTCTGTCTAGACTTCAGAATCTTCTTTTCAGTTGTTTGGCAGTTAAAGCAGGGAAGAGCCAGCCTGGCACTGAGGAGTTGCTGAGGAAATAGAGGCTAAACTACTTCCAAGAGCATAAGTACAGTGTCTACATCTGTTCATGAATAGTGGCACAAGGAAACTCACAGAACTAATGCAGGCTGGGGCTTGGATTGCACTGTCCCTCCAGCCTCTCTGCCATTTGTCAAGAAGAGGAACTGGCTTCTGTGGCAGTAGAGTGTTTATTTTTTCTTCAGTCTGAGCAAAAATTAATTAGCAAGCATTATCTGAGTACCTACCACATGCATGACATAGTGCCAGGCTCCAGGAGTCAAAGAATATAAGGCATTACCACTCCTTCTAAGGTACCTCCAGTTAATGGAACCCTGGTGTGCAGGTGGTGTTTTGGGTGTGGTATGTAGGAAGAGCAGTAGCTACATGAGCAGCATCTAGTTCTGGTTCCTGCTGCTGTTTTCTCACTTCAGGCTAGCAGGCTTTCCCAACCGGGGCTCTGTTTTTCCCATCTGTAAAATGAGAAAGTTGGAGAAGAAATGTTTATGATTCTTTGTAATTCTAACCATCTGTATTCATTTTCTGTCAATGCATAATGAACTACCCTCAAACTTAGTAACATTAAACACTAAACATTTTTGCCTCATAAAATTTTTGTGAGTCAGGAGTCAGGGAATGGCTTAGCTAGATTACAGTCAAGATGTCATTTGGGGCTGCCATCATTAAAGGATTGACTATATAGAGGATCCAGTTCCAAGATGATGCACTCATATGACTGGAATATTGCTACTGGGTGTTGAACCTCTCCATAGGGCTACTTCAGTGTCTCACAATTCCCCCAGAGCAAGTGATTCTCCAAGAGAGATCAGGGCAGAAGCCCTGGTAGATCTCACCTTGAAAGTGATACTCCAGGGGCTGGAGTTGTGGCTTAGTGGTAGTGTGCTTGCCTAGCATGAGCGAGGCCCTGGGTTCAATCCTCAGCACCACATAAAATAAATAAATAAAATAAAGGTATTGTGTCCAACTACAACTAAAAAATAAATACTAAAAAAAAAAAAAAAAAAGAAAGTGATACTCCATGGTTTCTGCAATATCCTACTGAGCTAACAGGTTAGCCCTGTCTGACTTTTGAGGGGCATGAATACCAGGAAGTGAGAATCATTCCTTCTCAGAGACTGGCTGTTATACAATCTGTAGACATACCCACACAAACACAGAAAGATCAAGCAGTCATGCTCACTTAGCCACACATGTACTAAAATTGGTATACAGAGAATATTAGCATGGCCCTTGTAGAAAGATAACATGCAGATTTGTGAAATGTTCCATATTTTTCATTGTGGCTATTGGTGTGCAGAGGGCAGAGTCACAGCCTTAAAGGTGGCTAATGTTGATGCAGATCTGGAATATGGGACTGCTCCTCTTCCCCACTACCTGAAAGGTGTGATAGATTCCTAGGGTCTTTATTTTATTTTATTTTATTTTATTTAAATTTATTTACTTTAGTTGTACACAATGCAATGCATTTATGTTTACGTGGTGCTGAGGATCGAACCTGGGCCACGCACATGCGAGGCGAGCGCTCTGTCGCTGAGCCCACAACCCCAGCCCTTTATTTTATTTTTAATTTATATTTATTATTATTATTTTATTTTTTTGTGTGTGTGGTACTAGGGATTGAATTCAGGGGTGCTCTATCACTAAGCTACATCCCTGTCCCTTTTTTCTTTTTTATTTGGAGACAAGATCTCACTAAGTTGTTGAGGCTGGCCTCAAATTAAAGTACTCCTGCCTCAGCCTCCTGAGTTGCTGATATATCACAGGTGTCTGCCACACTGCCCATCTTGCCCAAGGTCTTTAATGTATACCTTCTAATAAGAGATTGCATTTTTTTAAGTCATCTGGTAAAGACAAAACACACTACACATTCTGAAAACTTGGTTTAGTAATTTTTCTCCAAATACATGTGGTTAATTCTTATATATTTTCTTCCCTTAATTATTTCTAGGAACCCTAATGGCTCTCCTAACCGGCTGCTTAAAGCTGGAGTCATTTCTGCCCAAAATATCTACAGCTTTGGCTTTGGGAAGGTAAGAGGTTGCCACTGGTTGAGAATCTCGTGACCCACTCTCTGACCTTTGTTCTCTTCCTCCTTTCTTATCCTCACCAAAGTTTTTTGTTCCTTTCTTGCCCCTTTGAGGGAAAGGTATTTCTTAGTGTTCTTATCCTTACTGACAATGGTTTTAAAAAATTAGGAGGTTTTCTTGAATAACCTGGGCTAGGTTTGAGGGTTTTAAAAAATGAACTTTTAATTTTGAGTAAAGAACTGGGATATTTTCTCCCCTAAAGGAGAGGCACTATCCTATCCCCATGGACTTGCCTCTTGATGACTTTGCCTTCCCACAAACAGCCTTAAGGGCAGGGTTGGGATGTTTGTTTGATACTGGGCATTGAATTCAGGGACACTCTACCACTGAGCTACATTCCCAGCCCTTTTTTATTCAAGTACAAGGACTCACCAAGTTGCCAAAGCTAGCCTCAAATTTGCCATTCTCTTGCCTCAGGCTTCTGATTAGCTGGGATTACAGGCATGCTGGAATGATTTTAAGGAATTGAGATTTTATTTTATTTTATTATTATTATTCTTTGTGGGGTACCGGGGATTGAACTCAGGGGCACTTGACCACTGGGTCACATCCCCAGCCCTTTTTTGTATTTTATTTAGAGACAGGGTCTTACTGAGTTGCTAAGTGCCTTGCCATTGCTGAAGCTGGCTTTGAACTCGCAATCCTCCTGCACTCAGCCTCCCAAAGTGCTGGGATCACAGGCATGCACCACCCTGGCAGCAATTGAGATTTTAAATTGAGGAATGTTTTGAGGACAAATAGTATCTTTTGGGTCCTTGAGTCTACCCGTAACAGAGATAGTTGGGAAACATTGCTGGGTGAGTGAGTGGTGTTTTACCAACAGCTCAAGATTCTGTTCCTTGTGCTGAGACAACCTGTTAGGTGGTAGAGGCTGGAGGAATGTGGGCTTTGGTTACACATAGGCCTGGGTTCTGTGGGGGTCACAAGAGGCCCCTCATTCCCAGCCATAGCACTTCAAATGGGCGTCTCATTTCTTTCTGTGAGCCTCAGTTTCTTTATTAGTGAAAGAAAAAGAATGTTACAACCTTGCCGGGTTTCTAGGGATAATTAAGGAATAATGTCCAGTGCATATGGGTATTCAGCAGGTTAGTAAGTGGCAGCTAGCATTATTTTAAGTGGTGTGATAAGATTCTAGAAGTATTTGGCTTTTCCTCCCCACCCCCAACTTAAAGCTGTGCTTTGGTTTCAGTTTTATCTCACAGGGGGGACGCAACTTGCCTATCTAGGATCTCTTCCGGTAATTGGAGAAAAGGAAGTGATTCAAGCTGATGATGAACCCACTTTCTCTTTCTTCAGTGGCCCCTACATGGTCATGACTAAGTAAGTGGGAGCTGGCTAGTGGGATTTAGCCCCATGGGAAGAGTGGGCTGTGTGTGTGGAAGTTTAGGGATGTTGCCCAGTGGCAAAGCACCTACCTAGTATGTGCAAGGCCCTGGGTTCAGTCCCCAGTACTGTAAAATATAAAGAAAGAAAGAAAGAAAGAAAGAAGGCATGTCTGAATCAGGGTTTCTCACTGTGGACTTTTGTGGCCAGATGATCTTTTGTTGTTACACAGGCAGTCCTGTGCATCATAGGATATTGAGAATTGTTGCTGTTTTCTACCTACTAGGTATCAATGGCAACCTCTTATACATTGTATTTGTAACAAACAGGCTATTTACAGAGATTTCCAGATGTCATTTTGGGGGAGAGAACTGAGCTCTGAAAGATTATTCATAATAGTATTTCAGCCTCTCTGCTTGCTTGCTTTTTTGGCACTGGGGATTGAATCCAGAGGGTGCTTTTCCACTGAGATATTGCCCCAGCCCTGTTTATTTATTTTTTAGGTTTTTAGATGTAGATGGACACAATACCTTTATTTTATTTATTTTTATGTGGTGCTAAGGATCGAACCCAGTGCCTCACATGTGCTAGGCAAGTGCTCTACCACTGAGCTATAACCTCAATCCCCTTTTTATTTTTTTACTCTGAGACAGGGTCTAGCTAAGTTGCTGAGGCTGATCTTGAACTTGTGATCTTCCTGCTTTAGCCTTCTAAGTTGCTGAGATTACAGGCAATGCACCAACGTGCCTGGCCTTAACTTCTCTGCTTTCTAAAGAATTAGAGGCAGCTTAGTGGTAATTGTCTTGCCGCTGTTGCAAGCCACAGGATATTAGGCTTCTGGAGAAGCTAGAACAGGCATCAGCTAAGACTCTCATCAGTCAAATCTAGGTGGAGAGTATGGCAGCAATAGGTTATGAAAAAAGTCCCTGGGGTGTTTTCATTCCTCAGAGGTATAGCCTCTGCAGAGTTCCAGGGGATGCCATGGCCAAGGTCTCAGCTCCTTGAACCTGGTTGCTCCTTTCCTGCTTAGAAGAAACATTCTTATAAAAAGGTCTCCGTCAGATTTGTAAGGCCCTCTGTCCTCTTGTTTTCCTGGATTTCCATGGATTTGTTGTTAAGTCCTCTCTTCTTTGTCCCAAAGATAATAAAACAAAATACCAAACCTAATCAATTCACTCCCTTTCTTGAATCCTTTTGTGATTTATTTATTTATTTTTTTTTTTTACCACCTCACCTAGTTCCTCAGGATACTTTAGGACCTGGGGGGGTGGTGGGAAGAGTGTGAATCCCACTCCTGGCTGGGAAGACTCACTGACGCTGTGGCTGCTCATTTCTTCTGCTCATCTTCTCTCCTGTCCTTGTAGCCTGGTGTGGAATGGGAGCAGGGTCACAGTGAAAGAACTGAATCTCCCCACTCACCCTCACTGCAGCAGGCTGCGGCTGGCGGACTTGTTGATTGCTGAGCAGGAGCACAGTAGGTGAGAAGAAGGCCTATTACTCGTTAAGATATATACAGACTCAGGTTCCTGTGCTGGGCTATCCCTAGGCTATGGAGCATTTCCTCAGCCTCAGCATTTCCTGATGTTGGAATAATTGATTGACTTGACTTCCAAAGGCTGCCAAGAAAGAGAAAGAGAAACTAATGAACAGTCTGAAGGGTGGGAATTTTGGTGGTAAGAGACTCAATTCTTTGTCAGCTGATCCATAACCTATATCTCTGGATGGTCCAGCCTCTTGGCCCATCTGGTTTTCCTGCTGTAGCCCTGAAGCCACTCCATTTAAGTTCCTGTGCTCATTAGAAGAGAATGTGGCTGTCCTATTTCCATAGAGCATGGCTGTGCATGAGATCCAGATATCTGAGAACCATACCTCTGCCATAGATGACATGTCCATGGGTTCCTTAGGTTTCCTGTGGCTCCAGTGTTAGGTCCTTCAGCTCCTGCTGGGTTAGGCTCTTGATTCATGGTTTCACACTAGGGCCACCAAGACCCTGGGCTGGACATTGAGCTCTCTCCTAAATTGGCCACACAGCTGTCATGAGAGGTCTTCAGAAGCTGGGCGTGGTGGCACACACCTGTAATCCCAGCACTTGGGAGGCTGAGGCAGGAGAATCGCGAGTTCAAAGCCAGCCTCAGCAATGGCGAGACACTTGGCAACTCAGTGAGACCCTGTTGCTAATAAAATGCAAAAAAGGACTGAGGATGTGGTCCAGTGGTCGAGTGTTCCTGAGTTCAATCCCCAGTACAAAAAAAAAAAAAAAGAGAGATCTTCAGAGAGTCCAAGTCCTTCTTTTTGGAGAAGTCAGCCTAATGGACCCCATTGAGCTGGACAGATTTGTAGGCATAAAATAGGCTTTGAAGTGAGACTGAGTGGGTTGTGTGACTTTGGGCAAGTTCCTGACATTTCTTTGACATTGGTTATCTCATTTCTAAAATTGGTATAAGAATGCATTTCTTGCATAGGTGGTTCATCTTGTTCAGTAGCTCTTAGCAACATTGTCACTGTTCTCACTGATTCCACCAACAGAGACCTCTACCCCTGTTTCCTTTTTTTTGTGGTACTGGAAATGGAACTCATGGATGCTCTACCACTGAGCTTCATCCCCAGCCATTTTTGTTTTTTTGTTTGTTTGTTTGAATTTTTAAACAAGGCCTAGCTAAGTTGCCAAGGTTGGCCTTGACCTTGCGATCCTCCTGCTTCAGGCTCCTGAGTCACTGGGATTATAGGCATGTGCCACTGAGCCTTGTTCCTATCCTGTTTCTTTAAAAAATGCTGTGAACAAAGATACTTGTTTTGAATGTATTCAAAGGGTTTAGAAGAAAGGACACCATGTTTTCATCATTTCCTTCTACTCCTGGACCCCTTCTGAAGCTTCTTTTTTTTCAGCAAGCTGCGGCACCCTCACCTGCTACAGTTGATGGCTGTGTGCTTATCTCAGGATTTGGAGAAGACCCGGCTAGTGTATGAGCGCATCACCGTTGGCACTCTGTTCAGTGTTCTCCATGAACGTGTAAATGACTGTTCCATGATTTCTGCCCACCCTCCCCACTCTTCCTGCCCTCTCTCCCCTGCCACAGCACAGGATTCCCTGTGCATCTTTTGGAAGATACATTTTACTTTATTGGGATTGTGTAACATGCCATTTAAGGCTGACAGGCACATGATTAGAACTAATGTGATACTGTTATTGTCAGCTCTGCTTTATCACTAAAAGCTTGACAGACTCAGAAACAATGAACACATTTCTAGCTAACAAAGGCATTAGCTTTATTTTCCTGCATTTTCACTTGTGCTCTATCCTGGTTTGTATAGAGGCCTTTATCCCTCCCTTCTTGCCTCTCAAATTTCCTAGAGGTGGGGGAACATCTTCCATAGCTGACAAGATTTCCTGGCAAGGGTGCTTTGGGATGGCATATGGCCTCAGAGTGCTCATGGAGGGTTTCTCTTTCTCCATGACATGTTCTAAAGACCAAGTATTTAAAACTGGGTGGGGGTAAAGAGAGATCCTCCAAGAAGAGTCCTTCTCCCACGTGGCCTGCTAGTCCTCTTGCCTCAGGACCTCCTAATCTTTCTGTTTTTCATTTCCTTTCCCTGACTGAAGGCATTGCCTTAAAATGCCATTTCTCTGGAGGAGAAGCATCACCTGGGTACATTGATGAGAGTAAATTTCTGTCCTCTTAGAGTGATTATCCTAGTTCATCTGACTGGTGTAGGATCTGGACTGCTTACCTGCATCCTGTGGAGTCCTTTGAGCTTCTGGATTCTCCCAGCAGCATGGGTTTGGATAGAGAGGGGCCCGGGCATGTTTACTGGTAGTAGTGGAGAAATTTCCATGAAAGTCTCCCCAAGGCTGACCCTGCAGGTACATACCAGGCTTTGAGAACTTTCAGCTTAGCTGAAGGAAAGGAACCTAGGTGTTTAGAGCTTGGGGGCCTGGATCAGTGGGACTTTAGGCCAGTCACCTAACCTCACTGAACTTTAGGTTCTCCACCTGTAGATTGGGATACCAGATAGCTATAAAAATCAAATGAAAAAACTTGATAAATTACAAAGAATCAGCCGGGCACGGTGGCGCACGCCTGTAATCCCAGCACTTTGGGAGGCTGAGACAGGAGAATCGCGAGTTCAAAGCCAGCCTCAGCAATGGCGAGGCACTTAGCAACTCAGTGAGACCCTGTCTCTAAAGAAAATACAAAAAAAAAAAAAGGGCTGGTGATGTGGCCCAGTGGTCAAGTGCCCCTGAGTTCAATCCCCGGTACCAAAAAAAAAAAAAAAAAAAAAAAAAAATTACAAAGAATCCCACCCTTATCAGTGAGCCTTTCCCTTTTGACCTTGGCCCTTTGTCTCTCACTTGCAGCGGTCCCAGTTCCCAGTGCTGCACATGGAGGTGATAGTGCACTTACTGCTCCAGATTGCTGATGCCCTGAGATACCTGCATTCTCGGGGGTTTGTCCACCGTTCCCTCAGCTCCTATGCTGTCCACATCGTCTCCACAGGGGAAGCGAGACTGACCAACCTGGAGTACATGATGGAAAGGTGGGTTACAACCTCAATGTGGCTTTCTTCAGAAGAGGGTCTCCCTGGGGGACCTATGCTATAGAGACAGAATCTAACCTGGACAGGTTTCGTCACTGATGGGCAAAATTGTACATCAGTGGTGGAAGAGATTTTCCAAATGGCTTGCCCTGTCGCAGAGACTTTAGGGAACTTACTACTGCTCAGAACATTCTCATTTTAATAAATATGTAACAAGGGGCTGGGGTTGTGGCTCAGCGGCAGAGCGCTTGCCTCGCACGTGCGCGGCCTGGGTTCGATCCTCAGCACAACGTAAACATAAATGCATTGCATTGTGTACAACTAAAGTAAATAAATAAATTATTAAAAATAAATAAATAAATATGTAACAAAAGCCCATGCTAGCCATGGTGTATAAAGCCTCTAACTACCCACTCCAAACTTTTCAGTGGTTTAGTACAACTGAGGTATATGTCTCACCTTGCAATCTAGCATTTGCCTTGAAGAGGGAACTGTTGTGTGTTCCTCCCATGGGTAGCTCTGCAATCTGAGGCAGTAAGTGCCTAATCACCTCCAAGTGCAGCACCGGAAACTGGGGCTGCTACAGTAGGATAAAGTGCCAAGAAGGAAAGGGAAAGGACTTGCCTCAGTCCTCCACTGCATTCTTTGCATTGCTGACCAGGGAGCAATAGAGAACAGACTAAAGTAGACATGTCACAGTGTCCCAATTTGCCATGGCCAGAGTCCAGGCACTTTCTTACTACATGGAGGCTGGGAAACATGCCTAAGCTGTAGGTGAGAGAAGATGATAGGTGCCAGTGAGCTTTTTGGTCTGACACATCTCCTACATGGATACTAAAGGCATTCCGTGCCCTTCAGGGTCTCAGCACAATGAGAGAGGTACTCTAACACCCTCATTCAAGGGCCTGTGCATGAGCTTAGTTTGCTGTTGGGCTGGAGTCAAAGGCTGCTTGAGAGTTGGGGGCAGACCCCCATGTCCCACCCAAGACTTTAGGAGGCAGGTCCTACACATCCTTGCTGCCATCCACAACTTTGAGCCTTTGGCCCAGTGTTGATTCTGCTCTGCAGAGAAGCCTCAGGCACTTACTCAGCCAGTAAGCCTTTACTTAGGTCCCCTACCATCTCTTACCCATGTTCCCCACCCACCCTTCCCTCTTGCTTTGTTTCTGAGTCTCTCAATAGGTCTTTGCTTCTTACATACTTTGTAATTTATTTCTTCCATGAGATGCAAAGCTCCATGAGGGCAGGGATTGTTTTATTCACTGCTGTGTCCCAGGTACCTAGAATAGGCCTTCACACAGTGGGCCAATTTTTTTTTTAAATATTTATTTGCTTTAGTTGTACACAATGCGTTTTACTTTTACATGGTGCTGAGGATTGAACCCGGGCTGCACTAGGCGAGCGCTCTGCTGCTGAGCCACAACCCCAGCCCCCGCATGCAGCCAATTTTTAAAAATTAATTTATTTTTTTTTATGTGGTGCTGAGGATTGAACCCAGTGCCCTCACATATACTAGGCAAGTGCTCTACCACTGAGCTGCACCCCAGTCCACAGCCCATTTTTTTGAGTGAATGAAACTGAAAGATTTTTTACCTCCCCAGACTTGCCCTTATACCTGTAGACGAGGGCAGGGGCTAGATTGTGCTTGGTCTTGTGGGCCTCGTCAAGGAGTCTCACTTTAAACCTAAGCCACTGGGATGCTCTGGAAGGAGTTTTTTGAAAATTACGGTGTCATGGGTGATTTATAAGTTAAGATTGCTCTTCCTCGTGTGTGTGAAGAAGGGATTCTGAGGGAGCAAGAAAGAGGCAGGAGAGTAGTGAGGATATGCCGAGAGCTGTTGTGGTTTTCTATGTGGGAGCAGGCAGAGGCCAGGTGACTACCACTAGCCAAGCTGATGAGCCTCAGATCTGTCCTCTGTCCATTCTCAATTCTAGTTAAAACCTTTCAGGGGTGGGGCTAGCGTTGTAGTTCAGTGGTAGAGTGCTTGCCTAGCACGTGTGAGGCACTGGGTTCAATCCTTAGCACCACATAAACAAAGTAAAGGCATTGTGTCCATATACAACTCTCTATATATTAAAAAAACATTTTCAGGGAAGGGCTAGGAGTGGAGTTCAGTGGTAGAATGCTTGTCTAGCATATGTGAGGCCCTGGGTTCCATCTTCACCACCAAAAACAACAAATCAAGCAAACAGATAACTTTTGTTGTTGTCTGCAAGACTAAGTCAGACACCTTTGCAAGGTGCAGAAGCTGTCCTAGGTGGGACTTTACCCACAGTGTCAGCTTTATCCCTTCCCACTCCTACTGGACATTTGAAGCTACTTTTATTCTATTCTGTTGGAGTGCTATTCCCCCATTTGGAATACCTGCTCGTGTTGACTTCTTTTAAATTCACTTTAGCACATCCCCTGAAGCTGCATGGGTGCCCTTATCCCCTGAGGCACTTTGCACATCCCTTTTCTCACACTCATTTCTACCTAGTGTGTGAGCCCCACTAGGTAGTGAGCTCCCAGGGAGCAGAATGACTTGTTTGTCACTGTCTTCAGCAACCACATAATATATGCTCAGTCAAGTCATTGTTAGATGATTAGATGAATCTAGCTAAAGGAAAAATGGTCCACAGAAGGTCCAAAGTTGACCACTTTGGCTGTGTATTCCAGATCCATGGGAACTGGGGAGTTTGGACATTTTGTTGTTAATAACACCACCAGACACTTTTTAGGAAAGCTGTGACAGGATTCAAACTATTGGTCAATGATGGAGCACCATCTGTTGTTGAGAAGGAGGCATAACACTTTCTTCCACTTTTGCTCTCCCATAGAAATGTGAATCCTACATTGAAATGGAGATGGCTTGGTCAGGCATGTTCCCCACCCCTCCTCCAGTGCTGCAATCCCAGGGCCTTAGCATGCTTACCATGCTAAGCAAGGGCTCTCCCACTGAACTACACTCTCACCCATCCCTGTCGTTTTATATATGAGGCCCAAAGAGGTTAAGGATGGTGGGAAGTTACCCAGTTTGTTGGTTAGAGGCATAACTAGATCTAGAACCAGGTAGGAGAACATACCTCTGGGCCAGAGGCAATATGGATTGGGAGATTGAGTGCAGGAAGATCAGCTAGGAGGCCATACGGTGGAGCCAATGGGTCAAAAATGCAAAGGAAAGATGGGATCATCAACTGTGCAGATGAGGGGGTGGGAGGTAACGAGGGTCAGTGGCTATGGCAGGAAAGTATAGATTCTCATTTGGGCTTATTGAGCTCAGAATTTTTTTTTTAAATATTTATTTGCTTTAGTTGTACACAATGCGTTTTACTTTTACATGGTGCTGAGGATTGAACCCGGGCTGCACTAGGCGAGCGCTCTGCTGCTGAGCCACAACCCCAGCCCCCGCATGCAGCCAATTTTTAAAAATTAATTTATTTTTTTTATGTGGTGCTGAGGATTGAACCCAGTGCCCTCACATATACTAGGCAAGTGCTCTACCACTGAGCTGCACCCCAGTCCACAGCCCATTTTTTTGAGTGAATGAAACTGAAAGATTTTTACCTCCCCAGACTTGCCCTTATACCTGTAGACGAGGGCAGGGGCTAGATTGTGCTTGGTCTTGTGGGCCTCGTCAAGGAGTCTCACTTTAAACCTAAGCCACTGGGATGCTCTGGAAGGAGTTTTTTGAAAATTACGTGTGTCATGGGTGATTTATAAGTTAAGATTGCTCTTCCTCGTGTGTGTGAAGAAGGGATTCTGAGGGAGCAAGAAAGAGGCAGGAGAGTAGTGAGGATATGCCGAGAGCTGTTGTGGTTTTCTATGTGGGAGCAGGCAGAGGCCAGGTGACTACCACTAGCCAAGCTGATGAGCCTCAGATCTGTCCTCTGTCCATTCTCAATTCTAGTTAAAACCTTTCAGGGGTGGGGCTAGCGTTGTAGTTCAGTGGTAGAGTGCTTGCCTAGCACGTGTGAGGCACTGGGTTCAATCCTTAGCACCACATAAACAAAGTAAAGGCATTGTGTCCATATACAACTCTCTATATATTAAAAAACATTTTCAGGGAAGGGCTAGGAGTGGAGTTCAGTGGTAGAATGCTTGTCTAGCATATGTGAGGCCCTGGGTTCCATCTTCACCACCAAAAACAACAAATCAAGCAAACAGATAACTTTTGTTGTTGTCTGCAAGACTAAGTCAGACACCTTTGCAAGGTGCAGAAGCTGTCCTAGGTGGGACTTTACCCACAGTGTCAGCTTTATCCCTTCCCACTCCTACTGGACATTTGAAGCTACTTTTATTCTATTCTGTTGGAGTGCTATTCCCCCATTTGGAATACCTGCTCGTGTTGACTTCTTTTAATTCACTTTAGCACATCCCCTGAAGCTGCATGGGTGCCCTTATCCCCTGAGGCACTTTGCACATCCCTTTTCTCACACTCATTTCTACCTAGTGTGTGAGCCCCACTAGGTAGTGAGCTCCCAGGGAGCAGAATGACTTGTTTGTCACTGTCTTCAGCAACCACATAATATATGCTCAGTCAAGTCATTGTTAGATGATTAGATGAATCTAGCTAAAGGAAAAATGGTCCACAGAAGGTCCAAAGTTGACCACTTTGGCTGTGTATTCCAGATCCATGGGAACTGGGGAGTTTGGACATTTTGTTGTTAATAACACCACCAGACACTTTTTAGGAAAGCTGTGACAGGATTCAAACTATTGGTCAATGATGGAGCACCATCTGTTGTTGAGAAGGAGGCATAACACTTTCTTCCACTTTTGCTCTCCCATAGAAATGTGAATCCTACATTGAAATGGAGATGGCTTGGTCAGGCATGTTCCCCACCCCTCCTCCAGTGCTGCAATCCCAGGGCCTTAGCATGCTTACCATGCTAAGCAAGGGCTCTCCCACTGAACTACACTCTCACCCATCCCTGTCGTTTTATATATGAGGCCCAAAGAGGTTAAAGGATGGTGGGAAGTTACCCAGTTTGTTGGTTAGAGGCATAACTAGATCTAGAACCAGGTAGGAGAACATACCTCTGGGCCAGAGGCAATATGGATTGGGAGATTGAGTGCAGGAAGATCAGCTAGGAGGCCATACGGTGGAGCCAATGGGTCAAAAATGCAAAGGAAAGATGGGATCATCAACTGTGCAGATGAGGGGGTGGGAGGTAACGAGGGTCAGTGGCTATGGCAGGAAAGTATAGATTCTCATTTGGGCTTATTGAGCTCAGAATTTTTTTTTTAAATGGTACTGAGGATCCAACCCAGGGCACTGTACTTGCAAGGCAAGCACTCTACCAACTGAATTGAGCTATATCCCCAGCCCAAGCTCAGAATTTTAGGCAGAAAAGTTGATTGTAGTCACAGCTGTAACAATGTACCCTTTTTTGAAAGTTGATAACGTGAGTTGATTATCTAAGAATCCAAAATAACTTTCAATTTACATTTATTTTTGGTAACACTCTACTTGGGCATATTAGTTTATTGAATGTGATTGTCAAGGGCAGCTCTCTCTCTTGATGTGATAACAGCAGTGTTTCCTACTCCTCATCTCTTTCTTAATGGAATCTTTAGAGCTAGAACTGACTTTGCAAGTGGTGTCACGTAGCTGTGGTCAAAAGTAATTTTTTTTTTTTTTTTTTGCATTTTTAGTTGTCAATGGACCTTAATTTTATTTATTTATATGCGGTGCTGAGATTTGAACCCAGGGCCTCACACATGCCAGGCAAGTGCTGTACCACTGAGCCACAACTCTAGCTGCCAAATGTAATTTTTTTTTTTTTTGGTACCAGGCATTGAACTCAGGGGCACTCGACCACTGCCACATCCCCAGCCCTTTTTTGTATTTATTACAGACAGGGTCTCACTGAGTTGCTAAGTGCTTCACCATTGCTGAGGCTGGCTTTGAACTCGCAATCCTCCTGCCTCAGCTTCCCAAGTGCTGGGATTACAGGTGTGCACCACCACGCCCGGCTCCAAATGTAATTTTAATGATGTCAAAGCTGAAGCCCAGACAAATAACTTTCCACCCTGACAGCCAGAAAAGAAGATCCCCACCCCAGCTAGCTTTAACAGAGAAGGAAGAAAGGATTGTAAGAGAGGAAGGTGAAAGGAAATAAAAGAAACCTGGATTATAAATTACTTGTCCCTTGCCAGAGCTTTAGACAGACCTGAGAGAGGTGGGTGTTTCCCTTTTAGAATTGCCTTCCAACTTGAAGAGCCAGGCAGGCATGCTTGCTGCTCCATCTCCATCTCTGACAATACAACACTCCATTGCTTTTTTTTTTTTTTTTTTTTTTTTTTTTTGTGGTACCGGGTATTGAACTCAGCGGCACTCAACCACTGGGCCACATCCCCAGCCCTTTTTTGTATTTTATTAGAGACAGGGTTGCTGCGTTACTTATATTAAAGGAGCCAAGGTCTTTAACCAACACCCTTCAGGGCCCAAAAGAAATCCCTTTCTGACCCACAGAGAGGGACGGGGTTAGCCTACCTGGCGAAGACAGGCCCAGAGGGCAAAAGTCTGCCGGGTGCCCTCTCCCCCACCCGTCAGACGGACACAAGGCCACACCGGGGAGTTTTGGTCAAAAGCAGTGCCAAAGACTCATTTATTAAAAGGTGGTCTATACTTATAAAGGCCCAAACATAACCAATCAGTGACCAGCAGGGCGGTTCCCGATTCTCACGATTAGTCATGTCATAGCCACGCCCCCTGCTTAGCCCCGGTCCTCCACAGGGCGTGGTAAGCAACCAGAGCCAGAGTTTCTCCATCCTCTCGGCAGACAGTGTCCAGAATGTCCCAACACAGGGTCTGACTGAGTTAGTTGCTAAGTGCCTCGCCATTGCTGAGGCTGGCTTTGAACTCGCAATCCTCCTGCCTCAGCCTCCCAAGTGCTGGGATTACAGGCGTGCGCCACCACGCCTGGCTCCATTGCTTTTTTGGGGGCTCAGTGGTTGAGCATATATGAAGTCCTGTGATTGATTCCCCAGTACAGCAAAAACAAAAGAAAACAAATTGCCTTTTCTGTGATACTAATATAATTTGTATTAATTTATTGTATAATTGGGTAATGAATATGCAAACACATTAAACTTATATTAAACATGTACATTTATACATTAGTATGTATTTATACATTAAATATGCAAGTGTGTACATAGTCATACTCCTCACACTACACAAAGCCACACCTACTATTCAGCAAAAATCCAAAAATTTAGTACCAGGTATTATAACTTCATGGCTTCTTGGGGGATGAGGCTCAGTGGTAGAATGCTTGCCTAGTGTGCACAAGGCCCTACATTCAATGCCTCATAACCATACCCCTGTCCTTCCCCCACCAAAAAAAAAAAAAAGAAAGAAAAGAAACAAAAAACTCTGCTGAAAGAAATGTTACTTATAGAAGTTTACCCAAAGTCTGAGAAGGCCATCCTTATGCCAGACCAGGAAAGAACTTACCGTCTCTTGCTTTTTTTTTTTTTTTTTGTTGTTGTTGTTGTTTTTGGTACCAGGGATTGAACTCAGGGGCACTCGATCACTGGGCCACATCCCCAGCCCTTTTTTGTATTTATTAGAGACAGGGTCTCACTGAGTTGCTAAGTGCCTCGCCATTGCTGAGGCTGGCTTTGAACTCATGATCCTCCTGCCTCAGCCTCCCAAGTGCTGGGATTACAGGCGTGTGCCACCGCGCCCTTCTCTTGCTTTTGTTTTGAAGTAGTGAAAACTGCACACCTTGTACATTTCAGGCAAGTGCTCTACCACTGAACTACATTCCCAACTTTTTTTTTTTTTTTTTTTTTTTTAATTTGGAGACGGAACCTTGCTAAGTTGCTGAGGTCTGAGGTTGGCCTCAAACTTGTGATCCTTCTGCCTAAGTCTCCCACTTACTGGGATTACAGGTGTGTGCCACCATGCCTGGCTGATAAGGTGCCTACTCTCAAGGAACTGACTCCAGTGGAGAAGAGAAAAATTTACTAAAAATAAATGAACAAAAATTCAGATAACAAGTGTTCTGAAGCCAATAAAACAGGACCATTCTGGAGTAGGTAATCAGGAAGGCCTCCCAGAGGAGGTAGCTTTCAAACTAATACTTTAGTTACACAGAGCAGTCAGTTGCTCTAGGATCCTTGGACAGAGCATACCAGGCAGAAGAAACCACCTTTGCAAAGACTTGAAGTTGTAATGTACTTGGCATGCTGGAGTAACTCAAAGAAGGCCCTTGTGACTTGAGTGGAGTGAGTGAGTGGGAGAATATTCTGAGGAGGTTGGGGGTGAGTAAGAATGGTAAGGGATTATGGGTGTCAGAACAGCTCCAGGGCAGCAGGGGTTAGCTCAGTGTCGGGCTTCATTTCCAGAAGCTTAAGAAGGTTGCCAGTTTTCACAAATATCTCACCAATGCACTGTATGGTGATCACAAAGACCCTTTAAGACAAGAGCCTTGCCTTGTGTGTTTCCTTCTGTAGCCAGGAGAGCGGTATACACAGGGACCTGACTCGAGTACCCCTCCCCCACCAAGCTGTACAATTGGGCTGCTCCGGAGGTGATCTTACAGAAGGCGGCCACAGTGAAGTCGGATATCTACAGCTTTTCCATGATCATACAAGAGATTTTAACAGGTGATCAAGGAGCATGTTAGTGTTCTTTTAGTCCTCATTTTCAGGTTGGGTTCCCCAGTTTGGGAGTTATTAAGTTTTATGAAAATGTACAACTTAAAAAAATAATTTTCTTTTATCTATATTTTGGTACTAGGGATTGAACCGGGGACAGTTTACCACTGAGCTGCATCCCCAGACCTTTTAACTTTTTTAAATTTTGAGACAGGGTCTTGCTAAGTTGCTAAGAGTTTCAGTAAGTTGCTAAGGCTGGCCTCAAACTTGCAATCTTCCTGGCTCAGCCTCCTAAATCAATGGGATTACAGGTTTGTACCACTGCACCTGACAAATTTCTCCAAGGAAACTTCTTTGTGCTTATGGAAGATGTAAGATGGTCTCCCAGAGACCTTTTTCTTTTTTTTTTTTTTTTAAAAAATATTTATTTATTTGCTTTAGTTGTACACAATGTGTTTATTTACGTGGTGCTGAGGATCGAACCCGGGTCGCGCACGCGCTAGGCGAGCACTCTGCCGCTGAGCCACAACCCCAGCCCGAGACCTTTTTCTTAACTGTTCTTTAAGACTCAGCAAAGCTCATTCACCTGCTCATTCATGATAATGCATTTAATCCAAGCAAAGGTTTTTCTTTTTCTGTAGTGCTAGGGATAGAACCCAGGGTCTTATGAATGCTAGGCAAATGTTTTACCACTAAACTACATCCCTCCCCCAACAAGCAAAAAATTTAAACTAAGTGTTGATGCAGTATTTTTGAATCTCTGATGTGTCTCTTAAGGATTGGTAAATGAGGGGAAGATTGGCCTCTGAGAAGTAAATATAAAATTAAGCACACCCAGGGTTCAGTAGATGTATAACCAGTATCACTTGAAAGAAATGGAAACCCTTTCAATCCTACAAGACTTTAATGTGAAGTAGTCATATCAGAAGATATAAGGACTCCTTCAAGAGAGGAACATACACATGCAGAGTAAAACCACATTTACTGAGGGAATACCATGAGTCAGGTTCCTTTCGCAGTGTGTGCAGCCCCACAGGTAAAACCATACCTTCAATGAGATAAATGCATTGGGCTGTGCAGTCTAATGCCATGAAACTTTCTCTGGTCCCCAAGTCTGTCAGTGAGCAGCCACTGTGTACATGATGCTGACACTATTACTCTGTGTCTAAATGGTAGGGATTTTCCTGGTAAGTGAGTAAAGTGGTTTTTTGTTTGTGATTGGGCTTCTAGGTAGTTTTTCTACAGAAAGAAACAAATGTTTAAAGGGGTTGGGTGACTTGATTAAGGTTATACAACTTCATTTTATTTCTTAATGTTACCTATGACTTTTCCTTACAGACAATATACCCTGGAATGGCTTAGACGGCTCAGTTATTAAAGAAGCTGTAGTCTTGGGAAATTGCTTGGAGGCTGATGTCAGGCTTCCGAAACCTTACTATGATATTGTTAAGTCAGGCATCCAGGTCAAGCAGAAAGACAGAACTATGAACCTTCAAGATATCCGGTATATTCTGAAGAATGACTTAAAGGCAAGCCCCAAAGTTGTTGGGAGTTTATTTCTGCTTACCCAGCTCAGGAGTGTAGGGAGAAACTATAGAGACGAAGTTGTAGGAAGTTTTGGAAATCTTCATTTTATTATATTCGTCCTGTGTTGCTGAGAAAAGCCTTACAGTTTAACCTGGTGAGAGTAGCAGCAAATTGAGGAAGAGAGCGGGGCCAGGGGGTTGGGGAGGTGGAGTTCTGTGCATTGAAGGGGCATACTGTAAGCACAAAGCAGAGATTCAATGAAAGCAGCTATTATTGCTTTCAAGGTTTTGGAATAACAATACATTAGCTAATGAGAACTGTAGTCAAATCAACTCAACATAAGTAAGAGGGAGTTTATCTGATACCTATGTTGGTTTCTGAAACATCAGTGACATTCAGATGACTGCAGATAATGTCCTTGACAATATTTCTGGTATTATAGGAGTTTATTGAAGCCCAAAGAACTCAGCTAACTAAGAGCCCCAGGGCACAGAGATATGAACCCCATCCTGATGTCAGTGTCTATCTAGGACTGACTTCAGAACAACCAAAAGACACCCCAGACTTGGAAATCAAAGAGCTAAAGGAAACAGGTATGGCCTTAACTCACAGGTTCAGTATTATTTTGACACCAGTGTGTTTTTTTTTTTTTTTTTTTTTTTTTTGTGGTACCGGAGATTGAACTCAGGGGCACTCGACCACTGGGCCACATCCCCAGCCCTTTTTTTTTGTATTTTATTTAGAGACAGGGTCTCACTGAGTTGCTAAGTGCCTCGCCATTGCTGAGGCTGGCTTTGAACTCGCGATCCTCCTGTCTCAGCCTCCCAAAGTGCTGGGATTACAGGCGTGCGCCACCGCGCCCGGCGACCAGTGTGTTTTGAGAGTCATATGAGTGGTAACTAATTGATTCCTGAAACTGCTCATGTGGCCCGGCATGGTGGCGCATGCCTATAATCCCAGCACTTGGGAGGCTGAGGCAGGAGGATCATGAGTTCAAAGCCAGCCTCAGCAATGGCGAGGCACTTAGAAACTCACTGAGACCCAGTCTGTAATAAAATACAAAAAAGGGCTGGGGATGTGGCCCAGTGGTCGAGTGCCCCTGGGTTCAATCCCCAGTACCAAAAACAAACAAAAAAGAAACTGCTCATGTAATCCAAAAACAAACCAAAAAAAAAAAAAAAAAGAAAAGAAAAAGAAACTGCTCATGTAATCCATGCTGGGAAAAGATGGATTCCTTAGGGAAAAATCAAGATCTTTAAAATTATATTAGACATTTTGGTTCTATAAATACATGGCTTGCATGCAGAACTGAATAGTAATAATGTTTATTTCTAGCATGATTACTTTTAAGAATTATCTAATTACTTCACAAATAAAAATGATTTTTTTTTGTGGTATTGGGGATTCAACTCAGGAGTGCTCTATCACTGAGCTATAGTCCAAGCCCTTTTTATTTTATTTTTTAATTTTTTAGTTGTAGATGGACACAATACCTTTATTTTATTTGTTTATTCTTATGTGGTGCTGAGGATCGAACCCAGTGCTTCCTGTGTGCCAGGCAAGCACTCTACCATTGAGCCGCAACCCCAGCCCCCGTTTTACTTTTTATTTTGAGACAGGATCTCTCTTAAGTTGCCCAGGCTGGCCTCAAACTTGCAGTACTTCTGCTTCAGTCTCCCAAGTAGCTGGAATCACAGGAGTGTGGCATCATGCCACCTGAAAAATAATTTTTAAACTTAAAGCTATTATCTCCTAACCAACCTGGAATGGTAGCCTGTGCTTGTTATCCCAGCTACTCAGGAGGCTGAGTCAGGAGGACTGCTTGAATCCAGGAGTTTGAGGCCACCCTGCACAACATTGTGAAACTCTATCTCAGAAAACCAAAACAAAACAAAACAAAAAAACTACTACCTGTGCATTATAGAAGATTTAGAATAGTAAAAGAAGAAAAATTCCTTACTATTTTAATTCTACCACTTAGAAATAGTTTTGTTAAAATTTTGGTCTTTCCTTAAAACATTTTTTCCTGCTTTATTCCTTTTTAGTGCATTTGGATACCTTGAAATTTAGAGTTGGAAAGGGACTTGCAAGCATCATACATAATGCCCTGGCAATACAAATAAGAAAACTAAGGTTTAGCAAGGTTGTGACCTGCTCAGGGTTACAGAAGTTATTGTAGAACCTAGGCCTTCTAATTCCAGAGTCACTTGAATTCTCCTCTTGACAAAACAGGAGACCTTTAGAGTGACCCCTCAAATTCTCGTTATTTCTTTCATTCGTCCCACTTACTTCAAGCTGTACAACCAGAAGTGGTATGCAGTTATCTTTGGCATTATTTTTTGGAGTTATTTATTTTGAGTTGTTTTTTTGAGTTATTTATCCTTCCAATGAGAGCCAGGTCTCAGCTGCTTATATTAGATGCTCATCAAGAGCATAATTCTAGCAGGTTGTGGGGGCATGTGTCTGTAATCCCAGTAATCAGAAGGCTGACACAGGAGGATTGCTTGAGATCCAGGAGTTCTAAGACAGTATGGGTGATATACTGAGACCCTGTCTCAAAAAAAAAAAAAAAAAAAAAAGAGCATAGCTCTGACTAACATAAATAGTCACATGCTTTTGTGTATAAAGAAAGCTGAAGCCAGATGCTGTGGCACACGCCCATAATCCCAGTGGCTCTGGAGCTGAGGCAGGAGGATCATGAGTTCAAAGCCAGCCTCAGCAATTTAGCAAGACCCTGTCTCTAAATAAAACATAAAAAGGCCAGGTGTGGTGGTGCACACCTGTAATCTCAGTGGCTCAGGAGGCTGAGGCAGAAGGACCACAAGTTCAAAGCCAGCCTCAGCAACAGCAAGGTGCTAAGCATCTCAATGAGACCCTGTCTCTAAATAAAATACAAAATAGGGCTGGGGATGTGACTCAGTGGTCAAGTGCCCCTGAGTTCGATTCCTGGTACAAAAAAAAAAAAAAAAAAAAGAAAAAGAAAAAGAAAGAAAGAAAAAGTATATACATAAAGTGTTAGGGATTTGGTTCATTGGTTAAGCACCTTTGAGTTGTTCAGTCCCTGGTACCAAAAAAATAAATAAATAAAAGAAAGAAAGTTTAGTGTGGTCCTTGCAACCCAGGAGCCTATAATTTTGCATTTCTTGAAATACATTTTATTTTGTTTTTGGTTATGGGGATTGACCCCAGGGGTGCTTTACCATTTAGCTATGTTCCTAGCACTTTTTATTTTCTGTTTGGAGACAGATCCTTACCAAGTTTCTGAAACTGACCTTGAATTTGTGATCCTCTTGCCTCAGTCTCTAAAGATGCTGGGATTATAGGTGTGCACTACTGCACCCAGCCAGTTAAACACATTTTGAACACACTATAAATGAAGTTCAGGACATTTCTCTTAGGATTTGGCCTCCCATCCCCAAATTTCTGTCTTATCCAATGTCAAAATGTAAACTTTAACCTAGGTTAGAAATATCCTTTTACCCTCTGTTGAGTGTGTTCATGGTCTTCCATGCCTAGGAAGGAAGTTAGAAAAATAAATTTTTTTTCTATATCTTTTTTTTTTGGTACTGGGCATTGAACCCAGAGGCACTTAACCACTGAGCCCTAACCCTTTTTATTTTTTATTTTGAAATAGTGTCTTGCTAAGTTGCTGAAGTGGGCTTTGAACTTGGGATACTCCTGCCTCAGTCTCCAAAGCCACTAGAATTATAGGCATGTACTACTATGCCTGGTTCATTTCTATATTCTTATGCCTCTTAAGCAATAGCTAAGTCTTGGTATAAAGGATTGAACTCAGGGGTGCTCTACCACTGAACTGTATTTCCAGGGTTGTATTGAGACAGGGTTTTACTAAAGTGCTCAAGATGGCCTCAAAGTTGGTGATCATCCTGTCTCAGCTTCTGGATTAGCTGGGATTACAAGCATATACCATCACACTTGGATCAATGTGATCCCTTCAATCACTTGCATGTTGCTCCTCTTTTCAACAGGCAATCAGCCACATTCACCAAGGGGTCACTTTTCTCCCACTGCAAAGGTAACACTAGTTCCTCGGGTCCCTGATTCAAGTCTGATGGCCCAGGAATCTCAGAATCCAGGTACTCCTTTTCCAGCTTCTCCATTTATGGCAGAAGAGGCCGAGAGCCCCTGTACAAGTCAGGCAAGCCTCTGTAGCTTCGAAATCAATGAGATCTACTCAGGCTGTTTAAATTTGGGAGATGACAGAGAGGAAGAGCACCCAGGAACTGCTTCATCTCTTGAGGGGTATAGACCAAACCTGGTAGGTGAACTGCGGTCTGTAGAAGAAGAGTTGGAGAAGATGGAGAGAGAGGCTTACTTTTGTGATGAGGATGAGAGCTCTTCAGAAGTTGACACAGAGCTTTCCTTTGGGTACTGGCAAAATGGTTCACTTACTTCACTCAACCTACCTGAACCAACCAGAGAAGCCCAGGGCAAAGTGAGCAGCAGGTCCATGACTGAGGAGTACATCAGTAAGTGTGTGCTGAATCTAAAGATTTCACAGACAATAATGCGCCAGAATGCTGATTTGCTGAGGAATATCGAGCAGAAAATAGATGAAATTGAGTTGATAGAGAAGGAGCAGGAGAGGCGCAGGTCTTTGTGGGCTGCTTCAAGAGAGTTTCCAGATACCTGTGACTTACCTTCAGCCGTGGGCCCCCCATCTTTGAGATATAATCCTCCTGTCATGCAGTTCTCATGGAGTCCCAAGTCAGACACCAGTGGCAATTGCCCAACCCTGGCAAGGTCTCCAAGAACAGTGGAAGACTTTGAAGGGGGACATTTGGGCAAAAAACCCAAGAAAAGAAGTGACTGTGGCTGGAAGTCTTTCACCCAAGTATCTGAAGAAAGTACTGGAGACCAGCCAGAGACCAGCCAACAGGTAAATCAAAGTGGGAGGAAGGGTCAGCCTTAGAGCTAGGATCAACTTTGCCCCTGACTTGTGTGCAGGAAATGACTAGCACCAGCTAGTAAAGGCCGTATTTCAGGTGGGGTTACATGTGTGCACCTCCATGCCTGGCTTCCCAGCCCTTTTTTTTTTTTTTTTTTTTTTTAAATTGGGGATTGAACTCAGGGGCACTCGACCACTGGGCCACATCCCCAGCCCTATTTATTTAGAGACAGGGTCTCACTGAGTTGCTAAGTGCCTGCCACTGCTGAGGCTGGCTTTGAACTCAGTGATCCTCCTGCCTCAGCCTCCCAAGTGCTGGGATTACAGGTGTGCGCCAACACACCTGGCCCAGCCCTTTTTAAATGTTTTATTTTGAGCCAATACCTTGCTAAGTTGCTTGGGTCTCAATAGGTTGCTGAGGGTGGCTTGAACTTGTAATCCTTCTGCCTCCATCTCCCAAGTCACTGGAATTACAGGTGTATACCACCATGCTCATCCTTTGTGACCATTTTTTATGTCTCCTCTCACTTTTATATGTCTTGCTGCCATCTCCAACTCCCACATTTGTTGCTTTGATTTTCAGTAAGCTAAAAAATTAAGTTTGTTAAAATTATGTTAAAGTTTGGAAAAGTAGATCCAAAATCTCTTTTGTTTTTAAATTTTTTTTTTTTTAGTTGTCGATGGACCTTTATTTTATTTATTTATATGTGGTGCTGAGAATTGAACCCAGTGCCTCACACATGCTAGGCAAGTGCTCTGCCACTGAACTACAACCCCAGCCCCCAAAGTCTCTCTTTTGAATAAAGGACATAAACTTCATTTCTTCTACTATTTCCAAAGTATCATAGCCTTTATTTGTAATTTCATAACATCCCCACTGGTAGGTATTAATGGTCCCTGTTTTATGGATGAGGAAACTGAAGTACGGAATTCTCTCAGATTAGTCTTGAGTGAGGCTTAGACTTATGCCCAAGCCCAGGGCTCCTGCCACAAAGATCTGCTGCCTTCATGAGCAGTCAAAATAGAAATTAAAAATATACTTTCCTCCACGGTGGCGCATGCCTGTAATCCCAGCACTTTGGGAGGCTGAGGCAGGAGGATCGCGAGTTCAAAGCCAGCCTCAACAATGGCAAGGCACTTAGCAACTCAGTGAGACCCTGTCTCTAAATAAAATACAAAAACGGGCTGGGGATGTGACCCAGTGGACGAGTGCCCCTGAGTTCAATCCCCGGTACCACCAAAAAAAAAAAAAAAAACTTTCCTGCTGGGAGGGTTGGCACATGCCTGTAATCCCAGTGGCTTGGGAGGCTGAGGCAGGAGTTGCAAGTTCAAAGCCAGCCTCAGCAAAAATGAGGCGCTAAGAAACCCAGTGAGACCCTGTCTCGAATAAAATACAAAATAGGGCTGAAGATGTGGCTCAGTGATCGAGGTTCAATCCTCAGCACCCCCCAACCCCAATACACTTTCCTGAGCATTTTCCATTTGTATTCTGTATGGACTGGGTTCTTAGGGTCCATCATTTCTAGATAAAGTCCTCCAACTAAGAGAAAGGTTACTAGATAAGAAACACAGAAAAAGAAATCATGGTGGGTCTGGTTATTTCTATACATTTAGCAAGAATGGCTTTGAATGGCAGTGAAAGCCAAGAGAAATCCCTCATCAAAGCACTGAAATATATTTATTGCTTTGTAAGCTGCCAACTCTTTGTGGCCCTGGAAAACAGAACACAGATGAACAATCTCAGACCACTCAAAGAGCTAAGGACAGTTTGGAAAGAAGCAGGAACCAAGATAGTAGGTGAGTCAATATTTTATTTTTCTTTGTTCCACTGTGCCTGTAGACTCATGTTGCCTTGAGGCCACTTAATAATCTTTGTATTTTTAGTGACAAAGGGATTGTGAATAATGAAGAAGAGCAATGCAGAAAAAGATTTTGGTACGTTCTCTCTGCCAAGAGTTTAAAGAGTAACATAATGGAAACTTACAGGAGACATCATAGGCAAAGTGGCTGGCTAGTAAAAAGAACTCATTAGTTGTCAAAAGCAAAACATTAGCCTCAACAGGCTCTAGGCAACTCAATGAGATCCTGTCTCTAAATAAAATACAGAAAAGGCTGGGGATGTTGCTCAGTGGTAGAGCACCTCTGAATTTCCCCATGCCACAAAAAAAAAAAAAAAAAAAAAAAAAAAAAAAAAAAAAGAAAGAAAGAAAGAAAGAAAGAAAGAAAAAAAAAGAAATGCCAGATATTTCACTCACCAGTGCTTCAGAAATCAAACTAATCAGAAAACAGTGTTGTTGGTTGTTTAAAGTTTGCATTGCTAAACATCACTGTTACCCTGGAGTGTCTGATTTCAAGTCATATCAATGAAGTGAATTGTTTGGATTTTTTGTTTTTGACTTTTCTTTTTTTTTTGGAACCGGGGAAGTGAACCCAGGATTTCACACATGTGAAGCAAACACTTTACCACTGAGCTACATCCCAGCCCAATGAAATGAATTGGCTTTCTCACAGATCACCGGTAGGAGAATATATATGGAGAATTATTATTTATTATTATTATAATTAGTTATTGTTGTTTGCAGTACTGGGAATTGAACCATGGGACACTCTACTGCTGAGCTACATCCCCAGCTCCTCAACCCCACTTTTTTTTTTTTTTTTTTTGAGACAGGTCTCACCAAGTTGCCCAGTCTTGCCTCAAACTTTCGATTCTCTGGCCTCAGTCTCCTGAGTTGCTGGAATTACAGGCACATATAGGGAATTACTAGAGAAGAAATAAATATATTTCCTTTTTGTGTGTGTGGTGGTGCTGGGGATTGATCCTAGGACCTCACACATGCTAGGAAATTGCTCCCCCACTGTACTAAACCCCTACCCCCAAATGTATTTGTTTTTATATTTTTTTTGTAGTTATAGATGGATATAATGTCTTTATTTTTATTTGGTGCTGAGGATCGAACCCAGAGCCTCACACATGCTAGGCAACTACTCTGCCACTGAGCTACAGCCTTAGCCCTGTTTTTATAATTTTTAATTAAAAATAAATCGACAGATAACACTCTTACCATATACAGTATGATTTGTGTGTATGGGGGGAAGTGTTCTGGGAATTGAACCCAAGGCCTTATGCCTGCTATGAAAGCACTTCACTATTGAGCTACATCCCCAGCCCCAACATGATGTTTTGAGGTATATATTCATTATAGAATGGTTAAATTTAAATCTAGGTAATTAACAATTATATTACCTCACATAACACCATTTTTGTGGTAAGAGCACATAATGTTCTCTTTATACATTTTTGAAGAATACAGTCTGTCATCATTAACTGTAGTCATCCTGCTATACAACAGATCTCTTGTGTGTGTGTGTGTGTGTGTGTGTGTGTGTGTGTGTGTGTTACCAGAGATTCAGTCCACGGTACTCTACCAGTGAGCTACATCTCCAGCTCTTTTTATTTTTTATTTTAAGGTAGGATCTAAGTTGCTCAGACTAGCCTTGAATTTCTAATCCTCCTGCCAAGTAGCAGGGATCATAGGTATGTGCTACCATGCCCAATAGATCTCTTATAATTTATTTCTTCCATAAAATTATAATTATATATCCTTTGGCCATCCTCTCCCTTTTCCCCTTTTGCCTCTAACAACCCCAATCTCTGGTAACCACCATTCTACTCATTCTATTACTTATATGAGATACATTTTTTTTGTGTGTGTACTACTGGGAATTGAATCCAGGGCCTCACATGTGCTGGCAAGTGCTCTACCAATGAAGTTCACACCCCAGCCCTTTTTAAAATTTAAAAAATTTTGAGATAGTATGTTGCCCAGGTTGGTCTTCAATTTGTAATCCTCCTTCCTCAGACCTCCCTAGAAACTGGGATTACAGGTGTGCACCACTGTACCTGGATGTTTTTAAAAATGGTAAACTTGGGGCTGGAGTTGTGGCTCAGTGGTAAGAACACTTGCCTAGCATGTGTGAGGCCCTGGGTTCAATTCTCAGCACCACATATAAATAAATGAATAAAATAAAGGTCCATCAACATCTAAAAAAATAAAAATGGTAAACTTGTTTTTAAATCGTTGGCTGGATTGTAGATTTTTAGGTAGGAACTAGGCCACAGTGCCTTGCAAATAGTTTTTTTGGGGGGCTGGGGTTGTGGCTCAGAGGTAGAGCACTTGCCTAGCACGTGCGTGGCCCCGGTTTGATCCTCAGCACCACGTCAAAATAAACGCATTGTGTACAACTAAAAGCATATAAATAAATATTTTTTTAAAAAAGTTTTTTTTTCCTGCATTTTGGATTATGTCCTCAGGATAGATTTCCAGAAACAGAACTACTAGGCTAAAGGGTTTGAACATCTGAAGATTCTTGATAGTTGTTGCCAAAAAGCTCTTTAAAAAAGCTGATCAAGCATGGGCTAGGGTTGTGGCTCAGCGGTAGAACACTCACTTAGCACATGCGTGGCCCGGGTTCGATCCTCAGCACCACATAAAAATAAACACATTGGGGCTGGGATTGTGGCTCAGCGGTGGAGTGCTCGCCTAGCACGTGCGCGGCCCGGGTTCGATCCTCAGCACCACGTACAAATAAACGCATTGTGTACAGCTAAAGCAAATAAATAAATATTAAAAAAATAAAAATAAACACATTGTGTACAACTAAAGCAAATAAATAAATATATATTAAAAAAAGCTGATCAAGCAGGGCGTGGTGGAGCACACCTATTAATCCCAGCACTTGGGAGGCTGAGACAGGAGGATCGTCAGTTCAAAGCCAGCCTCAGCAAAGCCAGCCTCAGCAATGGAGAGGCACTTAGCAACTCAGTGAGACCCTGTCTGTAATAAAATACAAAAAAGGGCTGGGATGTGGCCCAGTGGTCGAGTGCCCCTGAGTTCAATCCCCAGTACCAATAAATAAATAAATAAATAAATAAATTAATTAATTAATTAAAATAAAAGAAGATGATCAAGCTGTTCTCTCCACTTTCTGGTCCTGGAGCATATACATTCCAGACAATGGGGAATTCAGATCACACATTTTTGAAGAGTTAGATTAATAGATGATAAAAAGTATACAATAATTTTTGCAGATCAGGAAGGTTCATCCAGAAAGACTGACATTGGCCAGTCTGACAGGTGACCCAGCAAAGTCAGGGTCCAGAACTTGGTGAGACTAAACTGAGGGTGTTAAGACTGTTCTTCAAGATCTTTGCAAATGTTGGTGGTAACAGATGGGCCTGTTACTGAAGAATTCTGATGAAAGGGCAGGAGCAGAAGCAGAACTGTCACCTGTGCTATCACCTATGGTTTGTGGCAGTGGCAGGGTGGATGGACTCTTTGTGGTGAAACTGTTTCAATTGTGGGTTTCTTCTATTTCTGAAAATTTCCCAAGTGCATTTTTAAAAAATATTTATTTATTTGCTTTAGTTGTACACAATGCGTTTATCTGTACGTGGTGCTGAGAATCGAACCGGGGCCGCACACGTACTAGGCCAGCGCTCTACCACTGAGCCACAATCCCAGCCCCCAAGTGCATTTTTAGAATTATGAAATCTGAACTTGGAAACTGAAAAAAATTTAGAGACCTTCTAGCCCAATCCTTTCATTTTTCAGCCAGGGAAGGCTTAGAGAGACCAGTGAACGAGCCCAAGTCACACATCTAAGTAGTGCACTCTTTCCTGCGTCAAGCCACCCAAAGAGACCTTCTGGGTCACCCATCCTTCACCAGGGCTTTACCAGGTAAGGAACCTTGCAGTCTGAACTCTGGGAGTCTGGTGCCCTCTGGTGGTAATAAGGAGTCAGTGCTCTTTTGGGAATTGCTGCTGAAGTAGGGTATAGGTCTGGGTGGACTGGTGGTGGGCTTTGAATTCTGCCAGGAACTTGAGCAAATGTTTTTGTGACTACTCCACTCCCATCCCCCCCAAACCTATGTAATTTAGGGCCAGTGTGGAATCTGTGTCTTCTGAAATCTATAATACAAAGTCAAGAAATAATGAAGATGATGGAGAGATACACCTAAAATGGAAAAGTAAGTATGAGTTCATGGGTTTTGTTAGGCAAAATGAATTTTTAAATATATTTCTCACCTTACTGATATTTCTAAGTACACACGCTGTATTTCATTGTTTTGAACCATGGCAAATTCCTCCCACATTTTTCTTCTGAGGTATTTCTATTTTAAAAACAAGAACTTTCTGGCTACAGAATTTCAAAGGGAAATGATTTTTCATTTTTAGACTTTATAGGAAATATTTATATGTATATAAATGTGTATAAGTTAACAAGTATAATAAAACAATATATAATATGGATATTTAACACATAAACATTCTTGAAATGGAGATCATACAGTGTTGCTCTCACACTTCCGATACTTGTACCAGTTTTGTCTTGTAAACTTTTTTTTTTTTTATTATTAATTATGGTAGTAGTTTGTATTTAGGGTTGTTTTTTTTTAAATATTTTTATTTATTTGCTTTTGGTTGTACACAATGTGTTTTATTCAATGCGTTTTATTTGTACGTGGTGCTGAGGATCGAACCTGGGTCGCCCACGTGCTAGGCGAGCGCTCTACCGCTGAGCCACAATCCCAGCCCATGTATTTAGGGTTTTTAAAAATGCTTGTGTTTGGGGCTGGGGTTGTGGCTCAGCGGCAGAGCGCTCGCCTAGCACATGCGCGACCCGGGTTCGATCCTCAGCACCACGTAAACATAAATGCATTGCATTGTGTACAACTGAAGTAAATAAATAAATATTTTTTTTAAAAGCTTGTGTTATAATTGACGCTTAACATTTAAACTGAACATTTACACGAAATAAAAAATTAAACTGAAGGCAGTGTTTTATATTAAATTAAAAATATATTGGATAATAATAGTAAAGAATATGCTCCAAAAATAGGGGTAAAAGCTGTTGGGCTCACCCTTGGTACCAACAGCTTATAGATGATCTTTGCTATAAACCAACAGAATGACAAAATCTCTGACATAATTAAAACTGGGGGGCTGGGATTGTGGCTCAGCGGTAGAGCACTCACTTAGTTCGTGCGCCAGGTTCGATCCTCAGTACCACATACAAATAAAAAAACATTGTGTACAACTAAATAAATAAATACTTTAAAAAAAATAACTGGGCAAACCATAGAGTGTATGTTCCAGCAATGTGCCAAGTATTTGTCCAGGTCTATTACAACTACTGAGCAAATGGATTAGCATGAAATAGTTATATCCTTAATGTGCACATCGTTAAGAGGCTGACATATAATGGACAAATGAGTCCCAATTTTGCAACATCTAGTCTCTAGATGTTAAAGAGGTTGCCAGTGTATGACCAAGTAGTTAGTAAAACTAGAACATTTTGTACATTTTTTTTGTTGTTGAAATTCATAGGAAAGCTTGTCCTCTACAAATGACTTTTGGATATGAATTTGTTCAACAATCTCTAAGTGTTACATATGCCTGTACTTGTCCACTGGACTGAAAATAGAAGGAGGGAAAGGTTCAAGGACAAAATGGTCATATTAGAAAATACCTCAGATTTTAACCATTGCTATGCGTGCAATTTTATTTACCAGTGCTGTGTGCGTAATGGACAGGTTCTTATGTGGAATATATAGTCTTTCTATATATTTAGAAGTGCTTGATATATTTAAAAATAGAAGTAGTAGAATTGAAACTTTTTGTAAATAGCTTTTAAAAACTGATGAGAATGGGGGCTGGGGTTGTGGCTCAGTGGCAGAGCGCTTGCCTTGCACATGTGCGTCCTGGGTTCGATCCTCGGTACCACGTAAACATAAATGCATTGCATTGTGTACAACTAAAGTAAATAAATATTTTTTAAAAAACTGATGAGAAATACTGTGTTTGGAATTGTTAAACTACTTCTTAACAGAAAAAAAAAAAGAGGCTGATATGTCTTCTCATTTACTGGTAACTTCTCCAATTCATCTAGAGTCTCCAGACCATCTCTTACTTTCCAAATACTGTGTATTTCATGTCTAAATGTGGCTGCTTGCCATAGGAGATAAAGAACTGAGATCCATTGGTATTTGGGCCATTATTAGCCGTAAATACAGCACCTCTAACATTGTGATTTATATTAAGGAATACTGTGCTGGTATGAAATAATCAGGCAACAAAACAAATTCCCCATAATCTCTTCTTCTCATATACAGGACTCTTGCTAGTTTCTTTATCTTAAGATATTCACTACAGTCATCCTCAAACTTCTTGTCACAGATACTGTTACCTCCTCTTCTAGTACCTGTTGGCTCTCCTGTTTGAACCATGAAACCCTTGGTATTTCTATGAAATATACAGCCATTGTAGTAATTCCTGGCACAAAGAGCCAAGAAATTCTCACATGTTTTGGGCGTCCTCTCACAGAAGACTTCTATTTTTTTTCAAATATTTATTTATTTTTTTTTAGTTGTACACAATGCCTTTATTTGTATGTGGTGCTGAGGATTGAACCCGGGCCGCACACGTGCTAGACCAGCGCTCTACCACTGAGCCACAACCCCAGCCCGAGAAGACTTCTATTTTAATGTTACCTATGTCTGTATGCAATGTCATAGTCTTCGTGATGGTTTCAGGAAGTATGATTTAATTTCTCAGTATTTCAGAGAAAATCTTGAAAATAAGTTTCTATTCCATTTCTGTTAGCACAGTCATTATTAAAACAGGAAAGATATAATTGCCGTATCCCACAGGTCTGCTGATTTGAAATTGTAGGTTCTTTGGGCCACCAGAAGTCAAGCGTGGGACCCCTAATAGGGAATTCCCTTTATCTCCCCTCTCTTCCTGGGCAAACAAAACAATGCTTTGGACTCGGAAGTAAAATGGTCAGGACCTGTCTTGTAAATTTAAAAGGATATGTGTGCATGGGTTTTTTTGGTTTTGTTTTGTTTTAAATATTTATTTTTTTAGTTGTAGATGGACACATACCTTTATTTATTTATTTATTTTTAAAAAATATTTATTTATTTGCTTTAGTTGTACACAACGCGTTTTTTATTTGTACGTGGTGCTGAGGATCGAACCCAGGCCGCACACATGCTAGGCGAGCGCTCTACTGCTGAGCTACAACCCCAGCCCTTATTTATTTATTTTTATGTGGTGCTGGGGATTGAACCCAGGGCCTTGCATGTGCTAGGCATGTGCTACTGTTTAGCCACAACCCTAGTCCCTATATATCTGTGGGGGTTTTTTGTTTTGTTTTTTTGGTACCAGGAATTGAGCTCAGGTGCACTCGACCACTGGGCCACATCCCCAGTCCTTTTTTGTATTTTATTAGAGACAGGGTCTCACTAAGTTGCTAAGTGCCTCTCCATTGCTGAGGCTGGCTTTGAACTCATGATCCTCCTGCCTCAGCCTCCCAAATGCTGGGATTACAGGTATGCACCACTGCGCCTGGCCTGATATGTCTGTTTTTTGATACTAGTACTAAGTGACATGAACAGAAGTGTAGAACATTTGAAATGAAAACACATATTAAGTACATACCCCAAAATACAATCTCACTATTGTCTACAAAGTCTAACCAAACTCAAATAGAATCCTTTCCATTAATTATTACAGGCTAGGAATTTCAGACGTCATTTTTCTTCTTAAATTAGCAGGAGGGTCCATCTGTAAGTTTTCTTTTTCCATCTACTCTGGAATTCAACAACAAGGATGTTGTTTAGGGTAACCAACTGAAATTCCCTTCCCTTGCTATGTCATTCATTTTCCTTAATTTTCCCTTCAAGCCAAACAGGGCAAGAGAAGGATAATAACTATAGAAAAGCAATTATTGTTACAATATGAGCTATAGTAGTATTACACATTATTTTAAAGATGAAGGCTTTTGTTTCCAATGTTCATAGTGATTTTTAAATAATCCTTTCTTTTGTGCCCAGTGGAAGTGAAAGAAATGGCAGAGAAAGCAGCTACTGGGCAGCTCATAGTACCTCCTTGGCATCCTCAAAGTAGTTTGACATTAAAGAGTGAGGCTGAAAATGAGCCTGCTCATCTGCTGCAGCCCCCTATTAAGGACCCTCAGAACATGGACTGGAAGCAAGTTGTAGAGTATCACAGGGAAAAATGATGAGCCAAGAGGAAATGTTAAATTTGGAAAAATGGACAACAGTGACTGTGACAGTGGCAAGCACAGCAAACAGCCTGAGCCTCAAAGATCTACCAGTAAGTTCAGTTGGGGGAATTGGGTTAGGTGAATTCTGTCAAGTTATCTAATCTCAGAAATAGGTAAACCTTGCATATTTTCTTTGATTGATATCCTTTCCTTTCTTACCTTTCTGGGAAACTTGAATTCCAAAGAAAAGCAGCAGACCCCTTACACCCCACTGTGCTTCACACAAAGCTATCCGAGATTCATACTTTTCTTTTTTTTTTAATTGTATCAGGGATCCCCAGACATTTTTATTTTTTATTTTTGAGACAAGGTCTCGCTAAGTTGCTTAGGGCCTCACTAAATTGCTGAGGCTGGCCTTGAACTGCCTCAGCCTCCCGAGCCTCTGGGATTAATGGCGTGAGTCACTGAGCCTGGTTCTTAAGTTTTTCTATTACTGAAACAAGATCCCTTTGTCCAAAGGAAGTAAAATAATCTTCATTTACTGACCCTGCTCCTGGAGGTAACCTAGCAAGTAACTGAACCTTTCTTACCTGAGGGAGGAGGTGGACCACCACTTCCTACTGCTCATTTCTTTGCTTTTTTTTTTTTGGCAGGGAGTGGGTACTAGGATACCTAGAGGCACTACACTGAGATACATTCCCAGTTCTTTTTCTTTTTCTCTTTTATTTTGAGATGGTCTCACTGAGTTGCATAGGACCTCACTAAATTGCTGAGACTAACTTTGAACCTTTTATTTTCCTGCCTCAGCCTCCCAAATTGCCAGGATTACAGGCGTATGCCACCCATGCTCAGCCTTTGCCTTGTATTCTAAGATAGAAATAAATTCAAGTCTATGCCAGAGGAACCTAGAAATAAATGACATTTACTGTCATTAGTTAGTAGATTTACAAGTTAAAAATGAAAACTGTATTTCCACTTGGTAATCTGTTAGACATGGGATATTATTTCACAGTTGTGAGTCAAAAACATCTGAAATTACCATTGCTCACATGGTGATACATATCTGTAATCCCAGCAATTTGGGAGATGAGGCAGGAGGATTGCAAGTTTGAGGCCAGCCTCGGCCATGTAGCAAGGCCCTAAAGCAACTTAGGGAGATCTTGTCTCAAAATTATTATTATTTTTTATTCTGTTCTTTTTTAAAATTTTTTATTCTAATTTGTTATACATGATTGCAGAGTACATTTCATTTCATATTACATATAAAGAGCACAATTTTTCTAGTTGCAGGTTTTAAATAAAGTATTTTTACAACAATTGTGTCTTGTCTCAAAATTTAAAAAGAGCTGGGGTTGTGGCTGGGCAGTAGAGCGCTCGCCTAGCACATGCATGGCCCTGGGTTCGACCTTCAGCACCATGTAAAAATAAATAAATAAAATAAAGGTATAACAAAAATTTAAAAAGAGCCGGGCGCGGTGGCGCACGCCTGTAATCCCAGCACTTTGGGAGGCTGAGGCAGGAGGATCGCGAGTTCAAAGCCAGCCTCAGCAATGGCCAGGCACTTAGTAACTCAGTGAGACCCTGCTTCTAATAAAATACAAAAAAGGGCTGGGGATGTGGCCCAGTGGTCAAGTGCCCATGAGTTCAATCCCCAGTACCAAAAAAAAAAAAAAAAAAATTTAAAAAGAGTGGGGGATGTAGTTCAGTAATAAAGTGCCCCTAGGCTCAGTCCCTAGTACTGATAGATAGCTAAATAAATAAATAAGTAATAAGGCTTGATTGTGTGTGTGTGTGTGTGTGTGTGTGTGTGTGTGTGTGTATCTTTTTTTCTTTTTTTACAGTGCTGGAGGTTGAACCCAGGGCCTCATACTTGCTAGGTAAGCGCTATACGACTGAGCCACATCCCTAGCCCCAAGTATCACTCTTGAATGGCTGGGCAAAGGGTGGATAATCCAGGGCTATATTTTTGGGACCAGGATAAACTAACATTGTCTGCTGTCTATAATGAAGCTAACATGGGATGTGGCCACCCTTGGCAGAATACCTGCATGTCTCTTCTTTCACACTATCCTTTATCCCTTTGATATTATCTGAATATTACTAGATGACTGTGGCCCTGATTGTGAATATATTTATTAGGTATCAGGCACCTGTCCCCCAGAAAAAATGAGCAGCCAGAGCATAGTGAATCCTTTCAAGCAAGTTCTGATGCATCTATGGCAGTTGAGAAATCTTACAGCGTAAGTAATATGGTCTGGAGAACCAAATTGAGTCCAAGAATCTAATATAGTAGAGCAAAGTTGTCATTACATACTAGTAACACCAAAATAATATCTATAGACTAATTATGCAGGGCCATGACTGTTTATAGAGCATAGAGAGCAATTGATAATGACACATAAAGACTTTACAAAATGTAAAGTCTTTTGAAGAATCCAGTACAGCATTGTATTTAATCATATTGTACAGAGCACTCTCAGGATAATTTATTCTTTCTCTCATGTGAGGACTGGACGGGCATGCTACATTGAGCATATTGACTTGGCTGAAAAAGCAGGTCTAGTCAAGGAAGGAGCCTCCCTGTAGTATAGGGGAGATCAGGCTCATCTGAGAAATTTCAGTGTGACAACTAAAGTGCACCAGGAGGGGAAGGGTGTGGTAAAAGCAGTGTCCAAGGAAATAAGCCACAAAATGTCTGCAAAGAGATGTCTAAAGGTGGGGAAAAGAAAGTTGTCTGGTGCTGTGATAGTCAGGGCTTGAATATAGCAAAATAAGCAGAAAAAGAAAGGGTATACTGTATATGATCTGTACTTTTTAATATTTGAATTTTATTTTTTATTATTGAGATTGCATTGCTCATTCTCTTGCCTCTAAACTGTAATACCTGAAGGACTTCCAAGTACTAAGGAGCCTCAGTCTCCTCATGTGTAGGAAGATGCCAACATGTAGACCAATTCTGTGCCTTTGAGAGATCAGGGTGTTTTAATTTGACCTTCAGCTTAGTTGTTTTGAGCAGAAAGGTTGCCTAATCTGTGCCCGTTCTGCATATTAGATGCTGAGATTCAGTACTATTGTTCTTCCATACTTACTCCAAGCAGTTCACAACCACCTCTTCCCACCACAGAGGCAGGCAGAGTACTCAAGTTCAGTGCATCAGCTGACTGCTGGGTAGTTTTAGATGACTTTTTTTTTTTTTTTTTTTTTTAACACTGTGTCTTGCTGTAAAGGCATTTGTTTGTAATGAATAGCGACTTAAAAGTGATTTCCTACATTATTAATAGGATCAGTCTATGCAATCAACTTGTTCACCAGAATCTTCTGAGGACATAACAGATGAATTTTTAACTCCAGAATATGAGTATTTTTACTCCTCTACTGCTCAAGAAAACTTAGCTCTAGAGGTAAAAATCACATTCAGGGTAAAGTATGTTTTCAGGTTTTTCTTTTGCTTTGTTCCTTTTAAATCATTTTTATTGGGCTGGGGTTGTGGCTCAGTGGTAGAGCTCTTGCCTAGCACATGTGAGGCCCTGGGTTCGATTCTCAGCACTGCATATAAATAAATAAAATAAAGGTCTGGTCTACTGACAACTAAAAAGAAAAATTTTAAAAATAAGATAAATAATTTTTATTAAGAAAAATAGTTTATACATAAAAGTATCCAATGATTATTTACTAGTGTTTTCATAGATGATTTTTGAAAAATTACAGAGTTTTGAAGATGAAAGGTCATATGCATTTCTCCCCAAGTGAAGGTTTCTGCATTTGTACAGAACTTTGTACTTTTTTCTAAAACACTTTCATTTATGATGCTGGATTCACGTGTCTTTTCTGTGGGGAAAAGAACAAGGTTGTCATTCTTCTCTATGGAGAACTGGTGACTTGCAGATGTAGGTATTTAAACCCAGTTTGCCAAGCTTTAGTGGCAGGAGAACCAGGATAGAAGAAAGCGTTCAGCAAAAAACAGAAGACTGTTCAGTACTCAGGTTTTCTTGGGATACCGCTAGCTTTTGCATGAACCTGCTTGTACAGAATATTTTCATTTGTAAAATGAAATTCATTGGATTCTTTTATTACTTATATGATTTCTTCCCCTCCTCTCCCCAATCTCTGCCACTTTTTTGGAATCTTTTATCAGTATGAAAGGTGGGGTGGAGGAAAGGAAAGTCACAGCATTTGACTGATAAGAAGAATCCCAGAAGCTGGGTGCGGTGGCGCACACCTGTAATCCCAGCACTTGGGAGGCTGAGGCAGGAGGATCGCGAGTTCAAAGCCAGCCTCAGCAATGGAGAGGCACGTAACAACTTAGTGAGACCCTGTCTCTAATAAAATACAAAAAAGGGCTGGGGATGTGGCCCAGTGGTCGAGTGCCCCTGAATTCAATCCCCAGTACCAAAAAAGAAGAAGAAGAAGAATCCCAGAATGCATCAAAAGTATAATTATCACACAGGCTGGGGTTGTAGCTCAGTGGTAGAGCACTTGCCTAGCATGTGTGAGACCTTGGATTAGAGTCTCAGCACAACATATAAATAAATAAACTAAAGGTCCATCAATAACAACAACAAAAGATTTTAAAAAGTATAATTACCACCTGTTTCCACTTCTGAAAATGCAGAGCAATTTTCCCTTATTAACAATCCTTTAAGTATTCTTTGTTTTACTGTGCATAGACTGGGATGTTAAGAGATATTTAACAAAAATGTTTTTAAAACATATACACATGTAGGATACACATGGCGCACATACGTGTCCTCTCTTCCAATCACTGCCTTCCCCCCAAAGGAACCATTATTCTGACTTCTCACCTCATGGAGTAGATTTTTATACTGGGCCATTTTTCCAACCTTCCCTGACTCTGCTGATAAAGCTCCCAAGAACCAAAATTGGGATGAGTGGGAGAGAGTGATATGAAGCCACAAATTCCTCCTCACAATAGGCGGTGGAGGGATGGCTTGTTGCTGAGAAAAATAGCATAAATAATGTCTGTGAAGCAGGTTTATTCTTTTTCTATAAAACATGTAGGGACCTTATGAAGATTTTAAGGTTTAGGATCATCAAGAGGGCTCTGATAAAGCATTTGCCTACCATGTGTAAGTGCTTGGGTGCTGCAAAAGAAAAAAAAATCAAATTCTTTCTGAAATTTTTGATATTTATGCCTCCATTGAATCTTCCTTCTTTACTCTTCTTTTATTTTTTGTAGACCTCAAGTCCCATAGAAAAGGACTTCAAAGAAATACAAGGTGCATTTTCCCAACCTCCAGTCTGTGGTAAGCCCTAGGGCAGATTCATTTGAGAATCACTCGCCTTTGTTTTCTTTTGGATTGTGGATATGTAGAGCTGGAAGGGACCTTAGAAATAACTTCATCCAGATCATTTTGCAGATGAAGAAAACCAGGCATAGCGATCTCCCCTTATTAGATTGAATCTTCTGCTTCTTACTAGCCTCATGATATACACTGTTATTTATTTTTTATTTTTGGTACCGGGGATGGAACTCGGGGCACTCGACCACTGGGCCACATCCCCAGCCCTTTTTTGTATTTTATTAGAGACAGGGTGTCACTGAGTTGCTCAGTGCCTTGCTGTTGCTGAGGCTGGCTTTGAACTCGTGATCCTCCTGCCTTGGCCTCCCAAGTGCTGGGATTACAGGTGTGCGCCACCGCCCCCCAGCTTGGACACAATATCTTTATATTTATTTATTTATTTATTTTTATGTGATGCTGAGGATCAAACCGAGGGCCTCATGCATGCGAGGCAAATGCTTCACCACTGAGCCACATCCCCAGCCCTTTCCCCTTGTTTTTTTTTTTAATATTTATTTATTTGCCTTAGTTGTACACAACACAATGCATTTATGTTTACATGGTGCTGAGGATTGAACCTGGGCCGCGCACTTGCTAGCAAGAGCTCCACGGCTGAGCCACAACCCCAGCCCCTCCCTTGTATTTTTATAACACACTGTAGTACTTGCTGCTCCTTGCCCTGTCACCACCCACACACACTCTCTCACTAGATTTTAGGCTCCTTGATGGCACACAGAAAGTACAGTTATTTTTGCTGAGCAACCTGAGGAATTTGCTCAAGCCACAGAGCTAGTTATTGATACAAAAAAAAAAAAAAAAAAAAAAAAAACCAGAATTTTGGTTTTCACGTTTTTCTCTAGAAGGTAGTTTCATCATCATTTCCCCTTGCTTGCTTAGCATCTTAACAACCAGCTGGGCACAGTATAAACCCAGTGACTTGGAAGGCTGAGCAGGAGGATCACAAGTTCAAGGCTAGAGTAAGTAATTTAGTGAGATCCTGTTTTAAAATAAAAAGTACTGGGGAGGTATCTCAGTGGTAGAGCACCCCGGGGTTCTACCTCTGCCCTCATACCTCCAAAATTTATAACAGCCAACAGTGCAGATTCAACTCAACACTCGCCTCTTGGGAGGACTTTGGGTTCTATGCAGCCAGGAGTGTGGTGCAAGACAAGGTAGAAGTGAACTATTGGTTCTGTTACAGACATTTAAAAATTTTTAAGGTATGCAACTGTTTTTGTTTATTTCTTCGCAACTATTTTTGTTTATTTCTTCCTTTCTTTGTTTTCCAGTACAGGGGGTCAAACCTAGGACTTTGCACATGCTAGGCAACTCTACCATTGAGCTACATCCCATCCCTTTTAAAATTTTGAGACATGGTCTTGCTAAGTTACTGAGGCTGACCTGCCTCAGCTTCATGAGTAGTTGGGATTACAGGTGTGTGCCACCATGCCCGACTAACCATGTATTTTTAAACCAGAGTGATAACAGGCTACGTAGCTCTCCACAGTGACATCTCAACCCTCTGAACTAAGACAGATGGGATACCTCACACTTACTGCACACTCCAGCTTCCAACCTTAACTTGATTCAAGCTCCTATCAGAGTAACATTTTAAGAAGGTACAAGCTTTAAAATAAGCAGTTACAGGGCTGGGGTTGTGGCTCAGCGGTAGAGTGCTCGCCTAGCACATGCGCAGCCTGGGTTCCATCCTTAGCACCACGTAAGAATAAAAGGCATTGTGTACAACTAAAATAAATAAATATTAAAAAATAAACATTTAAATTCTCAGCATGTGTATTACAAAACCTCAGGGACTTGAGTCACTCACCTTTTCCTGATGAAGCTTTACCCATGATCACTTTCTGTGGGCCTGCTCTGAACATGGCCACTTGTATTTGGAGGAGAGTTGAGTAGCTTGGAGAAGTAGAAGGGTAGACAGTCAGAAAACCAGAGCCAATTCCATACAAACATCTGAAATAATGTGAAAAAGTCTTGGATATCTATTTTACTCCCTTCTTTCAGGCTTTTTCTGCCCCACCCTTATGGCTCTGATATATTATCCCCTTCTTCACCAGGGAACAGGATGAGTGCAATGGGATGCATGTTAGATTCTCAATTTTTTTGGTATAATACAAGGGATCGAACCCAGGGCCTTCTACATGCTAGACAAGCACTGTACCACAGAGGCACATTCCCAGCTCCACATGCTGGGTTCTAAACTGTTGTTCTGCCACTGATTTTTTTCTGTATAACCTTGAACAAGCCACTTCATCCCAGGACCCCCGCTCTCCCCTAATATAAAGGAGGGGGTCAGACTTTTAAAAAATCTCTTTAAGTGGGCTGGGGATGTGGCTCAGTGGTAGGGCGCTCACCTAGCACGTGCGCGACCCGGGTTCGATTCTCAGCGCCACATAAAAATACATGCATTGTGTACAGCTAAAAGCAAATAAACAAATATTTTTTTAAAAAATCTCTTTTAAGTTTTCTCCAGTTCTAAATTGTGCTTATTAGGAAATTTTTTAAAAGTCTGTGCTATCTAGGTGTTTATCATTTTAAGACAGTCACAGGAAGCTGGACACAGTGGTACATGCCAGTAGTCCCAGAAACTTGGGAGACTGAGGCAGGAGAATTGCAAGTTTGCAACTTAGTAAGACTCTGTCTCAAAAAATAAAAAGGATTAGGCATGTAGCTCAGAGATAAAGCTCCCCTGGTTCCATCCCCAATGCAAAAGGTGGGGGGCATGTTACAGGAAGAGGAACCCCAATGTTTCTCTACTGGTGGTGTTTTAGAGCTTCTTGGGATTGTTCTGGTGTGCATTCCTAGTGCCTACCAGATCACCTGCCCCTAGGAGTAGGATAGGTATGAGCAGTCTGAGGCATTTGGAATCAGGGCAGGCTGCTCTGTATGCCCCCATCTCCATAAACTAGGATAGTTAATACTGGGAAGGAAAATGGATATTGCCTCTATTTACCTAGATATCTGAAAAAGTATTTTCCTGAGAACTGGGGAGAAATAACTTCAGACACTTGATGCTAAGCAAAACAAGACAGTCAAACTAGCTCCTCGTACTCAAGACCCCACTCTCTGCCTCCTCTCTTTAGAGGGTATTTTATGACTAAGAGGCACAGTTAATTCTGGGAATGCTCAACTAATAATCTTTTCTGTTTGGTAGCTTTAGTGAACAAACAGTTCTTAGTTTCAACGCCCCCTGGTGTCCATTGAGTGGAACTGGGTCAGTTAGCATTCTTGAAAAGACAAACAACATTTGTCTCTAGAAATAACTGTGTGGTTGAACTGAAAGGCCAGTAAATAGCTTGATTGTATTGTGAGTGTCAGAATATAGTTCTCCCCTCTGATCAAGGAAAATAAACTTTCAGAGAAAAAAACCTTCTATACAACATTCAATCCAAACCCAAATAGGGAAGTACTTTTCTATCCAGATTATTTCTCATTCTGAACTAAATCAAGGGAAATTCTAAGAAATGGAGATAATAATCTGGATTAGCAAAAATTTGGTAAAAATACGTTTTCTTTATTCTTTCAGGTAAGGAAATATTCCAAATGAGAAAAATCCTTGGAAAGAATGCTGAGATTTTGACCAAGCCTCAGTTCCAACCTATACAAAGGTATGGGCTGTTGTATCTTATACAAAGGTATGGGCGTCATATCTTACTCAGTTTCATACTCAGAAGAAATGTTAATGTTGAGAATGCCACATATTTATGCATTCATTACTTGTTTTCAAAAGTGTTTGCCACTATCTTACAAATATTAGTTTTGGACAGCTTAACTTATTTAGGACTTGATCAATAGAATTTAAGGGGTAGTGAAAAGAAATCATTATCTGTATGCAGATCCTGACTCTAACATTCTATTCGTGTGACCTTGATAACATGTCCCTTTCCTCTTTTGTATCCTCATCTGTAAAATAGGGATAAGAATGTTGACAGCTGGGGTTGTAGCTCAGTGATAGAGCACTTGCCTAGCGCTTGTGAGGTACTGGGTTCGATCCTCAGCACCACATAAAAATAAATAAGTGAAGGTATTGTGTCCATCTACAAAAAAATTTAAAAAGGATGTTGTGTAACTTCTGAGCATCTGTCCTAGAGAAATGAAGACTCAGTGTTCATATAAAAACAATGTACATGCTGGGAGTGGTGGCGCACGCCTGTAATCCCAGCACTTGGGAGGCTGAGGCAGGAGGATGACAGGTTCAAAGCCAGCCTGAGCAATGGCGAGGCACTTAGCAACTCAGTGAGTCTCTAATAAAATACAAAAAAGGGCTGGGGATGTGGCCCAGTGGTCGAGTGCCCCTGAGTTCAATCCCCGGTACCCAAAAAAAAAAAAAAAAAAAATGTACACAAATATTTACTAGAAAATGCATTTGTAAAAACTCCAAATTAGAAACCCATATGTCATCATCATATGTATGATGAAACAGATTGTGGAACATCTATACAACAGGTACTACTCAGCATTAAAGAGGAATGAGCTATGGATACATGCAACAACATGTATAAATCTGTAGAGAATTATGCTTGTAGGAAGAAGCTATCCCCAAAAGTTATTTACTGTTTTGATTCCATTTACATAATATTCTTGAAAATGTTAGAATTATTAAAAATAGCAGGGCGTGGTGGTGTATATATGTAATCCCAACAGTTCGGGAGGCTGAGGTAGGAGGATTGCGAGTTCAAAGCCAGCCTGAGCAACAGTGAGGCACTAAGCAACTCAGTGAGACCCTGGGTCTAAATAAAATACAAAATAGGGCTGGGGATGTGGCTCAGTGGTTGAGTGCCCCTGAGTTCAATCCCTGGTGCTCCCTGTCTCCCAAAAAATATGGTGAGGGTAGGACAAAATTCAGAAAGTTTAAATAGTTCTAAGTTCTCATTTCTAGTCATTCAGGATAGACCAGATTGTACTGTTATAAAACCCTAAATTTTAGTGGTTTAAAACAACTAAAGTTTCTTTTTTTGGGGGGAGGGGAAGGGTACTAGATATTGAACCCAGTGGCACTTAATCACTGAGCCACATCTCCAGCCACCCCCTTTTTTTTTTTTTAATTTACTTTAGTTGTACACAATGCAATGCATCTATGTTTACGTGGTGCTGAAGATCGAACCCGGGCCGCGCACGTGAGAGGCGAGCGCTCTGCCGCTGAGCCACAACCCCAGTCCTCCAGCCCTTTTTTAAAAAAATATTTTTTAGTCATTGATGGACTTTATTTAATTTATTTATTTATATGTGGTGCTGAGAATTGAACCCAGGGCCTCACACAGGCCAGGCAAATGCTCTCAAACTGAGCTACAACTCCCCACCCCTTTTTATTTTCTACTTTGAGACAGGGTCTCACTTAGTGGCATAGGGCCTCAGTAAATTGTTGAGGCCGTCTTTGATTTTGTAATCTTCCTGCTTCAGCCTCCCAGCTGGGATTACAGGTGTACACCACCAAGCCTGAAAAAAGTTTATTTCTTGCTCATGCTTCATGTTCATGGCTCATAGGTTAGCCAGGGATGTTCTGAATTATATTACCTTTTATTAGGGATATAGACGGGGGGAGGCACCATCTTTGTGCATCCTTAATTGCCAAGACAGGAAAAATGGAACCTGGTGAATTGTACACAGACTTATGTTTCTGTCCAGAAGTAACTCATTACTTTCACTCATATTTCATTGGTTAAAACAAGTCTTATAGCCATTTATGTAAATTAAGAGCACCAAAATGTGCCGTTCCACTGTGTGCCTAGGAAGAGAAACATTTTGGTCAACAGAATTAATAAAGTTAAAAGTCAGCCTAAACGGGCTGGGATTGTGGCTCAGCAGTAGAGTGCTCGCCTAGCACGTGCGCGGCCGGGGTTCCATCCTCAGCACCACGTACAAATAAACGCATTGTGTACAACTAAAGCAAATAAATAAATATTTTTTTTAAAAAGTCAACCTAAAATCCACATCTTTCCTTTATACCATTGGTCTTACAGGATTGTTGCAAAGATTAAAAATGTGAAAACATATGGAATAATTTAGCATGGGACCTGCTTATAGTTAGTGTTCAATGAGTGTAGAAATTGAATCTTAAATATTGGTTGAAGTAGAAATGGGCCAAGTTCATCTTCAATATTCTCTTGCCATTTTTTGGCACAAGCCTCCTTGACCTTTCTTGGTATTGTATAGCAAGAAGCTGTCTCACAGTTGCCAAATCTTCCTGGTTATACTCCTTGTTCCAACATCTACCTCCCTGCAAAGTTCCTGTGCTCCGTTGATTTTCTTAGGAATTTCCTCATTGTCATATTGAGTCACTGGCTGATTTCAGGACAGGGCTGACCCTTATAGAGTAGTCAATCTCTGGAGAAGAACTGAGGCCCAGACATGTCAGAGAACTTATAGCGAGTTAGCAGCAGAGCCAGAACCCATACTTTCCACTCTAACTTTGTGCCCTTTACGCTGCTTCTTAATGGGTTAATAAACTGGTCCCTTGTATCAAGTTAATGCATTTTTTCTGACGTTGATTTTCTTACTTTATCCCTCACAGTACTGAAGGTAAACAAGAAGAGACATTAAAGGAGTCACCAAAGGAACTGAAAGAGAAAGACATGTATGGCCATTAAAGAGTAGCCTAAGAATGCTTGTGTAAAGTCTTGGGTTTATGGAAATAATATTTCCTTGTTTGTAAGAATCTGCATCTTGGGCTGGGGTTGTAGCTCAGTGGTGGAGTACTTGCCTAGCATTTGTGAGGCACTGGGTTCAATTATCAGCAGCAAATATAAATAAATAAAATAAAGGTCCATAGACAACTAAAAAAAAAAAGAATCTGCATCTTTGCTTTTTTTTTTTTTTTTTTTGTACCAGGTATTGAACTCAGGGGGCACTTGACCACTGGGCCACATCCCTAGCACTTTTTTGTATTTTATTAGAGACAGGGTCTCACTGAGTTGTTAAGTGCCTCACCATTGCTGAGGCTAGAGACAGGGTCTCACTGAGTTGCTAAGTGCCTCACCATTGCTGAGGCTGGCTTTGAACTCTCGATTCTCTTCCCTCAGCCTCCCAAGTGCTGAGATTACAAGTGTGTGCCATCGTGCCCAGCTGCATCTTTGCATTTTTATGTGTGGATTTAATGTACTTTCCTTCATTTACCAAGAAGCTGTTACTAAACTGATGATGTGGTTTATAATTAATAGCATCTTATAATCAAGGAAATATAGTGATGATGATAATGGTAATAAAAGTTTATGTTTGGGATAGATTAAATCTGCCTTCCACATAAATATCCTTTTATCTATTTTTAGCTGCCAAGATATCTTTAAAGTTAGTATTTCTTTTTAAGGTTTCTCTAATATTCTCTCTCCTCCTCCTCCTCTTCTGGCTTCCTTTCCCTCTTCACCATTCTACTTCCCCTCCCACTTCTCCATCTTTGCCTCTCCCTTCTCCCTTTCCTGCTCCTCCTCCTTCTCCATCTCCTCCCTCCCTCTCTCCCCTTCTCTCTCCTCCTTCTCCTTGTCCTCGTCCTCCTCTTCTTCCTCTTCCTTTTTTTCCCTCCTCTTCTTCCTCCTCCTCTACTTCCTGCATCTCCTCCTCCTCTTCTTCTTTCTTGTTTGACCCAGAATCTTGTTCTGCCCAGGCTGGTCTTGAACTCCTAGACTCAAGCAGTCCTCCTGCCTCAGCCTCCCAAATACCTGAGACAGTAGGCACATGCCACTGTACATGACTCTGACATTCTGTTTAAGACATTCTCTAATTCTGATCTATTGACAAATAAATATTTTGTCAAGAATATACTTTAAAAGTTCTTGTCGCTTGGCACAGTGGTGCACAACTGTAATCCCAGCAGCTTGGGAGGCTGAGACAGGAGGATCTCAAGTTCAAAGCCAGCCTCAGCAAAGAGAGTTGCTAGGCAATTCAGTAAGACCCTTTCTCTAAATAAAATGCAAATAGGGCCGGGCGGCGCACGCCTGTAATCCCAGCTCTTGGGAGGCTGAGGCAGGAGGATCACAAGTTCAAAGCCAGCCTCAGCAATGGCGAGGCACTTAGCAACTCAGTGAGACCTTGTCTCTAAAATAAAAATCCAAAAAAGGGCTGGGGATGTGACCCAGTGGTCAAGTGCCCCTGAGTTCAATCCCTGGTACAAAAAGAAAAAAAGTTCTTGGCAACATTATATTACTTGATTTTTCTAAACATTTTCTCACAATTACTATGTATTCTTTTAATTCTTTAGATCATTGACAGATATTCAAGACCTGTCTAGTATCTCCTATGAACAAGATAGCTCTTTTAAGAAAGCCTCATGCAAGACACCAAAAATAAACCATGCACCTACTAGTGTCAGCACTCCACTTAGCCCAGGTAATCATGAATCAGGGAGAAGTGTTTTGGGAGATGAACCTCTGCCCACTGGCTCTGGGAAGTCAGGCAGGGGATCAGACGTGAAGGCTGTTTTTGCCCAGAGCAAAAGTGTTTCCTTAGGGCCAAAGCTGAAGAGGATAATTCCATAGGAGGCAAGGTAGTGGTGGTTGTGGAGGTGGTAGTGATGATTAAGTAGTTGTTAGGAGGCTTTGGTTAGGATTACAGTAGTAGGGACATGCAAATGTAGAGTCTACTCTGTACTCTGAGCACTACTGAATTTGGTGTAGAAATTGGATTCTCTAGAGTTTTCAATTTAAAACAAAGAGTGCTTAAATATATGTAGTTCTTGAGTCTTGCGACCATATGCAGCCAGCATCAAATATCTTTTCTTTAGTGTCCATATTTCCAGTATATTTGTGGTTTAATCTCCCTTTATTTTATTTTGATGGCCAGGTTTAGAAATTCTTACTTTTATACCTTGTGGAGCTGGGTCTCAGATTAGTGATTATTTCAGTTGTTAGCAACTTTGGGAAATCTGCATAGTTAAAGAATTTTGAGTGTTTCATTTGTAATGTAAAGAATTCAGACACTAACCACCCTATTTTCTCCAATAGGGTCAATTTCTTCATCTGCCAGTCGGTATAAAGATTGTCTAGAAAGTTTCACACTTCAGGATCAAACAAGATCTACCTTTTGCTGGAATAGCCAAGAACCTATTCAATTTTTTTCTGATAAATTTACAACTGTTCGAGAGAAAGCAAAGCGCCTGGATTCTCTCCTTACTTCCTCTGAGACTCCTGCTTCAAAATTGATAAATCTGGTAAGTTTACCAATTTTGCATTATACACTCACAAAATCAGCCCAAGGGGTTCAGAGATGTGAAGGGCCAAGATTTTTCCAAATGAATTACACAGCAAGAAATAAACTGATTCTTCTCCAGGCTTCCCTGGGGCTCTTTGCTTAAGTCTGTATTGTAGGAGGCTTGTTTACTTCCTCCTTGACACCTCTGCTGGTTACTTCCCTGACAGTATTGATTGCTCTTCCTCTGCTCTGAACTCCTGAACTGATAGCCTGCGAAAAACATTGAATTGTATCCTACCTTTTACGACCTCTTTATTTTTTTCCCCTCTCTATCTCCCTCATATTTTTTTAAATATATGTTGTTTAGTTGTAGATGGACACAATACCCTTATTTTGTTTATTTGTTCTTATGTGGTGCTGAGGATCAAACCCAGTGCCTCACATGTGTGAGGCAAGTGCTCTACCACTGAGCTACAATCCCAGCCCGATGTCTCCCTTATATTTTACATGTATATTCTCTTTGAGCAAATCACAAGCTTCTTACTTCATACTGCTTAAAACACCCTTTTGGCTGACTTTCTATGGACAGATTGATTATTTGCTTTGGCCCTCAATGAAAAATTGATTGTCAACTTCTTTGGGCATTAGGCTCACAAAACATTTTACTCAGATCTAAGGAAAATGAGCCAAGTACAGTGGTGCACATCTATAATCCCAGCTATTTGGGAGACTTGGGCAAGAGGATTGCAAGATTGAGGCCAGCCTGGGCAAGTTAGTGAGACTCTGTTTCAAAAATAAAAAGGAATAGGGATGTAGCTCGATAGTAGAGCACTTGCCTAGCATGTGTGAGGCCTGTGTTCAATCCTCAGTATAGCTAAATAAATAAATAAAGGAGTTGGAAAATGGTAACGAATTTATCCTTTCATTCAACAGACTGTTGACTAAATAGATTCTGAGTGCCAAGCATCATGTCAGACCCTCTTCCAGTCATCTAAGACATATACTCTGCCTCAGAGTTGCTCATTGCCCAGAGAGAAAGAGAGGCCTAATGTAACATAGAGGTTAAGTACTGAATTCTGAGGAGGCAGAGAGGGGTGAGAAGGCTTCCAGAGGAGGTCTGTTGAATGAGTTTGACTTACTAAATAAAACAGTGGAAATGAGGGCTGGAGTTGTAGCTTAGTGGTAGAGCACTTGCCCTAAAATATGTGAGGCACTGGGTTTGATCCCCAGCACCACATAAAAATAAACAAAAGCCGGGCGCGGTGGCACACGCCTATAATCCCAGCACTTGGGAGGCTGAGGCAGGAGGATCGCGAGTTCAAAGCCAGCCTCAGCAATGGCGAGGCACTTGGCAACTCAGTGAGATCCTGTCTCTAATAAAATACAAAAAAGGGCTGGGGATGTGGCCCAGTGGTCGAGTGCCCCTGAGTTCAATCCCCGGTATTAAAATAAATAAATAAATAATCCATAAAAAATTAAGAAATATTTTTTAAAAGTGGAAATGATTGATCTGCATGTACTTTTTTTTACTTAACAAATGTGTCAGTTACCATATTTACATCTCACTTGTAGAAAAGATTTTCTGCATGTGCTGGAGTTGGTTTCTCTAGTATGGCTACCACATCTGACAGTTCAACCCAAGCCATCCAGAGAAGGAGCCTACCTAAAGGTACCTGTGTGTCATATCAAAGTAGAAGTTCATAATAGCAAGCAAATTTAAGGAGATTTAAATTGAAGCTACATTTGGTTCAAACAAAAATGCTATTTCCTCCAATTATATATTATACCAGTTCAATCCCTGGTACCAAAAAAAAAAAAAAGATTATATGTAAATACTATGCCATTTTATGTAAGGGACTTAAGCATCCATGGATTTTGATATCCACAGGTAAGAGAGATCCTAGAATCAGTCCCTTACAGATACTGAGGAATAACTGCATTTTGAGTATTTTCCCTTGTAATTAAAAGTAATTCATATGTATATATAAAATAGCTACATAATAGTCCATTCTCCATATATGCTATTTAACTATTTCCTAATGTCAAAGATTTATGTTGTTTTCCAACTTTTTGCTCTGTGTACATAAATCTTTAACTGTACTTCTGATCCTTTTCTCAGGACAGATTCTTAGAAGACAGTTTCTGAATCAAAAGAGTCTGATACTGTTAAGGATATTTTTTGGCAGGTGGTGGGGTACTGGAAGTTGAACCCATGCCTCACATATGCTAGATAAGTGCTCTACCACCGAGCTACATCCCCAGCCCAAAGGATCTGATGTTTTTACAACTCTTGAGGCATATTGCTTTCATTACATTAATTTAAATGTCTTAAGTCTTTGGAACAACTCTTGGAATTTCCCCTCTGGGAATGGATTTTGTGAGTTATATTGAGGGGTTGTTATTATAATTGAGCTCTTGGGGCAAGACCTGAAGTATAGTTGCTTTTATATCCCCTGGCCTGAAAATTTATAGACAAAGGCCTTCCACTTTGCATTTTTGTCCATTTGGGCTGGTCTATAACCTCTGCATTCCTTAAGCAATCCAGATTGGACCCCCAGCCTCTTAGTAAGAACCTACTTCAAATATCTTTAGGAAGGGAGGGGCACAGACCAAGCAGTACTGGCGTAAGTGAGATGGAAGAAGGGAGGTCTCTACCAAGAAAATTGCTTAAGAGAAGGAGGTCTCTACTAGGACTGTTATATAAAAGACTTTCTTTCACCCTTTAACATTTCATCATTGGGAAATCCTTAGTCAAATTCATGGGGGGCTTAGAAAAGTCCATTTCAGATTCAGGAAGGTATTAAGTAATTTTCCTCTTTATCTTTTTAAAGAACTAGTGGAAGCCATTTCACAGCATCACATTGATGAACTACCACCACCATCTCAGGAGCTACTTGACGAAATTGGTAAGAGACTGTTAGCCAGCTTTTCATCATTGTGACCAAAATACTTGACACAAACAATCTGGAAGAGGAAAGGTTTATTTTGGCTCAGGGTTTCATTTCATTATTGATCAACTGCATTACTCTGGGTCTGAGGTGAGACAGAACATCATGGCGAAAATGTTTAGTAGAGGAAAGCTGCTCAGCTTATGGCAACTGGGAAACAGAGAGAAAGAGAGAAGAAGGGACCAGAGTCAAGATATAGTCCCCAGCCGGGCGCGGTGGCGCACGCCTGTAATCCCAGCACTTTGGGAGGCTGAGGCAGGAGGATTGCAAGTTCAAAGTCAGCCTCAGCAATGGTGAGGCACTTAGCAACTCAGTGAGACCCTATCTCTAAATAAAATACAAAAAAAAAAAAAAAAAAGATATAGTCCCCAAGGGCATGCCCCCAGTGACCTACTAATAATAAGTCAGAACCCTCATGATCCAATCATTTTCCCCAAACCTCTCCCTAAACATTGCTGCACTGGGGATGAAACCTTTAACACAGGAGACTGTGGGGGACATTCCAGATCTAAACCATAACAGGAACATTCAATACAAAATACACTTGGTCCTGTTGTTTATTGTCACTGACCACAGCATGGTTTCCTTACCTCAGATATGAGCACTAATAGAAAGGGCCCTACAAAGTTCTGGTTGAATGTGCTAAATTCAGAAAGGGACAGTTTTCCAATAAAAGGGGCCACAACAGCCTAGCTGGGGTAATTGTCCTGAATCTGTTACATTTTGTTTATTAAAGGTAATGGTGATGATTGTGAGGGGAAATACAAATATTAAAATGATTTATGATGACAAACTTCTTTTATTAAAAGAACTCTTATCTCCTTTTAAAACCAAACCAGCCATTCCTTAGAGGCCTGAGCAGGAGGCATTAAAGGTATTGAAATTGTGGGTAAATCCCTTTCATAAGAGTCAGTGTCATGAAATTTAATGAGACTAGAATTTTCTATTTTATGCAGAGACTGAGTAGTACCCAACTCAATTTTATTTGCAGTTGGGTTGATATGAAGAAATGATGCAAGGTTATCGAAAAGTTTGCAGGCAGGTGGTCTGCTTCCCCAGCAGCCTGATGGACCATCCCCTTGCCCTTAGAGGATGCCCCTCATCAGATTTTTTTTTTAATATTTATTTATTTACTTTAGTTGTACACAACGCAATGCATTTATGTTTACGTGGTGCTGAGGATCGAACACGGGCCGCGCACGTGCGAGGCGAGCGCTCTGCCGCTGAGCCATAATCCCAGCCCCCCCCATCAGATTTTTAAAAAAATATTTTTATTTATTTGCTTTAGCTGTACACAATGTGTTTATTTTTATGTGATGCTGAGGATTGAACCCGGGCCGCACTCGTACTAGGCGAGCACTCTACTGCTGGGCCACAACCCCAACCCTTAAATTTTTTAAAATGTTTATTTATTTGTTTTAGTTGTAAACAATGCCTTTATTTTTATGTGGTGCTGAGGATCAAACCGCATGTGCTAGGCAAGCACTCCACCGCTGAGCCACAACCCCAACCCTTAATTGTTTTTTTAATGGTCCTATTTTTGCTATGGAGCTTGTAGAAAACTTCCTCAAGGGGTAGTAGTTTGTTTTCAGAGTCTCTGAGGTTTTGAGTCTCATAAGTGAGGGCTTATTGGTCTGACTTCAGGACCGGCTGCCTTCTAGTCTCCTCATAACCCTCAGCCCCTGTTCCTTGACATAATTAATTTAAGTGGATCCAGTCAGCTTCTAGAACCTTCCTTGTTTGGTTTCTTTTCCTGTTGTTACAGGCCCTTTTCTTTTTTATTTTATTTTTGCAGTACTGGGGATTAAACCTACGGCCTTGCACATGTTGGGCAAGTGCTGCACTACTGAGCACACCCCCAACCCTGTAGGCCTTTTGTTGCCTCACTCAACCTTGCCTCCAGGGCCACAAGGTCATATAGGTCTCAGGACTTTTGGGTCAGGCTCTTAGGCCCATACCCCTACCTCTACTTACCACCTCTGAGACTCCCTGGGTAATCTTGCAAATTCTTCCTCTCTAGTTGCTCTTCTTAAAATAACAAAACTGTTAAGATTGGAGATCATCCCACATTTGTAGTGCTTAAGTAGATTTTTATTATCATTTGTTCCTTGGCAATGGCTTAAGTAGGTACTTGCAGGCTCCTTTGTAGTTTGACTGTAGTCAATACTTGCCTGTGGATCCTGCTGTCCTTCCTCTGTAGTCACCACATGTGAACCTTCTCTCACTTCCTTCATTATAGCAGCTGTGTTCCCTGGTTTCTTCCTGGGTTCTGGTCTCATGGTACATACCCCAGCACAGTCATTTCACTTATGGCAATTGTCTGGGCCAGGTTTCTAGGTGATGTTTGCACTTTGAATGGGTTAGTAATGATCCAGAAATACAAAGAATAGAGGGTTCTTTTTTTTTGTCTCCCTCCCCCTCAAGGAATTGTCTGTATTGTTAGTTGTTTGATCCCCAGAGTCTAGAACAGAGCCTGGTATATACAAAGAACTCAATAAATGTTTATAAAATAAAAGAATGAATTTTCTTTCTTTCTTTCTTTTTTTTTTTTTTTGGTACCGGGGATTGAACTCAGGGCACTTGACCACTGGGCCACATCCCCAGCCCTTATTTTTGTATTTTATTAGAAGCAGGGTCTCACTGAGTTACTGAGTGCCTCGCCATTGCTGAGGCTGGCTTTGAACTCGCAATCCTCCTGCCTCAGCCTCCCAAAGTGCTGGGATTACAGGCGTGCGCCACCGCGCCCGGCAAAAGAATGAATTTTCTATGCAAGCAGTCATTTGAGATCACCCACACATGAAATCCCTAACCTTTTTCTCTCTTAGGCCTTCCCCCACCCCAAAAATTACTTATCTTGAAGGAGGCCAGACCTCTTTGCACTGGCCCTGTGTTCATCACTTACAGGACCACATAAAGATATCCATATGAAGAAGCGACTCCTTAGCCTTACCAGATGATTCTGATGCTTCTGTCTAAAGCACTATAGTTTCAGAAAAAGCCTTAGAACTTTTATCATTTTATCAGAGCCTGAGTCACCAACCCACACTCATTCTTCCTCAAGGATGTTATATTTTGGGTTTGTGCACTCACCCTCCCCGGCACTAGACCCATTAGACCTTGAAGAAGTGGGAGGTACCTAGTCAACTGAAGAATGCCTTCTTCTCTGGTCACCACCAAAATGGCGCTGACCCGATCAGCCATTTCGGCCAAGTCACTCGAGATCCTGGGACAAGTCCCGTGAGACTACGGAAGGCGACAATGCCCAAATCTCCACGGCTCATAGTCAACCGCAATTCAAGTCATCTCCCCAAACAGGGCTCCTGCACCATAGGATATAGGTAATCATTTAAGACCAACAAGGGATGACTAATCAGGATAAAAATGGATTTTTAATTTCAAACTAAATGAAATGATCATATAGGGCCCCCTTAAGGCCAAGCTCTGTGAAGTTCTTTCCTACTCAGCAGGAAGGGAGGCAACTTGTACCTTCCCAGAACAAGACCAGCAAGCTCAGGGGGTGGTCTGCCTGTGTTCCCTGCAACTGACTTTTTGCTGTGCACTGGGGAGTACTTTGAGGAGACTAAGCATGTAATAAATGCAGAGCAGTCACTGATTTTAGCAGATGCTTGTCTTTAGTAAGCATTTCTTTCTTTTTTTTTTTTTTTTTTTTTTGTGGTACCAGCAATTGAACTCAGGGGCACTTGACCGTTGGACCACATCCCTAGCCCTTTTTTTGTATTTTATTTAGAGACAGGGTCTCACTGAGTTGCTAAGTGCCTCGCCATTGCTGAGGCTGGCTTTGAACTCGTGATCCTCCTGCCTCAGCCTCCCAAGTGCTGGGATTACAGGTACGCCACCGCGCCCAGCTGTAAGCATTTCTTTAGGAATTGGTAATAATGGATATTCTCTGCCTCCTGTCTTTCCATAGGCCAGTAGAGATAAGGAAACATTTGAATTGTTCTGGTGTTGTTACAGTTTTTTTGGGAATATAATATAGAGATTAGGAGCATCAACCTTAGAGTTACAACTGACTGGATTCAAATCGCAATCCTCCCACTTATTTGTGTGATTTTAGGCAAGTTCCTTAACCTTTCTTATGTTTTAGGCAAGTTTCTTAACCTTAATTTCCTCACTCATTAAACACAATTGACAAGAATGCAGTCAATTGCATAGGGTTGTTGTAAAGATTGTGAACATTAATCTTGTATGCACAAGGCCCTGGGTTCAATCCCCAACACCACACACACACACACACACAAAAAAAAAAAAAAGAAAGAAAGAAAGAAAAAAGATTGTGAACATTAATCCTGAGTACATAGGGTGCTCCAAAGTATTACTTTTCTTCTTTGTCATCAGAATCATTGTATTTTTGTCTTACTTGACGAATTCTCTTCAAATTTGGAATGTCCTAAAACAGTGATTGTCCAACTTTATCAGGCATCCTGAAGGTCTTGTTAATATACAGATTGCTGGACTGTATTGCCAGAGTTTTAGATTCAGTAGGTTCTAGGATAAGGCCCAAGAATTTGCATTTTTTACCAGGTTCCTGGGTTACATCAGTGCTGCTGGTCTGAGGATCACCCTTTGAGAACCACTGCCCTAGAGAATGACATGTCATGCAAAGGAGGGATAACTTGTCTTCTGCTTTTGTACTGTGACAGAGCACCTGAAGCAGCAGCAGTCTTCAACCACAGTGTTGCATGAAAACACAGTACATGACCTGGGCATCACTGCAAATGGTAAGCATATACTCAGATCTTTTTCATCAGGTTCTAGGTATAATGCTGTCCTTGGCAACAGAGTGCTACATATGGGGAAGTGTGACCCTGAGGTCAGTCACAACTTCACCTCAATCCTGACTCTACTAGTTTTTGCTTTTGCAGTATTAGGGATCGAACCCAGAGGTTCTCTACCTTTGAGCCACATCCTCATATTTATTTATTAATTTATTTATTTTTATTTTTTGAGACAGTATCTTGGTAGGTTGCTTAGGGCCTTGTTAATTTGCTGAAGCTGGTCTCCAACTTGTGATCTTCCTGCCTCTGCCTCCTGAGTAGCTGGAATTATGGACATGTACCACTGCCCTAAGCCACCAGTTATATGGCCAACTGTTTAGTATCTGAGCCTCAGTTGTCCATATCTGTAAATCAGGGATAATAATTCCTATATTATGTGTACATAATAGCTCCACAACCAGTGCCTGGCACATCTGTTAACTATTTAGCAAATGTTGGTTCCCTTCCCTTTATGGGACTGGTGACCAAATGAAATGAGATAGCATATGTAAAATGCTTGTCATACATTAGAGGGTTTCTTCCCCACCCACATTCCTTCCCTGGTGCTCCAACCTAGAAACATTTCTGAGAAGAGAGAACAGAATAGTCTTCCCAAAGTAAATTTATTCAGTTTGTTTACAGGGTTGCTTGCCTTATCTTTTGTGTGACCTTTCTTTCCTCTGCTTGTACTGTATCTCTGAACCTTGGCACAGGCTAGGTTTCCCAAAGCTTCACCTGGCACCAAACATCTCCCAAGACCTCATAGAGGTGTCCTGCAGACTGCCACCTGTTCTCCAGCTCTAATGGGAAGAGGGAGCTGGTCCATTGCATACTTAAGGAACCACTGATAGGCCTTAATTTCTACACTCCATTTTAAGGCAGGCTTTCTCAGTGTTTTCATTCTAATAAAGTTAATTTTTTAAATTGTTTTTAGATCAAAAGCATTTAGAAGAACAAGAAGCTGATCATAATAAAAACGATAACATTTTGCTTTGGACAAGAGAAACTGAGGATCTGGAGGAGGACACAGAGAGGTAACAGAAAAAACTAGACTTCTGAAAGAATTTTTAAAATTGCATTGTTTACATTAAGTGTTTTCCCCAATATTGACAAATATGAGGAAAACAATCTTTACAATCTTTACCTATACTATCCTAATAACCCCCATTCCTAAAAGGTCTTCTGCTTTATAAAAAATTTAATTGTGATAAAAATACTTATAATATATATTTTTATACATTAGTAAAATTTACATGCAATATACATAAGCATTATATGTAAAATAAATATAACATAAAATTTACCATCTTGGGGCTGGGGTTATGGCTCAATGGTAGAGCACTTGCCTAGCATGTGTGAGGAATAGGTTTCAACCCTCAGTATCACATAAAAATAAATAAATAAAAATAAAGGTATTGTGTCCATCTATAACTAAAAAATATTTTTAAAAATGTTCACTATTGCTGGGCGCGGTGGTACACACCTGTAATCCCAGCACTTGGGAGGCTGAGGCAGGAGGATCGCAAGTTCAAAGCCAGTCTCAGCAATGGCGAGGCACTTAGCAACTCAATGAGACCTTGTCTGTAAATAAAATACAAAAAAGGGCTAGGGATGTGGCCCAGTGGTCGAGTGTCCCTGAGTTCAATCCCCAGTACCAAAAAAAGAAAAGAAAAAGCATGTAGATGGTCCCCAACTTATTATGGTTCAACCTATTTTTTTTTTTTTACTTTATGATAAAGCAAAAGTGCTCTACATTCAGTTGAAACCATACTTAGGGTTTTAACTTTCATCTTTTCCTGGGATAGCAATATATGGTGTGATACTCTGAATTCTAGACAGTAGCAATAAGCCTTAGTTCCCAGTCATCCTCACAATCATGAGGGTAAATGACTAATACTCTTCACTATATTGTATTGCTAAGCTATGCTGTTTGGTTGGTTAGGTGTATTAAATAAGAAATGTATTTACAACTTAACAATATTTACAATATAAATCAAGGACATCTGTACTCAAATTGTTATGCAACAATTCTTCACACATTTATCATCTTGCAAAACTGAAACTCTTTGCCCATTAAATAATGCACCATCTTACCTTCTCCCCAGCCACTGACAATCACATTTCTGTTGTTTTATGAGTTTGACTACTCTTGATACTTCATATAAATGAAATCATAAATATTTGTCTTTCTTTTGCTGACATTTAATTTAGCCTAACACCTTCAAGTTTCATCCACATTATAGCATGTGTCAGAATTTCTGTGTTAAGGCTGAATAATCCTCCATGGTATGTATGTATGTGTGTGTGTGTGTGTGTGTGTGTGTGTGTGTGTGTATGTGTATCACATTTTGTTTATCCAGTCATCTGTCAATGTACATTTAGGTTGCTTCTACTCTTTGGCTATTGTGAATAATGCTACTATGAACACAAGTGTATAAATATCTTTTTGTGGCCATGCTTTTAATTTTTTTGGATATATACCCAGAAAACTGGTGTTTATGGATTATATGGTAATTCTATTTTTAATTTTTTGAGGAACTACCATACTGTTTTCCATAGCAGCTGCACCATTCTGCATTCTTGCCTATATAGTATAAAAGAATTCCAATTTCTTTTTTTTTTTTTTTTTTTTTTTTTTTTGGTACCAGGGATTGAACTCAGGGGCACTGGACCACTGGGCCACATCCCCAGCCCTTTTTTTGTATTTTTTATTAGAGACAGGGTCTCACTGAGTTGCTTAGTGCCTCGCCATTGCTGAGGCTGGCTTTGAATTCGAGATCCTCCTGCCTCAGCCTCCCAAGTGCTGGGATTACAGGCATGCGCCACCACGCCTGGCTTCCAATTTCTTTACATCCTTGTCAACACTTGTTATTCTCTTTCCCTCTCTGTGTAGCCTTCTTCATGAGTATGACATGATACCTCATTGTGGTATTTTCCCTAATGATTAATTATAGTGAATATCTTTTCATATTTTTTTAGTCATGTGGATAGCTTTTTGGAGAAATGTACATTTGAGTTTTTTGCCCATTTTTATTTATTTATTTATAAATATTTTATTAGTTGTCGATGGACCTTTATATATTTATATGTGATGCTGAGAATTGAACCCAGTGCCTCACACATGCTAGGCAAGAACTTTACCACTGAGCCACAACCCTAGCCCTGCCCATTTTTTAGTAGGGCTATTTGGTTTTTTGTTGTTTAAGAGTGTTTTTTTTTTTTTTTTAATAAACTTCATTTTTTGAGGCAAAACATGGGTTTTAGCACCTTTCAGAACATTTGTTAAAGGCTTTGGAAGAAAGCTTTTTGCTCTTTCTCACCAATAAGACAAAACAGGGGCAATCATCCAGACAATACAGCCTAGAAGTACAATATTTTCTCAAGAAACCTGATTCTGTTTCTGATTTGGAGCTCTCCTTTTACCTGTATTGTAATGTAAACCATTCTAGCTCACCTCCTTTGCCTGACTTCTTTTGCCTTTTTTTTTTTATATATATGTATTTTTTTTAGTTGTCAGTGGACTTTATTTATTTATATGCAGTGCTGAGAAACGAACCCAGTGCCTCACACGTTAGGCAAGTGCTGTACCACAGAGCCACAACCCTAGCCCTCTTTGTCTTTTCTTTTTTTTTTAATATTTATTTATTTGCTTTAGTTGTACATAATGCGTTTATTTGTATGTGGTGCTGAGGATCAAACCTGGGCCACGCATGTGCTAGGCGAGCACTCTACTGCTGAGCGACAACCCCAGCCCTTTTGTCTTTTCTTTTCCTTTTTTTTTTAAAGGTTTCTTTTCTTTTCTTTTTTTAATATTTATTTATTTGCTTTAGTTGTGCACAATGCGTTTTTATTTGTACGTGATGGTGAGGATCGAACCCAGGCCGCGCACATGCAAGGCGAGCGTGCTACCACTGAGCCACAACCCCAGCCCCTTTTGTCTTTTCTTAACTGCAATTCAGAGTCAGAACTAAGGTGAGGTGAGTGAGACACACTTGAGCACAAAATTAAAGGGGCACAAAAAAAATCAGTAATTAAGTAATATTTTAATGTAATTTTTTAAAGAAACAGATTTAATGCACAATGTCCATGACAAACAAAATAATCTGAATTTTAAAGAAAGATAAAAGTCTGAGTTGGAACCTGCATCACTTGCTTTATCCTAATCCTGATCCTGCATACTGAAGGTTTGAGAAGCCTGGCAGAATGCTTTCAGAAACAAATGATAGAAAGCCTCACCTTTAGCTTAAATGAGTTTGGCTAACTTAACCCCAGAGATATATGGGTGTCAGGGCATGGCTGGTATAGCAGCTCAACCAAACCACCAGGGACTTAGGCTTTTTTTTTTTTTTTTTTTTTTTTTTTTTGGTGGTACCAGGGATTGAACTCAGGGGTACTTGACCACTGGGCCACATCCCCAGCCCTTTTTTTGTATTTTATTTAGAGACAGGGTCTCACTGAGTTGCTTAGTGCCTCGCCATTGCTGAGGCTGGCTTTGAATTCGAGATCCTCCTGCCTTAGCCTCCCAAGAGCTGGGATTACAGGTGTGCACCACTGCGCCTGGCTGGCTTTTTTTTATCTATCTGCTCTGCAGCCTGTGACATATTGGCCTTTGTTTTCTGGCTTGTCAACTTTCATTTGCAAGATGGCTTCTATCCACACACCAGGCAAAGATAAGCAGGTGAGACAAAGGAGTATGTTAGCTGATTCTGTCCCATTTTATCTGGGAAGCAAAAATTTCCCCAGAAACTCTTCCCAGCCCACATCCACTTTATCTCATAGACCACTGTCGGGTACAAAGGAGACCAGAAATTGAATTAACATCCTAGTCACTATCGAAGGCAGCAGCAGAGTGTTTTGAATAACTTTTAGTTAATGAATCTAGTATCTGTCATACTCTTCAAGGAATATGTTATTCTTTATAAGAAGGAAAAAGCAGAGGGCTGGGATTGTGGCTCAGTTGTAGAGCACTCGCCTAGCATATGTGAGGCATTGGGTTCGATCCTCAGCACCACATAAAAATAAATAAATAAAATAAAGGGATTGTGTCCATCTATAACTAAAAAAAAATATTTAAAAAAAAGGAAGAAGGAAAAAAGGAGAGACCTGGAAGGGGAGAGGTCTGGGAAGTAGAGGAAGAGGAGAACCTGAGAAGAAAATAGTGAGAGGGTTAGAGACAGAGAAAACAAAGAGGCAAGAAAGGGGACATTTTTTTTTCCCAAGGGAAGTTTTAGAAACTTTTTATCTGTGATGTAACTGTTCCTTCCTTCTCCCCCCCCAAAAAAAATGCCGTAATTTAAGGTAAAAGAATAATTGCTCAAGAAGAACAAGTTAGGTTTGGCTATACAAACATAAAATTCTTTGTACACAGTCAAAAGTTAGCTATTGTTATTGTCTCATCCTTTTTCAAAAAAACTGGTAGGGTACTTACCACAGACATGCTCCACAGATGCTCATACATTTCAGTGCTATGAATGGTTTGTCAATCCTAAGTACCAAGCTAGAGTGGAAGGTATTTTTACAGATGGGGGATATTTTTCAGGCTTTCTTAAAACATCCTACTTTCACCAGGTGCTGTGGTACATGCCTGTAATCCCAGCACTTGGGAGGCCGAGGCAGGAGGATCATGAGTTCAAAGCCAGCCTCAGCAATTGCGAGGCACTTAGCAACTCAGTGGGACCCTGTCTCTAATAAAATACAAAAAGGACTGGGGCTGTGGCCCAGTGGTCGAGTGCCCCTGAGTTCAATCCCTGGTACCAAGAAAAAAAAAAAATCCTACTTTCATCTTCTAGCCTCAGAGGTAGTTCTTAAAAAATAAGTAGAAAACATATACAATTCTGACTTCAGGTAGAAACTGACTTAATGACCTAGAATTGAGACAAGAGTCAGCATTGGATATTGGGAGGCAGTGTTATCATGGATGCCATGACTTTTTGTCAAGGGGCTATGGGACTATTTTGGTATACATTTAGTTCAAATTAAGTGACCTCTTGAATCTAGATACAGTCTAACCAACCTTACATTTTCTCAACTGTATAGAGAAAGTACAGGTTTTAAAGTTCCTTCCCATTCTATACAGAGTTATGTTTCCTTGTCAAGGGAGAGGGGGAAAAGACTATTGTTACCATTCTCTTCACTTTCCCTTGTATAGAGCTCACTCTACTCTTGATGAAGATCTAGAAAGATGGTTTCAGCCACCTGAGGAGAGCATGGAGCTGCAGGGCCCTCCCAACAACTCTATGAGGTTAGTATTCTCCATGAGGGGGTCTTCTTCCTTTTTCTTACACAAAATTTACTATCATTCCTAAGGCATGGAGGTATTAGACTCCCATTTTCTTCATTTTGAGGAAATGGGGGCTAGGTTTTAGACTTCTTGGAGAATGAATGTCTGGTAATGGCATTACACTGCTGTAGATAAGCCAGCCCTAACTCCAAGTGTCAGCATTCTCACACTTGTCCCTCTCCCTCCAATCACGTGCAGCTCTCAAGATACTGACTAGCAAATTGATATTGGTATAGGGAGAAGCCTCTAAAGTTACTGTATTTTGGCCCTGCTGGTTTCAGTGTTTTCGTCAATCATTTGAATTATATCAGTAAAGGCATGTTTATCAAATTTTTAGATAACACAAATCTAGGAATGAGTGCTAATGTGATGGATGATAGAGTGGGGATTCAAAATGGTATTGACAGATGGGAATGTTAGATACTCTAAAAGATAAAGATAGCTGGCTGGCCATGGTGGTGCATGCCTGTAATCCCAGCGGTTCTGTGGGCTGAGACAGGAGAATCACGAGTTCAACGCCAGCCTCAGCAACAGCGAGGTGCTAAGCAACTCAGTGAGACCCTGCCTCTAAATAAAATACAAAATAGGGCTGAGGATGTAGCTCAGTGGTCAAGTACCCCTGAGTTCACTCCATGGTACCAAAAAAAAAAAAAAAAAAAAAAGAAATGATAAAACCAGACACAGTGGTGCATGCCTGAAGGAGCCCTAATTAGGAAGTGCTGTTGTAGCTAGCTGGAAGCCATAAGTTCCACCTGATATGTATGTGACGCACCTGTAGGCACCCGCAAACCTGAAGGTATATAACCGGGTGAAAGCGGTCTGAGTTAAGAGAACGGAGAATTCAGTCAGCCGGGCAGTCACTCGGTCGGTCAGAAGAATCAGAGCGGCCAGAACATAGGCAGAGCGGTTACAGAAAAGAAACCAGATAGAAAAAGTAATGACTGGTCAGAGTTAGGCCGAGACTCCTGAGGAAGACAGAAGACAGAAGACAGAAGAAGGAAGAAAGAAGAGAGAAGAAAGAAGCTCTAATCTTTCTCTAAGCTAAGCTCTATCTTTCTAACTCTAACTCTAAGCTAAAGCTCTCTAAGCTCTATCTTTACTCTAAGCTAAGAAGAAGACAAGAAGAAAGCTCTAAGAACTCTAAGCTCTATCTTTCTTTCTAAGACTCTAAGCTAAGAAGAAAAATCTTTCTTTCCCTCTCAAAGCTCTAAGAAAGTAGAAGTAAAAGTAGTAAAAGCTTAACTCTGCCTCCGAGAATTTTCCCGCGGCACCGTGGCTGGCCACAACAGGCAGCTTACAAATGGTGGTCTGTCCGGGGCTCGGCAGGCAGAGAAGAAAAGCTAAGAAATAAGAGCAAAGAAAAAGCATAGCCTCAGACTCAGTTGAGACCAGCAAAAAGAATAGTAAACAAGAGAGCATAGCCTCTGACTCAGTTGAGGCCAGTTAAGAATTAAGCTGAAGCAGAGTAGCCAGCGAAAAGCCGAAGCGAGCCGGCCAAAAGCCGAAGCAGAGTAGCCGGCCAAAAGCCATAAAAAATATAGAGAAAAAGCCTTGAGCTTTAGTATAAAGAAAAAAGCCATGAGCTTAAAAGAAAATAGAGAATTAAATAGCATGGTAAAAACCATGCAGAAAAAAAAAGCCATTGAGCTTTGGCAAGAAAGCCATAAATAAAAATAAAGAAGAGACAAAAAAAAAAAAGTCAAAGCCGCTTATGCAGTTGTGCTTAACAAAGTGCGTTAGTTGCTCCTCAGCAGTAGGCTTCCTTAAAGCCACAGCACCTTCTCAAAAAGGGCTCAAATATCCACCCTTTCAAAAATAAAAGGTGAAAAGCTAGGTAGGGACAAGAAAATAAAAGAAAATAGAAGAAAATAAAATAGAGAAAATAGAATTAAAGCACCTTTTTAAACTAAAGGGAAGGAATATGAAGGAGCCCTAATTAGGAAGTGCTGTTGTAGCTAGCTGGAAGCCATAAGTTCCACCTGATATGTATGTGATGCACCTGTAGGCACCCGCAAACCTGAAGGTATATAACCGGGTGAAAGCGGTCCGAGTTAAGAGAACGGAGAATTCAGTCAGCCGGGCAGTCACTCGGTCGGTCAGAAGAATCAGAGCGGCCAGAACATAGGCAGAGCGGTTACAGAAGAGAAACCAGATAGAAGAAGTAATGACTGGTCAGAGTTAGGCCGAGACTCCTGAGGAAGACAGAAGACAGAAGAAAGAAGAAGGAAGAAAGAAGAGAGAAGAAAGAAGCTCTAATCTTTCTCTAAGCTAAGCTCTATCTTTCTAACTCTAACTCTAAGAAAAGCTCGCTCTAATCTTTCTCTCTAAAAATCTTTCTTTCCCTCTCTAAGCTCTAAGAAAGTAGAAGTAAAAGTAGTAAAAGCTTAACTCTGCCTCCGAGAGTTTTTCTCCCGTGGCGGCGCCGTGGCTGGCCGTGACAGGCAGCTTACACATGCCTATAGTCACAGCTACTCAGGAGGCTGAGTAGGGAGGATCTCTTGAGCCCAGGAGTTCAAGGCCAGTCTGGAAACATAGGTAGACCCCATCTCAAAAAAAAAAAAAAAAAAAAAAAAAAGAAGAAGAAGAAGGTAAAAGATTCAAAAGCATAGAATACTCCTAGGATACTTGGCCTGATAAGAATTTTTAATTGGAAATTCTTACTATAGTTACATTGATGGCAGGAATTCTTAGTTTTATATACCCTAGCACTTAGCATGCATCTTGAGACATAGTAAACAATTCAATAAATTCTTGAGGCATGGACATGACTCTCTGAAGCAGAGGTTGATGCAGTTATTGAAAAGGTCAATGCGGCATTAGCACTGTGTGGACAGAAAAGTATTGTTTAGATCAAGGTAATGTGTGAGACCAGTAATGTGCACTCCTAGAGTGCAATGTGTGACTCCTTTTGAGTGCCACATTTTAAAAGAGATATTAATAAACAGAAGAGGGTGACCCCAGAACAGTCACAGGTCTGGAAACCAGGTCATATAAGAACAGCTGAAGGAGCTGGAAAGCTCAGCCTGAGAAGAGCAGATGGAGTGGAGAATTTGATAGCTTCTCTTTGATACCTGAAATACAATAAAGTGAAGAGAGTCAGCTTACTCTCTTCTGCCCCAAAGGACAGAAATAGTGACTAGAAATTACATAGTAACTGATTTTTATTCAGTAAAGCACAGACTTTCTAATAGTCACAGCCACTGGATAGGGAAAGCAGCTGCCTTTCCACTTACTTCAACAATGGCTGCTGTTGTTCAGCAGACACTGGATGAGACTGTGGTCTGGGGCATTTGGACAAAGGCAGAAGACAACTCAAACACCTCCTCCCACTCCTTTTTTTAAAAATATTTTTTAAGATGTAGATAGACACAATCCCTTTATTTATTTATTTCTATGTGGTGCTGAGACTTGAACCCAGTGCCTCACATATGCTTAGGCAAGTGCTCTACCACCAACCTCAGCCCCTCCTCCCACTCTTTTTTTTTTTTTTTTTTTTTTTTTTTTTTTTTTTGTGGTACCGGGGATTGAACTCAGGGGCACTCGACCACTGGGTCACATCCCCAGACCTTTTTTTGTATTTTATTTGGAGACAGGGTCTCACTGAGTTACTAAGTGCCTCACCATTGCTGAGGCTGGCTTTGAACTCGCAATCCTCCTGCCTCAGCCTCCCAAAGTGCTGGGATTACAGGCGTGCGCCACCCGCGCCCGGCTCCTCCCACTCTTGACCCATTGATTCTGTTAGTAGAAGTTAAGAGAGAAAAAAGTTTAATTCTGTTTAATTAATTTCTGTTTAATTCTCATTCATTCTCTCTTTTTGCAGTGCTAGGAATTGAACCTAGGGCCTTGCTCATGTTGGGCAAGCACCCTATCACTTCAGCCCTTCTCATTTTATATATTTTATTTTTACTGTCCATGAAATGAAAACAGAAGAAGAATCCCTAAATAGTGTTATTTTGGTTCAGCCAGCATCTCTTGAGCATTGACAATGAGCTAAGCACTGTGCTAAGGCTAGAGGCGCACAGGGGGATCAATGACTCTGCCTTTAAGGAGCTTATTGTTGAGAGGGGGTTTCTGCTTCATTCTTAAACTGTGAGATGATCAAATTATTTAGACATTTAATATCAGAGGAAGTTTTGGGAAATGAAGATAAAGTGATTAAATGACATAAAATGCAGGTTTTTGGTGTTGTTCCCTTCCTTGAGGCCAGCTATATTGTCTAGTGGTTAAAAGCAGAGTTTGATTAGATTGGCTGTCTAGTGGTTAAAAGCAGAGTTTGATTAGATTGGCCGTCTAAGTCAGATCCCAGCTCTAGGACTTAGTAGGTATGTAATTTCTTTGTGCCTCAGTTTCCTTATCACACAATGAGGGCATTAGAGGTAACTACTTTATACAGTTGTTAAGAGAATTAAATGAGTTAACATATATTAGAGCTCTTAAACCAACACCTGGCCCATAGGGAACACTGATACTCCTAACGCCTGTGTTTCCTTCAGAGTGCCTCCTACACCACCCCCTCCCCAGCCACCCCCCACACTGTTATGCATGTGGTTTAATGCTCCAAATCATTGTTCTTAAAGGGAGAAAGCAACCAATGATCAAGAAGTTGGTGAAAAGAATAGAAAAAGGGAAAAAAGCATCAAGCCAGAGAGAAGGAAATCAGACAGCTTTTTAGGGGCTTCGGAAGAAGGTATGAATTAATGATTGTTTATAATGCAGTCTGCAGTCTTTAGGCTTTGATGAGCGTAAAAGTTATTAAGTAATGTTTCCTAAATGCTATACACAATCTTCCTTCCTTTGATAATTTCTTTTCCCTTGCAGTTCAGTGCAGGTTTTTCTGTTAATTGCCAATCATAGCTTCATCACAAAACAGTAACAACATCAAGTTATATTTCTTAAAAAAGTCATTGGCTAATCTCATCATTGTCTGGAGAGATGTTTTGCTTGTAGTTGTCCAACATCTTCAAAAGAATTTTAGGGCTGGGATTGTGGCTCAGCGGCAGAGCGCTCGCCTCACACGTGCGCAGCCCGGGTTCGATCCTCAGCACCACGTAAACATAAATGCATTGCATTGTGTACGACTAAAGTAAATAAATAAATATTTTTAAAAAAAGAAGTTTAAATTTAGTTCACATGGATGCTTAAGACTCCAATAAGAGGGGCTGGGGTGTGGCTCAGCGGTGGAGCTCTGGCCTAGCATGTGCGCGGCCCAGGTTCCAATCCTCAGCACCACGTAAAAATCAACGCATTGTGCACAAATAAAGCAAATAAATATTTTTAAAAAGACTCCAATAAGAAATCATATATTATGGAATTTAAGTGAGGTTGACAAGTAATGCAAAAACCATAAATTAACCTTAATTTCAAAACTGCTTTAATAGAGCTTTAGGTTTCTGATATGCTATTTACAAACAACAACCTCCTGTTTAAGTTCCGTCTGCTCAGGAAGTTAGAGACATTAACTCTTTCAGGTCATCTGGCATCCCTTTCATCCTTTCCTCAGTTCCTTCTCATTCTCCTCCTTTTTCTACCCTGCTTTGTGCCCCAGGATGCTGACCCTAGTGGACTGCATCACCCTGGCTTCCTGTTGGCCAATGGTAGGCCCTGGCAAAGAACAGAAGGCAGAAGAGATGTTAAGGGGTTACTTTCCCTCCCTGCCTGTTTCAACACCTTGCATCTAGTGGAAGTGGTGTTCCTCCACAATCACAGCTTATATGAGGCAGCCAATATTTCCCAATTCCAGCTGTCCTCTCATCTCCACTCCTCAGTTCCTTCAGACCTAGGTTTCCCACTGCTGCTTGTCAACGAATGCCTTGCCATTCCTTTTTTGTTCCCTTAGCTCTACCTTTGTATGTAGTTACTTCATTAAGTAATCTTTATCTATACTTGTCATAGGTACATTTTGTTTCCTCCAGAAACTTGACTGACACAGGGCCTGGAGTGTATGGACATTTAGTTAGTATTAAATTCACTGAGAAGATAATTCAGAGACTTTGCGAATTAGTGTCATTGGTGTCCATTGCCTTGGCAAAGAGCTCCAGAATGTTAGGAGGGAAAGCCATTAACTGTTTTAGAAAGATTCTGCCTCTATAGAATAGAACAACTGTGGTAGGTAAAATAGTCTACACTAAATTAGAGAGAACACTATTGTGAATTCTGAATTCTGACACTCTTTGACCCAGAAGTAATCAGGTTGTTTTTTTTCTTCCTCTTATATTTCACCAAGATGAACTAAAACCCTGTTTTTGGAAGCGACTGGGTTGGTCTGAACCATCCAGGTAATGAGATATCCTGTATTTGTAGGTAAAAGTTTACTGTTTACAGATAACATGAACAAATTGAAACATTCACTGGTATCTAAATAAACATTAATGACAAAGACTCAAATTAAGACCAAGTTGCTCAATTTATAGATACATGTTTCTGTTAATTAAAAAAGGTGAAATTAAGGGGCCTGGGGACATAGCTCAGTTGGTAGAGTGCTTGCCTAGCATGCACAAGGCCCTGGGTTCAATCCCCAGCACCACAAAAAAAAAAAGGTGAAATAAATTCCAACTTTATTTAAATAAGTGATAGAAGCAGTCTAAGAACACTTTTCATAAGAAGGTATACAGAAGCTGCTGCTGTCAATTGCTTTGCATCATTTTTCATTTCCATTATATGCTGCTGAGCATAATTTCCCTTGATTAGAAATACCAAAATTCCTTTTCCTTAAATTCAGTAGAACAGAAAGAGGATGTTGTTTGTATCTTTTGAAAAAACATGGATGTCATTGTCCTAAATGCATGATTGAAGATTTGAATGGTACGAATATACATTGTATACAAACAGTATTTTGTAAAAAGATGCTCTATATGTTTATTATGAATTATAATGCATAGCACTATTATAAAAATAAATAAATAAATAAATAAAAGATTTTTAAAAATCAAAGTTAAAAAAGAAAAAACATATGTAGGGCTGGGGCTGTAGCTCAGTGGTAGAGTGCCTGCCTTGCACATGTGAGGCACTGGGTTTGATCCTCAGCACCACATAAAAATAAATGAATGAAGATATTGTGTCCCTCAAAAAAAAAAAAAAAAAAAAGTATGTATTGGGCAGGGCACAGTGGTGCACTTCTGTAATCCCAGTGATTTAGGAGGCTGAAACAGGAGGGTCACAAGCTCAAGGCTAGCTTGAACAACTTAGTGAGACACTGTCTCAAAAGAGCTGGGGATGTAACTCAGTGTTAGAGCACTTATCTAGCATTTACCAGGATCTGAGGTTCAATTCCCAGCACCACACAAAAAATAAAAACAAAAACAATAATAATAAAAAGCATACATATCAACTGGAAACTTTTTTCCCCCTTTTGTCTTTAAAACACATAAACACAGGATAATTGTGCTGGATCAGAGTGACTTGTCAGATTGACTGGAAATGGATCACAGATGGATTCTGACCCAAGTTTGAGCATCCTGATTGTGAGCTCTTCTCTTCTTTCTTCTGCTGCAGTGGTTCCAGTTCCTTAACTCACAATTTGTTCAGCTTCTACAGTAGACATAATGGTTCAGCCCCATATGTGGGCAGCATATATAACCATTTGTTTTCAATCAAATTTCTGAAAAATGCAAGGTAGTTATAATTTTAAAAATTTCTCATTGTGCTCAGAATATTTTTTTGGTTTTGTTGATGTAATATTTTTTGAAAAATTTAACTCCTGTTATATAATAAAATGTTTATTTTCAATACCATTTAGGTTCCAGCTATGTATTTCTGTGTTTGAGTTTGAGGAGCGGGGGGGGGGGGACTTATATTCAAAAACCTTCAACTTCTGCCAGGCACGGTGGCGCATGCCTGTAATCCCAGCACTTGGGAGGCTGAGGCAGGAGGATCACGAGTTCAAAGCCAGCCTCAGCAATGGCGAGGCACTTAGCAACTCGGTGAGACCCTGTCTCTAAATAAAATACAAAAAAGGGCTGGGGGTGTGGCCCAGTGGTCGAGTGCCCCTGAGTTCAATCCCTGGTATCACACACAAAAAAACCCTTCAATTTCTGTTACAAGGTTTGACACATGGGCAGCTATTGTTACCACCCATCATACATGCTGGTACCAGTTGTCCCTGTTTTATCACAGAAATACTGCCCAACCATTTGGCTGGGATTACCCTATTCCCATTCCAGCTAAAAGTGATTTAGTAAGAGATAACAATAAAATGCTAAGATATTTTGAAGTGTTTAAAGTGAACAACATCTTCTCCCTGTGTTTTTGATTGTACATCTCACATCATTGGTGTACTACAAGAATTAAATTGTGGTAAAACTAATCACAACATTTTGTCTAGCTTAGCCTCTTTTGACTTCTGGCCTATGTGTAGCTAGCCTGATTTTTAGAGGATTTATCTTTCATTACCTCTCATTTGGAATCTTCATATATCAATATAAACCCTGTCTTGGAAACTGTGCTGCTGTATAGCACTTCGCAGCTAGCATTTTGTTCTGTCTTGGTGAGTAAGTAACAGGCCTGTTGTTTGTGAAAATTGAATAATTCCTATTGTGAGTAGTCATGATCCTCCTTAGTGCCCAGAAAATTTGCCCTGTACAGATAAAATGGGAAGGTACAAGTCTGTTTGACTATTTTTATAGCCAGGAAACAGTTGGTTACCATTGAAACCAGCGGAAAACCACCAGAAAACAAATTCATTTATAAATAATACCATATGTAAGAAGCTTTGAGAAATACAGAGATTTACAATACATAGTCTTTCTCTCAAACAACTTATTCTAATTGATGAGACAGAACCAACATACATAAAAATATAACATCTAATAGCAGATGTACCATGATAAATGGTGACTTTTGCTATTATCTGTTAGTATACATCACGGATATAGGTCCTACACCAGCTCCCTATAACAAAGGTTGTAATCTGTCCACACAGAAAATTATTTTATCTGGCCAGTGACTGTAAAATAGTGGTCAGTAGGGGCTGAGGTTGTGGCTCAGTAGTAGAGTGCTCACCTAACACGTGCACGACCCAGGTTCCATCCTCGGCACCATGTAAAAATAAAGGCATTGTGTACAACTAAAACACAAATAAATAAACATTTTAAAAAATAGTAGTCAGTATTAGCAATTGTAATGTTGATATTTATTGGTTATAGAGCAATTATTATATACCAGTTGCTTTATTTACTTTATTCCTTTTCTTGCACATGGGAGTCCCAGTTTCTTTAGTGAGCTGCTTCTTTCACTCATGTTATTTCAAACTTCCATTCCTTACTTCCTATCAATACTCAACAGATGACTTCACCTCCAACTTTACAGAGAAATAGAAGCCCTCAGATGGGAGTTAACTCAGCTTCCTGCCACCAAAACTCCAAACATGATTACCTGTGTCCCTGTAGAACAGAAGAAGTTGTAGGTGAAGCAGCCTATACTGGACTAGAGATGGACCTATTCTGCACATTTTCTTTCCACTTTCCTCCTTGTTACACTAAAGGAGGTGTCCCTCTTCCTATCCTAGGTCAATCTCATCTTCTGCCCACTCAGAGTTTTCCTTCTGAGGTTAGCATTTCTCTTTTAAGTCACTTCAACCTTTCTACTTTATTAACTTCTTTTCATAAGCATTAACTTAGATTTTCCTATCTTTTTTTTTTTTTTTTTTTTTTTTTGGTACCGGGGATTGAACTCAGCGGCACTAGACCACTGGGCCACATCCCCAGCCCATTTTTTTTTTTTTTTTTTTTTTTTATTAGAGACAGGGTCTCACTGAGTTGCTAAGTGCCTCGCCATTGCTGAGGCTGGCTTTGAACTCGCGATCCTCCTGACTCAGCCTCCCAAAGTGCTGGGATTACAGGCGTGCGCCACCGCGCCCGGCTCCTATCTTTTTTTTAATAAATATTTATTTATTTACTTTAGTTGTACACAATGCAATGCATTTATGTTTACATGGTGCTGAGGATTGAACCTGGGCCGCGCACGTGCGAGGCGAGTGCTCTGCCGCTGAGCCACAACCCCAGCCCCAGATTTTCCTATCTTTTTTTTTTTTTTTAAATATTTATTTATTTACTTTAGTTGTACACAATGCAATGCATTTATGTTTACGTGGTGCTGAGGATTGAACCCGGGCCGCGCACGTGCGAGGCGAGCGCTCTGCCGCTGAGCCACAACCCCAGCCCCAGATTTTCCTATCTTTTAAAAAAAATATTTATTTATTTGTTTTGGTTGTACACAATGCCTTTATTCTTTACGTGGTGCTGAGGATTGAACCCGGGCCACGCACGTGCTAGGCGAGCGCTCTACCGCTGAGCCACAATCCCAGCCCAGATTTTGCTATCTTTAAAAAAGTATTCCCTGAACTGGGAATGGAACCACCCTATGACCCAGCCATCCCACTCCTGGGTCTATTCCCAAAGGACTTAAAAACAGCATATTACAGTGACACAGCTATCTCAATGTTTGTAGCTGCGCAATTCACAATAGCTAGGTTGTGGAACCAACCTAGATGTCCCTCAGTAAATGAGTGGATTAAGAAAATATGGTATATACGCACAATGGAATTTTACTCAGCAATAAAAGAAAATAAATTAACGGCATTTGCAGGTAAATGGATGAAGTTGGAAGACATAATGCTAAGTGAAGTTAGTCAGTCTCAAAAATCCAAGTACCAAATGTTTTCTCTGATATAAGGAGGCTAGTTCATAGTATTGTTGGATGAGGGGGGTACATAGGAGGACTAGAGGAACACTAGAATGGTCAAAGGGATAGGAGGGTAAGGGAGGGAGCAAGGGGGGAGGGAGGGGGAGAAAAAGGAAAAAAAAAAAAAAAGAAAAGGTGGTTGAATGAGACGGATATCATTTTCCTAAATGCATGATTGAAGACCTGAATTGTACGAATATACTTTGTATACAAACAGTTGTATGTAAAAAGATGCTAAATTCATGCACTATGAGTTGTACACATTACAAATTATAAAAAAAAAGAAAAAAAAAGTATTCCCTGAATTTTACTCAGCAATAAAAGAGAATAAAATAATGGCATTTGCAGGTAAATGGATGAAGTTGGAGAATATAATGCTAAGTGAAATTAGTCAATCTCAAAAATCCAAATACCGAATGTTTTCTCTGATATAAGGAGGCTAGTTCACAGTATTGTTGGATGGGGGATTAGAGGAACACTAGAATGGTCAAAGGGAAGGGAGAGGAAGGGAGGGAGGGGGAGAAAAGAAAAAAAAAAGGTGGTTGAATGAGACAGATATCATCACAGATATCCTAAAGGCATGATTGAAGACCTGAATGGTACGAATATACTTTGTATACAAACAGTTGTATGTAAAAGATGCTATATGTACTATGAATTTTAATTATTATAAATAAAAAATAAATTAAAAAAAAGTATTCCCTGGATCCCACCTCCCCTTCTACCTACTGTACCACCCTTCTCCTCCCACAGCAGTTCTTGAAACACTTGTCTACACCTGCTATCTTTAGTACCTCACCTCCCACTCTTCTCATCACTAGAATTCTACTCCTTCCATTCTCTAGCAGTCACTAAGGTCACTAGTGACTTCCATATTCCTAAATTCCTCAGTCACTTTGACCCCATTGTCAGTTGCTCTTTCAGTCTGTTCTCTTAGCTTCCTTGATGTTGCACACTGTTATTTCTTCTTTCTCTCTCTGGTTACTCCACCTCACCCTCCTTTACAGGCTCTGCCTTTGTCTCACTGCAAGTTTTCTTCCTAAGCAACCCTAATTCATTCCCATGATTTCAGTTAGCACCTATGTACTGACAATTTCAGATTTGTATTTTAATTGTAAGACCAGACCTTTCCTCTGAGCTATCTTATGTCCATCCATGTATTCAGTGTCTTCACTTGGATAATTTCAGGTATCTTAACTGATACACCCAATATTGAACTCATGCTATGAAGACAATAAATAGGTTAAAAGTAATGTTAACTGCTGTAGGGGAGGCAACTTAACATCAGGTAAGGTGTTTAGGGGAAACTACTCTGAAGAAGGGATATTTGAACTTTGGTTGGAATCATGAGAAAGAGCCAGTCTTATGACTCTGAAGGTAAGTTGTTGTGGGGAAGTTGACAGGAAAGAAGTGAGGGTGGAGACTGAGCAAGGGGATTTTAAAACTATGGCCAAAACACGGGAATCCAATGAAAAGTTCAAAGTAAGGGGACAGGAAGTAGGGTAAAAGCATTTTAAAAACTTTCTTTTGTATTCTAATTTTTTCTCCAAAATAATTTTTTCATTTATTTTTGTTTGTAAAATGATATTTTTTATATATAAACATAATAATTTCATTTCCTTGTCCAGAACTTTGCCCATTGCTTCTAGAAACATGAGACTTTTCTCAATTCTTCAAATACATGGCACATGCTATTCTTGACTAGAATGTGCCTCTTCTCAACTAGTTACCTCATTGTTTGGTTTTCAGCTTACATTTCACTTTCTTAGAGAGGTTTTCTGAAGTCCCTGAAGCTGAGTCTAGGTTAGGGACCTCTGAAATTCTCCTTAGTATCCTGCCTGCTTTCTCCCAACCCACACATAGACCATATTTTTACTTTATAGTGCATAGCACATTTATAAACCAATAGAGTGTTCTGTGCTTGCCCCTATAAACTGTAAGAGCTCCATAAGGCCAGGGATCATGTCCAGTTGTTCACTGAGATATTGCCACTTACATATATTATTAGGTGCTCAGCAAATATTTGTTAACTGGATAATTATTTTTAATCTTCACAACACCACTAAAAGTTATTATCCTAGGAGAGGCTTCTTAAGTTCCCATGACATTCCCAGAATCATAATTGGAGCAAACATATTTTGTATTCTTAAATGGTAGGCTTCTAAGGCTGAAGTTCAAGAGTGCTCTGAGCAAAGTATGATTATAAAAGTTAAATAAGAGGTAATTTCAGACTAAAATTCTTTGAGCCCCATCCCTATCTCCTCATCTTTTCTGTGGGTTTGATGCTGAGTTTTTGGAATATACTTCACTTTTCCTCAAGATGAGAAAGCAGACATAATGTAACACGTCCCAGACACACAGTAGATAAACATTGGCTTACAAAAATTATCATAATAAGCAACCTCGTTTAGGCAAGGAAAAAGATAAATACTGGCTCACTACTAAATGAAATTACTAAAGCGCCCTTGGAAAATTTGGATTATTGGGATTTTTCAGATTTGTTATTTACTCATACATGTTGGTGTTCAAAGTGGGTTATAGTGAGGTATCCCCAAGAAAGAGCTCAGAAATAACTTGGTCCTCTGGAATTTAAATAAGCAAAAGCCACTCTCTACCTCTGTTAGTTGTATAGTTGCTATGCTTGGATATGATTTGTTCCCCAAAGGTTCATGTGCTGGAGGCTTGTTCCATAATATAATGATATTGAGAGGTGGTGGAACCTAGTGAAATAGGTCATTATGGGCACCAACCTGTGTCCTGAGGTGGGGTAGGTCTTGAGGGTCTGGATTGATTACTGCTGGAGTGGTTTTTGATATATAAAGTAAATTTAGCTTTCTTGGCTAGCCTTCTTGCTTTCTCTCTTGCCATCTGACACTGATCCTCCTCGCATGTGCTCCCACTATGTGACACTATCTACCATGAGGCCCTCACCGGAAGCATGCCAGCACCATCCTCTTGGATCTACAGAACTGAAAACTAAATAAATCTGTTACCTTCATAGAGTACCCAGCCTTAAATACTTTGTTATAGCCACATTAAATAGAGTAGGGCAATAGTGGAATAAAATTAAAAGAGTTTATAAATGTATGGTGGAATTAAAACTGAAAAGCAAAAGAGTAGGGATATATCCTACTACATATTTAGGAATAGTGTAAAGTTCAATAATTAACAGTATGGCATCAGCATAGAAATGAAAAGATTTATTGAATATAAAAGAGAATCTAAAGAACTAAAATTTTGGGAATTTAGAATATGAGATAATGTGTATCAGATAATTTAACAAATGATAATGGGATAACTGACCTACCATTTGGAAAAATATAAAAGCTGGGTCCTTGTACCAAAAAATATGTCTGATTATTTTTTATACCTTTATTTTATTTATTTGTTTCTACGTGATACTGAGGATCAAACCCAGGGCCTCACATGTGCTAGACAAGCGCTCTACTGCTGAGCCACAACCCCAGCCAATAATGTCTGATTAATAAAAATTTTAAATGTAAAAATAAATACATAAACATTAAGAAATATAGGTGACAATTTTAGAAATCAGAGTGGGGAAAACTTTTCTAATCAATGACTTCAAAGTAAAGTGATTTGTGGATTTTACTATATAAAAATGTAAAATTTTGGTCTGGGGCTGTGGCTCAGTGGTACAGCACTTGCCTACCATGTGTGAGGCACTGGGTTCGATCCTCAGCACCACATAAAAATAAAATAAAGGTATTGTGTCCACCTACAACTGAAAAATATTTGGAAAAGTAAGGGCTGGGGCTGTAGCTCAACAACAGAGCGCTTGCCTAGCATGTGTGAGGCACTGGGCTTGATCCTCAGCACCACATAAAAATAAAAAAGGCATTCTGTCCATCTACAACTACAAAATTAAGTAATTAATTAAAAAATGTAAAATTTCACTAGAAATAATGGCTGAATGAGAATAAAGTCAACAAATGATAGAGTTGCAATATATTGTACAAATAAAAAGTTTATATTCCTAATATTCAAAGAGTTTTAATAACTTCTAAGAAAAAGACAAACACCTTAATAGAAAAACATGCAAAGAGCAGTTCACAAAAGAAGCATAACAAGTAACCAGTTAGCATATTAAAAGATGTCCAGTTTCACTGGTAATAAAAAATGCAAATTAAAATAGGATAACTAAAAAGGAAAAAAATATTGGTAAGACCTAAGTTTGGTGGGAGTGTGGAGAATCAAGCATCTTGGTGCCACTTATCTACAGATATGTTTTTGAGTATGTATTTTAAATGTGAATGTTTTTGATCCAGATATACCATTTAGACTAGCGCTTCACAAATTTTATTTTACACCTAGAAATCTTGTTAAAAATGGATTTTGATGCATGCCTGTAATTTCAGCCACTCGGGAGGCTGAGGCAAGAGAATCCCAAGTTTGAAATCATACTGTGAAGATAATAAATGGGTTTAAACCACAGAATAGATAAGGAGAAAGGGATGGGGTTCGATGAGTTTTAAGCCTGGGCAACTTAAGCAAGACCCTGTCTCAAAAAAAAGAAAAGAAAGAAAGAAAGAAAAGGGCTGGGGATGTAGCTCAGTGGTAGAGTGCCCTGGGTTCTATCCTTGGCATAAATTAAGTAAGTAAGTAAATAAATAAATGTATGTTCTGGAATTGAGATCTGATGTGATGTCCAAGCTCCCAATCTCCCAGGTGGTACTTGGGCTGCTGGTTCATGTACCAACTGGATAGAATTCAGAGGGCTTTATCTTAAAGCAATGGTCATTAATCCTAATTGTACATAGAATCATCTGAGGCATTTTTAACAATTACTAATGCTCAGGCTTACCCCCATCTGATTTATTTCATTTCAGGTAGAAAAGGGGCCTTTAAAAGCTCTTCAGGAGGGGCTGGGGTTGTGGCTCAGCGGTAGAGCACTCGCCTAGCACATGCGCGGCCCGGGTTCGATCCTCAGCACCACATACCAATAAACACATTGTGTACAACTAAGGCAAATAAATAAATATTAAAAAAAAAAGCTCTTCAGGAGGACTGGGGTTGTTGCTCAGTGGTAGAGCACTTGTCTAGCATATGTGAGGCACAGGGTTCAATTCTCAGAACCATATAAAAATAAATAAAAGTCCAACAACAACTAAAAAAAAGGAGAGGCCAGGATAAAGATTTTTGGAACCGGAGATTAAACTCAGGGGCACTTAACTACTGACCTAAATCCCCAGACCTTTTTGTATTTTATTTAGAGACAGGGTCTCCCTGAGTTTCTTAGGGCCTTGATAAATTGCTGAGCCTCACTCTGAACTGGATCTTCCTGCCTCAGCCTCCTGAGCCACTGGGATTTCAGGCATATGCCACTACATCTGGCTCTAGGATAGAGAACTATTGTCCTAAGGAGAAAAGATATAATTACATTAAAGGATGTTTATTTCAGTGTTGTTTGTAATTTCGAAACACAGGAAACAACCCAAGTGTTGGTTTAAAAAATAATAGAATGAATTTATTAACACAGAAAGGTGCCAATGACTTTATGGAATAATGCTACTAGTAGTAGCCTAGTAGGTAGGTATAATAGGACCCTATAAACTTATAAATAAATATCTACATATGGTATATATAGAGAAAGATACATGGAAAGATGCTTATTAAAATAGTAAAGTGGGGCCAGGCACGGTGGCGCACGCCTGTAATCCCAGCACTTGAGAGGCTGAGACTTGAGAGGCTGAGACAGGAGGATCGTGAGTTCAAAGCCAGCCTCAGCAATGGCAAGGCACTTAAGAACTCAGTAAGACCCTGTCTATAATAAAATACAAAAAGGGCTGGGGATGTGGCACAGTGGTCGAGTGCCCCTGAGTTCAATTCCAGGTACCAAAAAAAAAAAGTAAAGTGGGGGCTGGGGTTGTAGCTAAGTGGTAGAGCACTTGCCTAGCATGTGTGAGGTAGTGGGTTCAATTCTCAGCACCACATATAAATAAATGAATAAAAAAAAGTCCATCAACATCTAAAAAATGTAAAAAAGATAGTAAAGTGGGCTGGGCACAGTGGTGCACACCTCTAATCCCACCAGCTGGGGAGGCTGAGGCAGGAGGATCATAAGTTCAAAGCCAGCCTCAGCAACTTAGCAAAGCCCTAAAGACTCTGTCTTTAAATAAAATATAAAAAGGTCTGGGGATATTGCTCAGTAGTTAAGCACACCTGGGCTCAATCCCAGGTACCAAAAAAAAAAAAAAAAAAAAAAAAGTTAAATATTAAAGTGATTCTTTAGGTGATTTCTTTTCTTTTCTTTTTTTTTTTTTTTTTTTTTTTTTTTTTTTTTTTTTTTTGCAATTCCTTGTACAAAAGACTTTAAATTTAGGGGAGTAAAAAAGGTTTAGGAATTTTTAAAACTAAAATCGATGGGAAAGATGACTATAATGTCATAATTAGTTATAAACATAAAATTTATAACTCATTAGAAGAAATTGGTCAGTATAGATCATAGAAAATGAGGCTGACTACCCATTACCTTGATGACCCTTTGGAGACAATAATAGAAATGTTGGATATGATAGGGTCTATGTCCAAAAGAGAGGTAGGGGACATATAAAAGAGAGAGAAAGGCAACAGACTCTTATCCAGAATAGTCCTCCAAATTGGAAAGTCACTGTTCTAATCAAGAGAGTCCAGCTGATTGGATTGCTGACAGGAAAGGATCATGAGAAAGCACCCGAACATTTATTGTGTGATACCCACATACCAGGAAGTGGTTTCCAGATGAAGAAACTAAGACTCAGACAAATCAGGTAACTTGTTCAAGGTATACAACTAGTCATTTATGATTGAAACTGCTACTAACTCCAGATCCCTTCTACTGTGGACCAATAATATGAAATTTGAGTAACCTAGATTTTTACCCCAGAATCAACTGTATCACCTGTGAAACCTGGAAATTGCTGGAGCTTTATCTTTTGTGTGTGTGTGTGTGTGTGTGTGTGTGTGTGTGTGTGTGAGAGAGAGAGAAAGAGAGAGAGAGAGAGAGAGAGAGAGAGAGAGAGAGAGAGAGAGAGAGATACTGGGGATCAAACCCAGGGGTACTATACCACTGAGTTAAATTCCCAGCCCTTGTCATTTTTAAATTTTGAGACAAGGGTCTCACTAAATTGCCCAGGCTGATCTAGACCTTGTGATCATCATCTCCAGCCTCCTGGGTTGCTGTGACTACAGGCTTGCACCACCACACAAAACCTGGAGCTCTATCTTTTGACTTACGTACAGTGTAAGTTTCAAACAAAATTGGAGTAACTTTGTACAGTACAACATACCTTATTAAATCTGGGGCTAACACAGAATGATTGATTTGAGTAGCCTTGCTTTCATAAACTCTTCAGGCTGATTTCTCTGGATGAGTTCTGAGAATTCTTAGAACCTGGGGAGAGTAAGGAAACCTTCCCTATATACAAAGAAATCCCGATTTTGTTAAGAACCTGGCCAAAGGCTTGGTAGTGACAAGTCTAATGATAAATTCAGTTTCCTTTCGGGTACTGCTTGGGTTTCTCTAAAGAATTATATACAACAGGATGTTTAATAGGAAGCTCCTTCCTTTATGACATCATCAGACAGAAAGGTAGCTAAGGGGACTATTTGAGACATTAAGAACAACAGCCACTTTTGTGGGAGTCCAAGAACAGCAGCTTTTAAAAATGAGGGTAAATATTCAGGCTTCATTAGGATCCTGAAGACAAGCCAGCTGATAAAATATGGCATCTACCCATAAGGGCTCAGTCTATCAGGTGGTCAAGACAAATAAAACTGGGTCCAAGGTAGCAGTTTCAGCACATAAAGGGGCTGAGGTTACTACTTCCACCCCTCATCGGGGACATGGGTACCTTCTTTCCTCAAGCCACCGAAGTGCTGCTGTCTCTCTGAATCCTTCTTCCCAGCAAAGATTAGAAGCTGGACCTCCCACTACTCCCCATTCAGCATCAGACTACTCTCGATTTGTGTCCCCACATTCAGGGAATGTCCACTCTACAGCACACTTGCATCGGGGAACTGAGACCCGACCAAGAACAGAGGCACACCACCATCACTCTCCTCATCGAAAGAGTCAGCAAGTTCAGACACCGGCTTCCCATTCGACAAGTGTACATCGGCACCTTAGTCCAATCAGAGAGGAAGCAACGCGAAGAGTTAATGAGAACAAGCCAGGGCGTGAAGTTGGCCATCGTATTTCATCCCCAGATGCCAAGTCCACCCGTCGCTTGAGTTTTATAGACCAGAAGGATAACTCACAATTACATAACTTGCAAGAAGACCCACCTTCCAAGGTCCAGAATTCTCAAGGGGTCAGAGTTCCTCGTAGGATTTCAGCCTATCCAAAGGATGAAGCAATACAAACAGAGCCCACTCGAAAGATTTTGACTGCTGGTGAGGTCAGATCTCCAAAGCATTCCTCTAGCCCAGAGCATGGCCACAGCCATGTTGTAGACCATCGGACAGTCCACAGAAGGCTCATTAGCCAAGAACCCGAAGTGGGTCATCAGAACTCAACTCTTTCAGAATCCAAGTCCTTTCACAGGAATATGAAAATGGCATCATCCCTCAAACTCTCTGTCCTTAAAGATTTAGATGGTGGACAGCAAGCGGCTACGCATTCAGCTCCTGAGACTCTCTACAAGCATTCTGTCTACACGGAGACCAAGCACTCTCCAAAGGTCATAACATCATCAGAGGTGGGGTCCAACATGAGGTCCCCAATCCGAGACAGCGAGGTTGGCCGTGAGGTTGGCCGCAAGTTCACCATCTCTCCACAAAGGCAGTCAACTCATCATATGACATCTCGAGCAGGGTCTGAGGGCCCCCACAAATCTCTCGTCTTTGTCACTCCAGAGCCCGTCTATAAGCAGCAAATGCAAAGACCCCCAGAAACTATCTACGTGTCCCCAGGACCTGCACTCAGGTATCCAGAACCCTCCCAAAAGCCCTCCATCCATGCAGAAGTGGAACTGACCCCTCGGCCCTTACCCCCTCGGTCCTTACCTAAGTATGGGCCTGACTCCTCGTGGTGGGCCTTACTGAATCCTGAAGTTGAAATACCCCAAAGCCGGCCGACAACACCTGATTTTGAGCCTAAGTCTCCTCCTCCCCTAGACCCTTTAGTGTCCCTTTTTGAAATGGACTCAAGCCCTTTCTGTGAGGACCTGATGTTCCAGAGAGAGAAGGCAAGTCCACCATCACCACCACCATCACCAAAGGAGTCTCCAGGTCGGGTACCATTGAGGGAAGTGCCACAGGCCCCCAAGCACACCATCAAACAACCCATTCAAAGGTTTAATGCTTTCTTCCTGGGTATGTGAAGAAGCAGACTGCCCAAGTGCAGCCCCAATTTAGTGAGATGGGACATTGGGGTGGGCAGGAAAGGCCCCCTCTTCATTTCGGGCCTCAGGGCTGCCCTCCTGCCAGTGTCAAAGCTAGTTCCATCTTTGAGCCCAATACTCCATGACTTTTCTGCCAGCTTCTCTGGGCTCCAAGTTAATGATCTCGATGATGATGCTTGGGCCTGGCGTCAGGCATTGACTCTTCCAGGCAATGCTGCTTAACTTTTCAATGGAAGGTAGTAGAGAGTGGTTTGCAGGATCGGAAGCTGATTCCTGAGAGTGGAGATGAAGAACTGAGCTGGGGTGAGGGCTGATAAGGGCTGTTGAAAAGAATAAGGGCCTCAGGTAAATGTTCTGGCAACAGATGGAGTAGGTGGGGCACAGATAACTTGAGACTTGGGCTTACAGGAGGGGGAAGACATTAATGGTGGTGAAGAGGGAGGGTGGAAGGAAGAGAGAGGGAGAGGGGAATATGATATTTGGGCCTAAGTGGGAGGAACTCTTGGAGAGAGTGGAGGGCTGAGGGCACCTTTGGGTGGAGACTTGTGGAGCTAGAAAGGTAGATAAAGTATTGGGGGGAGGGGTGTCATCCCAAAGACAGAAGAAAGCAATAATCTGTTTGTTACTTTCAGATGTCTCTGAGGAAATGCAGAATCGAATCATCTGGTGGCTAAGAGGTCTGTGCTTTTCCTTCCTATGGGTTCATTGTGGGAGGTTGAGGGGCAGAGGGTGGCCTTTTTTTTATCTCTATTATAGAGCTAGGTCTTTTAGTAGAGTGCCTGCTGGGCTTTTGACCTGAAGAAGCAGAGGAACAACTTCTCTTACCTATAATTCCACCACTAGAGCCATCCCTTTGGGAATTGGAACTTTTTTCATTTTCAAGATTCTCCTCTTAATGAGAAGTCACTTCAGGAATGAAGAATGATTTAAGGGGCTGGAGTTGTGGCTCAGCGGCAGAGCGCTCGCCTTGCACATGTGTGGCCCCGGGTTCGATCCTCAGCACCACGTAAACATAAATGCATTGCATTGTGTACAACTAAAAGTAAATAAATAAATATTTAAAAAAAAAAAAAAAGAAGAATGATTTAAGCCTCATGGCCTTTTGGCTTACCTGATCCTATTTATCATATCTTTAAAAAAAAAAAAAAAAAAACACCAAAGCAAACTCCCTGCTTCACGGTCTTCTTCAGAGCTGCCTCCAGACTAATTCATGTGTCTCTCTGGCTTCTCGACCCTCCTCAGTCCCCAATACTATGAGCAGGGGATATAATAGCTGTTGCCCAGGAATGGTCTCCACGTATGTCTGGGCCTTCTCCTTGTGGTCATCAGCGGGTTTTTCAGCCAAGGCTAGAAACCATAAGTGTCCTCAGGGCCTCAGGGCTCTCCATTCAGTTTGTAATCTTGGCCTCTGGTCGCAGGGGATGGTGGGGATGAGCTCTTAGAGAGTAAATCTCAGCAGCAGGGAGTTCTTGGTAGGAGCATTGTATGGCCCAACATAAGTTCCAGTCTCATGAACACTACAGAGGCTCTGGATGAAGAAGTGATTGGGGAGGAGAGAGCCCCAGGAATCCAGTACAATCCCAACCAGGATGAGCCCTCTGAGATTGCAAAGAGCAGCTCTGCCATTCAGAGGGAGCAAATCTCTATAAAGCAGGACGGTAATAAAGTATGGATTCTGGAATTGTCTTATTGGTTTGAGCCCCAGGTCCACTATTTCCTGACTATGACCTTGGGTAAGTTATTTTACCTCTCCAAGCCTCAGTTTCCCATAGGTTATGTGGGAATAATGGCTTCCTCTATGTTATTGTGTTTACTACTTAGCATGCTACTTGTCCACAGTGAGCACTCAGTAAATGCTAGCTGTTGTTATTTGGGCCATGTGGAATAGGCAGGGATTTGGACCAGGTTATGCCTATTTTCACTGGACATCTTTAGTAAAATTCTCTTTTTCCCATTCTGTTGGTACTGATTCCATTTGCTGCACCCTGGGAATGCCTGGCTTCTACTTGTTTGTTATGACAGATGAAGAGGTAAGAATGCCACTGGGAGGTTATTTCCAGCCTTCCAGTGCCCCACCCCATTGTTCAAGTCCTCCTCCTGTCCTCTGAAGGAAGCGGGTGTGGAGGGAGATAGAGCTGCTCCATAAGGTTGGGTAGTTTGTCCATTGCACAAGTGTGCTTGTGTTCCACTTGCCAAGCTGTGCACCTGTGGCACTGCTTCTCCCCAGAGGGAGATTTGCACAAGTGCTGTATGAGCTAGTTGCAGCCCTGGAGAGAAAGAACAGAGACGTTTTAGCAGATGATGAATCTTGCCAAGTTCTCTGTGGGAAGACTAGGCAGCTATGGGTAGGATTAGTCCCCACCTAACTTCCCCCTCTCCTGCCTGGGGCACTCCAGAAAGGGGTCACTTTTCTGGGTTACACACTATTTGGGTCCTCAATTTGAAAAGGCATAAGGTGGACTATGCTCTTGGCAGCCCTGTGTCCTAAATTTGGTAGTGTCCTGATTTTGCAGGGTATTTATTGTTCCCATAAGTACTTTAGCTCTTCTTGGCCCATGTTTGATAAGATGGTCAGAGCTCTTCCTGTTTTCATTCTTTCTCTTGCCATATTTCTCTCTTACCCAACACCTAGCAATGACCTCTAATAGGTTCCATCCATGGAGTGGCTGGCCCAGGGCAAACAGTTGACTACAGACAAAAAACAAATGAGTGGGGGACAACCTGAGCTTAGATAACCAAGCAGCTGTAGGGGAGGTGTCCAGGAATTCAGCTGCCACCTCCTCTGCCATTATCCAGTCCCTAACCCTGAGCTCAGCTGTAGGTGGGAGCAGCCACTTTTAGAGATTGCCTCCATGTAAAACAGTAAATCCCTCCTTCCCTCCCTCCCTCTCTCCGCCCCTCCCACCTTCCTTTTCATAGACAATTTTTATTCAGATACCTAGCACTCTCTAGGCACTAATGGGGAAAATCTCATAGTACACACATAACATTCTTTGGCCTTGAGAAACTGACCATCTGGTTGGGAAGATAAGATATGGACAGGAAACATTTAAACAACAATATGCAATAGTCTGCATTCAAACGTCAAAATAAACAGAACAGAATGAATAAGTACCCTTGGAGGGTCTTAGAGAGAAGAGGGAGTCAGCAGGAGATGGGTAAAGGGTTCAGTTACATCCTCCTTCCCAAAGCCAGGGGGAGTTATATTAACAACTGGCTTCTTGCTTACCCCTTAATTTAAATCTATACCTTTGGGAGGGGGCACTATTTCCCTTCGTTCAAGATTTGATGTTTTTGACTGAGCAGGCTCCTCCCTGTCCTCCCGCACCCTTACCCATTTTTTTCTGTGCATCTTGTTTTAGTTTAGGAAGTCAAAAGCCTTGGCAGCAGGACAGCTCCTTCCCAAAATAGCTCTTATCCTGTCTGGATAATTACAGCTCTCCAGCTCTGTTCAGCAGCAGAGCTGCTCTCCAGAAGCAGGGAAGAGAAGGCTCCCAGGCAGCTGGGCTGCTAGTCTTCTCTGGCTCTCTGAAAGTAGGGTGGCATGGATGTGGGCCAGGTAGTCTCCCTGAAAAATATAAGATAGCTAGGCTTTCCCCAGACTGTCTCCCAAGTTGCATGGCCCTCAGGCATCCTCAGAATGAAGACTCTAGTGCTGGTGTCCAAGGTCTCTGCTTCCTCTGATCTGGGAATGGTTGACCATAGAGTCTGTTCCAGATTCCATTCCCAGTGAGAATTCTCTGGTGGCCCAGCCCCAGCACCAGGCTCGCCTGGCTCGTGAAAGGCTGCATGTTTGTTGTTGAGCTTCATAAGCCCCTGTGGGTCCACAGCTGGAGATAGTGCCTAATGCAGCCTACATCTGTCTTTGTCAGTCTTCTCCTCAATGGCTCCTCAAGACCCTTTTGTCTAAGGAATTGGGGGGACAGATACATCTCATCCTTGGATTGGGACATTAGGGGCTAAAGTCTCCCCAAAGGAGGTTGTGCTGGATTGAGGGAAGCATTCCTGATAGTTTTTTGTTTGTTTTGTTTTGTTGTGTTGTATGACAGAGAACTAGCAGAAGCTCAACAGGAAGGTCTTTTGGATCAGTAGTGGCAGGGGGATGGGGGGGCTCCTTTCTCACACAGCTCTGGGGAGTTCCTCTTGACAGGAGGGGCCTTAATGCCTCTGATGGACAGGGCCACCCCAGCTCCAAGACCCTGTGTCTTCAAGGCACCTGCCCTACTCACCCTCAGATTCGACTTCTCAAGCTGTCAGGGAACAAGATGGTTACATCATTCATATGTGTGTGTGTATACACACACACATAAAGAAACCAACCAACTCTGGAGATAGGCCAGGAACCAGGGGATACCTGAGGCAGACCTCAATTTCTTTAGGATAACATGCCATTTGACCCCTGAGGGACTGGACAGTCAACCTCCTTTTGACTCCTGAACCACTGGGAAGTTTTGCCCAGGGGCACTTTGTTTACACAGAAAACCTCAAAGCCTTGGAGGGTCCTGGAGTGTCTCTGCATTCATGGGGATGGTAACAATCCTAGGATGTGGCTGTCTGAGAGCAACCTTGCAGACTGTTTTTCTCACCTCTCCCATTACCTTTGCTTTGTATAGAGGATCATAGTTGAGAGGAAAGGGAATTGTTGAAAGAATGACTGCAAATGGGGCAGAGCACCTCAGGAGGCTTTTCATAGTAGCTTGACCCTACCACGCAACTTCCTAGGAAGCAGCCATCTCATCCTGTCAGATGATACCTTGATCATCTCCAGCTACCATGTGTTGCCAACTCCAGAGCAGGACAAAGTCTGGTGACCTCTGGCCATGACTTGCTAATTTGGGGACAGGCAAGGTTGACCAATTAATTCATAAAGGTTTAGCACCGAAAGTCCTGTGTTACAAGAATCCTTTCAGTCTCAGGCACCCCGTAACAATTAAGTCACCTGGGACAAGCTGTGGTCTATCTCAGCAAGAATCCCTGGAAGTGCAGGGCAGGGGAAATGATTTCCTGGTTTCATTGTGAGACCTGGACAGGTCACTCCTTTTGCTTATGAAATGGATACAGGAAAATGTACTGCCTTCCTCTCAGGTTTGATGGCAAAAGGGAGGACAGATTCCCTTTGTTCTTTGTTCTGTCCAGAATAATCCCACATAGGAAAGGACTTGCCACATCTACTCTGAACTTCTGGTCTATTTTCAGAAGCTACTTGCTTTCCTGACTGGACTCCATCTTCAACAAGATATCTTTTCATAAGAATACTTTGGTGGTGTTTGAAACGGTGGATTTTTCAAGTCAGAGGAAGAACAGTAGGCCTTGGCGAATTATGGAGGTTGGCTTCAGAGGGTAGGGTACATACTTGGGTAATCCATAACCCAGAAGCTACCCCGACAGCTGCTCAGCCACAAGAAGGCTTTCCTGAGTGGCAGAAATGGCCATGTCCCTTCACCCTCCTCTGCTCAGCTGCTTTTGTCTCAGCTGCTGTGAGGGGAGCAGCAAGAGACAGCTGCATCTTGGGGGCTGAATGAAGGCCTGGAGGAGGGGAACAGAATGTGAGGCAGTTCCTGAGAGAAGGAACTCTCTGAGACTGAGTAAGAAGACTGGGCCAGCCAAAGTCTCTGCCTTGTTTGGCACACTAACCACAGGCAAAGTCATCTAGCTCCATGGGGTCTCCATAGTGACTGTTTTTAGGAAATTGGGTTAATAGATCTGAGACCAAGACCTGCTTTCTAGAGATGGAGTGGTGTCCAACTGGAAAAGCTGACTCCACAGGAGCCAACGGCATGGTCATCCCATTGTCACTTTAGTCTGAGGAATTCCTCTATTATTCTCTCTCCTCCCAAATGTCTACACCCATTATACATGCACAATCCTAATCCTTAGGAGAGAAGGCATTTGAAATAATCACAGTTGACAGTGGCTGGTTTGGTGTAGATAATTTCCCCAAAGTTGAGATAATAGCTACCATTCATTTCGGTGATTATACCTTATTAAGTGTGTTAGTGAATTTTTACAGCAACCTCTGAGGTACACCTTTTCCTATTTGACACATGAAAAAAGTGAGGCTCAGGATTTGTTCAAAGCTGGAAGCACTTTAAGAAACATCTTGCCCCAGAGTTTCAAGTATGTGGTTTAGAAATCCTTCTTTGGTAGCCACATCTTCCTGGTAAAATAACTTCTCAATATTTCAACAATATCAAGAATTATGAGGGGCTGAGGTTGTGGCTCAGTGGTGGAATGCTTGCCTAGCATGTGTGAGGCACTGGGTTCAATTATTAGCACCACATATAAATGAATAAAATAAAGGTCCATTGACAACTAAAAAATATTTTTAAAATAATCATGAAGAGAAGGATTTTAGTGGGAGCAGCATCCATTTATTTGCATGTGAATAATGAGCCTGGGATGTGGGCATGAGCTTGAAAGCAGCCAGAATTAAGGGCAAGTGATGGGTCAATGAAGCCCACAGCCTCAAGGTTTGTCCCTGCTCTAAAAATCAGAGTGGAACACTAATCAATGCATCCTTTTAGTCAGTTCATATTGATCAGTCAACTCCTGGGGGCAGGGACCTAGTTACAGGGGCAGACATCACATCACATGTTCTCATCATGTTCCCTGGATTGAAATGAGTAAAGGTTAAAATAGAAGACAGGCTCCTGCCCTTGAGGGGCTTGTGATTAATTTACGAGAGAAAAGTGTATAGATAGGTCACTTGAGAGGGTGTGCACATCCAAGGACAAAGCAAAGTTCAATGAAATGAGTCAGCAAAGTTTCTACTATGGAAGCACTTCGAGGGTAAAAGACTGGGGGAGACAGATTTTGGCTCAGTTTTGAGAAAGACCTTGGAACTCAGCAGCCCAGAGATTGAAGTTAGATGTTATAAGTTGGCCATGGGAGTATTCAGACCCAGGCCAGGAAGATAGGGAGGTTCATGAGGAGAGTCAGACATTCAGTAGGTAGTCACATAGAGATTTGCAAGTTCCCTCCAGCTCCTGAGCTCCCTGGCCCTACCCTGCCCAGAGTGGGTATAGGAAGAACCTGCACTATCAGAGTGGCTGACTTCCAGTACCCTGCCATCTTTGGGACTGCCCCTCTCTGTGACCATTCAGCAGGAATCAGGAAATATTATTCCCCTCAACCTTGCCATCCACATCTCACGCCTGTCCCAGGAATGTGGGACATGAAGCAATGGTTGGGGGAGGAGTAGGCTTAAGATATTTTGATATCTTCCTTCTGCACAGACCTTGCTGCAGACTGGCTGAGATTTCCTTAAAAGACACAACCCAGGGCTGGGGTTGTGGCTCAGTGGTAGAGGTAGAGTGCTCGCCTAGCATGGGTGGTGGCCCAGTTCGATCCTCAGCACCACGTAACAATAAATTAAAAAAAAAAAAAAAAGGCATTGTATACAACCAATATATATACACACAACCCAGTGATGGCCCTTTGCCCCCGCCCCTCTAGGGCTGTTAACTAGATCATCAGTGACTCATCCACCTCTGGGGGAAGGGAGGTACAATTAGTTCTTGCACCACTTAAAGAAAACAGCTACTGAGAAGCAAAAGTAGTCTTTTGCTAGTCATGCAGATCTGAAATCCTGATTTCCTGTAGTAATCCGTCTTTATTCTTGGCCTGAACCTTGGCCCTGGCTTGGCCTGAACCTTGGCCCTGGCTTGGCCTGAGTGCATTCTCCTTGCTTATTAGCACCTGTGCCACACAACTTTCCCCATGTGTGGGCAGTAAAGACCCAGTAGAGGGGGCTGGGAGGTTTTCCATACAGACCATGTTGGCCTGCCCTAAATAAAAGAGTCACAACAGCATGCTTGAGCTGTAGTTACTTGAGTTTCCCAGAGGAGTGACCCTCTGTGTTGAGCTAAGCAGCTACTCCCCAAACACTTGGCTCACAACTTTAGCAGTGCCCGGAAAATTATACTCTAGACAAGGACATTAATGCCTGGTGGGATATTAAATATCAAGGGAAAGCCAGAGCTGAGTTGTGCTGAGACAAATTGGCTAGGCCACCTGCCGGCTAGAGGTGGGAGAGCACTCTTGTCATCACTGACCTATAGGAGGGCTGCTGTATCTCGGCCCTGCTTCAGATTAGATAGGGGACCCTACCTCCAGCAACATGGAACAAGAAGGCTGGAGCTGGGGGAGTTCAGCCTCCTTTAGTGAGGGAAATGGGCCCAGGCAGGGAAAGGGACTTTTATGCAGTGACGTAACAGTCCAAGCTGGCATGGGGACATATGTCAAGGCCAACTTCTCTGAGAACCCTCTAAATGCTACATACTGAGGATGTGCAGGTAGAATGGCTCAGTCTATTTGCAGCTTTTATTTCACGCAGCATGCCTCATGTTAGGCCTCTGGTAACATGGTTAGAAAGGGACTGTGAACTCAAACCACAAGATTCTTGGCTTGGAGCTAAGTTCCATGGTCTCAGGCCTCTCTTAGGACCTCACCTCTCTCAAGGCAAGCTGGTACCATCATGCCTCTGGACACACAGGGCTTTCTGGAGCTGAGCAGTGAGTGTTAGAGAGGAGTGGGAATTCCAGCATATCTGAGGATGAGCTAGCTGAACTGCCTTTATTTTTTAATTTACTAATTATTATTTTTTTTGTGGTGCCAGGGAATGAACCCAGGGCCTTCTGCATGTTAAGCATTGAGCAGCCTTTTAAGCTGTTTCTGTGTCCACACTTTAAATACAGCTTGAGTTCTGGAGAGGAAGGTTGTTACAATAAAGGAAAATAAGACTCTGTGATGGGGCTGCCTTCTTTTTCTCCCCACCTCAAGTCATAGACTACTGATTGGAAGCACCCAAGAGGTATTCTTCTCTTTCATTTATGTTTCTGTTTGTGCATTATAGTTTTACATAATTGTGGGGCTCAGTTTTAACATATTCATGAATACATACAACATAATTTGTTCCATTTTGATCCCCGGTGCTACCCCTTTGCATCTTCTCCTCCTTCCCCCAATCCCTGGCCTCACCTCTGTTGGTCCTTCTATTAATTAATTTTTTTAAAATTGGTGCATTATAGTTACACATGAAAGTGGAATTCATCCAAGAGGTTTTTATGAGTACCTGCATGAGTTGTAGGGGACTGGGGCTTTGAACAGTGGGGGTCTCATGGAGCCCAATTTTGACTGTTGGATCTGATGGCAGTAGCCACTACTGCTTCTACAGACTTCTAACAGCCATTGATTTCTCTCTTTAGGTCTTTGTCCTCCTGAGTAAGCTTCAGATCTCCTGGTCTACCCCAGGCCTTTGTTGGGAGCCTCTCTACAACTTCAGAGGTTCCTTCTCACTGGAGTCAAGCTGTAGGCCCCTATCCTATGCTTCCAGGGTCATCTGAGTCTCTTCAAGTCCAAGTTTTCTTTAGTATCTCCTTCTGTTACCTTGCTTTCTTCCTCCAAGGCCTATAGCATACCCTCCTTCTTCATTGCATCTACTTTTAGAATGCCAGAAATTGCAAGGAAACTTAAAAATGATCTAGTTTAATTCCTCTCATTTTCAGGAGTAGGAACTAAGACCCTGATAGGTGAAGTGAGTTGCTCATGGTCACCCAACGAGGAATTTTTCTCCTCAACTTGCTGGTTCATGAATATTTGCTCCTGATGTCTTTAAGCAACAACCTCTCTTAATCTCCCAGTTCACCAGTGCCAAATATCCAGTTATAGCTCCTATAGCAGTTCCATGTTTTCCAGAGCCTGATCTTATCTGCTGTTCCTCCCTTGACTGAATTCTGTCCCAATTGAGGCCAGTAGTTCACAGATCAGATGGAAATAAGGTAGGCAGGCATCTGACACTTTTACCCATAGAGAGGGCCATGCCTACGGGACTCAGTTTTGTCCAGAGCAAATACAGGCAAAGGCCAGTTAGCCTCTCCTTGTAGGAGGGCTTTTGGGTGTCTGAGGGGGATGCTTCTGGAATCTTCCACAGGAGGCTGAGCAGCTCAGACCCTACTTAACTTGGGAAATCCTCACCAACTCCCCACCTCCAAGCATGTACCTTCCTCTAGCTGTTGCTCTGGCGCTTCTGAGCTTCTAATGCTTTTAAAGCTGCTGAAGCATCTGTCCTACAGCATCTCACCTGATGGTCCAGCTGGGCCTGGGTCATGCCTGGGCTGGCCTCTGTAGAGGCCCTCCACACTCTTCCTCAGCTCCAGACAAGGCTCCAAGGCCCTATTAAAGCCACTCAGCCTCCCCTTTCTACCCTTCCAGCAGATGATCCCTGGATAATTTATGCAGTAAATCCTCTTTAATCTTTAATCTGGAGTCCTACGCAAAGGGAATTTACTGTTAACCTGTCTTTTCCATAGCTCAGATGGAGCTGGAGAATGTTTGACATTCCCCTTTAGGAGGTGTGTTGCGGGTATGGACAATCAGTAACTTGGACATCAGTCAACTTGACTTCCATAAAACCTTGATGAATCCCTGGGTGACTAAATATTTCTCTCCAACTAGTGTGGCAACTCCTCCTCCCTTTGCAAAAGCATCTTCTTCTAGGGATGCTAGGTGGTTCGTTGCTTTCTTTTTGGGTATTGGTTTAAGTTCCCGCGGTCCTGAGCTGCCCAAAGAAGCCACTCCAAGGGCCAGGTAGCCAACGTAGCCCAGGGTCGAGGAGCCGAGGCCCCCACCCTGCCCTAGACTTCAGGGAATGGCTGGCGCTCCAAACCTAGTCCGCGCGGACACCCACCGTGGAGGTGCAGGCCCCTCCCGGGGGCCGACTCGCCCCGCCTCCGCCGACTCGCCCCGCCCCGAGCGGTCGGCACTCGGGCAGGCGAGTGGGGGCAGGCGGTGCTGCGAGGTCCGCGCGCAGCTCCAGCCGTGGGTTGCTCGGGCGCTGTCCAGGCGGAGCCGGCCCGGCCTGGGCTGCAGCCATGGTAAGACCGGCGGGTGCAGGGCAGGGCCAGGGCGCTAAGGGCCCGCCACTCCGGGGCGGCTCCGAGGGGACCCGCGGCGCCGCAGTCCCGGCTGTGCGAGGCGAGAGGAGCTGTCGCCGGCTCCAGGCTCGGGCAGGCACTGCTAGCTGGCGGCGCTGCGTCGCCCTTCCCAAGTTTCTCATCCCCCGCCTACCGCCCAGCCAAACAGCTACCGAACAGGCCCCGACCCCCGAGGAGCTGCCCTTGGTCTTGGAGGAAGGGGTGGGTCTGTGTTGTGATAGGTGCCCGCGGCAGAGACCAAGCATGTTGTGCTGGGGAGGGCGCGTCTTCGGTGGGGGTGATGAGGGTCTCCGCCCTTGCCTGAGTCATCCGTTACCTAGATGATCCTTCCTCACCCACCTACCGGGAGCACAGAAGCTAGCACCAACTTCCTTTGGAAAACAGAGGAGACCCACAAAACTGCCAGCATCCCTAAAAGGGATGGTGAGACACTTGGTTCCTCCTTTCCACAACCTGGTAAGGGGCAGCCCCAAAGAAACACCTGAACACCTGATAGGGAAGCCCCCCCCCCCCCCCCACCATCCTGTGGAGTGTGATCAGCCGTATCACTTTGCCGCCCAGACAGGAAGAGTGGGGAAACTTCCTCTGCTGCACCTACCCCCACCCCACCCCCAACTAGGTCCTTCTGCAGTGTGTGGGGGTTGGGGGGACTCATTCCTGCCACCTGCCTGTAGTGGGAAGAGAAGCAGTAACCCCAGCCAGCCTTCTTAGAGGTTTCCAGGTAGGAGGTTTTGATGCATGGTTGTGAGGATGCCAGTTCTTTTCTTGCCATTGTTGCCAGAACCTGCCACAAGCACAGTGCATGGGTGTCTGGGCCTCCAGGCCACATTCATTTTTCCCAGTCTGGAAGCCTCCCCGTCTTTGCCCTCTGCTTTGGGAGGCACAGGCTGTTTACAGCAGGAGAGGATTCTTGACCACCCTGTGGGGCAGGATGTTGGCTGTGGGCAGACACCAGAGGGAAACTCCCTGTACCCTGTGGAATCAGAAGCTTTCAGGTTTAGAAAGGCCAACTTTTTTGGGTCCTTGTCTCTCAAGCTGTGTCCAGGAGGAGGCCCAATCTTGGCCAGGAAGTCTTGGTGACCCTATAACCTTCCCCAAAGAGGGTTCCTTGGAGAGGCCAAGTGGTGCCTGTCCTGATCCCGTCCCCCTCCTTTTCCCCACTGGGGGATGGACAGGCTGATTGTTCCAGGGATGGAAGCCTGGAGAGACACTGATTATCCCCAGTGCCAAGCCCAGCAGGGACCACAGGGGCTTTTTCTGTTGCACACCAAGTTCAGTTCAGCTGAGGTCTTGTTGCTTTCAGTTTGGCTGAGGCCGCCCTGTTCTTTTCTAATTAGACACCACCAACAACAAAGTCTCCAGTCTCAGGCCCCAGCCCCTCAAGCCAGCCAAGTCCTTAGGCTGACTACTGGTTCATGTCAGGCCACAGTCCTCTATGAGGGTCTCCTTGTGAAAGGAGGTTGGTGTCCTAGCAGCTCTGGGAATCAGTTGTAGAGACCTCCCCAGCCCAGGAGCCCCAGGGAGTTTACATTTGCATGTGAAAAGAATGACAGATCAACATTAATGACCATCCTGTGACTTGAGAACTACCTTCTCTCCTCAGGTTCAAAGCAGCTTCAGGTATCTTATCTGGGAGTGATTTCTCTCCCTAGTCTCACTGGGAGGCAAGGAAGGGCCATTCACAGTTGGACATTAAGACCCTGAAATTAAAGACACTATTAAGACTCACAAAGGGGTGTTTCCAGCCCAACTAGAAACACTGGCCTTCTGACTCTTAGTGGAGTGCTCTATCTGTACATTCCCAGCCAGACCCCTCAATTCATCTCCCACCTAAATGGCAGCTCTGGAGCCTATGGAATGTCACTTTCCCATATGCTTGAACCCATCCCCCTCAGAGACCAAGTGCTAACAGCTTTCTCAATGATTTTGTGAGAATGATGGGATGATGGAAATGATAGAGTCAGGTGTCCTAGGGTGGTCAGAGTCCCTGGAGCAAAGCCGCTTCTCTGGCTGGGATTCCCTGCAGGCAAATCTAAGACAGTGGGATAGCAGTTTCTCCTGCTGGGAGAAAACAAAGGAACACTTGGGAAGACCTCTGGAACCTATACCCAGAGGATTATTGGATATCCCACCCTACTTCAGCACTGCTTAAGGTGAGAGATAGGGGGTGGAGTTGAGAATAGGTTTCCTGCCTGACTCTCCTGGGTGTACTGATGGGCCAGGTCACCTTGGGGACAGTTTATAGTCTTCAGGCAGGCCTCAGGGTCCTTGGGGGTTAACAGAAGAGGCCAAGTGGATCAAGAGTCTGTGCTGCGGATAGACTTGGGAGGTTGGTGCTGTGCCCACCCGGGTAGTCAGCGAGCAGGCATCATGGGGCAGCCAATCAGAGGAGGAGGGGACTGCAGAGGAACCAAGTGATCCTGCTGCAGCTGAGCTGCCCTTGGAGGGTGGGAGCCAAGAGAAAGGGAGGAGGAGGAAGGAGTGGGGTAGGACATTCCACAGGCTTTTTTGGCCCCTTCCAGAGACAGAGGGAGGTCAAAGAAAAAGGGAAAGGAGCAAGTCCGGAAGCCAGATGACAACAAGAGCATCAAGACAAAGCTGTTTCTGTGTGTGAGGAACTTTGCCTGGGAGATAAAATTAGACCTAGAGCTTGCTGACAGGGAATCTGAAGTGTGGGGCATGGACCGTTCACTGGGATGGCAAGGGAATTCTGCCCCTGAGGATGGGACTGAAGCTGGGGTAAGATGCTGCTCTGGGAGTTGGGTGGACCTGACTTGACTTCCCCTTGACTTGACTGGGAGTGGGGCTCAAAGTCAGTGGCAGATTTAGGGGGTGTGGACAGATGGGAGGTGAGGACCCTAGTGTCTTGACTCCTTGTCTAGAGCCCTTTGGCTTCCTCCATGCTGATGCATAGCCAGGGGTGTCAGAGAGAACAGTGCTGAGTTCCTGGTGGCTCTGCTGGAAGAGCCAGTTCCTGGTTAGGGCTCTCCATCAGTGCCTTCCCCTTTCCCTTTTCTGTTGCCCTTCTGCTCAGTGCCCCCTTGTGAGCACAATCCTCTCTCCCATCCTTAGCCAATCCCCAGACCAACTGCTAGGGCACTGTGGGGTTGTGTAAAGAGCGTTTCCTGGAATTCCCCAGACTCATTAGCTGCCAGACAACAGGACGTTCTATCCCTCAGCCCTATTCCTTCTCTGTTGCTGTATCATTAATTGTCCAAGCTGGGATACTTTTGAGAGTGAAAGGGGGCACAAATAAATCATTATGCTAGACAATATAGCATAAAAGGGGTTGTATAGTAAGCCCGACAGATCTCACAAATATCAGGCCTGCTTTGGGATTGCCTCTTGTGATCACTAAACCTCCACATACCAGTTCTATTTCAGGTTAAAGGGCCTCTTTCTCTCCCTTCTGTCCAGGCAATCTCTGAAGTATGGTACCAGTAGGTATGGGGACTTCAAAGGTGACAGCCTGAAAATAACTCTTAGGGGACTTTTCCTTCTAGCCTCCCTTTCCTAGTCCTTTCCCTCTGGCATAAACCTGGCAGTGTGCACATCTGCTTCCTTCATTTCATCCCTTTGTAAAATGGGGCTGTGCAGGAAGACTGTGTCCATCTTATCTCCTCCACTTTTCCTGGGACTCCACAGTGGTCCAGGGTAGCCCCCATTGGCTTGGCCAACCCCCAGAGGGTGAGTCAGCTTCTGCAACCAGCCCTTGTCCATTGTCTGTGGGTGGCACGTGGGTATTGTGAGGCAGAGCTGAGCCCAGCACTGCCAGGCACTCCACAAAGGACAGTGACCCCCAAAGGAGAGGGGAAGCTATAGGGTCTAGAGCTGAGGGGGAACTGCCCATCTCCCAAGCTGGAACTGGCTTCTATAGAGGAGCCACTCCATTCTCTGCCTACCACTGCACTGTGACTCTAGGCAGAGGGAGCAAGGTGACAACTGAGGGTTTTTTTCCCTAGATGTTCCTCCCAGTTAGGGTCTGTCAGCAGGCTTGGAGGTCTAGCCATCCTTCCAGGCTCTTCCAATGTCCTCCCATCCTCTCACCTGGTCCCTCCTGGCTGCCCTCCATCCATATTCAGCATCCACTGGAAGGTTTTCTCTTCTTTCCTGGGATCCAGGGCCAGATTCTGGTGTGTCTTGGCATCTGGAGTAAGAGTAGGGTCAGCAGGTTTGAATTCTGGGCAGCGAATCCTGGAGAGCGAGAACTCGGGGTAGAATCTGCACCTGAGTTCCCAGCTTACTGACCAGTAGTGACAGACATAGAACCTCCTCCTGGTTTTTGACCTGCCTGGGAGGCAGCTTACTTATTCCTGTCCTGATTCCCTGTGTCCCTCCCTAGCCTTCTGACTCCCTGTACTCTCCTCGAGTCCTCAGCCCACACTCTTCTCTCAGGTTTCAGGCCTCTGTCTGCTCCCTCTTATTCAATTTAACTTCCTGGCCTTTGGGACAATCCCTGGACCCTGGCTTGGCCAGACCCCCAGGAAGGGCAGCCTCAACAAACATCCTGCTGAGAGGGAGCTCCAAAACTGGAGAGCAGGTCGTTGGAGGCTGCCCAGTGATCCTCCTGGACCCTGGGGCCCTTCCCCATGTCTTGGCTTGGGGAGATTGGTGAGAAGGTAAGGGGGATGTGAGCACATCCTCTGGCCTGGCTGCCAAGTTTCTCTCCCTTCTAACCACGAGTGCTTCTCCTCTCTCCTTCTCACCTCCTATTGTCTGCCTTCTTCCTCGTTCTTCCCTTCCGGCTCTCTCCTTCCACCTCCCACCACTCCATCTCCCCACACCCCTACCTCCAACCCACGTCCTCCAGATCAAGCATTTCCTGGAGGACACCACGGATGATGCAGAACTGAGCAAGTTCGTGAAGGACTTCCCAGGAAGCAAGAGCTGCCACTCACCGGAGGCCAGAACCAGGGTGTCCAGGCCCCAAATCCCGGAGCCAAGACCCCAGGCCCCGGACTTCTATGATGATGACCTGGAGTTCAGACCCCCCTCGTGGCCCCAGTCCTCTGACAGCCAGCAGTACTTCTGTGCCCCAGCCCCTCTCAGCCCCAGCACCCGGCCCCGCAGCCCATGGGGCAGGCTTGATCCCTATGATTCCTCTGAGGTAGAGACTTAAGCCCTGCCTTTGCCTTTCAGTGGGTGGGTACAGGAAGACCCAGGAAAGGGGTAGAGAGTCTTGGGGTTTGTGTGCATGTATGTGTGTATGTATGCACCTGGGGCCTCTCTCTGTCCTGTGTCAGCCCCACATCCACTCTTGTCTGCTCCCAAGAGCATTGGAAACTGGTAGTATCTGCAGAGGCAGGAGGCCCATCTGGTGGCTTCTGATGAGAACTCAAAAAGAGTCTGACCCTGTTCCTTTAAGGCTGGGGCAAAAACCTAGAGAATGAAAGAAAAGACTGGTGCTGGGTGCTAGGACCTCTCTTTTCTCTCACCCTGATACATTCTGCCTTCTTGTCCACTAGGATGACAAGGAGTATGTGGGCTTTGCAACCCTCCCCAACCAAGTCCACCGAAAGTCTGTGAAGAAAGGCTTTGATTTTACCCTCATGGTGGCAGGTAGATAAGGGCAGGGATGGGTTGGGCAAGGGATGTTTTTAGGTGGTGTGTGTGTGTGTGTGTGTGTGTGTGTGTGAGAGAGAGGGGGGGGAGTGAGGAGAGAGAGAGAGAGGGAGAGAGAGAGAGAGAGGAGGAGAGAGAAAGGAGCATGGGTAAGGAAGGAGTGAGCAGTAAATGCCTGTGTCTTTTTGCAAAATAGCTAGGAGTCTTTGGTGGCCAAAAATGTGTATATGTGGGGGGAGTGAAGTAGTGCAACAGCTTTGTAGTGTAGGCCCCTTCTGTGTGACCTTGGGCAGTCTCTTGCCTCTCTTCATTCAAATGAGACAGCTAGATGAGCTGATCTCTGCTTCCTTGTAGCTCTAAAATGCCATGGTTTGGTTAGTCTAGTCCTGATTGATAAGTGTTCCCACCAAACCTTGATCCAGTGGAGCTGCCTTTTGGCTATAGATCTTACCTTCTGACTTGGTGCCTCTGTCCTCTCTCCTATCAGGAGAGTCTGGCCTGGGTAAATCCACTCTTGTCAATAGTCTCTTCCTCACTGATTTATACCGGGACCGGAAACTCCTCAGTGCTGAAGGTAAGGAAAAGAGAGGAGCATGAAGAAAGGCAGACAGACCTGTTTTGGGATGTTAAAGTCACTACAGAGTCCAGGGGTGGGGGGTGGGGATGAGGGAATGGGGCCCTTCCCAGCATGCCGGAAACCATGACCTCCTTGAGAGATTGACAACATCCCTCCAAAGGCCTATCTGGCCTGGCATCCCACCAGCCAGCTCCCTAAAGATTTGGGTGCTGAAGCAGGGCAGGGATCAGAATCCTGCTCTTTGAATGAGTCTCTGACCCCCAAAGGATTCCAGGAATCCAAGAAAAAGACCGGGAGCAGAGAAAAACGCTGGGGCCAGAGCCAACAGCCACCGGCATTTCCTGTGTTGGGAAATATGCTCCTTGCTGGTTCCCAGAGAACAGGCCCTCAGGCAGCCTGTGGGTGGGAAGGGGGGCAATGTGGATGAGGCAGTCTGGGCAGCAAAGCTGGCTGGGGTGGGTGGTTTGTCCTGACTGGGCAGGTCCCTGCCCTTGCCCTTGCCCTTGCCTCAGTTTCCCCCTTCTTCAGAACGGATCATGCAAACCGTGGAGATCACTAAGCATGCAGTGGATATAGAAGAGAAGGGTGTGAGGCTGCGGCTCACCATTGTGGACACACCAGGTTTTGGGGATGCAGTCAACAACACAGAGTGGTATGTCTAACCAAATACAACCCCAGCTGCCCTGACCCACCACTAACTCCGTAAACACACACAGGTACACACATAGTAGCCATACTTGTGAGAAAGGAGGGTTTTGTGACCTTAAGCATATCACTCCCCTTACTGGACAACTGTCTTCTTCTATGTAAAATGAGAGGGAAAGGGTTGGAATAGATGATTTCTAACATTCAACTCAGACCTATAATTCTATATTGGCGTTGGGAACAGGAGATAAAAAAGAAGAGTCTCGAAAAAGCAAACATGTAAAAACATGTAGCACAGGGCCTGACACATAGTGGGTGCTTAATAAACGTCCCTTTCTTTTCACCAGCAACATTTTAGATGCCAGGTCTTGTTGAAAAAAGGGGTATGGTGGAGCATGGAGGGAGGGCTGAAGGGAAGGAGAGGCAAAGGGAAGAAAATGGGTAGAACTTTGTTTAAACTCCAGGTTCTCTGCCAGAAGAAAAGGTAGTTTTGTCACACACACACTTGCACATATGTATGCACACTTCACCATCCCTAGCTATTTTTTTTTTTATGAACTGGAAAGATGCTGAGGTAATGGTCAGACATACGTGAGTAGATGAGGATAATAATAATAAAAAAGAAAAGGTGGTACCTTTAACAAAGTTAGGTAGGTGGTACTTGGAGCCCTAGACTCACAGTTCACATCTTGCATGATCTTGAGCATGGCTACATTCTTATTTCTTAAAACTGAAAAATACTAGCCTTTCTGGGTGCTGTGATGCACCCCTATAATTCCAGCTACTCAGGAAACTGAAGCAGGAAGATTGCAAGTTCAAGACCAGCCAGGGAAACTTAGTGAGAGCTTATCTCAAAATAAAAATAAAAAGGGCAGGGGATGGAGCTCAATGGTAAAGCACACCTGGGTTTACCGGGAATTGAACTGCAAAAAAAAAAAATTTTTTTTTTTTTTTTTTTTTTTTTTTGGTACCGGGGATTGAACTCAGGGGCACTCAACCACTGGCCACATCCCCAGCCCTTTTTTTATATTTTATTAGAGACAGGGTTTCACTGAGTTGCTAAGTGCCTCGCCATTGCTGAAGCTTGTTTTGAACTCCCGATCCTCCTGCCTCAGCCTCCCAAGTGCTGGGATTACAGGTGTGTGCCACCACACCCAGCTGCAAAAAAATTTTTAAAAATTAGAAAAATACCTTCCCTTATCACCTTAACCAGTTGATCTGAAAATCATCCCAGAATGTTGCCTGTGCATTGGAAACTGTAAAGGGCTGTGAACCCCCATCATGTGCTTAATCATTACATATCATTACTTTAAGCCCAGTTAACCAATTCCTTTTCAACTGAAGGAAAGCTATTTCTTATATTTTTCCACAGCACTAAGCTAGTTCATGGGACATGGTCTTATTTCTGGTGAATTGAAGTGACTTCCATATTGTTATCACCCTTCCCACTCTAGCAGTATTTCTCAGCAAATGACTTGCTTTGAAATTCTAGTCCCAACCAGTACCTGATTCTCACTGTAGCAAGTACTGCTTTCTCCTTTAGTCCATCAACTTAACCCTTTTACTTTCCATGATAATATTAGTAATAATTGCAACTGCAATAATAATAACATCTCTACCTCACAGTTTATAGTGTACCTTTTTAAAAAAAATTTTGTACTTGTTTGTACATTCTGAAGGACAGAATGCCTTTATTTTATTTGTTTATTTTTATGCGGTGCTAAGGATCAAACCCAGTGCCTCCCAGATGCTAGGCAAGCACTCTGCCACTGAGCTACAGTCCAAGCCCTATAGTGTACCTTAATAATATACTCATTTAGTCAATCAGTAGAAATTTATGAAGCACATGCTAGGTATCTAGCCTGTGTTGGACATTTTAAGAAATGCAGAACAAATATGAATGGTCCCTGTGCCTGAGAGGTGTACAGGTCTAGTAGGGGTGGTGGAAGATTGAGATAGGGGCAGTTCTCTAACATATTTATCCATCAGATGAAAGTCAGTAAGTGGGTCAGGCCAATGTATAATGGCAAACACTGATCTAGGAGTCAGAAAGCTGGGGACTCAGGTGGGTAGAGAATTTACTAGCCAACTGATCTGGAGCAAGTTTCCTAGCTGCTTTGGATTTATTATTTTTATATAAAAGATATCTCATTTTTATATAAAATGAGAGTGACAATGCTCAAAATGCACAATATTTACCTGTCCAGACAGTAAGAATTATACTAGATAATAGAAGGCCAAAATTTAAATTCTTAAAAAAATATATACATAGTCATGCATTGCTTTATGATGGGCATACATTCTGAAAAATGTGTCCATTAGGTACTTTTGTCATTGTGCAAACATCATGGAACATACTTAACACGAACTTAGGTGATATGTTGATCACTCAATGTGACCTCCTGATGCAATCAAGAGATGCTAAAAACATGAAATATATGAGGCTGTTAGCATAACACAGCAACTGTTTTATAGGAAACTCTTGTTTTATGCTGGGATCAAACCCAGAGCCTTGTACATGCTAGGCAGACATCCTACCTGTATTCCCAGCTTCTAAACTGTTTTTTTTTTTTTTAAATAAATAGAAGGCATACACTAAAGTAATGATAGAGCATAGTATAGTAAATGTATAAATCAGCAACATAGTCAATATTGTTATCAAGTAGCACAGTAGGTTTGTTTACACCAGCATTACATGAGTAATGCATTGGTGCTATAATATGATGGCAATTTTTCAGCTCCTGTATAATCTTTTGGGGGACTGTCATAATCTGTGGATCCAAAATTGGTGGAAACATTGTGCAGTTAATGACTCTGTGTATATAAATATATAGCTGTGTAGTGGAGGGGAAAGCAGTGTGCATTGGTAGAGTTAAAAGAGCCTTCAAGGATGGAGTAGGTTTGGAGAGGTGGAGGAAGGAGTGGGAACCATATGAGCAAAGGCTCTGAAGCTGGACTCAGTCTGACTTAGGACTTCCCTGGCTTCCCATTGGTGTTTGCCTCTAGCATCTTGCTGTTCTTACAGCTTTGTTGGGTCACCCACACCCTTTCCTCTCATCAAACTAGTATTTATTGAACTCTGTCTATATACTCAGTCGAACTTTCTATCAGGACATGTGAAATACACACCTGTCCCACCCTGGTATTTCTCTGACCGTGTAGTAAAGCAATCCAGAGAATAACAATATCTTGAAAACACTACTCAGGGAAAGGGCTACTTCTCTGCAATACCAGAGCTCACTAGGCAGCCCCCACTCCCACAGTTTTTCTGCTTGTCTGTCCCTGCCCCAGCTGGAGGCCTGTGGCAGAATACATCGATCAGCAGTTTGAACAGTATTTCCGAGATGAGAGCGGCCTGAACCGCAAGAACATCCAAGACAACAGGGTGCACTGCTGCCTGTACTTCATCTCGCCCTACGGCCACGGGTATGGTCCGAGCCTGAGGCTCCTGGCACCACCGGGTGCTGCCAAGGGAACAGGCCAAGAGCATCAGGGGCAGGGCTGCCACTAGCAGGTGGTCACAGATTCCTGTTCCCCAGGCTCCGGCCATTGGATGTTGAATTCATGAAGGCCCTGCATCAGCGGGTCAACATCGTGCCTATCTTGGCTAAGGCGGATACACTGACACCTCCTGAAGTGGACCGCAAGAAACGAAAAGTGAGGGAAGCTGGTGGTGGGTGGGGAGGGAAGCAGGTGGGCTTCTAGAAAGGATGCAGTCCCCAGAACTGTGGGCTCCTCATCTGTTTGCTAGATCCGGGAGGAGATTGAGCACTTTGGAATCAAGATCTACCAGTTCCCAGATTGTGACTCTGATGAGGATGAGGACTTCAAATTACAGGACCAAGCCCTAAAGGTGGGGCCACCCTAGGGCATCCCTTTTCCATCTTTTTTTCTTGGGCATAAGAGGAGAGTAGACTTCTATATAAGGACAGGCTCCTGGAAAGGAGGAGGACCACCCTGGCTTCCTACAGTGAAGCAGAGAAGATGAAGATAGAGGTGGAAAGGAACAGGTGAGGACAGGGGGTGCTCCTCTAACTTCTTTCAGGAAAGCATCCCCTTTGCGGTAATTGGCAGCAACACCGTGGTAGAGGCCAGAGGGCGACGAGTTCGGGGCCGACTGTACCCTTGGGGAATTGTAGAAGGTAAAGCACTGAGCTTGGGACCAAGGTATTTCCTTGCACTTAGTGGCTTTCCCTTACGTGTGCCCCTGGCTGACTCCTAGCCTTGCTATGCAGTGGAAAACCCAGGGCACTGTGACTTTGTGAAGCTGAGGACAATGCTGGTGCGCACCCACATGCAGGACCTGAAGGATGTGACCAGGGAAACACATTATGAGAACTACCGGGCACAGTGCATCCAGAGCATGACCCGCCTGGTGGTGAAGGAACGGAATCGCAAGTATGACCAGAAGCCAGCAGGGGGATCCCAAATGCAGCCTTGGATGAGACCAAGCCCCTCCTTTTATTCTTCTATAGGCTCTGGGCTCAACCTAAGTTGGTGCTGGGATACCCTAGCCTTACCAGCCCTCCTTTCCCCTTCCCCTTAGCAAACTGACTCGAGAGAGTGGTACCGATTTCCCCATCCCTGCTGTTCCACCAGGGACAGATCCAGAAACTGAGAAGCTAATCCGAGAGAAAGATGAGGAGGTGAGAGCAGTGTGAGGTGGTAAGGGTTGACAGTCTGGGAAGTCCCCTGTTTAATCATAAACCTTGGTATCTTTTAGTTTGGGAAAAGAAAGATTCCTGGCTCTGGTACATATTTGGGACATTGGTTGGTGTTTCTGCCCAGTTTCCATCATACCTCCCAGCTACCAAGGCCCTAACTCAAAGGACTAGAACTTGGGGACACTTCCCCAATGTCATGGGACTCTCCAGAAGGCCCCATTTTGATGCATGTGCCTATTCCAGCTGCGGCGGATGCAGGAGATGCTACACAAAATCCAAAGACAGATGAAGGAGACCCATTAACTGGATTTCAGTCCTGGATATTTAAATCTCTTCTTTATGCTCATGCCAGTCCCTCCCAGCACCAGCTCTGCTCAGGCTCCCGCAGCTACTGCCACTTCGCCTTACAACCCTGCTGACTCCCCAGAGACTCAGAGGAAATAAAGTTTAATAAATCTATAGGTGGCTTCTGGTATACCTTTCTGCATCTTTACCACCTCTTTGAAACCAACATCCTAGGACCCAGTTTGAAAGGCTGGTGGAGGGGGACACTGGTGGCTTGTAGTAGGGAAGGAAGAGGGGAAATTTTCCCTTTCCCATGACAGGGTTCAATCCCTGCTTAAAATATAGCCTGACTTCTTCATCTTAATGATCATATCTATCCTACCTTTATCTTTCTTATGTACAGTAACCTCAATTCTATAGCAGTTTTGGATTTGATACCAGCCCTTGGGAAAATATAAGGTATAAACTGCACTCAACCTCCTGACTTCCTGTTTCCCCGAATCTGGGAAAGAGGGACATGCAGAATTAAGCTCTGAACTCTAGGAAGCCTATGATAAAACACTGAACAAATGCCGAAGGTCCTGCAATCACCAAATACTATATTAAATGCTGGGAACGAATAAGAGCACCATCATTTCCTGGAGAAGTTCAGTACTCAAAAACTAAACATCTGCTCGGTTGCAGCCACTGTTCTAGACCCTGAAGTTAAAAGTATTGGACACAAATAAGGTTCTTGTCTTCCTGGAACTTACTAACTGTAATAGTTCCAATGCTCTAGTGGGAGCAACCGTTGCCACGTCTGTTATCCTAGCTTCTCCGGAGGCTGAGGCAGGAGGACCATAGGAGACCCTGTCTTAAAAAAAAAAAAAAAAAAAAAAGAAAAAGAAAAAGAAAAAGAAATGCTTGGGAGGGGATGTAGCTCAGTGGTAGAACTCCGCTAGTTTCCTGGTTTCAATCCCCAGTACCGGAGGGGAGGGGATTTGCAATGCTCTGTAAACAAAGACGTTTGGATGTACTTTAACCCTGGGGCCTGATGTTATGACATTGAGGGCCCACTCCGGAGTTGAGGATTTTTGTTGGCAATCTCAATCAACTGTTCTCCATTTCTGTTGGTGGTATCGCGAGGCCACGGCGACCTCCAGCGGCCACCTTCCGTCCTTGTTGCCTGCTACGGGTTCCCAGGGGAGAGAGAGTTAGGTACTTTGGAATGCCCTGTTGCCCCTTCTTTTATGGAAAAGAGGCCGCCACTAGTTAGCGGCCGTCTTAGATCCAGGTTTCCTACTCTCGGGGAAGAGATCTGAACTCTGGAGGCACAAGTCGTGAAGGATGGGCAGGGTCGTTCGCCGATAAAGCGTTAGAGAAACCTGTCGAAACCCAGAACCACCAGTCGGAGAAGATCCAGACCGAGCTTCAGGCCTTCATCCCTTTCCATCCTCGAGCCCCCGTTCTCCCCCCCGACCCCCCATCCCGCAGTTCAGCTTTGGGACTGGATAATCGCATCGAAAACCAAACAAGATTAGATATAGTGAGGCGCCACCGGGGATATATTTGAGAGCTACCCCTAGGGCGGGGTCATCACCGGAAGTGACTACAAGTCCAGTGCCCCTACAATGCTCCGCCTCCAATTGCGCTACCGGTAGGCGACAAGCTGCCCCCACTTCCGGCCCTCTGAGTAGTCAGGAGCTCTCTTTTTCTGCTTTTTCATTGGCTGCCGCAGGGACGCGCTGTGATTTCCCATTGGTCGCGTCTGCACTCCGGCGCCGCGCCTCCTCCCTCCAGGTATAGTCTCATCTTCGGGCATCTGATAGGTTAAAGGCTGGGAAGGCGTCTGCTCATTTGACCAATGAGAGAAATGTAGAATGAGGGCGGCGGCTGCGTGGTGGGGGCAGGGCGGGACTTGGCATGGCCATTGGCCAGGGCGGGCACAGGTTCGAAATGTGATTGGTTGGGTAAAGGGGCACCGTGGTGGGGTCCAAGCTGCGCGGCCTCAACAGCTGCAGGAGACGGAAGTCGTGAGAGCTCTTCCTTGGAGGGTCGGGCGGACACCGCCTGGGTGAGTCACTGTGCCCTGTGCACTGCCAGCTTGTGAACTGGGACCACGTCTTGCCCGGCCCCGCCCCGGCCCCCACCGGCTTTCTTGAGTCCCGCCTTCTGTCATTCCGGGCTCCGCCTCTGAGTCTCTAGGCTCCGCCCCTAAAACCTGGGCACCTGGAATCCCCTACCAGCCTGGCCTGTCTCTGGGGACCATATTCCGTAGGTCCGGAAACCCTGGGCCTCCTAGGCTTGGTCCTTGTTTCCCCTTGTCTCTCCCCGTTCCCCTGAGGCTGCGTGCCAGTGGGCGGTGAGGCAGCACCTCTGGCTTGCCGCTTACGGGCTCCCCCATGAGTGAGGGTGGGCTGGGGAAGAGGATACTGTGATCCCGGAGGCAGGCAGGACCACAGATGGAGGCTTTTATCCTTGCAGCCTTTTGCAGAACTCTGCTGCATTGCCCCTGAGCATAGCAGGCAAAAAGGAGTCAGTTGGCCTCCCTAAGTGGTTTTAGGAGGCCTCATCCTGAAATCCCTGTTACTTGGACCCACTAGACAGATGCTGACTCCGAGACTTGACTGGCCTGATTTTGTCCCGGTTGTGGTTTTACACCATAGCCTCTAACCCACTGGATGTTAAGTACACTCAGCAGGACCTGTCCAGCCCTGTTGCTTTCTTATCACTGGTGATGGTCCATTCCCTCTTGACCTCTGCTCTGGACTCTGGAGGTCAAGTGGGTGCTACTCCCAGACTCTGATTGGCAGAACAGCCTTGTGGATTCCCCCACAAAGGCCAAAAATGAGTCCTAGTTGGACAACTTTTGTGTCTTCAGAGTTGGTATTTCTTCTGTTCTCTTGCAAAGAACAGGGTTTGGAGTGTTCTACTTCTCTGTCTGGGAGTCTGCTGAATAAGACTGATTGACACTTTCAGAACTTTGTGACTGATTTCACACCCTGCAGGGTCACTTGTTGCTTTCTTTCCATGTAGCTCCCATTGTGTCTGTCTGGTATGGTGACTTGTGGAAAGGCTGGATCCTCTGTAAGGGAGGAAAATAAGAGTTATAGAGAGATTTAGGGGTAGATGTGTGAGTTTTGTTGATTCTATGGTGATATCAATGGTGCTATTTACTCTTACATTCTTCTGTTTCTTTATAGTGACAAGCAGTCAGCCAGGACCCTCACCACGGTAGAATGGTGAGTACTCTCTCTTTCCTCAGATCATTGTTTTCTGTAACCCTCTGTCTATTTCTGTGAAGCCACCCCACCTCTCCTGGACTTTGAGCTCCAAGCTACTCTGTTCAGCTCTTAAACATGTTCATATGCACTGGAGGTAAATTAGGGTTTCTTGTTTTTTTCTTTTCCTTTTCCTTTTTTTTTTTTGAGGGCCTTGTCCATGCTAGGCAAGTTATCTACCACTGAGCTATACCCCCAACTCAGGGTTTCTTAGATTGAAAAGCTTCAGGCAGTATAAAGCACTGGGATCAGAAATGTCTAGAAGTCTTTTTCTGTATGTACTAAGTCATTCCTTCTCCTTACTACCTATATACCACTGACTTCCTTAGCCTTTCATAACAGCTCTCTTCTTACTTTTCTTGAGTCCCTAGTAAAACTCTGTGTTCTGGTCTAAAAAGCCACACCTTCTATATTTAAAACATTTGGACTTCTGGTGGGTCCCTTGAATATTGTGGCTGTTGTGTCAAGTGACTCTTCCGAAACCATGGACTTTTTCAGCTCCCAGGTGCTTCTGCTAGGCCACTGCAGGCAGAATGTATAGTAGGAAGGCATCCTGAAGGTACCCAAGAATGTGATGAATCACTAGGGGTTTAGTACTGTAAATTTCCCATCAACTGCAACTGCCCTTTTTTCACCCCAAGTTCAGGGTATTCCTTATATCCTGAGAGCTAGGAGGAGGAAGCAGTGAGATGAGAATGGAGAACTATTGGTCTTCCCCAGACCAGGCCCTCAACCTGGCTGCATCTCTTCAGTTTCTTTCAGGTGTCCCCTGTGCTTAGGGACAGTTAATGCATTCAATTGGTGAGAGGACTCCCTCTTTCCTCCCTTCCTTCCACAGACATGTGGATCTATGGTGTATGCAATATTGGTGTGGTCTCTTCTCAGCAAACCTATTTTAGGTAAATTACATACTTTTTCTCTAGGACTGAAGTTTCATCTGAAAACAGGATAAGGCTTACTTCTTAGAGGTTTGAAAGGTTTTAAACAGCTTGGCTCATAGTAGATGCTTAAAATCAGATTTTTCTCTTGTTTGTCCCCTCCCCCACAACAAAAGCCCTAGTTCCTGAAATTTACTAGGCACGCAAAGTTTGGGGTTCCAGCCAGCTCCTTCTGACTCTTGGTGATACTGAATCCCTTATCATTACGTGTTATTCTTTGGACCTTTACGCAATTCCTTCCAGCTCTACTCCTGGGCTTCAAGTTTTGTTTCTGTATAGATTCTGTGGTCCATAATTCCAGTTTTTCTTTCCTAGACTATGAAACTCTTTCTCCAAGAAGGATTTTTTTCCCCCAGAGATCAGAGGATGTGAAACAAGGGAGAAATGGAGTAGAAGGAGTAGGGTTGAGCAGGGCCACGAAATAAAAAACACAAAGGACTTCCTTTCGGGACTATGAATGTCTAACCTGCTAGAGTGGGGTCCATTCTAAAGGTACCAAAAGAATTTAGTGAGATCAGGGGATTGGAGGATGACACTGATGGACCGGGTATGATGGGTGGTGGTTTTGGAGGGAGGGAAGAAGCACTGCACTGGAAAGGGCATGGGATGGAGATCCAGAGCATGCGTTGGGGGAACCTAGGGAGGAAGGGAGGACCGCGAGACTCTTGTGTGATAAGAGGGGAGTGAGGTGAAATGAAAAGGTGTAGGTGGGCTTGCTTCTACCTCCCAGGCAGTCTGGGGCGGTAGCTCAGTTGGTAGCTCAGCTGGGACTCCGGAACGCCCAGTGTCGCCCTCCCACGCTGTTGCAGAAAGGGAGGAGCCTGGGTGGGGGGCGGGCCCCCGCACAGCCGCCCCGCCCTGCCTCCGCCTTCCGGGCGCCATCCCGGGGCTCTCCCTTCGCCTGGCTCCCCTCCCTTCCGCGCTTGTGCTGGAGGGCGGAGCTGGGCCCGCTCCATTGTGGAGAGGAGGGGAGAGGCGCGCGGGAGCTTAGCCGGTGCCCCGCTGCCAGCGCGCTCGCTCCTGGCCGCCGCTGCTGCACCTGGCGGGCCCCGCAGCCGGGATGCGGCGGGCGCCCGGGGCTGGCGGGCAGCACAGCGGCTCCGGGGACATGTGCGCTGGCCCAGACCGCCCGCGACCATGAGCCTGACCGCCCGCGTCTCCTGCTCCATGCTTAGCTGCTTTGTAAGTGTTAGCCCTGCCTACGGCGTCCGGGGGGCCTCCAACGATTGCTGCACTCGCAGCCCCGCCCAAGTCTAGCCTTTGGGATATTAAATGTCAACACTTGCCCCTTCCTCAGGCCCCTGGCCCGACCTGAACGTTTGGGGAATTGGGAGAAGGGTTAGCCCTTTTCTTTCTTGGACTTGCTTCAATCTTTGGATGTTGGGGATTATCGAAGGCCTAGGATAGAAATTCTGTGGCCCATTCTGGACCTGCAGCCACTGCCCTTGACTGCAGATTTCCAGGCCCCGCCCTACAGGGGTACATCCCTATACCTCCGCCTCTCCATCTTGGTCCCACCCGCTGCATCCTTGCTTGGGGATGTGGGATGTGGCTAGTAGGCTGTGTGGGATGTTAGGGGGCTGGTCAGGGAGCATAGGATGTTTGCGAGCTGTCTCCTGGTTTCCAGTCCCCTCCCCCTTCCATAATCTATCCTTCGCCTGACATGCCAGTCTTTTCTCCTTGACTGTCCCCCAGACAACCTCTCTTTTCTCCATCTTCCCTGCCTCTGCAGAGCTCTGTACCTCTGCATCATTCCCAGTCTTCCCCTCCTCCCTCTGGCTAATGCTCCTTCTCAGCTTCCCCCATCTGTCTTCTCAGATGTTCCCATACACACACCCCATTCCCCCCCCCCCCCCCCCCGTGGGTGTTTGCCAGGCCTTCTTTCATTCTCTCCCCTGGCTGTCCTTGGGTCTTTTTCCTCCAGGTAGTAGATCCCCTCTTTTCTCCTCCCTGGTGGTTGGGAGGGGAGTGACTTCTGTTTGCTATGGGTATTCCTCAGGAATTCCCCTCAGATCAGCAGTCTAGGCAGGTTTTTGGCAGGTAGTGGGGGCTTGACAGCAGTGTGGGCCTAACAGGAAGATAAACTCAGCTCCAAAACATATCTTCCTTTTGAAAGCTCCTTGAAGGCCCTCTAGAGGCTTGGGACTGAATCCCCCCAACCTGTTCCTCTTTGTCTCCTTCACCCACCAGATTGACTCTTCAGTGGCTGTAGGTTAGCTGCCACACCTGTCTCCTTTTCCTCAGAACAGCACTTTCCCACTCTAGTCTTATCTTACATTAGTCTTTTTTTTTTTTTTTTTTTTTTTTTTTTTTTTTTGTCCTGTGGTTTTCTGCCCTCCTTCATTTGAAATTTTGATTCTGTAGGAGAGTTCCTCCTTGGCGTCCCTCATCCTCGCGTTATGCTTTCTAGGCTTGAGTACCCTCTCTATATATTACCCTTCCCCACCTCCAACTAAGCCAGGTCTCCTTTTCTTCCTTGGGTGGCCAGAACCTTTGGAAGTGTGTGTGGGAGATGAATGCAGTGGGGCTTGCCTGTAATCCCAGATACTCAGAAGCCTGGGGCAGGGAGATCACAAGTTCAAGGTTAGCCTGGGTAATTTAATGAGACCCCTGTCTCAATATAAAAAATAAAAAGGTCTCAGGATGTAGCTTGTGGTAGAGTACCCTTGGTTTAATCTCCAGAGGAAAAAGGGAAGAAAAAGAAAGAAAAGCCAGGCACCGTGGCACATGCCTGTAATCCCAGTGACTCAGAAGGCTGAGACAGGAGGATCACAAGTTCGAGGCTGGCCTTAGCAACTTAGTGAGACCCTGTCTGAGAAAATAAAAGGGCTGAGGATATAGCTCAATGGTAAAGCACCCCGGGGTTCAATCCCTCAACCCCTTTAAAAAAAAAAAAAAAAAAAAAAAAGAAAGGAAGAAAATAAGAGAGAAGCGTGGGGGGGGGGGGGCGCTGTAGATTTATTAGTGGAAGAGGGGAATGAGCCTGAAGGGAGAAATAGAGCCTGGCAACTCATGGCTGTGGCCTTCTTCCAACAGGGTGAGGAGGGCCCCCCCAGCCTGGAGTATATCCAAGCCAAGGATCTCTTCCCTCCCAAGGAACTGGTGAAGGAGGAGGAAAATCTTCAGGTAAGGAGGAATTAGAGGCTTATATGGGTAGGGCTTTCTACCTCATTAAAACATACCTTCCCTAACCCCCAGAATCTCCCAAGAGGTTCTAATACTGAAGCTCTGGCTTCTGGGTCTTTGGAGGGATGTCATAGGGTGGTGTTGAGGGGTCTGTGTGTACATTATGGAGCCTTTGACCTCAGGGAAGCAAAGACAGCTTTCCTGTGCAGCTGTTACTTGGTGCCTCGACTATGGAGAGGATTCTCCTTTTCTGCCTTGGTCCAATTTTGCCACAGAAGATTCTACAGAGCAGGGATTACAGAGGAAAATGAGGGGCAACACAATTATGCACTGAGGGTTCCTCTGCCCCTTGGCAGGTACCCTTCACAGTGCTTCAGGGAGAGGGAGTGGAGTTCCTGGGCCGGGCAGCTGATGCCCTCATTGCCATCTCTAACTACCGGCTGCATATCAAGTTCAAGGACTCTGTCATCAACGTAAGTTCTTGTCTTGTTTTCCCACACCCAAGTTTAACTCCCTGTGAGGTTCAAGGTGGTATTGTTGTAATGCTGTACCTGAACATGTCTCCAAAACAAGCTGGGATTTCTTCTCCTTGTCATTTACCTCCTTCTCCTAGTTATAGGTCTATCTGTCTCTCAGGCTCATTCTTCCTCCCCCTTCCCCTTTTTTTTCACTCTTATTGGCTCTTCTAAGGGGCACAGTGGCATTGTTGGCAGAGTGCAGGCTTTGGGGTTAGCTAAACCTGAGCTCTTTTCCTGTACTGCCACTTACCAGCTGTGTGACCTTGGACAAGTCTTCTAACTCAACCTTGATTTTTTTCTTTATAATATAGGGTGAAAATATCTGCCTTTTAGGGTTATTATAATTGTGAATTGGGGCCAGATATGTCAAGGATCCAGCATAGTTACAAGGCACTTACCAGGTTCTCAATAAATGCCAGTTTCCTTACTTCCAATGATATATCAGCCCCTGGGCCAGGGTGGGGATGAGGAGTGGTGCTGAGGTAAGGGATCTGAGCCTCAGTTTGTCCTTCCTCTGAAGGTACCCCTCCGGATGATTGATAGCGTGGAGAGCCGTGATATGTTCCAATTGCACATTGCCTGCAAGGATTCCAAAGTGGTGAGGTGAGAACATCGGGGCCTTACTTAGGTCCCCTGACCCTAGACTTGTGCAGACCTCTCTGCTGCAGGTTTCTTTGGAACAAGAGAGGAGAGATACTATTTTATTTTCCTCATTGAAGGAAAAGGTAAAAACTGTTCTGGGTTGGGAAGGTCTGTTTACTGACCTATAGTGTCTTGATCTGAAAAAAGAGGGATAATATTTAGCTCATAGAGTCATCATGAGGATTAAATGAGATAATGCGCATGAAAGCAACTAGGATAATACCTGGTACAGAGTACTCACATTATTGTTGATTCATCTATTTGTTTATTTAACACACACTTATTGAATATTCCGGACCAGTCTATCTTAGAGAGTAAAGATACAACAGAAAGCAAATAGATAAAATTTTCTCTCCTCATGAAGCTTATATTCCAGTGGGGAGATACTGTTATAAATGATGACAAGTGTAAAGAAAAAATAAAGCAAGGAAGGGGTATGGGGTGCTATGGGGATGAAGACGATAGCTTTAAACAAGTGATTAGAAAAGGTGACATGATTTAAGACCTGAAGAAAGTGAGCATGTGGATAGAAAGAGTGTGCCAGACAGAGGAAACAGTGATTGCAAAGGCCCTGAGGTGGGTGTATACCTGTGCCTGCACACTGGAAGAGTGGCAGGAGTGGAGTGCATGGAGGTGAGGATGGTGGGATATAAGGTCTGAGAGCAAAGCAGAGAGTCACAGTGTATGGCTTCTACTTTGAGAGAATTAGGAAAGCCCTCATGGATTTTGAGCTAAGGAGTGATGTATCTGAATAATGTTTTTTTGGAATCATCTGGCTGCTGTATTAAGACTAGATGGAAAAGAACAGGGACAAAAGCCAAGGCAGAAACTGGGAGAAGAGTTAGGAAGTTACTGCAGTTACCTAGGCAAGAGATGGTAGTGGCCTATCTAGGGTGGTGACAGCCAAAATGAAGAGAGGTCAACAGATTCTGTGTGTTTTGAAGGTAGAGGTGACAGGATTTGCTAAAAGATTGGATTATGGGAGAAAAAAAGAGACTGAGATGGCTCCAAGGAGTATTAGAAGGATGCTGAGTTTAGGACCTGTCATATGCTCAAATCTGAGACAGATTCAGAAAGAATCCACCTTGCCCTTTGCCTCATAGAAGCTAAAGTTTGGTTGCTGAAGGAAGACTTAACATGTGGCAGTATGCTATGGAAAGCCGTATTGTTTAATATTCCAGGTGTTTAAGATGCAAGAGAAGAAGGAATCTGGAAGAGGATAGGCTAGGAATGATTCAAGGAAGGGGTGGCACTAAAACCATGTTCAAAGTGTCAGTAGGATGTGGCTAGGCAGAGACAAGGCATTATCAAGTAGAAGAAGAGAAAGAACAAGGAGGCAGGAGTGATGTGAACAGGATGTCCTGCCTGAAGCAGAAGGCTTGTGTTAGGGAGTCATGGGAAATAGCACTGACTGGTAGGGTAGAAACAAGGAGTGCTGAGATTCAGGGCCGTGTGGTAGTGTCTAGATTTGATGTGAGAAATGGTAGGGACTCACCAGAGGAGATAAATATGTCTCAAACACAGAAGTTCTTGGGAATTGTCACAAGAGACAGCTTCTCTTGAGTTCTGGTCAGTGTCCCTTGTCCCTCCCCCAGGGCACATCTGTCCCTTGCCTCATCCCTTGCCCTGCAGGTGCCACTTCTCCACTTTCAAGCAGTGCCAAGAGTGGCTCACGAGGCTAAGCCGGGCCACAGCAAGACCTGCCAAGCCTGAGGACCTCTTTGCCTTTGCCTACCATGCCTGGTGCCTGGGGTTGACTGAGGAGGACCAGCATACCCATCTGTGTCAGCCAGGTGAGTGAGGTGCTTTCTTTGGGAGGCTGCTTCTTTTCCCTCAATTCTCGTAACTCCTCCACCCCTAGACATTGGCACTCTGGGAAGCTGACAGAGTGGGGTCCACTGTGTTGCAGGAGATCACATACGATGTCGGCAGGAGGCGGAGCTTGTCAGGATGGGCTTTGACCTGCAGAATGTTTGGAGAGTCTCACATATCAACAGCAACTACAAGTGAGACGGCAGGGGTGGGGGGACCAAAGCATGGTGGGCACAGCTCCTGGGTCTGTGAGATAGGAGGGCTCCTGATTCCTCTCTTCCCACAAAAATATCCTCTGGGTCTTGTTATCACATAGACCAATTCAATAATCTCCTCTGGTCTCTTCTCAGATTGTGCCCCAGTTATCCCCAGAAGCTGCTGGTTCCTGTATGGATCACAGATAAAGAGCTGGAGAATGTGGCTTCTTTCCGTTCCTGGAAGCGCATCCCTGTGGTTGTGTACAGGTGAGGTAGTGGGAGATGGAAAATTGGAGTTTTTTTTACGCAGTAGGGAGAGAGACAAAATCTGAGGTTTTTGGCAACCTGCTGGGAATGGATACTCTTTGGAGAAGTGACTGAAATAATTTTAAAATAAGAATTGCCTCATTTTTTCTTCTAAGGATAAGTCTTTTGGGGAGCTTATTCACTTTTATTTATTTATGAGAGAGAATGTGTATATGTATGTGCATGAGTGTGTGTGTGTGTAAAATATTGCATTAATTATGTGTAAAATATTATTTTATGTGTAAAATATTACATTAAGGAGTTGCAAACTGGCCTGTGGACCAAATCTGGCCTACAGCCTGTTTTATGTATAGCCTATGAGCTATGAATGACTTTTACATTCTTTTTTTTTTTTTTTTAATCTTTATTTATTTGTTCTTTTTTTTAGTTGTACACAATGTATTTATTCGTTACGTGGTGCTGAGGATTGAACCCGGGCCGCGCACGTGCTAGGCGAGCGCTCTACCGCTAAGCCACAATCCCAGCCCAGCTTTTACATTCTTTAAAGTACATTTACATTCTTTAAAAAACATAAAGAAAAATAACAACAGAGACTGGTTGTGACCTACAAAGCCAAAAATTTGTCTAGATTTTTACTGAAGAAGTTTATTGGCCCTTGCACAAGAACATTGTACTAAAATAGAGTGAAACAGGTAGTAACCATGAGGCTTAGAATTGTTCATATTCTTGGCTCAGATCTTGTTCCTGCTGTGTGTCTGTACCTGGAGCAGGTGCTGTGCAGATTTGATGAGTCAAGGTCACCTTGGGAATACAGAGCCCATTTGAGAAAATGTGTGTGATAGCGCTTTGTAAACTGTAAAGCTCTCTAGAGATGTTAAAGCTTTTGGTTGCTATTATCATGGCCAGGATGAGTTGGTAGCCCCTGCTGGCTCTGGAGACCTGGGTCTGCCCCCTTGAGGTCTCTGTGGTAGGCTTCTGGAGGATTTGAATGCCAAGGCATTATGTTCTTTTTTTTTTCCCCCTGTTTTGTCAGACACCTTCGCAATGGGGCTGCCATTGCCCGCTGCAGCCAGCCTGAGATCAGTTGGTGGGGCTGGCGCAATGCTGATGATGAATACCTGGTCACATCCATTGCCAAAGCCTGTGCCCTGGACCCAGGGACAAGGGCCAGTGGGGGCCTTCTCAGCACTGGGAATAATGATGCCAGCGAGGCATGTGACACTGACTTTGGTAAGGCATAGGTGATGCTAGATCCCGGGCAGCAGGCCCCTTCCAGTGAGAGGATGGGAAAAAGATGATACAGAGTGCGTAGATCCCTGCCTTTTGGAAGGGGTGTGAGGGGTAGTTTTCTAGTTGCACATTGCTCTCTTCTGAGAGGGAATGCCAGAGTCAGAGTGAGGCTGGGTGTCTGGCTGACCCTGAGTCTTCTTCCTGATGTGTATTTAGATTCCTCTCTGACTGCGTGTTCTGGGGTGGAGAGCACAGCAGCCCCTCAAAAGCTACTGATCCTAGATGCGCGATCCTACACAGCAGCGGTGGCTAACCGGGCCAAGGGTGGAGGTTGTGAATGCGAAGGTATTGCTGTTATCCTAGTGTCTGCAGGCACCCTGTGTTTTGGGGTCTTTGGTGAGGATGTGGTTTGGGGGCAACTTGTAGAGTGGAAAGAAACACATAAGATTGCTTAGAACTAGGACTCTGCCACTTAATAGCTATAGGTGTGTTTAAGTTCTTCATCAAATTTTATTTTCTCACCTATAAAATGGGGATAATACATACCTTACAAGGGTTTTAGGGTGATAAAAGGGTGCATATATAAAATTAGTGGCATAGAGAAGCTACTATTTTTTGAGAATATACTAAATGTTGTCATTCTTAGTAGTACTACTGTCATTAATATTACTACTACTATATAGCACCAGATAATCTAGAGATAAAAGTAGATTTTAAGAGTATATTTGGTTCCCATCTGGAGTGTTCTTCACTGCTGGGGATGCTTTGTCCACTAAGACTGCCTTTGACCTGGGTGCCTATTTCCAGGACCTGCTTTTATGCTTCACTCTCCTCTCATGTCTACAGAGTACTATCCTAACTGTGAGGTCGTGTTTATGGGGATGGCCAACATCCATGCCATCCGGAACAGCTTCCAGTACCTCCGGGCTGTGTGTAGCCAAATGCCAGATCCCAGCAAGTAGGTGTTCCCTGCTGTGATTCCAAATCCCTCTAGTCTCATCCCTTACTTGGTACTTTTTGTTCTTGGAGGATTTGATGAGGAGATGGGAAATTTGGAGGTATAGGAGACCTCAGAGCCTGGGTGGAGTTGGGTACAGTGGACCAGTTCAAAGAATACTACTACTACTACTTCTCAGCCAATACTTTGGCACCGTCATAGGACATTGGCTTCTTTTTGTTTAGATCAGTTATCCTATTCAAAGAACATAGAGAACTGGGGAGAGAAAGTGGCTAAATGTGCTTATCATGCTTCCCAGTTCTTCTCTAGATTCTAAGAGTCTCCTTTTTGCCTAAGGTCCTGTCTTCCCTACCTTCTTGCTAGGTACTTTTGTCAAAAAAGGCCATGGGTTGGTCCTCTGGGTTCCAGCTCTTACTGGGGATTTTGTTGGGTTGAGCTGTCTGTGAGTGGTGGATAGCCCCTAGTACCCTTAGTGATGGGCTTGATTTCTGTTCTTGCATAGCTGGTTGTCAGCACTGGAAAGTACCAAATGGCTGCAGCACTTGTCAGTGATGCTAAAAGCAGCTGTGCTGGTGGCTAATACAGTAGACCGGGAAGGCCGGCCTGTGCTGGTGCATTGCTCTGATGGCTGGGACCGGACACCGCAGATTGTAGCCCTGGCCAAAATATTACTGGACCCGTATTACAGGACGTTGGAGGTATTGAGATGGGGTTGGGTGTAAGGGAGGAGGGATGGTGATGGGTTCTGAGGCACTGTCTTGGGAATCTTTTAGTAGAAGACATTAGTTCAGTCCTGTTCTTCTTTGAAGGTACCAGCTTCCTGCGTGGGGCAGTTCCCTGGGAAGTAGCACAGTAGCCTTTCCAGGGAGACCCCATGCTTGGACTATTTCCTTCGCAGGGCTTCCAAGTGTTAGTAGAGTCTGACTGGCTGGATTTTGGGCACAAGTTTGGAGATCGCTGTGGCCACCAGGAGAATGCAGAGGACCAAAATGAACAATGCCCTGTGTTCCTCCAGTGGCTTGATTCTGTTCATCAGTTGCTTAAGCAGTTCCCCTGTCTATTTGAATTTAATGAAGCATTCCTGGTAAGTCCTAAAGCCTGTGATCAGGGTGAGGGGTATGGCATCTTGAGGCTCTCAGGTTAAGCTGTCTTGGCTGTCTAGGTAAAACTGGTACAGCACACGTACTCTTGTCTCTATGGCACATTCCTGGCCAACAATCCCTGTGAGCGAGAGAAGCGCAATATCTACAAGCGAACATGCTCTGTGTGGGCGCTCCTGCGAGCTGGCAATAAGAACTTTCATAACTTCCTCTATACGCCTGGCTCAGACATGGTAAGTCCGAGTCATTTTCCTGTGAATGCTACTTGGAAATTGTGGGGTGAAGAGGCTGAGTCAGTGGGGAAAATATAGAGCCAAAGGCTTAGGGAAGGAAAAGGGACCAGCAATGTCTTACAAAACACTAGTATTGGACCACTTCCCTAGGTCCTGCATCCTGTTTGTCACGTGCGAGCCCTTCACCTCTGGACAGCTGTTTATCTGCCTGCATCATCTCCATGCACACTTGGAGAAGAAAATATGGATCTTTACCTTTCCCCAGTGGCCCAGAGCCAGGAGTTCTCTGGCCGCTCTCTGGACAGGTGAGAAAAGCCCTTGTTCTCCTTTCTCCACCAGGAAGGCAGTAACTGATTCCTATCTTGCCTAAATGTCATTTTCCTTTTTTAAATGAGCTATTTAAAAGCAACTTCTTGAATCAGTTAAAGAAGAAACATGGCTATAGACTCATGGCTAGCCTGGGATACACTCTGTGTTTTCAAGGTCTTAAGATAAGGTTAACCTCTTTCCTGGGGCTGCTATCACCCCATGTGACATACCCAAGCAAGGGAGAGGAGAATGAAAAAGAAAGGACTATTTCATGAAGATTTGTGGGAATGGTGTTGATTTTTGTTCACTGATTCAAGGCATGGGGAGCTTGCTATCTTACTAACCTTTACCTTTATAACATTTTAGCTTCCAGAAGCATCTGACTCTTGGGGAAATGGGTTCCCAGCAGGGAGATAGCCTTTACTCCCTCAGAAACAGACCAGAATTTAAAGCAAGAAATTAAATAAATTTTCTGGTTGAATTTTTGTTGGAAAGAGGGGATGGAGGCTGTTTAAATTATAAAAGCAATCCTTGTTTCTTACTTTTTAAAAAAGTCAAACAATTATATAAAAATAGATAACAAAAGTACTCGCTCCTGATCCTTGTCTCCACTGATGTCTATATTCAAACACTTCCTGATGTTTATCTCTGTTTTTTATTTTCTTTTTTGCAGTACTGGTTATTGAACCCAGGGCCTCATGCATGCTAGGCAGGCATACTACCACTGAGCTCTATGCCTAGCCCCCAGTGTGGATGTACCTATATAGAGATGTTTATAAATATCTCTACATAGGTATACCTGAGCCCCTCAGGTGCAAGCTGTCTTGGCTTTCTAGGTAAAACTGGGGCAGCATACATACTCCTGCCTCTATATTTGTTTTTAAAAATCAAAACCTGAATGTTTTACGTATCATCTTGCAGTTTTCCCCCACTTTGATCAAGCTGTCATACCATGACAATACATATAAATCTACTTTATTGTTTTTATTATTTAAAAAAAATTATTTTTAACTGTGGTGGATCAAACCCAGGGCCTCGTACATGCTAGGCAAGTAATCTGCTGCTGAGCTGCATTCTCAGCTCCACTTTATTATTTTTTGTGGCTGCATGGTAGTCCAAAGTTAGAGTGTACCTATTGATCACTTAGGTGATTTTTCTTTTTCTTATTATTACAGGGAATGCTTTAGCAAATATCCTTATATGTATATGTGTTTTTTTAAAAATCATGGTATGGGAGCCAGCTTAGTGGCGTGCACCTGTAATCTTAGTGGCTCAGGAGGCTGAGGCAAGAGGATTGCAAGTTTGAGGCTAACCTCAGCAACTTAGTGAGAACCTGTCTCAGAATAAAAAATAAAAAAGGCTGGGGATGTAGCTCAGTGGTAGAGCACCTTTAGGTTCAATCCCCAGTACCCAAAAAAAAAAAAAAAAAAGATCATCGTCAGTCATAGAGCACTTTCCTAGCATGTGCAAGGCCAAGGGTTTTGATTCCTAGCACCACCAAAACCAAAACCAGCAACCACAACAAAAAAATCATGGTAAAATACACATAATATTTACCATCTAAGCCAATTTTAAATGTATAGTTCAGCTGGCGGCATAGCTCGGTGGTAGAGGGTGTTTTTAGCATGTGCATAGCATGAGTTCAACCCCCTTTCAAAAGGTACATTTTAATAATATTGTTTTATCCATATATCTTTGCATTTGTGCTAGTATTTTTGTCAGATTCCTAGAAACAAATATGCTGTGTTCAAAGCATATGCGTGCATATTTCAAATTTTGATATTTGTTTATTGGATGATGGTTTTTAAAATTAAAATGTAACATTATTGGTTAAATATTATAAAAAACAACAAAAATAACAACATTTTAAGTTTTTTATTTTAGTTTTTTTTTTTTTTTTTTTTTTTTTTTTTTTTGTGGTGCTAAAGATTAAGCCCAGGGCCTTATGTGTGTTAGGCACGCATTCTACCTCTGAGCTATACCCCCAGTCCAGTTTTAGAGTCTTTTGAGTTGAGTCCATCATCAGGGGCTAGGCTTTGGAATTCTGTGATTTTTTTTTTTTTTTTTTTTCCTTTCCCCATACTATTGCAGAATTTGAGTGTAGGTTCAAAAGTTTATTTTTCCAGGGAAAAGCTTTGTATCAGATTCTTTTTATTTGGGGGGGGGTGTATTACTGGAGATTGAACTCAGGGGCACTCAACCACTGAGCCACATCCCCAGCCCTATTTTGTATTTAGAGACAGGGTCTCACTGAGTTGCTTAGTGCCTCACTGTTGCTGAGACTGGCTTTGAACTCTCAATCCTCCTGCCTCAGCCTCCTGAGCTGCTGGGATTACAGGTGTGCATCACCATGTCTGGCTTATCAGATTTTTAATAAGCTCTAGGATCTGTTTAATAATCATTACCCTAAGTTAGTAGCTGATTTATCACCTTAGTAAATATTTCTTTAATACTTACAAATGGCAGGTTGGGGTTGTGGCTCAGTTGTAGAGCACTTCCCCAGCATGTGTAAGGCACTGGGTTTGATCCTCAGCACCACATAAAGGTAAATAAATAAAATAAAGGTATGTGTCCGTCTACAACTAAAAAAATACTTACAAATGGCTTAGTATTATACTAGGTTTTGTGGGCTATAATAAAGAATAGAAGATACAGATCCTACATTGAAGATACTTTTTTTAAAAAAATTTCTTTTTGATTATTTATTTATTTGCTTTAGTTTACACAATGCCTTTTTACTTACGTGGTGCTGAGGATTGAACCCGGGCCGCGCACTTGCTAGGCGAGCGCTCTACTGCTGAGCCACAATCCCAGCCCTGAAGATACTTTTAAGTTATAAGATAAAACACAGAACAACTAGAGAACAAGTCTGTAAGTCAGCATCTAAGCAAGTAAGAATGTGCATATTTCAAAGCTGTTTGAGAAGTGAGATGCTTTAAAGGATCATTTGGTGACTATTTTACTCGGAAAATTTTCATGAAGGACCAGATAGGAGCATTGTCTTTTTTTTTTTTTTTTTTTTTTTTTTTTTATGTCCCAGATGTCTAGCTCAGGGCCTGGTTCACAATAGGTGCTTTAGTAAATTTTTAAGTGGGCAAACAAATGCATGGGACATAGGGGATTGTGGGGTTTGTAACAAGGCTGGCAGAGAGAGGTCCAAAGGAACTGGATATGTGGAGAGTTTTGAAAAACAAATTTCTCTGGACAGGGGCTGAAAAGGGGTTTAGGACTTTAAACATTAAAGAAGTTATTGATTCATTTATCAAAATTAGTCAGTGTAGGAAGTTATTTTGACCTACTGATGATGGGATTTTTGGAGAGCTTATCAGTGAGCAGGGTGGTTAGAGGCACAGAGACCTGCCAGCATCATTGTAATAATTCAAATATGAAAAGAACAGTCCCTGGAGAAGAGGATTAAATTCAGAAACATAGTAGTAAAGTTATTAGCAAAATATAGAATTGGTTGAAATTTGAAGAGTTGTAGTGCAGAGTGAAGTCTTTTCAAAGTCAGATAGGTCCCAAGTGTCTGAGCTTAGAAAGTCAGAGAATCTTAATGCCACCAGTGTTCTTTGAAAAGGTGAGACGAGCTGGGCATGGTGGCTCATGCCTATAATCCCAGCGACTTGGGAGGCTGAGGTAGGAGGCTTGCGAGTTCAAAGCCACTCTCAGCAACTTAGACCTTGTCTCAAAATAAAATATAAAGGGCTGGGGATATGGCTTAGTGGTTAAGCACCCCTAGATTCAATCCCTGGTACCAAAAAAGAAAAGAAAAGATGATAAGACAAGACACTCTGGGGAAGAAAGAGGTGATATAGGGAGGTTGGTATTTAAATGTTAGTTGATGGCAAAGAGGTGTGTTGTAGGCAGCTCAAGAAGGAGATTTGGATTTAGAGGAATAAATGATATAAGGATTTGAAAGGAGTTGGTTTCTGTAGCAACTGACCTGACTTATCTTTGGTTTTACCTTTCTCTAGATAAAAAATGTAGTGTTTTCTTTCCTCTTCTTCCATTAAAGTCTAATACATTTGATACCCAGCTCAAATCCTACTACCCTTTCTGTGTAGCCTTCCCTGACCACCTTAGCTGGATGAGCCCTCCTCCTTCTGAGCTCCTCAGTCATGACTCTATTCCAGCATCACTGATTAAACCTGTGGTGCACAAAGGAGTCAGCTGTGGAGGATGGCAGACTCTTGCTGTTTGACTGTGGGTGAAGAGTACATGGCAGTTACTAATAGTCTTCTTTTGTATGCTTAAAAGTTTCCAGAGTAAAAAGTAAAACAAGTAAAGAAACAAGGGAAAGTTGTGGTACTTCTTTAAAAAACACAGGGCTTAGGGGTGTAGCTCAGAGGGAGAGTGCTTGCCTACCATGCGGGAGGCCCTGGGTTCTATCTCTACCACCACAATAATAGTAATAATATCAGAAAAAATACAGGTGTGTAGGCCTAATTCTTTTATTTATTTATTTGCTTTTAGTTGTACACAATGCGTTTTTACATGGTGCTGAGGATCGAACCCGGTCTGCGCACGTGCTAGGCAACCGCTCTACCGCTGAGCCACAACCCCAGCCCCTAGGCCTAATTCTTGTTCATTCTTATTTAGTAGATCTTGGATGGGCCCTGGAAGCTCCTGATATATACCATTTAGCCCTACTGGTCTGTTCCATTCACTTGAAACTTACCAGTGGATGTTAGATTTTGAGCTCATTCACTCTGCACATCATTTGCCTGGTTCTATGCTAGGTTCTGGGGATTCAAGTACGACACAGTACTGCTCTCTTGGTTATTTCAGTAGAGGGAAATAAGTAAACAGTATATGTAATAATGTATTATAGGAAGCACTGAACAATGTGTTTTAATGAATATTATTTTGTTTAATCCTCACGGTGGCTTTTTCAAGCTGGGATTTGAGCCCTGGCTATGAGACTTCAGAGACTATAATAACCACTGGTTCTGCCTTCCTGGAATTTCCTGCTATTTTATTTGTCCAAAAACAAAACAAAACAAATTAGCCATATGTGGTGGTCCACACCTGTAATCCCAGCTATTCAGGAGACTAAGGCAGGAGGATCACGAGTTTGGAGCCAACCAGGCAACTTAGTGAGGCCCTGCCTCAAAATCAGAAAAAAGAAAACCAAAATTAGAAAAAAAGAAATCAAAATTGATCACAAAGCTAGGCACAGTGGCACATGCCTATAATCCTATCAAGTCAGGAGGCTGAGGCAGAAGGACTGCAAGTTTCAGGCCAGGCTCAGCAACTTAGCAAGAACCTGTCTCAAAATAAAAAATAGAAAGGGCTGGGTGAGGATGTAGCTCAGTATAGAGCTCCCTGGGTTCAATCCTCAGTACTAAAAAAACAAAAACAAATTTGGTGAGAAAAGTAAAATCAATCTTAAAAATATATTTAAAAGATTTATTTATAATAAAGTATCAAAAGTCAGCTACTATAATAAAATATAATAATATAATAATAAATAATAATAAAGTAAATAAATAAAATAATTTTAAAATAAAATAAGCTGTATTATAACTCTACCTTTGGGGGATTTTTCTCTACGACAGAGTGACTAAGGCATTTGAAAAGAGGAGGCCAGTGATTTCTGTTTTCTGATGAATTTCCCTTAATTTTCATTGCTCTAAGGACTTTGAACTGCATTAAAAATCAGGATGTTTAGCCGGGCGCGGTGGCGCACGCCTGTAATCCCAGCACTTTGGGAGGCTGAGGCAGGAGGATCGCGAGTTCAAAGCCAGCCATCAGCAATGGCAAGGCACTTAGCAACTCAGTGAGACCCTGTCTCTAAATAAAATACAAAAAAGGTCTGGGGATGTGACCCAGTGGTCGAGTGCCCCTGAGTTCAATCCCCAGTACCCAAAAAAAAAAAAAAAAAAGTCAGGATGGAGGCACTGGGGTTGTGGCTCAGTGGTAGAGCACTTGCCTATCATGTGTGAGGCACTGGGTTCGATTCTCAGTACCACAGATAAACAAAATAAAAATTAAAGGCCCATTGACAACTAAAATAAAATATTTAAAAAATAAAAATAAATTTAAAAAAAGTCAGGATGATCATTCTGGAAAACATCTGAGTAATCTTGAGGTCATCTTAATAAGTCTGTGTGGTTTCCTATATTTTGAATCCTTATGGCACTTCTCTATAAGGTATAATTTATTAACTTTTTTTCTTCCAGTGCTGGGGATTGAACCCAGGGTACTCTAGGACTGATCTATATTCCCAGCCCTTTTCATTTTTTATTTTGAGACCAGATCCTGCTAAATTGCCCAGGCTGGCTTCTAATTTTCGATCTTTTTCCCTCAGCCTTCCAATTGTGTACCCCACTGTGCCCAGCTTTAACATTTTATAGAGGGGGAAACCAAGGATCCAACAAATTAAATAACTTACTTATAATTGTATAGCTCATCAGTATTGGTGCTTATGCCATCTAGCTGTAGAACCCATCTTTTTTTTTTTAATATTTATTTATTTGCTTTAGTTGTACACAATGCATTTATTTTTACGTGGTGCTGAGGATTGAACCTGGGCTGCGCACGTGCTAGGCGAGTGCCCTACCACTGAGCTACAACCCCAGCCCTAGAACCCATCTTCTTTCTGTCTTACTCTGATGGAGAATATGGGATATTAGGTTTGAGGCTCAGGTGTGGTCCTGGCTAGAATAGTAGATTTAGAAGGCATCGGCATAGCAGGCAGTTGAAACTATGCAAGTGGTTGATATTGTTCAGGAGGTTGTATAGGTTGAATACTGACAAAGCTGAAGATAGATCCTGTTTTTTTTTTGTGTGTGTGTGTGTACCAGGGATTGAACTCAGGGGCACTTGACCTGGGCCACATCCCCAGCCCTTTTTTGTATTTTATTAGAGACAGGGTCTCACTGAGTTGCTAAGTGCCTCTGAAATCCATGTATTATCCATTTTGCAGAGTTTTCTTACATGGAACATTGGTTATTTGTAACCTTAAATGTTGTTTTGTCTTGTGAACTCTGGCTTTTTTTTTTTAATATTTATTTATTTAGTTGTACACAATACCTTTATTTTTATGTGGTTCTGAGGATCAAACCCAGGCCACGCACGTGCTAGGCGAGTGCTCTACCTCTGAGCCACAACCCCAGCCCCGTGAACTCTGGCTTTGATACTGCTCTGATGACCTGATTCTGTATTTTGGAGGTGGCTCCCATTTCCTGAGCTGGAGTTGTTACATTTGTCATTCTAGGTTACCTAAAACCAGATCCATGGACGATCTTCTTTCTGCCTGTGACACAAGCAGCCCCCTGACTCGCACATCCAGTGACCCTAACCTGAATAATCACTGTCAGGAGGTCAGAGTCAGCCTGGAGCCCTGGCACAGTAATCCTGAAGGATCAGAGACAACCTTTGTGGAATCTGGGGTAGGAGGTCCCCAGCAGACTGTAGGGGAAATAGGCCTTCCTCTCCCTCTGCCCAGCAACCAGAAAGACTACCTGAGCAATAAACCTTTCAAGAATCACAAAAGCTGTTCTCTAAGTTATAAACTGCTTAATACTGCTGTGCCCCGGGAAATGAAGAACACCTCTGATCCTGAGATCAAAGTCCTGGAAGAGACTAAGGCACCAGCTCCAGACCCTCCTGCTCAGGATGAGCTGGATAGGACTTTCAGTGGCTCAGGAGAGCCACCTGAATCTTGTCCTGAAACAGAAACCATCAGTGTGCCCTCCAAGATCACTTCCAGCAAGTATGGTGGAGTCTGTGATTTTCCTGAGTCTGCCCAGGACTTCCTTACAGGTGCCGCCCAACAGACACAGATAGAGTCTGTGCTAGGTATGACCTCCAGATGTGTTCTGAATCAGAGTCTGGGCACCCTTTGCAATCCACCGAGTGCTGCCTGCCAAACTCCTCTAGAGCCAAGCACCAACTTTCTCAGCCAAGATCCCCCAGAGTCTGTGGCAGGTATCTCCCATCAGGAACAGCCCAGTTCTGTGCTAGATCTGATCCGTAGGGAAGAAGACACTGGCAAGAAAGGAAATAATAGGAGTGGGCAATTACTGGAAAATCCTCGCTTTGGGAAAGTGCCATTGGAATTGGTCCGAAAACCAATTTCTCAGAGCCAGATCAGTGAGTTCTCTTTCTTAGGGTCCAACTGGGACAGCTTCCAAGGCTTGGTGACTTCATTCCCAAGTGGGGAGACTACCCCTCGGCGGCTGCTTTCCTATGGCTGCTGTAGCAAGAGATCAAGCAGTAAGCAGATGAGGGCCACAGGGCCCTGCTTTGGGGGCCAGTGGGCTCAGAGAGAAGGTGTGAAGTCACCTATCTGTTCTAGTCATTCCAATGGACACTGTACTGGCCCAGGAGGAAAAAACAACCGGATGTGGTTGTCTGGTCACCCAAAGCAAGTCTCCAGCACAAAGCCTGTCCCACTGAGCTGTCCTTCTCCAGTGCCTCCACTCTACCTGGATGATGATGGACTCCCCTTTCCCACAGACGTGATCCAGCATAGGTTACGGCAAATTGAAGCAGGGTACAAGCAAGAGGTAGAGCAGCTACGTCGACAGGTGCGTGAGCTTCAGATGAGACTGGATATCCGTCACTGCTGTGCCCCTCCAGCAGAGCCCCCCATGGACTATGAGGATGATTTTGTAAGTATTCACCAATTACCACCCATCCCTTCATTTATTCTATCCATTTAGCCCTCCATCCGTTCAGCATTCATTTGTTGGGCACTTGCTATGTGCCATGGGCTTGGGCTGTAGAATGAAATACAAGTAAACAACTTGAAAGTTGTTGTGTTATGATTGAGGAAGGTATTAGGTGTTAGGGGGTTAGAGTGGAGTGAGAGTCAAGGAAGGCTCTCTTGAAGATAATGCTTGAGTTGAATGAAGAATGTGTGATATTGTCGCTAGATAGACAGTGGAAAAGAAACATATTTGCAGAAGCAAGGAGGTAACAGGTACTGCAGTGGCATGTCTTAAAGGGTTGAGTGTGTGGCTGTTATGTGTGCAGGCATGCATACATATTTGTGCTGGGGACTATGAGGGAGAGGTGAGTGATACAGTGGGAGGTGGAGAATTAAGACAGGGATTGGGGGCTGGGGTTGTGGCTCAGCGGCGGAGTGGTCACCTCGCACGTGCGCGGCCCCGGTTCAATCCTCAGCACCACGTAGACATGGATGCATTGCATTGTGTACAACTAGAGTAAATAAATAAATATTTAAAAAAAAAAAAAAAAGGGATTGGAAGGGTCTGCTTGAGTATCCATCTTGTTTGGATTTTTACCCTCAAGGCAATGTAATTTTAGGCCAGTGGGAAACATCATCAGATTTGTATTTTAAGAAAACTATTCTTGCAACAGTGTAGAATTTTTAACATACTTTAAGTTCATCATTTATTGGATGTAGAATTCTGTATTTATACAATTTAAAGAAGCCTTTACTTTGTGTGTGTGTGTGTGTGTGTGTGTGTGTGTGTGTGTGTGTGTATTATTGGGGATTGAACTCAGGGTCTTGCATATGCTAGGCAAGCATTCTATCACTGAGCAAGAGCCTAGCCAACAGTGTAGGATTTTTATTTATTTATTTATTTTCTGGTACTGGGAATTGAACTCGGGGGCGCTTGACCACTGAGCCACATCCCCAGCCCTATTTTATATTTTATTTAAAGACAGGGTCTCACTGAGTTGCTTAGTGCCCAGCAGTTGCTGAGGCTGACTTTGAACTTGTGATCCTCCTGTCTCAGCCTCCCGAGCCACTGGGATTACAGGCTAGTGCCACTATGCCTGGCTCAGTGTAGGATTTTGATGAGGTTGGATCCAGACTAGGAGGCTGGTTAGGATATTTTAGAACAATCCTGGTGAATGATGAGGAGGACCAAGCAGGCATTACTGTGTTGGGTTGCTTCAGGTTCTCACATGACAACCCTGGGGGAACTTGTAGGATTCATCCTCTCCCCCATTAATCTTTTTTTTTTTTTTTCCTTTTATTTATTTTTTTATGTGGTGCTGAGAATCTAACCCAGTGCCTCACACATGCTAGGCAAGTGCTCTACCACTGAGCCACAATCCCAGCCCTCCCCCATAATATCTTGCTATATAGGCACTTCCATTCCTTCTGTTAAGGCACTCCCACTTGTCTGCTGCCCACATCTCTCTGGTGGAGTGGATGGAGCCAACAACTTAATATTCAGGGTGATGCTTTAAACTGAAGTCAGACAACTTCATTTTTGTAAAGGCCAGAATATTTAGGGTATGTGTGGGCCATACCATCTATGTCATAACTGTGTGGCCTTTGTAGCACAAAAATAACCATAGGCCGGGCGCGGTGGCGCACGCCTGTAATCCCAGCACTTTGGGAGGCTGAGGCAGGAGGATCGCGAGTTCAAAGCCAGCCTCAGCAATGGCGAGGCACTTAGCAACTCAGAGAGACCCTGTCTCTAATAAAATACAAAAAAGGGCTGGGGATGTGACCCAGTGGTCGAGTACCCCTGAGTTCAATCCCCGGTACCACAAAAAAAAAAAAAAAAAAAAAAAAAAACCATAGATGATTAATGTAAATGAATGAATTAGGCTGTGTTCCAATAAAATTTGATTTACAAATATAGGCTGGATATATTGGCCCACAAGCCAACATTTATAAATATTGGCTTGTGGGCCAATTTGCCAATGCAACAAGAGAGAGAGTCTTTCTGCCCTGTGATATATCATACTGATTAAGAGCATGGGTATGAAGTCAGAATATTACATTCAAATCCCAGCTTTACTATTTACCAAAACTTAAATCTATCTTTCTGCCTTCCTTTTTTCCTTCCTTCCTTTGATTGATTGTTTAACACTGAGCCCCTATCCCAGCCCGTCTTTTAAATTTTTAATTTTGAGGGGGCTGGGGCTGTGACTCAGTGGCAGAGCGTGTGCCTAATATGTGTGAGGCACTGGGTTTGATCCTCAGCCCCACATAAAAATAAACAAATAAGCCGGGCGTGGTGGCACACGCCTGTAATCCCAGCACTTTGGGAGGCTGAGGCAGGAGGATCGCGATTTCAAAGCCAGCCTCAGCAATGGCGAGGCACTTAGCAACTCAGTGAGACCCTGTCTCTAATAAAAACACAAAAAAGGGCTGGGGATGTGGCCCAGTGGTCAAGTGCCCCTGAGTTCAATCCCCAGTACCAAAATAAAAAAAAAAAAAAAACAAATAAAATAAAGGCACTCTTTCCATCTATAACCACCACAAAAATTTTTTTTTAAAAGTTTTAATTTTGAGACAAGTTCTCACTAAGTTGCTATGAGCCTCGCTAAGTTGCTGAGACTGGCTCTGAACTTTCGATCTTCCTGCCTCAGCCTCCTGAGTCCCTGGGATTACGGGTGTGCGCCACTGTGCCTGGCATGAAACTTAATTTTCTTCTGGCTTAGTTTCCTTATTTGTAAAATGAGGATAAAAATGCTACACAGGGGGCTGGGGTTGTGGCCCAGCGGTAAAGTGCTCGCCTAGCATGTGCTCGGCCCAGGTTCGATCCTCAGCACCATGTAAAAATAAAACACATTGTGTACAACTAAAAGCAAATAAATAAATATTAAAAAAAAAAAGTGCTACACAGTGCAAGACTATTGTGAGGAATAAAATAAGTTTATGTATATACTGCACTTAGAACAGTGCCTGGCACATAGTAAACAGTAAGCATTAGTGGTGATGAAGGTGGTATTGATGTTTTTGCCTTTTTTTCAGACATGTTTGAAGGAGTCAGATGGCAGTGATACAGAAGATTTTGGCTCTGATCACAGTGAAGACTGCCTTTCAGAAGCAAGCTGGGAACCTGTGGATAAGAAGGAGACTGAGGTATGTCTAAGCAAATATGTGGTAGGTGCTTAATGTGAGCCAATGAATTATATTTCTCAGAGATGAGTGACATGGTATAGTCTGACCTTACCTCTAGGTGCATTTCATTTTCACCTGGGCTGATCTCCTTGTTGTAATGTTGCTCTTACACTCTATTGACAAGACCTGGGATTTTTCCTTGTGCCTTCTGTTAGGTGACTCGCTGGGTTCCAGACCACATGGCATCGCACTGCTATAACTGTGACTGTGAATTCTGGTTGGCCAAACGAAGACACCATTGTAGGTAAGATGTTCTGTGTGACTCATAAAATAGTGCATCACATAGTTATAGAACTAAATTGAATTACTCTGAAAATGGAGATATCTTTATAGGAATCATATTTTCTCTGACTTTTCTCTTTGTTCATTCATGGAAGGCCTTTTAGATTGTAATTCATTCTCAGCATACTGGCATTTCTGATTAACTCTTCCCTCTTTGTGTTTTGGCAGAAATTGTGGGAATGTATTTTGTGCTGGATGCTGCCACCTGAAGCTGCCCATTCCTGATCAACAGCTCTATGACCCAGTTCTCGTCTGTAACTCATGTTACGAACACATTCAAGTATCTCGTGCCAGAGAGCTCATGAGCCAGCATCTGAAGAAACCCATTGCTACAGCTTCCAGTTGAATGCAAAGGAGATGACCTGTCCAGTTTTAACAGGTTTGAAGGGAAGATCTGCTTCAGGTGTAGTTTGAAAGGTTCCTTGGTATGGCTCATGAAATCACAGAGCTCAAAGATACCATCTTGAGAAATCCTACTTGGTACCATGAGACTGGAGCAGAGGAATTTCAATTTGGCGGAGGTCCTTTTCTGGAGAGACCCTCAACTTAGGGTAATAGTCCTGATCCAGACCCAGAGTCTGGAAGCTTAATGTTGAGTTGGTGACTCCAGCTTCTTTCTCCTGGGGGGTCACAAGATGATGATTTCATAGATACTGCCTGGTGCAAGGTGTCCAAACAGCAATAGAAAGGCATACGTATAACCAAACTGCAAGTGATAACCAGACCCAACTCTCCTCTACCTTGAAAAAAGCAGATTATAGTATACAAGATAGGAATTCCTATCCTATTTGAGATGAACTCTTTTCCGTACCTCTGTGCTCTGTGTCTGTGCATGAAGGCTCAGTCTTTAGAGGCACTCCCTCTAGTTGCAATTAGTACTGTCTTTCTGTGGAGTTTGGGTTAAAGACTGGTTGGGCAAGTGGAGGTTTCAGCGTATTTTTCACTTGGCTCATCAACCAGCATCAGTGAATATTCATTTTAGGGGGACAGTTCTAGGGAGTGAGACATTTTTGGGAGCAGAAGAAAACTCTGCTGATGTTTGGTCTTGGCAAGAATCTGAGCTGTGAAGGCAGTGGTCACTCTGTTATGCCAAGTGACAGCTCTGGAGGTATGCACTGTGAATGAGAAGGGAGAAGCAAAAATCATCTTGTGAAATATCTGCTGATTGTGCCCTACCCTTTGCGCCTGACTTTTCCTAGTTGTCCTGGTGCTAATACAGGAGCTATACCTTGATCCTCTCCTGGCATGAAAATGAAAACAAAGGTTTTTGTTGTTATTCCATTGCCCACTTCCCCCATGTTGTCTTTCCCTTGGCTGCTGCCTCCTCTGAGTCACACTGCTTCTTATCCTGAACACTTGACACCTTGAGGGTAGAATTTAGCATTTGGTTTTTACCTCCTAGAATATGCTGTTTGGTATGTGAGGGTTTCAGTACAAATGCTGCTGTCTATTTTTGTGCACTTAACAATGGAACCCAAACAAGAGAATGAAGCCTTGATACCAAAATTGGGAGAGAAAATGTGTCCATTTGGACCCAAAAAAAAAAAAAAATTTTTTTTTTTTTTGTTTTGATTTTGTTTTTTCATCTTAATATGTACCAGTGGCACTTAACCAAAAGATACAGTGATATAGCCATGTACTGTGGTTGGGACAGATACGGTCTCCTTGTCCTATAATGAAACCATTAGGATTTCCTTTATACATTTTCCTCAATTCATTGGTGTATAAGAGGCAAATTACATTTAGGCTTATCCTGCTTTAAAACCGTGATATTTGTCTTTCTCACTGCTACTTTCATGTTGCTTTCTAGAAAAAAAAAAAAATTCATTCCAAAATAACTAGGATCTGCATTTAGAACAAGAATTGTTATTTGTCCTGTCCTTTTCTTCAGTCTACAGAGAAGTTTCTGTGCTGCTTTTATACTTGCCATGGATGTAACCTAAAAAGTTTTGGCGTATTTAGGTCAGCCTAGCAGAACTTTTTTTTTTTTTTTTTTTTTTTTTCCATTTAAATGGAGCTGAATAATGGAGATTTTGTGCCTGGGAAATTCCTGAGATCATTGAAAAAGTAACAAACTCTTCCTTGTCTCTGATACATAAAATTCTTTTAACCATTTTCTCAGTCATTAAAAATTACTGCCAGTCATGAATGGCTTTTTAATTAACTTTACTTTGCACTTCACTCTACCTGTTTTCAGGGGGAGTAATGTTGGTAACATTTGGGGAGACTGTATCTGTCTATTTTGTGTGGCTGTTTTGAGGGACTGTCCCATCAGTGAATAAACTGCATGGCCTTGGAAAGAGATTCTGGGCTTGTGGCTCAGATACGTTCATCAAATACTCCTTTCAGAGCTGTTGTGGGTGTAAGTGACATGATGTGGCCAAAAATCCAAACTGTGCAGTTGCGTTGTGACAAACATGCAATGTGCTGTAAAAACTCAATACAGTTTAAATAAAATCTCTATATTAGTGCTGCTTTGTTGGGTCTTTTTATTCTTTTTAGTTCCTAAGTAAACATATTCATTGTTCTTTTGACCATGAAAAAAGACTAAAACATTAACCTCTCTCCTAACAATTTCCAATTTCAAACTCCCTTTTTTTTTTTTTTTTTTTTAATCAGCACAGCTGTTGTTGTATTTGAACTTACTGATTGGTTAGGGATTTATTTATTCATTTTTAAATTTTGTGGTGCTTGGGATGGAACCTACAGCCTCCTGCAAGCTTCGCAAGCATTCATTAGAGCTACATCCTCAACCCTGGATAGAGATTTATTCTTAAGGATTCTGTAGAATTCTATCCCATCTAATTGAGGTTACTCTTTAATGTTTGAAATGTTACCAGCTGGTTGGAAGCACATAGAATTGTACTTATATTCTAGTGATGCTCTTCTGCCAGGCACCTCTGTTCTCATCCAACCTTGAATACACTGAGCAAAATACTGGCTTAGAAGCATGTATTTTTAAGATATAAAATGCTACTATCTAAAAGATGAATTTATTAGCCGGTTGCGGTGGCGCACGCCTGTAATCCCAGCACTTGGGAGGCTGAGGCAGGAGGATCACGAGTTCAAAGCCAGCCTCAGCAATGGCAAGGCACTTAGCAACTCAGTGAGACCCTGTCTCTAATAAAATACAAAAAAGGGCTGGGGATGTGGCCCAGTGGTCGAGTGCCCCTGAGTTCAATCCCTGGTACAAAAAAAAAAAAAAAAAAAAAAGATGAATTTATTTACTTGGGATATTGCACCTACAACCCCACCATTATTATTTGGGAGGACCAGCAAATTCAGCAGTTGGTTCAAGTTAGAGTTATGCCCTTTGTTCTCAGGAACCCTGGTTCTGCCTTGCTCAACGCAGACCATCTGCAGTCTGAATCCCCACACACTAGCTGTGCTCAAGTACCCGACCCTTGGTGTTCCACGGTGGATAACTGGGCTTCTTTCTTTGCAGGACTTAGAACTCCCTGGTGGGCGGCGCTCCCCCCCCCCCCCCCCCCGAGCCCCGGAGCGGGGAAGTTTGGGGACACCAAGGAATGTGGCCTTCTCCCAGCCATGTCCCAGGCAGCTGCAGGCGTCGGGTGGCGCTGGCCTCGTGCAGCTTGGTGGGAGGGCCGGCTCGCGCCCTGTCGGCCGCGCGGCGGGAACTCGAGGCCCGATTGGCCGCGCTGGAGGGCACGGCGGGGACTCGTGCGCCAACGGTCCCGGGGTCCGTGGCGTCCGGGCGCTGGCAGGAGGGGGCAGGGCGAAGCGAAGGCCGAGGGGATCGAGAACGGGGTGGGAGAGCCAGGCTCGGCGGGGCGAGGCCCAGGGCCCGGGCCGGGGTGATGGAGGAGGCGCTGCTCTCCACCCCCATCAACCCCAACAACTTCCCCGCCAAGCTGTGGCGGTTGGTGAACAGCCCCCGGTACCGCTCGATCCGCTGGGACGGCCGCGGCGAGGGGCTGCTCATTGACCAGCCGCTCTTCGAGGCTGAGCTGCTCAGCCCCCCTGGGCCCGGGGCTGGGGGCGGCAGTGGCGCTGGGGGCAGTGGCGTGGGGGCCACTGGGGCCGAACCCGAGCTCTTCAAAACCACCAACTTCACCAGCTTCATCCGCCAGCTCAACCTCTATGGCTTCCGAAAGGTGGTGCTGGGTGGACCCGGCGCAGCGGGGCCAGGGCCTGGGCCAGGGGCCGGAGGACCGGCGGGCGACGGGCCACTCCACCACTTCCACAGCCCGCATTTCCGCCGTGACCAGCCGCAGTTGCTCGTGCACCTCAAGAGGCTCACCAGTGCCAACAAGGCCAAGCTGGCGGCCGGCCTGGAGGTGCCCTGCCGTCCACCCAACCGCTTCCAGAGGCTCCTCATCACGTCAGCCTCCGCCTCGGCCTCGGCCTCAACCTCCCCACTGCAGCACCAGGATCCGCCGCCCGCAGGACCCCGGCCAGAGCCGCCTGGTGAGTCTGGATGCCTGGGTCCTTGCCCTCCACGGGCACATGGGTAGCAGGGTGCCATAGCCAGAGAGCATTTCTGCACATCCTCACCTCGAAGGTATGGGAAGAGTGTTGGGAACCCACTTCACCTGCATCTTTCTGGCCCCAGCGCTCCAGTTCTTCCTATAGATTGAGTGCGTAAGCATTTAGCCTCTCTGTGTCCATTGGCAGCAAGAGGGACCTCTGCTTTAGGCATTCCCCCCCCCCACACACACACACTCTTCCCCAAGAGTTTGAACCTCAAGAATTTTCCAGCTTCCCAAAGCCCATAGTCATTTTCCTTCCCAGGACCCAGTTTCTCTACTGTGACCATCTAGAATAAGTAGTCCTGTGTGAAGCACAGGGACTGAAAGAAACCGAGAAGGGCCTGTATTGTTCCAGAAGGAAGCGGAGCGCAGTCACTCTTGAGTGCAGGTTAAGGCGACAAGGAACAAAGTCACAGCTAAGAAAACTTAGAACATTGTACAAATAAATGGAATGTGGCAAGTGGAAAAGGTACCTTGAATGGAAGTTTGTCCTTGAAGGGATATGCTACCTTTCACCTATTGACACATCTAAGAAATCTTGGAAGAAGTGGTATAACAGTAATAAGATTTAAGGTTCCAAATAATTTGTAGAATGGTAGACATTGTTTGTATCTCTTAAGGGCAAAAAATATAGAAGATTTACAAGATATTGTTCCTATGTAGAATGAGCTAAATATTTCTTTTGTTTCACTTAATGAGAGCTTGATGCTCATGACTTAAGTGTTATGGTTAGACAAGGCAAAAATGGTTTTCTTGTTTTAGTTAAAAAGAATTGTAGAAAGCACACATTATGGCCTTTGGATTTTTCACTACTAGCTACAATTCTTCAGCATTGAAAAGTCTTTGTGTAAATCAGCATTTAGAATAAATTCAGAAACCCTAGTGATAGAGAATTATTTTTATGGACTTGATATTCTTACCCTCTGCCAGGAAAGTGAAGTTGGCAATATTCCCTTTCTCTCCTAGTAAAGAGTCAGTACACTAGTAAAGAAGTAGTACAAGCGGGACGCTAAGAAAGCAATGAGAGTAATGAGAATTCACTACTCTCCTTCAACTAGGAGAATAACAGAAACATTTTCAGCATGTTATCATGGATTTAACATAGAGAAGTCTGGGTTATTTTTGAGTTGTGGAAAAAATTTAAGTATGCAAATAACACTGTGTTCAATTTTGCTTAGGCCCAGTACCAAGACAGTACTTTCTTAATTTGGAATTTAGAAGATAAGGGACCAGGTTTTGTGTCTGTGGAGTTTAGAAGATAAGGGACTAAGTTAGAGTTCTGTTGTCAACTTGGGGAAATAGCAGCGGCATAGGAATATTCTAAAGGAATTCTAAAGGAATATCAAGCCACTTCCAGGTGATGGCCATTGATTTCAGTGGAGAATTTTATGGGGAAAGACAGTGGAGACAATACCGTGGTGGACATTTGGCAGAATGTCTTGACATGGTCCTTTTTAGTTTTGTTTTGTTTTTCTTCCAGGTTGTGTCTCTAGTGGGAATAAGGAGAAAAGACTAGAAAATAATTCTTGGGAGAAATGGGATAACCACTTCAAACCAAGAAACATGTAAAAGAGCCAACTTTTGTTTGCCTTTGTATCTTTGATCTTGCTTGCTCACTTTATTTATTTATTTATTTATTTGAGGGGCACTGTAGATTGAACCCAAGGGTGCTTTACCACTGAGCTACATCCCCAGCCCTTTTTATTTTTATTTTGACATAGGTTCTCAATGAATTGCCCAGGCTGGCCTTGAACTTAAGATTCTCTTGCCTCAGCCTACCAAGTAACTGGAATTGCAGGCATGTGCCACCATACCCAGTTTCTCTAGTCTATCTTAAACCCAGTTGCAGTCTAAGGATAGAGTCCATTTTAATTAAAGAAATACAAAGAAAGCTTGTCTAAAATTTGATTTTATTCACTTATAATTCAGTTGTCAGCATTTTAAAGATTACTGTTTGTTGAAAATTTTAATTCATGTCTTCTCAGTGTAGGTAATATATTAATCTTCATATACCTAGGTGATTGTTATTTTCATGTTTTTTTTTTTTTTTTTTTTTTTTTTTGCCATTCTGCCTGTTGGCATGTGCAGAAGGATGTTAGTTGTGGATTGTCTACTTCACAGCCTTGGTTTACTAGGGAATTGTGTTTCTGATTGAGGTGTAATGTAATTCTGTTATAGATTCAAGAATACCAGCACAACTGTGTTTTGTTCTCTTTATATTTTGTAAGTCCTTGGATTTTTAAATTTTTTCCTCACCTAATTTTTATTCTACTTGAGTCTTACATTGATTATATGCCTGAGTCACTGCTGCTTCCTAGTTTCCATTTTGTTTTGTGTGTTCTACTTCAGTTTATGGTTTGAATATTCTTTTTACTGTAGAATCAGTAGAACTAAGACCTAGTTCTTTTATTTAGAGCCACTGAGCCAACTGTCTTGTTCACCTTCCAAGAATGTACTTGATAAGAAATGTGAAAATCCCATGTTTTTCCCTTTTTTATTCATCTGCTTTTGTTATTTTGTTTTTGGTGGCAGTTTATTTTCCAATATTTGTTAAAATGTTCTAAACTAAGTAGCAAGTCTGGGAAATAGATAATCTCTCTTTGCCTGGGCTCAACAGGAAAGTTTTGGGATTCTTCCCTGGGAATTGATTAGTTTCACTTCTAAAAAAGGAGTAGAATCTTTAAAAACAAAATCATTCTGCCCTACATTTCTAGAATTCTGGATTCAAACTTTGTCAAATATATCTTAGAGATAATGACACAGCTGGGCGCGCACGCCTGTAATCCCAGTGGCTTGTGAGGCCGAGGCAGGAGGATCGCGAGTTCAAAGTCAGCCTCAGCAAAAGTGAGGTGCTAAGAAACTCATTGAGACCCTGTCTCTAAATGAAATACAAAATGGGGCTGGGGATGTGGCTCAGTGGTCAAGTGCCCCTGAGTTCAATCCCCTGTACTAAAAAAAAAAAGTCAATGCTTTGTAAAGCTGGTCAGAATAGAGCCCTATGAGGTAACACTTAATAGAAGAATAACTAAGAGGTGAATATATTTCAGGACTTTGTTTTTTATTTTAAATATTTATTTGCTTTGGTTGTACACAATGCATTTATTTTTTTTATTTTTACGTGGTGCTAAGGATCGAACCCGGGCCGCGCATGTGCTAGGCGAGCGCTCTACCGCTGAGCCACAACCCCAGGCCAGGACTTTATTTTTTAAAAACAAAAGAATAATTTTCTAATCTTCATGGTATTGTTATGTTGTCAGTATTCAAAATAGATAATTGACCATCACTCAAGTTTATCATGATGGAAGTAGAATTTATATTTTAATTCATATATAAACTACAATTTGAGAAATCAAGGTAGAGAATTCTTTACTTTGCTGCTTAAGTTATTGACATTCTGAAAATTAATTCATAAGTTATCCCTGAAGAGGGTAGAAGAACTAGTGAGCTACTTGACTGTAGGCACCATGTAGTTTTATCACGTGAAGATACATCCAAGGAGAAATCAAATGGGGGTAATTTGAGACACCTAGAAATACCTGTTGTCAAGAGTAACAATTTTTTTTAGGAAAATAAAGGATTGTCAGTGGCAAGTTCGAAGTGTGCATACATATGGAATTACTAGTCAAATAGCATCATAAAAACTACTTTTGGGGGCTGGGGATGTGGTTCAGTGGTAGAGCACTTGCCTAGCACGTGTGCGGCCCGGGTTCGATCCTCAGCACCACGTAAAAATAAATGCATTGTGTACAACTAAAAGCAAATAAATAAATATTTTTTAAAAAACTACTTTTGGTACTTTGAAGGAATAGTTGTTTTAAAGAGATGTCTAATTAGAATATATTCAGTCTTCTGAACTAGGATTTTTATTTCCCCCATTACATGAAGAGCTCTTGATTTCTAGGCCTCCAGAATTGAATGGTTTCTAATCTAATTATTTGGAAAAGTAGAGTTTTGGGGGAGGGAGGGCACTGAGAATTGAACCCAGCGCCTTGCACATGCTAGGCAAGCACTCTGCCATTGAGCTATATCCTCAGCCATTTTAAAATTTTCATTTTGAGACAGAATCTCACCCAGGCTGATCTTGAATTTGCAATCTTCCAGCCTCAGTCTCCTAAGTAGCTAGGATTACAGATGTGCACCACCATGCCTGGCTGGAATATTTGAGTATCATCTTTCAACATGTAGTTTAGGACTTAAGTAGCACGTAAGTTAGATTTTCCCTCTGTTTTACAGATTTAATAAGTTGAAATTAATTTTTAAACCACACAATTTTAGCACAGAACTTTATTTTTATTTTTTTGATATTGGGGATTGAACCCAGGGGGGCACTTAACCACGGAGCCACATCCTCAGTCCTTTTGTATATTTTATTTAGAGACAGGGTCTTGCCAAGTTGCTTAGAACCTCACTAAGTTGCTAAGGCTGGTCTTGAACTCACTATTCTCCTGCCTCAGCCTCCCAAGTTGCTGGGATTAAGGGCATGTGCCACCACACCAGGGACAAAACTCTTAAGGAATAAATTAGGCTAACTTTGTTTATATACAAGAATCATGATCTGTAAAATAAGTTCAGCCTACAACATTTATATTTTTCCTTATTACATACTGTTGCCATCTCTCTTTCTTCCTCACGTTTTCACTTTCTACTTTACTAGATAAGGGAAATAATTATGTGCATGAGAATCTTTTGAACCTGGACATGTTTTAACAACTCTCCAGATGATTCAGATGTATACCAGTGTTGAAGGCCACTGAGATCTGGGAAGGGTCACTACTAGAGAACCCCCCCCCCAAAAAAAAAAAAAAAAAAAAAACGAGGGAAAATGATGGGTTGATTTAGTTTAGTGGGTGAAGAAAACTAAGTCAAACTCTTCAAGCCTGATTTTCTTATTTATTTATTTATTTATTCTAATTGGGTATATATGACAGCAGAATGCATTTTGATTTATTATACACAATTGCAACACAACTTTTCATTTCTCAAGCCTGATTTTTCTTCAGTTTTTTTTTTTTTTTTTAATTGAAAGGGAGAAAAGAATGTTACATTTATCTTCTTTTTAATTTTTTAATTTTTGGTACTGGGGATTGAACTTAGGGGCACTTGACCATTGAGTCACATCCCCAGCCCTATTTTGTATTTTATTTAGAGACAGGGTCTCACTGAGTTGCTTGTGTGCCCCACTGTTGCTGAGGCTGGCTTTGAACTCAAGAGCTTCCGGTCTTAGCCTCCTGAGCCTCTGGGATTACAAGTGTGCGCCACGGTGCCCCAGCTCATTACATTTATTTTTGGCTCATGTTATTATTTATTCTACACAATTTTTATGTATATGATAGAGTGCTTATTTTTCTGATCATTAAAAAGGTTCCCCTAAAAGGTTTGAAAGAATGAATCGAAAACTTCTAGGGAGTAGTATACATTTTAGAAAAATCTGGGTCAGTCAATTGAGGTAAAAAGTAATATGATATGGCTGGGGGCTGGGGTTGTAGCTCAGTGATAGAGCACTTGCCTTACACACGTGAGGTACTGGGTTTAATCCTTAGCACCATATTAAAAAAAATAAAATAAAGGCATTGTGTCCATCTACAGCTAAAAATATTTTTTAAGAAAGATAATATGGCCAGGGGTGGGATTGTGGCTCAGTGGTAGAGCGCTTGCCTGGCACGTGCGCGGCCCGAGTTCGATCCTCAGCACCACGTAAAAATAAATGCATTGGGTACAACTAAAGCAAATAAATAAATATTTTTTAAAAAGAAAGAAAGAAAAAAAAGATAATATGGCCAAATCATCTATAAAAGGGTTTAATATGAATGTTTTATTTAACCTTTGATTTAATGTTGTTAGAGTTTACATCTTATGACAGTAATTTGAGAACCAAACAAAAGGTTATTTGTTTATTCTTTCAGCATCATATGTACAATCCCATATTCTGGATTCTGAACTTGCTTTTGCCAAAACTAAGCTTCTGTTGTGTTAAACAGCTGATAGGTGAAAAAGTATTTTTAAAAATTGTTGAATCTTTTTTTAAATGTCATTCTATTTTTATACCTTTAATTAATTAATTAATTAATTAATTTTTTATGTGGTACTGAGGAGCGAATTCAGTGCCTTATACATGCTAGGCAGGCACTCTACCACTGAGCTACGATCACAGTCTCTATTTTTTTTGACCTTTGGTTTACTATGTCTGGTGGTTTAATGTAAAATTAGTAAATGTGCTCTTCCTCTTTTATGCAGGACCAGTGGCTGTAGGACAATTTCACCGGTCATTCCGGCGAGATAGTTTGTCTCCTTATTCCTACGTATCAGCTTCATCCCACAACCACAGTACTTTCCCTCTGAAAGGTTTAGATCGGACCCCGATTCCTCCAAGAACATGGCAGAACTCCCTTGGAATGCACCCTGGACAAGTGGACACATCTCCTACTTTTTCAGATAAAGGGGTTCCATTTCCTGTACTGCAGAGGTTTCCAACTGAGGTTACCTATACACTGCAGCCCAGTGCCACATCTGTACATGTTCAACAAGGCCCTCAAACAATGGTCAGCTCCTCCCAAAAATATAGTAACTACACACCCTCAGCGCAGTACTCCCAAGCCTACTATCCAACAGGTATGAGAAGTTTAAGTTCACTGTCTTCTATTAATTCTATTAAGGTAGTTTATAATCATATTTATATTTTAATTGCGTTTTAGTCTCTGTGTGCTTCAACACAGGTAGTATGAATATTCAATTAAGAAATGGCAAAGATTTATTAGCAAGAAATATTTTAAAACAATACATAAAATTTTATTGTGTTCTTAAGGATTGTGAAAATTCTGTTGATGCATAAAAAGGGTATGTTTTTAGTGAAACCTTTTGTATCCTCAAAATGTGTTCTAGTTTTAAAATTAAGACAGTATTCTGGAAACTTGCTTTAATGTTTTATTTTTAAAAATATATTTTGTATGTGATATGTTTTATATCTTAATATCATAGATGAAGTTTCATAGTGAAATTATTTTAATCTCAGTATAAAGTTTAATAAAAAACCATGCTCCCTGAAAAATTAAATTCTTCAGTATAACATGGTGAATAGTAAAGTCCCTTCAATATTCATGATAGCCAAATAAGAACTGGGGAATAACAGCTGGAGAAACTGACAATAGCAACTGACCTGGAATTCAGCCAAGACATTGAGGATATGCTGGTAGATCCCAAGCCACTAACTGGGAATCCTTATAAAAGTAACCATGTATCTTGCTTCTCAGAAAAGAAAAAAAGAATTTTAATATACCTTTTTGCAAGATAATGGTCTTACATTTATTTCAAATTATTTTCTACTTTGAAGAAACACCATAGCAGTGTTATGTGTTTTATCATGTAATATACTTTACACAGAATGATGAAATGGGGCTATAGAAGGGTCAGGGCCTTCAGAAAAGACCAGAGGAGAAACAGGGCATTCCTTTGCCCTACAAATTAAGAATCTAGAAGCATTAATTTCCCCAGTTTTATAGAACTGTGATCAATCTCTGGAAGTATTTTGTTAGAGCATTTCTTCCAAGAAGTACTTAACAAATATTAAAGTAAGTGAAAGGAATGTAAATTAGGAAAGGGAATTAGGTAATTTGTTGCCATTAAAAGTTATAAATCTGGTGCCTGTTCTATTTGTAATAGTACTTAATATTTTCTAGCTGTTAATATTCAACTATGTATTATAAATGTGGTGCCTGTTATATTTGTAATAGTACTTAATATTTTCTAGCTGTTAATATTCAACTATATACTTTTATTATGGACTTAATGCATTCTACCTAAAAGTAGAAGTAAAAAGGATTGCTTTGTTTTCCGAAAATATTTAAGGTTACAGATATTAAAATAACAAAACTAGAATTTAAATTAATCTGGGTTCTATAGCTTTTTAGAGCTGCTGTTCTTTTGGTGGATGGAGTTGAGAAGGAAAAGGGGAAGTAAATTATATGGAGTAAGGATGATATAGAACTTTTAATCATTTTGCCTATTAGAAAATAGGAAAAAAAATGGTTGTCTTATGTAGAAATCCTTTATGCCTGATATTTTCCCAAAATTTCAGCTACTACTTTGAAGAAAAGAAAATTATGTAATCTTTAAAAATAGAAGATGACTAATTTCATGTTTATAAGTTATGTATCTTAAGTACAGCAATAAGTGGGGGTTGGATTTTTATTACTGGAGAGTTTGATCTAATACTATAATAAATTAGGCATTGCTATCAAAGTTCTTATTTTGCCCGCATTCCATGTATGCATAGAATACAGAAAGGCAGACTTTGTCTTTCTTGATTTACATTTCATTTCTCTTAATCCCCTCCTTTCAACAATAAATGTTTCCTTTTTGTGGGTTGGTTTTTTTGTTTTTTTGTTTTTTAACTACTAAAGACTCAGAAGCTTCTGGAGAGTTGGAATTCGGAAGGACTGTAGCAGAGAGGTGTAGAAATGTGCTCTGACCTTCCAATTTGGAATTTTGGAGGTATTTCCCTTTGGAAATATTAGATAGGGTGGCTGGGTGTGGTTATAGTCTGAATGTTGTTTCTCTGGGAAGTTTCTCTTCTAAGTTCCAGGCAACCCTCATAGAAACTCCTAGTTCTAAATTTTATGAGAATTGCTTACAACACCAACAACCACATCAGTTAATGTTATTCATCCATTGTAGAAATGCTATTTGTTAAATTATGATGATCTTGGATATATTATTGAAAAAAAATATTTTATTTTAACTTGGTTGTAAACTTATAAATTGAAAGTCATTTCCAAAAGTTCAGTGTAAGGACTAGAAAGGAGACATTTTAAAAAAGAGCAAGTGGGCTGGGGATGTAGCTCAGTGGCAGAGCACTTGACTAGCATGGTTGAGGCCTGAGTTCCAGCTCCAAGACTAAAGGAGAAACAAAAACAGTTTTTGTAGTATATAGCACTTATAAAACAGAATCTTGTGTTTTTTGAATTTTTATTTTATTGGTCTTTTTTAATAGGGACTTAAAGTTTCTGAGATTATAAGAATAAGAAATCTCATGATAACTTCTAATACATAGAATAGTTCTCTGATAAAAGGTAATACTACTTTGAACATTCAGAATATTATGTAAATAAAAAGTTGTTCTGTCTTTCTTCTCCTGCTATGGAGAAGAAAGTACCATAAAAATAATTTACAAGTATTTAATTCCTCCAAATTATGGGTGAAGAAAGTAAAAACTAATGAGTAATCTCACCAATATTTGTTGAGGCCTATTTAGGAACTTCATTACAAATAAATTCCGCAAAATTACATTGAATATTGGCTCTCAGAGGCAAGATGGCTATCACTCAGATTCATCTAAATTATAACAAAAGGACTCATTTTGGAATAATGGTTACATCCCAGACCTTTCCAAATGAACTATTTGATTTGAGGTTTCAATCAAGTTTTAAAACAACACTCCATATACAGATTTGTTGTGTTAAAAATAAGCTTAGATCTGGTCTTCAAATAGTGTAACTAGTAAATTTTGAATTTTTAAAAAAATATTTATTTATTTACTTTAGTTGTACACAATGCAATGCATTTATGTTTACGTGGTGCTGAGGATCGAACCTGGGCTGCACACGTGCGAGGCGAGCGCTCTGCCGCTGAGCCACAATCCCAGCCCAGTAAATTTTGAATTTTATATTTAATAAATTATTAATTTCTCTAGTAAAGCCAAACTCTTGAGACTAAAGAATTGCCATTGGACTGACTCATGAAATGACTCATCAGAATCACCTTTTACTTCTTGTCCTTCTCTGAAAGTGTCAGTTTTCTTAGCCTAGCTTGTTTACATTTTTTCTGTTTTTATCACTCCCTCAATGACAAAGTATCCTTTATCCAGTATTAGCTGACTCTTTTTAGTCTTGCCCTATCTAGAATTCAGTTTTCCCTCTGATGTTATTTTCATTGTGCCACTATAATTTAATTTCCCTCTTTTATTAAAAAAATTCATTTTAGACCTTTTTATTTTACTCATTCTCCACTATGTATTTGAGTATACATTCATATTCATAAATTAATATTTACATATAGAGATCTGAATTTTGTGTGTGAGTGTGTGTGTGTGTGTGTGTGTGTGGTACCGGGGATTGAACTCAGGGGCACTCGACCACTGGGTCACATCCCCAGCCCTTTTTTGTATTTTATTTAGAGACAGGGTCTCACTGAGTTGCTCAGTGCCTCGCCATTGCTGAGGCTGGCTTTGAACTCGCGATCCTCCTGCCTCAGCCTCCCAAAGTGCTGTACATATAGAGATCTGTATTGAGGAATCTTTTTCTTTAGTATAATGCTGAATTAGCTCAAAATTGACTTTTCCTCCTTTAGTTACATTTTAAGTTTTCACAGCAGTGATTAAGAAATTATAGCTGCCATTAATATCATAATTTATTTAACAAATACATAACAATCACTATGACAAGGCACTCTTCCAAATACTTTTCAAATATTCATTCATTTAATCCTTATAGTTACCTTATAAGATAAGTAGTATAATTATCCTCATTTTATAGATGGGGAGACTGAGACACAACTATTAAGTGACAGACTGGGAAAGAAACACCTGTAGTCTGATTCAGTAGTGCTTTCTTTTGGCCACTGTGTTTTGTTGCCTGACTGCTTGCCTCTCATGAAGGGTCTTTTAGGTTTTTTATCTTTTTTTTTTTTTTTTTCTTCAGGGAATCTTCTAGTGTTATTCCCAAATAAGGTAGATAGTCCAGAAATTGATGATAGATTTACACTTGTCTCTTTCTGGTGGTGGTGTGACGGTTCTGGATTATTGATTCATTCTGTCCAGACAGAGGGAACATACTCCAGTTGCCAGAGTGAGAGGTCTAGTTTGGTAGCTCTGGGGAGAGGAGCTACCAAACTAGACCTCATTTCGTTATCTCCCACACCTAGCATAGTGTTTGACTGTATTGGGCCCTTAGTAAATAATTTATTGAATGGAATGAACTAGCTCTAGTCCCAACTTTGCAGTTAATCTTCTGATATGACTTTCAGTGGATTATTTCACCTAAGCCTCAAATTCCTTTCCTATATAGTGTGGCCTTGATACTTTGGGTCAAACTAAATGAATTAATGAATAAAAATAGATTTTGTGAAATTTGAAATACTATTTACATGTAAGATATAAAATATTTTAAATCTTTTTAAAATGAGCCTAGATATTAATACTTATTGGCTAAGGACTGGGGTTGTGGCTCAGTAGTAGAGCGCTTGCCTAGCTTGTGTGAAGCACTGGGTTCGATCCTCAGTACCACATAAAAATAAATAAAATAAAGGTATTGTGCCCATCTTAAAATTAAAAAAAAAAATACTTTATGGGCTGAGGCTGTAGCTCAGCAGTAGTGCACTTGCCTGGCATGTGTGAGGCACTGGGTTCAATTCTCAGCACCACATATAAATAAATAAAGGTCTATTAACAACTAAAAAAATATATATATGCATATATATATGTATGAAAACATAATTTTTAAAATAATACTTTATGGGCTAAATAATTTATAAGAATATATACTTTCCCCCGAGGTACACATGATATTTTTGTTGAAAAATATATATCCTATCATTTTTTAAAATGTTTCCAAATTGGAGCCGGGCGCGGTGGCGCACGCCTGTAATCCCAGCACTTTGGGAGGCTGAGGCAGGAGGATCGCGAGTTCAAAGCCAGCCTCAGCAATGGCGAGGCACTTAGCAACTCAGTGGGACCCTGTCTCTAAATAAAATACAAAAAAAGGGCTGGGGATGTGGCCCAGTGGTCGAATGCCCCTGAGTTCAATCCCTGGTAACCACACAAAAAATGTTTCCAAATTGGTCTTTGAGCAAAAAGGGTTGCTTATTATTGTTTTAAAGTATATTTAAATCTTTTTTTGGGGGGTAGGGTATGACCCAGGGCCTTGTGCATGCTAGGCAGAGGCACTGAGTATACCCTACAGCCTAGTACATTTAAATTCTAAAGGTTTGATCTTTAGGCTTGTAATCCTGTATAATGTACATGAACAAATATAGGATATGGAGTTATAATGGTTTTCCAGCACTGCTACTCTTTTGCACAGGTAACCTATATTGTCAATTTCTCTGAAAAAAAAATCTTGATTTTGTGCTTGTATAAAAGAGGAACTTGGAACTAAATAAAGTAGCCTTTTTTCTTTCTTTCTTTCTTTCTTTCTTTCTTTCTTTTTTTTTTACCTGCCTAAAGAAACAAAGTGAAAGCAGATTTGCCTTTTTCATTGTTGTAAAATATCCATAACATAAAACTTAACATTTTAACTGTTTATTTTGTGTGGCATTAAATACATTTGCCATCACCAGCCTGAATCTCCATAATTTTTTATCTTCCCCAACTGAAACTTTGTACCCCTTAAACACTAACTCCCCATTCTTCCCTTCCCCACTCAGGGAAATCACCACTCTACTTTCTGTCTCTATGAATACTGTAGCTGGGAACCTCATATAAGAGAAATGCTGTAACATTCATCCTTTTGTGTCTGGCATATTTGACTTAGTATAATGTCTTCAAGGTTCATCTACATTGTACTATGTATATGTGTCAAAATTTCCTTTTTAAAAGGCTGAATGATAATGCTTTGTATATATGTACCACATTTTGTTTATCCATTTTCCTGCTGAAGGACACTGAGTTGCTTCCACCCTCTGGAAATATTGTAAATATTGCTGCTAGGAACATGGATGTACAAATATTTTTTCACTTCTTTCACTTTTTGCATTGTATTCACTTCTTTTGGGTATGCAGATGCACTTAGAATTGTAATGGGGTTATAGCCCAGTAAACCTATCATAAGTTGAAAATATCATGTAAAATTAGCATACCAAAATATCATCGCTTAGTAATACAATACATTGAAGAGTATTGGTTGTTTACCCTCATAATCCAACTGTGGCTCACTGCTGCTGTCCAGCATCTCAAGAGAGAGAGAATGGTACCTTATGTCACTAACTCAGAAAGAGATCAAAATTTAAAAATCAATGTCTGTTTTCTACTGAATGCATATCCCTTTTGCACCATTGTAAAGTTGAAAATTTATAAATGAAACCATTGTACATCAATGACTATATGCCCCAAAGACCTTTTCTTTACCTCTCCATACATGTTTGAATTCTAGTTGCTATAGTAACTTATCTTGAAATTACATTTACTATTAAATTTTCTGTTTCATTCAAGCACTTATATTACTGGGCATTTTCTCACTGTTAACACTGTGCTATCCTGGAGGAGATTCAAATCCAAAACAATTATATACTTGAAATTACTTCTATAGGATAAAGTGTACAAACTTGTTTGCCTCACCTGTGATCAGAGTAATAATTCTGAGTGATTCTGGCTTTTGTATTACTCAGAAAAAAATTTTAAATGTCATCAATGCTTATATTTGAAATGAATTTCTGTTCATTTACACCTTTCCTTCCATATAATTTAATACCTTAATTAAACACTGCCTTCATGAAGACCCCAAAAGATCTTTATGCAGATGAATGTCTTAGCACATAGTGATACTCAATTTTATAATTGTTAGTGCTTTCATAATGCACAGATTAATTTTTTTAAATAATTAAGAAGTGACAATTTTTTTAAACCTTTATTTATGTGGTGCTGAGGATTGAACCCAGGGCCTCACACATGCGAGATGAGTGCTCTACCACTGAGCCACAACCCTAGCCCCCACAGATTAATTTTTTACATATTAGGCACGTATTAGGTTTCCATACCTAGGTTTTTCTATTAGCAAACTTTTTAATATTTTGCTTTGTTTTATTGGCTATACAAAGTGGAACTGTACTGGTAAGGAAGTAGCCATTGAGGAATATTTTGGATAGAAATCTATTCAAGTCCTCCTTTTCTTCATACAGGTAATTTTTACTTTTCATTTGTTTCTGGAAATTTTAACAGACATTCACTGTTTTGCTGTTTTCTTACATACAAATGAGCTATCAACTATATATTAACATATTCTCCATTGAGTGTTGTAGTTTATTTCTCCAATAAATTTATTTTAAAGAACATTTCATAGCCGGGCGTGGTGGCGCACGCCTGTAATCCAGCACTTTGGGAGGCTGAGGCAGGAGGATCTCGAGTTCAAAGCCAGCCTCAGCAATGGCGAGGCACTTAGTAACTCAGTGAGACCCTGCTTCTAATAAAATACAAAAAAAAAGGGCTGGGGATGTGGCCCAGTGGTCAAGTGCCCCTGAGTTCAATCCCCGGTACCAAAAAAAAAAAAAAAAAAAAAAAAAGAACATTTCAACAGCTATTCAAAATGTGTAATCATTATATTCAGAGCATTAAAATATCAGAAGAAACAAATATAGGCCTATCATTGATTTATTTGTAATGAAACACTACTTTTCTGTACCCGGATGAAATGAAAACCTGCAGCTCTTAACTAAATCTTTTCCTGACACCAGGGGGTGCTAGGTCTTTTCTTAGTTAGAATTCCAGGGGGAAAAAGTTTTTTTTCCAGTTTTGGCATATTCTGCAGATCCTGCTTAGTGATTAGCTATTTGGATTCTCAGGACATTTTTGCTTTTTTTTTTTTATGTTTATTTATTTGCTTTTAGTTGTACACAATGCAATGCATTTATGTTTACGTGGTGCTGAGGATCGAACCCGGGCCGTGCATGTGCTAGGCAAGCGCTCTACTGCTGAGCCACAACCCCAGCCCTATTTTTGCTTTTAAATACCTTTGGGAAATAATATTCAAACCCAAAACATTTTAATTGGGTATTTGAATAACTCCCAACAATCAAGTGTAGGTATCTGTTTTCCTAACTTGCATTGGAAGTGACAATAGCTAGAGTTCTATATATCGATCTTAATAATAATATGGCCTTTGTGTGTGTGTGTGGTACTGGGGATTGAACCCAGGGATGCTCTGTCAGTGAGCTACATCCCTAGCCCTTTTTCCGTTTTTACTTTGAGACATGGTCTCACTAAGTTACTTAAACTGGCCTTGAACGTGGGCCTCCTGCCTCAGCCTCCTGAGTCACTGGGGTTACAGGTATGCATTGTGGCACCTGACCCTTTCTGGATTTTTTAAATCACTAAAATTATTAAGAATCATATAATCCAGAGAAGATCAACACACATATTTATATCTGAATTTAGGATTCTGTCAACTATTTCAATTTTTTCTTTCTATGTGCAAAATTTAGTGCCTTAAATTGCACATGATATGATGTAAAAATATTTATTTCTAGTACACCTTTATGTTGCTGCCTGAAGCGATGGCCGCTTGGAGCAACGAAGCCGCGGGAAGAAGTTCAGAGGCAAACTGGAGACAAACAGCTTTTTATTCTGATAACTTTTCTCTCTGGCTCTAACAACGACTAACACTCGCCGCACACACCACCAAAATGGCGCTGACCCGATCAGCAATCTCGGCCAAGTCACTCGAGATCCCGGGACAAGTCCCGTGAGACTACGGAAGGCGACAATGCCCAAATCTCCACGGCTCATAGTCAACCGCAATTCAAGCCATCTCCCCAAACAGGGCTCCTGCACCTTTATGAACATCTGACATTTTAAAAATCAGTAGTCAATAATGGAGCATTTCAATTAATTTGTTCTTTTTAGCTATACATGACAGTAGTGTCAATTTTTATACTCCTCAGGCTAATTTGCTTTCTAAGATTAAGGAATAAGATTATTTAGTATTTTTTCCCTCTTCTTTTGCCATGCTGGGGATTGAACCTAGGACCTGTGCATGATAGCCAAGTGCTTTACCACTGAGCTACATCCCCAGCTACTTAGATTTTTTTTTTTTTTTTTTGGTACCAGGGATTGAACTCTCACGGGTGCTTAACCACTGAGCCATAAACCCAGTCCCTTTTTGTTTAATTTTTATTTTGAGACAGGATCTCATTAAGTTGCTTAGGGCCTTGCTAAGTTGTTGAGGCTGGCTTTGAACTTGCAATCCTCTTACCTCAGTCTCTATTTAGTAATAATATTAGCACAGTCACAAGTAAAACGTGGAGATAAAAGGGTAAAGTTGCCATTTTATGATAAAGACATCTTTAAATATATTATCAAGTGGAGTTCTATTAAATTAAATTTTTGCTATTAAAATTTTACATTTTAGGAAGAAGGAAAGCTTAGGGGGAAGTGCTGTGTTATATAAAGAGCATATGTTTTGGAGTTTGGTTACTGGCTCTGTCACTATCAGTTGTGTGACTTTTGGCAAATTAGATATTAATTTGAGTTTTATTTCCCTTATTGTATAAAGTAATGGTAATACTTCATATAATTGTTGCTTGAAGTGATATATGTAAAGCATCTACCACTGTGCCTGGAGCATGGTAGGTACTCAATACATACCGTCCTCTGTTTACTCCAAAGGTGTGATGTTATAACTGATTCTCATGTGTACTGGAGAGTCTCTCTCTGGAAAAGAGGAGACTCAACCTATTAAGACTGCATCTGTAAGTATAACCGTTCCAGTACAAAGAATCGATCTTTTCATGGTGTCCTAACTATAAAGAGAAAGTTTGGAAAATGTATTTTTGGGTTCCATCCCCAACACCACAAAAAATAGTCTCTTTAATTAAAATCATAGCTGCTTTCATTGATTGCTTACTGTCTTCCATTACTATCCTAAGTGCTTTGTGCATATTAGCTCATTCATTCTCCATAACTACCATATTAGGTAGAGTCTATTATTATGCTTATTTCAATAGGATGCAGAAACTGAGACCCAAAGAAGTTAACCATGCTCAAATTTACACAGCTATTAAATTGTGGAGCTCAGCTCCAAAGTCAAGCAGTCTGGCTCTAGGATCTGCATTCCTAACCATTTGCCTAAATGGTTAAAACATTTTTTGCATGTATTTCTACCAGATGCATTGTTTAATGATAGAAACATTTGGAGAATATTTTATACTTATTTTACTCTTTTAAAACATTCCCCCCTTTAAATGGTTGTTACTGCTAAAGTGATTGAAACAATTATTTAGGAATTCCGCATATATTCTGATATTTTCAATAAACTAAAATTACTTTCAATAAGAAATGTTTGATTAGAAAGGTAACAAAATATTTAGGTGCTAAATAAATCACTTATAAAAGTAGACATGACCCTTTTAAAGTTTATGAAAAAGTTTATTATATGATCATGATATTTTCAACAAAAAAAGCACCTGATTGGACTAAATACATTTTTTTTAGACACATGAAGGAAGCTCTTCTTTGGACTTCTTTTTCCGGATCAAAAGAGGGCAGTGCCTTGAATGGTGTAGAGATTTATTTTGGTTGATGGCTTGTCTGTGTTTAAATTTGTTGCAGCTGTTCTACAGTGCTGCTCTCCTTCTACCCACATGGATGCTCTAAGTAGTTGTGTCACTCCCACTGCCTCTTCCTATGCACACTGCAACTACTTCCAGGTAAGATTTGTGGACAAGATGTGTTTCATGTGCAATATTATTAACTTTGCCAATTTCGAAGTGTAATTTTAATATTAATGAGGCAGCCAGAGATAAGCTTGGGTTATGGGCTTAGTTTTCTCAGTTCTAAATACATTTTTTGGTACCGGAGATTGAATTCAGGGGCACTTAACCACTGAGCCATATCCCCAGCCCTATTTTGTATTTTCTGTAGAGATAGGGTCTTACTGAGTTGCTAAGTGTCCCGCCGTTGCTGAGGCTAACTTTGAACTTGCTGTCCTCTTGTCTCAGCCTCCAGAGCCGCTGGGATTACAGGTGTGTGCCACTGCATTGGCTTCTCAGTTCAAAATAAAAGAGGATTGATAGGAATGATGTTTGAGTATTCTTCTCGGCCAGCACTGCTGAATATAGTAGCTACTAACACATGTGGCCTTTTACATTTAAATTATTTGAAATGGGGTGAAATTTTAAAATTCATGTATTCATCATCCTAGCCACATTTCAAGTACAATAGTCTTATATGACTTGTGGCTCTCAAATTGTTCAGCACCAAAATAGAACACTCCTATTATTGCTGAAAGGTATTTTATATGCTGAAAGTGCTATTGTACACTTTTTATGAAAACCAGATAACTCTAAAAGTATATGTTACCAAATGACAGGTTCTTCCAAGATGGTGTAAATAATAGGACTTTTTCTTTAAGAAGAAAGGAAGAATGATGTCAAAAATAAGAATATATATATTAATAAATAATTAAACATTTGTATGAAGATTCTTATATCCTCATACATTTATATGGATATGTATATATAGATACACATGTATGTATATGAATATGTCTTAAAGATATAAAGTTAAATGCACAGCTATTCTGGTCTGTTGTTTCATTATTGAAAATAATCTCAGGAACCAAAGGACATTGATATTCCATCCATTTTTTCCCCCAGATCATTTGGAGCAGAATGCAGTACCTCCCCCTATTCTGTAGAAGGATTGGTGGACTTATGAGCATCTTGTGTTTGCCATTTTCTTACTGTATTCCTAAGACAGTGTAAAATAATGTTTTGTCTATACGTCTTTATGGAAGAATTTGGTATATAGACATTCGATCAGCAAATGGGTATTTAGATATTATAGCTTTTTGCTTTTGTGAACTTGAACCCTGAGAATTAGTGATTTACTCCAGTATTAAACTTAGTATAATGGCTGACATATAGTAGATACTAAAAAAAATATTAACAATACATTTGAAGCTGCCATTGCTGAAAAGTAGATTAGCATTCAGGTTTTCTTAGTGATCTTTAAGTTTATAATTTATATGTGCTAAGCATTGGTGAGCCTAAATATTGTTTCTTTCCTCCTTAATCTCGTATTTGATTTTCTATCCAAACAGTCCTATTTTCTCTTTTCCCAGAATCCTCCAATGCAATCTTCTTATCCAGTTGAATTTTTGCCTTCTAATTGGCCTTGCAGTGCTACTGATGAAAATAAAAAGACGGAAGTAAACCTAGAGGCTGTCTTTCAGATAGTAGATGAGTTGCATTCCTCCCCTAAATTGGAGATGGTAAAGGTGGAGCCTGTTGAGAATCAGTGCCCAACATCTCAGTCTAACAGAGGCCAACATATCCTAGCTAATTCAAACAACAGTAATCCATCGTCCACAAGTCAGGCTAGCCAGCTGGAGCCACTTACTCCTGTAGGCTCAGATATTACATCTTTTGTGGTTGGAACAGAACAAGCAATTACCTGCTCTCTACCACAGTCACCTGAGTACATCTATACCATCCACACAGCTCAGCCTGTGGAAAATAGCACAATGCAGGATTCTGCAGCCATCCAACAAGCTCACGTCAAACTGAAGGAGCAGCTAAGTCATAATCCATCTCCATCTTCAGTAGTATTTGTGCAGGAAGGGCTACCCTTCAACACACACCAGGTAAGAGGGCAAATAAAAGAATTCTAATAAAGTTCAAAGTATGCAATGCTTCTCGTTAAAGACTCTTCTAGTGGAATTTGTCTAAATTTTATTTGGGTTTAATACCAGTTTTATTTCACTTTCCTAAAGTATTATGTCCCTGTGGTTCTGCACGAAAGATTCATAAAGAAGTTACCTTAACCCCTAGACGACATCTTACTATTGTTATGGTCTGAAGTGGCAGACTGGGCATTAAAACTTGTTTTCATATTAAAATTATCCTTTGAGTTTTGCTTCCTATTTTAATTTGGAGGGACTAGATATGCCTACTATGGAGTGGTTTTTTTGCCAGATGATATGAGTATGAGGACTTTTCTAGTTATTTGTAGATGGAGGCAAAGATGTGGTTGGAGGTCTTTTCTTACCATTTTTTTTTTTTTACAGCATCACTGCATTTGAATAATGAGTATATTGTGTTCAAACTTCTTACTACTGCTTGCATTCCTAAAGCAGATTTCTGACTGTAGTTTGAGGGACATATTCTGAAGGTGGAGGTTAATTCCTTTATTATTGTTAGTATATGACCAGAAAATGAATAAGCTTTGATTCTAAATAATTAGTAAGAATAACTCATCAAAAGTATATCCAAACTAAAGTCATCTTGTGAATCAACTTATTTTTTTTCTGACTTTAATTTTTGTATGGATCTTAGCCTGATAAATGTTTCTCATTTTGGAATTTTTTCTTTTTTTCTTCTCTGTGTGTGTGTGTGTGTGTTACTGGGGATTTTTTTTTAAATATTTATTTACTTTAGTTGTACACAATGCAATGCATTTTTATGTTTACGTGGTGCTGAGGATCGAACCCAGGCCGCGCACGTGCGAGGCGAGCGCTCTGCCGCTGAGCCACAACCCCAGCCCAACTGGGGATTAAAGTATGAAGTACTAGGGCTTCATACTTGCTAGGCAAAAGCCCTATTACTAAACCCCCAGCACCTTCTTTTTTTTTTTTTTTTTTTTTTTTTTTGAGATAGGGTCTTGCTATGTTGCCCAATCTGGCCTGAAACTTGAACCTTCTGAGTAGCTGGGATTACAGATGTGTGTCACCAATGCTTGCTGATTTTTTTTTTTCTTTTAATAGGACTGAGAATCTTTTCACTGTTAGACATTCCCAAGATAACTTTTGGTGTGTTTTGTTTGCAGTCTTTTTTTTTAGTTCTAATTTTAGATCCAGATGTCTTAAGATTTCTATCAACTCTGATCTTTTTAAAAAATATTTATTTTTTTATTATAGATTGGCAAATATCTTTATTTTATTTTTATGTGGTGCTGAGGATTGAACCCAGTGCCTCACACATGCTAGGTGAGCGCTCTACCTTTGAGCCATTACTACCCCAGCCCCTCAACTCTGTCCTTTTTGAGCCTAAGTATTGAGATCTGTTACATCAAGATAATAATGTTAATTCAGTAGGAAAAAAACATTGTTTTGAACATGTCTGTAGAAAGAATACAAAGTTCATCTTCTTTTCTTCATAGTCACATTTAGAATATTGGATTTCACATCTTAAAATTGCATGTACACAGTTACTTTTTCTTTCATTAATATACTTGAACACCACAGCTCATAAAAGCTATATTTAACTTTGTTTCATTATGTAGTTTAATTTTAAATAAATGATAAATAAATTTAGTATTTTAGAAGTTGGTTACCTTGACAAAATGATTTAACAATCCAAAGAAGATTCCAAGAAAGAAACTCATTTGCAAAATAAAATAGATTTAAACTTTATAGGGCCTAAAGCTTATACAATTTTGACAACCCTTTTAAGACAAAGAATACAAAATTAGTAAAATAAAGTATCCAAGTTTCATTGACAGCATTCAACAGGATTATTCCTATGACTATCCCAGTGTCATCAACTAGAAGGGGAAATCTGATGGGACATATGCTAGAGTAGAAAAAGATGGTGGTTTTGGGCTGGGGTTGTGGCTCAGCAGCAGAGTGCTCGCCTAGCACGTCCTCTGCCCGGGTTCGATCCTCAGCACCACATAAGAATAAAGGCATTATGTATAACTAAAACAAACAAATAAATATTAAAAAAAAGAAAAGAAAAAAGATGGTGGTTTTAGCCAGTCAGGGTTTAAAATATCATCAAGTCTTATGGTAAATCTTTGATCATAATAAGTGAATATTTTAGTTCCACATACATTTCAGTGGTTTAAGTATGGAGAAATAAACATCTTACAATTAAATAATTAGATTGCAAGCTAATTAAAGGTACTATTCATAAGGATGAAAAGCTTCATAAGCATGTTTGTTGCTTCATGGTTGTGTTGGGGAGGATACTGGGGGTTGAACACTCTTCCACTGAGCTACACCCCCAAGCTTTTATTTATTATTATTGTATATATTTTTTTGATACCAAGGATTGAACCCAGGGTGGCTTAACCACTGAGTCACAACCACTGAGTCACATCCTTAGCTCTTTTTTTTTTTTTTAAATTTTTGAGACAGGGCCTTGCTAAGTTGTTGAGGCTGGCTTGAACTTGCGATCTTCCTGCCTCAGCCTCCCAAGGAGCTGGGATTACAGGTGTGCACCACTATGCCTGGCTGGATCATATTTCTGTAACACAACCCTCTGATAGATTAATTAGCTTTTAGTATTTGGGGGAAATATCAGAATAATAAATGAATTTAATATTTTAGGTGGATTCCAGTATAAAATGCCAGACCAGTCCACCTGAGAATATCTTGCCTTCAGAGCAGATGGGATTCCTCATTTCAGAAATGGGGCCAGCTAGCAAACCTAGTAAAGATGCAGGCTTATCCACTCCAGCCAGATACAGAGAGCGAAGAAGCAACTCACAACAAGGAAAGTCCCCTGGTAAGGATTATGTAATTATAAGCTCTACAGTTTATAGCTCTAGAATGCTAGAAATAGAACCACAGTATAAAATTAATATTTAAATGACAATTTTCTGTGTCTTCATTTATTATTCATGATTGTATTATACCTGTCACACTGCTCTTTTTACATAACTATAATTTTAACTCTATATTTTTCTTAATTATCCTTGTAAAGTATGTAATAGCTATTTTCCTAATATTGCATATAAGAATGTGAGCTTTCAAAAATGCTGAAAATATTTAAAACAAAGAAATTAGGTTAACTTGAAGAAGATAAAATGAAGGGTAACTTAGTAACTGTCTTTAAATGCCAAAGACTTATAATTGTAGATGTACTCGTTCACTTAAGACCATAGGACACAAGGGTACACACTTAAATTGTGTTGGGAGAAAATTAGATGGATATAAAAGATATCCTGAGTACATAAAAATGCTATAAAGTATAACTATCAGTAGGATTGTTTTTCTTTTTATTTATTTATTCATTTATTTGTTTTTTAAAATATTTTTTAGTTGTAGTTGGACATAATACCTTTATTTCATTTATTTATTTTTATGTGGTGCTGAGGATTGAACCCAGAGCCTCGCATGTGCTAGGCAAGTGCTCTACCGCTGAGCCACAACCCCAGTTCTTTCTTTTGATTTATAAGAATCTAGAATAGGCTGGGTGTGGTGGCACACGCCTGTAATCCCAGCACTTGGGAGGCTGAGGCTGGAGGATTGTGAGTTCAAAGCCAGCCTCAGCAATGGCGAGGCACTAAGCAACTCAGTAAGACCCTGTCTCTAATAAAATACAAAAAAGGGCTGGGGATATGGCCCAGTGGTAGAGTTCAATCCCCTGGTACCAAAGGTACCAAAAAAAAAAAAAAAAATCTAGAATAGGTGATTGTTTGGGGCACACACTGTTGGTTCTACTTTTTGAATTTTTTTTTAATATCAAGAAACTATCACCTCTGGCTTTCCTGTCCAAGGAGTCTCTAATTTGTTCATTATCCTTAAAGATAGCCTTATCTGTAGTGGTCCTAGTGGAGTATGTGTCCTTTTGTTGGGATGATCCAGTTTTTTTTTAAATATTTATTTATTTACTTTAGTTGTACACAATGCAATGCATTTATGTGTATGTGGTGCTGAGGATCGAACCCGGGCCGCGCACGTGTGAGGCGAGCGCTCTACCACTGAGCCACAACCCCAGCCCATGATCCAGTTTTTGTTACCTATTTTCTACTAGGATAGATTTAAAGTGTCTGAGGATAAACTTTAGGGGCTGAACACATCTTAGCATACCAGACTTATTAATTCTCAGGCATTTTAATTAACAATAATAACAACAGGCATTTTCATTAAAAGCAACAACAAGTTGGAGCCAAGTACTGTGGTATATACCTGTAATCCCAGCTATAAAGAAGCTGAGGCAGGAGGATCACAAGTTGAAAGCCAGCCTGGTCAACTTAGTGTGGATCCTATCTCAAAAAACAAAAGGATTGGGAATGTTTGCTCAGTGGTAGAGCATCCCTGGGTTCAATCCTTAGTACCACAAGAAACAAAAATCAAAATAAAAATTGGTAGATGACTGCTTTGCCTTGGGTCATTCCAGTTGAAAGACAGGGATCTCATTTAGGTTGTGTTAAGCTTGACAAGTCTGATATTTGATTTGCACTCTATGCTTTTCCCATTTCCTCCCTTCAACCCTAATGGTATCCACATTGATACCATCTGAAAGAGTGGGTTTGATCTTTGCAGTGGAGCTCTCTCCCATTGTCTATCAGAGCTTTTTCTTTTCTTTTCTTTTCTTTCTGGTACTGGGGATTGAACTCAGGGGCACTCAACTACTGAGCCACATCCCCAGCCCTATTTTGTATTTTATTTAGAGACAGTGTCTCACTGAGTCACGTAGTGCCTCGCCATTTCTGAGGCTGGCTTTGAACTCACAATCCTCCTGTCTCAGCCTCCCAAGCTGCTGGGATTACAGGCATGCCTCCACCATGCCTAGCTAGAGATTTTTCTTTTCTTTCTTTTTTTCTAATTTTGGCAGTACTAGGATTTGAACCCAGCGTCTCACGCATACTAGCAAGAACTTTACCAATGAGCTATACCCGCTGCCTTTTTTTTTAATTTTGAGGTTGGGCCTCATTGAGTTGCCCAGTCTGGCTTTGGACTCGGAATCCTCCTGCCTCTGCTTTCTAAGTAGTTGAGGCCATAGTTGTGCACAACACACCCAATTTTTAGAGGTTCTTACAACAGGTGCTTGAGAAAAGGTTGAGGCTCCCTTGAAAGGCACATTTTACTACCTCTTCAAATTGGGTTTTTGAAGCAGTTAAATGCATGACCTAAACTACTGCACTGTTTTTTTTTTTTTTTTTTTTTTTTTTTTTTTTTTTTTTTTTTTTTTTTTTTTTTTAGTGAATAGATTGTCAACTACAGGAAGAGAAATATTTCCATGCATCTTTGCTTGCACACTGGGAACCTCTAGACTGAACTCATCTCTTCTTTGAGGGCTTTGCTAAATGTGTCAAGAAATAGTCAACACAGTGTGAATTTTGTTAGCCTTTCCCCTATGGTTATATGTGCATTTGTTCTGTGAGATGCCTTCCAGGGTATCACAGGTAATGAGGTAACAAATGTTTTGGCACAGATAACAAAGATCACTAACATTCCAGCCTGCTATATCTTAACCACCTACTTTCTGACTAGTGAGCCCATGCCACTTTTTTTTTTTTTTTTTTTTGATACTTGGAATTGAACCACTGAGCTATACCCCAGTGCCCAGAACCACATTTTTTAATTTGAATTATAGCAGCACTTTACATCTAGATTCCAAATTGCCTATTAGGATATAAATTATAACACCATAGTTATATAAATAATACATTAGAATAGAAATTGTAACAAATAAAAAAAAAGGACTAGAGATGAAGCTCAGTGGTGAGCATTTGCCTAGCATGCATGAGGCCTTGGGTTCAATCATCAGCACCATAAAAGACAACAATGGCTTAAAAAAGATAAAACTTTTTTTTTTTTTTTTTTTTTTTTTTTTTTTTTTATCATAAAGCCTATCCTGAGTGTAAACTTTCCAGAGTGGCAGCTTCCCTTTTTTCTGCTTGTCCTCAGGTATTGCATGGTTAAAGATGGCTTACCACTCTAGATAGCAGGCTGCTATAAATATCCCTTCCTCATATGCGCTAAGTCATCACATATGTTCACATCTTTTTGAACAGAACTTTAGTCACAGAAGACCAAGTTCTAGTTACAGGGAAGGTTAGAAATACAGTCTTTAGTGGGGGCCATTTGCCTATTTAAAAGGACTGGGGATGTAGCTCAGTAGTGGAGTGCTTGCTTAGCATGGACGAGGGTCCAGGTTCAATCTTCAGCACCACAAAAATAATAACTATTAAAATAACACCATGGGGCTGGGGTTGTGGCTCAGAGGAAGAGCATTCGCTTAGCATGTGTGAGGCACTGGGTTCAATCCTCAGCACCACATAAAAATAAAATAAAGTTATTGTGTCCACCTACAACTAAAAAATAAATGTTAAAAAAAAAAAAACACCATGATATGGCGGGGGGGGCCTGGGGTTGTGGCTCAGTGGTAGAGTGCTCACCTAGCATGTGTGCGGCCTGGGTTAGATCCTCAGCACTATGTAAAAATAAAGGCATTGTGTACAACTAAAACACATAAATAAATATTTTTAAAAAAATAACACCATGATGTAAAGAATGAGAATCAGTGTTAGGAGATAATTAGCATGGCCTAAAGGAAAATACCACACAAATGTATGCATTAATATTACATACAAATCTCTTACAAATAAGTAAGAAAAATACAAACCAATAAAAATAAATAAAATCATATTAGGGGGCTGGGGTTGTAGCTCAGTGGCAGAGCACTCACCTAGCACATGTGAGGCACTGGGTTTGATCCTCAGCACCACATAAAAATATCAAATAAAATAAAGGCATTCTGTCCATCTACAACTGCAAAAAAAAATTTTTTTAAATTAGGGGCTAGGGTTGTGGCTCAGTGGAGAGCACTTGCCTGGCATGAGTGAGGCACTGGGTTCTATCCTCAGCACTACATAAAATTAAATAAAATAAAGGTATTGTGTTCATCTACAACTGAAAAAATTATATTAGCATGCAGTTTAGAAGAAATAAAAATGACTAATAAATATAAAATAAGATATTCAACCTCTGTTAACCAGAGAAATGCAAATTTAACCAGCTACTTTTTCTTCAATCTAATTGGCAAAACTTTAGCTGTTCCTAATATTGGAATTGGTAAAGTAATAGGGAAGCTGGGTGTGGTGGTGCATACCTGTAATCCCAGCTACTTGGGAGGCTGAGACAGTAAGATTGAAAGTCCAAGGCCAGCCTAGGCAATTTAATGAAACCCTGTACCAAATAAAAAAGAATGGGGTGGAGTTTTAGCTCATTGGTAGAGCACTTGCCTAGCATGTATGAGGTCCTGAGTTCAATTCTCAGCACCACATATAAATAAAATAAGTAAATAAAGGTCCATCAGCAACTAAAAAAGAAAAAAGGAAAGGGCTGGGGATGTAGCTCAATGGTAGGGTACCCCTGTATTCAATCCCCAGTAGCACCCAAAAAATGGTGTAGGGAAAAGGAACCCCCTATATGCTGCAACTGGAATGTAAATGTCTATTGCCTTTTGAAGGGAGGGCAATTTTGCATTATTTATAAATAATTAAAATACTCATGTGCTTTGATACAAGAACTCTACTCCTAGGAATCTGTCCTACTGAAATATGTATATTCCCAAAGATACTAAAAAAAAAAGTTCACTATGGTGTTATTTTAATAGCAAAAAACTAGAAAAAGCATAAATGCCTGACAGTTGGGAGCTGGATAAATTACAATAAATTCATGTAATTAAATGCTGTGCAACCATTTAAGAAAATAGTTTGACATGTTGTGACCTGGAAAGATTTGGTGAACATTAAATGTCCATAATGTGTTAGTATACAAACAGGTTGCAGCACCATATGCCTAGCACAGCTCCCTTTCCAGAAAGAAAAACAGAAAGCTAAGTGTATGCTGTATAATCATAGAAAAAAATTCTGGATGTGTATGATAAAACTGAAACATATAACACTGATGTCCTCTGAGAAGATAGAAATGAAGGGCACAGTACTGGGGTTGTGGCTCAGCGGTAGAGTGCTCGCCTAGCATGTGCACAGCCCAGGTTTGATCCTCAGGACCACGTAAGAATAAACACATTGTGTACAACTAAAGCCAAAAAAAAAAAAAAAAAAAAAAAAAAAAAGAAAGAAAGAAATGAAGGGCACAGGTATATTTTAAATAACTTAATTTGTGTATGTATATATACATGATAGTAGGATTATGGTAAATTTTCTGAATTTTAAAAATTGAATAAAAACCTGAAAATATAAAAAGTAAATACTTTAAAGCATTTCTATAGCATGAATATAAAAGCCTCACAATGGAGCCGGGGTTGTAGCTCAGTGGTAGAGCCCTTGCCTAGTATGTGTGAGGCACCGGGTTAGATCCTTAGCACCACGTAGAAATAAATAAATAAAGGTATTGTGGCCATCTATAACTAAAAAAAAATATATTAAAAAAGCCTCACAATAATAGGAATGAGCAATTTTTAAAAAAATTATTTTATTCTAGTTTGTTATAGATGACTGAAGAATGCATTTCAGTTCATAGTACACATATAGACCATCTTTTTTTTTTTTTTAAGATTGAATGGGATGGTTTATTTCACTTCTTTTTTTATTTTTAGATTATTTATTTACTTATTCATAATGCACAAGTATATCATCTTTTTACATACAACTGCTTGTATACAAAGTATATAAGTATCATTCAGATCTTTAATCATGCATTTAGGATAGTTCTGGTTGTACACAAAGTAGAGTCACATCATTTGTGTTTTCATACATGTACTTTGGGTAATGATGTCCATCTCATTCCACCATCTTTCCTACCCTCATGCCTCCTCCCTTCACCTCCCTCCCCTTTGACCTATCTAAAGTTCCTCCCTTCCTCCCATGCCCCCCCCCCATTATGAATCAGCATCCACATATCAGAGAAAACATTCAGCCTTTGGTTTGGAGGAATTGGCTTACTTTACTAGGCATGATATTCTCCAGTTCCATCCATTTCCTGCAAATGCCATGATTTTATTCTCTTTTATTGCTGAGTAATATTCCATTGTGTATATATACCACTGTTTCTTTATCTATTGAAGGGCATCTAGGTTAGCTCCACAATTTAGCTATTGTGAATTGTGCTGCTATAAACATTGATGTGTCTATGTCACTGTAGTATGCTGTTTTTAAGTCCTTTGGATTTAAACAGGAATGGGATAGCTGGGTCAAATGGTAGTTCCATTCCCAGTTTTCCAAGGAATCTCCATACTGCTTTCCAGATTGGTTGCACCAATTTGCAGTCCCACCAGCAATATATGAGGGTACATTTTCCCCTACATCCTTGCCAACACTTATTGTTGTTTCTATTCTTAATATCTGCCATTCTGACTGGGTGAAATGAAATCTTAGTTTTCTGATTTGCATTTCTCTAATTGCTGGAGATGTTGAATATTTTTTCATATATTTGTTGATTGATTGTATATCATCTCCTGAGAAGTGTCTGTTCAGTTCCTTGGCCCATTTATTGATTGGGTTATTTATTTATTTATTGGTGTTAAGTTTTTTGAGTTCTTTATATGTCCTAGAGATTAGTGCTCAGTCAGATGTGAGTGTGGTAAAAATTTGCTCCCATTCTGTAGGCACTCTCATCACCTCATTGATTGTTTCTTTTGCTGAGAAGCTTTTCAGTTTGAATCCATCTCATTTATTAATTTTTGATTTTATTTCTTGCGCTATAGGAGTCTTGTTAAGGAAGTCGGGGGCCTAATGCAACATGATGAAGATTTGGGTCTACTTTTTCTTCTATTAGGCACAGGGTCTCTGGTCTAATTCCTAGGTCCTTGATCCACTTTGAATTGAGTTTTGTGCTTAGTGAGAGATAGGGGCTTAATTTCATTTTGCTGCCTATGAATTTCCAGTTTTCCCAGTACCATTTGTTGAAGAGGCTATCTTTTTTCCAATATATGTTTTTGGCACCTCTGTCTAGTATGAGATAACTGTATTTATGTGGGTTTGTCTCTGTATATACTGTATTTATTATGTGTTCTCTATTCTGTACCATTAGTCTACAAGTCTAATTTGGTGCCAATACCATGCTGTTTTTGTTACTATTGCTCTGTAGTACAGTTTAAGGTCTGGTATAGTGATGCCACCTGCTTCACTCTTTTTGCTAAGGATCGTTTTGGCTATTCTGTGTCTCTTATTTTTCCAGATGAATTTCATGATTGCTTTTTCTGTTCTATGAGGAATGTCGTTGGGATTTTGATTGGAATTGCATTAAATCTGTATAGTGCTTTTGGTAGTATGGTCATTTTGGCAGTATTAATTCTGCCTATTCAAGAACAAAGGAGATCTTTCCATCCTCTAAGGTCTTCTTTAATTTCTTTCTTTAGTGTTCTGTAGTTTTCATTGTAGAGGTCTTTCACCTCTTTTGTTAGATTGATTGTCAAGTTTGTTTTTTTTTTTTTTTTTTTTTTGAGGCTATTGTAAATGGGCTAGTTTTCCTAGTTTCTCTTTCAGAGGATTTGTCACTATGTACAGAAATGCCTTTCATTTATGGGTGTTGATTTTATATCCTGCTACTTTGCTGAATTCATTTATTCTAGAAGTTTTCTGATGGAATGTTTTAGATCCTGTAGGTATAGGATCATGTCGTCAGCAAATAGTGGTAGTTTGAGTTCTTTTTTTCCTATCCGTATCCCTTAATTTCTTTCATCTGTCTAATTGCTCTGTGAGTTTCAAGAACTATATTAAATAGAAGTGGTAAAAGAGGGTATCTCTGTCTTGCTCCAGTTTTTAGAGGGAATGCTTTCAATTTTTCTGTTTAGAATGGGCTTAGCATAGATAGCTTTTACAATGTTGAGATATGTTCCTGTTATCCCTAGTTTCTCTAATGTTTTGAACACGAAGGGGCACTGTATTTTGTTGAATGCTTTTTCTGCATCTATTGAGATGATCATATGGTTCTTATCTTTAAGTCTCTTGATGTGATTAATTACATTTATTGATTTCTGTATGTTGAACCAACTTTGCATCTCTGGGATGAACCCCACTTGATCATGGTGCACTATTTTTTTAATATGTTTTTGTATTCTATTTGCTGGAATTTTATTGAGAATTTTTGCATCTATGTTCATTAAAGATATTGGTCTGAAGCCTTCTTTTTTAAAATATTTATTTATTTGTTTTAGTTGTACACAATGCCTTTATTCTTGGCGTGTTCTGAGGATGGAACCTGGGCCGTGCATGTGCTAGGCAAGCGCTCTACTGCTAAGCCACAATCCCAGACCCTGAAGTTTTATTTCTTTGATGTGTCTTTGTCTGGTTTTGGAATCAGTGTGATATTGGTCTCATAGAATGAGTTTGGAAGTGTTCCCTGTTTCTATTTCATGGAATAATTTGAGGAATATTAGTATTAGTTCTTCTTTGAAGGTCTTGTAGAACTCAGCTGTGTATATATCTGGTACTGAGCTTTTCTTGGTTGGTAGGCTTTTGATGGCATCTTCTACTTCGTTGCTTGAAATTGATCTGTTTAACTTGTGTATATCATCCTGATTCAGTTTGGGCAAATCATATGACTCTAGAAATTTGTTGATGCCTTTGATATTTTCTCTCCTTCTCTTTGTTAGCATGGCTAAGGGTTTATCAATTTTATTTATTTTTTCAAAGAACCAACTTTTTGTTTTGTCAACTTTTTCAATTTTTTCCTGTTGTTTCAATTTCATTGATTTCAGCTCTGATTTTAATTATTTCCTGTATTCTACTGCTTTTGGTGGTGTTGATTTGTTCATCTTTTTCTAGGGCTTTGAGATGTAACGTTAGGTCATTTATTTGTTGACTTTTCTTTTTAAGGAATGAATTCCATGCAATGAATATTCCTCTTAGTACTTAAAAATATTTTTCAAAAAAAAAACCTCATAATAATAGGAATGAGCAATTTATAGAATTTTTGGAAAATATATTTATATTCCAGATATTAAACTGACTTTCAAGGTTTAGATATGATTGACTCAAGCTAACCTTAACCTACATCAAAAATGCCTTTTCAAGATTTCTGAGACTTTGGGGGCTTGCAAGTAGAAACTTTATTTTCAAGTTTCTACTTCTACCTAATTCCAGATTTGTCCCTGTTTTGCCTCCCAGAGTTTTTCTCTATTGGCTCTATGCTGTACTAAATCAAGTATTTTTATTTCAATTCATGCACACAGTCTGCCAATGTACTCTATTTTTGGTCCTGGGGATTGAACCCTGGGGCACTTTACCATTGAGCTAAAACCCCAGTTCTTTTTTATTTTATTTTTTACTTTTTAGTTTTGAGACAGGGTCTCGCCATGGTGCTGAGGCTGGCCTCCAATTTGAGATCTTCCTGCCTCAGCCTTCCGAGTTATTGGGATTATAGGTGTTCGTCACCACTCCTAGCCTCCAGGCTATTCTATAAACAGAATTTAGCCCTTTTTCTTTGATGCCTTTACCCTTCCCCAAGCATTTGCACTAGACATTTGCATGTGCAGCATACTTTCTGAAGATTTGGGGGGGTAGAAAAAGTTTACGTTTAAAGTACTGCCAGTAATTGTTTTTATATTGTTTTACTTGTAGATGGACACAGTATCTTTATTTTATTTATTTATGTGGTGCTGAGGATAAAACCCAGTGCCTCACACGTGCTAGGCAAGTGCTTTACCACTGAGCCCCAGCCCCAGCCTACTGCCAGTAATTTTTAATGGAATATTAGCCATCACTCTTCCTGAAAGGCTTTTGGTCACCTTATTACTGTTGCCTTTCCTTATCACTAGTCCTGGCCTCCTACAATGTTGCATTCTTCATTTGTACTAGCACCAGACCTTGTCTTTCTCATCTCTTTTTCTGCATTTTCCTAAGGCCCTTAATTTCTGTTAATTTAGGCAGAGAAGGTTCTCTATTTTCTGATGTCCTTGAGGGGCCTCTTCTCCAACCAAAACAACCTATCCAGATATATTTCTCAACAAAGACAGTCACCTTCATAAGAGGAACTCTGGTGCCTGATGTTAAAATAATTTCCTTTTTTCACTATATATTATGGTCATAGGTGTAACTGACAAAACAATTAACACGTTAATTATCCTTATTAACTCTTCCTGTTGGTTTTTTTTCTAAGTAAGGCCTTATCATTTGGTCAACAGTGTTGATAGATGAGTGTCTTAATTGACTTTGACTTTCTACTGGGAAGCCTAAGAGTTGTGAAATATTTGCATCATCATAACACCTAATCATACTTTTATTTTATTAGGGACAGGAAACAAATGACAGATAATTAAACAAGAACCTCTCTGCTAAAAAAAAAGTTCATTTTTAGAATTAAAGCATAAGCAGAAATATAATTTATGAAGTTGCAAATTTTTCTTCTCTGACAGAACTTAGTCTGTTAGTCTACAAAAACATGGCCCTAATAAGTTCCTTTAGTATATGACCCCAAGTCAGTATAAGGTATGTTATCTATTAGAACCACATAATTAAAAGGAAGAAAGCTTTTGGTATTAGAAAAACCTAAATGTTGATAAGTGCCAGATCTCAACTCTGCTTAGTCTTTCTCTATTTAATTCCTATGCAATCTCAACTAGTCTTATTGCTTTTATTATCATTGATATCCTAAGTGTTAATCTCTGAACTTCAGACTTGTATATCCTGTTGTCTGCCCTACATAGTTTCAGCATGCCTTTCTGTGATCCCCTCTACTTGGGAGGCTGAGGCAGGAGAATCACAAGCTCCAGGCCAGCTTCAGCAACTTAGTAAGACTCTGTCTCAAAAGAAAAAAAAAAGGGGGGCTGGGGTTGTGGCTCAGCGGTAGAGCGCTCGCCTAGCACGTGTGTGGCCTGGGTTCGATCCTCAGCACCACATAAGAATAAAGGCATTGTGTACAACTAAAACAAATAAATAGATATTTTAACAACAACAACAACAACAACAAAAAGAAGTAAAAAAGACTGGAGGTGTAGCTCAGTGATGGAACACCTCTGGGTTCAATCCCTAGTACTGAAAAAAATGAAAAAAATAAATAAATTCTTGGGAAAAAAGCTGTCTTCAAAGACCTGTAAATACATAGAATATAAAATTGGCATTGTAACCATTTTTAAGTGTATCATTTACTGGCACTAAGTACATTCACATTGTTCTGATACTATCACTAACATCCATCTCCAAAACTCTTTTCATCTTATAAAATTACAACTCTGTACCCATTAAATGATTATTCCCCATTCCCCACTGCCTAGCCCATGGCAGCCACCATTCTGCTTTCTGTCTTTTCGAGTAATCTTTTAGTTAGCCACAGAAAGATAAGGTTTGAACACCTAGGGAGTCAAACTACCCCTTCAGTTGTTTTATTTATTTATTTATTTATTTATTTATTTTAATTAACAAATACTTACTGAAAACTACCCTAGTACTACCTTGGTACTGTATTAGGTACCATAGGGATATACAGTTCTATTTTATTGAAAATAAGAATTTCATATGTCTTACTAAAAATCTATTCTATATCTCATTACCATGCTCTGATACTGAAAATCAAGAAATATTTGGGTATGAATTTTATGTTTTATAGACATTTCCTGGAGTCAGTTCAAATTGATAGGAAAGGTAACTTTTTTAGGTAAAATTTATAAAAAGCCATTTTAAAGCAAACAAGTCAGTATCCTGTATTGCATTCACAGCAATGTGCAATTTGTATCTGGTTCCAAAATTTTTTCTATATCCCTTTCTTTCTCCAGCCCCTGGCACCTACCAATCTCTCTTCTCTATCTATGGATTTACCTACTCTGAATTTTTCATGTAAATAAAATCATGCAGTATGACCTTTTATATCTGCTTTGGGACACTTAGCATAGTATTTTTTTTTTTTTTTTTTTTTTTTTTTTGGTACCGGGGATTGAACTCAGCGGCACTAGACCACTGGGCCACATCCCCAGCCCTTTTTTGTATTTTATTAGAGACAGGGTCTCACTGAGTTGCTAAGTGCCTCGCCATTGCTGAGGCTGGCTTTGAACTCGCGATCCTCCTGCCTCAGCCTCCCAAAGTGCTGGGATTACAGGCGTGCGCCACCGCGCCCGGCTAGCATAGTATTTTTAAGTCCATCCACATTGCAACATGTGTATCAGTACTTCATTTCTTTTGGATAAATGATATTAGATTGTATGTATATACCACGATTTGATTATCCATTTATCTGCTAATAGACATTTGGGCTGTTTGTACCTTTTGCCTATTGTGAGTAGTGCTATTATGAACATGTGTGTACAAGTATTTGTTTGAATACCTGTTTTTCATTCTTTGGGGTATATACCTAGGAGTGGAATTGCTGCATCACATGGTAATACTGTCTTTATCTTTTTTTCAAAATACCAAATCTTCTTTAATATCCCTTAATTAATATTAATCTGTGTGGAAACAAATTGTTTTCCATTCGCTTCTTTTTAAGAAAACACTGACAAAATTATTTTGTGCTCAATAAGAATTAGGAAGCCTACCAGGTCTGTTCTTAGAGTCACAGAGAGGTGTTTAGTGTGATAAAAGTAATGCAGGACTACTTTGAAAATTGTATTTATTTATTTTTTTGGTACTAGGGATTGAACTCACGGGCACTTGACCACTGGGCCACATCCCCAGCCTTTTTTTGTATTTTATTAGAGGCAGGGTCTCACTGAGTTGCTAAGTGCCTTGCCATTGCTGAAGCTGGCTTTGAACTTGCTATCCTCCTGCCTCAGATTCCCAAGTGCTGGGATTACAGGTGTGCACTACCGCACCTGGCTACTTTGAACATTTCTGTGTCTCCACTGTGTCATGTCCGAAGAATTTTGATGGCATAGAATTTCAATCGACACAGGCATTTAGGTCATCCTTTCCAAGTTAGAGAGAGAATTAGATCAAATTATTCTTTTCCCTTCTCAAATTTCAGTAAAAACCTCTAACAAGATGTAAAGAGTTCGACATCTCTTAGCAACAAGGAAAAGTAGATAGAAACAGGAAAAAAAAAAAAAAAAAAAAAACGGCATTCTTCAACACAAGTGTACTGTTTGGATTACAACATCTAAAGATGTGGCCAGTGCAAAACAGCTTTTCCTGGACGTTCAAACCTCAGAGGTAACTTCTACATCAGCATCATCACTTAAGGACGTAAGAGTCCTCTAGGCCATCATTTTTCAACTTTACTCATCTTTTTGTCACTCACTTTCTCTACTTCCTTCATTTGCTTGCTAAATATGAGGAGCTTCAACTTTTATTTAAACACCTAACTACTCTGATACTTATTTAAAAAACACAAATCATCGGTAGTGTCTGAAACAATGGTAGTATCTATATCTTGAGCCATTACTTATAGGTGTATCGTTGTTTCTTAAATTTCCTAAAACCACCAAGGCAAACCAACTTCATCCCATTCCTCAAATCCTAGGTCCATCCTACATGTCTCATCTTGGGTAAAATTTTCTGTTGAGACTTCATATTCTCTAGAATTTCTATGTTTGTGCTCTGAGGTAAAAAGTGTGGGGATTATTGCTTTCTTTGGTTATTTTCCTGGAATTGGAACTTTCTTTTGCACTTTGCTTCAGTTGGTCTTGATTTGTGATCCTATGCTGAGAGGGAAAGTCTGAACAACATCTGTAATAGCAGTGATTCTTCCTTAGCATATCATAGAGAGGACATGGATCTTTCCCAGAAGCTCTGACATCCTAGTAGTTTTCCCAAAAGATCTCTACCACCGTGTACCATCCTGCTCCTATTGATCATAAACTGCTTCACCATTATATATACTGGCCTACATAGTACATTACCTCGTTATCAGTGAACATTTCTCCTTGGGTACCTGGTCCCTACAAAATCTTCAAGAGTGGCAGTTTACTGATGAGTTCAAAAGAGATCCTGTAAGCACTGTCAGATGTTGAATGCTAGGCAGAGGTGGAATATGATGTCATTTTGGCAGTGAAAAAATTGCAGTCTATTGATAAAATTTACAGCTGCCCCAAGAGTGGCTCCCCCTCTGAGGATGGGGCAGGTGGGTGGCAGTGGTAGGTCCTAAGGCCTTGGCAATGGAAATGGCCTATCTTAAACTTTTTGAGGAACCACCAAGTACATTTTCTAAATGTATTTTCCTTAATGGATGAACTATTTTACATGCCTGTCAGCAATGAACACTATTCCAATATTTCTACATCCTTATTAATACTTGTTATTTTCTATTTAAAAATTATTATTAAGCCAGGCACAATGGCGCATGCCTGTAATCCCAGCACTTTGGAGGCTGAGGCAGGAGGATCACGAGTTCAAAGCCAGCCTCAGAAATGGTGAGGCACTTAGCAACTCAGTGAGACCCTGTCTCTAAATAAAATACAAAAAAAGGGGCTGGGGATGTGGCCCAGTGGTTAAGTGCCCCTGAGTTCAATCCATAGTACAAGAAAAAAAAATTATTATTAGCATTATACTAACAATGTAAAGTGATACTTTGTGGTTTTTGTTTGCATTTCCCTAAAACCTAAATTTCACAATTTTCCTGTGCTTTTTGGCCATTTGTATATCTTCTTTGGAGAAAATATAATTTTATGAGAACTGTGACAGAAATATTCAATTCGATGGCTCCTGTTTTGGTTAAATTTCTTTTGATTGTACTCTCAGTGTGTGTTGTTATAACAGGAGTTGATAAGTTCCTGTTATAAACTAGTCCACATCTAGCCTAATTTTACATGGCCTGCCAACAGCATGGTTTTTATATTTTTTAATTGTTGGGAGAAAATCAAAAGAACATTTCATGATATGTGAAAATTATATGAAATTCAGATTTCAATATGTGCAAGTAAAATTTTATTGGAATACACAGATATGCCCTTTCATTTACACATCGCCTATGGCTGCTTTCATGCAGTGCCTAAAATTAATTACTATCTGGCTCTTTACAAAAAATTTACTAATCCTGTATTAAAAGTTTCTCATTCTTAGTTTCTGATCTTTTCACAGCCCAGAGAAGCCCTTAAGAGAGTAATAAGTGGGGAGAGCTTAAAATGGAGTACTAGTCAGTTTATTTCTCCTGGATGAGCAAATTTTTTTTTTCTCTTGATAGATAAATTCTAAGGTTAAATTTTTAATGATAGAGACCAAATATGAAAGTCCTAAAGTAGCACTTAAATTTTAACTATCACAGCGGAGTGCGGTGGTGCACGCCTGTAATCCCAGCTCTTGGGAGGCTGAGGCAGGAGGATTGCGAGTTCAAAGCCAGCCTCAGCAGAGGTGAGGCACTTAGCAACTCAGTGAGACCCTGTCTCTAATAAAATACACAAAAGGGCTGGGGATGTGGCCCAGTGGTCAAGTGCCCCTGAGTTCCATCCCTAGTACAAAATAAATAAATAAATAAAAAATAAATAAATAAAATTTAACTATCACTATCATTGAATATCTCACATTAATAAGATTCCAACTCTCAAAGCAATTATTTGTGGTTAAAATAAGAGAACTTAATAAAATCACTTCTAAAAACTGCCTTGCCCCCAAATTTTGAAATATTGTGATTCTAACATTGTTAGAATTTCATGTTTCTCAGTAATTGAACAGTAACAGCCCATATTCCAGAATGTTATCTGTGCCCTTCTGTAGCTAAATTATTTTTAACTTTTTACTGTTTGTATTGGGGCATTTTCTCATACTTCAAGCATCCTCTGACTTGGGGTGGGGTACTGGAAATTGAACCCTGGGCCTCTGTGCTAAGCAATTTCTTTACCCTTGAGCTACATTCCTAGCCCAACTTTTTATTTTTTTTCTTTTCAATGAAACAAAGCTGTTTAAGTATCCAAATTGTAGTGGTTTCAATAATGTGTATTTTGTTAGGAGACTGTTAGTCATAGTCACTAACATGCCTTCTAAGCACCTATTGACTTAAGGAAATGCCTTTTAGATCAAAAATACTGAGAGGTAAAGAATATTAGGCTCCATCATGCCTCTCTAATTTCTATAATATTCCCCCAAACTGAATGTACCCAAATATTTATCTCATTGTGGAAGCTATACTTTCTTATGTTCTGTTAAGATATGTGATTTTATAGCTAAGGGAAACTGAATGTTTAAGAGCAAAGTTCAATTCATTTCCTAAAAAGGACTTCCCATTTTGTAGCTGTTGAGTTATAGATGAGATTTCATTAAGGCAATAGCCTCAAAACCCTAAGGGTGCTTTCACGTAGAAATGAACATTCCCAAACAAGTAGATGCTGTGCTCCTTGTCCCTTGAGGCCTTTCACTTCTCAAGTCAACTCAGCTGCTGTGCTTCCCAAATACTTATCTTCTCTGTTGAACATGTAAGGTTCTCTTTTGAGTGAAGACATCAACCTCTAGCAGCACCAGGCTAGAATAGAATAAGTCTTGGATATTTATTGCTTTCTATATGCTTCTGGATTGATATTGTTAATGAAGAAAGCTCATTTTAATAAAGTTACTGTGTTTAAATGTTTGTTATTAGAAGCTGTGCGTCAAGTGCTATTTGATCTTTTCAGCTCGGTCATTATGAGAGGTTTGTTGTTGTTGCTACTGCTGTTCAGTTCACCTCCCCACATGAGATTTATAGCAGCTCTAATAGTTTTTACTTTTGTCATTATCAAGAATTTCTACTCTGCTTTCAACATAGGATTACAACCAGATCTATTCATATCCCAAAATCTCATTTTGGAATCTATTACCATATGGCCTGTTCTTGTTCTAATATGGAACTGAGTTGTTTGGAAATGAGCATAGTTAGGTATTGCTTCCAGGTCTTTTAGTCAGCTTTCAAAAATCCTGATGCCCAGGTTGTACTCCATTTCAATTAAATAAAAAATGCCTGGAGGTGGGAGCTTCAGGTACCAGTAGTTTTTAAAGATCCCCAAGAGATTCCAATAAGCAGTAAGGTATGGAAACCACTGGCTTTACTTATTAGCCACATAATAGCTTAGAGGTTCTACCTCCTAGTTATATACTTACTCCTCAGGATTACCTAGATGATGTTATTATAATGCATTTTAGCTACCTGCAAAAAAAGATGTTATAAAATATATTATAATTATCATTATTGTTACTATAATTATCTAAACTGTAGAGAAGCTTGTAGCTCTTCTAACTATACCATACCCTTTTTCTGGTATGGTGCTAGGGATTGAACACGGGGATACTGTATCTACCACTGTGCTACAGTCTAGCCCTTTTAACTTATTATTTTTTATTATTTTTAAAATTTTGAGACAGTGTCTCATTTGGTTTCCCAGGATAACTTTTTTTTTTTTTTTTTTGTGGTACCGGGGATTGAACTCAGGGGCACTCGACCACTGGGCCACATCCCCAGCCCTTTTTTATATTTTATTAGAGACAGGGTCTCACTGAGTTGCTAAGTGCCTCGCCATTGCTGAGGCTGGCTTTGAACTCGCGATCCTCCTGCCTCAGCCTCCCAAAGTGCTGGGATTACAGGTGTGCGCCACCGCGCCTGGCTCCAGGATAACTTTGAACTTGCAGTTCTCTCTTAGCCTCCTTAGTCCCTGGGATTATAGAGGCATATGCCATGGTGCCCAGCACTCCCTTCCATGCTTAAGGAATCATTCTGTCTCTTAATCTCTGTGAGTGTATGACTTCTTTCTTACATACAGTTCAGCTAGGTGTTTTTATAGGAGTTCAGCTATGTCAGTAAGTGGAAATTTTTTTATGGAGGCAATCTACTTGTGAAAAGTATCAATTACTTAACATTGCTTTTCTGCAGGCATTACCTTTTCATATTTCACAGCTGTTCTTAAAGCATGGAATAAATGAGTTTTATTTGTATGCGTTAATTTCACCTTTATTCCTTTCACATTTTCCCTTTTTCTTTTATAATAAAAGACAATTGTATTAAAAAGAGGCTTGGCCTTACCACTGAGAAGGAGGAAAATTTTAAACTTTGTTGATCTCTTTGGGTTTACAACTGGGCTGCATCAGTATGCTTTATAGTTATAGGAATGCTCTAAAATTGTGAATCTGGGGAGAAAATATAATTTTAGAGCCAATTCTACAGGTGCAACATAGACAAGTTGTTCTAATCTGAAGACTTGTCTATGGAAGTCTATAGTCTGAGAGACTGAGAGTGAGTAAATAATCCTTTCTTTTTAGATCTTCATCTGCTGGTGGACGTGGCCTGCAAGCAGGAGCACTTTCCAAAGGAGGAAGAATTAAAAGAGTGAGGAATGGATGACAAATGTGACATTGTGCACTAGCCGTAGCTGGAGGCAGACTAGTCTTGCACATGACACACTGTTGGGATTTTTTTCAGTTCTGTTAAGGAAAAAAGTATTTTTTGTTTTGTTAATTGAGAATTTTGTTAATTGAAAATTGGGAGTTTGGTATTTACTACAACTGTTCAGTTCAGATTGTTTACCTTGACAAACTACTAAACATCTAGCAGCTTTTTTTTTTTTTTTTTTTTTTTTGCTGCCCAGATCCCTTTCAAATGAAAAGTCCTGGCCTTCTGTTACAGTGAAGAAGCATCTAAAAACTGCTGCATCTATGGTACTGGAGCATAATGTGTGCGTGCTGTCTTGCCACTCTCAAACGGTAGTCAGCACAACTCCAGAGGGGAGTTCTATCTGTTTCAAGTCACAGTGTGATCCTTTTATCACAGGATTGTGAAGATTGTGTGAAAAACAAAGACACTTGAGGTCACCGAGATCGAAGGTCTAAATGGGTCAGGAATTCCAGGGAAGAAATTCTGGTAAAGAGCTAATTTTCCAAGTGATTAACCAGGAAATTCTCTTACTTCTAACCTAGCATTCTGTTCCAAGAGCAAGGCATCCGGACTTAGACCATCCATCACACTTAACAGCCCCCGATTCTTTTATATTAATGAGAGCATTTCTATTTTCATATCTTTCTTTAAATTTAATGATACATTGTCATAAATGGTAAGGTTTTGTTAATAACACTTATTTAAATGTCTTCCAAAGAAAAATATTTAAATTGTTTAATGTAATTGTATTCATAAATGCTGGTAGATTTTAAAGGTTTTAAAGCTTTATTTTTATTAATATTGCAGGATAGAAGGATAAAGGATGCATGTATAATATTTTTATTTTGAAGGGGAATGTACAATGTGTGAACAAAAGCATTAAGAGATTTTGCATAGTGTTTTCTTATTTTAGATTTTTACATTCAGCAAGTACAAATCCTCATATATATAAGGTATTGTGTACAAATTTGGGGGAAATCTGATTAGTTGTCATTTACCAGAAGCTGTGCTCCAATATTTTTTCTGTTTATATCTGGTTTGAGCTTCTGAGAGAATTTTGGATAGTGGGATGGACTATAATCCCCTCTATAGGTTTCTACATTTGAGTAGTAGGATTGTGGGACTGTTATGGAGAGGACATCTTAGATGTCCATATTCTGTGGTTGTTCCTTTGTTTGCCCGTCCAATGACAGCAAGAACCTTTCTGATTTAAAGTCTTTTAAATTAACTAGAACTTTTCTTACTGTATTCTGCCTTAGTTTTCCTAGTAAACAAAAGGAAAGCCTAGGAATATGAAACTAATGAAAAAGGCATTTTGTGATATGATGTAAATACTAAGCTAGACATTGTAGATGTGACAGTTCATTTCTTGTATTGCATTGTGCCTTTCCAATGATGTCAAGCCCTAGAAGTATTACAGAGATATGGCTCTTTTGGAAAAGGGTGAGCTCTGTATTAGTCAGCAGTGACTCAGTTAAGATATGATAGTAAGTTCTGAAAAGAGATGTCTGGTTTTTCTGATTAGACTAGCTGATGTCCCCATGATGGACATTTATTCATCTTTACTAGCATGGCTTAAAAGATGAACAAATTATCAAGACATCTACATTTTTTTAGCCAGGCAGTATATTTTGGCAGAGTACATGAAGAGGAGACCTTATTTTCTAATGAGAGAATTTTGCTTTTCTCTGTCATATTGAAGAGCTGGTGAACTATCTTAAGTGATACTCCTTCCCTTCAATATGCCTTTCTTAGCTTTATATATATTGAAAGAAATAATATTATTTGAGGAACATGTGTCAAGCAGGAACCTTGGCATAGATTTGGTTTCAATGGTTTTAAGGCTTAATTAATGAAATGCCTTGATCAGCCTTCCAAACTTTTTTATATATGTATTCAACAGACTAAGGAGCTGGATCTCCTGCTATACTCACATGCCTGGTACCTATCAAATAAAGTCATCAATGACTTGGGCAAAATGGCAAGAGGTAAAATAAAATCTTCATGTGAATTAGCCAGTAGGGTCTGACACATGCTAACAAGGTTCCTGACTAGCACCTCAGTATTTCAGCACCTTAAGCACCAATGAATTTCAGTCAACAATAAAGTGAGTGTTCCAACTAGACTTGTGTCTTGCTTGTTTTTACTGTTTTATTGGTGATAAGTAGAAAACTCAATCATTGTAACCATTCTAGTAAAGTTCAAAATGGAACATACTCTGTTTTTCAAAGAATCTGATTTTTAAAAATTATCCTGACTGTGCTGGGATTGTGGCTCAGCGGTAGAGTGCTTGCCTAGTGCTCTACTGCTGAGGTTAGGCCCTGGGTTCGATCCTCAGCACCACATAAAAATAAATAAAATAAAGGTATTGTGTCTATCTTCAACTACAAAAATTTATTTAAAAAAATAAAATTATCCTGACTTTTTTCATATGCACTTGAGTACAGATTGAGTTTTTTTAAAAGATACACATTTTTTATACCTTTTTAAAAAATTTATTCATTTTCATGTGGTGCTGAGGATCGAACCTGGTGCCTCACACATGCTAGGCAAGCATTCTACCACTGAGGCACAACTCCAGCCCCTAGAGATTGAATTTTTAAAATGCTATTAAGGATAAGGACAATCTTAGATGTGTTTTACAGAAACCTAGTTTTCTGGAAAAGGATAGTCTTCAAGTTTAGTCAGTTCACATGGAAAAGTAGATCCTGAAGGATGATGTGTCTCATGTCTGAAATTAGATTGTAGATGTCAGTGAGACAGACTTTTCATTACCACACAAACACCATCTTTATGACATCTCTGGGAAAGTGTTGTGGTCTATCAACCTTTGAGGAATAACTTTAATACTGAAGCCAGGGAATAATTTCTCTTGCTTGTCAATTCTAGTGACCTAAATAAACACGATTATCAGTAAATTAAACTTCATAGAGCTGTTTGGCTTGATCCTGCCTATCTCAAGTTCCCCAGTTTCATGATACATATCATCCTCATTTCCAGATCTCAAGAGTTTCCTCAGAGAAGAGAGTTTGAGGGCAATAGTTACATTTGTAATTTTTTTCAACTGTTTGAGGGCAATAGTTACTCACATTTGTAATTTTTTTCAACTGTATATATTAACTGTTGGATTATTTTCAAGCAGGAAAAGATGAGGCAAAGTCCAATGTAGGTAATTATTTTAGTATACCTTTCAAGATAATTTTACACATGTATCAACTTTCAAGATAATTTTGTATATGTCAATGACATATAATAATGAGCGTTTTCAGTATTTATGCTGTATAAGTACAAGGCATGCATAAAATAAAAATTACATACAATAATAGACTTTTAAATTTTTTCTACAGCATCCAAACATGGCAGTGCATGCCTATATTCCCAGCTATTTGGAAGCTAAAGCAGGAAGATCTCAAGTTTCAAGCCCAGCCTTAGCAATTTATTGAGTCCCTGTCTCAAAATAAAATTTAAAAAGAGCTGGAAGCCGGGCGCGGTGGCGCACGCCTGTAATCCCAGCACTTTGGGAGGCTGAGGCAGGAGGATCACGAGTTCAAAGCCAGCCTCAGCAATGGCGAGGCACTTAGCAACTCAGTGAGACCCTGTCTCTAAATAAAATACAAAAAAGGGCTGGGGATGTGACCCAGTGGTCGAGTGCCCCTGAGTTCAATCCCCGGTACCACAAAAAAAAAAAAAAAAAAAAAAAAAAAGAGCTGGAGATGTAGCTCAGTGATGGAGCGTTCTTGGGTTCAATTCCCAGTACCTCTGAACAGACAGACAGACAGACACACACACACAGTTCTCTTCAAAATTAGAGCTCATGCTATTTCTTAGGAAAGGAGGTGCCAAATATCTCTATTGCATTATGTTCATAAGGTTCAAAAAGGAGAGAAAAAGTGCTAAATTAAGAATTTGCTTTGACTGGGTATGTGGCACATGCCTCTAATCCCAGCAACTCTGAAGGCTGAAGCAGGAGGATGGCAAGTTCAAGGCCAGCCTTAGCAATTTAGTGAGACCCTTTCTCAGAATAAAAAATTAAAAGGAATGGGGGATGTAACTCAGTGAAAGAGTGCCCTTGGGTTCAATACCCAGTACTCAAAACAAAAACATTTACTTTTTGAACTTACTTCTGTTCCAGGCTAGTTATTAGGTCTAAAATTCTGAAACCATTTTCATAAACCTTCTATAGCAGAAGAACATGCAAGGTAAATAGGCCACTTGCACTTCTTGTTTTCAGAGGCATGTCATTTCATCTTTATAACAAACCTACAATGCAATTATTATCCACATTTTAAAGATGACTAAATAGGTTCATTTGTATATGAGGTAAAGAATGTAAAATTTATCATAACCTTTTTTAAGTATATACAGTTCAGTAGAGTTAACTGTATTCACATGTTGTTATTGATAAAATTTTGAAAGTTTTTTCAGCAGTCCAAAAGTGAAATGTTTGATTACCATCAAATATAATCTGATAGCTGGGCGTGGTGGCACACGCCTGTAATCCCAGCACTTGGGAGGCTGAGGCAGGAGGATCGCGAGTTCAAAGCCAGCCTCAGCAATGGCGAGGCACTTAGCAACTCAGTGAGACCCTGTCTCTAATAAAAATACACAAAAGGGCTGGGGATGTGGCCCAGTGGTCGAGTGCCTCTGAGTTCAATTCCTGGTTTAAAAAAAATATATATATATATACACACACACATATATATACACATATATATATAATCTGATAAATTTGAAAATTTAAATATTAGAAGCATTTAGAAACTTTGGCATTATTTCTAATGGCAAGGTTACTATATAAGGGTTATAGTTGATGAATGTGGTAATTAGCTGAAAATTAGTTTTCTTTTTGCCTACATTCTTCTAATTTAAGCATATTTTACCTTTAGTTTGTGTTAATGATAGACTTTCTTGTAATCTTACATTGAGGGCAGAGGTCTGATCTATAGTAGTATTTCAGTTTGAAAAGATGTGAGAAGAAAATAACAGTTGGATTCCAGACCTCTGGCATCAACGTGATCTGAAAGCTTCATACAGGCATAGTTTAGACAGAGCTACTGAATTTGAATTAATAAGAGTGAAGAAAAACTATGCACATAGCAGACAGAATCCTTCCCAGGGTAGCAGATCTAAGCAGCAATAAATCAGTAAGTACTATGTATAGGATCCCTTTATTCTGGCTTTGTGCCATTTGTAGACATTAAAACCCGGAAAGACCAGAAATCCCTTTGAACTTACGTTTGAAAAACCTTGTGTCCATTCTTTTATCTTTTGGAGTTTTTTTATTTTTTCTGTTTATTTCCTCATACCACCGCCTGTGCTCTGTTGGGTGCAGAATCTTCGTGGATATGTTCCAGTGGCCCCAACTTACATGTGGTAACTTGCTTACCCAGAGAAAGGTCTCAAGGACTGAATTGGATGCAGTTGAGCTGTGGCTCACTAGAGGGAGCAGAGGACCCGAGAGAGGAGAGAGGGAGAGATGGTGTCGGGTTAAGTAAGTGTGGTGTGTGCGCACCAGGAGGAGGAGGGCTGGGTGGGGGTGGTTGCCTTTAACTGCTCCACCCTCACTTTGTCAGCAGGTAGAGAGCGTGATTGCAGTCCTAGGGGAGGGAGTCAGAAGGAGAACACCAATTACAAACCTCAGGCTTCCTGCTCTAGGGAGTTGATCCAGAGTTGTCTTTCTGAAAAGGAAGCACTCGAATCCTTCCGAACTTTCCAAGTCCATCCATGATTCAGAGATATTGCCTTCTCCCTCTGGGATTTTCTGTTTCTGGTAGTGAATTGTTGCTGATGTATTTGGTACTTGTGCTTCATTTCTCTTTCAAGATTTGATTATTTAATGTGCTGTTCGGAGAGAAAAAGAACTTTTGTTAGAAAGGAGATTTCAGAAGTGATTTTGGATCGTCATTAAGTGTTTTTAGAGTTCTTGGGGACAGTAACTCTCACCCTGGAATAAGTTTCTGCCTTTGATCTGCATGGATTATTTTTTCAGACTGTGGAATTTCTCGTCACCTACCTGTAGTATGGGGCACTTGGTTTGGTTGCAGAGTAAGAAGGTGGAAGAATGAGCTGTACTTGGTTAAGCAATTCAAACCTTTTTTGATCAGGATCTATAAAAGCATAATTGAATTTGTCACCCCCGTGGATTCCAGTGGGCCCAACAGCGCAACAGGTTTGCAGATTTCTTTTGAAATTATTATTATTTTTTTTTCTCCCTCTGCCTCAGCAAAAGAAAAGAATCTATATAGCAGGTTCATGTTCAGTTGCTTGGCTTTTTAGCACTTATTTTGAAGACTTTATATGATTTTTAAACTTGACCCCGGAATACAACGGGCTTAGTGGGTGAAGTGCACTTATGTTTACTTAAGGGTGCACATTTAAAAATCTTATTCTGTGTTTATACAAAGACCCAAATTCTTATATGTGCTTATAATTAGCACAGATCTACCCAGGCTTCATTGTATTTTTTCCAGGGTGTTCTACTTAAAGCCTGTGACTAATCACCTTTCTAATCCCCCTATCTTTTATTCCCCACCTCCTCAAGGAATTTGAAAACGTGTTAGGAATAGTTCTTTGTTTTTCTTATGAACTTAGAAAATTACGGATTTTAAGATCTGGATATTAGTTTCCCAAAGCATCTCATGGGAAATCAAAGTGCTTGACATTCCCAAGCTGGAGAATAAAATTTGGAATCCCTAAGAGAGAAAGGAAAATGGAGATAGAAATATGAATTTTAACTGGAAAAAATAATTGGAAACTATGCCCTTTTCATATATTCAAATTTTGAAAGTTAGAAAAGGTTGTGATATTCAGGATTATCCTATAATATGTGAAGATATATAAATTAGCACCTAATTTATAGGCAGCTTTTAGTAAAACAAAAAATTATAGTACATCCAAGTTTATGAAAAATATTTAAATTCAATGGACCTAGAACTTCGGGCTACAGTGAAATTCAGTTTAACATGGAAACTTCTCTGATTATGTGCTGTAGCATCCTTAGACATCCCTCAAAGTGTGGCCTGAAATTTTTTTATCGTTCCGTCTCTTCCCCTATTAAAAAACAAATCTCCTGTGGTCTTTAATCATCTACAGTTGACACATCTTGTGGCTTTAAAAGGGCCATCTCTCCATTGTCTGAGCTGGAGTTCTTCACTCTCACCTTTGACGCATGGCCTTAGCTGTTTACTTTGCCTTGTTTTGTTCATCAACATTGGGGTTAGTGCCTCCACAACTTGATGCATATGGAAGACCAACACCAAGTGATCTGACATAATAAAAATTCATAATGTGACGTTCAATCTCAAGCAAAGTTGGAAATTCCAAAAAGAAGTAGTGGTTTTTTTGCTAATCAGAGCGAAAATGGAAGAAAATGACATACCTGCTGCAGAAGTGGGCTGAAAACATTGTCTTCTCTGCCCAATCAGGAATGCCACCTGTTCTTGGGAATATACTGTAGAGAAAGGAAAGGTCAAAACTATGACTTGGCTTTCTGAAACAGAAGCATAAAATTTCTCTTCCTGCATTTGTCTGGATCTTAGAACCTGCACTTGGTGTTAGCCAGTGGAAGCAGTATGTATGGCCGAAGTGCATTGCTGCAGCTGGTAGCATGAGTGGTGGCCACCAGCTGCAGCTGGCTGCCCTCTGGCCCTGGCTGCTGATGGCTACCCTGCAGGCAGGCTTTGGACGCACAGGACTGGTATTGGCAGCAGCGGTGGAGTCTGAAAGATCAGCAGAGCAGAAAGCTATTATCAGAGTAATCCCCTTGAAAATGGACCCCACAGGAAAACTGAATCTCACTTTGGAAGGTGTGTTTGCTGGTGTTGCTGAAATAACTCCAGCAGAAGGAAAATTAATGCAGGCAAGTATAACTTTATTATATTTCACTTTCCATCTGTTTGAAACATGTCTTTCTTCTTTTGTCTCCCAAACCAAATACCATACAGGGGCTTCTGTTGCTTAGCTTTCTGTTTGTTCCATCTTTTAAGGATATTTGCCTTGTTGGCATTCTAAAGCAAATTATTTTATACTCAAGAAGAAATACATAAATTCTATATTTTAGAAGATTATTTATTTATTTTTAACTGGTATTACATTGCCTTTTTAGGTACACATAATAAAACCTTCCTTCATAAATGGTATATTCTGGATACTATTTTTTGATAAATTAACTATATGGGCTTATATTTAATTGATCTGGGAATTATAATTTACCTCCTGTTAAAATCTGAAGTGAGCACTAAGGAGATTGATTTTAATGGTCAACAGCACCCTGAAATTCTAGACTGTCCTTGAAGCATATTTGAATATAGCTTCACTTAAAATTCAAGCTTGAATGGTACGACTGGCTTTATACCACGTGTGGCACCCTATTGCTAAGCCCAAAATGGAGAGGACTGGATTACAAAATGGACCCAAAATGTAAACCTGTCTTCTGATCCCTTTGGTCTTATCCACACATAATTTTATCATTTTCAAAATTTTGACATCTGTTTTTTTATTGACCCACAGTTTTTCAGACATAGTTGCTTAGGCTTTTGGACTGTGAAGTTTTGCCTGTAACTCATTACAACTATTCCTTATGTGTTGAATTTATGAACTGACTGGGGCCATAGCTTTTCATAGACCAATTGCTCATCCCCTGTGGTGAAAACAGCTTAGTGGAGCTGTACCTTTTTAATGGGCATTCTCTTGTCTTATTCCATAAAATGGTGTTGCTGATTGATAAAAAGTTTTGTAAAATGACACTTCTTGCTGTAGCTCTTGAACATAGGTTAAAATGTTCTTAAATATGATCAGTCTCGGTATCCAGCTCAGATTTTTAATTTTATGATACGTACAGACTATAAACAGAACCAAAGTATTGTATGAATTTAAGTTTTAGTCTACTTAGAGAAAGGAGGTAGGAAAACAAAAAAATTGTAGAATTCTTTTCCAAACACCAGTTTTTAAATATATGGTTTGGTAGTTCTTCCTTAGACTTCTTTGGCAGTATTTTGAAGCTGGGACAAATGATTTAGAAGAAGAAATGAGTGAAATGGAAGGTTCTGTTATTCAGAAAAATAAACAGGAAAGAAGAGTATATCTGGAAAAAAAAGGTGTTAAAAGTTTTTAGATAAGAAGTCAGTCATTTAATTTAGACTCTAGAAAGAAACTGGGAGTACTTAAAAATTGAAATAATAAATCATTTAGAATGAAACCATTGGAAAGGAAACTTCCTTACCTTGCCTCCTTAATATCCTGAAGCATGAGGTGTGTGTGCTCCATTTTAACCTTTAACATAAATAATTTCCTATAAAGTCATATTTTTATATCTCTGAAGTCTTTGGGAGCTTTGTGCCTTATGCCCTTTGATAACATGTTCAATGAATTGATTATATGCTGCTTAAATTAGTTTTCTCTTTTATTTTAAACTTTTTCTATTATCATAAAGCTCTATGTAAAATTTCTGGTTTTTAATAAAGGAACAGGTAAATGAGAAGCACCAGTTGGCATTCTGTTTGCCTTCCTTTATTTTATCAATCTTTATCATCCTCTCTTATTTTGTCCTTTTTCTCACTTCAGCAAATAGTGCTAATCTTTTTTTTTTTAAACTATGACACTATCAGTATACTTGAAGTATTGCTTCTTTACTTTATAAAGAAGGAATTTTACTGTATCTTAGCAAGACCTTCAGACTTTATCCTGGACAGTTATACATCAGCTGCAATTTTAAGTCTTCATCTTTTCTGTCCATTCTGACCTCTTATGGTCATTAATAAATTTTATGCTAGTCTAATATTAATCTCTGGACACATTCAGAATTGGTACTGGTTTATTGCATGTTCATCAATTTTTAATCCACACCAGTTACTAAATTTTCTCAATCGCCTTTTATGAGAAACTTTATTTTTAAAAAGCAGAAAGCAACCTGTGTGTTGTATGCATTGGTTTTTCTTTATCTACAATTTGATTAACTCTTTCAAAGAACTCTAGTGTGTTGGGGACACATGGTTTACACTTCCAGAATCTGTGCTGTTTGTTCCTTATCAGATTACATGCAACTCAGGTTTGCTCAACTGTGGTTAACCAAGCCTTCCATTTAACTGAAGATCCATTTATATCTTCTACATTTGTGCTTTGTAGCACTTTGGCTTTCTTGATGAATAGCTATACCCTAATGTCACAAATCTAAAGATAGTCTTCTATATTGACTTTGAGAAATTTCAGATAATTCTATATATCCTCCTATCTATAAATTATTCTAGCTGCCTGTTAAAATTGGTCATCTCCAGAGACAGGGTCAGATCTTTGTAAAATTGGGGTGTTATGTGCTAGAAAATTAAAAGGTTTTCATGAAAATAGTGATTTAAAAAAGAATTTAACAAATTTTTAAAAAAATATAACATGGAGAGTTTCTGAAAATCAAATCATTCTTTATATTTTGCTAAGTTAATTCAGGGTATGTATCTCATAGGAACCAAATTAACTAGATTTTCATTTATATTAAATTTTAACTTTCCTTAGACAAAGACAGTGTGCTTCCAATTTAATAATAAAATAGACTATAGAGGGCTGGGGTTGTGGCTCAGTGATAGAGTGCTTGCCTAGCATACATGAGGCACTGGGTTCAATCCCCAGCACCACATTTGAAAAAAAAAAAAAAAAAAACCTACATAAAAAAATAGACTGTAGAATTGGCTCTAAAATAATTTTGTTTGTCTCAACTTTATCGGATGGCTATACATACAAGAGCATCGGAAGCCAAGAATTGATGAATTTTTGCCCAATTCTTATCCCTCACCCTCTGTGCTAGGATTTTTCTTTGCCAACAGAACTCTCCATTTTATAAGGTATAAGTTTTAAATTTTTATATTCTTCTAAAAGTACTAAAATTTAGAATGAAAGAGGAATGTTGCCTTTGTTGTATATTTTTTTTATTTCTGAATCTTCTCTTTTCCATTCCAAAACTCCCTATCTTAGTCTTAACCAAATTGTGTTACTTTCTATTTTCCCCAAAAGTTTTTTCTTCACTTTACTCTCTATCATTTCAAATCTCAGAGATGGTGTATTATTGTCTTTAAAGTGTCTAATTCATAGATTTCCCTTACATTTGCCAAAATCTTTGTCCCTTCCTTTTGTTTAATTTCTTTCTACCTTTTGTTTTCCATGCAATATGTATTTTTAGAATAGCCTTCCCCTGCTAGTATTTCTCTTACTAGCCATCAAAAAAACAGGACAAGAAAATGTTCCTCATCTCCTACTTTCTTGGGTAGTGACTGATAAAAAGGACTACATGATAGTGATTATAACTGCTTACTATTTTTATATTTATTTGAATATTTTTTTCCTTTGTTTATACCACTATAGATGGAAAACAGGCTGGTGTTTATGCTTTGTCCTATTTCCAGTTTTCTGACTTGTTTACCTCTTACCAATGCTTGTTTCTATTATTTCTAGTAATATTGCTGCCACTTCTAAAAATGATTATAGTCATTTATTCTTTATTTATAAATATTATTTAGAAGGACAATGCAAAATTAATCTCCTTTCTTCTTAGACCAAAAACTAAGAGGATCCTAGTGTAGCCCAACAGAGGTCACCAACTCTGTAACTATCACATTCTTCCTGCTCAGCTGGTTGTCCTGGATTTTCTTAGACTCCAGGATAAAGTTATGATCAAGATTAGAATGTACTGCCCTGAGGCTGCAGACCTACAGTGGGAGCAGGGTGGTTTCACATTGGCCAGTAGCAATGAACAACTCCTCCTGGACAAATTCCCCTTTGCAAGATGTCTCTGCTTGCCTCTTAATTTTACTTATTAGTTAATGCATAATTATCCCATCTTTGGATTTTTACTTTATTTGTAGTCAGGCCTTGAAGCTTTACAATTAAATTTTGAGCCAGAGTTAGATAATCCTGTGTAGCAAAGTGTAGTTGACAAAATGGCTAAACTGCAATCCAGAGTTCTTAACTTTCAGTTCTGACCTAGCCATTAAATAGTTGTGTGATTTGTGAAAAAATAATTTTTACCTCTCTAGGTTTTAGATTAAGAGACTGAAACATAATACCTACCAAACTGATTCTATGTACTTTACATGTGTTAGCTCTCTAGATTCTTATAATTCATGATAGAAAAAGTTCAGTGCTTTTCATTTTCACATTTTACAGATAAGGAAACTGAGGAGTTAAATGTTAATATTTGCCAAGGCATTAACTAGTATTTGCAAGAAAGTGGTAAAGCTGCAACTCAAACTGAGAACCCATGGTTTTTCAGCTCTCAATTTCTGTACATCTAAGAATGTCACAGGTGACTAGAACACCAGAGTAGGCTTTATATAATTAGTTTCAAAGTAGAAAGGAATGAAAGTGATGTGTATCATTGTCTAAATTGATCCAGAATACACATCATCCTGCTACCTTCTAAAAATCTCTATTTCTTCTATTTTTTTCTCATTTAGCATTTCATTTGCTCAGATATGAGCAAATCAGAATGTTTATTCAGTGTCTACATTTAATTAACTTTCTATTTGTTTTAAAACAGCCTATAATGACTACTAAGAGAGGAACTTGAAATAATAAACTCTGAAATAGCATGTATTTAATTGGTATTGCTCAAGTTATAGTTCCTTGGATGCAGATTTCAGAGTGATTTTGCAATTTTACTTTGACGCCAGCCTTTAAAAGGAGTATAGGATAAATATTGAAGATATAGTCAACTCACAGTTATGTTAATGGAGGTGTAGAGAATCCAATTAATTGCCAATTGACTTTGGAATGTAGTCACAAGTACACCATTGGACATAGTGTGTGCACAGCCATTCTCAGGTGCTTGCCTCCTACGATCCCTGTTCAAAGCCTTCTAGACTTTGTTGTTAGAAGCCTGGTACTCAGAAAAGAGAAGCTGCATGTTTTTTTGTTTTCCCCCAGTACTGGAGATTGGACACAGGGTTTTATGCACACTAGACAGGCTTTCTACCATTGAGCCCCATCCCCAGCCCAGGAAGCTGCAGAAGATTTTTAATGATAATTATTCAGGTTAAAGAGGGTATCTCTTTTATAAGTACCCACCAAAGAGATTTGTATACATAAGAGTTCTGTACTTCACCTGAAAATCCAACAAAAAAAGTTCAAATTCACAAATCTCTTTGATTAATAGGAGGTACTAAGTGAGGAATGCCCCTGGCTCTTGCTCCTATCAGGCTGCTTGGTGTTAGCAGATTCTGGGGGGGCATGCATTTCCTTGATTTTGTACTAAAGTGCATACGTATGTACATGTATGGAGTGATTTTTTTTTAAATCTAAAAAGTAGCCACAATTTACTTTTCATATGGTATTAAAGGTATTCCTAGAGCTCATGGTTTTGTTTGTTTTAGCAAAATACCTTTATATTTTGTTCATTGGAAAGAGCTTATTGGAACTTCTTTGTGCTTTTTTAAAATTTTATTTTCTTAAAATTGCTAAGTACAGTAGGGGAAATGTTATAAATGAGCAATATATTATTACTATACATGTTGGGAGCCAGAACTGGTAGCGGATATTTCTTTAAGTGTTGAGAATGATGTTCCATTGAATTTGAGTAGTAATTTTCTTCCAAGAAGCTTAAAATTATTCATAAATATCTACAACCAAATAGGAACAAGTAACACTAACTCCACTTTTTTTTTTAATTCGAAGTTGTTTATATAACAGTAGAATGTATTACAATTCGTGATATGCACATATAGCACATTTTTACATATCACTGTTTGTACAAAAAGTATATTCATACTATTTAACATTAACTCCACTTTAATAAAAGAAGGAAACATACCGGGGGAGAGAAAGCAAGAGCAGAGTCACACAGAAGCTGACTTGATCTGCTTTGCAGGAGATAGAATAAGAATTCAAATTTTAAAAGTTGTCTGAGGATGTGAGGACTCAATTCTGTGTGGAAATCCTAAAAAGATAACATGCTGTCAACAGCTGAGATCCTTTTTGGATCATTGTGACAATTCAGTCAAAAAACTATTAGTGTGAAACTGTTGGCTAGTTTTATATTTCAAAAAAAATACCTATGAGCTAATACTCTGACCTACATTCATTGATCTTTTGAGAATTATTAGCATAAAACCAGTCTTTAGAATGACCTGTAAGGCCCTTGTGATCTTGCCTTGTCACCCTCTCTTGTTTCTTCCTCTTCCCCTCACTTGACTCCAGTCACCAGGACCTCTCCTGTCCTTCAGTTAGACCAGGCATACTCTCACTGCTTGTTAATCTGTATTGACTTTGAGGAATTTTGTAATAGTACTTGTAGAAGAATATCATAATTTAAAAGTTTGAATATACCTTATAAAGTGGATATTAAACAAAGAGGTATAAGAATAAGAACAAAAACTCATTTTTTATATAAGACTTATATCCCAGATATTTTCTTCTTAGGTCTCCCAAATGTCACCCCAAAGTGTCAAATACATTTTCTCAATGAGGCCTTCCTACACTATCCTGTTCTGAAGGATTCTTCCTATTTCCCCCAGGGCTCATATTCCCTTTTCCTAATTTAATTTTCTTTACAAAATTATTGTCATGTGATATGCTATAATGTTTTACTTGTGTAGTTGTCTGTGTCCCCTCTGTAATATATGAGCTTGGTAAGTCAGCCTAGTGTCTCATGCCTGTTATATCTGTTATATAGCTACTTGTGAGGCACAGGCAAAAGAATCACAAGTTCAAGTCCAGTCTGGGCAGTTTAGGGAGGCCCTGTTTCAAAATTTTAAAAAGTAAAATGGTCTGGGGAAGTAGCTTGGTGGTAAAGCATCCCTAGGTTCAACCCCCAGCACCACCACCCCAAATGTATATATGTATGTATGTATACATTCTGTGAAAGTAGGAATTTTGGTCACTTTTGTTCAAAGCTGTATCTCTAGAAAAGCACCTTAGTATACTTTATGCCTTAGACATACTAGGTACTCAGTAAATACTAAGTGAATATCAGGAACATCTTGGTGTTACTGAGTAACTATCATAGCTAGGAGATAACTCGAGGGTGAAATATTTATCTCATCACATTTTAAAATATAAGGTCAATTATTTTAAGCGTTTTGAGTGATATAGCATACTGTATTATATATTTTGTAGTTGTAGATGGACACATACCTTTATTTATTTTTATATGTGGTGCTGAGGATCGAACCCAGTGCCTCACATGTGCAAGGCAAGTGCTCTACCACTGAGCCACAACCCCAGCCCAGTATGCTGTATTCTTTTACCCCTCTGACTTACCAATAGCCTAGTGTCTCCTTGATTGTTATTTCAAAATCATAAACACAGTTATACTGAATATTTTTAAGATACTCCTTTACACAGCATTATTTACTTTGATAGCTCAACCCTTGCTTTTTAGGATATTCTGGTTTTCCAAGAAAGATTTATGGGGTACTGATTTTAAACCTTTGATTATAAGGTATTTGTATATATGTACAAAGAACCTCACTTCTTAATTCTTAAACTTGTGATTCCTAGTTCTGATTTTGAGATTCCATAAAGCAATGATTTTTAATCTTTTCTGTATTTGTCACATGTCTCTTTGAGAATGTGATAAAAGTTATTAACTATATGTACAAATACACATGTATACTTAATATATACAATTTTGTATGAGATTTCAGTAAGTTGAGAGAGTCTCTGAGATACATCTGACTTTAGATGAAGAAGCTGCTGTCCTAAAATAATCCCAGCTATTTCAAGAAATGAGATCAAATTTTCAAAACTAATTTACCCTCAGTTTAATTTTATAAAAACATTTGTATATGTTACATAGACAATCAATAATATTATGATGTAGTTATAAGAAAGTGACCTGATCTTAGATGTGACAAAGATTTGCTTGTGTGAAGTAAAGGAATATTCTCTCCAAATATTAAGTGAAACTGTGCATAAATTTGAGAAATGCTTACAATGCTTCAGCATGGTGGTTTCACTTTAAGATCCATAAGAATAAAGGTCATTTTACTGATGTGTTTTTAAAAATATTTTTATAGTTGTCAAAGGATATTTATTTATTTATTTATATGTGGCACTGAGAATGGAACCCAATGCCTCACACATGCTAGGCCAACACTCTACCACTGAGCCACAACCCCAGCTACTGGTGTGTTTTGATACAAGTAGAACAATTGTGGCCTTACTTGGTTACCAAATTCTGAGAACAGAGGTATAAAGCAAACTCATTTAGGTTACTTTCCATCTCTTTGGTTTCTTTCCATTTTTTCCCTTGGGGTAAGATTCCTTGGGCTCTTAAGATTTCTGTTTACTTTAATGGAAAACTTTGCTTAGGTTTATTGTTCCTTGCTTGTTTGTTTTTAAGTAACAGATAAGCCACTTTACATGTTCCTACGTTTATCTGGGTTCTAAACCTGATGGTTCATGGATAACTTTTCTTCTATACTTTTATTTATTTATTTATTTTTTTTTGTGTGTGTGTGTGTGTGGTACCGGGGATTGAACTCAGGGGCACTCGATCTCTGGGCCACATCCCCAGCCCTTTTTTTTTTTGTATTTTACTTAGAGACAGGGTCTCACTGAGTTGCTAAGTGCCTCACCATTGCTGAGGCTGGCTTTGAACTCGAGATCCTCCTGCCTCAGCCTCCCAAAGTGCTGGGATTACAGGCGTGCGCCACCGCGCCCGGCTTCTTCTATACTTTTAATATGTTGAGAATTTGTGTTTAGTTTGCAATTTGGAAACACTAAAATGATCAGAATGATTTAAGAGTTAACATTTTAAAACTTTGCAAGCACAAAGATGACCCACAGTATTTCTTCAGATAGGAAATTAGATAATTTAGAAATTCTGGTCCCTGAATCTAAAGCCGTGGTGGTTCTTCAAAATGGCAACACTTTAAGACAATTGTTTTTAAATCTAGAACACTTTTTTTATGATGGAATTGACCGTAGTACAACTGTAATTTTAAATAGCACATTGAATTATCATGTACCCATCAATTTAATATATGCTCACACATCAAAAGTGTACTGTTGTACATATATGAATTATGACACTTGAGAAATACTGTTGTTGTCATTAATTCTGTAGAATAATCTGGATGAGACTGAAGGCCTAAATATTTTTATATCTACCATTCTTGCTATTTTCTAAAAGTGATCACAGATTTCCATTCTTTTTTTTCCTCAAAACCATTTTCTACTTCTTGTGAATTATATACTCTTAAAAAAACTTATATGATTCAGGTTTTATTTATTTTTGTTTTTGTATCTTCTACTTAGAATCATATTGATTATCTAACTTTAAGATTCTCATGGCCAAGTTTCTTTACATTTGTGAAGGACTCTATTGGCCCTATGTTGAAATTAAGTTCTATTGTTTTTCATTCCTAGAGTAAAATAGAGTTTTGGTGGCAGATGGAGGTAACAGGAAAAGGTATTCCATTTGTGAAATAAGTGTCAAATTTCAAGCTAGAAAAAAACATGTAGTCCAAGTTTTTTATTTTACAGATGAAGAAATGAACCCAGAGAGATTAGTGCTTTCTGGTCAAACAACTGCCACTCTACTGTTCTATCTTTCAGGCCAACATTCTTTTTTTTTTTTTTTTTGGTGGTGCTGGGGATTGAACCCAGGTCCTTATGCATGTGAGGCTATACCCCAGCCCTGGCCAACATTTTTAGCAAAGTTTATTTATTTATTTAAGACATTTTTGAGTCATTGCAGGGAAATTAATAAGCAGATATGGGGAGAGATTTACCCTTGAACATTCCACTTAGGAGACATTATAGACTGTCATAGGGTTTCTTTCCTCTTTGATTCCTTGTCAACTGCAAGGCATGCTATAAAATCAGTGAATAAACAAAAAAATACCTTGCCACAATTTAGCATTACTCTCTATAGTGCATATGTTATCTGCCATGAAATCTCTGCACACCAGGTGGCCTGTAGCCCTGGATAATCTCCTCAAAACAGTAGAGGCTCTCTTTTCCGTCTAGACTGAGAACCTCACCAAGATGAGAGGCTGTGCTGGTTTCCCTGGATCCTTCACAGTGTGACTCCTCTATTTTGTACCATATGCTGTGGCAGGTTCTGTAGGAATTCAGAGAACAGCACCCCAGCCTAGTCCAGCTGAGGAGACAAACAGCAGAAGATGATATGTGCTGCAAGGTGAGAGATGGATGCATAAGTGCTTTAGAGCTCTGGTTTTCATTTTTTCAGGAATCATTCAAATGATTGAGAATTCTGTCTCCAGTTCCCATGACTGAAGAAAACTAAACAAAAACATTAAATTTTAACCCAGCTTTGAGGAACTTCAAGCTAGAGAACAACTACAACCCAAGTAATCATCCTTTCTGGCTTATCACTGTTATCAGTTAACTATAGTTTAAAATAGTTTTTGTATAATATTCTTATAATATCACCCATAACATTTTCTTTTGAAGCTCTAATGACAATTGCAAACTAACTTTCTAAAATATGCAAGAAGTTCCTGTTAAACTATAGTAAATTTAGCTTTCATAAGAATTCAATGTATTGGAAGTTTTATTTGAATTGATAATCTCACCTGGTTTGGTTTTGATTTTTCACAAACTGAATTTCATAAAAGAAATAAATAGCAGGGCATTGTGGCACACACCTGTGATCCCAGTAGCTCGGAGTCTGAAGCAGGAGGATTGCAAGTTCAATACCAGCCTCAGCAATGGTGAGGCGCTAAGCAACTCAGTGAAATCCTGTCTCTAAATAAAATACAAAATTGGGCTGGGGATGTGGCTCAATGCCCCTGAGTTCAATCGCCAGTGTCACCAAAAAAAAAAAAAAAAAAAAGAAAAGAAAGAAAGAAAAGAAAAAAAGACCCTTTATGTAGAAGATAAAGAGTGTTTGAATATTATCTCTGTTTAACAAGATTGTTTATGATACCAAAGATTTTGTGTTTTTTTTTCCTCCAAGAATTTTTAAATTATGTGTTGGTTTTAGCATAATGAGAGTTTTTTACAACATTAGGTTATCAATTAAAATTAGTAAACTCTATAGTGTGTATCATATTTTATTAACATTAGATTACCTGGGATTGTTTAGTTGTCCCCTTTGGATATGAAAATTCTACAGCTGCTTTATGACCATGTAAAAAGAAAAGGCAAACCACTTAACCTTTCATCTGTTGGATGGGGTTAGTTAAGTAGCTAATCTTTAGGATCCTTCTTAGCTCTGAACTTTTAGAAGTTATACTTATTTTAGAAATAGACTTAATATTAAAGGGCATGTATTCATTTTGTTCCTTGAGGAAAAAAAATTAGATGATAAAAAAATGACTAAATTACATAAAGTCACACAACCATTTGTTAGCAAAACAAAATGCACATTTAGTTGAACTTCATCTTCTGGTCCTATCCTGTCTTTATGTTCCAGTTAAAACATACAAAAACGGGGCTGGGTAGAGCACTCACCAAGCACGTCTGTGGCCCTGGGTTGGATCCTCAGCACCACGTAAAAATGAATAAATAAAATAAAGGTATTGTGTCTAACTACAACTAAGAATAATATATTTTAAAAAATGTACAAAAGGGAGTTTTTCCCTAGAGTTATATTTTAAAATTAAATTTCTTTAGTGGTTTGGGAATGCTTATTCTAAATCCTTCATCAAGGCTGTTTCCATAATTAAGCCATATTGTCTTCTACCACTAATAAGTGAATCTCATGTAACCTTTGGAAACACCTGGAAGAGCCAGAGATAACCTAGAATCAGCCTGGGTCATAGTAGTAAAAGGAGTAGGAGTATTTTAGGATCAAACACATCTTACTCCATACTTTAAGAAGTTGAATTATTAGAGATAAGATTTCAGAGCCACTGATAGGTGTTAATGCATGGGGCAGGACGTAAGCATTTGGGGGGAGTGAAAATGGGGCCATCTGATTAGTAACTATGCCTTGTTATTAAACTGTGACTTTCTGCATTGTACATCCCCAGAGTTAGAAAACTTCCACTGGCCAAAAAAAAAAAAAAAAAAAAAAAAAAAGAGGGGGGTGCTGCCTTGCAGTTGCTGAGGGCCATACAGTAGACACAGAAGTGCCTTCTTAGAGGCCTTTAGCAGAGGCAGCCTGTACAGGCAGGCCTGCTCCTCTCAAACACTGGGAATCAGATTCTTTCCCCAGGGGGTTTCCAACTAGTTTGCACTTCAGAAAAAACTTTTCTTTCTCCTGCTGTTCACGCCCTGCAAAGAATTTTCTTCCAACCAAAGAAATTGTTTTATACTCAAAGATCCTTGTCCTTAGTTGTTGAACATCAAAGAAAGTTTGGAGGAGACTGAGGGATTATGTTAGTGGCTAGAACTTATTTTGAATGCAAACTTGAAACAATAGCAAGTCCCCCAAAGAATATACTCATCTCAGAGCTGGGAGAGAGCCTAATATAACTAAGTCTTTATTCTTGGTTGGATGTGCTACCGTAAGGTACAAATAAGTTGACTGCTCTTGCTGCACTTAACCCATGAACATTTGGTTCTTGAGGTGCAGACTTACTGAAAGAGCTCCCCCTACATTGTCTACCCTTCTAAAACCTGATATTCGGAAACACTTTTGATAAACTTGAAACAACAACAACAACAACACCCCCGCTTTAACCTTCAGTGCTTCCATTCTAGGGAACTCAAGAGTTTCTCCCAGGGCAGTTGATGATATCACCAAGTTTAGGAGCCACATTCCCTGCATTCCCTGCTATAGCTGAGGTGTTGATGATGTCATTTTCTCCCACAAAGGAAAACCTCAGCACCCTGAGGGCCTGAACTCAGGTCTTGGCAGGTAAATGAAGAAGGAACTTACTTTTGGATTTAAACTGATTGAGTCAGGCATAAAGAGGCATACCATGTTATGTCCTAGCGTCACAGACTCATCTTGGGGGCCTGAACAAACTGTTTATCATTTTATGAGAATTAAGACTATAGAGTTAAAAAATATTTTGGGGTAAGAGCAATGCTTCATTTAACATTTTGATTTTTACATTTCAGACCACTTACTTATAGGGCATTGTTCTCAAAAATTTTGCTCTCACTGCAATATCCTTCTCTGAATCTATGAATTTTCCAAGCTTTTTGGGGAACCCATTTATAGATTATCTAGCTTTCCTTTCTAGAGCAGATTAACAATGATAAAAAGAATTAGGAAAAATGATATGATGTATAGGGCAGATTTAGGCTGAATTATGCTCTGTGAAAAGTACATTCATGTTATTTTAATCTTGGCACTGTGGTTATAAACTGAAGAAAGCGTTTGTTCCAGAAGACTTCCAATCTCTTCCTATCCCCTCATCACAACCACAGAACAGTGGTTGGAAATAGAATTCCAGGAACACCAAAAATGCTCAAAATTTCCAATAGTGGCAGCTACGGTGCCCCCACAAGGATTCCTTGAGCAGAGCCTTTTTGTGGTGTCCTTGTGGTCAGGAGTGCACATCATCAGTCACAAAGGCTTGCCCTGAAGATAAACCTGCTAAAAATGTCACTTGTCCTTCCTATTTTCACTCGGTTCTGAACTAACACGTTATAGGTTTTGTCTTTCTTTCTCTATTTATTTCTTCCTTTCTTCCTTTGGAATTATCAAAAGTTTTCAATGCACTAGTTTATCCTAGGAAAGTTGGGCAGAATCTGTAAAGTAAGCAAGATTTGCCAAAGATTTTTATTCCACTCAGCAATGAAAACTTGCCTGTGTTACTATTGTGAAAGTATTAAATTACAGTTTATTTTTTCACACTAGGAGTATGTGAGTAAAATTCACGGAAATAAATGTCTGTTTAGTTTATATAGGGGAGTAAAGCATTGAACCAACCTGCAGCTGACTTTACATTTTCATAATCTTATTTTTCCTGAGTTGTTGTTGTATGCTTGAACCAGATTAATGTTATTACGAAGGGCTGGTGATGTGGCACAGCAGTAGAGTACTTGCCTAGCATGCACAAAGCCCTGGGTTTGATCCCAGTACAAAAAAAAAAAAAAAAAAAAATTATATAAAATGCCCTAGTTTTTAAAGCAGTGTCAATCTTCAGAGTATGGAACCGAATTTGGCATCTTGTTTCCATTTTTATTGCTTTGTTTTCTAAAGGGAAGTTTGAGTTGGAGACTGCCTGGCAGGATTCCATATTTTCACCATACCACCTGTCCTGGCAGAGACAATGAACTCAAAAGTCAAGTTCTTTATAACTGCACCTGCCTTGTAAATGCTGCCAAAAGATCTGATTTTCTCTTGTAGTTAAACTCTACCCAGAAACTATAATACTTAGCACCCAAACAGTTTATGCATACGTAAAGACTTAGAGTCCCAATTTCATAAGGACTAGTACAGAACTCATTCTCCCATTGACTTTCAAGGTAATTTTGGGCATGGCATTCAATGATTATTGCTTATCAAATGGAGGAGATGTAACTTTCTGGCTTACCTGGTTTTCAAGACATTGTGGGATCTAATGATGATGAATCATTTGGTAATTTAATATTTGAAAATTGTCTTGTGCAATTCTGCATCTAATGAACATGAAATGGAGTATGATCTACCTAAAATATAGATCAGGAACATATTCCAAAGACAGACCACTATACAAAGTTCCCAGGGATGGGAAGCTGCCATTTCTCCCTGCTTCTCTCTTTTCCCAAAAAAAGCAGGTGATCCTGCTGGCCACAAGTTGAATGAAATTTTTTAAAAAATATTTATTTATTTGCTTTAGTTGTACACAATGACTTTATATTTACCTGGTGCTGAGGATCGAACCTGGGCCGCGCACATGCTAGGCGAGCGCTCTACCGCTGAGCCAACCCCAGCCCCTTGAATGATCTTTGATTAGGCAGTTATTTTGGAGGCAATGAAACAACTTGATGAGAACTTTTTCCTTTTGTATTATCAGAGTGTTTCTTGGCTTCCCTCAGGGCAGAATTACTTCATTATCTTCCTACTTTATATGTAACTGGAAACCTTCTGGCCTAAGAACATAATTTCTATCACCAATCAAATAATTGAAGATAATATGCCTCCAAATGGTGTTCTTTGCATAGTATCTACATATAATGATATAATATGATAGTAAAGCTTAAAGGGTTCTCTAAAAGAGTGGCCACATCCTACTGTAAGAGTTCTCAGTAGACTTGTATTTTAATCTCTGCTCTGATCCTTCTTAGCTTTATGACCTTAAGGAAAATTGCTTTACTTCTTTGAGCCTGTGTCCTCATGAGTAAAGTGGGGATACTCATAATAAGTGGCCTGACTACCTAAAATGAGATAGTATTTGAGAATTGTCTTTAAAATTGAACATGTAAAGTATTAATACTAACAGTAATTAGACTTGAGCTCTTCCTTATTCACTTAATTACTGTCAGAAAAATCACCACCTGTGAGGGTTATTGATTTAGACACAGTAAATTTATTTGGTATTAGCCTTGTATAGCCATCTAGACTATTTTTTTTTTTTTGTGGCTAAAAAGATAAAGCTTTAGCTTTAGAAATTTGTGGGTCAAAGGGCCAATTGAATGTTGCCATAATATAGCCCAGGTAGCCTTAGTGGCTTAAGAATGACTAATAGCAGATAATCTCTGGGGTGGGAACTTGGGTTCTCTTACTGCCTTACTTTGCTGTGGTAAATCACTTGTCTGCCCTGGACCTTTGTACATGTGACCATTCTACATTGGTAAGCCCATCAGCTTCCTTCCACCATGAGGGAGGTGACCACCAACACAAAGCAGCTGCTCTCTCTCTCTGAAGTTCTTACATATCAGAATCTGAGGGATCCAGAACCATATCTTCCCTTTTTGAAGTTTTAGAGTATTTCTTTTAATTGCTGCTAATCCAAAGCAACTGCTCTCATTGCTGAAGCTTTAGCTTGCAGCCATGTTTCTAAGAAGGCTTAGAAGGAAAGGAGTTCCATATTGTGACCAGGACTAATTGACCCAGTTCATTTTACTGTGCTGGTCCCAACATGTTCTTTGAAGCTCAGCAGCTTGGAACTGCTCACACAAACTCCTGAGACTCCCAAGTCCCCATCTGAGAAGAATTGGATCAAAATGAGAATAAGCTAAGTTTTAGTCATAGCACCTATCAAATATCTGTGGCCTTGACATAATTTTCAGGGAAAGATCATCCCTTGAATCATCCCAGAGACTAATATTCTGCAGTATGAAAAATCTGTATTCAATGTTTTATAACTTTACCAATTTGAAATCTGTTCCCCAAATAGGTAAATAATAGGATAAAGGTAATTATGGTTTTCCTCATCTTTTCTACTTACCTGTTCCCTGTCATGATTAAACACACACCAAAAGTCTTTTGGAAGCAAACTCAATTACCATTATTATCCTTTCAGCACTTGTATGGTGTTATAACTCATTTCAATCACCAGTACAATACAGGAGTTAGGAGACAAGCTGGGGTGGGGTAGGGTAGAAAGGGGCAAATGTTTTCCCTTTTATCAGTTTTGGGTAGCATACTCCTTCTCTGAAGATACTTGGGGAAATCTGTTTTGTTCCCCTCACCTCCCAAAGGCCTAATAAAGATTAGTGAGAGATGTCTGCAAAGCATTTGAAGCTCTTTGAAATAAAGGCATGGATAAACACTCAGTATCACTATTATTATCATTACAAAGGAAAGCCCAGCATGTGATGTTTGGGGACACTTCCAGCGGTTTTGTTTGATGTTCATGATTCCTATTTTGACCTTTACCTCTTGATATCTTTATACATTTATTGAGGTGTGTTGGACAAAGTCTTGAGATCCCAAGCAATAGGGCATTAAGAATGAATGACTGGGGGCTGGGGTTGTGGCTCAGTGGTAGAGCGTTTGCCTAGCATGTGTGAGGCGTGTGAGGCCCTGGGTTCGATCCCCAGCCTCACATAAAAATAGACAAATAAAACAAAGGCATTGTGTCCAACCACAACTAAAAAATAAATATTAAAGAAAAAAAAAAAAGAATGAATGACTCTTAACCTCCATTTCTGTGGATGGAATTTCTGTAAATGTCCCCCACTCCATCTGTAGATACGCTGTTTTTCTAGTGTGGCAATCCTGGTGGCAAGGCTAATTTTGTATCTAGTCACTTGAGTTTACTTCTTATTCTGTTTCTTATCTGAGAAGCAGTGTTTTATAAGAAATTTTTCATTAAATAAACACTTAAGTAACTAGAGTTTTGTTTTGTTTTGTCTGTACTATGCTTATGAACCAGAGATAAAGAGAAAAAAGCAGATATAAAGAACCTAAAACGACAACATCAACAACAATACAGGAACTTCCTTGGTATATTATAGGTTCGACCCCATCTCTTCAGTATGTATATTAATTCATGCTAAAAATGACCATAATGGTATCTTGTGGGGTTATAAGTTACCAAAGGGAGGTTATATACAATATGATGTATTTAGGCAAGGAAATGCACCAGTACATTTTAGAAAGAATTTCAGCAATACAGATTCAATTTAAAAGGACTTGCTGGTTTTTTTGAAGGATAAGAAGTCACAATTTATATATTATTCTTTCTCAAGGATCTGTCCTCTATTCCTGATTGGCAGCTGTATTTAACTTTTGTTCTTTGTTTTGTTTTTGTAGTGCTGTCATCTAACCCAGGGCCTCAGGAATGCTAAGCAAGAGCTCTGCCACTGAGCTACCCCAGCCCTTTTTCTTTTTTGAGACAGTCTCCATATGTTGCCCAGTCTGTCCTTGAATTCCAGATCGTCCAACCTCAAGGTGTGCCACCTCACCCCACTATTTTAAATTTTTTTTTATATTTATTTATTTACTTTAGTTGTACACAATGCAATGCATTTATGTTTACGTGGTGCTGAGGATCGAACCCAGGCCACGCACGTGTGAGGCGAGCGCTTTGCCGCTGAGCCACAACCCCAGCCCCACTATTTTAAATTTTAAATGACTACCTACAATAAAGTTTCCTTTACACACACACACACACACATACACACACATACACACACCTTCTAGTTTTATAGTTGAGTTTTTTTTTCCAACCCCCACTCTAGTTTCTACATCCCTTCACACACAGATTTTTGTTTGGGTTTGGGTTTTTGTTGTTGTTGTTGTTGTTGTTGTTGTTACTGGTTTTTTTTTTTTTTCTTTATGGTCCACTCATAATTTTTGTTAATTTTAGTTAGGAGAAAACAATCAAGTCTAGCCTCTTCACAAACTGACTTCTTTCCATTTTTAGCCTTGTCTAAAATACAGCATGTGGAATCTGTTTATTCTTTTTCCTGTTAAGTTTTGCTTCTTCTCACTCCTCAGTCATATGGGCTATCTTGCCCCTTAAGAATTGTAACCTACCTAATGGCCCTTCTGTTTCTTGTCTCTCATTTTCATTTTTGGGTCATTTAAAAATCTTTGCCTACTGATGAATCAAATGTTTCTTTCCATTTTGAAAACCTATCACTTTGATACCTTCCTTATTGTATTGGTCTTGTTTACATTGGGATCTTGATGACCAGGCCTGTTCCCTTCTGCTCCATATACTATACCAAGTTCATCGTCGAGTTTCAATAAATGTTATAAGATAACCATCATTTTGTTGAATAAGTTGGTGTGTTGCTGCTGTTCTCACTGGGGACAGTTCTCTGCAGGTTACCCTAAGAGGCAACTGAGCTGCACGCCAGGCCACGTGCTGACAGCTGTGTCTTCCCATTAGAAAAAGATCCTTTTTTTTCACTCCCTATCACACGAAAGACTAGATTTTCAAAAAAATTACAAAATACAGAAAATGAAAGAGAAGAACTGAAATCACAGTATCTATGGTTTTCTCTGTCCTTAATGGTAAGGCAGCTCTCTAGATGATTTTATTGTAATATGTTGTTGAAATGTTTATAGTCATCCCTTTGCAGTTTGTTTAGAAAGTAGTTCCTGCATCATCTAGAAAACTTTTAGCTAGAGAAACCACATTTCTTTTATTTCTCTCAAACTGCAGAAACCATGTAATCTCCCCACCCACCCCCATAGTTTAACACTTGATCTTTATAGTGAGGGAGTAAGTTACATGATCTTCCTTCCAAAAGTATTTATCAGGGCTGGGGTTGTGGCTCAGTGGTAGAGTGCTTGCCTAGCATGTGTGAGGGTACTGGGTTTGATTCTCAGTACCACTTATAAATAAATAAAATAAAGGTCCATCAACAACTAAAAATATATTTTTAAAAAAGTTTATCAGATTTTTTGTTGTATAATTTTCTGATTTCATTGTCATAATATATTTACTTTCAGGGGACTATGACTAGGAGTGATATGAAAAACTGTCCTTCTTAAAGAAGGAATAACATCATAGCTCTTGCTGTGGTAGCAGGTTTGGATGCATCTTACCATGGAATTAGATCTCTGATCAGAAAAGATTGAGGCATGTGTATGTTTAGTTAGAAAACATAATATTGGCCAGGCACCATGGCACATGTCTGTAATCTCAGTGACTTGCGGGGGGGGTGCTGAGGCAGGAAGATCATGAGTTCAAAGCCAGCTTCAGCAATTTAGTAAGGCACTAAGCAACTTAGTGAGAACTTGTCTCAATAAAATATAAAAAGATCCGGGATGTGGTTCAGTGCTGAAGTGCTCCTGGGTTCAATCCCTGGTACAAAAAAAAAAAAAAAAAAAAAAAAAAAATCACATTAGATTGCCTCCTATTGACTATACTCTTTCCATAATCTTTGGATGGGTAGGGTATGTTTTAACAGACCTGTTGGCTGTTGCAAAGCCATACTTTTTCCCCAAAGGAATTTCAGATCCTGTTTAACATTTGCTAGTTTTGCTAGGTACCGAAGAAAGAAAGAGGTTGTAGTGGTAATCTCATGAGGAAAGAAATCAGTGTTTCTTATCTATTTTCCATATATTGTCAATCTGTCCAAGCGAACCTATTATATGGAAAACTGATAAGGAACTTTGTTTTTCTCTTGATATACTTGCCTGCACAGCACCATGCCCCACTTTGAAGAACCCTGCGGCAGAGTTTCAGTTCTCTAGATAAGGTGGAATATCTGTAAAATAGCTGAACCATTGTGCCTCCATAGATTTTTTTTCAACTCTTGACAGTGAGAAGAGTTGGGAGAATGAAAGGGGGCTATTTTTCCCCTTAAAATTCAAAGACATAGTTGGTGTTTCATTTCTACCAATGCATCAGGAGCAGCCCACTTACTGGAGAAGTTACAATTACACTATGCCCTTCCTGTTATTATTCTCTGAAGTATTCCTCTTGGTGGGCCTTATTCTTCCCAGCAAATCACCTGCTTGGGTTGCTTTGAACTTTTACAAAGTAAGGGCTCTAAGCAGTGGATAGTAAATACTCCACAAGTATGTGCTCATCTACCCCATGTGAGGAAGATTGTTGAACTATCTTGTTTCTGCATATTTCAAAAATGCAATTAGGTCACATTGTGGCTCACTTGACTTCTTGCTTCCAATAATAACTTTCTAAATGATATCTCTCCATTTGTACCCAATTCAATGCATTACTTTTTTTTTTTTTTTTTTTTTTTGTTCTATCTGACATCAAGACATCGCTAAGCTCCAGACTTAGTCTGTTCCTTCTTTGAAGCTGTTTTCTAAAAGAATATGGAGCCATATTCTAAAGTTTTTTCTGGAATTTCTTCTAAAATTTACCATCAACTAGTAGGGGTTCCTTTTATAGTTTTACCTATCAACTCATATTCTTTTCACAGTTTCAGTGCAAGCATGACTTCTGTTTGTATTCTGAAAATCAAACTGAACACTAGTTCCCAAGAGAGAAGTGTATCCCCAGTTGGGAATGTTGAAAGTGTTCCTTTGAAGCAGCCCCAATAATACCCAATTGTGTTCTGTTGAAAGCATCGCTCATGGGTTCTATTCAGAGTGAATGCACATGGAGAGGTGGGGTATAGCTCAGTGATAGAGCATGTGCTTACATGCATGAGGTCTTGGGTTCAATCCCCAGCAACAAAAACAAAAGCCGGTAAATGCACACAGGTCATGGGGTGTTGTACAGCAAATAAAGCATTACATGTGAAAAATCAATTCAGGTCAGGAATCTACACTGTAATCAAAATAGCAATGTGAAGTTCATCTCCTCCTCAAGGTAGATAGCCTGAAGAATAGTCTTTTAACATAAAGGCCTATGTCCCACTACACAGGGTGGGTACTCCTGCTCCATAATAGTAACATTATCCAGCAAGTTAGGGCAGGAGAATCAAACAACCATATCCAATTGAAGCTGCAAAGGATGTTCAAGGAAATAATGTAATAATGATGATTATATTCACATTAGGGGTAAAAGAGCATGAATTTCTTTCACTATTACCAAATTCTCCCTCCCTGCTCTCCTTCTTTCCCTTCTTTCCTTTCCCATGTTTTCAGGTATGCTGAGCACGTACTCTGACACTGAGCCCCAAATTTTCTTGTGAGGGCATTTTGTGGTAAGTTGTATGATGTCTTCAACATGAGGCCTTGTATGGAAATTAAGAAACCATATATTCCCTCCTATTTTGAAGAAAGATATTTCCCTTTGAGTTATTGTGGTGATAATAATTTTGGTTTAAGTATGCAATTGTTTTATATATTGACTTTGGATTTATATGTCTTAGTTGTAGGGGCTCCCACTTATTCCATTTTCAAATATATTCAGAGGCCAATAGGTACTTAATAAAGAAATCATAAAAACCCCTAACTTCCTTTGGAGTCCATAAGTTAGTATATAATTAAATAACGATTAGACTCAGTATTCCCTAGGTTAAGTGCTCTGTAATATTTTTGTATCCAGAAATCTTTTCCATTCTTACAGGTGATAAGTTTACCTTTCTGTCATAAACTACCTAGCTTCCCAGCATATCTCATGATTAATACTCAGTCTATATTTGTTTTTTTTTTTTGGTACTGGGGATTGAACTCAGGGGCACTGGACCACTGGGCCACATCCCCAGCCCTTTTTTTGTAATTTATTAGAGACAGGGTCTCACTGAGTTGCTAAGTGCCTTGCCATTGCTGAGGCTGGCTTTGAACTCGCAATCCTCCTGCCTCAGCCTCCCAAGTTCTGGGATTACAGGCATGCGCTACCACGCCCTGCTAATACTCAGTCTATAAAGCATTTTGATAATTCTCAAACAGATGCCATTCAGTCTCTTGGGACTCACCTCAAGAAAGAGATGTTTTTCTTAGCTCCCCCTACCTTTATTTACTATCATTTTTGAAGTCTCCTATTCTGTCCTGGCATCAAAATGATGATCTTTTATATTTTATGCATTGCCCTTGGATAAAACAACATATTCTCCTCCCTCCTCTCGCCACTGCTCCATAATATTAAGTCCATTCTTCCAGATCTTCTGTCTTGGGGGCTGCTTGCTATATCATGTAGTGTATATTTCTGTTTCATTTCAAGGGTCCTCTTTTCCTACCCCCATCATCCTCTAGCTGCCAGCTGCAAAGACTCTTAGCTACACCTCCTAAACTGCTTAGAAAGGAATCTGGTTCTGCTGGCCCCAGGACTGACCTTGACCCTTTACTCAGTCCTGAGCAGCCCTGGAAACTCAGCCTCCTCAGCACCTAATTTATGCCTGATATGCAGACTTTCTTGCTCTTGTCTCAGGGGGGGAGAGAGAGAGAGAGAGAGAGAGAACACATTCTAAACACTCCTCCTTTTGTGTCGGCATCTCTGTGAGGTGCTTTGGAAGGACTCCAGCCAGGCCTGGAAGGGCTCTTTGATAATATCTGACGGGTGGGTAAGAATTTCAGGCACCTGGCCAAGATACACATTGCCTGTAATCGTTAACTCAGTCTGTAAACAGTTCAAACGGCACTGAGAGGCCGTCAGTTATTACATTAGAAGAAGCCTTTCATCTCCTGCTCAGGAGCCAGGCATCCAATATTGGCTCCCATTGTGGCTATTGGAGGCACAGTGCTCTGTGCACAGCCACCAAGACTCAAGACATGCATGGACATAACAATGGAACCTGCTCTAAATGACTGCCTTGCAAACTTCAAGCTTTGGAGCAATAACTAAATCATTAATTTCCTTTTGTTTTGTACCTGGCTGATGCTGGAAGGGAAAAAAAAGAATGGGGTGGGGAGCTGATCAGGAATAAAACAGTGGGGAAGGAATTAAAAATCTCATTTTTCAGCTCAATTTCTCCAGCTATGTTCATGTCTGAAAGTGTTGCCACCTCACCCATCATCCTCCCATTCGGTCCCTTTATTTCACATTGATTCTTTGCAAGTTTGGTCCTCAGGGTTCTCTATGTCTCCAATAGCTTTACAAAATTACTCAGTATTCCTAGGGCCTAGTGCAAGTGATGATGCTGGGTCTTAGAACGCGTCCAGAGGAGCAAAAGCTAAACACTCCTGCTTGCAAGGTGCTTACTGAGACCTTAAGATAATATTAGATATATATTAGAGATAATTCCATAAGAGAGTTTATATAACAAGTGCCAAATAAGGTATACAATGAGTTTCTACAGGGGTTCACAATACAGAGAGAGAACAGCAAGGTGAACACGGGAAATGAGAAACTCCTTTCCATTTTGTGCAAAAACAAAATTGTTTTTCAGTGCTTTTTTCATTAGTGTCTTTTCTCACATGGTCCTTATCCTTTTCGTTCTGCCTTTTTATAATGTGGATTACTAATTTTGCTGAGCACATTTTGAGTATTCTAGGTGGTTAGTAAATGAAATTATTAAACTTATTTTAGAATTTAGTAGATGAGCTGGAATTTTACAGAGGTGGACTTATGAAACCTGCCCTCCAAGTATTCTGGTACCAAAAGATGGTGCAGGAAAACCAAGCATAACTTACTTCGTTATAGAAGACTCTTCTGATTGTGGTAGGGGAGTACTGGAGATTGAACCCGTGGGTGCTCTACCACTAAGCTATACCCCATCCCTTATTATTTTTTATTATGAGACAGGTTCTCACTATGTTGCACAAGCTGGCCTCATACTTGGGTCCTCCTGCCTCAGCCTCCCGAGTAGCTGGGATTACAGTTGTGTGCTGTGTACCCCAGCTTCTGATTAATATTTTTAAAGATGTCAGATTCATTCTTGCAAAAGCATTTTAGTCCAGATAGCATAGGGAAATAATTTAGGCCACAGGGTTTAGTTTTTGAACTTTTTTTATTTGTTTTCAGTGCTATGGATTGAACCTACAGCTTCACATGTGCTAGGCAAGTACTTTACCACTGAGTTCCACTCCTGGCCCTAGGCCACAGGTTGTAAATAAAAGCAAAATGAAATCCTACCTCACCTAGTATTCAGAGTAAATATCTACATTCTGGGTCTGCCCCTTCAACCAAAATTCCAAGTCGATTCTTCCCCTCTACAAAATAATATCTTAATTTTGCCTCACTTTTTTTGAATGAAGGAAAATGAATGCCATGAGATATCCTTCCAGGAAAAACAAATGGACTGCCTTTTTTTTTTTTTTTTTAGGCGTCAATGGACCTTTATTTTTATTTACTTGTATGCAGTGCTGAGAATCGAACCCAGGGCCTCACACATGCTAGGCAAGCACTTTACCACTGAGCCATAACCCCAGCCCTGGACATGCCTTTGATAGCTTGACTGGAGTCCTCAGAACTTCAGTTCTGATCTGAAGCCTTTATTTTCCATTTTGCTCAGCTTTCTGGGTTACCTTTTCATTCCTTCTACTTGTTTTGAACTTGAAGTTTGTCTCTTTCCCATCATCCAGGTTTTCTTTGTTGATTCCAAATGTAGCTTTGGAAGAACATGGATTCAACAAATGAGAAGGCAGAGGCTTGCAGTCCATGTGCTCTGCTTCCACTTCACCAGCTTTCTGGGGATAAGCAGGGTGTCCTTTCTTTCTTCTAAGATGACTACTTCATGGAAAAAAGTGGTAGCTCAATCTTGAAAAGAAATTAGGGCCATGGATATGTATAACTCAGTGGTAAAGCCTAGCATGCATGAGACCCTGGGTTTGATCCCCAGAACCCCCAAGCCCCTACATGCATGTGTTACATCATAGTTATATAGTAAAATTGTGGAAATACAAAATTTATAAGGTACAAGGAAGCTTTGAGGCATGCTCTCTGATCTACTCATTTCAATACCCTGTGTAATTGCTAGTTCATGTAGAGGTTTAATATGGGGAGATAATGGAGGAAAACCTTACTCTTGTATCTGAATATAGAGACTTTCTTTTCTGAAGTGATCAGCCTTCCTGTCCTGGTTGCTTTCCTTCTACATGCAGTAGAGAAAGTACCTAGAATTGTTTTGGTCCCACTAGATCACTATTTCAAAAGTTTAATGGGTCACACAACCAGTTTTGGAAGGTTTGCTGAGTCGCAGGTTGTTGGACCCCACCCCCAGAGTTTCTGATTCAGTAAGTCTGATGTGGGACCTGAAAATCTGCATATTTAAAAAGTTAAAGAGTATCCAACCTGAGTTGGATTTTGTGTGTGTGTGTGTGTGTGTGTGTGTGTACCAGGGGTTGTGTGTGTGTGTGTGTGTGTGTGTGTGTGTGTGTGTGTACCAGGGGTGTTTGTGTGTGTGTGTGTGTGTGTGTGTGTGTGTGTGTGTGTGTACCAGGGGTTGAAACCAGGGGTGCTCAACCACTGAGCCACATCCCCAGCCACTTTTAAAATTTTTATTTAGAGACAGGGTCTTGCTGAGTTGCTTAGGGCCTCGCTAAATTTGAACTCTCAAGCCTCCTGCCTCAGCCTCCCAAGATGCTGGGATTATAGGTATGTACCATGGTGCCCAGCTGGATTGTGGCTTTAATGTCTATGAGTGAACATTTGGTTATGGGAGACTAAGTGCAGCCTGAAGGTCAGGAGCCTGTAGCTGGTAGCTAGTAGCCTGAGGATAGATCATTTACCAACAGGCCACTGGACAAATGACTTACTGACTCTTCGAAGCAACTAATAGCAGGTGAGAGCTTGCATTAAGAAAAAGTATTAGCTAGGCTATAGAACTAAAAATATGACTTAGGGAAAATAAAACCAATGCTCTTGATCCATTTCAAAGCCATCCTCAAAGAGAAGATATCCAGTTTGGCCAGGCATGGTGGCACATACTTATAATCCCAGCAACTCGGGAAGATGAGTCAGGAGGCTTGAGAGTTCAAAGTCAGTCTCAGCAACTTAGTGAGACACCCTTGTCTCTAAATAAAATATAAAAAAGGCTGAGGATGTGGCTCAGTGGTTAAGCACCACTGAGTTCAATCCGCAGTACCAAAAAAAAAAAAAAAAAAGAGAGAGAGAGAGAGATTTCCAGTTTGCCTGGCCTTTAGGAATTTCCATTTTTCTTCTTTTTATCCCCTGAGCCACTGAACCTCTTAGATTGTACATTAGATTATGTTACAAGCCAAGTGGTTTGAGTTTCCCTCTGGCATAGCAGGCTACACAGCATCATCCCTTCTGAATTTATTGTGGTGGGACCAGCTCAAATGAACCAAGAGCCACAAACTCCACTTTTAATAAACTCCACTTTTATTCAGTCATTTTTAACTTTTTCTAAGCATTTTAAAATATATTTTTAGTTGTAGTTGGACACAATACCTTTATTTTATTTATTTATTTTTATGTGGTTCTGAGGATTGAACCCAGTGCCTCGCTCGTGCTAGGCGAGTGCTCTACCGCTGAGCCACAACCCCAGCCCCTTTTCCTAAGCATTTTCATGTATTAGACCTAACATTTAGAATGCTACACCAATAGTACTGTATCTGAAGATATACACACTGTATGACAAATTTGTATCTCCATCTATCTTTTCATTCAAACTCCAATTCTTATTTCATACAGCCTATCAGACTTAAATTTCATCTCTTTTTTTAAATTTGTTTTTTGGTTGTAGGCAGACACAATACCTTTATTTTACTTATGTGGTGCTGAGGATCGAACCCAGAGCCTCACACATGTGAGATGAGTGCTCTACTGCTGAGCTATAGCCCCAGCCCTTTAAATCTCATCTCTTATTCAGTATTCCCAAAACTAACTTAAATCTTCCCTCCTCAAATCTAACTTCATTTTCCAGTTTCTCACTTTTGTTAATGCAACATCTTTTTTTCCAATTCTCCAGGGCTAGAACTTTTAACTCCTCCCTTTCCTTTATCCCTGTAGTCTACTTTGTCAAAAAGTACTCTCAACGCTTCCTCCATAATTTCTGTATCTCATCCCTTCTCCCTCTTACTATTACTACCAGAGTTCAAGCCCCCTAGATTCCTGGCACAGCTTTTTCCTACTACCAGTTTTTTCAATAATTTATTCTCCTATAGTTTTTTTTTTTAATTTTTATTTATAGTAGTAGTATGTATTACAGTTGATACTACACATAAAGAGCATCTTTTTACACAAAACAGTTTGTATACAAAGTATATTTGTAGCATTCAAGTCTTCAATCATGCATTTAGAATAATGATATCCATCTTATTCAACCACTTTTTCTTTTTCCCCCCTTCCCCCTCTATAGTTTTATCCCATAGTATAAATTTAAAATTGTTCTGTTTCAAGTGCAGTTTTGATTATGAGCTTCCTTTGCTCAGGAACTTAGGGTGAGTCTTTTTTCACATATGAGAGAGCAAGCTCTAACTCTTTCTTTAGCATGCAGTAGCCTTCATAAGGTGACCCTACCTCGGCTCTTCAGACCATCTTTGCAGATCTGTTTTTGGTCAGATAAGTCTTCCTTTACCTGAGAGACTGAGAGAAACTGGTCAAAACTCTTACTATTTCTCTCACTTGGTCTCTTGTTTCTGCTCAAGACTAAAGCTAAAAGTTTCCAAAAATTCATTTCACAGACGCCAGTGGACCAGATGCTGCTAATTTTATGTGACCATTTTTCTCCTATCCAAATCCTGTCCTCTTTAAAAGCTAGCTTAAGATCCATCCCTCCACCACCACCATAAATTCCACAGAAACTATTGGCTGTACCATACAATGTGACACTTGATAATATACCATTTTGTATCACCATTTAATTTATGTATATTGTATGTGTTATCTCCTCAATAAGACTAACTCCTGGGCAGGACCTAATACAATTTTAGGAAGAAAGTAGATGCTCATCAAGTATTTGCCAACTAAGAGGCCATTTTTCAGGTCCATTCTGATATATCCATGGGGAAAGTCTCTATGTATGCCTGCCTACCCATCATCCTGCTCAGTAGTAATGTCAAGTGAATTCCCATATCTTGATGAAGAATACTTGGGAACCATTGATCTCTGTTATAAAGAGTTAGGAGGAAATTTTAGCATCTGTTATTTTAGGGAGAAAGATGGCTCCAGAAACAGGTCTGATGATGTCCAGGCTAAGAATCAACTTAGTGACAGACGGTAGTTAGGTGTTTGGCTAGGAAAGGGGGTTCAGCCTTTGAAGTATTTCAGGTAGGTGTTGGCTTAGCAATTAGATATGCTGCTGCCTTCTGAGGTCAGCCTACCTGAAGGCAAAAGCATGGTCTGATGACTGGGTGTTACTCCTGTGCCTTAAGAACTCATTTATAGGCATCTGCACAGAAGTACCCACCCGAACAAACACTAAGAAGAAGCAAAGGAAAGTGCCCTAAGTGTAGTCACTGTGTCAACAGAAATATCAGATAAGGTTTTTATGAAGGGGGGTGTGGTGGGGGGAAGAGTCGATGCACCTGTGATTGGTGATTCAGAAACTTGGTGCCACATTATATGGCACCATGAGGCCACCTTATGTTCCAGCCACCCCATAGTGGCTGATGTCATTTAATTACCCATTTGCTAACTGGGCCAAGAGGAAATGTGTTGGATGAGATCCAGAGTAAGGTATACTTAAATCTTAGCTGAGCTACCTTCAGAACCTATGGAATCAAATGCCTCTCTGGATCTTCTTTCTATACTAGTAAAGCCATTGTCATTGTCAGCCTAATAGAGATTGATTTCTATAGGTAACATACAATTTGTCTTGCTGGTTCTTAAAACAAGGAAGTTCTCACTTTTTAAAAAATATTTATTTATTTACTTTAGTTGTACACAATGCAATTGCATTTATGTTTACATGGTGCTGAGGATCGAACTCGGGCCGCGCACGTGCGAGGCGGGCGCTCTGCCGCTGAGCCACAACCCCAGCCCCAGGAAGTTCTCATTTAAATGTATTAAAATGGGTTTCTATGGCTCACACAAATTGCCACCTTATGATATCTCAAGTAGGAACAGGGTCTAGACAATTCCTGGTGGCTGAACTAGGACTGAATTTTTTTCTTTTTTTTTTTTTTTTTTTTTTTTTTTTCCGGTACCAAGGATTGAACTCTGGGGCACTCGACCACTGGGCCACATCCCCAGCCCTTTTTTGTATTGTATTAGAGACAGGGTCTCACTGAGTTGCTAAGTGCCTCGCCATTGCTGAGGCTGGCTTTGAATTCTCGATCCTCTTGCCTCAGCCTCCCAAGTGCTGAGATTACAGGCATGCGCCACCACGCCAGGCCTGAACTAGGACTGAATTTAATCCTACACCAATTTAGCCTCTCTGTGAGTAGTTTGAAACTTTGATCTCCCTCCAAAGATTATTTCTAAAGTATGCTTAGTGTGAAATATGAATCAAGCAAATGGACTTTTGGGAGACCAAAAGCTCAAGCTTTTAATATTAATTCAGCACACATTATTGATTGTTCTGTTGAAGCATTCAGCTATGTGAGATATAAAGACATCAAGAAAGTGAAAAGTGCTGTGCAATGAAAGGATAGGATACAAGCAAGAAGAGGTTTGGGGTATTTTTAATGAAGAAGAGATTGTTTGTGAAAGAGGTAGCATATACCTTGAAGGCTAAGTAGGATCTTATAAGTTATAGAATAGGAGGAATAGGTGCTCCAAAAGAAGGTGAGAGAATAGTGAGCAATACAATTTGGTTTGAATAGGCAGTATAATACCTTTAGGAGGGAAGTGGGGATAAAGCTGCTGAAATAGAGGAGAAGGAACCAATACTTATGTAAATGCAGGAACTGCTTATACTTGATGTCATTTAATTTTATCTGTACACTGATCTTGGGTAGGTAGTGGTGGCCCCATTTTTTTTTTTTTTTTTTTTTTTTTTTTTTTTTGGTACCAGGGATTGAACTCAGGGGCACTCAACCACTAGGTCACATCCCCAGCCCTTTTTTGTATTTTAGTAGAGACAGGGTTCTGTTGAAGCATTCAGCTATGTGAGATATAAAGACATCAAGAAAGTGAAAAGTGCTGTGCAATGAAAGGATAGGATACAAGCAAGAAGAGGTTTGGGGTATTTTTAATGAAGAAGAGATTGTTTGTGAAAGAGGTAGCATATACCTTGAAGGCTAAGTAGGATCTTATAAGTTATAGAATAGGAGGAATAGGTGCTCCAAAAGAAGGTGAGAGAATAGTGAGCAATACAATTTGGTTTGAATAGGCAGTATAATACCTTTAGGAGGGAAGTGGGGATAAAGCTGCTGAAATAGAGGAGAAGGAACCAATACTTATGTAAATGCAGGAACTGCTTATACTTGATGTCATTTAATTTTATCTGTACACTGATCTTGGGTAGTTAGTGGTGGCCCCATTTTTTTTTTTTTTTTTTTTTTTTTTTTTTTGGTACCAGGGATTGAACTCAGGGGCACTCAACCACTAGGTCACATCCCCAGCCCTTTTTTGTATTTTAGTAGAGACAGGGTCTCACTGAGTTGCTAAGTGCCTCAACATTGCTGTGACTGGCTTTAAACTCATGATTCTCCTGGCTCAGCCTCCCAAGTGCTGGTATTACAGGCGTGTGCCACCATGCCCAGCTCCCATTTTTTAATTAAGACTTAGGGGGCTGGGGTTGTGGCTAGCACCTCACTTTTGCTGAGGCTAGTTTTGAACTCATGATCCTCCTGCCTCAGCCTCCCGAGCCACTGGGATTACAGACCTGTGCCACCATACCTGGCGGGCTTTTTAAAGTATAAGAGAATTTGACTTTAGAAACCAATGTGGGAATCATCATTGAAGGTATAAGAAACACAGAAGAGAGATAACAGAGATTGTTAGAAAGCACATATATATTTAAAATGAAAGGGAGAGGAAGAGACAAAGGAAGAGGCAACAAGTAAGGACCAATCAGAGAAGTGGAAGAACTAGTATAGCATTATGGCTCCAATGGTAATTGATGAGAAGCAAGAAAGGGGTAAATTTTGGGTCACAGTAATTTAGGGATATTTGTCTTGCTTCAGCATCAATCCCATTCTTAGGAAACAACTGACACCATAAAGTTCAGACACATTCTTTTTTCTCTGTTTCAATCCTGTTTATAGGGGAAATTAGGCATTTAGTTAAGTTTTCCTATTAAAAATATGTTTGGCAGTCACATTTTTAATTTAAGCTAGTGAGAGTTCTCAATTTTATTGCTAGCAAATGAAGTAAAATTTTACAGTCTTTTATTAAATCATTGCAGGTTCAGCTCCCAAGAAAGCTCTTATAATTTCAGTGCTCCTGTTCTTTTACTCTTTTTGTCCTCTTGTGATCTGTCAAGTCTCCCTTCATTAAACTTAGTACATAAAATCCATGCCTAGAATTCAGGTCACAAGACCAGCGTGCATTGTGTTGTCTGGTCAAGCCTCAGTTACCTAATTTGTGAAATGGGTGGTGCTAATAAAGGGAGAATAAAATAGCTAATGAAGGATTATAAAGCACTTTGCTAATATAAAATGCAACATCAAAGCTGAATAATAATCATAATTTAGGGCAAAGGGTTCCATTAGCAGAGTAAAAATAAAAAGGACAAAGGGTAGTGTTGCTTTGTACCTTGATAACAGTGTACAAATCAAAAGTGCTACTATTGATCCTCATTGCCCTGTGAACTCTCAACCCAGGAATTTGGCTCCCCTCCCTAACTCTCTAAGCACTTCCCTTTCCCACTCAGCCTAGTGATGGCACCTCCATCAGTCTCCTGACAGATGCAAACAGGAACTTCTGTACATCAGAGCCAGTTTGATAACTGAGAAGATTCCTCTTCCATTTATCGGTACTTTGATTATCTTTTTGTATCTCTTACTCTCTGTACTTAGCAAGAAAAAATAAAGAGGTTTGAGCAATTAAGAAATAACAAAGGGCTCATAGTCCACAAAGTACAAGACAAGGGATGTTTGGAATATTTGAATATCTACCTGCCTTTGGTGTGAGGTAGGCTGTACAGTAGGCAGGGTAGGCTGGAGAGCTGATGGAGCTGCTGGGAAGCTGAATGGAAGAAGGGTGATGGAACACTGGGGCCTCAGACACATCAACTCTTCAGGGCATAATGGATGGAGAAAAGAAATCTAATTCATCTCTCATTCCACCAAAGGTAAGAAGAAAGACCCAATCAGAAAAAAATATGGAATACTATTAGGAGTGTATTGACTCTTGAGTGTTTCCAGAACTTTTCCATGCAGATCACTGGGCCAAGTCCTCATAAAATCTTGGTAGGGACTGAAGTTCACTTAGAGACACTCAGCCAGCACTATGGCCTAAAGCCAGTAGGGAGCAAGAGTTTCTTTTAGTCAATGCTGGAGGAATTTTTTTTTAATTGGTTTGAATAGTCTCTGAATGGCTTTTTCTAATAAAGAAAGAGCTTCCCATCAAATCTAGGAGATACACAGAAAGGCCCCAAAATGACAAAAAAAAAAAAAAAAAAAAAAAAAAAAAAAAAAAGAGAACTTCCAAAGCAATATAGCAAGAGTAGCAAAGTTGGTCTACCCATTCATTCCACAGCTGTGTGCTCTGCTCTGTGAATTTGCATGCTCATGTATTTTTTGACAGGAGGCCTGAAGACCCTCGTGCATGTGCGTGTATACACACAGAGGTTTACAGTCTGATTCTAGTCTTCTGAGAGCAGGAAACATCCCTATTTTGGTGGTGGTGGTGGTGGTAGTGGTGGTGGTGAGGCTATTGCTTTCTGTCCCCTTCAGGGTTATGCTTGACTCAGCACATTGATACTGAGGGAGGACAACAGAAGTGTAATTGGGCCTGGGTTATTGAGCTGAACGGTTTTCCTGAAAGAAGTGAGCTTTGTTCAGAGCAATGGAAGAAATTTGTGCATAATGGTAAAAAGGAAGAGAACTCTCCCTTATGATGAGGTCAAAATTCTGTCAAGCTGACTTTAAATATGAAGCTTACAAGTAGTCTGCTGAAGGTTTCTGAAGAGAAAGCAAGGATCTGGAAATAATCCTATCCTGGTCAAATGACAAGGCAACCACCAAATTTACCTTATCTCACATTTGTTGTTAGAACATATAATTCAATGTACATTTTTTTTTTTTTCTTTCTTTCTTTTTTTTTTTTTTTTTTTTTGGCACGGGGGATTGAACTCAGGGGCACTTGACCACTGGGCCACATCCCCAGCCCCCCCCCCTTTTTTATGTATTTTGCCTGTAATCCCAGTGCTTGGGAGGCTGAGGCAGGAGGATCGCAAGTTCAAAGCCAGCCTCAGCAATGTTGAGGCACTTAGCAACTCAGTGAGAGCCTGTCTCTAATAAAATACAAAAAGGGCTGGGGATTTGGCCCAGTGGTCTAGTGCCCGAGTTCAATTCCCGGTACCCAAAACAAAACAAAACAAAACGAAAAACAGGCATTCTGCTGAGGAAATTGACAAGAGGGTGGGTCACAAGAGAACACTGATTAACAGTAAAGTGTCATTCAAGAATTTTGGATAGGGATGAGATTGTGGCTCAGTGGTAGAGCACTTGCCTAGCAGGTGCGAGGACCTAGGTTCAATCCTCAGCACCACATAAAAACAAATAAATAAAATAAAGGTATTGTGTCCAACTACAACTAAAAAATAAATATTTAAAAAAATTTGGATAGATGGTTTTATGAGAGAAAGGGTTTAATTATGGGAACTGAGGGCAGGTCAGAGGATTAGAGAAGGACCCTGTTTGAGGAGCTGAGGCCAAAAAGAGGTAGAGAGTGACAGGATTGAAGATTTTGGAGTCTGGCTCTCAGGGCATAAGAGAGGTACTTTTTTTTTTTTTTTTTTTTTTTTTTTCCTTCTACAGAGTGAAGGAAATAGGCAAAGGTCTATGGAAAGACAAAAAGGGAACTGAGCACAGAACAGAACTATTCTCCTACCATACATTTTCTCCTAAGAACCAAGACAGTGTTTTTCTTGTTTCATAGTATTTCATGCCTAAGATTCTACCATAAGAGACTACTTTTTAGTTCCTGTGAGCTCCAGAGATGCTACTAGTAGGAATTACTAAAATATTCAGAGGATGGAAATACCAACTGGTCCCAATGCCAAGATATCCAGGCACCATCCACAGCCCAGTAAAAAGCTGAGCCCCAAATGGCCACCCCTCCCAGGCTTTCCAATGCCATCTTTTACTTTTTCTTTTATCCCATGCCTGGAAGGCTACTCTGTGGGTGGGACTAAAACTCTACTCTCCTGTTGCATCCAAGCAGCTGCCAGCAGTCTGTTTGCCTTGTTCTTTGCTGGCAAATCATTAAACAGTCCCCCCAAAGCAGGCCTCTTTCTCAGGGCCACCCCATGGACAAGGATTCAGAGCTGTGGTCAAAGGGCTGTCAGCAGTCATGCTGGAGCCCTTGGGCTGTCTCCAACACAAGCCTTCCTGGCTGTTGCCTCTTCTGAACAGAAGCCTTTTTGGCCTGATGTCAACCCCCCAATGGCTTCTGAGGGGAGACTCTGGGCATCTGAGTTGGCTGGTGGCTTGAATAATTTTGTCCTTTTCCTCCTGATGTAATTTCTAAGTGCTACCACTCCTTGTCCCCTCTGTTGTTTCTTTATTGAGGCACAGGACCATCCTCCACATTCTTCCCACTTGGCAATGTAAATGCAATAGTAATCTAGGAGCAGGGGATGGGGACCAGCCAAGTAAACTCCATAACCCACCCCATCCCCATTCATAATGTGCCCATTAAAACCTGCATGCTGAAGATTGAATCAAGCTGGCCCATTTGGATATGATATCTGCCCTCAAAGAGGTTATAAGCACTAGGGCAAGCCAGTTGTGCAAGACAGCAGTATGGGACAGAGTTTGCAGGACAACTTGAAATTCTCTAGTGGAGAATTCCCTTAGTTTCTCACAGCAAGAGACTAAGCTGAAAGACATGGAATGTGTGTGAAGTAACCAGGTTAATTAGGCCATTTCACACTCTTGTATTGCAATCACCAAACTTAGCAATGCTAAGTAGCTCTGCTGGTAGTCCAGATGGGCCTCTGTTATACTTAAATAAATATGCTGGTTTCCTCAAATTCCATTTCATTGGTATTTTTCATAAGGACTATCTGGTTTTAGATTGGGGACTTTGAAGCATCAAAATCTTAGTCTAAATAATTACTTAAAAACAAATACTACCTACTTCCAGCAGGTTTCTAAATTCCTGCCAACTCTGGCATGGGTCTGCCTAGAACAAGAACAGCAAAAGCATAAAGCGGACTGTGTCTAGGCTGTTTACATCGGGTTGAGTGAGAGTTAAGTGCACTGCCTCATTGTGGTAACAATTAAGGCCATGCCTCAGAAGGGCCTTGACCAAAGCATCCTTAAAGCCAGATATCTCCAGGTAATGTGGAGATTAGGTGTTACCTCTAGCAATAACCATCTTGGATTTTCTGTGGAGGACTCTGGATAACAGCTAGCCTCGGTGCTGCATCCTACAGGATGAAGATCTTCCCTGGGACAGTGATCAGACTGAGGTGACCTTTTAGTACCTCTTAGTGTAGGATTCTTGGGTGATTGAGTCCTGAGTTCCTCACCTGGGAAGGAAGGGAGTCCAAACCACATGACTAGTACATCTCCTAAGGTCTTAAACTTTATGGCCCTTAGTACTTTGGTATTTTGTCTCATAGCCTTCCTTTCAAAGATCCCTGATGTAACTGATGATATTTGATGGGCTCCCTCTTCTTTGCTCATAACTTCAGGAGTAGCTTCTTAGTGTACCTACAACTAGAGGTCATCCTGGACTGAGTCAGACAAAACCTGACAGTGGGGATGCATTCTGGAAAATGTGCCTTTAGGCAGTTTTGTCATGTGAACATCACAGCCCAATTACACAGCATAGGTCAATCACAGTGTGGCCTCTTGATGCCATGAAGATACACAGTAAACAAGATATCTGAAGCTATTGTCTGTATTACACTATGTTGTGTTTTATAGGAAACTTAAAAAAAAATAAGTAGAGGGCATTAAAATAATTATAAAAAGTGTAACATAGTAAATACATAAGCCAGTAACACAGCCATTGATCATCAGTACCAAGTACCATGTCCTACATGTAGGTGTACATGCCATACTTTGATGTGACTGGCAGCATGGTGGGTTTGTTTACACCAGCATCACCCCCAGACGTGTGGGTGATGTGCTACTCTGTGATGTCATGGTGTTGTGACATCACTAGGTGATGGGAATTTTTCAGCATAAGTATGATCTTGTGGGACCACTGTCACACAGCAGTCCATCATTGTCTAGATGTCACTATGTGGAGCACTTAGGTGGAGGCTGAGATTTTCCTCCTCTTTGTCTGGTTGCTGTCAAACTTTCTTCTCTGATATCAGTTTATTTCTAAAATGACTCAGGGGCTGAGTATGTGGCTCAGTGGCATATGTTGAGGCCGTGGGTTCAATCCCCAGCACTGGAAAAAAAAAAAAAAGTTAACTCTTTTAGCCTAGTGTGGTGGCACACCCGTGTAATCCCAGCAATTCAGAAGGCTGAGGCAGAAGGATTGCAAGTTCAAGGCCAGCCTCAGAAACTTAGACTCTGTCTCAAAATAAAAATAAAAATGTCTGGAGATGTATCTCAGTGGTAAAGCACCCCTGGGTTTGATCCTCAGTACCAAAAATAAATAAAATAAAACAGCTCAGATAATTAGTTCTGCTTCTTTCTCTTTGCTTTCCTCTGCTTGCCTGTGACCCTGTGAATCATCCATACAAATCTGCCAGGCAAAGTGTGAAGTCAGGAAAAGCCCACTGTGGTGGCCATTTCCATATAAAGAAGTCCAGTTACATCACCAAGCTTGGACACAGTCTCAGACGAGGATAGGTGAATTTTAAAATTAAAGAATGAGGCCTTTAAAATGTGGGGTGAGGGAGTGAGGGAAATGAGAGTCTGACTGAATGACCATTATTTGGGTCTGTGCTTCTGTGACCTCTAATTTCAGGACACACCTTTCTCATCCTAAACAAACAGAGACTATTCACTGGGAAAGCATCTCTGCATAGCATCTGGGCCTGGCTGCCTTTGTTGTGGCTGGGAAAAAGAGATGAGATAAATCCTCGAGGAAGGAAGCTGAGGCTGGTAGGCAGAAGAAACGCAGGTGCAGTGGCAAGAGCAGCAGACGGAATCTGCTTCTGGCTTGTTAATGGGGTTCTGAGCCTTCTACCATGGTTCCATGCACTGTGGTGTTGGCTATTGTCTGCCATTCCACACTGACTGCCTCCCCAGCGTGGGTTCCTGAGGCAGCATGGTGGTGTACAGGGATTGAACCTAGGAGACCTCAGTCTCCTGTAACTAGTCGTATAACCATGGGCAGTCCATAACGAGTCTCACTTTCCTCATCCTCTGCGTTTGTTTTGCTCTTTTGAGATGGAATCTCACTATGTTGTCCAGGCTGGTCTAACACCCAAGCTCAAGTGATCCTCCTCCTTCTGCCTCAGTCTCCCAAGTAGCTCAGACACATGCCACCACACAGAAGTTTTGAAGGTCCCTAATAGGGATCTAATAGGACCAGCCTGAACCAGGCTCATCTGTTAGCAATTCACATTTCTTTAATAAATTGTAGGGCAGCTAGATTCAAATTGAGTTTGATTTATTCACTCACCAAATACTAAAGTTCTATGATATGCAGACTTTTGGTGAAAAGTCCCCCCCACCCCGAACTTTGCCACCTCACTCCCTATTAGATTCTGGCTATCATTTCAGTTCTACTCTTGACAGCTTTCTTGTTCACCACATCCCTGTCACCCCAGAAAATTTCCCTGGATCCAGTAAGACACACTGGAGTCCTTTGCCAGTGGTCCTCTGCAGGTGCACTTGCATCACATGGCCTAAGGTTAAGCTTCCTTCTCCCCACCAACATTTTTTTGTAATTTAAAATATTATACAGTGAAGCAGGAATACACTTGCTTATAAAAGAATTTTTAACAAACTAGACAAAGAGAAACTCCTTTGACAATTCCCCAGCCTCCCAACTTCATTTGTTAGAAAACTTGGCCATCCCAAAGTGATAGAGACAAGTTGAGGTGAGGATGGCAAATAGTTCTAGAAGTTTCCAAATCCATCCCCAAACAATCACTCATAGGCTCTAACCTGTGGATGTGAGTATTGTTCTCTTTAAATAGTGACCAATGTAGCTGGGCACAGTGGCACATGCCTTTAATCCCAGCCACTCTGGAGGCTGAGGCAGGAGGATTATAAGTTTGAGGCCAGCCTTAGCAACTTAGTGAGATCCTGTTTCAAAATAAAAAAGGGTTAGGAATGCAGTTCTGTAGTAGAGCATCCCTGGGTTCAATCCCCAGTACCCCAATAGATAAATATAAATACACACACACACACACACACACACACACACACACACACACACATATAAATAAACGCAAGGTGACCAAACTGGGACTCTCTGGTGGCTGTTCTGGTTCTGGGAACAGGAGAAAGAAACTTCAGGCCAGTCTGTTTTCCCCCAAACCCTAGCAGCAGGAGCTTTGCTTTATGGTGCTGGTGTGTCCTGCTACAGGAGATAAGTCAGGTAGTTCTAAGTTCAGGAAATGGAGGTTGCACAGGAGAGGATGATTATAAAATCTGGAAAGAGGAAATGGGGAGAAGGGCGCCTTTGATGCCTGGCCAATGTTCCTGATTACGAAGGCAAAATTGTAGCAGGCAGGAGAGTTACCTGTCCAAGGCCTGGGTGAAGGTCTCAGAGAACTGAGAGATTATTGCAGCAGAGGTGGGGGAGGAGAGTGGCTGGGAAACAGGAGACAGTAAAGAACGACTTGCAGAAGCACACGCCCTAAGAGGAGGAGATGCCATGGATAAAGGAAGGGCAGCATTAAGTTTGGGGCTCAGTTGAGCCCTGGAATGCCCTTTGTGAGGAGGTAATGAGATCACATGGCTTCCTTCATGGGAAGGAGGAGGGCTGAGAACTGGAAGAGCTTGTTCAGTGGGGTTTGGAGGCCTGAGAAGAGGAGGGAAGTGACTGTGGATAATGAGCTGTCCCAGACTGCGCCTTGAGGAAGGCTGGCATTTAGAGGCACTATTGACCGCCAAGGAAGAAAGGAGTCAGAAAGGGCTTTGTCTCTTCCAGGAATAAGAAGAGTTATTATTACAGATGTAATAATAGAACCAGCTCTCATTTAATGAGCACTTGCTGAGTGTTGGGCTCTGTGCTAGGCACTTAATATCCATTATCTTTAGTCTTCATGACAATCAAGAAGCATTTTTGTTTCCATTCTGAAAATGAATAGGAGGCTCAGAAAAGTTAGGTAACTCGCCCAAGATCACACAGGTAAATGATAGAGTCAGAATTTGAACCTTAGGTCTGTCTTGGGAGGGAGATGAATTAAATCAGAACAAATCAATTAAAGGAATGAAGACACAGAGAAAACAGATTTAAAAATATGAACACAGCTGGGTGCAGGGATGTGTACCAGTAGTTCCACCTGCTCAGGGGGCTGAGGCAGGCAGGAGGATTACTTGAGCCCAGGAGTTCAGGACCAGCATGGGCAACAGAGCAAGACCCTATCTTAGAAAAGAGAGAGGCAGGGCATGGTGGCGCACACCTGTAATCCCAATGGCTCAGGAGGCTGAGGCAGGAGGATTCAACGCCAGCCTTAGCAACTTGGCAAGACCATGTCTCAAAATAAAATATAAAAAGGCTGGGGATGTGGCTCAGTGGTAAAGTGCCCCTGGGTTCAATCACTTGTACTGGGAAGAGAGAGAGAGAGGGAGAGAGAGGGAAGGAGGGAGGGAGGGAGGGAGGGGGGGAGAGGGAGAGAAGTAGAACACATGCCACCAAAGGAAAATTCATATGTCTTTACATAGAGGTATAAAATGTGTGTAAAACTAAGTACTGAGTCATCATGGCTGTGAGAGCAAATTCCTCTTGATTTGTCCCTCATGTCAGCCTCTGGAACAGGGGTGTCCCAATTCCTGGCCTTTCAAGAAAATGAAGACTACCAATCCTTAAACTTCCCCAGTTTCCATGATCCTTTCCCAGCTACACCCTCACCAAATTCCACAAGCTCATTTTTCTTGGCCGTCTCCTGGTGTCACTAAGAGTACTGGTGGCCCAATCTGGAAATCGTGTTTGCATCTTTATTATAGGACACCTTGCATCCTAAGGAGGCAGATACATCTGGATCTGTTTTCTCCTCAGGAGCCCTCTTCCTGGCTGAAACCTCCCTGGAAGAGGGGGAAAAGACAGCCCGGGTGTCACACGCACCCATGGAAGACTGGCGCTGCCTTGCTAGGTAATGAACAGTCTTGGTTGAAATGGCTGGTTTTTGTTTTCAATCTGAAATGCTTTCATTGAAAAAATAAATGAAAACGTACAAAAAATGTATGAATATTGGCTCTCATGCCACTAATATGGCTGTACAGGAAAATGTCACTATATTGTCTTTTTATCAAATTAAATCTGACTCCAAGGCCCTGTCCCACTAAGTGGGTAGAAATTTGTTTCAAGGGAGCTTCCCTCACAGAGAAGCACAAAAATCCCAGGGGTTTATGAAATCTAGAATATCCAAGGAATCTCTCTGATATTTGTTCATGCCAGGTCACTTCAAATATGTCCATTGTCCAGACTTATGGGTTCCCTTGAAAGCCACATAAGCACATCATCTATGCCAGGGCCCAGCCTCCCAGCATCTGCCATTCGGCCATTCTGCAGGGGCTCGCTCTCCTTTTCTGGGGCCCCACTGCGATTTTGACTGCTTAGCTCATCCCCAGACCCTTCCCCCTCATCCCTCATGGTTGTAGAGGCTCTGACCACACACACTCACACTCTTTTCTGCCTTCAGAACTTAGTGGGCTCAATTTTTCACAAAAAACAGGAAGGGAAGTCTAAGGCTTTTGGCAAATGCCCTAAGGCAAGCAAATAGAAGGTGAGACTACCTTCTCGGACTGGAAGGAGGGAAAAGACACAGAGCAAAATATACATAGCTTTCATTCTCTTTTGTTCTTCCCCAATAGCATAAGATAAAACTCAGTATCTCAATATATTATCCTATGATATTCAAAGCAAAACACCAAAGTCCCCCTTACTTCCTCCTAATTGTCTCCTAGAGCCACCATTATCAGATCTTGGGTTGTCTTTTTAGTTAACTATCAGTTATCTGGTTATAGGCCTTCCACATTTAATCAATTTTAATGATGTAGTAGGCCCTGAAGGGACAACCAGGTGGGGGTGGGGGGCAGGATAGATTTAGTCACAGCCTGGGGGAGAAAGGAGAAAAAGCAGACAATTCTAATACAGTGGGGAAGTCTATGGTTAGGGAGATGCAGGACAGAGCAGCAAGTGCCAGAGGTGTTTAGGGAAGTTCAGTTATTTTCCCTGGAGCATGGGTTGCCAGTGGGTAAGAGGCAGGAGTGGAAAGCAAGCCATGGAGCAAGGCTGGAGGGCAGGGCCCAGTCCAGGCAGGGCTTTTTAAGCTGTGTTTAGGAGTGCAGACTTCATTCCAGGAGCTATTCAGAGCCTTGTGAGAGCTTTAAGTAGAGTAACATGCTCAAGTTAGCATTTTAGACTGCTTTGGCTGCGTGAGTAGGGTAATGTGAACCTAGTTAGGAGGTTATTTCAGTTCATCAGGATATCAATGATCATGGCATATATTAGAGTAGCCTTAGTGAGAATGGAAGAAAGTGGACAAATAAGAGTAATATTTAGGAGGTAGAATTGTTAGAATTTAATGATTGGATATTGATGGTTGGGGGCAGGAGCAAGGAGATAAAAGAGGCCAGGAGGATAATATCTGGCTTGGGTAACAGTGGATGAGTTCTGATCTCTAAAATAGGGAATCCTGGTGAGCAGTTTGGGGGATAGAATGTTCCATTTTTGAACAGGCTGAGTTTGAGGTGTCTCACAAATATTCTTCAGGTAGAAGGGCCCAGGGGACAGTTGGATATATGTGTCTAGAACTCTGAGAGAAGACAGGCTGCGACCTAGTCTTCTGTGTGAAGAACCAAGGCCCTGGGATTGACTGGGTCACTCAGAGAGCACATTAAAAGTGAGAAGGGCCAGGCACAGTGGCCTATGCCTGTCAGCCCAGTGACTCTGGAGGCTGAGTCAGGAGTATCCCAAGTTCAAAGCCAGACTCAACAACTTAATGAGACCCTGTCTCAAAATAAAGATTTTAAAAAGGGCTGGGGATGTTGCTCTGTGGTAGAGTGCTTGCCTATTAAGCACAAAGCCCTGAGTTTAATCCCCAATACTGTAGAAAAAGAAAGACAGCTGGGTACGGTGGCACACACCTGTAATCCCAGAGGCTTGGGATGCTGAGGCAGGAGGATTGAAAGTTCAAAGCCATCCTCAGCAACTTAGCAAGCCCTAAATAACTCAGCAAGACCCTGTTTCTAAATAAAATATTAAAAAGGGCTGGGGATGTGACTCAGTGTTTAAGCACTCCTGAATTCAATCCCAGGTACCAAAAAAAGAACAGAAAAATTAAATTGATCTTTAGTTTTTTTTTTTCTTTTTTTAAGTTTCTTTTTTTTAATACTTTTTAGAGGAAGGTAGACACAATATCTTTATTTTACTTATTTATTTTTATGTGGTACTGAGGATCGAACCCAGTGCCTCATGCATGTGAGGCAAGCGCTCTACCACTGAGCTACAATCCCAGCCCCAGTTGTTTTCTTTTTTAGTTTTTCTTATTCTAGTACTACTTTCCATTTCTTCTGATCTTTGTCATTGCTAGCTGTGTGTTCCTGGGCATGCTGCTTAACCTTTTAGTGCCTCAGTTTCCTCATCTTTAAAATGAGGACAATAATAGTTTCCATCTCATAGTTTTGTCAAGAGTATGAAAAGGGTTAATACACAGAAATGCTTAGAGCGATTACTGGCCCACAGTAGTTACTCAATAAATAGAAACCACTATATCATTCTCCTTGTTTTTATTAGCATGGACAGAGGATGGAGTCAGACAGCTAAATTCTAATCTTGTCCGACCTTGACTTCTCTTGAGTCTCAAGCTCTTCTTCTTTATATGGGGATGGTAACACCTAACTCATAGTTAGATAATGTCTGAAGCCCTGGTGTGAAAGAGACATTTACTAATGGTTAATCTCCCATTCCTTCTTCCATAGTTGTTGAGTTAGAACCAGGCAAATCTGGTGACTCTGACACCAGGTTTCCCACTTCTGTCCTGTTCTGCTTTGTAGATGCTGGATCCCAGTTGAGGCCTGGGGGACAGAGTGGTAGGTAAACATTTGCAAATCCTTCTGTACTGACTGCTCATCTCTAAAATGACTTTCCCCCTCTCCCTGCCAGCCCTCCTGTCAATAAGAGGCTTCTTGGGAGTCAGCATGAGAAAGCTGGACCATTGGGGGAGGTGGAAGAACAAGCAAAGCCATGGGCCTGCTGGGTGTAGTGGTGACATACCTGTAGTATTCCAGCTACTTGGGAGGCTGAGGCAGAAGGATCTAAGATAAAAAGAGCTGGGAATATAGCTCAGTAGTAGAGCACCCCTGGACTCAATCCCCAGTACTGCAAAAAAGAAAAAATGAAAAAGGCAATGGGCTTCTTTTTTCTTCCTTCCTTCCTTCCTCTCCTTATAGGACCAGCAATCGAACCCAGGACCTAGCACATGCTAGGCAAACGCTCTACCGCTGAGCCACATCCCAGCCCTTACATCTTTTGATCTACTGGAGCAGCTGACTTGTGATTCCTTACCACACCAGATGATATCTCTGTAGTCATCCTTCTCAAATGGTTCCTGCCCCATGACTTACTTTTGCTGGCCTTTGTAGCCTTGTCTCCTGCCTTCTCTTTTGTGATAGACCTATGTTCCTGTAGCCCATCTCAACCTGGTGCCTTGGCACAAGTGGCTTCCTCTGCCAAGAACATACCCCTCCATCACCATCCCTTTTTGCTGGTTCACTAGCTGAAAGTGCTTTCAGAAAGCAACTGTGTTTTAAAATCTATCTTTAACATTATTGTCTTCATAAATTCAAAATTTTCTATGGTTTCCCTTTTGGTTCCTTCTGGAAGTCCTTCAGACTTCAGCATGAATGAAGAGGAAAATGTGGGCAGCTCCCTAGTAGGAATTTCTTTCTTTCCAGGATACACTGAGTTTCCATCATATGTGAATCCTTGGTGCATAGAATTATCCTGAATGAAATAAATCATACTTTGTTTTCATAGCACTCTGTCATTTTATTCAGGGAAAGTTATGTTAAAGTAGGTTTGAGAATCATCTTGAAAGAGAAGAGTTTTAGTAAGAGGGTCTCATCCCTTTGATGAGGGGGATCCTCAAATTTCTGGTAGCTCATGTTGGCCCACTTCTCTTTTAGTCATTGTTCAGAATCAGCTGGGCTTAGGGGCACAGGGGCTTGGACTGGACCTTCAGAGTGGATGGGCCCAACTGGCTCCATCTCCACTGCATCTTTTCTGGGGACAGGATGAGCTCCTAGGAATTATGCTAGTCAAGGTTTAAGCCTTAGCCAAGCTTCCTCCCAAGATAGTCTCTTCTCCCTACCAGCACCTTGCTTGATCCTGTTATGGGCACAGGAAACAGGCAAAGGAGGAGAGTGGGAGAAGCAAAGTAGCATCAACTTAGAAGACCCATGCCATGGGAGAGATGAGAATCTATATATAGGGCAACAGCTGCCAGGGGCATCTCAGGGAGGCAGGAGGTACCAGCAACACCTAGTTACTACTGCTGGGGAGCAAAGTGAGAAGCAGCATTCTGAAGGCACTGATGTAGGGGATACTCTCTTAGCCTGAGGTTTTTGGAGCAAGTAGAAGGATCAGGACTTGAGAATATGGGGCCAGAAAAGGAGCTCTCTGCATCTGGCCAGTTTAGAAAAGCAGGGCTGGAGGGTTGTTAGAGCTGCTTAGCAGGAGATCCTTTCTCCAACCTGTCCCCCCACCTGTATCCTTGCCCCAGAACCTCTGAAATGACAACTGCTGCTTACTAGTGTATTATAAAGCTATCCAATAATAAGACCCACTCTTTTATACCACCAAAAACCTACCTGGAACCTGCCTAGAACAGTGTAGATGGCTTTGTTCTTATTCCTGCTCTCTAGAGGCTTCCTAACCCAGGTCTTTGTCTCTGTCTCTCTCTCTCTCTCTCTGCAGTCCCACCCCCTGTACCTGTGCAATGCCAGTGATGATGACAATCTGGAGCCTGGATTCATCAGTATCGTCAAGCTGGAGAGTCCCCGACGAGCCCCTCGCCCCTGCCTGTCACTGGCCAGCAAGGTAGATTCACACTTGACCCTTTACATACCCTGAATGCACCCAGCTCCAGGCTGTGAGAGGCCCCTGGGCTGTCTTGTCCCCTTGTCACATAAGAGTGATGTGCTTGATTCCCTCAGGTTTTCAAAATCCATGCCTGTGCCTTTTCTTCACCAATCAGCACCAGGAGAACTTTTTGACTTGCATGCTAGCTACCCAGCCTCCTCCTCCATCACTTAGGAATTCCTAATCCCCTTCCCCTGCCCCGTATCAGAGCAAAGAGGATTTAGATGAAGGGCTCTTCCATCCTTCAGAAATATTTACTGAGCACTTTTGCAAAAACAGCAAAACAGAAGCCATCACCCCTACCCTTAAAATGTTTGCCTGTTTTTCTGAAGTTGTAAACTGCTGGCCTGCAAGCTAGCTTTGGCTTGCACAATGGTTGTGTTTAGCCCACACAATGACTTTTCAAAATATAAGTCAATTGCCACATTTAAAGATTGGATATGTTTATATAAAACTCCAGATTTTCAGCTTTTCTGGAAGAAAACTCAGAAGCTCCAACAGCACTTGCCCCACATTCTCATAGGCCACAGTTGGCAAGAGCTAGGCAGGAGCTGCCCCCTCTCTACAGCTGCGGGCTCCCTCTGTTTGCCATGTTTTACTCTACCCTGCTACCTCACTGGCCCTGGAAATATTTGTGCTTGTGACCCCTGCCTTAACTAATAATGACAGCTGCTGTTTTCTGTGTACTTACCACTGTACCCAGTGGTACATGGGACAGATTCTTTGTATGTATCATCTCATTTACTTTTCACAACAATCTGGAAAGGCAGGTATTATTCTCCATTTGGCATAGGAGGTAAGTGAGGATCAGAAACATTAAGTGACTTGCCAGGACAACCCAACTCAGAAGGGGTGGAGCTGATATTTGAACCCAGCCCTGTCTGGTTCTCAACCAGGTTTCTAATCTTTCTACTGTGCTGCCTTCTATTCTAGCTGGCAAATTTGAATGTATGCATAGAGTATATTTAGATCATATGTGGCACAGATGGGTATACTTAGGGGAGAGGGTCCTGTTTCCAAGGTTGGTAAGAGAGGAGAGTAATGCCCTCAATCTTTGTGCTGGTTCCTTGTACTCAGGCCCAGATCCTCTGGGGATTTCCTGATCCTCCTGAGATTCAAAAGGAAATAGCCTGGGGTTCTTAACTCATCCCACAGAGGGCAGGGATATGGGCAGATTCTGAATATGGCTGAGTTGGGGGTGTAGCTCAGTGGTAGAGTGATCGTCTAGCTTGCACAAGGCCCTGGGTTCAGTCCCTGAGGCCCTCACAGGTAATTGATGATATTCTCCTGGTCTGCCCATGCTCATGCAGGAGGGGTTCCAGGGAAGGTAGAAAGCAGGGGCTGGATCACATAAGGAGGAGCTGGAGACTGTGGCATCCCTGCAAAGCTCTAGAGATCTTTAATGAAAGCAGAATTTTGTTAGGCTGAAGCTGCCCTGTTTCTGGATATTTCATTTTCCCTGTTTGACAATTCATTTATTCACTTGGTAGGCAGCCTGGTCTACATGAGGTAGAGTGTGAGGGTATGAGAGCACGTGTTGGGGATGAAGCGGGGAGGAAGTGTTCAGAGAAACTCTGATAGGTTTCTTGTTTCTTTCTTCCTCTCCCCCTTCTCCTCCTTCTCTTCCTCTTTCTTCTTTACCTATTATAAAAGACAAATATGTTCATCTGAAAATTTTACAAAAAATTGTAACTAAGCTCTTAGAAATGTCTAGAATTCTGCCACCCTGAATTCCCACTGTTGTTTTAATGTAGTGCATGCCTTCACAACTCATAAACACTTGGTAAACTCAGGGTACATCCACAGGGTGGCTTCTCTTTGCTTCTGGAAGACCGCACTCCCGTAGAGAGCTGGGACATGTACACACACACTGTGATCAGCGCCCTTTGAAGTATTGTTTGGCTTTTGTTTCCATCACCATAAAGTGAGACTTTGATTTCTATCCCCACGATTACAGGGATAAAAATGATGTATGACAAGTGCCAAATAGTACCTGAGTTAAAACAAACACAGGACCATAAACCGTTAGGGTTTAGAAGGACTACCTGGCCTGCACCTGGGCTGCTACCTTGTGACCACAATCCTTGCTTCCTCCCCTGCACGTACTCATTGCCTGGCTTCTCCCTGTCACTCCGTGGGAATTACTCTAGCCCCAGCCCATAGCTTCTGATTGGTCAGTTCCAAGGCTTCCTGTAGGTCTCATCCTTTGACTTGACCACATAGCTCCTACCTGCGCTCCAGGCTCAACAGAGGTCTATGAGAGTAGTAATGTGTGTCTTTGAGCTACTTCCAAGGTTTCAGAAGTTCCTCAGGCTTGATCAAAACATTTGTTTTTGCTTTTGGTAGGAATTCTATCAGTTAAATGTGTTAATACAGATTATCTCATGGGGATGTGAATTGCATATAATAAATGTAGTTAGTTTAGTAGAGCATATATTTTTTTAATATAGCCCATGGGAGGTGTAAGAGTAAGTTGATGTCTTTGGGAAGGAAAAACTTGAAAACCATTGACCCATATTAGCTCTGTTCTGGTTTTTCCTATTAGTATCAATGTTGCCACCACCATTGACAGAGCTGGGACTTGTGAGAGTTTGAAGCCTGGTTTTTCCACTGTTCCTAGTATGACTTGGGCATTTTAGCTCACCTCTCTGAGCTTCTGTTTCCTCATCTATAGAAGTGGAATAATAATGGGACATATGTCATAGTAGTCATGAGGATTTAATGAGACAGCACAAATGGAAGCTCTTAGCCCTATGCCAAGCATGTAGTAACCATTCAATAAATGAGTGCAATTATCATTCTATCATCATCATAGACATCACTACCCCTCCCCTTTTCTTTTTTTGGTGTTGGGGATTGAACCCAGGGCCTCACATGCTCTATCATGAGCTATACCCTCATCATTAATTCCAGGCTTGTATAGTTCACAAAGCTATCCCCCAACCCCTTCTATGTTTTATCTCTCTTGCTCTTCTCTGAAACCCTTACCATAATTCTTTGGGACTTTTCCATTCTTGTCACCACCCCTACCCAGTCACCCAAATTGGTTTCTGTTTCTTTATTTCCACACTCATCCTAGTGATAAGCCAGGCCCTTATCATCTCACGCCTGGACTAGTGCAGCAGTGGCCTTTTGCCTCAGGGAAGGAGTTAGATCTGGAGAGAAGCAGGTGGATGCAAGCCCTGCCTCTGTCACCATGGAGACCACTGCTTGGTGGTTAAGGGAAGGCACTCTGGAGGCAGAAGTCCTAGCTAGATGGGAGTCCTGCCTCTACTGCTTATCAGTTAGTGACCCTGGGCAAGTTATTCAGTCTCTCTGAGTCTTGGTTTCCTCAACTCAAAAGTGGGGCTGATGGGGCTGGGGTTGTAGCTCAGTGGCAGAGCACTTGCCTAGCACACATGAGGCACTGGGTTCAATCCTCAGCACCATATAAAAATAAATAAATAAAATAAAGGTATTGTGTCCATCTATAACTAAAATTAAAAGTCTGTGCCTTAAAAAAAAAAAAAAAAGTGGGGCTGATGGCTGTCTGATAGAGGAGTAAGCCATAAATGAAATTGTGTATGCAAAGCATCTGACAATAATTGTTATAATAACACCTAATACTTAAGGAACACTTACTATGTACCAAGCCCTATTTTAAGTGCTTTCCATGGACCAATTTATGTAGTCCTCACGACAACCCTATGGAGTACCTCATTATTATTCCACTTTACAGAAAGGAAAACCAAGGCACAGACAGGCTAAGCATCTTGCTGAAAATCTCACAGCTGACAGTTGGTAGCAGAGTCAGGATTCAAATATAAGCAGTCTGGACAGAATGGATCTCAATAAAGGTTATATCCTTTCTTCTTCTTTCTACCCTTGCTTTCAAGTCTGGAGGAATCCCACCTCTCCTATTGAAACTTTTCTTCCTGGCACAGCCCAACCAGTCCAAAGAAGCAGTAATTCCTCCCTGCAGCATATTGCCAGCAGTTAGGGTCCTTGCCTGTGCTGTCAACATCATGTCCTGCTCTGTCTACGTTTCATGGAGGTGCCTTGGTGTAGGGGACAAGGCAAGGGCCCTTCCTCCCCTACCCCCACCTCAAATGAGCTGCCTCACGTTGACCTGTTTTGTATATTGATATTTGTGTCAGATCAATATCTGACAGATAGTGCAGGGAAAGGCATTCTGAAGTGAAAAACATTGGACTACCGGGCTATTCCATTCATTTGTGCTCTAGAATATTATCAACATTATAATTTGTGCCCATATATGCCTTATCTCCACAACTAGATCATGAGTTGTTCTAGAGGGCCTGGGCTTTCCTGGCTTGGTGCTTACTCAACCTTGGATGAGCAAGAGATGTACAGTGTCACTGTGGTCTGGAGGAGAACATCTAGGGCCTAGAGAAAGACAACAGCTGAGCAGTGAGCCCAGTGAGCAGAGGCAAGATTTCAGCTCACTCTCACTGCTCACTCTAATAAGTCATAGGCAGGCTTGCTTATTGTCCCTAGGGCTGGCCCACTCTGAAATATCCAACAAGGGCTCTGGGTGGTCTTTCTGAAACCTAGTCTTCTCTCCTATGGGCCTGCCCACTCTCTGCCTTCCAGATTCTAGTCCCCAAAGAAAAACTTTTTTTTCTCCCTAACTCTTATTCTCTTGGGAGCAAGTGGGATAGGAGGCATGTATAGAGCCCCAAATTGGGCTGCCATCTGTCCCCAGATCTTGCTTTTTATTCCTAGAATTCTGGACACAGGAACCCACTGCCTGAAAGTCCTGTTTGTTTTCTCCTGTTGGCCAACTCTCTGGGCTCTTTGATCACTTTTACAACTTTGTAATTATGGGCTGTAATGGGTTAGGGTGTTTGAACATCACAGGAATTGCTTTCTACTGTTCCTACCCCAATTCTTCAAAGAGAGAGGGGTGGACAAGCAAGAAAATCTCCCAAGAAGCAAGTCTTTACTCTCCCACATGCTATTCCAGGCCAGGCTGGGTCCAGGGTCTTGTCTGGGGATAGGAAACCTAGGGTCTCTACTCCATGACTACTGGAATATGAAAGTGCCAGTAGGGTTCCCCAGCAAGGGATTCCTTTCCCCTGTCATCACTCCCTCATACTTGCTTGGAGAGCTCTGAAGATAGAGGAGCTTCTTCCTGCCTGGAGGAGCTGAGATGGGGTAGACTTCCTAGGCAGAAGTGGGTGAGGAAACAATGGAAGCTGTGACTTCTCAGATCCTTCAATGATTCCATTCTGAAGTCCTTCTGTGAATTTCCAGTAAATTAGCCTTGGCTGGGCCCAGGCTGGGCCTAAATGCTGGTAGAGGGCCCAGCCCAGCCCCTGGGAGAGGGAGAGAAAGAAGAGGGAAGTTATCTCTCTAAGCAAAATGGGGCCCTGTTTGAGTGTCTCCACCACCCTCTTCTGCTCCCCTGCCTGCAGGCAGCTGGTTCTGAGGGGCCCCTGGTCTCTGTCACTGCTTGGGAAGTAGGGAGCAGGGAGCAGGAGCAAGGAGCTGCTCCCAGCCTGCCTGGCAGGAGACCTGCCCCAACAGGCTCTCCCTAGGAAGGCAAGCAGAGATCAAAGCCCTGAGAGATGAGTAAGTCCCAGCACTGGCTCCTCTTGCTGCCACCACCACTTGCAGTAGGGTTAACTCTTTCACTGCCTGCTGAAGGCCCAGAGACTCAGCAGGGGCCTGGGATGGGAGGTCACAATCTGATGCCATTAAAATGAGCCTTTACTCTAGGGAGGAAGGCTGGAGAATGGCTGTGCCCAGCAAGGAGACCCAACACCAGGCCAAGAGCAGGTCCCTGGCAGTGCCCATGCCTGTTGTTGGTTGGTGGTTTGCTGTTGCACCTCCATCCCACCTTTAGCTGTTACCTCCCTCCCCTAACCCCTCCATAGCCCTAGACCCCTGCTTCTTGTTCTCTTCCTGGTTCTGCTATCTGCTCTTCCTGGTGGCTAGGTTCTGCTTCTCCACCTGCTCTTGGAGTCCTTGGTGACCATGCATGTGCATGTGTGCACAGTTGTGTCCTTGTGGGAGCAGCTCCTCAAGTCCCTCCCCACTCGAGTCACCCTAAAGGAGAGGATGAAGGGATAAAGCACTGGACAAGGACTCCTTTAGGTCCTGGAATCGCAACCAGAGAGAGTTGGCAACCTGAGAGTGGTAGGGACAGAGCCTGTGAGATGGGTTGGGGTGGGGCTTTCCTCGGAGGGGAGTCCTGTGGGAGTAGTGTCCCAGGCTCTCAGGCACTCGCCTAAGCAGAGGATGCCTCATGGGCCCCTCTGTCAGGAAGGGTTGGGTCCTGGAGAGTTCAGCCCTGTTCCAAAGTTCTCTGCTTTCTCCCTCTTCCTTTGTGTCATCCTCCCAAGGGGTTCCAGTCACTCCTTACTCCTTATTCTCATACCATTTGAGCCCTGAGGGCAGGGGCTGTCCTAATTTGTCCTTCACCCTAGAGCCAGAGCCATCACTTGGTACCCAGCAAACCCTTATGTTTATTCCAGTATGAAAGGAAAGACCCAATGTTACCTTTTGAAGGCAGTGGGACCTGGGTGGGCTCAGGGCAGGGGGTCCTAGGCTCCCTGACTCCTTGCATGTGGACATGTAAGTGTGCAGAAGTGCAGTGTGAGAATGGATGTGAGGGCTGAGGCATGGCCTTAGACAGTTTGTGTCCCTCTCGGACTCCAGCCAAACCTCTGCTGTGTGTTTCTGTAGGCCGGATGGCCGGTGAGCGAGGAGCCAGTGCAGTTCTATTTGACATCACAGAGGATCGAGCTGCAGCTGAACAGGTACCCAGGGACACTGGGATGTTCAAGAAGGGAGCTGGATATAGTTCCCAGGGGGTGGAGAAGTCACAACAACCCTTGTGGACACTGTCTCTTTAGCTGCAGCAGCCCCTTGGGCTGACTTGGCCGGTGGTGCTCATCTGGGGTAATGATGCTGAGAAGCTGATGGAGTTTGTATACAAGAACCGGAAGGCCCACGTGAGGATTGAGCTGAAGGAGCCCCCTGCCTGGGTAAGCACAGAACCTCCAGCTTTGCCATGGCACCTATTCTCACCTCTACTTTGTCCTGTGGCAACTCCCACCATAACCCCTCAGACCCCTGGAGCTGAAAGAAACTCTAGAAACCCTCTGGGTCCAACTTCATCCCTCATCTGCATGCCTCTGGGCAAGTTTCTCTCTCTCTCTGGGCCTCATCTACAGAACGAACAGATCGGCCCGAAGAGTTCTGAAGTTGCTTTCAACTCTGTGGTTTCAAGGTGTGGAGCAGCAGAGCCTGCAGACCTGACTCCCTGACCCATGACTCCTGGTGGGTGCTTTTCCATTCACCAGGAATCTCACCCAACTGATCCACCTTGTAGAGGGGTCCCTTTCTTCCTTTTCCCTCTAACACATGGGTTTCCACGTAGCACTTCTCATAGCTGCACCTGGAAAACCCTTTCCCATGAGTGCCCTGGGCAGAGAGGGACTGCCTAATCCCACTTCTGGTTCATGCCTTCTTTATCCCTCAGATGAGAGACTCAAGGCAACCCCCAGCTCTCTGTGTGTCTTCTGCACTCCACCATTTCCTCCCAAATTGGTCCATTTTCTTGTGAAATGTGATCTTTTCCCTCTCTGCTTGCCCCTCAGCCAGATTATGATGTATGGATCCTTCTGACAGTGGTGGGCACCATCTTTGTGGTCATCCTGGCTTCTGTGCTGCGCATCCGGTGCCGCCCCCACCACAGCAGGCCGGTGAGCAGTGTGGGCTCCCTGGTGGAGGTGGTCATGGGTATGTGTGTGGGAGTGAGGGGGACTGGAAGGAGAAAGCGAGGAAGGCAGGCACCTTGATGCTTATGAAACCATCCACTGACATCTAAATACTCTGGCATCTGCTCTGTTGATTTCTGGCAGATTCTCCCCATATTGCTCATCCATTCATTCCCCAAATATATTTAGTAGCTCTTATGTCAGACACTGTCCCAGTCATTGGGAATAGCACAGTGAGCAAAAACCAGACCCTCAAGGATTTTTTATTCTAGTGGGAAGAGACAGACAATAGACTAAATAAATAAAATAAATAAATACATAATATTTTAGATGGTAGAAAAATAAAATAACCAAAGGGAAAGAGAATGCAAGGTGGACAAGGTTAATTTATTTTTTACTTATTTACATATTTATTTATTTGTAGTTCTAGGGATTGAACCCAGGGGTGCTCCACCACTGAGCTACATCTCCAGTTCTTTTTTTTTTTTTTTTCAATTGTTGATGGACCTTTATTTTATTAATTGTATGTGCTGCTGAGAATCAAACCCAGTGCCTCAGACATGCTAGGCAAGTGCTCTACCACTGAGCCATAACCCCAGCACCCCTAGTTCTTTTTATATTTTATCTTGAAGCAGGGTCTTATTAGGTTGCTAAGGCTGGCTTTGAACTTGTGTTCCTCCTGCCTCAGTCTCCTGAGTAGCTGGAATCCAGATGTGAGCCACCTCCCCTATCTGGGTTACAGTGATCTCATTTAAGTTTTAACATAATCATTCTTACCTCTGTGACAGGCAAGACTGGAAAAAGAGAAACCAAATGGGGGGCTATTAACAGGAATCCAGTTGATAGTAATGGTGGCTTAGATTAGGGAGGAAACAGTGAAAGTGGTGAGAAATAGTTATTCTGAGTATACTTTGATATATTTTGAAGGCAAAGTCAACAGGTTTACTGATGGATTTATTGTGAGTTGTTATTGTGTGTATGTGTGTGTGTGTGTGTGTATGTGTGTGTGAGAGAGAGAGAGAGAGGGAGGGAGGGAGAGAGAGAGAGAGAAGAGTCAAAGATGACACCAAGATTTTTGGCCTGAGCAATTAAAAGAATGGAATTGCCGTTTATAAGATGGAAAGGATCAAGGGAGGACAGGTGTGAGGTTGGGGTGGTTAATTAGGACTTCAGTTTTGGACATGTTAAATCTGGCATGTCTATTAGATATCCAAGTTACAATGTCAAGCAGCAGTTAGTTAAGAAAGTATCTATCATGGGTCATCAGAGGAAGAAAAAAATTAATGGAAGGAGGTTAGGCAGGAGCTCTGAAGGGATAAACTCCCAAGGGTGGCCAATTGGCCCTATAATCTAACTGGGTGACTGGGAACTAAGTCCAAGCTAATGCCAGTGCCATGGGTGAGGAAACAGAAAACTTTGCCCCATTCTGAGTCCCACTCCTCTTCCCAGGACCCCCTTCAGCAGCGAACAGCCTGGGCCATCAGCCAGCTGGCCACCAGAAGATACCAGGCTAGCTGCAGGAGGGCTCAGGATGAGTGGCCAGACTCAGGTAGCAGCTGTAGCTCAGCCCCTATGTGTGCCATCTGCCTGGAGGAGTTCTCTGAGGGCCAGGTAAGGCGGGCCTGTGGTTCACCTCCATGGGGGAAGCAGATTGAAGCTAGGGTGGGAGCGGACAGGCCTAGAACTGACATGGGTGCCCTGGTTATGTCTGTGTCTTATGTATCCTGCAAGAGACAGAGACAAGGGGCTTCCCTGAGATTTGGTTGCTTTCCTGGAGAAGAACACCATTGTTTGTCGAGAGAGAACCACGCACTAGACCACAGTGGTACTTTAGGTGCATTATCTCATTTCAGCTTCATGACAGTGAAAATGGGGCTAGATTTGTCTTTTATCCTCATTTTATAACAGAAAACTGTTAAGAAACTTGCCCAAAGTCATGCAGCTAAGTGGCAAAATCCAAATCCACATGGCACCAAAGACCACACCCTTTTCATTCTCCTGTGAAGTCTTTTGCAATGAGGTGAATGCAGGAAAGAAAGGCCAATGGGAATCGAGGGATCTCCTGGTCCTGACCCCACCTATGGTTTGGACACTTTTGTTTTCTTCAGGAGCTTCGGGTCATTTCCTGCCTCCATGAGTTCCATCGCTCCTGTGTGGACCCCTGGCTACATCAGCATCGGACTTGTCCCCTTTGCATGTTCAACATCATAGGTAGGAGCTGGGCCAAGGACTCCCCTGTGTGCAGGCAAACAGATCTAGAATGTGGCTTCCCTTTGGGAGAGAGTTTCTGCCATGAAGCTAAGGAGAAAGAACTGTCTTGATAGTCATTTCAGTTGTATACTATTTAAGAGTACCTCATGGGGCGGGGGTACATTCAGAGAGTAGCCATCTTTATTATCTTAAAAATTGTTTGAAAAAAAATTGTTTGAAATTTATGATAACTCTGTTGATTCTAAATCTGGGTGATTTGTGTATTTACTCTTCCAATTTTCTGTCAATAAAGTACCCTAAAAAATTGGTATATATGACAATTTTCTAAAAGATGAAAGTGAAATAAATATCTTAAGGAAAGAGAACCTTTTGCTAATCCACCCAAAGGTACAATATGGGATATTAGTGGCCCTGGGGGAAAGAGTCCCAAATTAGTAGTGGGAGGAGCAGGGATTGACTGACTACATGGCGGGACTCCCAGGGCAATCAGCCTGATTGGAAGTAGCAAAAGAGTCCCAGAGCCAAGCAACTTAGGGATGTCTGTGGTCCCCCAAACTCACAGGCTATGCAAGCTCAAATAGGTTTGCTACAGCCACATCTTTCTGATTTCAACCTCCATATGTTTGTGGTATCAAACACCTGTGCTTTTGGTTCTTTTTTCCAGAGGGAGATTCGTTTTCCCAGCCCCTGGGACCCTCTCGATCTTACCAGGAACCAGGCAGGAGACTCCACCTCATTCGCCAGCATCCTGGCCATGCCCACTATCACCTTCCTGCTGCCTACCTGTTGGGCCCTTCTCGGAATTCAGGGACTCGGCCCCCACGACCTAGACCCTCTTTACCATCCCAGGAGCCTCGGCACCAACGCCTCCCCAGAGCTACACATCTCCAGGCTGCAGGTGAACAACAGCGCCTGGCAGTGGCCCAGCACCCCTATGCTCAGGGATGGGGGCTGAGCCACCTCCGATGCACATTTCAGCACCCCACACCTTGCTCAGCGCCTCTGCGCCGGGCTAGGCCTCATGACAGCAGTGGGTCTGGAGAAAGCTACTGTACAGAACGCAGTGGCTACCTGGCAGATGGGCCAGCCAGTGATTCCAGTTCGGGGCCCTGTCACGGCTCTTCTAGTGACTCAGTTGTCAACTGTACAGACATCAGCCTGCAAGGCATCCATGGCAGCAGCTCTACTTTCCGCAGCTCCCTGAGCAGTGACTTTGACCCCTTGGTGTACTGTAGCCCTCAAGGGGACATACAGGGAGAGGAGATGCAACCCAGTGTAACCTCTCGGCCCCGTTCCTTGGACTCAGTAGTGCCTACTGGGGAAACCCAGGTTTCTAGCCATGTCCACTACCACCGGCACCGGCACCACCACTACAAAAAGCGGTTCCAGTGGCATGGCAGGAAGTCTGGCCCAGAAACTGGAGTCCCCCAGTCCAGGCCTGCTGTTTCTCGGACACAGCCCCAGCCAGAGCCACCTTTTCCTGGTCAGCAAGTCACCAGATTCAACCCAGTAGCCCTTTCGGGGCAGCCCTCCAACCCACAACGGCCCAGAGCCCTCACAGAGCCAGCTTCTGGCCTGCCTGAAGCTGCCAGTTCCAGCCCCAATTCCCCTAGTCTTTTAAACTTGCAGAAACCCAGCCTCACTGTTCGACATCCACAGAGAAAACGGCGGGGTGGTCCCTCAGATCCCACTCCAGCCTCTCGGGCCCCAGGATTTGACTATACACCCAGCTTGCCAGATGTTCCCCCATTACAGCCCCAGCCTGGCATACCTTTGGCCCCCAGAGGCCCACCCATTGGTCTTCAGACCTCCAGGCCTGGATAGAAGGCTGCTACCAGAAGCTCCAGGCTCCTGTTACTCAAGTTCACAGCCAGTGTGGTTGTGTTTGACTCCACGTCAGCCCTTGGGACCTCACCCACCTGGAGAGGGGCCTTCTGAATGGAGTTCTGACATCCCAGAGGGCAGGTCGTGCCCTTACCCACACTGCCAGGTGTTGCCGGCCCAGCCAGGTGAGTTTTCAGGGGATGTGGATATGGTGGGGAGAGGAAACTAGAGCTGGGATTGCAGGACAGGTGAAGTCAGTCAACAGGGTTTATGGAAGCTGAGAAGTGTACAACAGAGGTGACATTCAAAATATGGAACAATTGGCATAGCATATGATGTTGGCTGGAATATCCTGACTCTGCCAGGTTCTACCCCTTTAGTTGCCAGATCATAGGGAAGCCCCAGAGGAGGTACTACTGTGGCTGAGACATCAGAAAGGCAGTTGGGGTGGTTTAGGGCTGCAACTCAAACCCGAGTGTTTCAATAATCTGATCATTGGTACAGCTCTACCAAAGCTCACAGCTCAACATTAGCTCTACAGATGAAGAAGGCCTCAGGGAGACCATGATCTTTTTTTTTTTTTGATACCAGGGATTGAACCCAGGGGCACTCGACCACTGGGCCACACCCCCAGCCCTTTTTTGTATTTTATTAGAGACAGGGTCTCACTGAGTTGCTAAGTGCCTCGCCATTGCTGAGGCTGGCTTTGAACTCGTGATCCTTCTGCCTCAGCCTCCCAAGTACTGGGATTACAGGCGTGTGCCACCACGCCTGGCGAGACCATGATCTTATAGAAGAAATAATTACAGATAACCACAACACTAGGTCATATAGCTACATGAATTATATATATATAAAAAAAAGTAAAACTCATAGGTGGTTCCCAGCCACCCTGAGAAGCCTCAGGTTTTGGTAAAAGAATGACTATGGCTTCCTTATCAAGTATCCTTATTAATAAGACAAAATTCATTTTCTTGTGGACTCAGTGAATCCCTGTATTATAACCAATGGTGATAATGTAAATACTCAGCTTTAAACTCTGGATATTTATTTGCCTGAATACTCCTCTTCCCCTTTCAGGCCCTCCACCTCCCATACTTCCCCACCTTCTCCAATTGTATGATATAGCTCTTTGTCTACAGTCATCTCTGGAATTCTTTCACCTCAAAAGAGGACCTAAACATCCTAAAATGTAAAGCCTCATAGTCTAGGAATTGTAGAGGCAGAACTTAAAGTTGCTGTCCTTCGTTCATTCTCGTTCATTCATTCACTTCCTCCCTCCTTTTTTCCTTCTAATGGTATGCTTACTATGTGCTATCCTCTGAGGACATGGGACTTGCCAATCAGGAGATCCAGGTCCATGGGGAGACAGGCATACAAACAGTTATAGTGTATAGGATAATTACTTCCATAGAGCCATGTATGTGGTGATTCCATACTGATGGCTCCTGCCCATGTCTTAAGTCTAGCCTGAAGATCAATGCAGAAGCCCTCCCCAGGGTCATGAAGGCTGGGGCTGCACATCCAATGTTGTGTCTCATAGAGTTGTGCAGCACAGCTCCCCTGCTACTCTGATTTTATATTGTTGCCAGGGTCATCTTCCTTACCTAGAACTGTCTAGAAATCTTCAAATGTTCTGCCCACAGTAAGGAAAACTCCAACAACCTGATTTGGCCTTCATGAATCCAGTACCAACTAGCCCATCTTCCTTCTCAATCTAATTTTCCACTCTTTCCCTTCCCTTCTCTTGCCAACTATACTTCAGTCAAACTGGATAATCACTTCTTACAGTTCTTGCAGCCCAGAATATCCTGCTGCCTTTCCTAGTCCTATAAATTTAATTCTTATTTATTCCTGTAAGACCAACTTATATATCCTTATTTCCAGGAAGCCCTTCTGATTGCTGCACTTGGACGTGGTCTCTCCCCTTCCTCAATGCATCTCTTATAACCCCAGTCTCATCCTGCTGGCATAATAGCCATTTGCATGCATGCCTTCTCTCCTATGAGGGTGTCAGGTCTCTGCTTATTGTTTTGGGTCTTCTATTTGGCAAATGGTAGCAGGCCAAATTCACAATGAATGCTTAATAAATATTTATTGAGTGAATGAATGAATAGTAAGTATTGGTAACACACTGGTTGCTGTATGTGTTTCTCTAGATTTGTTTTTCTCTCCTAGTTTCCCAACAGAGCCCCTCTCAGCTTTCAATCTAATCACCTTTCCAGAGATATTCCCTGATCCTCCTTCTGTGCAGTCCCTTCCCAGCCACACTCTCCACAGGTGGGAGAAGCAGGATCCTATCCTAATCCTCAATGACCTCTTTCCTCTCTTCTCTCTACATATAGGATCAGAGGAGGAGCTTGAGGAGCTATGTGAACAGACCGTGTGAGATGGTCAGACCTAGCTCCAATCCAGAGTGTGCTTCGGATGATTTAGACTCCTACCTGGCACAGAGTCCTGCTCCCGGGAGAAGAAAGGACCTCAGCAAACACCCCTCTTTATGCTACACTTCCTGTGACCACTGGGAGAGGAGTGGTGATGGGGGGTGGCGGGAGCTACTGTTTCCAGATCCTGACTCCAGATGTTGTCTGCAGAACACGCCTGCAGTGCAAAAAGCCTATGTCCAGCCAGGCAACCTGTGTGCATTTGTGGGCTTGATCCAGTGCTGGTCTGTTGAGGGAAGGAAGCTGGGTATGGGTAGCTAAGTGTCACAAAGGTGCTGCTTCTTCCCCCAGCCCTGCCAGGTATCCCTCCCTAGGTCTCATGTTCATACCAGCCAATGCCTTCAGCTGAATGCATGATCCTTCTCACCTCCTTCCTTGAGTGAGCTCTGCACTTGAGCTTTGGTTCCTCTCTGGAAGGCCACTACATGAGGGGCAACCCCAGCTTTCTCATTTTCCTTCTTTATAAAAGGACCAGGAGCATAGGTAAGCCCTAACCCCTAAAAAGGGAGGTCTCTGCTCTGGTGCATATTTTCCCCTTCTTGTCCTTGAATTGTTCTTAAATTGGCAGATCCACAATATTAAGTCAGAGAGAGGCTCTGGGAAGCCAGGACATAGAGTTCTGTCCCTGAGGTGGGAATAACTCCTTGAAGAAAGTGAAATGAAGATTTTGATCTTCAGACTCCCTTTAGCAGCCCAGTTCCTCTGGGGATGGGGAAAAGGGAGAGGGAATAACTTCTTTCTTGAAGATCTTCTGTTTCAAAGTCCCAAAACAGGCAAAAAGGAGAGAATTTCTGATTGACTTTGGAAGAAGGAGGATGGAATGAAGGTGGAAAATACAAAATTACAGCTGAGAAAAGACAACCAAGAGTTCTTCTCTGAGAGAAGTTTTGTCTCAGAACAGGGAGGGGGAACAGGGAAAATAAAGGAAAAGCAAAGTATGACTCCTTGGGTTTGGAGGGTCAAGAGGCCCAGCTCCTCAGTATAAGTAAGCCATGTAGGCCAGGGACTAACCAGAAGGTGTGCACCTGAGTAGAGCTGAAGTAGGAAGTTGGCCTGGGCAGCTTGTACTGAATGAGCAAGGGCTGAGGGACCTCCTGAGGGTGACATTCAGTTCAGGACATCCTGACCATTTCTAGTCCCTCAGGCTTTATCCTTGCCTGGAATGTGAATGTGGGGGCAAAATGGGCACAGGATTCTACTTGGTAACATTCTTCCCTCAATGTCAGTGGGGAGACTAGCACCTAGGCACCCACATGGGTATTTATATCTGAACCAGACAGAAAGACGCTTGAATCAGGCACTATGTTGAGAAATGTATTTATTTGCTAATATATTTATCCATAAATGTGGTCTGGTCTTGTGGTTTTATTTTGTCATGACTCACTCAGGGTAACAATTTCATCTTACTACATGGAGAGATATAAATTGTTTTTGATATCAGAGGCTAGTCTCTGATTTACAAAAGGATAGAGTGGTAGGCTTCTCAATAACTGATTTTTTTTTTTTTTTTTTGGTACCGGGGATTGAACTCAGGGGCACTCGACCACTGGGCCACATCCCCAGCCCTTTTTTGTATTTTATTAGAGACAGGGTCTCACTTGAGTTACTAAGTGCCTCGCCATTGCTGAGGCTGGCTTTGAACTTGCATTCAGCCTCCCAAAGTGCTAGGATTACAGGCGTGCGCCACCGCGCCCAGCTTCAATAACTGATTTTTTAAGCCCCTTAAAAGCATGGAATCAGGGAAGAAGAGGGCATGCATGGATTCTTATTGTGGTTCAGTCACTAGTTATCTGTATTATTGTATGGTTCACTTCACACTTTATTTTAGGATGCTTCAGTGACTTTCTTTGTGATTTTAGGCAAATAATCAGAGCTTCATTTTTTCCATCCATAAAAGTGGGCATACTTCATAGTCAATACAGGGTGTACACAAGATAGCAGAGTAAAAGTGTGTCCAGGGAACATTCAGAAACAGAAAACAACTAGACCCCAGTCACAGATCCCATCTGGACACAGCATGGGACAGAAGCAGAAAACAAGAAGCAGGTCTGCCTTGAAGAAGCTGTTTCAATAAGGAGACCAGCTGCAAGGATAGAACAGAAGGGCCTGAAACTATTTATATCCTGAAGCTCCAATTCAGATAAACACAAATGCCTGCGCTCTGCCTACACACCAGAAAGCTGGTGCTTTGTATGAAGAATTCCCCAGGGTCAGGAGGAACTTTGGCTCTCTTCCTCACACTGCATAATTCTTCTGCTTCTCCCAGAAGATTTGGTAGGTGTGCTGGTTGCCTAGTTTAAAAAAGACATTTAACTTCCTTTAGGGTGCGATGGGGAAAGAAAGACACCTAATATACAGATGTTCTCAAGTAAAGGAACTGTCTAAACTTTACTAAGAGCTGTACAAAGTATAAATTATCAGCTGGGATGTGCTAACGTAGTAGTCTTTAGCTTTCCTTTCGGCTCACAGGCCAGCATTCCTGTGGACGGCAAATGGAAACCCTATAGTGCTCTCTCACAGGAAGGAGGGTGGAGCAGACTGTGCATTTATTTTAGGTCTCTGCAGAGATAATCCAGAGACATGGATTTTTCTTTATTTTTTGTGGTCCTGAGAATGAACCCAGGGCCTCGAGCATGCTAGGCAAGCCTCTACCACTGAGCTACAGCCCCAGTCCTGCTCCCGCGCTTTTAAAACCGGAAGACAAAAAAGAATCTATGCTATCACCGGGGAGCCTTTTAAGGGCACCGTGGCATAGTTCCAGCGGCCTACATTAAATAGCCCGCGCGGCAGCGCTCGCGCTCGGGCTCGGCGAGCTTCCGCGCAGGCGCCAACCCCGCCCCCCGGGGCCAGCCGACAGGCCCAACGGCCGCCTCCGACGGCCCCCGCGCGGCCAGGTGGCGAGGCGCGCGCCGGACCAGGTGGCTGCCGGCCGCCCCACCTCCGCTCCCCAGCGGGAGAAACCATCTCCTCAGGCGGGGGGAGGGGCGGGGCCGGCGCCCTCTTACACCGGAAGAGGAAGTCGGGCCCCAGAAGTGACGGGCATTCTGGGTAGTGAGCTGTTTACTTCCTGCGGTGTGGAGGCTGTGGCCGTGTTCCCGGCTGTTCTTCGTATCCGAGAGGATGGCGTTGGAGACTGTGCCCAAGGACCTGCGGCATCTGCGTGCTTGTCTGCTGTGTTCGTTGGTCAAGGTGTCTGTCGGGGTCCTGGATGTGGGGGCGACGTGGGGGAAGAAGGGGAAAATGGGATGAGACTAGTGACAGGGAAAAGAAATGTCCAGGACCCCGGGAGGTGACCAGGGGAGTGGGAATTCGAAGGAGGCCATTGTTTTAGTCCTGAGAACGCGAGCAGGTCTTGCAGCTAAGGGCACAGGCGGTCTAAAATGCCTCAGGCGTGGCTCTACAAACGTGCTGTGAACTTACGTTGGATCCGAAAGACACTGGGAGTCAGAGACTGGGGATCTGCAGCTGAGGGAGTAATCAGAGAGGGTGCCTGACCCAGAGGAGATTAAAGAAAGGAAAGATCAGCCGGAATTGGAAACGAGAAGAAGGAGTGTGAGGGTGGAATTTAGGAATGTGCCTTGGTTGCCTTGGGTTGGGAACCTGTTGAGACAACGTAGAGGACCGAGAAGTTGACCAGGTCGAAAGTATTGAGAAAACTACTTTTTCTTTTATTTTCCTCTGCTTTAGACAATAGACCAGTTTGAATATGACGGTTGTGATAATTGTGATGCATACCTACAAATGAAGGGTAATCGAGAGATGGTATATGACTGCACCAGCTCTTCCTTTGATGGGTAAGCCCCTTCAGATTCCTTAATTCACTTCTTTCTGCATCATCTTGCCCCACCCCACCCCGTCCAAAGTTTATGGGGCAGGCTTTTAAGGTAATAATCCCTAGTTGGTTTCAACTGTTATTTTGAGGCCTACTAGTCCTATGTAGCCAGTCCAGTAGCCACTAGCTTCATGTACCTACTGGCATTTGAAATGTGGCTCATCCAAGTTAGCATATGCTTTAAGTGTAAAATATACATCAGATTTCAAGGACTTAGCATGAGAAGAAAGAATGTAAATAATCTTAATTTTAAAAATTAATTACAGTGCCTAAATGATAGCTTTAGATATATTTTGGTTAAAGAAATGTTGAAATTTCATCTTTTAGTATTCACTCTTTTTTCTTTTTTTAATATTACTTTAGGGCTGGAGTTGTGGCTCAGCGGCAGAGCGCTCGCCTCAAACGTGCGCGGCCCGGGTTCGATCCTCACCACCACGTAAACATAAAATGTATTGCATTGTGTACAACTAAAGTAAATAAATAAATATTTAAAAATAAAATATTTATTTAAAAAATAAAATATTTATTTACTTTAGTTGTACACAATGCAATGCATTTATGTTTACCTGGTGCTGAGGATCGAACCCAGGCCGCGCACATTCGAGGCGCTTAAGAGTGAATACTTACATCTTAAGAGTGAATACTAGGGCTGGGGTTGTGGCTCAGTGGTAGAGCACTTGCCTAGCACACGCAAGGCCCTGGGTTTGATCCTTAGCACCATGAAAAAATAAATAAATAAAATAAAGGTATTGTGTCCAACTAGAACTAAAAAAATAAATATTAAAAAAAAAGATGTGACTACTGAAAAATATAGAACGATGTGTTTTTATTGTCTTTCCATTGAACACTGCTTTACTAGAGTGTCAGATCATTCACAGTGGAGACTGAATTTATCTTGTGCAATATTACCTGGCACAAGGCCCAGAAGGTGGTAGATGTTTATTGTACCTTGAGGGCCTTGAGGTATAGCTCAGAGGTAAAGCCGGTGCTTAGCATGCATAAGGCCTTGGGTTTAATCACCCCCCCCCAAAAAAAAAAAAAAAAAAAAAAAAACATTGAATACAAGAAGATTCTTTTTGACTGTAAAGGGAAGACAAAATAATGGTAGATTATTGCCCCAAAGCTGATGATCTTAAAGAAGCCCTAGAAGAAAAGTTTTCCTTTGGCAAAATTGTCCAGTGGCAAGAAGTGGAAGGGAGAGAAGCATAATGAATGGCTAGATCTTCTTCCTCAAGATTGTAGCCAGAAGACAGTTTTATTGGGGGGGTTAAGGAGGTGTACTACTAAGTACTTGCTGAAGTTCTTTTAAGGTGGGGCAACTCCATTCCTTCTTTGATTTCCTTTAGTGGAGAATAAGAACTGGGAAAAAAAAGATGTTGGCCTGGAACCTTTACTCTCTATGCATGCATATGACACTCAAGATACTCTGGCATCTTTGCTTGTTTGTTAGCACTATGCCATTCAGTGCTAACGAATGAAGGGACTCCCATCTTTTGTAACGTGCTGTGTTAGCTGCTGTGAGAGATGTCACAAGTTACTAGTAAGAGAGACACAGTGTGAAGTTTTGCCAACTTAACCATTTTAGGTATACATTTCAGTGCCATTAGTACATTCACATTGTTGTATAACCATTGCCACCGTCCATCTCTAGAACTTTTTTCATCTGTACCAATTAAACACTAACTTCCCATTCTCTATGTCCTCAGAATGGTCTCTAGACTATTCTTTCTGTCTGTATGAGTTTGACTACCGTAGGTATCTCATAACTGGAATCATACCATGTCTTTTGTGGCTGGCTTATTCAACATGTAGCATGTCTTCAAGGTTCATCCATGTTATAGCATGTGTTAAATTTTCCTTCCTATTATTTATTTATTTATTTTGTTGCCAGGGATTGAACTCAGGAGCACTCGACCACTGAGCTACATCCCCAGCCCTATTTTGTATTTTATTTAGATACAGGGTCTCACTGAGTTGCTTAATGCCTTGCAGTTGCTGAGGCTGGCTTTGAGCTCGTGATCCTCCTGTATCAGCCTCCCAAACCACTGGGATTATAGGCATGCACCACTACACTCAGCAAATTTTCCTTCCTTTTTAAAGCTGAATAATATTTCATTGCATGTGTATACAAGTTTGTTTATCCATTCATTCTTTTTTTTAATATTTATTTATTTGCCTTAGTTGTATACAGTGCGTTTTTATTTTTACGTGGTGCTGAGGATTGAACCCGGGCCGTGCATGTGCTAGGCGAGCACTCTACCGCTGAGCCACAACCCCAGCCCCTTGTTGTTTGCTTTTTCATTTTGCCATTTTTATAATAGCTTTTCTGAGAGTTGTGTGGTTCTTTTTTTTTTTTTTTTATGATATTTATTTATTTTTGCCTTAGTTGTACACATGTTTTTTTTTTTTTTTTAATATTTATAGCTTTTTACACAATTTTTACGTGGTGCTGACCCGGGGATCGAACCTGGCCCCTTGTTGTTTGTTTGTTTTTATAATAGCTTTTCGCCGCACATGCTAGGCGAGCACTCTACCGCTGAGCTAAAACCCAGCGGGGTTTTTTTTGTTGTTATTGTTTTTATAATAGCCATCCTAGTGGATATGAATTGATATCTTGTGGTTTTGATTTGCATTTCCTTAATGATTATTGATGTGGAACACCTTATATGTTTATTCTACTTAGATCCCTTGCTGGCTTTTTTTTTTTTTTTTTAATAATGGGGATTGAACCTAGGGACTCACACATGATAGGCAATGGCTCTGTCACTGAGCTATACCCCCAGCTTACTGCCCTTTTTGGAATCTGGTTGATTTTTGGTTTTGTTGAGTTATAGTAATTATGTATTTGAGAGCATATTGGTTTTTAAAAGAGTAGGCAAATCAAAGGCTAATAAAGATCAGAGGAAGTTTAGATGAGTAGAGGAGATAGCACCCTTTCCTCTTAAAGAAAGAAGCATAGGATTTTTGAGAAATTTGAAGTGAGAGGAGTAGAAAGTACACTTCAAATACAAGGAGTGACTGAAACAAAGGCATGGGGTAGGAAAAGTCAGGGATGTTTGGAAAACTGAGAATTCCGTATAGGTTAAATTTGTTGGGTAATAGGGGCTGTGAGACTATAAGAATAGATTGTGAAAGACAAAGGAAAATTAACTTGTGGGAGGATGGCCTTCATACATGCCCATCCCAGATCAGTCTACAGGGCCAGTTAGCTGTTCTGCTTGTCAACCCTGGAGGTGAGGTCAATTCTACTCAAACACAGATAAAAATGTAGGATTTGGATGGGAAGGGAGTCTCCCCTAAAGCAGAATCCAAGATTGTTACCAAGAGAACAGGAAATGCATATGGAGGAGATAATCCACAAACATCAGTGCCTAGAACAGACCTGATATATGATAGGCAGTCATTTGATTGAATGCATGGATAACAAAAATTACCTCAGTAGCTTCTGGTAGCAGCTGATTCTGGTCCTTCTTGCCCAAGCAGTGGGCTTCTAGCCCTTGAATAGCCTTTTTGTTAGCCATGCTCTGGAATTGGAGCTACCTAGGAAGGCCTATTAGGATAATAAGAACTAATGCGTATTTACCACCTGTTCTTTGGTAGTCTCTGTAGTACATGTTTTTTATGAATTATCTCAATCTTTGGGTCTCATCTTACCTATAAGATTCTGTGAGAGGTCTTCATGTACTCTGGCTATCCAACTCATTAGAGGAGGGACTTGGCCAGGTGTAGCTCATTTCTTTTTTTTTTCTTTTTTTGGTACTGGGGATTGCACTCAGGGGCACTCGACCACTGGGCCACATCCCCAGCCCTTTTTTTGTATTTTATTAGAGACAGGGTCTCACTGAGTTGCTAAGTGCCTCGTCATTGCTGAGGCTGGCTTTGAACTCGCGATCCTCCTGCCTCAGCCTCCCAAGTGCTGGGATTACAGGCGTGCACCACTGCGCCCGGCAGTAGCTCATTTCTGATAGGCGGATCCATTGTTTTCATTCACTCTCCCCTTTGTACTTGGCCTAGCCCCCTAGTGGATGTGTTGGTTGTAATCTGTAGTATTGGCCGTCCGCTTTTTGCTAAAGCTGTCCCATCTAGGGAATCTGTAAGCTAAAAAGATTTTTTTTTCTTTTTTTTTTTTTTTTTTTTTTTTTTTTGCTGGGTGCAGTACTGACTGGGGTTGTACTCAAGGCCTCTTACATGCTGGGCAAGTGCACTACCATTGAGCTACATCCCCAGCCCCTAAGGATGTTTTTGAGCCTGGTAAAATTGTCTTTTGGGAATAGTAATTGACTTCTTACTGGCAAGCCAGGGATATAAGAACAAAGAATCTCTGTCAGTACTAGCTCTGCATCACCCCTTCCCAGCATTAGAATTCAGTTTCCCCTGCTTTGCAATAGAAACTCAACACCTGGCTTTCTCCTAGTATTGCTTTTCCAGGACTATTTTGCTGGCTGAGCAGTTCACTTGGTCTTCCTCCTGTCTAGCAGGGGAGGCTCAGAATGACATTCTGTTTTTTTTTCCCTCCCTAGAATCATTGCAATGATGAGTCCAGAGGACAGCTGGGTTTCCAAGTGGCAGCGAGTCAGTAAGTGTCTCCCTTTCTCCTTATCCTGGCCTATGTGGTATTGGTACTTTGCATCAGGGCCAGCAAGAGACTTAAATCAGCAGGGTCTGTGGCCCCAAGGTGGGAATGATGTTGTAGGAAAGACCAGGAAGCCATAATACAGGACATATACCCTGTAGCCAAGAGAAGTGATGGCTCATCCCTTGAGTGGTAACACTTCTCTCATGTTCAGCTCAAGCCTTCATTTAGTCTTAACTCACTCTCACTGCAACTTCCTTTCTTCTCTTTCAGGTAACTTTAAGCCAGGTGTATATGCAGTGTCTGTCACTGGTCGCCTGCCCCAAGGTAATAACAATCGTAATAACAGCTAATGTTCATTTATTGTGCCCAAGCTCTGCAGAAGTCAGTCTTTTTTTTTTCCTCTTAGCTGGGGGTCTTGCTTTGTTGCCCTGGCTAGTCTCATAATTGAGGGCTGAAGTGATCCTGAGTAGCTTGGACTACAGGTGTATAGTACCATACCCATCTGGGAAGTCAGTCCTTTAGGTGAATTGACAACAATCTTCTTAACTCTTAAGAGGTTCTGCATTTTACAGATGAGCTGAGGTACAGAGAGATAAATAACTTGCCCAATTATCACCCAAGAATTCTGGTTATAGGCATTTGTTTTTTGTTCAGTTTTTTTTTTTTTTTTTTTTTTTTTCTTGCTGAAACAAGGCCTCAAAAAATTGGTTTAAGACTCAGAGTTGTTCTTCTCCAATGGAAATCTTTAGTAAAAATCGAAAGATTTGTGCACTCTGAAGAAAAATCAGAATATCAGGCATTTGTTTTTGATTGACTACATGAGTTCCTCTTTTTCTTCTAATTTCTTACCTGGTCAATGTTTGCCAGGACTTTCCTGGATCTTCAGTGGTAAGAAGCCAACCAAGCAGGACTCCTTGATGAGCAGTCTAGGAACTCTAGTTTGCTTGTAGCTCCCCTCTAAGCTGTCAGATAAGGACCTTTCTTAGCTTTCTGAATCTTCCCTCACAGAGCTGTTTCTTTTCCTGCCACAGGAATCGTGCGGGAGCTGAAAAGTCGAGGAGTGGCCTACAAATCCAGAGACACGGCTATAAAGACCTAGCAAGATGCAGGCTGTCAGCATCTTTGCTCTCCACCTCCTTCCTCTGCTTATTTTTTGTTATGGAACTAAACAGGCAGAACTTCAAATACTATTTGCCCTCCAACTCTGAGAATCAGCAGACCATTGAGAGAGCAGCACATCCTGTCTCTGGGCCATTTCACCTTGGGACTACTGGTGGAGGTGGAGGGCTTGGGCCTGGAGGGTTCACAGAGACTGAATTGAGGGGAAAGGATGCTGGTATTCCTGCTCATGCCCAGGGCTGTGCTCTTGCCCATGGGCAGTACTTTGGGTTAAATTCCAATTAACATGAACCACTGGAAAATTCTTAAAACTATGACACATGGCTTGCCTCCCTCTCCCTTTCTCTTAGCTAGGCACAATAAGGGCTCACTTTCCTGGTAAGCACCATCGCAGCACAATAAAGGCTCTTCTGCTCTTGCCGCCCGTCTCTGAGCCTCCAGAAGTGCAACCTTCACAGCATACTTGCTTGAGTTTCATTGGAAGGTCTGCTATTCTGAGGCACAGTAACCCCTCAGTGTAGTCCCATTGTCTAGTGCTTATATCCTGCCCTCTAGACCTGGCGTATTAGTCTCTTGAAATCTTGAGGATTCTTAAGAGTTCTTTGCCCCTTGACTTTGTTTAATACTGCTTCTTTTCCTTCTTTGTCTCTTTTACTGATCTACCCATACCTTTGGCTAGTCTCATCGTCATTTTACATTCCCCTCTCTGGAGACCTTCCAGCCTTGGGTGACTGCTAGGTCTTGTCTGGGAGTTTGTGCCTCTGTAGGAAGTTGGCTTTTCCTTCTCTAACCTGGTAGGGGGCTTTGGGTAACCACATTGGCCAAGGTGAGTTATCTGTTTTAAAATTTAAAAATTACCATAAACTCTCATTTATAAGTTTCCACAGAAATCCTATTAGTATGCTCATTTTGATTTAAGTTCATCCATAAAGTGAGAGTGATTATACCCTGTCTTTACCTGAGGATTCTTGTGATCAGAAGTGAAGCAGTGTGCTGGGCATGGTGGTGCATGCCTGTAATCCCAGCAGCTCAGGAGGCTGAGGCAGGAGGATCACAGGTTCAAAGTCAGCCTCAGCAACTTAAAGCAACCTAGTGAGATCCTGTCTCAAAATGAAAAATAATAGCCGGGCGTGGTGGCGCACGCCTGTAATCCCAGCACTTTGGGAGGCTGAGGCAGGAGGATCGCGAGTTCAAAGCCAGCCTCAGCAATGGCGAGGCACTTAGCAACTCAGTGAGACCCTGTCTCCAAATAAAATACAAAAAAGGGGCTGGGGATGTGGCCCAGTGGTCGAGTGCCCCTGAGTTCAATCCCTGGTACCACAAAAAAAAAAAAAAAAAAAAATGAAAATGAAAAATAAAAAGGGCTGGGGATGTGGCTCAAAGGTTAAGCATGCTTGGGTTCAATCCCTGGTACCAAAAAAAAAAAAAAAAAAAGATGAAGCAATGTGAAAATTCTATAACAAATCTTATAAAAGGCAAAATTCCTGTGTTTGCTTATTAATCATTTTTTAGTATTTACAATATGTGCACATAATCGGCCAAAATAGTTGTGGGCGGGGGTGTGTGAAGGGATGCCTAGAACCACAACTGCAGGGTGACCTCTGACTCACTAGCAGAGCTGCCTGCACTAGGCTTTGTGTCCCTTAGCCACCTGGTGTTGCTAGTGAGTCAGTTTGGGGTTACCTGTGACCCTGACTGAGAAGGAAGAGAAGTGCTGGCTCCAGTATATGTCTTCCTCCACACCATCTTTGTCCCTTCTTAGGCTTGTTGGGTGATAGCTGGGACTGATCCGGCCACTTATATCCACTCATGGGTTCTCCTCAAACTAGAACCATTTCACTAGTGCCATCAAGTTATGAGGGAATGGTATGTTAATCTTATTTTCCAACTTGAGTTTTTTTTTAATTTGGCTCTATGGGTATATATTTCTTTGTTGAAGTTCAATCTGAAAAGAGCTTTGGTCAGCAGTCCCAGCAACCCTGCCAGGACAGAACTTACATCCTGAAGTGAAGAAACAGGATTTGGCGAGTGCCTAGGCTATGCAGCCAACCCCCAAACTTTCACTGGCTTTCTCAAAAAGTCCCTTGGAAAGTCCCAGCTGCTGTCCTAGGTGTCTGACCCGGACGTGGCTGTTTAGTGAGAATGGAAACAGTTGTGGGGAGAGAAGGCAGGAGGAGCTGTGCACAAGTAACCACACGTGGCTACCTCAGTCCCACACTGAGCTGGGTGCTGCTAATCTTGCAGGAAGCGAAAGATAGGCACTGATGGTTGTGGGGGAAGGGACTCGTTTCAGCTCTGCCTGGGAGCTACTTCTGAATCACTTTCTTGCCTTCTGTGGTACTTGAATAGTGCAGAGACTAAGATGTTGGAGTCCCATCCCCTAGCGGGAGCCCCCAAAAGCTAAGATGAACTTTGTTCCAGGCTCTAAAGATGAGTGGTACTGCTGCCTTGAATTCCACAGCTGTCAAGGCTCCATCCTGCCCATTGTGTCTATCAAAGTTTTGGCTCCAATTTATCTACTGGGGTTCTGAGTCTGCCCAGGATATTAAGATATCTCGGTCTCTTTGCTTTTAGTACTTTGATCTCCTTAAGAAGAGCAAGACTCCCCAATTCAACAGGACAGACAAATCATATCAGAGGCTAGAAATAGTAGGCAGGCTACTTTTCCCTTGCCTGCCTATTCCTCATTGTCTGCTCTTTCCCTACCAAGTGCTGTTAGGGTTTCAGAACTGAATGGCAGTGCATTGGGGATTACAGCCTCCAGCCCAAGGAGGAACTGATAGCTGATAGGTCAAGGGTCAGAACATTTTGGTCTTGGAAGAGATAGGCTGATGAGAATCTAAACTCTGGCTGGGCTCACCAGGTTTGGGGACTGAGGCCTTGCACTTGGTGTGGCCTGTTACTTCTACCTTGTCCACAATCTGCTGCTTAATTTTCATGTCCCTTCCCTGATGTCTGATCTCTGCATAAAAAAAGAGGCAGGTATGTAATGGTAAGAACAGACTAAAAATATGTTGTCTGGAAATCTGGTTCGTGTTTAGTATCAGTAAACCTTTTGTGTAAACAGCATTTTGCAGTTGACAAAGGGCTTTCATGTTCTTTGTCTCGTTTGATCCTCACAACCCCTGAAACAGTTAATAGCCTTATTTAGTGATGAGGAAACAAGTTCAGAGAGTTGATTGGCCTACTCATGATTAACTAGTGGAGCATTAGCTCAAGAAATAGAATGCCGATACCCAGTTGAGGGCTGCTGGTTCCCCCATAGTTATCCCCAAACACAGCAGCTTTGCTCCCTTTGCAATTGTTCCAGAGAACCAATGTGAGGCATTAGTTTTCTGTTCAGTGAGGTTAAAACATTGTCCCTACACACTGAACCCCCACCAACCACCCTACTCTTAACACCTCTATTTCCCTTTCTATCCAAAGAGGGAGAGACAGTGGGGGTAATGGCCCAGGGAGATCCTTAGGACTACTCAAGGGTCCCTGTGCAGAAGAAAGGGAAATGACATGGGTCTAGCCCTTCATTTCTCTGGCTGCATCTTTTCTTCCATTCCAACACTTCTTGGGCACTTGCTGACCTGTGCCCCACATTCCCCAACCTCTCTTCTGCATTTTCCTCCTCCCCACCAACCTCCATCTGCAGTCTGATAATGGCACCATCACACCCACTGGAACACAGACTTGTGTGATGAAAACATATCCAGCTAAGGGCAGAGTCCTTGCTTTCTAGCCCCACTACCACCTCCTGCCACTATCCCTGTGATTTTTCTAAGTCACTCCTCTAAACAAAATTTCTCCATAAAATGCAGTTGACAGGTATAATGTGGCAAGATAGTGGTTCCTATGACAGGTGTGGATGGAAGAGGGCATGAAGGGCACCTAAAGGGCTGGCTATATTCTATCTTGATGTAGATGCTAATTGCATGGGTCAGTTCACTTTCTGAAAACTTGATGTTAAGTACTTATGATTTGTTCACTTTTATGTTTGTATGATATACTTCAAGTAAGGTTTGCTTATAGATGTAGTTGGTGGTCCCTGTCTTAGGGTAGTTGTAAGATTCAAATACCTAAAATTGTTTTCAAGTAAGCAATTTGAGAGTAGTGAACTACTAAGTGTATGAAAGGGATTGTCCTTATCCAAAGTCACCTACCTCTGTGTTGTAGGTAGACATGGCTAGAATTTTATCCCTCTAGCATTGTTGGCAATATTTGTTCCAATACATCTATCATAGATAAATATATCAAAACAAACACTTGTTCGGTGACCAAAACTGCTTTTTTTTTTTTTTTTTTTTTTTTTTTTTTTTGGTACCGAGGATTGAACTCAGGGGCATTCGACCACTGGGCCACATCCCCAGCCCTTTTTTGTATTTTATTAGAGACAGGGTCTCACTGAGTTGCTAAGTGCCTTGCCCTTGCTGAGGCTGGCTTTGAACTCGCGATCCTCCTGCCTCAGCCTCCCAAGTGCTGGGATTACAGGCGTGCGCCACCACGCCCGGCTCAAAACTGCTTTTTGTTTTAATCTTTCTGTTCTCATTTTTTGGTGAGGTGTTTTTTTTTTTGTTTGTTTGTTTGTTTTTTTTAATGGTGCTGGGGATTTAACCTAGGGTCTCATGCATGCCAAGCAAGCACTTTACCACTGAGGTATATCCCCAGCTCAATTTAGAAAAAAATTTAAAAAAAAAATATTTGAAACTGGGGATTGAACCCATGGCCTCATGCCTTGTGTCTCTTAGGCTAGTACTCTACCACTGAGCTATACCCCTTATCTTTTATTTTAAGACAGGGTCTCACTAAATTGCTGAGATTGGCTTCAGACTTGCCTTCCTCCTGCCTCAGCCTGCTAAGATTACAGATTGCACCACCATGCCTGGCTCCATTTTTTTTTTTTTTTTAAGTGTATTGGTTACTTTGCTGTTTGAATACAGGATTCTGAATGTGGTTTAACCCCCTACTTGATTCCAGGAATGATTACTTTTCTACCTCTTGGATTCATAACCTGTCTGCTCTAGCTTCTGTTTCTCAAGTATGGCTGTCTCCATTCCAGATTGTTTGAGCCAGAGAATAGATAGCCCTACTTGGTACATGTTGCCTTTGGCTGAGCCAGTAAACTTAAATTGAGGAAAGCACATGGCTCCCTGCCTGGGCCTTAGGGTAGTATAGAGCCTTCACCTGTGGGAGGGTAAGATCCAAAGTGCTGAGGCTGCAGAGAGTGAAGGCAGACCATAGAACATCAGGACTGGGGGAATCATGAATTGTCCAGCCCCACATTTTATGAGTGAGAGGACTGAGTCCCACACACAGTGTTAGGCCAACCTTGAGAAGGATCACTGACACTTTGTCCTGTGCTTCCTGGCTCAGTGCTTTTTGCCTAAAGAGACTGCATTTCTCTTTGTGTGAAGAGTTCAGGAATCAGGAATTCAGTGCAGAGAAAACTTCATGCTGCTGGCACCAAGATACTGGATACTCTGAGAATTATGAAGGACAGCATCTCCCTTCTAGGTTTTGGCACTTGCCCTCCTCAACATTTCCCTTCAGGGCAGAGGGTAAGCAATCTGGTATCATAGAGGACTTGGAGCCTAAGGAGCTTACCTCAGGGGTCTATCCAAGGCAGATGGAGACCTGGGCCTATATGAAGGCGGGGCTGGCAGACCCATTTAAGAGCTCTATGTGCTACTTCCTGCCTGAGCCTTTGTACTACAGAGAGAGCTTGAGGGAAAGTAAGGAGAAGCTTAGGACACCAGAGTGGAGGACCCCAGATTCCAAAAGGCATTCGTATATCTTCTTCCCCAAACCAGCACCTGCCACTCTTCCAACTCCTTCCCTATCCCGGAAAATACCTGGAAGGAAGTGAGGGCTCTGGGGCCACTAGCTGGAAGTGGGGGTTTAACTGTCACCTCTTCCCCTGGGGCTTGGGTAGCAGAAGATAGAGGGGGAGATGCAAATCCAGAGTTAGGAGGGAGATCTTCTTTGAGAGGAAGAAGGTAGCAGCCTTGCCCCAGCCTTCCTCCAGGCCTTGTGGTCCTAGCAAGGGCTGGGGAGGCCTATAGAAAGGAGTGATCAAAAGCCCTGGAACAAGTTAGCAGCAGCTCCACCCTATGAAGGGAGAAGCAGCACTTTCTCTGAGCAGCTGAGTAGACTCACTTCCTCAGCCCTACACCCAACAGAAGCGGGGTAGATGGAGGGCGGGGTCTCAGGCGGAGAGGTGGGGCATGGTCTGGAGTCTTCCAGAGCCAGGCCAGGGAAGAGGAGGCAATGGAGGTGGACATGGCTCTGGGGAATGGGTTGCAGGAGAGAAGGTATTAGTCTACTCTGGGTCTATACCAGACAGGACTAAGGTTTGATTTGGAGGACCGCTCTGGCCCCTGTGCCGCCTCTATTCTTAGAGCCAGAATTGAACCACTTGGTATCTTGCAAAGGGATCTCTTACAGTATTTGGAAGCAAGAAAATGAAGGGGAAGCAAGAATGTACATCAGTATGGCAATTTCCGGGTTTGGCATTTGATCTCAGTAACGTCCTGTGAGGCATTATTATTCCCCTTTCACATATGAGAAAACTGAGTTTCCATTAGATCATTTACCTGAAGTGAGGTCAGGGGCCAGGCCAGGCGAGGAGGCACTGGTGTTTCAGCCCAGTCCTTTCCTCCTTGCACAGCACTGCTGTCCTTCAGCTTCTCCACAGTTTGGCCATGGCAGATGGGGATTGAGGTCCCATAACTAGAGCAAAGGTTTGGGGGTCCTTGTTTTCCTTTTACCTCTTTGAGCCGCTGCCTTTGTGTGGGGCTCCTGGGGGTGCGGGTCCACTGACCTCAGCACCAAGATCTATTTAGGAGTGAGGGACTCAATGCCTCCCCCTTGAAGAGGGGCAGCAGTGTTGGGGAGAGTCCTGCCTGTCCCTCTCCTGCCCCCCTTTGGCCCCAGACTCTCCCCTCCCCTTCACTGAGCCACAGCTCCATGACCAAGCCACTGGCACCCCATTGGCCCGCCTAAGAGCATTTGCCCTTATTTGGCCAGGCCTGCTCTAGGCCTAAGCAGGGCCTCCACCCTCAGCCCAGCCCCCGCAGGCCTGTCTCTCTCACTTCATCTTTTTGAGGTTTGGCTTTGGGGCCCAGCGGGCGCCGCTTCAAACGCACTTTCTGGTTGAGTCACTTTTTAACGGCTCCAGTGCTGTGAACTGCTGCTGCTGTTGCTGCTACAGGGGGGCCTCCCAGACTTGGTTCCAACCCGTCCTCATCTGTGCTTAAGAGGCTCTAAAGGAAGGGGGCGGGTGACAATTGGACTTTGGAGAGATTCTGCAGACCACTTGGTTGCCCACCTAGACCCCTCTCCTGGGGAGTCTTTGCCCAGCTTCCTTCTCAGATTGGGCTTGTGAGCAGAGACAGGTTCTCTCAGAGAACTGTTCCTTTTGGGGGCACTTTCCAATGTGCTCCCTTGGGAGAACAGAAACATGGGCTGCAGGCTGTTGGCCCATTTTCAGGAAGGTGAAACTTAACCTTGCTGAGCTTCCGGTTCCTCATCTTTGAATTGGGGATACTATCATTTACCTCAGCATGATGAGCAAATGAGATTCAGACTGAATGTGTTTAGGAGTCCTCTGCCTTTCCACCAGCATCATGTCTAGGCACATGAGCATGCTGATCCAACAGCTTCAGCACAGCTCAGTCTCTTCTTCCCACTTCTCCCTTTCTACTTTTCCAGATGTACCTGGGAAACAAGGAATCCTGTAGGGGACAGTAGGCTGTCAGGAAGGAACAGGTAACCCTTTGCCCCTTGTTTCCTGCCAGATAAAGGAAGAATTCTGTTAAAGAGCCCTTCCTAGTCATCATGCCTTGTCTGGTCTTCAGGAGGCCTGTAGTCCTTGAGGCAGCTGGGAAGATCCATGGCTGCCCTATGGGTAGGGTTTTAGAACACAGATGCTGCCACTTCTTCCTCCTCCAAGGTCCCAGCCCCATTGTACTTGAGTACAAACAGGTCATTTGCTTAACCCCCCTGACCCTGCCTTTGCAATTTTATAGATGAAGAGACAGACTGGGGGAGGGAGCTGAGGGGCAGATTCAGGCCCAAAGTTATACTGGAAATAGCCACAGGCTAAGGACCAGGCCCCAAGTCTGTTGTCTTCCAGTTTTGTCCTCTTAGTGGCCCTGATGTTGAGGTAGGGAGTTGGGCTGATGAGACATCATAGTGGGTTTCAGGCAAGGAGAATCAACTCTCTCTCTCCCTCTCTCTCTCTCTTACATACACATACCAGAGTTTATTCAAAGCAGTTAAAACTAGAGCAGATGCAGCTATGCAAGATAAGCTAGGCACCCCTGAAAAGAGGGAGCTTTCATTTCCCTGCTTGCGTCCCTAGGAGATCCCACAGAATACTTCTGGTTTTATGACCACGCCCATGGCAGTGGTCAGAGTGGCCTTCTTCCTCCCACTTACACCTCCCTTCCTACCCTGCCCCTTTACCTCTTCCCAGATGCTATGGAAAGAACCCTGAACGTGGTTCTAACTTGCTTTGTGACCTCAGGCTGCTTTCTGTCTCTCTCTGGGCTTGCAGCATGGTTCCCTGACTCGGGGCCAGTTGCCTGACTTTGCTGCTTAAAAAAGTCCTTGGAGCCGGGCGCGGTGGCACACGCCTGTAATCCCAGCACTTGGGAGGCTGAGGCAGGAGGATCGTGAGTTCAAAGCCAGCCTCAGCAATGGCGAGGCACTTAGCAACTCAGTGAGACCCTGTCTCTAATAAAATACAAAAAAGGCTGGGGATATGGCCAAGGGGTTGAGTACCCCTGAGTTCAATCCCCAGTACCATACCATAAAAAAAAAAAAAAAAAAAAAGTCCTTGGATCTTAGGATCCCAAGAGAGCTGAGCCAGAACCTGGTCTCAGCAAAGTTGTTGCCTGGGGAGGGCTGCTGTGCACTGGAGCTGCCCCTTGTCATATGGAATAGAGCAGGAGAGCATGAAATGAACCCTAGAGGACCCCTGGGCAGAGCAGGCAGAGCCCAAGGGGAGACAGCTGCTCACTCTCCTTGCCTGGAGGCCTCTCAGCACTCTTTGTGTTCCCAAGGCTCTGAGATGAAACAGGGGATTTTCCTAGGTACTGAGATGTCCTCTGCTGGGGACATGCCTTTCATATGTTCTTAAGGTACTTCCCTCTCATTTGATACCTGTTATGCTTTGGCTGCCCCTCCAGGGAGGTGGGGAAGAACCCCAACATTTAGGACTTTTGACTGCAATTAGTTCCAGCTCCATTTTGCAATGCTGGGGGCTCAGTTTCCCTTCTTTGCGGCAGGGCCTGCCTCCAAACTTAGCTGACTAAAGGGCGGGCCTCTCTTGCTTCTTGACTTCCTGTTTGTGAGTGGTTAGGTCCTGTGGCTTCTCTCCTGTTGTCTCTTCACAAGTCAGGTTATCTGGGCTGCCATCTCCTGCCTGCTAAGTGAGGGCCCCAGGCCCATGCAGCTGGAGAGGAAGTCTTGGCTTTCTTTAATTTCTCTCTCTGGGCCTGGTCTTATTATAGGATTATGCTTTAAAAAGACCATTTTTCTCCATGTTTCCTCCTTGCCCAGTCTCTGCTTGTAAACCCTCTTCCACCTACACTCAGTTCCTCCAGGAACACTTTTCTGATGGGCCCCACTGTGACTCTTAGTTTGCCACTGCAGTATTCAAACTGCCTGGCTCCCTGGGCTCTGTGAACCTCATGCTGGACTACTATACTTGCTATAATATAAAAAAGTAGGTGTGTGTAATATTCATATATGAATAAACAATCAGTGAAACTCCACATCATGTACAACCACAAGAATGGATTCTAATTAGAATAAGTTATATTCCATGTATATACAATATGTCAAAATACACTCTACTCATGTATATATAAAAAGAATAAAATTTAAAATATTTTTAAAAAGAAGTAGATGTGTGTAGAGGTATATATGTGTGTTCTACTTCACCACCTTAGATTCAGTGTTCACTAGATTTAGGAGCCAAGTGTCTCTGTCAGACCCAATGCTCTATCCCTGCTGTGGGCACAAACTGCTCACAACAACACTCAAAACTCCCCTACGTGGTTTATCAAACTGGGAGCACCTGATGACAGATCCTGTGACTTTTTCTCCTCAGACTCAACTTTACCTGCCATAGTCTCAGCTTGGCACACAAAGATGGTTGCCCCCAAAGTCAGTGAGGAGGGGACGGGAGTGAAGAATTGTGAGCCCACAGCCCTTCAGGATCCCAAGATCACACCCCAGTGGCCTCACCCCTCTCAGCTGAGAAAGGGCTCTTCCCCTAACCCTAATTCCTCTGAGCAGGAATCTGATCCCTGGAATAAGAATGTCAGAATCAGAAAAAACCCTGGAGGACATTTTTGTAACAGAATCCAAGTGAGCAGAAATTGCCCAGTAAATGTGTGGCCCAGCCCGGACCTGCTGCCAAGTGGGTGGAGTTTGGAGTATCAACTTGAACTCTCCCCTCCACCAAGTCAGACAGTAAGACCTCCTCTTTCAGCCACAGGCCACCATCAAGGGTTTAGTTTCTCTCATTCTATGTTACTCAGGCAATGGGGCAGGAAGGGGAGTTAGGCCTCTCCTACAGAGGACCTGTCTTCTCAATCCACCCCAACTCTTTCCAGTCACCCTCCCAAGCACTGGTCCCGGAGTCCCAAGTAAGGTTTCCTGTGTCTTTCTGGGGAGAGGCAGTGTGTTCAGAAGTGTGCAGTTGGCCTTTCTCTAGGTGTGTCTGTAGGCCTGAGCTGGCCGTGTTGACAGGGTTTCTGTGACTCTGGGCCTGCTGTGTCTCTCTGAAAAGAAGACTGAATCTTTTGGGCTTTTCAGGCAGTGTGTGTGTGTGTGTGTGTGGCCACACAGGCACCCACTGCTCTTCCTATAGGCACCTGCTGGTCAGTCACACAGACTACACATTTTGGGGCTGGGCTGGGCCAGCTCAGAGCCGAGCTTCCAGGCCAATATCCTGGACCACTCATCCGTGTACATCCCACTTCACACATTGCACACTCACTCTTCCAACACTTCTTAATGTCTCTGTGTCCTTATCTCAGACTCTGCCCCTTCCCCTGTCCTTGATTTTGTTTCTGGTCCCGTCCCATTTCTTCTGGGTTGAGGCCCAGAAGAGCTAGCAGTCACTTCTGGCTGGAGAAAGCCAAAGTGCAGGAAACCTGAGCCCCTCTTCAATTCCATCCTTCTTCAGCCAGCCCCAGCTCAGGATAGGAACCAGGGCAAACCCCAGCTCCTCCAGAAACCTCCTGACCTCAGAAGCTCTGTGGATAGGGAAGCTGGGGGCGCCAGTCTCTCCCCTTAAAACAAACACGAAATACCAAGGAAAAGTAACTTCTTATTACAAGGGTGCAGGCATTAGGGACACCCACACCCTGCTCAGGGCAGGAGAGGAGTTGGTTTAAATACAGTTGGAGTAGTGAGTGTGTCTCTTGGAACACTACGGGGGTCTGTGCCACAGCTGGGCCCAGAAGACAGGCCCCCTGCCTCCCATTCTATATGGCTCCTTTTCCAAGACAGGATGCCTCTGAAGTGATAGCTATGGGGGTGCTTTAAGCAGGGGTGGGGACAAGATGCTCCAGGAGGAGGGCTTGAAGAATTGAAGTCCAAGAACCCAGGTTGCTGCAGGACTTTGATATTCTTATCCTCTTATCGCCTGGGGCAGTCACTTCCCCTCCACCCAGGTCTGAGGCAATGGTGGTCTCTTAAAGGAGCAGTGTCTATTTCTGACCAGTGACCCCACAAGGCTTCCTCACCACTTTTTCTTTAGACCCTAGCAGAAGGGCCCTGTTCCCCCCTTTCTCTGTTCCATTTTAGGAGGCTGGAAATGGAGAGCAATTTTCCAGCTCAAAGGTCCCCCTTACTGCAGGGAAGGATGTGGGGCAATTTCCCTCTCCCTAATGCCCTACACCAACACTAGTCTGGGCCCTAAAGTCTATGTGGGCCTGTTCCTGGATGATGGACCTGGAGAAGAGGCACATGGCCTTCTGGGAAGGAGTCAGTGATGGTTCTTACATACTCCTACCTTTTCTACTTTCCCTCATATGCATTTCTCTTGTTTCCAGAGCCAAGCCCACTGAGGGGCTTTGATAACTGTGGGGAAAACATATGCCCCAAATCAACTACCCCAGTTTTCGTCCCCCAAACTCACACCCTGCTACCTTCCCCCAGCCAGGGGCCCTGGGCTGGGCAGCTTCCTGTCTTCCCCATGGGGAAAGCGGGGGTGACATGCAGGTGGGTGGGCCACCATACCCACATCCGGTGGCCTCTAAAACCTCTCCTTGGAGCTTTTTTCTCTCCTTTCCTCCAATCCCCCCTTTTCTCCTTTCCCTATGGCCCCTATGCCCTACCTAAGGGCCCTGGTCCTCACCAAAGTTCTGCCCTGCCCTGAGGGACATATGAACACCCAGCCCAGTGCCAACAGGCCCACCTGGCCTGAATATGACCCCCATGCTGTGCTGAGGAGACAGGCCTAGTCTGCCGGCAGGAGCTGGGGAAAGGGTGTAGTTCTGGAGGGTGCTGAGGACAACTGACTCCAAGGAGGGTTTTGGGGTGTTCTGGCCTGAGCCTATAGCTCTGTAACATGCATTGGTAACTCCATGGCCTCACTGGGGAGCACATATAGAGGAGCCATGGCTTGGTCTGAATTCTGAAAGAGAAGGAAGTTTTCTGGGCTGAAGTCAGTGGGGGTGGGTCTCAGACAGAATGTCCTTTTCTTGTGCTGGAATTCAGTACTTGTTTTGGGCACTCACAGAAGGCTCTGTCAGGGAGACCTTATCTCCTAGGGTCACCTCCTATGCCCTGAGTCAGTTCCAGACTCTTGAACATCCCCTGGAGCTGGTGCCATGGGGGAAGGGCAGGCCTGGGGTCCCAGAAGCCACCTGCCCAGGGCATGTAAGATGGTCGCTTCAGGCCCCCTCCTGCCAACACCAGCTTTGTCTCTGGTTTCCTGTCAGTCTGTCCTCCCCAGGGAGGGGAGGGGTGGCTAATCTCCACTGCCGTGTGGGGGCGGGCTCCAAGACCGTTGGGCGCCCTGAGATCTGACCCACGTGGCCTTGGGTTTATAAGCCCTGCCCGCCCTGAAGGGAACCCCACTTCGGATCCTGGAGCACAGGGCTTGCTCCCCTCAGCACTGCAGCACCAGGTAAGGACCTGAACCCTCACTTTAGCCCCAAGCAGGGTTCCTTCACTCTGAGCCTCATGGGGCCATGAGGGGCTTGGGTTGCAGGCTCTGGGTAGAGATGTTGGGGGTGGGGAGGTCAGGAACTTGAGTGCCAAGGCTTCCTGGCAAAGCTCTAGGCAAAGAGGTGCAATAACTGTCCAACTCACCTGGCTTCATGAGGGGACAGCTCCTTAACATCCTTTTAAACCTCTACTACAAGTAGGATTAAAAGGTGAAATGGGCCGGGTGCCGTGGCACATACCTGTAATCCCAGCCACTCAGGAGGCTGAGACAGGAGGATTGCTAGTTCAAAGCTAGACTCAGCAATTTATCGAGGCCCTAAACAATTTAACAAGACCCTGTCTCACAATAAAAAAATAAAAAGGGCTGGGGATGTGGTTTAGTGGTTAAGTGACCCTGGGTTCAATCCCTGGTACTAAGGGGAAAAAATGTAAAATGGTTCCTAGTCCCCAGATGAAAGAGGTACCCAAGACTCTGAGGAAGGAGGGCTGAAGAGTAGGGTGGGGATGGCAGAGTGTGGGCAAAGGCTGAGAAGCAGGACCGGTGTCAGCCACAGGCGCTAAGCCACTTCCTCCACCCGACATGGCCACCATTTCTGTTGATATACTCTTAGGCTTCTGCCTGGGGAGCAGCCAGCAGTGAGGGAGTCAGGGCCTTGGGCTAGTGGGGAGGCTGGGGCCAGAGGCCTTGGAGGGGAGGAGGCTGGGGCTGCCTCAATTGAACCCTGGACAGTGGGTAGTGTGGCTGGGAGGGGCCAGCCAGGGGGTTGCATAATTGGGGATGAGTGTGAGACCCCTAGGTAGCCATGGTCTTTACCTGAGTGCCCCTGAGAGTGGGGGTGGTGGTGGGGTGGAGCCCTAGGGAGAAGGGAAGAGGGAACCAAAGAGGAAGTGGGGGGAGGGAGGTAGAGGAGGCCAGTCTGGCGCCATGCTGAGTCACGGCCCACAAGGCCCTGGGCGGGCCCTTTTGGGGCCATGGGCAGGGTGGAGGGGTCTTAGAAGCTACGGGGAGGGCTGGGGGATCTTGAAGCAGGAATCAGAAGGAGGAGCGGGTGGCCTGAAGATTACACGCAGACGAACAGACAGACAGTGCAGTCACCCATAAAGTAGAAAGCACTACTAACAGCACTGGAGGGTGTAGTGTTTCCTACTTTATGGATGAGTGTACTGTGGGCTTCGGAGACCACGCCTCGCTGCCGCCACCCGCCACCGTCTTCCTCTACTTCAGGACGCTGAGACAGGTAAGCACTTCACTATCCTTCCCCACACTGCCCAGACTTCTGGAAGGCTTCCACTGTGCCCCCACAAGTGCTGCCCTTCCTGGTCCTGGACAACTGGAAACATAACACATCAGTTCCTCTGCTGTGCTGAAGTCCGGGAGGGCATGGGGAAGGCTGGACATGTGGGCCCTGGTACAGCAGCCACAGGATGGAGGGAAATGTGTGGGGTGCCAGGGGCCCTGATGCTAATAAAGAATGGACTCTGCTTTTCTTTTGTCTGAGACTCTGTTGCTGGGTAGAGGGGCATGGGGGAGTGCTGAGTGGGTGTAGCAGGCACATGGACAATGTGGGTGCACAGAGGGCTAGGAGGGAAGTCCCTCTCACTTGCCTGAGAGAGAGAAAAAAGGTTTGGCCCTGACCACAAGATCAGAAGAGGATTCCAGGCCTGGCCAGGCCACAGTGGGGGTGGGGTAGGGAGGCCTGGACCATTGGGCAAGGACATCCTGACAATCTGAAGATGGGCAGGACATCAAGGAGCAAAGCTACTTCCATCTTTGATCCTAGCTCTAGCCCTGTCCTACCCTGCCCTACCCTACACCAAACAGAAGGCTGCTTGCTTCTGGTTTTAATCCAAATCTAGGGGTCCTAGATTTATAAGAGTTGGAAAAAAACACTATGGCACACTGTGTGCACAGCATCTTATAGATAGACAAGGGCACAGATACTAATATGCAAAGCATACATACACATATGTATGTGCAATTACATAGAAGTTCCATGCATATATGCCAACAAAACACACATGCAGCTACTTATAGACCTCCAGCTGCATGTATATGTGTGTGTGTATAAAACAGATATATATATAAACATATATATTACAGATATATGTACATATATATTACAGATATATACATATACACATATATGCAGTTGGCCCTGTGTGGGTTCCATATCCAAGGATTCAATCAGCTTTGGATTGAAAATATTTTTTAAAAAATTGTGTCTGTAATGACCATGACTTTTTTCTTGTCAGTATTCTCTTAATAATACAGTATAACAGCAATTTACTTCACATTTACATTATATTATGTATTATAAGTAACCTAGAGATTATTTAAAGTTTACAGGAGGGGCTAGGAAGGCAGCTTAGTGGTAATTTCCTAGCACACACAAGGTCCTGAGTTAGATCCCCAACACCACAAAACAAAAAAAAAAAAGGAAAAAGAAAAAGCATATGGTAATATGTGTGTAGTTTATGTACAAGCACGACACCATTTTATATAAGAGACTTGAGTGTCTGAATTTTGGTATCCTGGGAGGTGGGTCTTGAAACCAATCCCCATTAGATACAGAGGGATGATTATATGTGTAACCATATCATCATATACACATGTTATTGTATGTAATTATGCATATTTACATGTCTGTATGTATGTCATTATATATTGTTAATGCCATATAATGATATATACATATATCCTGATTCAGACGTTGCGATTGATAAACTCACACAAGGATGCCCTCACACGTAATAGGATATGCATAGACACTGGCAAATAGACATACACAAATAGACATATGTACACACCAATGAGATTATAGACAATGGTACAATGTCCCCCAAGTGCAGAGAACTAAATATATGTTTATGTTATATGCACATACCCATTATGTGCATGCGTATATTCACTGTCCTAAATAGCGGCGACACACATCTTGTAGTGGCATGCACACTGCTCTACACACTACTTTAGGGAAGTGAAGATGTCACCTCCTCTCCATGTACTCCCTCCCCTTAGTTCCATTAGCTCTGGCCTGGGTGGAGCCCACTGTCAGGGGCTCTGTGGTTTAGTGCTATTGCTGCTATTCCACAGGGGTGCCACACGAGGGCCCCCAGCCTTGGCTGAGACTGACTTGTCTGCTAAGTCCCAGGTTCAGAAGAGAGAGGGGCTGCCTCTCCAAGGCCTCTTCCAGTATCTTTTTCTAGGAACTCCATCTAGTCCCATGCCCCACAGACAGGTTGACTCCTGGGTCGAGGGTTTTCCCACATCCTTGTTCTTCTTATAGCAAAAGATCCTAAGGCTAGGGGCTGGGATTGTGGCTCAGCGGTAGCGCGTGGGCGACCCGGGTTCGATCCTCAGCACCACGTACAAACAAAATGCATTGAATAAAACGCACTGTGTACAACTAAAGCAAATAAATAAAAATATTTAAAAAAAAAAAAAAAAAAAAAAAAGATCCTAAGGCTAGACCAAAAAATGAACTTCCTGACAATTTAGGGCAAAAGCAGCCCAACAGGTCATGAGGTCTCCCCCTGCTGGCCTGGGACAGGCAGGTTGGTCTCCAAATGTGGTCAGTCAGAAGGAAGCTGAAGCAATTTTCTCAGCTGATTTCTACCTCTCTGCTTCTATCTTCCCGTTTTTATCCTTTTATTTCTCTTTGTTTTCTATCAAATCCCATGTTTCCTAGTCCTGCTCTTCTCCATGGTTGGATCTCTTACATCCTTCCTGTCTCTGTCTCCAACAGTCTCACCAGTCTGGACCGTCTCCAGCCTGCTTGCCTCTGGACCCAGGAAGGTGTGAGGGCATGTGGGGACAAGGGGTGGGGAGGCCACATGTGGGGGGGCCCTGAGCTGACATCCCGTGAGGAACCTGCTCTTCCCTCTATCCCGACCCAGCCAGCCGGTCCAGCCCACCAGTCCAGCGCCATCGCCATGGAAACCAGCAGCTGACTTCCTATTGGTGGGCGGGAGGGGAGGGGGAGGGGGAGGGTGGGCTGGCTCTCCCTCGCTCCCCCCCTCATTCTGAGGCTCAGCCCTCCTCCGCGCCCACCATCTCGGGGCTCCGGGACTGTAAGGGACCCCTGCAGTCCCCCGAGCTGAGGCTAGCAGGGACAGAGACTATGAGGCAAGCAGCCCATCGACCCAGGCCTCCTTAGGACCAGCCCGGCCACCCAGCAAGCGAGTGAGCAGCAGCCGAGAGAGGAGCGGGAGATAAAAGACCACAAGGAACCACTGGGGATCACCCCCAACAGCTCCTGAGGACCCTAGCCAGGCTTAAGGGTCATGATGGATGACCAGACTCACAGATGCTGACAGACACACACCGATACCGATGCACGTAGCTGCATAAAACTGACACACTCATCTACAACCAGTGACAGCATCACACACTGCCACAGCCCTGCAATACAGACACCCCCCCACACAGAAACAACTGGCAACTCTGAAACAGGCACAGACAGTGACACACAGCACCACACTCTTCAACACACACAAGTGGGGGCACCCATCCTCCAAATGCACACAAGACAGCGTTGACCTGCAGGGACAGACCTGGAGACACACACACATACCCTCACCCAGGCACTGCTGGTGGTGGCCTCTCCACATCCTCCCCACCCTCACAGGGACACCCTCGCCTCCCCATATACTCGAGCACTCACACACAACCACGAGCCAACATACCCCCACCTCCAGCTCCGGCAGCCCTGACGCCTTCTGCAGCCTCCTTCGTGGGTGGGGAAGGGCTCAGCCAACCTTGGATGGCGCCTCGGTGAAGCCAAGAGCTCAGAGGGGAAGGGTCTGGCCTGGTATGACCATCGAAAGTCCCCTTACTTGGCTGGGTGATGTTCCCTGGCCTAGGTTCTGGGGCTCCCTGGCAGTACCATGGAGCAACTGACAACCCTCCTTCGGCCTGGGGACCCAGGAGCCATGGAACCCTGGGCACTGCCCGCCTGGCAGAGCAGGACTCCGAGCCAGGGGGGCGAACCTGGAGACACAGCCCCAAGCATTGCTGATACTCCGACAGCTTTGCAGGTTGGAAAACTGAGGCCTGAGGAGAGCTCCGTGCCTGAGGGAGCCCAGAGCCCCAGGCCCATGGGGGGCATTGACCCTGAAGGAGCAGAGGCTGGGCTGCCCAGCCTGGAGCAGCAAGCAGTGATCTCTGGTCGTGGTTGTCTGAGGCTGGAGGATGAGGAGGTGGAGGCTTTGACTAAGGTAAGGGGGCTGGGAGGGCTGGGGTCTGCAAGCTGTGCCTCTCACCATGTCCTTTGGCTGGCCAGGAGGCAAGGCAAGATGTGCAACCCCACTGTCCACCTCTTCTCTCCATCTGTTTGTCCGAGGGTCTGTCTCTGTGACTATCTGTCCTTCCTTCATTAGGTATGAATCTCTGTAGCTCCAATTTTTTTTTTTTTTTAACTATTTGTCTGTCCTCTCTACCTGTCTGTCTATATCTGGCCCTGCCCCTCTGTGTCTGTGTCTGACAGTCTGTCCATCTGTGTCTCCTCCTCCATGAGACTCTGTCCTTGGGGGCTGGGAGATTTTGGGGGTGTGAAGGTATATGGTAGAATCGAGTACAGAGGAAAGATTCAGGGAGAGGGCTCAGTGTGGGGGCTGAGCCACGGAGGACAAGGTCTGGGTGAATGTGAGCAGTCTCCTGTAGAAGATGGAGGGATCAGGACTTTGGGAGAGGACGGGGACTCACCAACCAAGAGCAGTCTGGAGAAATGGGGTTGGAAGCTTGAGCTGGCACTGGCCTGGATAAGATGGGGTGGGGAGGGTGGGGGGGACAGTTGTGTGCCACTGAAGGCAGGGAGGATGGGATGGTCCTTTCTCCTAGACCCCTGTGCCCCTCTCTGAAGGCCTGGGATATAGGAGAGAACCTTCTCATCTCCATGTTTCCTTAGTCTGTGGAGGGGAGATGCTTTCACATGGAAGGCTCTTACTGAATGGGATGGGTCCCTGAGGCACTGTACCTGGTCTTTTCCCATGTCAGGCCAAGCTGAACATGGGATTCGGCGACAGACCCAATCTGGAGCTGCTGAGGGCCCTGGGGGAGCTGCAGCAGCGCTGTGCCATCCTTAAGGAGGAAAACCAGATGCTGGTGAGGCTCGGCGAATGGGGTCTTGAGTCCTGGCTGGAGCCAGGACCTCTGTCTCAGTGCCTTAATCACCCCTTGAACATATCTCTAAGAGATGTCACATGGAGGTGACAATCCCAAGACCCGGAGAGGGGGAACCCTTGCCCAGAGTTGCTAAGGATCCCACTGTGATCCTGGGTTCTAGCCCAACCCTGAGAGTAGGATTGGGTCTGTGGGATGCTCCCTACATGCTACAATTCTGACTGACCCCTTGTCAGAGAAAGAGCAGCTTTCCTGAAACAGAGGAGAAGGTGCGGAGGCTGAAGCGGAAGAATGCAGAACTGGCGGTCATTGCCAAGCGCCTGGAGGAGAGGGCCCGGAAGCTCCAGGAAACAAACCTGAGGGTGGTGAGGACAGGAGGCTTCTGGGCTGAGGCTGGGTGACCAGGGAAGAGAGGAAGCAGGGGCTGGGCCTCAGGGGCTAGGACTTGGGAGTCATACACTCTTAGCTCCTAGAAAAGCAGGATTCCAAGGGCTGTGGGTAGGAAGGATCCCACTGTGGGGCCTGGTGAGGGGGCTGAAGGTTTATGGGAGCTACAAGAGGGAGAGAAGGGCTGGGTGGGGAGGTTCCTGAGCAGGCAGGGAGAAGAATTCTGGATTACCCTTTGCCTGTGCTGGCTGCAGCCTCCTGCTGAGCTAATCACAGGAGGTGTAGAGCTGAAGTGGGGGCAGGGACAAGATCCATCATAGTGGTAGCCAAATTAACAGCCTTCTTTGGATCTAAACTAAGATGTGGACTTAAACCCTTGTAGTTGTGGTTGGGGACTGATGGGATGGGGTGGAGTGAGGCTGCCTGATCTCTGCTACCCCAGACTGGGTGGAAGCAGGAAGCCAGGTTTCATCTTAATTCTCCTTTGGGAGAAGCTGAGGAATGGGAGAAGTGCCTTAGCCCCCAGGTGACCACTGGCCTTACCCCTCCTCTGGCTAGGTAAGTGCTCCGGTGCCTGGACCAGGGGCCAGCTTGGAGTTTTGCCGGAAGGCCCTAGCCCGCCAGCGAGCCCGGGATCTCAGTGACACAGCCAGTGCACTGCTGGCCAAGGACAAGCAGATTGCTGCCTTGCAGCGGGAGTGCAGGGAGCTGCAGGCCAGGCTCACTCTGGTGGGAAAGGTGCGAGGAGGCCGCGTCCCCACTTCCAACTCAGCCCTACGCAGCAGGGCAGTCAGCCTGGTTGTGGGATGTGGACGAGATGTTAATGAGATGCAAATGAAACGGGAAGGTGGAGGCTGCTGGGGAGTAGGTTCCCCTGGCAACGGCCCAGGTGGGAGAGGGGAGAAGGAGCCTGAATTTAAGGGGGTGGAGCCAAGAGTCCCAAACATGGACCCATCTGTGCTTCAGGTTTAAGGCTGTGTGCCAGTGGGTCTGGAGGGTCTGGAGGTATGAATACACACAAACTTGTGAAGGAATGTTTACCAGGCATTTAGCACAGTGGAGGGCACACTGCGAGCACCCAGTAAATGAGTTGCTGTGAATGTCTGTACACCGGCTGGTGGAAACGTGGCTGTGTGTACACAGCACTTTACGAAGGGGCATGCGTGCATAGGAGGGTGCGCAGGTTGCCGTACCTGTGAGCCGCTCCAGGAAGGTGGAGGGCTGGCTCTGCCCGGAATGGTGTGGGGGCAGGTAGGAGTTAATTAGGTCTGACCCCCCTCCTGGTCCTCCACTCCAGGAGGGTCCCCAGTGGCTCCATGTGCGGGACTTCGACCGGTTGCTGCGAGAGTCCCAGCGGGAGGTGCTGCGGCTGCAGAGGCAGATTGCCCTGCGCAACCAGCAGGAGCCGCCCCCGTCACCCCGGCCCCAGGGCTCCACTGCCCCGGCTAGAGCAGGGGCGCCAGCCCCCGGGGCCCCGGGAGAGGTGAGAGCCGGCGCAAGGGCAGGTGTGTGGGCGTGCGCAGATGAAGGGTGGGTGCGACCCGGGGATCTCCTCGCTGCTTCTCGATCAAAGACGTACTCGCATTCCCAGGGTGACGTGCGCATTCTTAGGGTCTAGGGAACCCTCCCGACCAGAGGCAGGGTCTCTTCTTAGCCTCCTACGCTGGTACCTGCGCGGCTTTCCCCCACCTCCCGGGGGTTCCGCCCTCCTCAGGCCTGCTCCCGCGGGGCCAGCCCGGCCGCCCCTGCCGCGCAGCCAGTGGTACATCCCGGCCGCAAATCCCTGGTTGCCCTGGCAGCCGCCCGGGGCCCAGCCCGCGCCGCCTCCTCCGCAGCGGCAGTAGAGTGGGGACGCCCCCTTCAGCGCCTGCCTGGCCAGGCCTGGCCCCAGCTAGCTGGGGGTGACAGTGCATCCAACCGGGTTCCAGGTACGGGTGACCTTCACTGAGCGCGGGGCTTAGGCAGCCCCTGCCCTGAGGGCCAGGGACCAACTCCAGACCCCCCAGAACCTAGAGATTTGGCTCTTCATTCTAGGTGGGCAGCACCTAGGTCCGCCTCCTTCTGGGGAGGGGGGGGAGGAAGGACTTAATAGTGAGAAAGCCTCTGGGTGGGGGATGCTTCTTGCTCAGATTTTGTCCCTCTGCCTGGCCCACGGAGGGAGCCCCTCCCATCAAGACTTATCCTCCCCAAAAGTTTGCACTTCGGGTGTGATAGGGTGGGCTTGGGGGAAGACAGAAGGAGGGACTGGTCAAGCTTCCAATGCTGCAGGCCAAGCCCAGATTTGGATGATCCAGGTCCCCTAGCTCTGGGAACACCACATCCCTGGGGGCCCACACAGTCTCCTAATTCTCCGCCAGTCGCTGAAGGACACTCAGGACAGTTATTGAGTGCAGAGCAGGGCAGCTGCTGGAAGCTAAAAAGGGAAAGCTTTGGCCTGGATAAAGGACCATCTCCCAGGACACACGTGGGTCCCAGGATCTCAAAGCACTTATGGCTGGGGTATACCTGGTGCTGCCTCCATACTTCTGCATCAGCTGATGTTGGGAGGGGGTGGTCAGACAGCACCTTTCCCCTTCCCTTCCCTGGGCAGGTTGCTCACTGCTGGCTGACCATGCCATGAGGTGGGAACCTCCCATAGGTAGGCTGGGCTGGAGACAGGCTGCCCTAGGGCCCTATTCTCAGGTGCCAGCCCCCTGTTCTTGGGCATTTCCAGGCCACACCTCAGGAGGATGTGGAGAGCCCACCCGTGGTCCTAGGGGAACCTGAGAAACAGCCAAGGGTGCAGCAGCTGGTAAGTCCTAGGTCAAGGGCTGGAGGTGACCTGCTGTGACAGAACCACCTTCTACCCTGAGAAGCCCTTGGTTCTGACCCCACAGGAGTCTGAGCTCAGCAAGAAGCGGAAGAAATGCGAAAGCCTGGAGCAGGAAGCCCGGAAAAAGCAGAGGCGATGTGAGGAGCTGGTGAGCTCTTGAGGCTGCCCAGGTTCCAGCTCCTCCCTTCCCCCAGGCAAGGGGCATATTGGGCTTCCTTAGCTTTGCTCCCATTCTGCCTTCCTTAAGAACACACTTTTCCTCTTGTTCAGGGGTGCTTTCCTTTCCTGGCTAAAGTAGGTTCCCAGCAGGGGAGGGAGGCCTTCCTCGGGAGGGCAGGATTCTCTGTGTGAAAAAAGAGGAATGTGGGTCCTGGGCCCCTCTCCAGGGATCCACTGCTCCCCTCAGGAACTGCAGCTGAGAGAAGCCCAGAATGAGAATGCCCGCCTGGTGGAGGAGAACTCTCGGCTCAGTGGGAGAGCCTCAGAGAAGGAGCAGGTACCACTTCTGCTCTGCCAGGTCTTGCTCCTGGCCCAGGGGGCATACTGCTGGGGTATTGTTCTCCTTGGTGAGGGAGCAGGTGGGGCAAAGTGCACACATCCAACTCCCTTCCAATGTCCCCTTGCCAGGTTGAGTGGGAGAATGTGGAGCTGAGGGGCCAGCTCCTAGGGGTGACGCAGGAGAGGGACTCAGCCCTTCAAAAGAGCCAGGGCCTGCAAAGCAAGCTGGAGAGCCTGGAGCAGGTGCTGAAGGTGAGGAGGCTTTGTAGGTGGGGGAGGGCATTGGGCCTTGGTACAGGGAGAAAGTGAGATAGTAGAATATGCCCTGTGTGGGGCACTGGGGACTAAGTTCCTGTCCTGGTTGCAGCCAACCCCTTGCCTTCTTTGGCCTCAGTTTCCCCTTTTTATTTTTTTAAATATATTTTTGTTTAGTTGTTGATAGACCTTTATTTTATTTATTTATATGCGGTGCTGAGAGTCAAACCCAGTGCCTCACACATGCCAGGCAAGTGCGCTACCACTGAGCCACAGCCTAGTTCCTCAGTTTCCTTTTTAATAGAGGACATCTGGAGCAGATGGTATCTGAGGCTCCTTCACCTTAGATTTTCTGTGGAAATATGGCAGAGCGAGGGGCTCTGGCCTTGACCTAGAGTCTTGTTTTCAGCACATGCGGGAGGTGGCCCATCGGAGGCAGCAGCTGGAGGTGGAGCATGAGCAGGCTCGGCTCAGCCTGCGGGAGAAGCAGGAGGAAGTTCGGCGGCTGCAGCAGGTGGGAGCAGGAGTGAGGAAGGCTGTTGGGGCCCAGCTTTGCCACCCACTCATTCAACAAGCACATACTGAGCACCCACTGTGTACCAGACACTGTGCTAGGCACTGGAGGGACAACAGCAAACAGAGACCTGGTTGGCCCCTGACCAATCAGCAAACAAGCAGACCCACCAATGAGATGATTTCAGACACCAACATGCACAATGGTGATGTGACAAGGGGCTGGGAAGGGATGAGGAGCCACTTTAGACAGGTCATCAGGGAAGGCCTTCCTGAGGATGTGACAATTGAGCTAAGAACTCAGAGGTGAGAAGGTGTCCCTCAGGAGAGCCAGGGCAGACCAGGCCAGGTAGGCGGGGATAGTTGTACAAATACTCTGACAGGGAAGAGCTGGGGGGAGGGCCCAAAAGCAGTGTGACTAGAGTATAGCAAAGGTCTGACAGAGTACCTGGATTTGGGCCTTAGACACTGGGGGAAGTTTGGCTATTTTGTTCTACAAATGGTTAGAATCTGTTGAAATTCTAAGCAGGGAGGTGACATGGTCTGATTCATAATTGGCAGAATGGACAGTGGGAGCATCATGGAGCAGGTGATCAGATGTTAGTGGCTATGACAGTGGCCCAGGAGGGAAGTGATGATCATCTGGACCAGGGTGCAGGTGACGAGGGAGGTGGAAACAAGTGGATAAATTGGAAATACAGTTTGGAGATAGAATTGACAAGACTCACTGTGGGGTTCCAGTTGAGTCCCATGTCAGTAGACCCCAGGGAAGGTAGGACTTTTCATTCCCCATGGGGTGAAGGATGATGGGGCACCAGCTTTGAAAGGCAGAGAATTTTGAGTTCTGTGTTGTCAAGTTCGGGTCATGTGCTAAATGTTCAAGTGGGGGTGTCCATAGGCAGTTGGATGCTTGAGTCTGGAGTTCTGGGGACATTGGCTTTGGAGATATTTGGAGTCATCAGTGTATTCAGTTGTGTCACTTGACCCTTGAGGAGAGAGCAGGGAGTATGAAGTGGCCCAGCACTGTGTCCAGGGGAACCCTAACATTCCAACGTCCCAATGGGTAGAAGACAGGGGCAGGCAAAACCAAAACAAAACAAACAAAAACAACAACCTGAAACTCAGAAGGAGAGTGAGAGAGGTAGGAGGGAAACCAGGAAGGTGGATGTTGCAGAAAGAGAAACTGTGTCAGGCCCCACCTCTCCTCGACCCTTCACCTTTGCTAAGGTAGGGTTCAGGCTGGGAGTGCAGGAGGGAGAAAACCTCAGCCTCCTCCTTCCCAGACCCCTTTCCTTTTTTTCCTCCCTCCCTCCCTCCCTTCTTCCCTCCTTCATGCTCCCTCGACCCCATCCCTAGTCCCCAGCCTTCCCTACCAGTATTTTGCCTCTTTCCATTGGTAGGCCCAGGCAGAAGCCAAGAGGGAACATGAAGGGGCCGTCCAGCTGCTGGAGGTAGGGTCCCTGGGGGGTGGCCACCGGCTCCACTACCTGGGGAAAGGCAGGGGACTTCAGATAGAACTATAAGGGACTGTGTGTGTGTTAAGTGGGGGGTAGGGTGGGGTTGTAGGAGGATCTGGGGGAATCCCCTCCATCTTTGGCCTGTTTCTCAGGCAGGGGCTTAAAGGGACAGGAGCTTCTGAGTCTGGTGGCAGCCGTCTCCCATTGCCTTCACTCCAGAGGTTACCTTCACCTTGAACTGTCCTTTCATTTAGGAACTGCTCAGTCAGCCCAGGAGCTGACTGGATGGTGTCCCTTTAGGCCTGTTCTCTCTCTCCCTCCCTCCGGGTTAATGACCTACAGGGCTCAGTGTTCTAACTTCTCGTCTGCACTTCCCTCCTCTGCCACAGTCCACCTTGGATTCCATGCAGGTACAACCTCCTTACCCCCATCTCTCCTTTGGATTTCCCCTCCCTATGGCCTCTCCAATATCCCTGTCCTTAGGCCCAAGTGGTACCAACTCTCCTGTCCAACAGAGGGGATGTGTCCCATAGCAGACCTCAAAACTCTGAAGCTGGGCTGGGGTTCCTATAGGATATGGGGGCTATTCCCTCATCCCAGACCTGCTGCTGTGCCTGTCGCACACAGGACCTTCCTTCCTTTGGTGGCTCTCAGACCATGAGGAAGTTCATCACCAATTGTCTCATGTTCCTTGTGATAGTGGCCAGGGGAGAGTCCCTGATCTTGGGACTCTCCTGTCACTTGAGGAAAGTTTCTGAGAACTGGCCCATTCCTGTCACAAAGCTGTCCCTACCTTCCTGGAGTGGAATCTCTTACCTACCCCTCTGAGGGCAGGGATTTGATTCACTGTGGGAGGGTGACCAGGGAGGGAGCTGAGAAAACTCCTATGGTGATACTGGTGGTGGTGATGGGGAGGGAGGGGTCCCCTTTTGGCCTGGAAACTATTCAGAAGCAGGGGTGCCACTGCCCAGGGCATGAGGGTTGGTTAGGTGTGTGGCAAGCCCAGGCCAAGGGTTTGGTATCCAGGATGGGGAGCTGGGTAGATGTGGTTTGAAGCCCAGCGTGAGGCTGTGTGGAGCTGGCACAGGCTGGTGCTGGACAGCTCTGCCTGGCCTAGTGTCTCATGGTGGGTCTTGGCTCAGGCCCGGGTTCGAGAGCTCGAGGAGCAGTGCCGCAGCCAGACGGAGCGTTTCAGCCTTCTGGCTCAGGAGCTCCAGGCTTTCCGTCTGCACCCAGGCCCCTTGGATCTGCTCACTTCTGCTCTGGGCTGCAGTGCCCTGGGGGACCACCCACCACCCCCCTGCTGCTGCTCCACTCCCCAGCCCTGCCGGGGGTCTGGCCCCAAAGGTAAGGGACCCAGCAACTTTGTGGCCTGGAATCCCCAGGCCTGGGGCTTTTGTATAGAGCAGGAAGTTTGGGATCAGAGAAGGCCAGTAACTCACCCAAAGTCACTAAAGTCACTAGTACCTGGCTAGAGCCACACTCTGATGAGAAAAACAAAGCCCATAAGAGTTACTATCCTGAAGTGTGGTCCAGGAACCTCAGGCCACTGTTTCTTTTCCTCTGACTAGATGTCTGTGGACATAGCTGGGAGTTGGGTGCTAGGCAGTAGGATTCAGTAGCAGGCCTTGGGAAGAGTCCAGGCTTAGCTGGGAGGGGCTGATCAGTCACAGCTGCTGATCCCAGCTCCACTCAACATCTAATGAGATTTTGAACAAATTCCTTAACCTCTCTGGGCCATAGTTTGCTAAGGTCTAAGCCAGGAATAATTAAATGTAAGCTGATCTGAGGACCCTGTGAAATCATATATGTAAATCACCTACACCTCTGCTTAATAAGTTTCCCAGCAAATACTTCCCTTTTTAAAGAAGTCAGGAAATTCGGCTATGGAGGGCCTGACCCCCATATCTGGGAGGCTCCACCCTATCTTCCTGGTCCCTCCTCAGGCCACAGATCCCAAGCCCACGTGCCATCTTCTCTTTAGACCTTGACCTCCTGCCGGGCTCACCGGGACGCTGCACCCAAAAGTCTTCCGAGCTTGCCCCTGCCACCCTTACCGGGGTCCCTCGAAGAACAGCCAAGAAGGCAGAGTCTCTCTCTAACTCCTCTCGCTCCGAGTCCATCCACAACAGCCCCAAGTCATGCCCTACACCAGAGGTCAGTGCTGGGGAGGGGGATCTAGGGTTCTGGCATTGGCTTGGGCCAATGAAGATTGGCCCTGACCTCTTCTGGGGACCCTAGGAGTTGGGTGGCCTCTGGTCCCAAGTTGGGAGGTACATGGGTTATCGATCCCTTCCATGGGTGGGGAATCTCAGGAGGAGCCCATACCTCCTCTCTAGGGCTGGCCCAACAGCCCCACTCCCTAGGGTTCCAGGGAGGCCCTAGAGTCCTGGGCTGGTTGGAGGAGACACTGGCACCAGGATCCACAGGAAACTGTTCATAAGAGCATCTGCAGAGAGGCAGATGGTTTATAAGAAAGAGTACAGATTTTGGGATTTAAATCCCATCATTGTCTTAGACAAGTCACTCACCCTTTCTGGGCTTTGGTTTCCTTATCTGACTGTTGAGGATAATAAAACTTGCTTTCTAAGGTTGAGAGGATTACATGAAAAAATATAAGAAAAAGTGCCTCTATGCCAGGCACCCAGTAGATGCTTAATATGTGGCAACTGTTATCATTACCAGGTTGTTGGGCATCACTTGCAGCTCTTCTAATTACCTCATCCCTTTTTTCTACCCACAAATTCCCCAAAGTGAAGGGGAGCAGCAGGTCAGGAGCAGGTTTCAAGAGGGGTAAAACCCAGCCCCGGGCCTCTGCTGCCCCCCTGTGGGAGAGAATGGTGGTGCTGGTTTGGGGTTTGGTGGTGGAGGGGCTGTCCACTGGGTCTCCCAGTGGACAGGAAGTTCTGAGTTCCAGGACTGAACACTGTTCCCTGGCTAGAGTCAGGGACTTCTCCAGCCCCTTCTGCCTCCTTGCTTCCAGCTCTTTACAGTCAAGACACTTTGCTGAGTTTTTAATCTTAAGGAGCCAAACTGCCATTGATGTCCACTCTCCACACCAGTGTGGCCTGGCCTCCTCTGAGGTGCGGGGAGCACCCTTATATACTGGGCTGGTTCAGTAGAGGCCAGGACTCAGGGAGGGATCCACGTTGTCCCTATTCCCCCTGCTTAGGGCAGCCGGGTACACCTTTAGAAAACATTGGGTCCTCATTGCTCCTGGTCTTGCCAGCATGTGTGTGCTCACTCTCCCTTATCAAAGCAGTGGGTCCTCCTCTGGTCCAGTCTGGAACCTGCCTGCTTTGCCTTTGGCTCTGGGTCCTGGAGAGAAACCAGCTCTTTCTGTCTGCCCCCAGGTGGACACAGCCAGTGAGGTGGAGGAGCTAGAGGTGGACAGTGTGTCCCAGCTCCCAGCAGCCCCGGAGGGCAACCCAGGAGGAGCCAGGATCCAGGTCTTCCTAGCGCGCTATAGGTGAGCCCCTCACCCTTGCTTCTCCGCTCCCAGCATTTGGGGTGTATGGGAGGAGTGGGCTGGGTGGAGACAGAGACCTTTGGACACATTCTCATAACCTAGTTGCGCCAAGGTGGGTGCAGTGAATGTTCTACTTGGCTAGAGGTGGGAAGCATGTCTTCATAAAGGTTCAGTGCGTGGGGAGAGATTACAGGCATGGAGATCCAATAGGTTTCTGTCCTCTTCTTCCTTGCCACCTCCCCCAACAGCTACAACCCCTTTGAGGGTCCCAACGAGAATCCAGAGGCAGAACTTCCCCTGACAGCTGGAGAGTACATTTACATCTATGGCAACATGGATGAGGATGGCTTTTTTGAAGGTAGGACAGTATCAGGGCTCATTCTGTCCATTCCCCTGCCTTTAAGCCCCAGTTCCTAAGACCTCCATCCATCCATCTGCACTCCCCAACATACTCAGTCCACCATAACTTTTCAGACTCAGTTAAGAGGCATACAAAGATATGGCAGCCAGTGAGAAAAGAGGGAAAAAAGGTCTTACGCAGGACAGGTCAGGGCATACCACACAGTCCAGAGAATGAAGAGAGTATCACAGGAAATTTGGGCTAGATTAATTTTAGTGCCAGTAAAAAGAGTATGGCACTATTTAGCAGTAGTGACACTTGAGGCCAGGCATGTAGCATAGATTTGATGCTGGACTCCAGTTAGGTATGGGGAGGAGGGACCAGGGTGCAGATCCCACGAGAAAGTATTAGCACACGGTGAGTATTTGTCAGAACCCAGACAGGGCATGAGCCTCAGAGCTCATCAGACAACTCAGGCAGATGCCCCACTGAGACTAGCTGCATGGCAGAGCCTGCAGAAGGGATGGCCTTGGGAGACTCCTCCAGGGTGGTCCTGGCCCAGGCACCAGACTGTGTCCTTTAGCAGTAGGGAGGGTAGAGACTGGAATGACATGTGGGTAGGGCAATGGAGTCAGGGGTCTCCTATGTGTGGAGATTTAGGACGGGGGTCAGATCTGAGTGTGGAACACTGAAAGCTTTAGAGCCTGCTCAGCCCTTTCCCTGGGCCCTGGGTCTCTTTATTTGAGTAGCAGCTGGGAATAATGGTATCTGACTTCATGGCCCAAACAGCTAAATTCTCCATAGGGGTAGATTCCGAGAGCAGAATTAAATAGCTTCCAGGAGAACAGTACTTTTTTATGAAAAGAAAAAAAAATTTCAGAATTGGGGGGCAACAGCAAAAGCATAAGTATCAATTCACCCCAAATTACTAGAATTCAAACTATGCAGTCTAGGGGAGATTGGGATAGAGCCATGTGGAAAACTGGGTGTAGGATACTATATTCCTTGTCCAGCTTTAGTAAGGGACTGCTTCGTCTGGTCTCAGCTGTACTATTTTCAGTGGTATGGGCTTCACAGCCACATGCCCAACTCTGGCCTAGACTTCAGCTTTGGTCTTGCAAGCTGTGGATTCATATAGTGTGTGGATGCTTTAATCCCATACTCCTTAGTGCTGGTGCTTACGTTAATTGTCCTGGGCTGCCATGTAAATCACCACCAACTGGAGGGCTTTAAACAACAGACTTCTGGAAGCCATAAGTCTGAAACCAAAATGTCAGCAGGGCTGTACTTCCCCTGGAGGCTCTCAGGGAGATCCATTCCTTGTCTCTTTCGGCTTCTGGTGGCTCCAGGTGTTCCTTGGCTTGTGGCCACATCACTCCGATCTCTGCAATTGTGGTCACATTGCCTTCTCCTCTTCTCTAAGTGTCTCTCTTCTGGTGTCTTATGAGGACAGTTATGAGATTTAGGACCCACCCAGATAACATAGGATGATTTCATATGAAGGTTCTTAATTACATTTGCCAAGATGCTTTTCCCTATTAGGGTCATATTCTCAGGTTCCAGGGATTAGAACATATTTTTGGGTGGCCACTATTCAACCTATTACATGGTTTATTACGTTATCTAACTTATTGAGAATCCCTATTGTTCTTCAGATTCCCCTTATTTTTCTCATAGTATAAAGCAGAGAGTGGGGGTGGTTGGAGGCACAAATCAGTGTGGGGAAAACTCCCAGACACCCTGTAACTCAGCCCTGCTGACCCTGGCCCTCTGCCTGGAGCCCTGGCTCAGACTTCCACTTCTTCCCAGTAAGGCCCTAGAGCCATCAGATGTCTATTCCCTGAAAAGTTATTTCCTTCTTTAAATTGGCTATGACATGGTATGTGTGGGTCCACCTTCCTTCTCCATTAACATCCCTCAATCAAACAGCAACAAATGTTTTTTTAAAAGCTCTCGTTGAGTCTTCAGGAGAACCGACACAGGTCAAAAACTCACCACTGGTCACTGCCTGGATTGACTGCTGGCCATGCTCCTAGAAGTAGACCTGCTGTGGGTCCTGGTCCCTTCTAGAACCCAGGGTGGCTCTTTTCTCTGGCACTTATCTTGTTGTTTCTAAAAATTCATTCCCTTTCCCCTGATGATGGGGTTATTTCTTCCTCCCTTTGTGTAAAACTCACTACAAAATTCCAATCAGCAGAATTTTCTTTTCTTCTTATTTATTTACTTATTTGTTTTGGTTCTGGGGATTGAACCCAGGGCCTAACACATGCTTAGCACTGAACAACACCTCCAGCCATTTTAAAAATTTTAAAAAGAATTTGAGAGAGGGTCTCACTAAGTTGCCCAGGCTGGCCTCAAACTTGCATTCCTCCTGCCTCAGACTCTGCAGTGGTTGGGATTACAGGTGTACACCACTATGCTTGGCTTTTTTTATTTTTTAATTTGTTCTAATTAGTTACACCTGACGGTAGAATGCATTTTGACACATTGTACACAAATTGAGCACAACTTCTCCTTCCTCTGGCTGAACATAGTGCAGAGTCACAACCTTAGTATAATCATACATGTATATAGGGTAATAACATCCGTCTCATTCCACCATCTCATCCTTCCAATCTCCACACCCCCTTCTCCCCTCGCTCCCCTCTGCACATTCCAGTTTATTTTTAAAAACCTTTTTAATATGAAAGTTTTCAAATATATAGAAAAATCAAAAAACAGTACAATGAACACCTATAGATTGTACAATTTGCTTTGTCCATATGTATGTTGAAATATGATTTTAAAGCAAGTTGTAAACATCCTAACATCTTACCTAGAAAAACACTTGAACATGCACTGCTTTAGAACAAGGACATTCTCCTGTGTCCTTGCAGCACCAGCATCACCTGGGATCTTGCTAGAAATGCAGAAGCTTGGCCCCTCCCAGACCTAACTGAATTAGAATCTGCATTTCAACAAATCTGCTATTGATGCATATTCATGTTTAAATTTTAGAAGTACTGTCCTATATAATCAAAATACTATTATTACAAATATGCAAACCAGCAATAATTCTCTAATCTGGACCTTGACTACTCTTGTCTTTTAAAAGCACTGACAGGTAAATGTTGATTGGATTAAATACTTAATTAAGATCACCCACTGGCCATTGCTAAAATGCATTTATTGGACTGGTTTTTCTTTACCTCCTCTCTTTCTGTCTTTCCCTTCCCTACCTTTTCCTATTCTCCCTCTGCCAGGGGAGCTCATGGATGGCCGAAGGGGCCTGGTCCCTTCCAATTTTGTAGAGCGTGTGTCTGATGACGACCTCCTGACCTCCCTCCCTCCGGAGTTGGCCGATTTGTCCCACAGCTCAGGCCCTGAACTCAGTTTCCTGAGCGGAGGTGGGGGGTGGCAGCAGTAGCGGGGGCCAGAGCAGCGGGGGATGTAGCCAGCCCAGACCGGAGGAGGATGCAGGGGATGAGCTCAGTCTGAGCCCCCCACCGGAGGGCCTGGGCGAGCCTCCAGCTGTGCCTTATCCCCGCCATCTGGTGGTCCTCAAGCAGCTGGCCCACAGTGTGGTGCTGGCCTGGGAGTTGCCTCCTGAACGTGTAGAGATACGTGGCTTCCATATCAGCGTGAACGGGGAGCTGCGCCAGGCTCTGGGGCCCGGGGCACCTCCCAAGGCTGTGCTTGAGAACTTGGACTTGCAGTCTGGGCCCCTCCATGTTTCTGTCCAGGCCCTGACCAGCAGGGGCAGTTCTGACCCTCTGCGCTGTTGCTTGGCCCTGGGTGCTCGGGCTGGGGTGGTACCTAGCCAGCTGCGGGTCCATCGATTGACAGCCACATCCGCTGAGATCACCTGGGTGCCCGGCAATAGCAACTTGGCCCATGCCATCTACCTCAATGGGGAAGAATGCCCGTCTGCCCGTCCCAGCACCTACTGGGCCACTTTCTGCCACCTGCGGCCTGGCACTCTGTATCAGGCCCGAGTGGAGGCTCAGCTCCCATCCCGAGGGTCCTGGGAACCAGGCTGGGAGAAGCTGGACCAGCGGGCTGCCACCCTGCAGTTCACCACACTCCCAGCAGGTATGCAGCTGTGGGCACCCCTGTCTGTAACACCCAGGAGGTGATGGCAGCAGAGGGGACTGGCCTTACTTGTGTTTTCAGGGGAATGGCGGATTGGGCTGGTATCTAGGGCAGGAAGTGTCCTATATTTCTGGATCTTGTGCCCCACTTCCCTCAGGCCCGCCTGATGCGCCCCTGGATGTGCAGATTGAGCCAGGGCCCTCCCCTGGAATCTTGATCATTAGTTGGCTCCCAGTCACCATCGATGCTGCTGGCACCTCCAATGGCGTCCGGGTCACAGGTTATGCCATCTATGCTGATGGGCAGAAGGTATGACCTGGGGACCCCACCTGCTTGTACCCTGGGGACAGGATTTGGGTCCCTCTTTGCCATGCTCAGAGGCCTAGTCTCCCTGGCCTAGCACAGATGCCCAGTGCTTAGCATTTGGGCACTAAGTGGAAGATTGGTTAAGACCATGGGTTTAAGAGTAGTGTATGAAGGATTTGAAAACTGCTCCACCACTGGAGCCACTTGGCCAGGAGGCCTGAATGAGATAAGGCATGAGAAGGGCTTGGCCCAATGCCCAGCAGGATGCAGGTGCCACTGTTGTCATTGTCATCAGGCTGTTTCAGCCTCATCTTCCCCTCCTGTGCGCCTTCCCCTGCAGATCATGGAGGTAGCGTCGCCCACAGCCGGCAGCGTGCTGGTGGAGTTGTCCCAGCTGCAGCTGCTTCAGGTGTGCCACAAGGTGGTTGTGCGGACCATGTCGCCCCATGGCGAGTCGGCCGACTCCATTCCAGCCCCTATTGCTCCAGCCCTGACTCCAGCCTGCTTGCCAGCCAGGGTCTCCTGCCCCTCACCACGACCAAGCCCAGAGGCCAGAACACCCCTTGCTCCAGCCTCCCCAGGGCCTGGGGACCCCAGCTCTCCCCTCTGGTGTCCTGCCCCCCATGGAGCTCAAGATCCCCCAGGAGGCCCCCCAGCAAGCCCTTCCAGAGAGATGCCAAAAGGACCCCAGGAGGAACCTCCAGCACCTTGCTCCCAGGTACCCCGTCTGGGTGGAGGGGAAGCAGGTGCAGGTTGGGAGAAAAGCCCCAGGTTTGGGTCCTTTCTCAGTGCTCTGCCTTCCAGGAGGAGGCTGGGGCAGCTGTCCTGTGTGCCTCAGAGGAGAAGAGGGCCAGTGAGCCAACCCTGCGGGAAGGAGGCCCTGGTCCTGTAGCTCTCTCACTGGCCGACCAGGAGGCCGGGTGGACGGCAGGAGAGGCCAGCCCCGCAGCCTGCTCCACTCAGGCAACACCGGCCCAGAGGACGCCAAGTACTGAGACCTGCTGCGGAGGAGATCCCGGGCCTGGACTGAGACCCAGGCCTGAGGTAGGGGTTGGGGACACACTGTGCCACCTCACAGAACCAGGGCTTGCCCCTTCCCTTTGCCTTCTTCCCTTTTTTTTTTTTTGTACCGGGGATTGAACTCAGGGCACTCAACCACTGGGCCCCATCCCCAGCCCTTTTTATATTTTATTATAGACAGGGTCTCACTGAGTTGCTAAGTGCCTTGCCATTGCTGAGGCTGGCTTTGAACTTGCGATCCTCCTGTCTCAGCCTCCCAAGTGCTGGGATTACAGGTGTGCGCAACCGTGCCGGGTTTCTTCACTTTTTTTTTTTTTTTTAATATTTTATTGTTATTGGACCTTTATTTATTTTTATGTGGTGCTGAGAATCGAACCTGGTGCCTCACACATGCTAGGCAAGTGCTCTACCCTTGAGCCACAGCTACAGCCCCCCCCAATTTTAAAAAATATATTTTTTAGTTGTAGATAGACACAATACCTTTATTTTATTTATTTATTTTTATGTGGTGCCAAGGATCAAACCCAGTGCCTCACACGTGTGAGGCAAGTGCTCTATCACTGAGCTATAGCCCCAGCCCCTCCCTCCCAAATTTGATTGTTCTCTTTACTTGTCTTCTGCTCTGCTCTGGCTCTAACACCTCTGTGTCATGTGTTTCTATTTTTTTGGTTATGTTTCCCTTCCCAGATTTCTGTCTCTTGTTTGGCTTCCATCTCCACCCCCATTGCACACACCCCCAACTCTGAGCATGCCTCTTCCTTCTGCCAGGGAACCCTTTCTTACTCTGGCTGGGGCTGACCCTGTCTTGGGCCCCTGTACCTCCTCACAGCCCTTTCTCTCTTCCTTGTCTCTCCCCTCGTAGAGAGAGGACATGGCAGAGCTTGGGGTTCACCTAGTGAACTCCCTTGTGGATCATGGCCGCAACTCAGACTTGTCAGACATCCAGGAGGAGGAGGAGGAGGACTTGGAGCTGGGTTCTAGGACCCGCTCTTTCCAGAAGCAGGTTGCTGGCAACAACATCAGGGAGAATGGGGCCAAGGTAACGAGGTGGGGAGGGGCTGGTGGGCCCCAGACCTCAGGCTTCAAGGGCTACCCCATGTGTTTGCAGCTGCTCCAGTCACCACTGAGTGCCAGCAACATCCTAGGTGTGTGGTCTGGGCCCTTGTCCTAAGCAGCAGACATGAAGAGGCCCAGGATAGGAAGAAAGGGGAGGAGGAGAGCTTTTATCTACACTTCTTTCTAGCCCACGAGATGTAGCACCCTGACCAGGGGAAGCTGGTGCCATCTGAGAGCCTCTGGAAGGGATGGGGAGGCCTTCCCATTATGACAGGCACAAATGGCTTGCTTTCTGATGCTCTGCCCCACAGGGGCTGGAGCCAGATCCTGGGGTGTGTTCCCTGAATCTTCCTCTGGTTCTGCCTGAACATGTGTACAACTTTGGGCCAGCCACTGTCCCTCTGGTTGCTTCCTCTTGGAGGCGGTTGAGGGAGGGCAGTAGTGTTGCCCTAACCCCTGCCCTCATTTAAGGGCAAAGAGCACAGCTCTCTCCTCTTCCCCATGGACCTCTCTTCCCTGCTGCTCTCTTCTCCCCATCCTCAGTCCCAGCCTGACCTCTTTTGTGAGACTGACAGCGATGAGGAGATCTTGGAGCAGATCCTGGAGCTTCCCCTCCAGCAGTTCTGCAGCAAGAAGCTCTTTAGCATCCCCGAAGAGGAGGAAGAGGAGGATGAGGAGGATGATGAAGAGAAGCCAGGGGCAGGCTGTCCTTCCCAAGACCCTGGCCCACCTGAACCTGCATTGCTGGGGCTGGGCTGTGACAGGGGTCAGCCTCAAGGACCTGGCCTGTGTCCCCTGTCTCCTGAGCCCTCCAGGGCCAGGGACCACCTGGAGGATCTAACTGGACTAGTTGGTGGAAGCTGCCGGAGGAGAGGAGGTGGTTCCCCTGAGAAGCCCCTAAACCGCCGGCGACCTCCAGATCCCCGTGAACACTGCAGCCGACTCATCAGCAATGGCGGGCCCCAAGCCTCTGCACGTCCAGGCCTCCCACGGGACAGGGGTGTTCTCCCTGTGATTGAGGGCACCAGGAGTGGTCTAGAGGCTGGTGGGAGAGGGCGTCCAGGCCCTTCCCGGAGGTGCCTCCGTGGCCGGGCCCCAGAATCTGGACTGACCAGCTGCCTGTCCCCGAAGTGCTTGGAAATCAGCATCGAATATGATTCTGAGGACGAGCAGGAAGCAGGCAGCGGGGGCATCAGCATCACCAGCTCCTGTTACCCCACAGATGGGGAGGCCTGGGGCATAGCACCTATAGCAAAGCCCAGAGGGCCTCTGAAGGTCAATTCAGGCCCCAATCCCTACCTACGCCTCCCAGCCTGGGAGAAAGGGGAGCCAGAGCGGAGAGGGCGCAGTGCGACTGGCAGAGCCAAGGAGCCACCCTCCCGGGTCTGTGCCCTCTCCCCAACCTGGGCAGCCCCGCTCCTGCTGCCGCCTGGTGGCCCTGCTTGCTGCCCACTAGCCACTCCCATTCCACGCTGCCGCCTTCATCAACAGAGGTGGGGCAGGCCCTCGGGGCTCCCTCACCTGCCTCCTGCCACTCACATTCCACTGCTTTGCTGCTTCTGCTGATTGGAACTGGGATGCACAATATTCTGTTGTCACTGGTCACCAGTTGCTACCTTCAGGCAGGGTGGCCCTTTCCTCTGCATAGCTAGCTATGTCTTCAGGACAATGACTGTGATGCCATGTCTAGAGTCACCAGCCCTGATGCTGACGGAGACTGTCTTCTCATATGCTCCTCGGCCACCTCAGTCCCCTCTACTGCACTCATCCACTAGGGGGGCTGGGCTGGGGCCTCCCCTCCTGCCCTTCCTGCCTCGTAGGGGTGTCTGATGTCTCCATGAGGCTGGGCCGAGGCCCTGGAGAGGAATGCTGTGCTCCTGTTCTGCTGTGCTGCTTACGCTGCTGATGGGGCAGAGCCGGGGGAGCGTGGGCCCACCAGGGGGACAGTGTGTCACTTCTGCCATCTGTTGCCCTGTCTTTACAGACAACAGAGGCTGGCGAGCCCAGAGGGCAGGATTGCTCTGGGCGGAGGGGACCCCAGAAGAGAGGGGCCCGGGTGCCCAGGCCAGGCGCCACTGACCTGGGTGAGCTTCTGCTGGGGGCTGGGCTAGGCCTGAGGGAGCCTTTCCTAACCTCTTCGATGGAGCTCATTGAGTCACTGCCCTGTGTCCAACCCTCTCTACAGCTCCACCAAGGGCCCCCCAGAAGCACTGGCTCACCAGGACCTACCTCTCAGGCTGTTTGTGGCTCTGTTTGACTATGACCCCGTGTCAATGTCACCCAACCCTGATGCTGGAGAAGAGGAGCTCCCTTTCCGGGAGGGCCAGATCCTGAAGGTGATTGACACACCCTTTGGACCCAGAGCTCCAGACTCTAGCCAACGTCCTGCTTCTGCCCTCCTCTCTCCACTGGAGACATCACAGGGCTGGGGGGTGGGGTGGGAGAGAACATGGTCCCTGGGGCCTGAGAATGGGGTTTAGACCTTGCCTCTGCCATGTCTGTGTAGCCAGCCTTGAGTAGATTGCCTAGCTCTTCTGGCCCTCAGTTTCCTCATTGGTAGACTGGGGATGAGACAGTGTCTGCCTCATAGGGTTGTTTGTAGAGTGATTTGATGCACATATAGTGCTTAACCTGCCTGGCACACAGCACAATGTGACGATTTGCTGTTAACATTACCATTTTTATCGTTCCTCTAAGTATTGACTGAAGCTTTTTGCTCTCTCTCTGTGATGCTGGGGAGATCCCATCTGGGTGCACTGAGGGAAAGTCTGCTGACAGTGATGATGATGCAAAAGGGCTTTTGTTTTCTCCTTCTGATTCTGATTCTTTGTTGCTCCCCTCTCCTTTCTGTCCCATGGCCTTCAGAAAAGAAAACATTCTTCTGTGGTTCCAAGCGGGATGCTTGCTGGGTTCAGGGCATGGGGCTGCAGGGAGTGAGCTGAACTGGCCTTCTGAGACAACTAGTCTTTGCCTCCAGGTGTTTGGGGACAAGGATGCTGATGGCTTCTACCAGGGTGAATGTGGGGGCCGGTCGGGCTACATCCCCTGCAATATGGTGGCTGAGGTGGCTGTGGACAGTCCTGCAGGGAGACAGCAGCTACTCCAGCGGGGTTATTTACCTCCAGATGTTGTCCATGAGGGCTCAGGTATGTCCCTCATCCACTTCTTACCACCCCATTTCCAAACTGACCCATTCTGAGTAATTTGCATGCCTGGGATGGCTGGATGCCTATTTATGCAGAGTCTAGCACAGCCATCCGAGCTTCAGAGAGACCAAGGCAAGTGTGGCCACCCCCTTGGTCTCAGCACATGGAATGGAAGTCTGTTTAGGGGTCCCAGGAATGGACTGTTTAGCAGGGTGCCATGATACCAGCCATGTATTTTGGGTCCTGGGTGTCGAGTGGGGACTCTTATTAGGGATGTGAGATGAGGGCCTTAAAAACCACGCTCAGAAAGCCCTGAAAGGAGATCCCAGAAACTGTCCTGTCCTTCCCACCTCCCCTGCCTCAGTTTCTCTCTTATATCCACTTGCCTTCCTGGATCAGGGAATGGTCCCTTTGTGTACTCTACAGCCCGCACACCTGGGCCTCCTCCCAAGCCCCGCCGCTCCAAGAAAGGTAAGACCACATTCTCCCTTGGGTCCCCATGATGATGTGTGCAGATTGGGAGTGGGGTGGCAAGGCTTGGCTCTCTGGGGAGATGTATAGAGTTCTGAGCAGATAATGGAATAGAGCAGATGTCCAGTCACCTCCATCCCCTCCAGGAAGGGCCTTTGTTCTGGTGGGGATTGAAGCTGGTTTACCAGGACTTGGGTTCCCAAAGCACCTGATTGTAAATTCTGTGCAGTGTGGAACATGTCACTTGCTCTTTCTGGGCCTTAGTCCACTACTGAACAAATGTGTTGGGCTTGCCGGGCGCGGTGGCGCACGCCTGTAATCCCAGCACTTTGGGAGGCTGAGGCAGGAGGATCGCGAGTTCAAAGCCAGCCTCAGCAATGGCGAGGCACTTAGCAACTCAGTGAGACCCTGTCTCTAATAAAAACCAAAAAAAGGGCTGGGGATGTGACCCAGTGGTCGAGTGCCCCTGAGTTCAATCCCCGGTACCACAAAAAAAAAAAAAAAAAAAAAAAAAAAAATGTGTTGGGCTGATGTGTTCTCTGAGCCTCCTTCCCTTCCTGCATTCTTCACGTGAGGGTAAGCCTCCTCGCTGCCCTGGACCACTCCCAGTCTGGGATGAAGAAGAAGGGCAGGACGAGGCTCAGAGGCACATTCTCTCCACAGCAGAGTCAGAAGGCCCTGTCCAGCCCTGTCCAGGTGAGGGGCCATCTCCGGGCAGGGGTGTTAGGGGAAAGAGGTAGGGTGGGGCAGCCCCTCTAGCCTCTCCCCAAGGGCTACAACCAGTGGGGTGGTGGTGAACAGGGGGTCATCAGGCCTCCAGTATAGAGGATAGTATGGAGTGGGGGCTCTCAAGAGAGTCCTGAGTCTTCTCCATTCCCTCTGTAGGCCCCCCCAAGCTGATTCCCTCTGCTGACCTGAAAGCTCCCCGCCCCATGGTGGCTGCATTTGACTATGACCCCCGGGAGAACTCCCCCAACATGGACGTGGAGGTGAGGACCCTCAGATCCTGCCTGGTGGTAGTCGTGGCAGCAGGGCTTCCTGGGCCTGACGCCTACTTCTTGCCCTCTCCGCAGGCAGAGCTGCCCTTCAGGGCCGGGGATGTCATTACCGTGTTTGGGAGCATGGATGATGATGGCTTCTACTATGTGAGAACATTATGGGGGAGGGCACACCATGCCCCAACTCACAGTGGGGCAAGGGGTGGGCAAGGGTCCTGGGGAGTGGACCAGGTGCCTCTCTTGATAGTGATGTTGGCTCCAGGCTGTTCTCCAGGGGCCTCAGGATCAAGAGGGCAAGGTGGTCTTTCTGGTCTCAGTCTCACCAGCATCTCCTCCACAGGGGGAACTGAACGGACAAAGGGGCCTAGTTCCATCCAATTTCCTGGAGGGACCTGGGCCTGAAGCAGGCAGTCCAGACAAGGAGCCTGGGACTCCCCAGGCTGAGAGTCAGGTCAGTGAGGAGCTGGGCTCCCAACTCAGCATTTGGTCTCTACCCTGCTGGTGTGATGGGAACAGGACAGTGGTGGGAGAGGCACAGCCAGGGTGATAAAGCAGGTGATAAAGGCAGAGCTGCTGACTTGCCACCAGAGGGGGACCCTGCAACTTGCCCCCAGTATGTGCCCCTGTCTGGAGAGAAGGGATGGCTGTGACCCTGATCCCCCAGGCCATCTGACCCTAGCTGCCAAGACCCTGGGGCTGATGCAGGGGAAGAGGCCCTGTGGAAAAGGACCCCTCCACTCTCCGCCTCTGGCCAGTCACAGCCCTGGTTTCGGGTGCTTTCACCCTGTTGGGTTTCCCATTGCCTTTTGAAGCCAGTGGCCCAGCTTCCTGGGTTCTCACTCTTACAGCTTGCCTCTCCTTGAGGTGGGTGGAATATAAGGAAGCCTCCAGCCTCGGAGAGTAGGGAGAGGGTGAGGAGGCCAAGCCCCAACCAGAAAACCCAGGGCTTCCATGAGCAGATGGCAAGTGGGAGCCCTACCCCATACCTGGGCCACCTGGTGACTGGGCAGAGAGCATGCAGGTCTGTCAATAACCCCTCTCCTCTCTTTGTTCCTTGTTCTCAGAGAATGAGGAGGAGAAGAGTCCAGTGCTAGATGGAAATAGATTTATGTAGAGAGAGCAACATGTAAGTGGGGGGACTGGCCCCCTGTGTACCATGTGACCCTGCTCCCCAGTTCACCCTAACCAGACAGCACCCTTTGTTGCCAATGGAGCTGACCTTGCTTTTTCCATTTTCTCCCAGGGATTGGGGGAGGGAGATCTTGCCATGGACCAGATTTGGGTGTGGGATCATCCTCCCCCTGTCTGATCCCCTGTCTTGCCTTTACCCTCGGAGCTGTCATAAGAGCACATGTCATCTTAGCAAATGATGTCCCCTGTTAGCTGACTCGTATTCTGTAACATATGCAGCTTATAGAACATTACCTGACACCTGTATTATGACTCATCAGTGGTATTATGATACTGTATGACTATGGTATTGTAATATTGTGATTATTATTGGTGACGGAAAAGTGGCATCATAATGTCTCCAGTAATAATAGTCTCCCTACCCTTGTCCTCTGCATTAAGACCTGTTAGGGAGATGAGACACATGCTTTTACTCTCAACCCTCGTGCTTCTCTGCTTGGGGGATAAAATGGAGAGCTTGAATAGTTGAAATTCACAGATGACCCCGAATCATTCTTCTCTGGGGCTCAGAGACCCTCCTCCTTTTGTTTCCCCAGCATCCCCTCGACCTGGGTGTGTTGTGGAGGGATCCTGGAGGGATCCAGGAGGGAGAGGGAAATGTCTGGGGCTTCCCAGTGGCTGTCAGCCTTGGCGGTAGATGCTTCAACCGCCAGGTCTGAGCAGACCTCTGGCAGGCCCTGCCAGCTCACCCACAGCCTTGAGGGAGGGGGCTGCAGCTGTGCCCCCAGCTCCCTCGCCTCTTGCTTGGGCTCCATGGTTGCTTCTGACTGTGAACTTGCCAGGCTCTGGGCAAGGATGGGGGAGGGAGGGAGGGAGGCAGGAGGGGAGGACGGGCAACCTGGCAAAAGGTGACAAGAGCTGTTCCAGGTCCAGGAGATCCTGGGGATGTGGGAATATGGGTGGGGACGGCTTCCTGGTGGCTTCTTTCTTCACCCAACCCCATCTGTAGGGCACTGAGGAGCACTGTGTAGGTGGGTCTGAGGCAGAGGGAGCAGCTCAGGGTTACGTAAGTGGAACTAGGAGCAGATTCAACAAGAGAAAAACCCTAAAAAAGGGGGTGGCCTCCAGAGCTTGTGTTGGGGGCTGTGTTCCTTATTCTCAGAGAATGAGGAGGAGAAGAGTCCAGTGCTAGATGGAAATAGATTTATGTAGAGAGAGCAACATGTAAGTGGGGGGAACCCTACCCCACAGTCCCATCTGGACCTGGCCTCAGAGGCCATTCAAGGGCAAGTCCCCATCTCTCTCTGTGTTGTGGGGCACTGGCTTCACTTGCTGAAGATCCTGGAGGTACTTCCTCTACTGGATTGCTGTGGATGCTGTCTGTGCCTATGAGGTGCTGTAGGCACTGCCTTCTCTGAGGGGACAGCAGCTGCTAAGCTATCCTTGTCCTTGCTTTCCCTTTCTTGGGAGTGGGAATGGCATGTGGGAAGTTGAGGGCACCCATCTCAAGGGTCAGTTCTGAGAACTTTTGAGCTTTGTCAGTCTGGCACCCTGTAGTGAGACCCAGGGAAGGGCAAGGGCTTTCACCCAGGGTCACAAGTTAGCAAAGCTCCACTGAGACCATGTCCCCTGGGGCTCCCAGCACAATGCTCCCTTGTCATCATCACCCCCATTCACCTCTGTGCTCTGTGTGTCCAGGACAGTGGAGGGTTGGTGAGGCTCTGGTTCTTGGCTATGGGGTGGTGACATTAGAGGCTTAGACATCTGAGGCTGCAAAGAAAAGGAGTCAGGATGGGGCAGGGACCAGCCCTGACCTTTCCCTTTCTGACATTCCAGGACTGGGTCAGCATGGCACAAGGGCCTCCAGTGCCCCTAGGCTGGCATCATGCCCCTAGCCCTGGAAGCCCCTCCAGGACTGAACTGGGGGAGCCACAGGGCACAATTGAGAAGGTACGGGGTCTCCTCTCCAAAGGGAAGCAACTCCTCAGGAAACTGGGCTCTGGGAAGAAGGAGTGAAGCTGTGGCCCATCCTGCAGGCAGAAGTGGACCCCAGAGATTCCCAGGAACCTGTCCTGGCTGGGCAGGGAGGCCCCAGCACTCCTGTTCTCTGAGTGAACATTGGATGGGAATCAGAGAGACTGGGCAAAGGTGGGAGCTAGCTGGGTCCTCACAGAGTTCTCCAGACGGGCCCCTTCCTCTTCCAGGAGGGTAAACTGAGCCCTACAGTGGCCAGTGTCACTGAACACCCAATCAAACCAGGACTGGACCCTGGACTGTTGACTCCAGTCTGCCACCTAGTCGAAACCTCGTTTCCCAGTGCACTCTGCTGATTTCTTCTTTGGCCCTCCCTACTCCCAGGACGGGACCCTGGGGGGTGGAGAAAGGGGCTTGCCTGTCCCTCCTGATCATGTCTTCCCTCCCCTGAAGGAAAGTAGGCACTGGAGCCTCCCAATGCCACGGGCGGAGCCGTGTATATATGTACATACTCAGTGCCTCAGTCCAGCTCCTCCATCTCGCTTCCACTGCACAGGCCCGGGAAGGAGAAAGGCCATGCCAAAGCGGGCCTACCCCCACCCCACAGTGCTCCACCCCTCCCTGCCCAGGCCTCCTGGCCCCTGTGTCATCCCACCCCTAAAAACCTCGGGGACCAGGGGGCAGAAAGCAGGAGTTGGGTTTGCCTTATTTTGCTCATTGGATTCAACTTCTCTTTTGCATTGTTTTCTTCTGGCCCCTGTCAGAGTCCAGGGGCTGAGGGAAGGACGGATTTATGCAGCTATTTTCATACATTCCCTGTTGAGAGTGGGTCGGGGTCCTCCCTTTAGCCTAACCATCCCATCCCTCACCCTCTGGCTGGGGGGGTCTCTGCATGTTTCCTTCACTGTGGTGGGAGATTGTTTGACTGAACCCCCACCCCAACCCTGGTCTCCGGGGGTGTGGATGGTGGGGGATTTGTTTAAAAAGACATTTTATTATAATAAAGTCTATTTTCACAAAATTCATGCTGGACTCTACTTGGGCAAAGGATCCCTTGGAGGGGTGGGTTATGCTGGGCTCTGGATTCATGGCTTTAGAACTCAGAAGTGATACCGCAAGGGTGACTGAGGCAGAAACCAGTCAACACCAAACAGCTCTTGAGTTCCTTTTCCTAAGAAGTTTTGGCAGTTTTCTGAGCCCTTGGGCCAGGAGTTGGGGCAGGCTGGGGTTGGGGGAAAATACCCGGGAAAAAGGACAGAAGAAATACAAAGAGAGAGGCCTTCAGTTTCAAGATGGCAGACTGAACACATACTGCCATCTTTCTTCCCTTATCCCAAATCCTTAGAAATGATAGACATGAGAAAAACAGAATAAATGAGCCAGGTGCTGTGGCATGTGCTTGTAATCCCAATGACTCAGGAGGCTGAAGCAGGAGGATTATGAGTTTGAGGCCAGCTGCAGCAATTTAGCGAAAACTTGTTTCAAAGTAAAAAATAAAAAGGATGTGGCTCAGTGGTAAGCACCTCTGGGCTTCACCCAGTACCCCTCCTCCAAAAAAAAAAAAAAAAAAAAAAAAAAAAAAGAAAAAAAAGAGCAAACAAGCAGCATACAAAGTTCCAATTAAAAACAAGAAAGAGGGCTGGGCGGGCGTGGTGGCGCATGCCTGTAATCCCAGCACTTGGGAGGCTGAGGCAGGAGGATTGCTAGTTCAAAGCCAGCCTCAGCAATGGCGAGGCACTTAGCAACTCAGTAAGACCCTGTCTCTAAATATATACAAAAAAGGGCTGGGGATGTGACCCAGTGTCAAGTGCCCCTGAGTTCAATCCCTGGTACCACAAAAAAAAAAAAAAAAAAAAAAAAAAAAAAAAAAACCAAGAAAGAGGACTCTCAGTAGGTTAGAAACCACAGGATTCTGGAATAGGCAGAGAACAAATGGAGATCATATTCAGCCTCAGAGCAGGATCTGTGGGGGAGTTCTGCACACTGCTCCATTCCTAGAGGTTGTGTAAATGGGTCAGAAGAGACCCCAGGCCCAGGGTCTGTGGCAGCATAAGCAGTAGAGATTTCTCGTGGACTGATGGTGGCATATTCTCCTCTTCCCATGGGCCCAGGGGCAAAGGCAGGTATCAGCCTTTAAAGGAGAACAGTGGGGGTGACATCTGGGAACAGATGCCAGGCAACTTTGATGGTTGACGACACCCAGCAGAGACAAGAGGCATCACTGCCTGTTTGAGGAACCACCAAACTGTAGCATATTGTGTCCTTTTCCCGGTGTCTGCAAGGGACTCTCAACCACAAAGGTCAGAACACAATTAAGATTCCATATCATCTCTATTAGGAGATAGAGCACCTGCCTAGCATGGACAAGGCCCTGGGTTCAATTAATCCTCAGCATCACCAAAAGTGGTGGGGAGCTAAACTCTACATATCTAAGCATAATTATTTTGGGATGGGGGGTGTGACTCACTGGTAGAGTGCTTGCCTAGCAGAAAAGAAACAAAGAAAAAACAAATGGGAATGGAAAAATACACAAGGTAATGAAACATTAAGTTTTTTTTTTTTTTTTTTTTTTTTTTGTGGTGTTGGGGATCAAACCCAGGGCTTTGTGCATGAGAGGCAAGCACTCTACAAACTGAGCTATATCCCCAGCCCAAGAGAGATGTTTAAGAGACTAAATTTATTGTTGTTGGAGAGATAAAGGAAGGAATTACATAGGTGAAAAAAAGAACAAATAGTAATGAAAAAGATCCTAATAGAATTGATCTTGAAAATTAAAAAAAATACGTTCTTGTTAAAAAAAAATAAGGACAAAGAGTATGTAGTTTATAGTTGAAGAAAATTAATAAGCTTTAAGTTTGAAGTAAAGAATTTTCTCAGGGCTGACCATGGTGGCTCATGCCTGTAATCCCAATGGCTCAGGAGGCAGAGACAGGAAGATCGAAGGTTTGACTATTAGTGAGGCTATAAGCAACTTAGTCCCTGTTTCAAAATAAAAAAGAAAAAAGGGGTGGTGGTGGCTGGGATGTGGCTCAGTGGTTAAGTGCCCCTGGGTTCAATTCCTGGTATTAAAAAAAAAAAATCTTGGAGTTTTGTGGAAAGAGAGAAAGAGATGAACAAAATGGAAGAAAGATTGCATGTGGAAGATGGAGTCAAAGGTTTCAACATCTGTTTATAAGAATTTGTACCCAATGGAGGAAAATAAAATGGACGGTAGAAGAAATAATGGCTATAATACATGGTTTTGGCTAGGTCTTTTCTGTTTGTTTTTGCTTTGGTAAATGCTCTTTATCAGGTAGAGAAACTTCCTCTCCAGTGTATTTTAAAGTCTATGTGGAGGCTGACGGTGTAGCTCAGTGGTAGAGTGCATGCTTTGCATGTTTGAGGTCCTGGATTCAATCTTCAGTACTAAAAACCAAAACTAACTAACTAACTAAATAAATAAGCTCGAGCCGGACATGGTGTCACATGTCTGGAAACCTAATTGCTCTGGAGGCTGAGGCAGGAAGATCTCAAGTTTGAGGCTGGCCTGGGAAATTTAGCAAGACCCTGTCTCAAAAAATTTTAAAGAGGAGGGATGTAGTTTAGTGATAGAATGCCCTGGGTTCAATCCCCAGTACCAAAAAGCAAAGAAACAAACAAACAAAACATAGAAAACATATGTACACGCATACATACACTCTCTCTCTATATATAAAATCTTTATTATATATGTACACACCCATACACACATACATTTTAGTACTTGCTTCAGGGTTGCAATATACATATTTAACTTTTCACTACTGAAATCAGTATTTTAGCACTTCTGGGGAGATTTGGAGATTTAGATATTTACCACCATGTATTTCTGTTATCCTCCTCTCTGGTTGTCTTGTGTGTTACATTTATGTATTTGGAAAATTACAACAGACAATAATCTTTTATTTATTCTTCTTAGATATACATGACAGTAGAGTGTATTTTGATATATTATACATACATGGAGTATAACTTATTCTAATTAGGATCCCATTCTTGTGATTATACATGATGTGGAGTTACACTGGTGGTATTCATACATGAACATAAGAAAGTTACGTCCGATTCATTCTACTGTCTTTCCTATCCCATCCTCCTCCTTTCCCTTCATTCGCCTTTGTCTAATCCACTGAACTTCTATTCTTCCCTCCCCCAACCTTGCTGTGTGTTAGTATATGCATATCAGAGAGAACATTTGATCTTTTTTTTTTGGGGGGGTTGGCTTATTTCACTTAGCATTAGTCTCCAGATCCATTCATTTACTGGCTAACTAACATCATTCTTTTTTATGGCTCAGTAATATTACATTTTGTGTATATAGACCACATGTTATTTATCTATTCATCTAGGATGGTTCCTAGGACACTTAGGTTGGTTCCATAGCTTAGCTATTGTGAATTGAGCAGCTATAAACATTGATGTGGTTGTGTCACTGTAGTATGCTGATTTTAAGTCCTTTGGGTATATAGTGAGGAGTGGGATAAACTGGGTCAAATGGTGGTTCCATTTCAAGTTTTCTGAGGAATCTCCATACTGCTTTCCAGAGTGGTTACACCAATTTTCAGTCTCACCAGCAATGTGTGAATGAACATTTCCCCCCACATCCTCACTAACATTTATTGTTACTTGTGTTCTTGATAGTTGCCATTCTGACTAGAGTGAGAATCTCAGTGTAGTTTTAATTTGCATTTCTCTAATTGCTAGAGATGTTCAACATTTTTTCACATATTTTTGACTATCTGTATTTCTTCTGCTGTGAAGTGCCTGTTTAGTTCTTTTGCCCATTCATTGATTGGATTATTTGTGCTTTTGTATGTGTGTGTGTGTGTGTGTGTGTGTGTGTGTGTGTGTGTGTGTTAAGTTTTTTGAGCTCTTTGTATATCCTGGAGATTAATAATGTTCTATCTGAGGTGCAGGTGGCAAAAATTTTCTCCCATTCTGTAGGATCTCTCTTCATGTTCTTGAGTGTTTCCTTTGCTGTGAAGAAGCTTTTTAGTTTGATACCATTCCATTTATCGTTTCTTGGTTTTACTTCTTGCATTTTAGGAGTCTTGTTGAGGAATTCAGTTCCTAAGCTGACATGATAGAAAATTGGGCCTACATTTTTCTTCTAGTAGGTGCAGGGCATCTGGTCTAATGCCTAGGTCCTTGATCCACTTTGAGTTGAGTTTTATGCAGGGTGAGAGACAGAAAGGTTATATTTCCTTCTGCTACATATGGATTTCCAGTTTTCCCAGCACTATTTGTTGAAGAGTCTTTTTCTCCAATGTATGTTTATGTTGCCTTTATCTAGTATGAGGTAACTGTATTTATGTGGGTTTGATCAGACAATAATTATAGTATTTACTTTCAACCAGCAAACAAAATTTAAAGAACCCAAAGGAGAATAGTCTACTATATTGAACCTGGAGAGGAACCATTTCTGTCACTGTCCCTTCATTCCTGCCCAACTTTTCTTCTGATGTTGTTTGAGAGATGATCTGCTGGCAAGGAGTTGTCAGTATTTTTTCATCTGAGAATATTTTTTTATTTCACCGTCATCCCTACAGGATATTTTTACTTGGCAGAGAATTATGGGCTGACAGTTCTTTATTTTAGCACTTGAAAAATATTGTTTCAGTTTTTTTGGTCTCATAATTTTGGATGATAAAGCTACAGCTATGCAAAGTGTTCCTCTACAGTAATCTATCATTTTTCTTTGGATGCTTCCAAAAATTTTTTCTTTGTCTTTAGTTTTCAGCAGTTTGATTATGTGTTGAGCCTAGATTTTAAAATTTTTATTATATTTGGAGTTTTCTGAGCTTTTTGATGCCACAGGTTTATGTCTTTGCCAAAATCAGGGAGTTTTCAGCCATTATTTCTTCAAATATTTTTCTATACCTCACTTTTCTCTTTCTGGAACTTGATGACACAAATGTTAGACCTTTGGGGATCATCCCACAGGTTTTCTAAAGGATTGCTTTCCTGACTCCTCCCTCTCTGACATCTTTCTGGTACATTTTGATTCCCTGACATTCTTGGTCCTCCTGCCAAAAAGCTGGGATTTATTTATGTAATTCTGTGATGCACTTCCTGTGACCATGCCTGTTATTGGGACCAGGCAGTGGAAGACAAAGAAAGGAAAAAAGCCCCAGAGGTTTGTTCCATTTTCCTGGGAGCCCACAGCACTCTGATTGGGGGGGAAGTTTCCCCTGAGAGTTTGAGGCTCCCTCTGGCACTTTTTGCTGCTTCCTCCATTGCTACCACATGATTGCTTGGAAGCTGGGGTGCAAGATAATGCAGAAAAGAAATAAGAAAGGCGGTGGAGGAGAGAAGGGAAGTAAGGGGGGGTTAGGGAGAGGAATGGGGCACTCTCTGAACCTTGGGGGAGTCCAGAGTCTTTGTATAGGTTCCTCCATGCTCTCTGTGCAGGGTTTATAGCTGCCTTCACTGAGAGACTATGCTTATGCACAGTCCATCTTACCTGGGAATGAAAGTTTTTTTTCAGTACTAGGAATTGAACCCAGGGGTACTCTACCACTGAGTCATTATCTCCAGTCCTTTTTCCTTTTCTTCTTTTTTAAAAAAAAATTTTTTTTAGTTGTTGATAGACCTTTATTTTATTTATTTATATTTGGTGCAGTCCTCAAACCCAGTGCCTCACACATGCCAGGCAAGGGCACTATGCTGAGCCCCAGCCCCAGCCCCTTTTTCTTTTTTTTAATTTCAAGATAGGGTCTCTCTAAATTGCTGAGGCTGGCCTTGAACTTGTGATCCTTCTGCCTCAGCCTCCCAAGTCACTGGGATTATGGGCACGTGCCACTGCACCTGGCTGGAACTTCTTTTTCCTAGGATTCTGACTGAGATTGCATTGAATCTGTATGTCAACTAGGGAAGAACTTTGCAATGTTGAGTCTTCTGATCTATGAACAAAGTACATCCTTCAATTTATTGAAGGTCCTTAATTTCACTTAGCAATATGTTGCAGTTTTCAAAACAGATATTACACATCTTTTGTCAGATTTATCCCCAAGTATTTTATAGTTTTGATGCCATTATAAGTGGTATTGTTCTTTTTAATTTCTGATTGTTCTGTTATATAGAAACACAACTGCTATTTTGGCCTTGTATATTGTGATCTTGCTAAACTCACTTATTATTTCAAGTAGCTTTAAAAAACAGATTCTTTAGAATTTTCTACATATGTGATCAGATTGTCTATAAGCAAAGACAATTTTACTTCTACCTTTCAAATTCTGAAGCCTATAATTTCTTTTCCTTGTCTCAATACATTGCCTAAAACCTCTAGAACAGATGTCCTTGCCTTGTTTCTGATTTTAGGGAAAAAGCATTCAGTCCTTCATTATTGAGTACATTTGATTATATTCATATACATATGTATATATATGAATATATGCATATATTGGCAGGTAGATATCAGTTTATCAGTGTTTTTTTTGGGTGGGGGTACAGGGGATTCAACCCAAGAGTGCTCTACCGATTCCCAACCCTTTTTAATTTGAGATAGGGTCTTATTAAGTTGCCCAGACTGGCTTTAAACTTGTGATCCTCTGTCCCCTAGGGATTTCCCACAGCTCTGGTTATTTATTTTTTTTTTTTTTTTTGTTCTCCAATTTCACTCTCACTTCACTTCTGTGGCATTCCTGTGGCCAGATTGGGCTGATGGATCCTGCAACCCATGTTAATTCTGCTCTGCTTGAAATAGCGGTGAATACTCAGGAGCTAGAAGTCTACTGGTAACAGAATTTACCAGCAATACATGATACATAAAGATAACTGAGTAAAATCACCCTAGTACTGAATAGAAAGAACTGGAACTTTAATTTTATTTTTAGCCAAATTATTAGTCAGTCACACAACCCACACCTCCCAAAGGAGATGTGCTTGCTCCCAAATGCCATGTAGGTCATTGCCACCATTTCATTCTTGGTTAATGTTTGGCTTCATGTTAAGAAACCAATGTGGGCTGGGGGTGTGGCTCAGTGGTAGAGCACTTGCCTAGTGTGGGTGAGGTCCCAGATTTGATTGCCAGCAGTGGGGGTGGGGGGTATTAAACCATATAAAAGTAATTCAAAACCATTGGTTAAAATAAATCAAAATTTACTACTTTGGGGAGCTGAGGTGGAGAGAGAGATTATCAATTGTTTCATGACAAAATTTTTATATTTTGCATGTGAAAGTTTTGAACAGAAGGGCATTAGGTAGAAAGCAAAAGCCTTTCCTCCTCAACCTTTTCAGTTCATTCCCCACAGGTACTGAATTTTAATAGGCCTTTGTGCCTTCTCCCAGAATTTTCTATGCATATTGAAGTACTGTGTGTATGCACACGCATGCATGTTTGTATTTTGCAACACACTCTACAGAATGTAAGTAGGTCTTTTCTTTTGACAACACTTCTTTCCATTTTATTACAAATATATTTCCCTCATTATTTTTTTTAAATTTATTTATTTTTTGTATGTGGTGCTGGGGTTTGAACCCAGGGCCTTGTGCATGTGAGGCAAGCACTCTACCAACTGAGCTATATCCCAGCCCATTCCCTCATTATTTCTAAAGACTGCAGTTTTGGTGGGCATTTGGTGTGTTTCCAGTCTTCTTTTCCAACCTTCTGGTTATGCTTTCCTAAGAATGCATCCAAAGGATAAATGACTACCTGGAAGTAGAATTGCTGAGCAAGAGCATTTTGGAGTTTGATGGACATTGCCAAATTGTCACCTCATGGTATGGGTCAATTTATATTCCCCCTACATCCTGACCAGTACTGGATTTATCAGTCTTTTCATTTTAACTCATTTGATTGGTAAAGAAAGTGTTAAAAAATTTTTTTCTCCAGTGCTGGGTATTGAACCCAGGGCCTCGTGCATGCTAGGCAAGTGCTCTACTCACTGAGCAACACCTTCAGCTAATTTTAACTTGATTTTAATGTTCCTATACCTTTATTTTATTTATTTATTTTATGTGGTGCTGATGATCAAACCCAGTGCCTCACATGTGCTAGGCAAGCGCTCTACCACTGACCAACAACCCCAGCCCTAATGTTTCTAATATAGAGTGCCTCTTGTGTAACTTTGGCTCTTGGAAGCTTACCATTCACCATCCATGCCCATTAACCACGAGCATAAAGAGGACTGATGAAATAAAATAAGTATTTATATAATCATGGAACTTAATTTTTACAATATTACCCTAGACAAATTTGGAAGCAATTGTTTGAAACTAACAAAGTTTTGACTACTCACTCTTTCAAAAAAGTATGCCTTGCCAGGCGCAGTGGTGCACACCCGTAATCCCAGCACTTGGGAGGCTGAGGCAGGAGAATCACGAGTTCAAAGCCAGCCTCAGCAACAGTGAGGCACTTAGTAACCCAGTGAGACCCTGTCTCTAAATATAATACAAAAATGGTCTGGGTATGTGGCCTAGTGGTCAAGTGCCCTTGAGTTTAATTCCTGGTACCAAAAAAAAAAAAAAAAAAAAGTATGCCTTCATTAAATAGTGTAACCTGTCTAGAATGGTGACTAGAAATGTCCAATACTTTTCAAATCAACGAATCTGCCATCTAATAAGAACTAAAGAAAAGAAGCATATTAAATTTTTTATTTAAAATACTTAACTTGAATACTTTTTTAAAATACATATTTTTAGTTGTTGACAGACCTTTATTTTATTTATTTATATGTGGTGCTGAGAATCAAACCCAGTGCCTCACACATGCCAGGCAAGTGTGCTACCGCTGAACCACAACCCTAGCCCTTGAATATTTTTTTAAAAAAAATTTTTAGGGCTGGGGTTGTGGCTCAGCGGCAGAGCACTCGCCTCGCACGTGCGCGGCCTGGGTTCGAGCCTCAGCACCACGTAAACATAAATGTATTGCATTGTGTACAACTAAAGTAAGTAAATAAATATTTAAAAAAAATTTTTTTTAGTTGTTGATGGACCTTTATTTAATTTATTTATTTATGTGGTGCTGAGAATCAAACCAGGACCTCACACATGCTAGGCAAGCACTCTTACACTGAGCCATAACTCCAGCCCTTAACTTGAACACTTTTTTTTTTTTTTTTTTTTTTTTTTTTTTTTTTTTTTTGTGGTACCGGGGATTGAACTCAGGGGCACTCGACCACTGGGTTACATCCCCAGACCTTTTTTGTATTTTATTTAGAGACAGGGTCTCACTGAGTTGCTAAGTGCCTCGCCATTGGCTTTGAACTCGCGATCCTCCTGCCTCAGCCTCCCAAAGTGCTGGGATTACAGGCGTGCGCCACCGCGCCCGGCAACTTGAACACTTTTAAGAAAAAAAAATACTTATAAGATTTTACAAATTCCGTGGAGAAACTTAATAACTAAATTTATATGCATTTTTTTAAAAAAGGAAGTACTTAGGAACAAACCTAACAAGACATAAGCAAGCTCTTTTTTTTTTTGGTACCAGTGGTTGAACTCAGGGGCACTTGGCCATTGAGCCACATTCCCAGCCCTATTTTGTATTTTTATTATTAGAGATAGGGTCTCACTGAGTTGCTTAGTGCCTCACTTTTACTGAGGCTGGCTTTGAACTCGCAATCCTCCTGCCTCAGCCTCCTGAACCTCTGGGATTACAGGCATTCTCCACATCATCCAGCTAATAAGCACAAGCTCTTAATGAATAAAATGATAACATTATAATGAAGAATATAAAAGAAGACCAATAAATGGAAATATCCGGTATATTACTCAAATATATAAACTCTATGAGAGCAAGTTTTATTTATTTACTGTATTCCCAGTGTCCAGAACAGTGCTGGCAGATAGGAGGTGCTCAGTATGTTGAATGAATGAATATGCATGGATGGGAAGACAATATCGTATAGATGTCAATTGTTAACAAATTCATGTATAAGTCGAATGCAATATCAATATCAATAAAAACCTCAACAAGCTTTCTCATGGAACTAGACAAACATTCAACAATTCTTAAGAAAAAATAAGTATGTTTGAATGTTGAAGGCTCTTTTGAAAAAGAAGAATGAGAAAGGAGAATTTAGCTTACCAGAAATCAAAACATAGCGTGGGTTATCTTGCCCTTCCATGGGCGTACTGCCACGAGGGGCTGGTTTCTATGGAGAGACGCTGAGGATCTGTAACTGCTTGAAGAACCTGCCCCCTGGCTCTGTTGGGCTCCTCTCCTCCCACCTTTTCCGTGAGCACCACATCCCTAGTCCTGGCGCTGGGAAGCAGTGCGGACAGAACGTGGACTTCAAGATGTCAGCCTCAGTCCCTCAAGGCCATAGCTGGGCCCGACAGGTGAAAAAGGAGGCTGTGCTGCCTCCCACTTTGCAGTGCAGGACTGGCGCCAGTGCCAGCCGCAGGTGCAGGCCTTCAGGGATTGCATGAGTGAACAGCAGGCAAAGCGGCGGGAGGAGCTGCAGAGAAGGAAAGAGCAAGCTAGCACCCACCGCTGAGACCCCAAAGCACCTGTCCCCAGAGGATGGTCCTGCCGAAACCAGCACATAGATCATGGGAGGATGCCATCCTGAATAGTGGGAGTATGGGCCAGGAGGTGTCAAACTTGGAGATGGTCTTTTGGACTAGGATTGAGAGCCAGACACCGTAAGTTTGGACATGACTACCACACTGAGCTGCTATATTTTAATGGTCAGATCTCACACATTCTTACTCTTCTTGTTCCACCAATATTTGCCATGTATAACAAAGAGTGGGGTAAAGGAAGTTCCCCCACCCCACGTCCTGGGTTAGTGTACCAAATACTAAGATGATTACAGGGACGTTTTAATATTATAAGTAAATTCACAGCCTGAAGTTAAATTGGTTACATAATCAGGTTTTCATTTTTTCAGTCATGGGTTCAATAATATCAAGTATTTCTGAGGCATTGTGTTGGAATGTGACCTCTGCCTTCATGTTCCTTAGGGTCTAGTTTGAGTGATGGAAATAAAACAACACTGGAACTTAGCCTCCAAAAAAAAAAGAAATCAAAACAGATTAGAAGATTATAGAAACAACACTGATGAGGTATTGATGTAGAAATAGGTAAATTAGTAGATCGGTAGACTAGAATAATCTCAAGATAGCAGTTTAAGGTAGGTGACAAAAGTAGTGTCTTGAGTCAGCGGGAAAATGATGGATTATTCATTTAGAGGCATTGCAACAATTGATTTTCTGTTTGGGAAAAAAATTATCCCTATCTCATACTATTCACATACAAAAAATTCCAGACGGATTAGCAAACTGCATATAAAAAATTAAACTATTAAGATTTTGTAAGAATGTGCAGGAGAAGTTTCATGATTTTGAAGAAGGGAAGATAACCTTAAATAAGTACAAAAAGCAAAATCCACTAAGAAAAACATTAAAGTTTGACTATCTCAAAATTAACACACTGTTAAGATGGGTGCAGTGGTGCACACCTGTAATCCCTAGCGCTCGGGAGGCTGAGGCAGGAGGATTGCAAGTTCAAAACCAGCTTCAGCAATTTAGTGAGTCCCTAAGCAACTCTGTTTCTAAATAAGATACAAAAAAGGGCTGGGAATGTGGTTCAGTGGTTGAACCACTGAGTTCAATCCCTGGTACAAAAAAAAAAAAAAAAAAAAAAAAAAAAAAAAAATTGCACACTATAAAAAAAATGCAAAGTGATAAGGAAAATATTTGCAACATATATAACAACTAAAGTATTAGTGTTTATTCAGAATATAAGGTAACTTTTATAAATCCATAAAAAAGAGTGACAATCCAATAGAAAAATGGAAAAAACACAGGAAATTCCATAAGTTGTAATAAAAAAAAATAACACCCAAGCCAGGTACGGTGGGGCATGCCTATAATTTCAGCAACTTGGGAGGCTGAGACAAAAGGATCACAAGTTCAAGGCCAGCTTGGGCAACTTAGCAAGGCCCTGTCTTAAAAATGAAAAATAATAGAAGGGTTGGGGATGTAGCTCAGAGGTTAAGCAGTGGCCTTACTACCAAAACAACACCATCCCCCCCAAAAAAAACCCCAAAATAAAACATAAAAGAAAACCACTCAGATACAACCTCATTTTTAAATCAAAGAAATAAAAATAAGAATTGAGCAAATTCTGTGATACCTTTTTCTTCTTCTTTTTTTTTGGTACCGAGAATTGAGCTCAGGCACTCAACCACTGAGCCACATTCCCTAGCCCTATTTTGTATTTTATTTAGAGACAGGGTCTCACTGAATTGCTTAGCAACTTGCTTTTTTGCTGAGACTGGCTTTGAACTCCTTCTGCCTCAGCCTCCCAAGCCACTGGGATTACAATTGTGTGCCATTGAACCTGGCTGATATCTTTCTTTGCCTGTGGGATTTTTACAAAGTTTGGAGGGCAGTTTGACAATATCTAGCTACTCAAATTTTAAATGCACAAAACCTGTGGCCTACTTTCTAATTTTTACCCTGGAGAGCATTCATGTGTGTGTATGTGCAAGGAGGCTTCCAGCTTTTAGTAGTTAAAAAAAAAAAAAAAAGAAAGAAAGAAAAAAGAAAAGAAAAATGTCAACTTTCATTAAGAGATGGATGATGACTTAATGGAGGGAGAGCCCAACTAAAGAACATTATATAACTGTTAAAAAGTGAGATTGTTCTTTAAGTAGTTCACCAAACATCTGCAAGAAGTATTGTTGAGTGAAAGAAACACGTGGCAGAACAATACACACAAGGTGATGCAATTCATGGAAAACTAAATGAAGCAGAATATTTCCCATAGGTCCAGACATATGAATGAATAGAAAGCAAAAGGTTTGGGAGGACAAACCCCAAATGACAACAGTGTTTATGTCTAAAGAGGGGAGGAGGGGATTGGAATTGGGGATGATGTAATAACCTAACTTAAAGGGAGCTTTAATCTAATCTGTAATTTTACATTTTGTTCAATATTCATTGTGTGTAGAACTCAAAATTAGGGGCTGGGGTTGTGGCTCAAGCGGTAGAGTGTTCGCCTAGCATGTGCGCGGCCTGGGTTCGATCCTCAGCATCCATGTAAAAATAAATACATTGTGTACAACTAAAACAAATATAATATATATATATATATATATATATATATATATATATATATTGGTACTGGGGATTGAACTCAGGGGCACTCGACCACTGGGTCACATCCCCAGCCCTTATTTGTATTTTATTTAGAGACAGGGTCTCACTGAGTTACTAAGTGCCTCGCCATTGCTGAGGCTGGCTTTGAACTTGCCATCCTCCTGCCTCAGCCTCCCAAAGTGCCGGGATTACAGGCGTGCGCCACCGCTCCTGGCCATAAATAAATATTTTAAAAAAGAACTCAAAATTAACTTTAAAAAGATTTTAAAGAGATGGGGCTGGGATTGTGGCTCAGCGGTAGAGTGCTCGCCTAGCACGTGGGCGGCCCGGGTTCGATCCTCAGCACCACGTACAAATAAAACTCATTGAATAAAACGCATTGTGTACAACTAAAGCAAATAAATAAAAATAAAAAGATTTTAAAGAGAGACCAGCAATTGGGGTGTCTAAGTAGTCACTGTTCTGCCTCATCCTCAGCTTCCACAGCCTTCTTCTCTCCAACCACTTGCAGGCCGCCCCCCCCCCCCCACATATACACACACAGGAAATCTGGCATAATCTTAACTGAATTTTTTCGTAAACAGCATTAAGAAAGAACGAGCTATTTTTGCAAGCAGTAGCCTAGAGGGCCCGTTATCCCACTGGCAGTTGGGCTAACCCCTGGGTGGAGGGTTTGGGAAAGCTGAGTGGGGAGCAGGGAAGACAGAGTGTGCTCCCTCCAGTGACTCAAGTCTTAAGATGTGGTGGGCGGTTCCAGCAGTGCCCACCAGCTGCCACCCTCAAGGTGGGGAGCTGGAGTGTGACTGATGGCACAAGGCTTGCTTGGGACCTCTTCCCAGGGAGCAATATTTTCTGGTTACTCTTTTTTTTTTTTTTTTTAATGGATACGATACCTTTATTTTATTTATTTATTTTTTATGTGGTGCTGAGGCCCGAACAAGCCACAACCTCAGCCCCTCCTGGTTTCTCTTCATGCTGAGAAGTCTTTGAGTCTCAAACACACCTGGGCCCTTGGTAAGGGATCAACAGAGGTACCAACAAGGGAGGCTGCTGGCCTTGCAGGGACCACAGTTGGGTCATTATTGACTGGTTGGAAACATTTTTAAGTCTCAGAGCATCTCCAGTCCCTGCCTTTGTGGCTCCCTAGGTCCTTCAGGATATTAACTTCTCAGTAGGTTGTAAAGTGTGTTGGGTCCTAGGCCCCTGCCTGCCTCCCCAGCCTCATCCTGCCTGTTCCTTGCCCTTGCAATAGAACAGTCTGAATGAAGCCCTCTTGTGTCAAGGCCTTTGCTGTATAATTCTCTGGACCCAGAATGCCCTTCTCAACCTGGGTCAACTTTGAAACAGTCTTAAGCAGCAACTCTTCGAGGAAGCCTTCCTTGGTCTCCCCAGTTGGTCAAAGTGAATTTTGTTGTTTTTTGTTTGTTGTAGTGTTGGGAATTGAATCCAGGGGTGCTGTAACACTGAGCTACATCCTCAGCCCTGTGTGTATGTGTGTGCATGTGTGTATATATACATATATTTAATTTTGAGACAGGCTCTCACTAAGTTACCCAGGCTAGCCTTGAACTTGTGATCCTCCTGCCTCAGCCTCCTGAGTAGCTGGGATTACAGGCCACCATGCTGGCTGAACTGGGTGCTTTGACATTTCTTAAGGACCTTGCACAAGCTCATGGTGTGCCATTTGTTTGCCATTCTGTTTCTCCCTGTGAGTTCCTTGTTCAAGATGTTGTGTTCTCTAACTTCTCATCCATGAAAATATATTACTTGTAGCCAGGCATGGTGGCCCACACCTATGATCTCAGCAGCTCCAGAGGCTGAGACAGGAAGATCTCGAGTTCAAAGCCAGCCTCAGCAATTTAGCAAGGCCCTAAGCAACTCAGCAACTTAGTGAGACCCTGTCTCTAAATAAAATATGAAAAAGGATTGAAGATGTGGTTCAGTGGATAAGGATCCCTGGGTTCAATCCCTGGCACCAAAAAGAAAAAAGGAAAAGAAAATATGTTACCTGTAGGCATAAAAAAAAGTATTTCCAAAGTATGATTGAATTGTAGAACCTGATTCACAAAGAACCACTTGACCAATTACATTAAAAAAAAAAAAAATCACTGGCAAAGCAAGTCTGAAAAATTGGCCTCCTTTCTCATAAGCCTTGGGCTCAGTCTCTGAGCAGGTGACTGAATTTCTGGGCACTTAGGGAAGATGTTCTGGGTTTGTTGTTGTCCCTTGTTCCTTGTTCAAGATGCTGTCCAGTCCTAGAAGAAAAGAATAAGCAGCAGGAAAGTGGCTGAAAATAAGAGGTGTGGACAGATCAAAACAGGACCTGGGGGCCTTGGTTGTTGGAAGGAGCTCAGCCTGAGAAAGGCTCAGGAGGTGGACAGATAGAAGTTACAGGTACTGTTACTATAGCCTGAGAATGGCAGCCCCTCTGCCAGATTTCTTAAGGGAGAAATTCCCCCATCTTCTATTTCAGAATGATCTTGAGTCATTAACCCAGTTTCTCCCAACTGCACTGATCTTGTCCCAGAGAGGCTCTGGCTGTGTCATCCAACTGACCCACTAACCACAATTAGATTGTTCTTTCCTAGTTCTTGAAATCCAGGAGCAGATGGCCAGGGTGTTGGAGACAGCCCCTTACCATAAGCCAAGAAGAAAGGGGAGGGAAAAGGGATAGAGGAAGTTAACTTGGTTCTGAGCCTGTAGCCCCCAGAGTCCTTCTGGTGAAACACAACGGTCTCTAGTCAGACTTCCTGTCCCCTTGGCCCAAGAACTAGGGGCTGCCTCCAAGGCTGCCCACAGGCCAGGTGACTGTTGGGATGGGAGTGGCCCCCTGAGGCTGATTTGGTCAGCATCCTTCCAGGTTTCCCCTTCATCCTCCCTTGGGGCCACTGCATCCTCTATAATCCCTTAGGCTGTTGTTCTTGACTTTTGTTTCTTTCAAAGGAATCCTGGATACTGTTTAACCAGAATTTTGGAGGGCTTAGTTGTCAGTTACCCTCTGGGACAGCTGTGGTATATGTGGCATGCCTTTAGGGAGCTGAGAAGCCTTGGGATGAGGGTGCTAAGTTCAAGAACTGGGACAGCCCAGCATCATGGCCTACACCTGTATTCCCAGCTGCTAGGGAGGCTGAGGCAGAAGAACCACAAGTTCAAAGCCAGTCTGGGAAACTTAGCAAGGGCCTATCTTTTAAAAAACTATTATTTAAAAAAAATATACATATATTTAGTTGCACCCATCTATATATATATATATATATATATATATATATACACATATATATTTAGTTGTTGATGGACCTTTATTTAATTTATTTATTTATATGCGGTGCTAAGAATTGAACTCACACATGGTAGGCAAGCACTCTACCACTTAGCCACAACGTCAGCCCAAGAGCCTATCCTAAAATAAAAAATAAAATAAAAGAGGGCTGAGGGTGTAGCTCAGTGATAGAGTGCTTGCCTAACATGTATGAGGCTCTGGGTTTCACTTCCGACACTACAGGGCGAAAAAATCTGGGAGCAACTCTGGTCCCTTCTTTTGCCATTCTCCCCCATTTCAAGGGCCTCTGTGCACCAACCCCAGTGGGGGAGGAGAGAGTTCAGTCTCTTGGGATAGACCTCCCTAAGCCCTGCCCCGCCTCCAGCTTAGAGAACATAAAGGCCAAGGTTCAGTGAGAGGAGTTACCAATGTCAGTTCAGCTGTGGAGTTGAGGTCCTTGGGGGCTGGTGACTGCAGCTGGCAAGGGGGTGAGGCGCTGTGGACCCTCTCTCAAGGAGGCCTGGCTTTGCCCATACCAGGCCCATTGAGGTGGGGCTGGAGTGTGAAGGTGAGGTGAGGGGCCTGGGAGGGGATGTGGGGATCTTACTGGATTGGGGGTCTCATTGCAGAGATGAAGCTGCTCCTGGCCCTAGCAGGGCTCCTGGCCACTCTGTCCATGCCCCAAGCCTATGACAATGCCACTTCAGGTAACAGTTCAAAAAGAAGGGTAAGGTTTGCCAGGGGTGAGTCCCAGGGACTCCTTTTTCTCAGTACAGGCCTCCTAGGTTCTGAGGCCTGATGGGACCTTTGGGCCCATTCCTGACTTTGTGATCCTTGCTCTGGTCAGTCCTCCTGGGAGAGGTGGAGACCTCAGTGGTGCTGACCTGCATGGAGGAGGCCAAGCAGCTTGTGGACAAAGCCTACAAGGAACGTCGGGAAAGGTGGGGGTGTGGGGCACTGCTAAGCTCTGAGCAAAGCTGTTCCAGGCCTTTCAGAGAAGGAGTGGGCAGCAGGGAGTTTGTGCAGGGAGGTGACGAGGGGAGCTGGGCTGTCTGTCCTTTTGTCTCTAGGTGCAAGAACATCTTCAAAGCACCTTTCCTATAGACTTATTACTGTCTTGACACCCACATCCATATCATTTTTATATAAAGAAACCTCTTTCCGTTTGCATGTCTATCTACATTGTCCTGCCTATCCACCCCTGGGCAATGGCTCTGCTGAGTGTCTCTGTACCCCTTCTTTGGTCCCTCCTTTCCCATGCAGCATCAAGCAGAGGCTTCGCAGTGGCTCTGCCAGCCCCATGGAACTCTTATCCTACTTCAAGCAGCCAGTAGCAGGCACCAGGACTGCTGTGAGGGCTGCAGACTATCTGCACGTGGCTCTAGACCTGTTGAAGAGGAAGCTTCAGCCCCTGTGGCCAGGGCCTTTCAATGTCACTGGTACTGCAACTTCTCCCACCTCCACTAGGGATCTCTCCTAGTAACCCTGGCCAGGTCCCTGTGATCCCCACAACTCCTCCCTCTAAGGAGTCTCAGAGGCGCCCTAGCATCTCCTTCACCTCTCAGCCTGTGCACCACTGGGGTATCCAGGGCTCTGCTGCCTCAGAAGAGGAAGTGGGGGCTTGGTTCCCACATCCTGCTTCTCCCTTGCAGATGTGCTGACACCTGCTCAACTGAATCTGCTGTCCAAGTCAAGTGGCTGTGCCTACCAGGACGTAAGGGTGACTTGCCCTGAGCGGGACACATATCGCACCATCACCGGGCAGTGCAACAACAGGTACAGCCCCAGGGCGGGGACTTGGGGAGGGTTGGGTCAGGCCAGCGGAGCCACTTTGCTTTAGCGACCCTGCGCTTTTCTGCAGACGCAGCCCCACGCTTGGGGCTTCTAACCGCGCCTTTGCGCGCTGGCTGCCAGCAGAGTATGAGGACGGCTTCTCGCTGCCCTTCGGCTGGACTCCAGGGGTCAAGCGCAATGGCTTCTCCGTGCCCCTGGTGAGCGCCTGGTGGGCAGAGGGGGAGGCCCAGCCTGGTGCGGCGCCCCCTAACGCCTGGGTGTCCCGCAGGCACGGGAGGTCTCCAACGCCATCGTGCGCTTCCCCACGGAGCAGCTGACCCGGGACCAGCAGCGGTCGCTCATGTTCATGCAGTGGGGCCAGTTTCTGGACCACGACCTTGACTTCACCCGGAGCCTGCAGCAAGGGCCTCCTTCCTTACTGGCCTCAACTGTGAGACCAGCTGCCTGCAGCAGCCACCCTGCTTCCCGCTCAAGGTGCTGCCTTCCTCCCACCCACTGTTGGCTGTGGGTAGAGAGGGGACAATGCTCTCGGAGGCGGCCACCCTCCGTGTCCAGCTTTCTTTTCCCAGCCCCTGAGGAAGGCTGGTGCTGCTTCCTTGTGTGGTCCAAAGCCTGTGCCTTTCCTGGCTCTGACAAGTCCGCTCCTTAGAACCAACTGTCAGCCAAGGCATCTCCTTTGTTTACTGACTCCCCCAGGCCAAGGGAGAGAGCAGTGGTTCTGCTTTGGCTGAGAGAACTTCTGTTGGTGTAATTATTGCTCATTTGTGAGGCTGGAAAAGAGTTCTGGGAGGAAGACCTCCCAGCATAGATTCCCTGAGCACAGTCTTGTTTTTCCCCCCTCCCCCTAGGCCTTTCCCCATCCCTACATCACAAAGAGCAGAGAGCCTGGGGGGGTGGGGGCGGAGCATCGCCCAGAGAAGGCCCACTGAGTCACTCGTTGAATAGGAGGCAAGAGGAGAGAAAGGAGACAGTCTGAAAAGGGAGGGAGGGAGGGAGGGAGGGAGGGAGGGAGGGAGAGGGACAGGGCCAGAGCGACAGACAGGAAAGGGACAAGGAAAAGGTAGAGTAGGGGAAAGGAAAGAAAAGAGGAGACAGAGTAAGAGTGTAGGGACCAAGTGCAGAGAAGAGGGGAGGGAGGAGAGAGAGGAGATTTAGTGAGGAGGGAGTCAGAGGACTGGCACTGCCTACCCCTGGGGGTGTCCCACGTTCCCCAGTTCCGTGTTCTGAACCACTCCTGAACCTCAGAGGCACTCTGCTGGTGAAATCTCAGATTGATCGTGAGGGGAGCCTTGAGAGATCCACCTGAAGATTCAGGGGGCCAGATGTCCAAATGTCAGTTACTCTGGCACTGTTCCTCATGGACCCACCTAGCCTCTCGGTGCTGTAGATTCCACCTAACGACCCCCGCATCAAGAACCAGCGCGACTGCATCCCTTTCTTCCGATCCTGCCCAGCCTGTCCTGGGGGCAACATCACCATCCGCAACCAGATCAATGCGCTTACCTCCTTTGTGGACGCCAGCATGGTGTACGGCAGCGAGGACCCCTTGGCCATGAAGCTGCGCAACCGGACCAACCAGCTGGGGCTGCTGGCCGTCAACACCCGCTTCCAAGACAATGGCAGGGCCCTGCTGCCCTTCGACAACCTGCATGACGACCCCTGTCTCCTCACCAACCGCTCTGTGCGCATCCCCTGCTTCCTGGCAGGTCAGCTCTGGGGTGGCATAAGAGGTGTTCCCTGCAGAACTACAGTGAGCTTGTTTGTGAGCAGTGGATGGGTCTGTAGGGAGAAACACTGTCTTCACCAACTTCAGGGTTATTAGTCTAGTTGCCTTGGTTACAAGTTGGATGGACACACAGGGATGGATGTCCAAGGAGCCTCTATCACTTTCTTTGTTTCTCTTTTCCCCTCTGGACTCTGGAACAGAGGAAAGTTAATTCCCTTCAGGACAGAGAGCAAAGTGGTGACCACACCCTGTCCAATATGAAGCTAGTAGCCACATTTGTCTGTTTTACTTATTTTAAATTCAATGAAATAAAAAAAGAAATAGCTTCTTGGCTGTACTAGCCACATATCAAGTGCTCATGGGCTAGTGGCTTCCCTAACTGGGCAGCATAGAGGTGGATGATTTTCATCATCTCAGAAAGTTCTAGTGGAGAGTGCTACTGCCCACCTTGATTACCTACCTATAATTAGAGAAGGTAAGATTTCAACTTTAAACACCTGAGGATTTGCAGGTAGGGTTGGGACAGTGATGGTAGTCATGCCCTGAAATTTTCCCGTGGTGTGTGTGTGTGTGTGTGTGTGGTTGTAGGTGGACGCAATATCTTTATTTTATTTATTTATTTTTATGTGGTGCTGAGGATCGAACCCAGTGCTTCATGCATGCCAGGCAAGTGCTCTACCACTGAGCTACAACTCCAGCCCCAGTGTTTTGTGTTTTTTTTAAAATATTTTTTTTAGTTGTAGGTGGATACAATACCTTTATTTATATTCATTTATTTTTATGTGGTGCTGAGGATCAAACCCAGTGCCATGCACATGTTAGGCGAGTGCTCTACTGCTGAGCCACAACCCCAGCCCCATCCAGTGTGTTTTAATGAAAATCTGGTGGGTTGAGGGCCCTTTCCTCCCACTGCTTCACCCTTCTCCTGGTAGTTCCTGGTGGTCTTTTCCTGGGCCCCTAAGAATCAAGGTCAGTGCCCATGTGGTCTTTCTCCTGAGGAAGGAGCCACCTTCCTCTGGGCTAGTGAGGCAAGAGCAATGGTCCTCAGAGATGACAAGCTGTATGTCCCAGTCCTGTATCACCATGACCTCTAACTGCTCCTGAGATGGAGAAACTGCTCTCAGAGAATGTTCTTTCCTCCTAGAATTTCCTTTCTAGACTTGGCAAGGGCAGAAGCCTGTGTCCTGCTGAAATGGCCCTGACCTTAGTCCTCCAGAGAAAGGTTTGGGGCAGACTAGTGGAATCAGGGGGTCTTGCTTAGTTTTCTTGAACAGAATCCTAGGCTACACCAGTCTACATTCTGCCCATCCTGTGCCCTAGCCCACCCTGAAGCAGGCTGCAAAATTGGCATGTTGCAGGGTGATGCTGTCAACTCTGTTCAAATGGTAGTGGCTTTGTGAGGTTCTGTGTTCAGGAGGATTCTGAGGTTGCATCCAATGTTAGTAAGAGTGCTGTAATCATTAGTGGTGTCTGAAACAGGCACAGAAACAGTTTGTGCCAACATACAAGTTACTTTTTTGACTTTCCCTGAATCAAGAGAATCAGCTACCTTACACTTGGTACCAGGCATGGTGCTACACCCCAGGGGTCAATGGGAGGAGGATGAGATGCAAAGAGGTACAAGCCTTGGGCCCAGTCTTGGAGAAGCTCCCAGTTTCAGCTACAAGGAGGGTAGTCATGTGTTGGATCTGCGGTCTTACTAAATAAGCATCTCTGGCCAGCAGTGTCCCTAAACAGAAGAAGCTATTATGGTGGACAAGGGTATCAGGGGAGGACCCATATAGGAGTATAAACTGAGCCCTGTGGGAAGAGATTGGTGGAGAGGAAGGTGAGTAGGAAACAGGAAGTTTCAGTGGAGCAAATCTTTTCTGGGGTGAAGGTCTCCGGAATGACAGTGGCTTTTGCCTCCCTAAGGGGACACCCGCTCCAGTGAAATGCCTGAGCTCACCTCCATGCACACCCTCTTTGTTCGAGAGCACAACCGGCTGGCCACACAGCTCAAGGGCCTCAATCCCAGGTGGGATGGAGAGAGACTCTACCAGGAAGCCCGGAAAATCGTGGGGGCCATGGTCCAGGTAGGCTGTCCTGAGTGCCACACAGACTTGGGATCCAGGTGTACTTCTGTGACAGCCTAGCTATGTGATCTTGGGCAAGTTGCTAACTCTCCTGAGCCTTAGGTTCTTCATCCATAATGCCATAAGGATTAACAGACTTACCTGCAAATACCTGGCAGATGTGAAGTGCTTGGCAAAGACTACTTCCCTTCCCCTGCTTCCTGTCTGGCTTTGCTCTTTACTGTGGGCCTGGGAATGGTGTTGGAAGAGTCCACCAGGGGGTCTCTGACGCACAGCAGTAGTTCAGTGGACATTTCTCTCTTTCTCTGTTTCATTGTCACTCTTGGCTCCTTTATCTACTCTCCTCTCCTTTTTGGCCATTGTCACCCACCCAAATTCCTTGGCCCCGTTTATCCCTGGTGCAGTGTTCCTGCTTCTCTCTCCAACTTTTGATGCTCCAGTGTCCATCCCCTTTTCTTCCCAAGAAGCATGTACATGCTTTTGAGCAAGCATGCATGCGTGTACACACACACACACACACACACACACACGCACACAAACACACTTTTGGATTCTAGATAGGGAGAGCATTGCAGATGCTGAGGGTGGGTATTCAATTTGCACTAAGAACACACTTGAGATTCATGTCAGCTTTGGAGGAAATTCTAGAGTCTAGAGTCTAAAGTGAGATTATTCCACACGTTCTCTTTTCACTGGGGGAAATTCTAGAGAAGCCTTAATTTCTTTCTACCTCTCTTCTTTCCACAAACCTATATACTGAGCCCTACTGTGGGCCAAACATTTGCTGGCACTATAAGTAATTTTAATTTCCCTGTCTTTCAAGGAATTTATGAGATAACAGGAGAAATGAGACATTACTAACACAAGGGCAAGGGAGTTAACACAATGACTAACAAATTCTTTGTTATTTAATCCTCTAAAACAGAGGATATAATTATCCTATATAATTATCTCTAATTTACATTTGAGGTTCAGAAAGGTAAATAAGTAGCCCAAGGTCACAGAACCAGCAAACAGCAGAGCTCTGCTTATGCTCCTTAGTGCCACTTGAGGTGTTGCATGTGTGCAGCCTTCTTCTCTAATCCCCTGTCCCCACCTGGACTTGCCCTGAATCATGTTCATTATCCAGTACTGTGGGATTCAGTTCATCGACCATAGATGGATGGGAGCATTCACCCAAGCCTGACGCAGGAGGACACTGCAGTGAGGAGTGAGTGGAGAGACATTCCAAGTGACCTTTTTTTTAGATCATCACTTACCGAGATTACCTGCCCCTGGTGCTGGGGCCAGCAGCCATGAGGAAGTACCTACCCAAGTATCGCTGCTACAACGACTCGGTGGACCCGCGCATCGCCAACGTCTTCACCAATGCCTTCCGCTATGGCCACACACTCATCCAACCCTTCATGTTCCGCCTGGACAGTCAGTACCGGCCCATGGAGCCCAACCCCCGCGTCCCACTCAGCAGGGTCTTTTTTGCCACTTGGAGGGTGGCGCTGGAAGGTGAGTGGAACCTGGGCCAGCAGAGAGGGGGCTGGCAGCTGAGAGTGGGAGGGGGTGGGCTTGGCTGCAGGGAGCTAGGGCAAGGGGAGCTCTTTCTTTCCTTCTTTGGGGATCTAGTAGAGCACCTGACTCTACTTCCAGATCTGAGAATAAAGAGTGAGGATGGAGGTGGTTCTCAGACAGAGCTGGCTCCTTTCTATATGTTGGGACTGTCTATGACTCAGGAGGCTGGGGTCTGGATGCATCCCAAACTTGCAAGCCTGAATGACATCATCCCCTGAGCCATATATGTCCCTGGGGTCATGTAGTGCCCAGCGAGAACCTGCCCATTGGGGCCACCTTGGCACCAAGTGTTGCCTGTGCCTGGCCTTCTTCTCCAACCCCCTAACCCCATCTGGGCTTGCTCTGGCTCCAGTCTAATCTTTGATACTGAGCGGACCCTTGTCCCCCAACCTTGCTCCTTTTGCCTTCAGGTGGCATTGACCCCATCATCCGGGGCCTCATGGCCACCCCTGCCAAGTTGAATCGCCAGAACCAAATTGTGGTGGATGAAATCCGGGAACGATTGTTTGAGCAGGTCATGAGGATCGGGCTGGACCTGCCCGCTCTGAACATGCAGCGCAGCAGGGACCATGGCCTCCCAGGTGAGGGGCTGCAGGAGTCTCCCCAACTCCCCACAGCCCCCATACTACCACCCAGGGATCCCATAGCTCTCCTTCCCATTCAGGGACCTGCCCTTTCCATGCCCTGAGCTGCCCAAAGCTTCCCCCATCCCAGCACTTTGTCCTCAGAAAGTCATCTGAGGTCAGATGCCTTCCTTTCCCCGGACCCCTCTGATCAAACTCCAGCTTCTCCCAGGATCCTTTGCATGCTCCAACCTGCTGGAGCAGTGGCAGCAACAGTAACCCACAGTGTGAAAACCTGTCTCCACCATCATTTCGTTTTGACCTTTTGTTCATGAACTCAGGGGAAGAGATTGTCACTTCCACTTGACTGATGAGGAAACTGAGGCATAGAGACATTCAGAATCTGGCTAGTTCTCTAGCCAAACCAGTGACAGATCACGAACTTGGACCCAGATCAGCCTGACCCTAAAGACTGTGCACGGGTTATGGGTGGCCGGTGTGGCTGAGCCTTTGAGTCTCCCTCTACCCATCATGGGTCAGAGATAGACACAGTGGGTTGCTCCAGGGGACAATGAGATGCCCCCTGTTCTTGGACCTGGCAGGAGTTATGGAAGTTGAGAGTTTGCCTTAGAGCAAAGGAGAGACAGTGAAGGTCTGGGGAGGCCTAGCTGTCCCTCTTGGCCTAAGTCAAGGGGTCAGTGTTCCCTCTGTCTGTGGCCTTGGTGTGTTGAGAAGGTAGGTTTTCTGGGATGATGGCATACATCTGAATCTTCTCTGCTGTCCCAGTGCCCTCCCCACCTTGTAGCAGGGGGGGACCTACCCATAGCCCACTGTCCCCTCTCCCATGCAGGGTATAATGCCTGGAGGCGCTTCTGTGGGCTCCCGCAGCCCAGCACAGTGGGTGAGCTGGGCACCGTGATGAAGAACCTGGACCTGGCAAGGAAGCTGATGGCACAGTATGGCACGCCCAATAACATCGACATCTGGATGGGTGGTGTGGCTGAGCCCCTGGAGCCCAACGGCCGCGTGGGCCCACTCCTCGCCTGCCTCATTGGCACCCAGTTCAGGAAGCTCCGGGATGGAGATCGGTGAGGAGGTGTTGCAGCAGCTCAGGCTGCCTGGGTGGCCATGGGCCTATCTTTGAACCTCTCAGGGGCCCCAATTTCCTCCTGTCGAGTCAAGGGCTGCAAAGAGTTGTTGATTTCCCTCTGTGTCCCAGGGAGCCTGCAGGTCATTTTTAATGTACCCTGACCCTGTAGGGGTTCAGCAAGGAGGAAACTGGAGTCCTGATTTCAAAGGAAGGAAGACAGAAAAAGTGCCATTCTTACTACTTCTTTCTCTGTACAACTATGGAGATGTCAATCACCATTGAATAGTCCCAACATAGCTTTCCCATGGCTTCCCTTTGTGTCATTTCATTGTAGTCCTGTCACCTTCATGTCCAGTTCTTACCTGGTCCATATTGCACCTTTGGGAATATTAGAAAAGGTGTCCCCATTCTCCCTCACTCCTGTGGATGCAGCCTTGGGCACAGGACTTCATGCGGGAGGGTGGGCTCTGCTCCCCTCCGTTCTAGCATGAATGGTGTCCTGGAGGTTGCTGGGCTGGGGCAGAGCAGGCAACCAGGCAGCTGGGCTTTACTCTGTTTTGTGAGTGGGAGACCCCTAGTTAGAAAATCCCTGTACTTCTCAAGGCCTGGAGCTGTCCTGAGCCTCAGGACGGAGTCTTGCATCCAGGGAGCCTTCAAGCAAGGTGACACCCTTCCAGTCCAGAATGTGCCAGTCTTAGGCACAATGTCTATGGATGCCCCCATGTAGGTTTTGGTGGGAGAACAAGAATGTGTTCAGCCCGAGGCAACGTCAGGCCCTGGCCAAGATCTCCTTGCCCCGCATCATCTGTGACAACACAGGCATCACCACTGTGTCCAAGAACAATATCTTCATGTCCAACTCATTCCCCCGGGACTTTGTCAACTGCAGTTCTCTCCCTGCGTTGGACCTGACTTCCTGGAGGGAGGCCTAGAGCTAGGTAAGAGCCTGCTTCAGTGAGGGGTAACCTGGGCTGGCTGATGGGAACTCCCTTCCCTAGGTGAGCCCAACCATGTTCTGGGTGCCAGTTGAGAAAATGACTGGACATTCACTCGTGCGTGTTTGTGTGTGTACATGTGTGCAATGAACATGAATAGACATTTCATATATTTGTGTTGTCTGTGAACATGGGTAGTGTTTTATGTGTATCATTCATGTGAGTGTGCTTGCTGCTTATGAGAGTATAAGGTCTATGGAAGAAGCCCAGGCGCCAAGCCCCCTGGATTCAAATCCTGGTTCTGCAGCTTGCTAGCTTTGTGACCTTGGGCAAACCGCTCAATCTCCTTAAGCCTGAGTCTTCTTCCTTGTAAATGACAACTCTGTAGGGAGCCTGTTTGCATCCTCTAATTTTTTGTTTGTTTGTTTGTTCTAATTGGTTACACATGATAGCAGAATGCTCTTTGATTAATTGTACACAAATGGAGCACAATTTTTCACTTCTCTGGTTGTACAAGAAGTATGGTCACACCATTCTTGCAATCATACATGTAGCTAGGGTAATGGTATCTGTCTCATTCCACCATCTTTACTACCCCTATTCCCCCTCTCCCCTTTTGCCCAATCCAAAGTTCCTCCACTCATCCCGTGCTCCCTCCCCCGTTATGGATTAGCATCCACTTATCAGAGAAAACATTCAGCCTTTGGTTTTTGGGGATTGGATTACTTCATTGAGCATGATATTCTCTAACTATCCATTTACCGCAGATGTTCTAATTCTTCATTCATTAAGCACTTACTAAATGTCAAGCACTGTATTAGGCATGAGAAACAGAGCAAGAAAGGCAGACAGACACCGTCTTAGCCCTCAAGAAGTTTTGTCCTGCATAGCAGAGGTGAACCAGCATCCTCTGGAGGACCAAGCCTTTAACAGTTGAGTGATGGCTCAGGCCAGCTAGGATCAGTTCATAGCTCTCCTTTTTCTACCTTACTCTGTTCTCTTGCTTATTCACAGGAAGCTGCCTGGAAAGGAAGGAGAGGCTGTTGACCTTTCTGTACCATTTGTTTGTACCTGATGTTTTATAATAATAAACTGTCACTCCTGGTAATCTCCCCTCTGTCTGTGTCTGGGAAGGGGCTGGAGCCCTAGCAGGAGGCCCACTCTGGGTCTTAAACTGGAGCCAGTGTGGTTGGTGCCTCGGGGTCTGGTGTTTCTGAACAGGTGGGAGGGCATTGGGGAGTCCTCTGGCTGATCCATACATGGAGGGCAGTCAGTTCTTAGAAGTCTTGGGGCCAGGCCAGGCTGAGCAGATCCTTGTCCCTCACCTTCCACTCCTGCCACCCTGTGGAACAGGAACATAGCCACCAAGCCCTGATGTTCATTCACTGTTCTGGCCAATGTTTGCTATATATATGCTCAGACTGTGTCAGGTGCTGGGAAACAGAGGGGACAACACCCTGTCCTGTGGGGGAGAAGGAGCAGTGATCTGGTAGGAAGACCCTCCCCAGATGACAGGGCACTCTGGGTCCTGCACCCTACAGCCTGGAACAGTGGTTCAGAGGCCATTGAGATGGTGAAGTCCTCATTCCAGATTTCAAGTCACCAAGCCCCTAGATCAAGGACAGCAGATGACTGGGTCTGGAGGACCTGTAGGGAAATCCAGGCTTGGTTTCCCTTCCTGTTTTGTCCCTGGAACACTAACCCTGCACAGTCCCACCCTGAGGCCTTCTCCTGCTACTCCATGGCCATTGCTTCGTGTCCCCAGGAGCCCTCTGCTGACCCCCCCCTTCTTTGAGAGTTCTTGGAACTCCCCACTCAACCACTCCTCTCACCCCATACACCCACGCACAAGACAGCCTACGGCCAGGTGCCTCTGGACTATAAGCATCTAGTTACTTATCTGGCAGTGTTCCAAGCCTGCCTTCAGAAAGGAGCAGTGCCATTGCCAGAGCCTTTCATCCACTATCAGATGTTTATTGAGCACTTAGTGAGCTGAATACCATGCTGAGTACCTTGGGCTCAATGTGGAAGCAGGAGGAAGTCTGTAGCTTGGGAAGTTCACAATCTAGACTGGAAGGAAGGAGGAAGAATCAGGGTCCAAGGCCCCAGCCCCAGCAATGACTGTTCAGGGGAGAGGATGGGTGACATCAGGCAAGCTGGACGGCAGGCCATCTTGGGGGTCTGAGTCTTGACAGAAAGACGATTGCCTGGAGCTGAGGGAATGGGCAAGGAAGTGGTGGGAGCCAAGTGGATGGGCTTGGAAGGCTGAGGTGGAGCCCTTGGGCTTGAGTGAGCAATTCATCTGTCAGAGTGCAAGAGAGGTCTGGCTGCAAGAGAGGGCAAGGACTGGGGTGTGGAGTTCTAAGGGATGAGGACATTGAACTGGCTTGAAATGGCAACATGGACCAACAGAAACTCTACTGTGGGATGCGGGAGGCCATGGACTTAGGGTACCTAATTCTCCACTGAGGCCCAGGGTGAGAGGTCGAGCATATCAATGGCTGAGCAGTTTACAAAGTCTTGGGGGTAGCTGTTGGCCTGGAATGGGTTCAGTGGGACTGTGGTGATGTGAGTGTTGTCACAAACAAGGCGTGAGAAGGACATTTTTCGCAGAGAGTCTTGCTGCTTCTCTGTGAAGACCCCAGGGCTTTCCCACCAGAACCTGCAGAAACAGAAGCAGCGTCACTCCATACTGTCCAGCTGCTGGCTTCTCCCCGCTCTCCCAAAGGAAGTCACTGGGCACATGAAAAGCTCCACCTGTGCTGGAGCTGGAGTTAGTCCTCCCACAGGACAGTGCCCAGCCACCTCAGAGAAGGGCTCTGTCTAGCCCTCCTGGGTGCGGGTTTCACTTGCCTGTCTCCATCGCGGATCCGCTGGAACTGCTGGCCCAGGAGGCAGGCCAGGAGAGGCCCCACTCGGCCTCTTTCTACCAGGGGCTCAGCAATGGCCCCTATCCAGATGTCAGTGTTGTCAGGGGTCTTGTAGAGATCCAGTAGCTTGCTGGCCAACCTCTTGTTCCTCAGCACAGCACTCAGCTCCTCTAGCGTCTGTGGCTGTGAGAGGTCACAATAGCCTCTCCAGGAGTTGTACCCTGGGGTGGAGAGGCTGAGGCTGTTTCATCCCAGGGACTTCCTGCTCATGGCTCCCCTTGGGGACAGACCCACTCCATCTTTGTCAGCCCCCAAAGTCTAGACTCACAGTCTTTGGGACAGGGGAAGTGGTGAGCTGTGGTTTTCTGTGTGTGGCACTGCAGTTGGGGGGGGGTAATTAGCAGCTTCCCTGGTGATTGCTAGGGTCCAGGCCGGGAGTCCAGATTGCCTGCTCCTGGGGTGGCAGAAAGGGCCATTCATGGGACGGTGGTATAAATATAAATATCAAGACTGTTTTCATGTTCTAGTTCATTGAGTCAGCTCCTTCTCTTTCCATATGTTGCCCTGGGGAGCACTGCAGCAGGGGAAGAGTGGGGGACACATCTTTAAGAATTGGCCCTAGCTTGCTAGGTCCTTACGAAGCTAGTTTCAGCACAGCACAGACAAGGGTAAAGTCCAGCTGCATCTAATCTCTGGCACCTCATGGGGTGGAAGGTTCTAGAAGAGAGCAGAGAAGAGCTATTTGAGAAGACCATGAATTCTTTCTTCAGAGGATAGAGAAGCCTAGGCCATGGAGAGGAGGTAAGGAAATCCCAGGCAGCTTACAAGCTAGAAGGAGGAAAGGAATAATTGATAATCTCTTGTGTGTTAGGAATCATTTTAGGGTCCTCTACCATCTATTTCCTTTAACTTTTTGTATAGCCTCACACGATGAGTACTATTATTGTCTCTATTTTACAAAGGAAGAAAATGAGGCTCAGTAAGATGAATTCACTTGCCCACAGCCCCACAGGAAGTGCTTGCAGTCTGACTTCTGGGCCAGGTTTCCCTACCAGCAGGCTGCAGATAGGGGGAGCCAGGTGAGGGAGGGCACTTTCCTGATCAGACATACCATCTTTGACCATCCTCCAGGTGTTGAAGAAGAGTGTGTGCAAGGGGAGATCTGGTTCTGGACCCCATGGCTGATAATTCTCATCCAGACGGGACACAGTGGGGGGGATCTCCAAGTGGCCAAAGCGGAACGCAAATGTAAAGACGTTAGAAATTCGGGGATCTACGGATTCATTGTAGCCTTGGTATGGGGGGATCCACTTCTGCATCTCGGCACCTAACACGATGGGTAGGTAGTCCCTAAAGGTGATAATCTAGAGGGAGAGGCAAATTATGAAGAAAGAATGTGAGAAGGCTTAAACCTCTACAGAGGGAGGCTGAGGAGGAGCTGCCACCAAGAGGCATGAGCAGTCAAGGGTGGCAAACAGATTTTGTACCTTGTTTCAATTCCTATGACCAAGGCAGACATTGCTAATCAATCATGACATTCTTTCTGTGATTTCACATGATTTGTTTCCACATAGACAAATCAGTCATTTGAATTTGTCATTTGATATATACTCTCCATGCATCTTTGCTCTAAGTTTATGACCTTGGTGCTAAAGTAGCAGTGCCTATATGTCATTTAAATGTAACAATGTCATATTATTAAACTTTTCCCCACAGGCCAGGACAAGAGGGATCATAAACCACAGAAACGAGTCAGGGACAAACAAGGGAACTTTATTCCATCCCTAGTTTTGAAAGAAATGCTGCACCATAGACAGGATGGTTCCTGGTTTTGTTTTGCTCAAATGTGATGAATTACTATCCTTTCTTTCTCTTCTTTGTCAATATGATGCATATTTTTACAGAGTTTTAATCCTGGAGAACATTTCCTTTAACAGTTAACATTTTCCACATTTTGACCTAGCTTTCACAATTATTTTAAATGTGTGCAATATTCTAATACATTCATTGGGTTTTACTCTTAGGTTGGCTTCCAGTCCGTCCGAGGCGTAGCCTGTGGGGATATAATCCATGGAGCAGGCAGTCTGCTCCTCAGGCCACAGAGGACTCAGGAGACAGAGCCCTGCCTCTGGCCACAATGACTGGCCCATCTGTGGCTCCAGAACAAGCTGGTAAGATTCTTCTCAGGAATTTAGATTCTAGATGTAGCTGTTTCAGATGGTGCTTAATTTGAGAGGACAGATGAGATCACATGGGTGGTCATTTTTTACCATCTGCTGAAAAGCAGAAAAAAAAACCCATCTGCAGAGAGAGTGGAGAACAATGGAGAAGTAGAGAGAGGAGCATGGAGGAGGGAGAAAACAGAGTAGTTGCCCTACTTCCAGATGATTTCGAGTCTCTGGTTTAACCCTGGATGAGGCTTTAACCACTCTGCTGACTTTGGGGGTCCCAGGAGAATCCCTGTCATCTTCCATTTGACACTTGTATGGGGTTGAACCAAACTGAACATCTGAACTAGACTGAGTTGTTTTCTTTTCTTGTAGCCCCAAAAGCCTTGTTGTGGATGAACTTGTGTCCTCTGCTAACTTCCAGTGTGTGCATATTTGAAGGTGGAATCTTTAAGGAGGTAACTGAGGTCATAAGGATGGTGCCCTAATCCAGTAGGACTGGTATCCCGAAAGGAGAGAGAGACAGACAGACAGATAGACATAGACAGAGACCAAGGCAGAGACAGAGACAGACAGGCAGACCAAGAATGAGGATGAACAGAGAAAAGATCAAGTGAGGACATGGGGGAAAGATGACTGTAAGCTAAAGAGAAAGACTTGAGGAGAAACCAAACCTACCAACACCTTGATCTTGGATTTAGTCTTCAGAACTGTGAGAAAATTCTGTTGTATAAGCCACCCTAAAATATTGACACTCTAGTATTTTGTTAAGGCAACCCTAGCGAACAATACAATACTTAACTCATGCAATCTTTAGGCAGACGTTTTTTAAAATTCTGTTGGATGATTTCCTACAAATATCTCCAGCAGCATGATTTTGGGTCCTGATTTTTTTTTTATATAAGACTAGATCTCTTTTATTATAAAAATAGGTGCACAAGACTTCTGTTTTTAGAGTGGAGTAGACTCATTTTGCCTTGCTTTCCTCCATTGAATATAACTAAGAACCCCGGAAATTATTCATCAGGCAATAATAAGAGGATGCTGAAAGCTGGCAAAAAGAAGATGGACAGGCTGGGGACCTCAGCACTTGAGGAATGACAGTGTGGTGACTTCCTACATACCCACAGACTGGGAGCAGGAGTGGCTGTTGGAGAATAGGAACAGGTAAAAAGAAGCTGAGAAAAGCCTGCTGTCTCCTTCTAAAGGACTAGGACAAGGGAGATCCAGCACAGACTCAGAGGAAAGCCCCAGTCCTTGCTTCACACCCCGAGTCCTGGTGAAGCCCTGCCATCCCAGCCTTTGATCCACAGTCCAGGCTGGTGGATGGTCTGATCAGCCTGCAGTGGGGGCAGCAGTGGAACATTGTGTCTCTTTGCTCTTTACCTTTGATTTTCACCAGGGATACCCAAGTATGTGGCTTCTGCTTCCCCAGAAGGTTGCTTAGCAACGGCTGACAGCCAGGAAAGAACCTTCTTGAACTGTAGATAGGACCAGCTGGGGCTAAGTGGGGAGCTCAGAAACACCAGAAGAATGAAGCAGACCAGATCAGCATTGGAAGGGCTCGAGAAACTAAGCTGTCACTGGAGGTAAAACCCACAAAAGTAGATCAGAACCTACATGCTAAACCTAAACAAGGTAACTGCTTGCTAAAACAGATTTTAAACAGGATCAAGTGTCTCCTAATGGAATGGCCAAAATGTCTCAAGATACAACTGAAAATCATTAATAATACCAAGAGCCAGGAAAGCCACACTGAATGAGAAAAGACAATCAACTGATGCCTCTAGTGCCATGAATCAGATGTTGGAAGTATCTGATAGATTTTAGACAGCTACTTTAAAAATGTCTTGATAATTAACTATAGATTCTCCTGAAAGAAATGAAGAACGGAATATCTCGGCAAAGAAGCAGAAGATATGAAAAAGAAATAAAATGGAATTATGGGGCTGAAAACGTGCTACCTGAAACAAACAAAAATACTGGGGATATAGTATTTTTGAGAGCTGGGGATATAGCTCAGTTGTTAGAGTGACTGCCTTGCATGCATAAAGCCCTGGGTTCAATCCCTAGCACCAAAAAAAAAAAAAAAAAAAAAAAAAGAAAAGAAAAAAAAAAAAAAGGAAGAAAGAAAGAAAGAAAAATACTTGGATAGACTTAACAACAGTGAAAATAACCGAGGATAGAAATGAAGACAAATTAATAGAATTTACTCAATCTGCACATAGAGAGAAAATACACTGGTTAAAAAAGGAAAACTAATAAAATAAACCTCCAGCAAGACAGAGTCACTGGTTCTGTAGGACAATAACAAACTCTCTAACTTTCATCTCAGTGAGTCCCAGAAGTAGAGGATAAAGGGAATGAAACTGAAAAAGCATTTAAGAAAAAATGCCTGAAAATTTCTCCAAATTGGTGAAGGACATAAACTTACACATTCAAGAAGAGGAATGAACCCAACACAAGATAAACCAAAGGAAGTTTACTCCAAGATATATGATAATTAAATTTATGAAAACTAAACACACAGAAAAAGTTTTAAAAACTGTCAAAGAGAAATGACACACTACCTAAAAAGAAACACCAATTCATGTAACAGCAAAATTCTCATCTGAAACCACAGAGGCCAGAACGAAGTGTAACATGAAAGCTATGTGCTGAAAGAAAAGAATTGTCAACCCCAAATCCAACATCTGGTGAAACTATTCTTCTGGAACAAGAGGAAAATAAATACATTCTCAAATAAAGGAAAACTAAGAGAATTTGCTGCTATTTCATCTATCCTTAAAGAATGGCTACAAAGCTGGGCATGGTGGCACACTCCTGTAATCCCAGTGGCTTGGGAAGATCACAGATTCGAAGCCAGCCTCAGCAACTTAGCCAGGATGTAAGCAACCTAGTGAGACCCTGTCTCAAATAAAAAATAAAAAGGGCTGGGGATGTAGCTCAGTGGTAGAGCACTTGTCTAGCATGCACAAGGCCCTGAGTTTAGTCTTCAGAATCACACACACACACACACACACACACACACACACACACACTGGCAAAAATAAAAAGCATAATCAATTATTTTCTATCTTACAGGTTTCTTTAATAATATTTTATGATTGAAGCTCTTTATGAGGTGGTGCTATATGTATTTAGAGAAAATTCTTAAGAAAAATTAAACTTAAAAAGTGGGTAAAGTAAAAGGAAAGCATTCTGATATTTGCTACCATAAACACCATCCACAAGGGGAAAAACTGACAAAAATGGGCCTCATTCAGTTTAAAATTAAAAGTTGTTGCTCTGCAAAAGACCTGTTAAGAGGATTAAGCCCCCCAAAATAAAACCAAAAACAAACAAAACAAATTACTGTGCAGATGGGAGAAAAAAAATACTTGCAAATCACATGTCTGACAAAGGACTGGTGTCTAGAATATGTAGAGAACTCTCAAAAATCAACATTAAAAGACAACAGCCCAATTTTAAAATGGGCAGAATACATGAACAGAACATTGAAGAGGATATACAGATGGCAAACAAGCACATGAAAAGACATTTAACACCACTAGCCACTAAAGAAATGCAAATTAAAACCACAATGAGATATCACTACAGACCTATCAGCAAGGGTAGAATAAAAGATAATAAGGACATAAAATATTGAGCAGGATGCAGAGAAACTGGATCGTGCATACATTGCTGGTGGGAATGTAAAATGGTACAGCCAGTCTGGAAAATAGTTTGGCAGTTCTTTTTAAAGGCAAAAATGGACTTACTCTGTGACCCAGAAATGGTACTCTCGGGCATATATTCCCCCAAAATAAAAACTTATTTTCACACAGGAACTTATACATGAATGTTCATAGCAGCTTTATTCATAGTAACCTTAAACTGGAACCTATCCAGATATCCTTTAATAGCTGAATGGTTAAAAAAAAAAAAAAAATGGGGGCTGGAGCTGTAGCTCAGTGGTAGAGTGCTTGCCTCACATGAATGAGGCACTAGGTTCAATCCTCAGTACCACATAAAAATAAATAAATAAAATACAGATATTGTGTCCATCTACACTAAAGAAATGTTCTTTTAAAAATGGTGGTAATACACACCATGCAGAAGGAAGAACTATTGATATGCACAACCATTTACGTGAACTTCACAGACATTATGCTAAATAAAAAAGCCCACCTCAAAAGGATATATATTGCATCATTCCATTTATATAAAATGTGTGAAATAGCATAATTATTGAGATGGAGAATAGATTAGAATTTTCCAGGGTTGGGGACATAGGGTTGAGGGCAGATGTAGCTCTAAAGGAGTAGCATGAGGTAGTGCAGTATCATTATTGTGGCAGTGGTCACATAAAGCTACACCTGTGCTAAAATCGCATGGAGCTTCACAGAAACGCAACACACACACAGATGATTCCATTTATAACTGGTGAAACCTGAACAAGCTCTACGATTTGCATCAACATTAACTTCCTGGTTTTGCTACTGTACCATGGTTATGCAAGATGTCAGCACTGGGAGAAGCTGGGTTAAGAGCATATGGACCTCTCTGTACATTTTTGCTGGTTTGTTGGCTTGCTTTGCAACTTCTCAAGAAGCTATAATTATTTGAAAGTAAAATGTTTAAAAAGCATATATAGGGTAAATATCACCCCTTCATTTCCAAGTCTCTCTAGTTAAATGATCAAATCTGCAAACCTGCTGAGTGTGCTCATGACACGTGGCTCAGGTGTAGACAATTAAAAAGAAAGAATCAAATCAAAAGAGCCCAGGTCACTGCTCTGTAGCTGTCCCAGGAGGGATGGTGCCTACAGTCCTAGGGCAGGCATGCCGAGGGACCAAGGTATGAACGGCTCTCCAACACTCTGAACACAGGGTTTCATTTTGGGACAGAGAAGCTGAAGAAATGAAAGTGGGGGGGTTGGTTAAAGAGCGAGACAATGGAAGAGAAGCAGTAGTGGAGAGGAGGGGGCAGGGAGGTGTGGAGAACAGTGGAGGTGGCCAGAGGTATCATAGTGAGCAGAGGACAGAGTCTGGAGCAGGAACCAGGTGCCCCGCAGTGGGCTCTTGCACCTCTGTACCTGCACGAAGGCCCCCAGGATTTTCCGGGCTTCCTGGTAGAGCTTCTCTCCATCCCAGTGAGGGTTGAGGGTCTTCAGTTCCCTGGCCAGTCGGTTGTGCTCTCGAAGAAGGAGGGTATGGGAAGTGGCCAGCAGGATCTGCTCTGAGGCTCGGGAATCTCCTGAAAGCCCAGAAGACAGGAAGATAGGTTCTCCCTGAGCAGCCCCAGGACTCAGGGACCCGAACAAAGAAATGATGGTGCCTCAAGGTGCTCTCCTGGGGACCTTCCATCCCAGGGAAGACACAGAGAAGGATGGGGAAGGGTGGAATCATAGGTTTGCATCTCAATTCTATACACATTCTCTTTAGCTGGGTGACCTTGGGCAGTTTACTTGACATTTCTGAGCCTCAGTCTCATAACTTAGGTGTGAAATTTTTACTAATGATTATCCAACCTTCCAAGAAGTGCAGTTCAAACAAACAAACATAGGGGCTCTTTACTTTGCAGAGTATCTTTGGAAAATTTATGAAAGCAGGTGTGAGGGCAGAAGCCTTGGTAAGGCTGAATTCCTCTGGGTAATCGAGGGAGAAGAATCTGGAGATGGGGCTTGTTGGGGAGAAGAGCAAGGAGGGGGAGACAGTCAAAATGGTGAAGATTGGGTGTCTCACCAGGGGACTTCTCCCTGTGTTCTTTAGGCTTAAGAAAGGCCTGTTAAATTTGCAAATGCTTGGTGTTAGTGGCTATTTTTATGAAAATCAGGAAAGGGCTTGGTTTCATGTCTGGATTGGTGTGGGGTGTATGGGCACACAATTCAGAAGATCTACCAAAAGTACTTGGCCTGTGGGCTGGCCTTCTGTTTTGTTAGGGTGGCCAGAGGTTTGTCCTGGAAGAGTAAATTCTGGAGGGTATGCTTCCAGAAGCCGGAGCCAGAGAGGACCAAGAGGGCACGAGCCCCTGGAAAGAACAGAACTGGGAGGGGTCTGGTTGTGCACAGGTTGTATGGAGTGGTGGGTTTGGGCTAAGGTTCATCTTAATCTAGAACTTTCTCTCTGAGGAAAATGCCTTAATAAATGTGTTAAAAATGATACCGAAGATTCATCAACAAGAATATTCATCACCCAAACACTAAGAAAACAAAGAAAAACTAGAACAGCCTCCAAGGAGGATAAAAATAAATAAATAACTTCTGGTTAAGATATACCACAGAATACCAGGCAGCCATTAAAAATCATGTTGTAGGGGCTGGGGTTGTGGCTCAGCGGTAGAGCGCTCGCCTAGCATGTGCGCGGCCCGGGTTCGAACCTCAGCACCACGTAAAAACGCATTGTGTACAACTAAAAGCAAATAAATAAATATTTTTAAAAAATCATGTTGTAGAAGAACAGAGAATGATGTGGGGTATGTTAGGTGAAGACATCAGATTATAGAGCATAATTTATAGTGTAATGCATAAAATGATGCAGAACTATGTGAGAGAAAAAACTGGAAAGACTGGCATTAAAATATTAATGATTATTGGTGGGTGGTGGAATTATGTGGATTTTGTTTGTGCATTTCTGGACTTTTGTATTTGTTGTACAGTGAACACATGTTCTTAGATTCTTTTTCCATCTGGGCCCCTCTGCCAGTCCTGGACCAGTGCCACAGACAGTGGTGCCTTAGTGTGCATTTTTCCAGAGGGATGTTGAGAAGGGAGCCGTGGTAAAGCTTCCCTGGAGAATCCCTTGTCCATACGCCCATCATTCTCTTCCCAGACTAGACTCACCTGCCAGGAAGCAGGGCACGCCGGCTGTCTTGTTGATAAACTCACAGGGGCTCGGCTTCTTGGTGACAAAGGGCAGGTAGGACAGCCCGTGGTCTGAGAACTCCTCGTTGACAGCCATGAGGCCCAAGGGGCTGCTGAGGTTGCGCAGGTTGCTGGCCAGGCTTGGCTCAGGGCCATACACTAAGCTGGCATCCAGGAAGGAGGTTAGAGCATTGATTTGCTCTCGGGCTAGTGGTAGGGCGGAGTGGGGCAGACAAACCCGGCTCGGAAGAAAGGCATGCACTTCCCTTGAGTCTCCAACTTGGGGTCATTGGGTGGGAACTGCAGAGAGATTGGGAGTGGGTGACTGGGCAGGAACAGCACGCTAGGCCTGACAACCTCTCCCCAGGGCCAGACTGGATGCAAAGATGCTGATGCTCCTGGAACCCTGGTACCAGACACTAACCCCACATGCCTCCTTAGGACATTTCACATTCCTGACCCAACATGTGACGAAGTTCATTACATCCTGTTGTGTAAATAGCTGAGAGCAATAATTCCTTATTTCACAGCAAGGGCTCTGGGATCCCTGGACAGGGAAGCAGCACATGAGATGGGAAAGGGTTTTGTTAATAATTACTACCAACAAAAGCAACCCTTTGTTTACTCTGGACCTACCAGATGCCAGACATTAGGCATACTTTATTTCATTTCAGTTCTCATAAAACTGTGTAAAGTAGACCATTCAGTCCCCTTTTCCACATAAGAAAACTGAGACTCAGAAAGGTTAAGTAACTTGCCTAGGCACTTACAGACTGGAAAGGAAAGATGTGAAATTCAGATCCAGATTGACCTCATTCCACAGCTCCTGTCCTGTATATCACAGCACGGAGCCTTGATTTGTTGTTTGAGTGAATAAATAACTTAACTGCAAAACCCACAAATTAGAAGAGAGGCACACCATTACAAGCTCCTCTCCCTTTCTGCTGGACATTGCCACCAATCCCTGCTGCTCACTGACTCATATGTCAAATTTCAGTTCCTTTTGGGAGACAAAATCATCCTTCAGTATTCCACAAACTTTAAATACAGGATGAACCTCCTGGGATGTTGGGAAAATGTAGAATCTATTTTCCAGTGTTTGGAGGATCCTTGAGATTTTGCATTTCTAATAAACCCCCAGGTGATAATGATGCTGTTGGGTAGGGGATGTCACCCCCCACACACACACCCAGCTTCCCAGTTTTGCAATTAATAGTTTACTTGTCCATTTCCCACCCTGGGCCTTTGTCTGTGAGCGCAGGAACAGTGTCTTATTCACCTTCGAATCCCAGTGCTTGGTGTACTGCCTGGCACAGGGTAGATGGTTAATGTCGAATTACTGAATAAATGAATGCGTGAGTGAGGCTTGGAAAGCTATCAAATCAGCATCCAAGATCCATCAAGAGACCCTGGCCTTTGGGCTGGGAATGTCCACTACATGCGGTGGACAAGGGGATTGTCAAGGACAACCACCTGCGGGGGCCTACCATGATGGGGAAGCAATTGTTTTCCTGGATACAGTACTCATCACACTGGGTTTTGGAGTACTTGCTACTCCCCATCTCCGTATCGGGGGCAAAGTCCAGGTCGTGGTCCACAACTTGACCCCACTGCATGAAGAGCAGGGACCTGTTTTGGTCCAGAACACCCTCTTCATTCAGATAGCCAGCAATCTGATTGGATACCTCCCGGGCCTACGGATGCAGAGAGAAAGGGAGGGCAGATTGAAGGAAAAAAAGTGCTTTGAGGATTCAGAGTCAGTTTATTGAGCACCTATGATGTACCAGGTACATTTAATTCATGTGAGGAGCTTGTGAGGTGGGTAGCATTATTCCACTTTGTAAATAAGGAGACTGAATCCTAGAGAGGTGAAGTCAATGCTCTAAGGTCCTGGCAGGCATGGAATTGAATCCAGATCTGTATACCTTGACCATGCATAAGGCCAGTGCTTTTTCCACTACTGAAAGGGGAAAATAAAAAAACAAAACAGGCTGCCTCTGAAGTAAGTGCAACAAAGGGGCCAGGCGTCTGGGCATAGGACAGGGGCTCTGGGGAGGTGCTGCCAACTCAGATGAGGCCAACGATAGGACCCCCAGGCAAATGACAGCTGATGCACCCCAGGGGCTGGGGCAGGGTAGGCAGGAGCAGGATGGGGCAGGGAGGCCATCTGCCTGGAGACCCCAGGGTATCTGGCCTGTGGCAGCTGGGATGCGACCATCACGTGGCGAGACCCCAGGCTCTGCTGCCCTCTAGTGACATTTTGGGGAACAACCCAAATCATCTCTACTAGTGATTCTGCAGCGCATCCCTCTAGCCTCCCACCTATTCCTCCTTGTTTCCCTTGCGTGTTTGGGGAGTGCATCGGTCCCCTTCACCCGCATCCTCGAGGGCGCGCCCCACCCTGCCCGTCCACCCTCACCAGCGGGAGAGGGAAGCCGTTCCGCGTCTTCCCCGGCGTCCACCCGTAGGGCAGGGAAAGCTGGTCCTGGTACTCGGCGGGCAGCCAGCGAGCCAGTGCCCTGTTGGCGGCGCCCAGCGCAGGCTTCCTCCTGGAACCCAGCAAGACGGTCTCAGCCCGGGCTGTCAGTTCTACGTAGCAGCGAAGCCCTGAGGCCTGGGGTCCCAGGGCACAGGACCCCGAAGGGGAAGAGCCCTGCCCCAAGGAAAGGGGGCGTGGAGGAGGTGCCTCTTAAATGTGGGGCCCTGAATCCCGACCCCCAAGGTGCGGGGCTCCTATGACCTGGTGAAAGGGGACACTTCCTGAGGGATACCATGGCTCACTGGAGACGTGCAATCTTTAGAAGGATCCAGGAGGACAAGGCAGTGGGAATTCTGCCTGACTTGACGGGGCTGGGTAGGTGGGTTGGGCGTGGTGGTTGGAAGGACCTGTCCCCAACACCCACCCCTGCCCAGTCTGTCACCTGTTGTTACAGTCTCCCGTAATGGTGCGGTAAGGACTATTCATGTCGCATTTCTCTACCGGAGCAGGAGATTCACAGCCCACCTCCCAAGAGAGCGAAGTCAAGTTCAGGCTGGAGCCTAAAACAGAAGGGACACCAAAGGGACCGGGTTCTTTCTCCATTCTGAGAAACTAACTGGAGGCATGAAACATGGTGTCAGCTCCCTGTTATCTGGAACAAGATAGAGATCTCATCTCTTGCCTGATAATACCAGTAAATCCACCTGACACAGTGGCTTAAATGTTGCCTCCACTAACAGAAGTGGTGACACTGGGGTTTGGAACAGGAAGCCTGTGTTTATTGACCTTAGCACTTCCTCCAGGTAGCGGCCTCACACATGGTATTATACAAAGAACACCCCATCCCCTCACTAGGAGCTGGCAATGTGACCTTGGTAAGTCTGAGTTCATTCATCTGCAAAAACAGCAGTGGTCTAGCTGTCCTCTAAGCTCCTCCTTGCTCTGCCAGTCTGGCCTATAACTCTAAGGGAGAAAAGAATGCCAGCTTCTAGCAGGAAGTGCAGCTTTTGGCAGCTTCTGCTCTTTTCTGTGGAGAGATGATTCCTTCTGACCCCAGAGGGCTAGTGAGCTTTCTGTACCTGTGACATTGGTCAAGGATGATTCCTGCCTCAGTCTCTTTAAGGACTCCTCCCACACCTGCCCATTGCGGATGGCTGTGCGAGTTTGGCCTTTGGCTTGCTTGAAGTACTCCGAGAGCTGTCGGGTGGTGGGAGTCTCAGAGCTCAGGGAAGACTTCAACCTACAGTGGAGAGCAATGGGGGATCATGTAGAGGAAGTTGATGGCGCATTGAAGGAGCATTGAGATGGTGTGTGCACAGGGAGGAGCTCCCGGGGTATGGGCAGTACATAAGAGACAAATGTTCTGAGCTCTTAGGATCTTTTCTTCATTTTTCTTCTAACACCTCTGGCAAACCTCTTCAGGGAAGAGGAAGCTACTGTGGTCATTAGGTATGTGTCAAGGTGGGAAAATGGATAAGAGCAGTCCCTGAATTCCAACCAGAGGGTGGCACTGGGCTGGCCTCAAAACTGCATGGGTCCTATGACATACTGACCCAGACTTGAGGGACTCCTGGTATATAGCTGGCCTGTCATTAAGCTTTGTGGACAAATAATTCTAGGAATAAGATGCTTCACATTCTGCACGTGAAAACACTTGTCCGTGTATTTGGCCCCAGAGTTTGTGGATTTGGGGGAGCTTCCAGCCTAGGCACCTTAGGGAGGATGCTCAGCCTTTTTTTTTTTTTTTTTTGGTACTGGGGATTGAACTCAGGGGTACTTGACCACTGGGCCACATCCCCAGCCCTTTTTTGTATTTTATTAGAGACAGGGTCTCACTGAGTTGCTAAGTGCCTCACCATTGCTGAGGCTGGCTTTGAATGGGCGATCCTCCTGCCTCAGCCTCCCAAGTGCTGGGATTACAGGCATGCACCACTGCGCCCAGCTTAGCCTTTTTATTCTTTAATCTTCATGTGTAAAATGAGAAACCCAAACCCCTTCTACTATAACATTTGTGACAATGAAGAAACAACTGAGGTCAAGGTGGTATCAGAAAAATCCCTCTATGATAACCCTCTATGCCCTCACTGTGCCTCAGTTTCCTCATGTGTGAGAGAATCTAGGAGGTAATGTCTATGTCTCTAAGACTCTAAACTATTAGAAATGGCTCAAATTCTTACAAAAGACAACCCTGACTTTTGGGTACAATTCACTGACTCTAATGCCTTGGCCCCACTACATGTCAGGCCATTAATTCTATTTGAAGTGTTAGGGGGCACAGTGTCTCAGCCTGAGGGGCTACCTGGGCAAGCAGTCTGACACAAGGAGGACCATGTGATTTGGTTTTTATCACTATAAGCCATGGTATCTTTTTGCTGCTGTTGAAGGAGACAGTCAGATGCGCCCAGGCTAAGGGTTGGAACTGTTAGTCACTGGTCAGAAAATTTTCCAGGTCATGGAGTTGGTGGCAGAGTCTCTGAGAGACCAGAAAAGTACCCAAGGAGAGGAGCTTCTTTTAGTCTCCTTGAGGCACTGAGTTGTCCAGAGGGTGAACTTGCCCTTTCTTTCTTTCTTTCTTCTTTTTCTTTTTACTATTTTATTATTAATTAATTAATTTTAATTAGGTATATATGACAGCAGAATGCATTTTAATTCATTGTATACAGTTGTAGCACAACTTTTCATTTCTCTGGTTGTACACAATGTAGCGTCACATCACATGTGCAGTCATACATGTACTTAGGGTAATGATGTCCATCTCATCCCACCTTCTTTCCTGCCCCCATGCGCCCTCCCCACCCCTCCCTCCTCTTTGCCCAGAGTTCCTCCATTTTTCCCATGCACCACCCCTGCCATTATGGATCAGTATCCACTTATCATAGAGAACATTTGGCCTTTGGTTTTGTGGGATTGGCTTACTTCGCTTAGCATGATATTCTCCACCTCCATCCATCTACCTGCAAATGCCATAATTTTCTCTTTCAATGCTGAGTAACATTCCATTGTGTATATATGCCACGGTTTCTTTATGCATTCATCTATGGAAGGGCATCTAGGTTGGTTCCACAGTTTAGTTATTGTGAATTGAGTTGCTATGAACATTGATGTGGCTGTGTTACTATAGTATGCTGATTTTAAGTCCTTTGGGTATACACTAAGGAGTGGGATAGAGAGGTCAAATGGTCGTTCCATTCCAAGTTTTCTAAGGAATCTCCATACTGCTTTCCAGATTGTGAACTTACCCTTTTTATTCCTTTCTTCCCCCAGCTCAGCCGCCAAGGAGGAGGAAGAGGGGAAGTCCAGAAAAGAGGGAGAAGGCCACTAGGCTCCCTGCCCTCACTATAGTCCCCAAACGATTCTGAGCCGAGGGAAGTAAGCAGTCTGGGGCTTTGTGTCATGCTGACCTTTTAATGAAAGGTACTGCTCTGAGGACTAGAAGTGACTAGAGAACATTTCATCATCAAAAAGTCACCCAAAGAGTTGTGGGACTGCTTGAGAATTCATTCAAGGGCAAGGAGGAGAAAAGCCCTAGGTCTTTAGGGACAGAATAAAAGGAAAAAATAAGGGTGTTTCTGCTGGGTGCATGGTCCCTCTTGCTTCTTGTGGACTATCTTAATGGAATGCGGGCTTCCTGAGTACAGGAACCCAATCTCCCTTGTATATTTCATGAGTCCCAGTCCCTACATGGGTGGAGGGTGGCTGATTCTGCTGGTGCCCTGGGGGCTCCCAGGCTCTCTTGGGTGTGTTCTTTCCCTAGTTGTTGTCAGTGCAGCTGCTAAAGACTGATCCTGTGACCTCGTTGGGCACTTTCTTCTGAGCCACTGGAGCTCCCTGGCTGGAGGTGCCCAGAGTTACACAAGTGTGCTCCAGTACCTCCCCCAGCCCCTAGCCTGGGGACACATCTGCATGATGTGGGTAGGCAAAAGCCTTGCTCCTTTGCTCCAAGCTGAGACAGGCTTTGGGTTATACCTTCTACTCCAGGTCTCCCTGTGGGTCATGCTGAAATAAGACCTGAACCCATGTCTTCACTTGACTTCTTCCTTTTACTTCTCTTTTTATTACAACTTCCCTGAGAGACCTGCCCTTCAGAGTTACCTGCAAGCAAATCCAGGCCTTGGTTCTGCCCCTGGGGATCCTGACCCAAATTAGTCCATATTAATTGAATGAATGAAGTTCTTCTGGCTAGGAACAGTGGCTCTAGCCAGGCATGGTGACACATGCTTATAATCCCAGCTACTCAGGAGGCTGAGGCAGGAGGATTATAAGTTAGAGGCCCACCTGGGCAATTTAGCAAGATCCTGTCTCAAAATAAAACGAAAAGTATTAGGGATATAGCTCAGAGGTAAACTGCTCCTGGATTCTATCCTCAGTACTGCAAATAAAACAAAGCAACAAAAAGACCTTCTACTTGGAGTCTTTCTGAGATGAACACACATGACCCAAGGAAACATCAGGCCACACAGAAGGAAGTCTCTACAGGACTAGATGAGACGTCCCTTCAAGATACCTTAGAGGCTGAGGATTTTAGGAGATGGGAGCTATTGTTCTTCCTTGCCACATACTTGGGAAGGACAAGCTTTATAATTGCTTTGGCTCGCTGGCTTGTCAGAGCTGACCCAGATATGCTGGTTGTTACCAGGAAACCCATGAGGGGAAGTACAAATATGCATCTCACATACACACCTGGTTCGGGAATCCAGGAAGGCCTTGTTGACTTGGACCTTGACCTGACTCACAGCATCAGAGATGGAAGCAGTTCTGGTGAACTGAGCTTGGGGGTGGGGGAGGAAGGAAGAAGCAGGGCATCAGACACCACTCATTAGAATACCTTTTGCTTCTGTCTTCCTCTTTCTCAGTCATTATCCAACCAATCAAATCTGAGCAGTCAGAAGACCAAGATTAAGAAACTTTCAGAAGCCCCTTTAAGGGAAAGAAGTACAGAATGGGAAGAGTATTCTCTAATCTTCAACAAGATGTCAAAATTACCCTTCCAAATTCCTCTTGAATACCCAGTGATGAGATTATTGAGTATCTGGTATGACCACTCAGATTGTCTTGGACTACCAGGCTCTGGGGGATTTTTTCTGGCTCCTGGGGAGATGGTCCCATGGACAATTAAACAAGTCCGTCAAAAAGTTGACTGAGCCGACATGGTGGTGCACACCCGTAATCCCAGTGGCTTGGGAGGGTGAGGCAGGAGGATTGCAATTTCAAAGCCATCCTCAGCAATTTAGTGAGGCCCTAAGCAACTCAGTGAGATCCCATCTCAAAAGAAAAACTAAAAGGGCTGGGGAAGTGGCTCAGTGGTAAAACACCCCTGGGTTCAATCCCTGGTCCAAAAAAAAAAAAAAAAAATTGATTATCAGGACCCTGAAGTAGGGAAGGCAATGGCATGAAGGTAGAGGCAGGATTCCTTGTTTTCATTCTTTTGGGGTCTAGAGTATAAGGGGTAGTCTCCATTCTCTGAACAAGGAGAATATGGTGGATTAAATGTCTGTCCAAAACTCATGTCCACTTGGAACCTCAGAATGTGATCTTAGGTTTGTAAATAGTCTTTGCAGATCTAAAATGAGGTCAAACTGGATAAAAGAGGGACCCTAAATCCAGCAACTGGTGGGCTTTGTGAGTAGAGGAGTGGACACAGAGAGCAGGCCACAAGAAGGCTGAGGCAGAGACTCGAGTCATGACTCTATGAGTGGAGGGCATCAAAAATGCCTAGAGCTACCAGAAGCTGCAAGAGGCAAGGAAGGATCCTCCTGTAGACCCTTGAGAGGGAGCATGGCCTTGCCATCACCTTGATTTTGAATTTCCAGGCTCCTGGATTGTAAGAGTATAAATTTCTGTTGTCCTCAGTCACCCATTTATGTTGCTTTGTTACAGCAGCCCCAGAAAGCAAATACAATGTGGCACTTACCACTTGGGTTACATGCAGCAGCCTGGAGCAAGATCAGGAAAGTCAGGAAGGCTGGGAGCCAGAGAAGGACCCTCATCACTAAAAGAGATTCAGGAATACTGTGAGTCTCTCTGGAGCTCTAGTGGTAGGGACCCAACTGCAGAAAGCAGAGAAAGCCCCAGGAAACACCAGATACCCTAATATGGGAACAGGGAAGGGAGACCCACACTAACTCACTAAGCATCTACTGTATGCACAAGCTCATTCTAGGTACTGAGAGAGATGAAAGAGGCAACGGTGGGATTCAGACTCTGAGGCCCTGAGTGGTAGTTCTGCATTTGCTGTAACCTTGATCTATGATCTTGCCCAATTATTTAAACATCTCTGGGCCCCTGGCCCGCCCAGTAAGGCGTGAGATTGAGTGATCCAGGATATGTGACTAATTCTGCCCTGACATCCCGTGATCCTGAGATCCTATATGAGAAATGTTGTTACAAAGCTCTTGGAGAGCTCTCTCCTTCCCTCCAGGTCACTTTCCTTCCTTCCAGTCAGTCTCCTCTAATACAGCACCAGAGAGGTGTGCCCGACAGGCAAACACTCCATGCCCCTCTTTAGAAACCTCACAGGGGCTTTCCCTCCTGCAGAGAGTCAGTTTGGTGGGAAGGGCCCCTTGAGCCCACAGCTGTGTCCCAGGCTTCCTGGAGAGATTCTAGTTCCTGAAGTAACCCCTTTATCATGACTTTTAACTCTGAACCTAAAGCACCAGAGTAAAAATTTGACAAACTTTGTCTTTTTTTTTTTTTTTTTTCCAGTGCTGGGGATCAAAGCCAGGGCTATAAGCTAGGCAAGCACTCTGTCATTGAGCTACATCCCCAGCCCCGGGCAGCCTTGTCTTCTGATGAGGTCCTTCACTGGGCTGAGTGAAGTTGACCTAAAAGGTCTTTTGAGGAGATTCTGGCTGCAGCCTGGGGAGGTGCCATGGCGTGCAGATGGGATATGGTGTCATTACACCAGGCTCTTGACAGGATCCCCAGCCTTCACAAGAGGGTCTGGCTTTTCTCTTCGTCATAGTGTTCCCTGGTTGGACCCCAGAAACTCTCCAGGAGAATAACCTCAGACGGGCCACCCCCTCCATATCTGCCCAAAGTTCCCTGCAGTTCTGAAGCTTTATCTCAGAGCAGCCCAGCCCACCTCCCAGACACTCCCTGAAGAGCCTCTGAGTGGGCTAGCCTGGACCAGAGAAGGAGAACCATGTCCCCGGACCATGTAATTTCAACCTCCTTCACATAACTCAATTTACCCCTCTGCCCTTTTGTCTTCGCCTGAATGATTTTTATTTTGTTGAATGTGCTTTTTGTAAACAAACTTTAGAAAGAAGGCAAGGTAGAAGAAAATACCTCTCTGGTTAAGACGGTCCCTGCGCCCCCCAGGATTAATTCTCCAACAGTTCAACCCCTCAGTGGGCCCTTGGCTTTAGACGTGTATGGTCCTGAGTTGGAAAAGCTTCTTTGACTTCTGTGAGCTTCTCTCCCTGTTTCCCTTTCTTTGTGACAGCCGGAAACCCACTATAGGGTTCACTGAGTTAACAGAAATCTGCCCTTTCAGGCAAACAAAGACAGTGGTTTGGAAGTAAAAGGTTTGTTTGGCTTTCAGGAGGAAAAAGGTATGGTTAAAAAAACAAAAACAGGGGCTGGGGTTGTGGCTCAGCGGTAGAGCGCCCGCCTAGCACGTGCGCGGCCTGGGTTCGATCCTCAGCACCACGTAAACCTAAAAACGCATTGTGTACAACTAAAGCAAATAAATAAATATTAAAAAAAAAAAAAAAAAACACACAGCAGGGCTGTGATTGTAGCTCAGTGGCAGAGTGCTTGCCCAACACGTGTGAGGCACTGGGTTCGATCCTCAGCACCACATAAAAATGAATAAATAAAATAAAGGGTATTGTGTCCATCTTCAACTAAAAAATTTTAAAGAATATTTCTGACGTTAAAATATTAAAAATAAGCAAACCACACAGCATAAAATTTACTATCTTACCCATTCAGGATAATACAGAGCTCTAGAATATTTATTTGTTTATTTATTTATTTACTTGTATTTACTTACTTACTTATTATGGTACTGGATTGAACCCAATGTCTCATGCTTGCTGGGTAAGTGTGCTACCACTGAGCTTCATCAATTTTAATTTGAGACAGTTTTGTTAAGTTGCCCTGGCTAACCTTGAACTTGCAATCCTCCTGCCTCGGCATCCAAAGTAGCTGGGATTACAGGCATGCACCCCTCCACTTGGCTAGAACCTTTTCATTCTGCAAAACTGAAGCTCTACCTATTGAAACCCACTCCCATTCTGCCCCCGCCCCAGTCCCTGGCAACCTCCATATCATTGAAAAAGGACTGATGGGCACACGAGCATTTGTTATATTACTTTTTGAATGACTAAAGGACATGAATTATCATTAAAAGCTCAAACTATGAAAAATGGCCTCATCAGAGATAGACTGAGGAAGAAAAAAATATCACAGCTGAAACATGAAATTTGAGAAATCTGAGCAGGAAACAAAATTGAGATACTTGTTTCTCCACTCCTTTTCTTTGAGACATTGTTCATGCTTTCCTCACTGGAAAATGAGGGAGGGAGGAATTCAAGGTCAACGCTGAATTATTTTCTGTGTTTTGGCCAATGTTCCTGATTGGTATGAAGGAAGGGTGTGGAACAGAAAGCAGAACCAGGAAATTTGGGATTGTGCTACTGAAAAATGGGTGTGCAGAAAAATCATGCAAAGACACTGACAGCCGCCAAAACCAAGCAGGGTGAAGGGCAGGGGCCACAGGGTTTCCGAGCATACAAGGCCAGCAAGAGGCTTCTGTGATGTTTGGATGTTTACCCACATTCTTATTCTCATGGTCAAGGCAGAAAACTTTTTTCTCAAGTCCCTGGGTTTTTGCCAAAGGCTGCAGCCTTTCCAGTGCCCCAGCCCTCTGCCCCTCAAATGCCAGGTTGGTCCACAATCCCATGACTTAACTTATGCAATGCCCTCCATGCCTCATAAACTCTGGTCATTCTTTAAAACCCACACCAAATGACTCTGTGAAGTTTACCAGATTTCTCCAAACAAAAGTCCCTCCTTGGTACTTTCTCTTATACTACTGTTTTCATGCCTGTGTCCATATCAGACCATAGCTCCTTAGGGCAATATCATGTTTGTTTCCTTTTCCCAATGCCTAAGCTTAGTGTGGGTACAAAATAGGGGCCAGGTTGGTGTGAATGAATGACAGAGTGGAGAAGTTTCACATTTGGACATTACCAAGGGAGACAGTGGTATGGTGTCTTAGCAGGCTTATCACACTCTAGTGTGCCTCAGAATCACCTGGGGATCTTGGTAAATGCACTTCAGCAAGCTCCCAGGGGATGCTGCTGGTCTGTAGACCATACTCTGAGAACCATGCCTTTCAGAGTTGGGCTCCCACACTACTGAGCACTCACCAAAGAGACTGGAGGAAGGCCTGAGAAGAGAAGGAACTGGTGGGATTCTTCTTCATGAATGGTAAGAACTCTGTTAAAGGTGGTAAATGAGCAATAGGAAAGCCAAAAATGCCAAAAACACTTATTTGATCTTTTAAGCAGCTCCAGAATCAAGAAGAAGCTGAAGAGGAGATAACTGTGATATGATGCATGCTTTTTGGTTTTCATGCACAGTTCCTGGCTCAAAATGCCCTCCCTAGGTTAAGCCATACTAGAACTTATTAGAATATATGAGAACATACTAGAACTTCTTTTCCCCAAGACAAGTCACAGAAACTCTGATCTCCTGCCTTTTTGTCTTAGAGCTAGTGATAATAAAATTCTTCAACCTGCTTTGTCTGACAGATAATAGTCCCATGTCAGAAGGGGTCCTGCCCAGAGAGGTCAAGAAGAATCTGGACAGGCTTGCTGGGTTTACCCACTCAGCCTATCAGCATTAGATCTACATGGTTGTCTGGGCTTTTGTCATGCTTATCTAATAAAATATCCATAAAAAACCCAAAAGGACAGAATTCAGAAAGTTTCTAGGGCTGGGGTGGTGGCCTAGAGGTAGAGCACTTGCCTAGCATGTGTGAGGCACTGGGTTCGATTCTCAGCACCACATATGAATAAATGAATAAAACAAAGGCCCATCAACAATTAAAAAAAAAAAAAAAAAGAAAGAAAGTTTCCAGTAGTTGAACTAATGGAGGTTCCTGGAAGGTGGTGTGCCCTGAGAGCATGGAAATTCCATGTTTCTTTCCTTATACCTTGCCCTACTGTACCTCTTCATCTCTATCCCGTCCAATATCTTTTTATCATAAATTGGTTAAACATAAATGATTGTTTCCCTGAGTTTTGTGAACAATTTTAGTAAATTAATCAAACCTGAGGAAGGTGTTGTGGGAACTGATTTATAGGCTTGTGGTTGGCACATGGAGCAGCAAGGGGTGTGGTCCTGGGGCTGAGCCCTCAACCTGTGAGATCTGATGCTATCTCTGGGTATACAGTGTCAGATATGAATTGGATTAAAGGGGATTCAGCTGATGTCTGCTGCTATAGCACTGCTTGCTTGGTTAGTGGAGAAAACTCACACATGCCTGGTGTCAGAAACATGTTGTCAGAATATAGTAGAAGAAACTGAATCTGAGTTTGAATTTGTTTTCCTTCTATATCTCAGTGGCTCTCATCAAGCCCTGTAGAGCAGAAACAATCTTCTACTTCAGCTGAAAGTGTTGGTTACATGCTGAATGCATCTGATTGCATAAAAAGCAATATGGCTTCATCATTCCAGTCTCCCAAAGTAATCCCAACTAGCACTGCCACAGGTCCTGCACCTGATCCATAGGTCATTTAAGGCACTAGGGACTAGATATGCAGGGCTATGATGTTCAGATCTGCTGCAGATTGCAGGCAAGAGATGCTATAGATGAGATGAAGATCTGTAAGCCCTGGTTTAGGGAGCCCCGTAAAACACTGCAGAATTCCTACTATAGTGAAGGGTCATATTATTTTGCACTCATCTCAAGAACACCACGCGGAGCACCATTCTGTTATTATCCCCCCAACTTTCTGCACACAGGTCTTAAGATTCAGTTCCTAAGCAGGATGGATTCTAGAAGGTCTGTGGTACCTTCTAGCCCCGAGAATTTATGATTCTATGACTTAATTTTCAGGAGCAGAAAAACTTCCTTGCCCCGCAGTAGATTTAGTCACATTTTCTCTCACACCAAACAGGGATGTCCTGCCATTGATCTAAATCTGGCACGCGCACACGCCCCAGGAAGACAGAGCTAAATTCTGTACTAAGCTTTCCGAGAAGTCTTTAGGAAATTTCATCAGCAGCTTTGCAGAAACCAGGAAAGATTAATGTTAACAGGTCTTACCTGCCAGTGCCTTGGCCTCTTGTGGCAGCCCAGAGAGTTGTTGTGCTCTGAGGAGCTGGTCTTTTATACCTTCTTACAAGAATTTATTTCTGGGAAAGGCTCAGAAGGAAAGATTTTGAGGGGCTGAGGTGGCTTGAAGGAGACGCTCAAGCTGGACAGGAAACACCCTGTGACTCCAGGCAGGTGCACGAGGAAACTGCAGAATGGTGAGGATTGGCTGGTGCAATATTGTTGACTCTGAGTGAAGCAACTCCTCTTCTTCCCATTTTCCAGCTTAAATATACCTGGTGTAGTCGTGGAAGGCAAAACTCCAAGACCAGAGCATGCCCGTCTGTTAACCCCTAGGGTTCTGAGTAGTTCTTTCAATTACGAATAATTAAATGGTTCTCTTTTCCCATTCATTTTTTTCACTGCTCTTTGATTTCTCCTTTGCCTCTCATCCAATCTATTGTAGAATCAATGGATTTATCTTTGGGGATTTAAAGTGATTTAAAAACATTAAATTTTGATGGTCAACATTGTACACAATTGATATTTTGGAGGAGGCCACTGAAGAGGTAAGAAGAGCCCTAGGGTTGTCATCAGGCTGGTGGGTTTCAGTCCCTACCTCTGTCACCGTGTGGCTGTAGACAAATCACTTCACCTTCTGATGTCTTAATTTTTCTAGTTGTGAAATCAATGGATGGTTTAGATTTTTATTATAATTATAATTCTATGACTTCATGCCTTCTACAGGTTGCCCCATTAAAACTACCAGCATCCTGGAAATTAATGATCTAAAGCCTGGGTATTAATGTTATATGCCTTCTACCTCAGTGGCTTTGAAATTCAGGTTCATTAGATCCACACCAAATGAAAACAGAAAGAGTCAACAAAACAAAACAAACCAACAAAACCGGGGCTGGGGTTGTGGCTCAGCGGTAGAGCGCTTGCCTCGCACGTGCACAGCCCGGGTTCGATCCTCAGCACCACGTAAACATAAATGCATTGCATTGTGTACAACTAAAGTAAATAAATAAATATTTTAAAAAAAATAAATAAAGGCATTGTGTACAACTAAAGCAAATAAATAAATATTTAAAAAAACAACAACAACAACACCATGAAAGTGTATTTTACAGACAGACATTTTAAAACATAAGCCTCTTCATGAAATGATATAAGCCTTTAAAACATAAGCTTCTTTATAAATTGGAAATACTCTGGGAGTCTAGACATTCAGAAATGTGTCCACCTGAACCCAGACCCTTTGTCTTACCTTAAAAAAAAGTGATGTCCCTTTTCCAGTAGATGGGCTGTATCTAAAGACAGTTTCTCTTGTGATGAAGCCCTGCAAATTATCTGGGCATCTCAGAAGGCAGCTATCCAGGGAAAGTGAATGAGACTTCCGGCTATTCTTATTTTCTTTGAAATACATTTCAGTTCCTTGGGAAAGCACTACTTATCTAATCATTCCCTGAATGTGGGAATCTGCTTCTGGGTTTCATACTTAGGGTTCAGGAAGCAACATCTTTAGATGACTTGGGATTGTTTTGTTTGGCTGTTTGGTTTTGGTGATGGTTGAAATCTCACCCAGTGCCTGACCCATGGTAGGCAAGTGCTCTACCACTGAGCTATATACCCCACCCCTAGAGGGATCTTGATCTAGTTGGGTCTGAATTATTTCAAGATGGGATTTCATTCTGGAAGATCCCATGTGATAATACTGCTTCTTGTGTGCAATATACTATGAGCTACCAGAATTAGAGTAACAGCAAAATTCAGGTCTGGCTGTCTCTGGGTCTTTGTTATGTTAGGACATCATGTGGTATATCCTAGCTTGGACTTTTATGTAATGCTAGGGATGGAGCAGGTCAGCTCCAGCCTAGTATGTTTCATCCTTTGATCTTGGCATAAAGTATACTAGTGGATATGTTGCCATCTTATAGTTTATTTGTATTTTCATAAATGCACTGACACAACATTGATGACATACTTTTGTGGGCTTATCTTAGTCTCCTCAAATCTGCTCAGCATAGGTGTTAGATGTCTTCCCAGTAGGGAATGGCAAATTAATCTGAGAAATGGAGATTGGGAGACAGAATGTCCAGGAGAAAACTAAAAATGTTAGCAACTTCTTATAAAGCAGCACAGATTCCAAGATATTTTAGCAATAGCAGCAGAGCTAGCAATGGAGAGTGCCCAGTGAAGATAATGTACACATATAACATATGGCCAAGACTGTACACACACACACACACACACACACACACACACACTTTCCAGAAATTCAGACATGGTTGGCTTACCTCTGTTGCCTTTCAGAATTAGAATGGTGTGTTATACACACATGTTTGGCTGATCAAGGGACACTCATGGTCAGTGACAGAGTGACCCATCTGTTTGCTTCAGGTGATTGTAGCATTCACATTGGGTCATGGCCTCCCAGCCATCCCCACCATAACAGGTACCATCTCCCTTGGAAGCCCAGCCAGTCTCTTCCTTAGCTGCCTCTTTGGCAGTTATTCATCACTGTCCAGGTTATTTTTTCTTTCTGGGCTAAAATACATTTCCTCTTGTTGATTTCCTAGAATACCAAACAAATAGACTTCTTGTCCTGAGTAGGCTCCATATACCAATGTAACCTCTTTGGAACTCATCTACTTGTTCAACCTACCCCAGAGAATGGAGAAACCCAGATGTCATGGCCTATGCCATCCCTGGCCTCTGTAGGGGTATGCAGATGACAAAGCTTCTCTGAATGACAGCTCTGAGCAGTGCAGGCTCTGGAGAGGGAGGTGGACACTTCTAGGCAGCCTCCTTCAGAGTGAGGAAAGATTCATGGATAAGAAAAATTAATGCCTGGGGTAGATTGTATGTTTCCTTTGGGACATAGTAAGAGGCTCTGCTACTTTGCTAAGTATTTTTTTTTTTTTTTTTTAGCTGGGAGGATTGATCAGGTATCTGGTGGCTTCTGAGATTGGCATAGCATAAGGGTTTTGAATGGCAAACCTAGTGTCAGTGAGTTCTTCCAATTAGCCGTAGCATGTTCGGACTGAAGAGCTTGTCTCATACAGGTACTCCCTGGGAACCAGCCTAGTGGGGAGGAGGGCGAATTCTCAAGAACCACCCTGGTGGGTGAGTAGAATGCTGTCCCTCCCTGCTCTTCATTAGTGGAAAATGTCTTTTTCCAGTCAAGGCCGTTCTCCCATGTCCCATCAGTGTTCTGTCTCTTGTTTCTTCCTCTTTTCCTTAAATATTCATTAAGCACTCAATATTATATGCTTCCTATTTTTTCTTATTTCTATTCCTCTATCTTCCCAATTAGCTGAAAAATTATGAATTTTAATAAGTTTTCTTCAAACGAAAAATGGTGTCAGATCTGTTCCCTGTCTTGGCAGGATAACGTAGAGATATGGCTGGGAAAAGTGACAGATCTCAGAACTCATCCAAGACAACTCAGCCCAAAATAAATCCTGAAATGGCTGGGTTAGAGATGAGGTGATAAAAGAACTAATCAAATAAGTCACAAATAAACTTAGGATTTTAAACCAAAACCAATCTCGAATTATTATTGCTACTCTCTAGGAGGCTGAGGAAGCAGGCTTCGTGGTAAAACCATAGAGAAAACGTCATCTCAATAACATGCCATGTTTCTCAAGCAAGCACACGTGTGCACACCCGCTCCCCAAGATATGACACTGAGCAACTAGAAATGCACAGAACACTGACGTATTAAAGTTCCACAAGCCAGGTTCTAGCCCTAGCTTGCTGTTCACTGGAGGGAAGTCACCCTTCATTCAGAGGCCTTGTTCTCCTTATCTATGAAGAGATGTGGGTCCACTCAATAATTGTGGTGGTTCTCTTGGGCCCTGGTGGATAGAGTTCTCTCTTGAACCATCACCTAGATCTATGAGGTCCTAACACCAGTCTGCCTCTGTTCCATTGTACTATCATGTCACACATCCACAGGCTGCCTTTACACAAGAGGGATCAGCTAGGATGTGGTAAAAGGACAGTTTCCCCAAAGACCGTTCTCCTTAATTCCAAGGACAGCCAGAAACAGAAAAACAGGAGAAATCTTACTGAGAAAGAGGAAGAAAAAAATCCATCTGTGGTCATTCTCTCAGTCACTCAAGTTGGAAGCCTGGAGTGATCCTGACCTCTCCACTCTTCTTTTTCCTTTCCTCTTTCTCACATCTCCCCAGTCACCAAATGCTGCCTATTTTTCCTGCATAAATCTCTTGCCTCGGTTGCTTTACCTTTCCCTCATTTTGGTTCTGCCCGGAATCATCTCCATCTCACTCCAAATGCCACCCCCTTCTCACGGGTCTCCCTGCCCGACTCCATTTCCACCCCACCTCACCCCCTACACTGAAGTTTTTGGTATGCGGCCTTCTACTACCCACAGAACAAATCTCGAGTTTTAGCTAGAGGCTTCTACACTGCCTAAGCTCCTATCTCTCTAGCCTGTTACATGTCACTCTTCTTCATTTCAGCTAAACCAGCCTGTCTATTTGCCCTGACATGCCACACACTAGTCTACGTCTATGTCTTTCCCTCTGCCATCCCCCATGCCTGGATCATTCTCTTCCTTCTTGTTCAAGTCTAATATCTAGCTCAATTGTTCTTTTCCAAGCTCCAGATACTGATTCTCTTTCTCTCCCCTTTGCTTTTCCTCTTTATCTTCTTGTGTCTTTCCTCCTGCCCAAATAAGATTAGAAATTCCCCAGGAACTCTAAATTGTGTTGGGCAATCAATAACATTTGTTTTGATAATCAAGATGATGACACTGGTGTAACACAGTTGTTCAAGTCTTGGCTATCAGTTCTAAAGCTTGTCCCAGAAACCATGTTCTAGTTTGATTGAGACACTGCAGCTATTTGAAGTATAGCTAAAAAGTAAAATCTCTGCATTTTTCTCTTTTCCTTTTTCCCTGACTTAGAGTTCCTCTGGCCCATCAAACTGGACAGAATCAGAGAGAGCCAAGTGATCATGAAGAACATCTGAATCTTGTTTCACATATAGTTGAGAGAAAATTGCATCCAAAGCCCCATTTTTCAACCTTAAGAGGACCCTCCATGCTTATTCCGCAGATGCCCAAAGAATCTTTCAGAAGTAACAGAACCCATGTGCCCTCAGTCTTGTACAGTTGCATTCTTAGATCTCTGTGCCAGATGGAGGCTGGAGTCCTGAATGGACATTCCTAAGAAGGCTTCCTTCTCCCCTGCTGATTAACCCACGATGGTAACACTAGGGTGTGTGCTCACCAGGACCTACAATAAAGGGCTGAGTTCCCTCTCCTTTCCTGGGGCTCCACAGGGCTGATGTGGAGGGCACCATGGTAAAATATGCTGTGGAAGAGTATGGTGGAGGCTGAAAAAGGATGAAGTGCTGCAATAGATGCTGTGATGGAATTCCTTCTACTCTGGTGGGAACCTGGGGAGGGGTAAGTGGTTATTTGCCTTTCATTTTTCTCACAGTGCTAAGAAGTAGGCAGAAACCAGGGGAGTGGAGGGGAAGAAACTTTACTGTCTTGCTCTTTTGTCCTTTGCTTAATGAATACTATAAGCATGCACTGGGGAAGGTCCTCCTACTTGGCAAGGAATAGGGTGGGGACAGTGATTTTCAAACAAGGCCCCTGCTGTACCATGAACAAAAGAGAACTGTGACCATGTTCCTTTGGAGAAAGCTGTCATTCTAAAATTTCTTTAATATATCATAATTTTTGAAAGAAAAAAATTATTTTAGAACAGTTTTAGATTTACAATATTATTTAAAGGCACATAGTTCCCATATACCCCACACCCAGTTTCCATTATCATTAACATCTTACATTAATATGGTATATCTGTCACAATTAATGAACAAATATTGCTACATTATTCACTGAAAAGTCAATTTTTTTCACATTTTAACTTTAAAAATTCATGTTTTGTGTCCAACTCAAGAACTTATCTAAATTATGAAATTTTTATTGGTTTCATATAAAAATTTAAAGTTTTCTTTACACTGAGCTAAAATATATGTTTTGGGATTATGAACTATGTTTAGCCCATGCTTTGTGTTCTCTGGGCCATGGCTGCAGTCCCCAGGGGAAGTTTCTAACCAGTTTGGGCAGCAGGAGTCACTGAGCTCAGAGAGGGTTCAGGAAAAGGTCTCAGAGGTCCCTGTCAACCCTGCTCCATTGCTGTGGAAGCCCAGGAGAGTCACTCCATCTATGAGCCTTGGCATCCTCCTTGGCGAGCAGGAATAACACCAGCCTGCATCCCAGGGCGCTGTGAGGATAGACTGAGACACCTATGCAGACACGTAAAGTGTGATTCACACATAAGAGATTTTTATCAAGATGATTTCTGAGTCATGGGAAGTGAGCAGCTACTTCTGTGTGAGCTGGTCCTTGAGATGTCACATTTTTGCCCTCTCTGCGTCATCCGACTCGCCACTTAAAATCCTGATGAGGTTTGGCAGCTGAAACTAAGAAAGGAAATGGCTGAAACCTCATGTCCTCATTGCTGGGTTGCATGGCACAGAAAAGGGAGATAAAAATGGAAGGTTTGTTTTCTGCCTTCTGCTGCTGGACTTCCTGCCCATCCTAATGACTTGTGCCTTCCCTATGGTCTGCTTGCTGGCTGATGAGGATCCCCCACGCCCTCCCGGGAGGAGCCGGATCTAGGTTTCCTCTGTCCTGGGCATGTGGGTGTGAAGTACATCACCAGTCTCAGCACAGCAGCTGGCCCAGCCAGGATTTTTGCTCTTGAGCTCAGGAGCCCATGCTAGTTGCTCCCACTTCTCAGAAGTCCCAAGGACCTGGTTGCTGCACCGTTGGTGATACCCAACCTGAGAATAACACCTAGATGTCTCAGCCTTACATCTGAACACCAGCCCTCATTGCTTATAGGCACCCATTTTTTTTTTCTTTTTGATGCAGACTTTACGAGTTTATCTTAATCTAAGGAACCAGAGTTAATGCCCTCACTGTTAACTTCCCCTGTCCAAACTTTGGAATTTTGCCCTGAGTCCCAGCGCAGTGCCTGGGGCACTCCTGCTACTGATAATTTAATTTAGTTCAGTACAATTCAAATAATTATGCATTGAGTAATTGTTTGGGTAACCTGAGGATACAAAGATAGATTAAGCCTGGTTCTTCCTCTTAGAAAGCTCACTGGTTAGTGGAGCAGAAAGGCATAAAAGACAATTGTTTAGTTATTAGACAAATGCCTGCTACATGCTGGGCATTTAAGTTCTGGAAATGAGTTGGGACTGAAGATAGAATTTCTGCCTTCTTGGAGCTTAGAGTTGACAGTAATTAAAAATAAATATGCACACTGTATAACTATAAACTGTTAAGAATGCTGGGAAAATCAGGGTACCTAAAATATGAGGACATATAACAAGAGGCCTAACACAGCCAGGGGCAAGGGGCATTTGAGGTAAGAAAGGAAATGTAGGCTTAAGTGGGAGAGTCAGAGGGAAGGCAGAATAACAGGCAGGAGAGACACGATGTGCTTGCACTGTGATGGAAACACCCTGTGTGTTGGGAGGCCTCTGGAGGCTCCCTTAGCTGGACTGGTTTGAGTGTGGTCAGATGGCTCAGATGCAGTCTGCCTGTATACCTACTTTTCGTTCCTTCAGCCTGTGCCCACCGACCAGGACACCTTCCAGGGCACATCTTCTGGGCTTTCCTGTATGTTTGCTTCTTTCCAGATACCACCTGAAGCCCAACGTGGTCCTCACTGGATTCCACATCTTACTAATTCAAATGGCTCTTCTAAGTCCCACTGCAGAACAGAAGTCCAACTTCCCCAGCTTCAGTCTCAAGTTCTGGAAGTTGGCCCCCAGCTTACCTCCATGAACCCTTCCATATGTGGCTATGTTAGAATAGGGAATAATGATGATGGGTGGATAAAGAAACAAAATAAAACAGGAATTTCTCAAACCTCTCTGTGATTCTGCAGCATTAAAACTCTATAGATCTGAATTTTCACAGCTGCACCAGGAGCAAGAGACCATGACTCCTACAAGCTCACTTTGGATGATTCCTGTTCGAAAGATGTTTTCAATGTGTCATATAACCCTAGATTTCCTTGCTATTTTTTTTCCTGTATGAAAAAATTCCTCGAGAAATCCAGTGTGAGAGTTCCTTTTTTAAACACAATTATGTTGACTCACCAAGGGCTAATGGAGCATGAAAAATTATTAATTTGGTTGTTTTGAGAGTACAGTGCAAACCTGATCTTCGAAAGGATAGAAAATGCCAATTCTCTAAAGGGTCTAGGAGTCATAAATATCAGGGATGTGTTTTGACCATGGTCCTATTCATGTAATATAGCAGGAGAAATTTAGTCAGGCTGGCTTTGCTCCATCCTGATTGATATTTGTCAGATTCTTAAGAAAAGGAAGCCCACACACCTACAGTTATATTAGACAAAGGTGCCAAAAACGTTCACTGGAGAAAAGACAGCCTCTTCAACAAATGGTGTTGGGAAAACTGGAAATCCTCATGTAATAAAATGAAATTAAATCTCTTTCTCTCACCATGCACAAAACTTAACTCAAAGTGGATCAAGGACCTAGGAATTAAACTGGAGACCTTGCACCTAATAGAAGAAAAAGTAGGCCCAAATCTCCATCATGATGGTTTAGGCCCCAACTTCCTCAATAAGACCCCTATTGCACAAGAACTAAAACCAAGAATCAATAAATGGGATGGAGTCAAACTAAAAAGCTTCTTCTCAGCAAAAGAAACAATCAGTGAGGTGAATAGAGGACCTATAGAATGGGAGCAAATCTTTACCACAAGCACATCAGATAGAACACTAACCTCAAAGATTTATAAAGCTCTTAAAAGCCTTAACACTAAAAAAAAAACAAATAACCCAATCAATAAATGGGCCAAGGAACTAAACAGACACTTCTCAGAAGATGATATACAATCAACAAATACATGAAAAAATGTTCAACATCTCTAGCAATTAGAAAAATACAAATCAAAACAACTCTAAGATTTCATCTTACTCCAGTCAGAATGGCAGCTATCAAAAAAACAAACAACGATAAATCCTGGTGAGGATGGGGAAAAAGGCACACTCTTACATTGCTGGTGGAACTGCAAATTGGTGAAGCCAATCTGGAAAGTAGTATGGAGATTCCTAGGAAAAACTTGGAATGGAACCACCATTTGACCCAGCTATCCCACTCCTTGGCCTATTCCCAAAGGACTTAAAAACAGTTTACTACAGGGACACAGCCACATCAATGTTTATAGTAGCACAATTCACAATAGCTAGATTGTGGAACCAACCCCTATGCCCATCAGCAGATGAATGGATAGGGAAACTTTGGTATATATACACAATGGAACACTACTCAGCACTAAAAGAGAATAAAATCATGGAATTTGCAGGTAAATAGATGGAGTTGGAGAAAATAATGCTAAGTGAAGTTAGCCAATCCCCAAAAACCAAAGGTCCAATGATCTCTTTGATAGGAAGATACTAACTTATAAAGGCAAGAGAGAGGGGATGAGAGGAATGAAAGAGCTTTAAATAGAACAAAGATGGGGGAGGGAGGAGAGAGGGCAAGGGAGTAGGAATAATGGCAGACTGAGTTATCCATGATTACCCTAAATACATGTATGAAGACACAATTATTATAAAAATACTTTATATAAAACCAGCAACTTGAAAAATTGTGCTCTTTATATGTAATATGAAATGAAATATACTCTGCAAACATGTATAACAAATAAGAATAATAAAAAATTAAAACTAGAAAAGAAATAGAAGCCTAGAGTTTGTAATAAATTCAGGAAGCCGGGAGCTCGTGGTTCTCAAATGCTGTGTCTTGATTTTGTAGAAAGTTTGTTTAAAATATAGGTGTCCAGACCCTGCTCTTAATCTATGCAATTAAAATCTCTGGAATTGGAGATAAAGAACTTTGATTTTCAATAAATTCTTGGGTGAGTCCGACATGCAGGCAGGTTTGAAGACTGCTAACCTAACTGAACTTTTGACCCATTGGAGAATTCCCTATTACATCCTTACTATTCAAAGTGTGTCTAAGGACCTGCAGGAAAAGAATCTTCTGGAAGTGAAGGAGCCCTAATTGGGAAGGGCTGTTGTAGCTAGCTGGAAGCCATATGTGATGCACCTGTAGGCACCCGCAAAGCTGAAGGTATATAACCGGGTGAAAGCGGTCCGAGTTAGGAGAACGAATTCATTCGGTCAGTCGGGCAGTCACTCGGTCGGTCAGAAGAATCATAGCGGCCAGAACGTAGGCAGAGCGGTTACAGAAGAGAAACCAGATAGAAGACAGAAGAGAAACCAGATAGAAGAAGTAATGACTGGTCAGAGTTAGGCCGAGACTCCTGAGGAAGACAGAAGACAGAAGAAAGAAGAAGGAAGAAAGAAGAGAGAAGAAAGAAGCTCTAATCTTTCTCTAAGCTAAGCTCTATCTTTCTAACTCTAACTCTAACTCTAAGAACTCTAACTCTAAGCTCTATCTTTCTAACTCTAACTCTAAGCTAAGAAGACAAGAAGAAAAGCTCTCTTTAATCTTTCTCTCTAAGAAAAATCTTTCTTTCCCTCTCTAAGCTCTCTCTAAGAAAGTAGAAGTAAAAGTAGTAAAAGCTATACTCTGCCTCCGAGAGTTTTCATCCCGGGTTACGGTACCAGGCAGCTTTCATGGAAGCTATATAGAAATTCAGGATCCCAGGCCCCATCCTAGACCTACTGAATCAAGAATCTGCATCTTCAGAAGATCCCCAGGTAGTTTCCATTCACATTTTAGTTCTCAGAAGGTCACTGAGTCACGCTTGAACATTCCTGGGTTGGGAAGTTCATTATGTAACAACTGCTTCCTGTTTCATATCTGGGTGGCTCTTAATTATTGAGTGCTTTCTTATAATTCACTCACTCACCCATGCATGCATTCACTCTACAAATATGGGTAGACTTTAGAAAGTTGACCAAAATGGACAGAATCACATTATCACAATTCAGCCTTGTGTGTGTGTGTGTGTGTGTGTGTGTGTGTGTGTGGTCCTGGGGACCGAACCCAGGGCTTTGTGCCTGCAAGGCTAGCACTCTACCAACTGAGCTATATCCCCAACCCCTCAGCTATTTTTTTTTTTTTAATTGCAGTTCACAGGCAGAGAGAACCTCTGTCACGTCCACAGCCCAGTTGCACTGGGGCAGTGGGGTAGGTTGCTGAAAGGCCAAAGAAAGTGCCTGGAGACAGCATGCAAGTCATAAGGTTTACTGGGGAAGGCTTACAAGAGATCAGTGACTGCTCCAGAAAGAGTTCATTGGTGGGATGCTGAAGGGACAGCACCTCTGTCCCTCACTGTGCTTCCCCAAGCAGTGCTTCCTCTCCCTTGTGGTGTGTTTTATCCAGTGACAACTAGATGAACAAACGGGTCCTATCCTTTCCACAGTGCCCTCAGTTCTGTGTCAGTCACCACTGAGAGAGGAGTTTTATATGTGGGGCTGCAGAGGCAGTGACATCATCAACATTAGCTTGCTGAGTTAGCTTTGTTTGCTTGCATGACCACCAAGAAGCAACCCTGGCCTACGTGCAAAAAGCAACTTGCTACAGATAACACTAACTTGCCCTAGTTCACAATGTACTTAAAAGAAAGCCAGTGTCCAAATAATATGTATCTGGACGTTCCAGCGCAGGCTTGCTCTCCTTTCTCTTTTAACGTGGCTGGGTTTTTGGGAACAGAAAGAGGGCACTCAAGGACGTGGTGTTTTACTGCCCCCCTTTTATTTAGGGATGGTGCACCTCTCTTTACAGAGATATATTTTGTTCTTTGTTTTTACACAGGCCAGTGTAAAGATAATCATGTCTCCTTCTGTTAGTGCCTCACTGAGGGCTATATGAAGTTGCTAACAATCCACCATCCTTTATTTCCCCCACCATCCTCTTAATGGGATGATCCCTATTTCAGAGTACACCCCTTGCTACCCAAAGGGTGGCCCATGGTTCAGAAGCATTGGCATCGCCTGGGAGCTTGTCAGAAATACAGAATCTCCAGTCCCACCCTAGACCTGCTGAATCAGAATCTGCATTTGAACAAGATTCCCCAGGTGATTTTTTTTTTTTTTTTTTTTGCACACTAACTTCAGGAGGCAGACAAACTACCTGTTTCACAATCATTTAATTAGGATTGCTAATTTTGTAGCTCAGGATCAAGCCCTATCTCCTCAGCTTAGCCAAGTCCATCAAATACAAGATGTGTTAATTATGGTGTTCCTTCTTCCTGGAATCATATTCTAAAACTACTTAGCGTTTATTTGTTGGGTCCAACTTAAAAAAAAAAAAAAAAAGCCTGCTCAATTGGCTTATCTAATAAGGAAAAAAAAAATCAAGTTCAATGTTGAACACATGAGTGGTGTTCTATATTTTTGTTGTTCTTGTAATGGCTTCTTTCTCTAAAATTTACTATCTTAACAAATTTTAACTGTGTGTTTCATGTTAAGTATATCACATTATTGTGCAACCAATATTTGTTCCATAGTCTGATCCTCTGATATTTAAAAACAGTTCTTACAAGAATCTGAAAGTGGGGAAGACTTCAGTGTTAACTTGATACCCTACAGTTCTCCTGGCTTTTCCTCCTTTGTGCTTCAACTCCAGCCTTCCTTTGGGACCAAGATGGTAGATAGCTACATCTAAGGAAGGTTCAACCCCAAAAACAAAGAATTGATTTTCCAGAAATCTTGGAAAGCTTTTCCTCACATCTCAGTGGTGTAAACTTGATCATATTCCTGTTCCTTAATTGGCAAAGAGATTTTAAGGGCCATCAGATTATAGCTTTAAGAAGATTACTTTGGCTTTGGTTGGGGAAGAGCTGGAGAAAACAAGATTAGAAACAGAGAGGTCAGTCGGGAACCTGCTGCAGCCATCTAGGCAAGAACTAATGTACCCTGGAACAAAAAAGTGGCTTGGTGGTTCTGGAGGTGGAGGGCTGAGATATTCATGTGATTGAGATTTTTTTTTTTTAATACCAGGATTTGAACACAGGGGCACTCGACCGCTGAGCCACATCCCCAGCCCTATTTTGTATTTTATTTAGAGAAAGGGTCTCAATGAGTTGCTTGGCACCTTGCTTTTGCTGAGGCTGGCTTTGAACTTGTGATCCTTCTGCCTCAGCCTCCCAAGCCGCTGGGATTACAGGCATGTGCCACTGCATCCAGCGTGATTGAGATTTTTAACTCCAATTTTTTCTTCTGTTGAAAAAATAGAAATGCTTTTCCCCCTAGCCCCACTCAAGAAAGCAATTTAAGTTTTGTATCCTGGTGGGGCTGAGTTTTTCCTTGCCTCCCGGGAGATTATAACAAACAATTGGGTTTTTAAAAAATATTTTTTTAGATGTTGATGGACCTTTATTTTATTCATTTATTTATATGTGGTGCTGAGAATTGAACCCAGGGCCTCACACATGCTAGGCAAGTGCTCTTACCACTGAGCCACAACAATCCACTGTTTTGAAAAAAGCAAAACAAAACAAGCAAATGAACAATAAACCACTTAACCAACTAACTAACCACCGCCACCACCAGCAATAACAAATAACAGTGAGCTCTACTGAGGCACTGCAGGGAGGCGGGAGAATGAGAGGACAGTTGAGGATTCCTGATGCCTGTAGCGATGGCAAGGGTTGCTGGTTACCCTGGAGATCAGAACCAAGAAACAGGGCACTTCTGCTCATGGAGCAGGACCTCTGACAGAGTGGTACATGTACATCTAAGACTCTGGTCGCAGGGGCGGGGGCAAGTTGGTCACGAGGAAGTTAAACATGATGAGCAGAGAGCAGCCCACTCTGTCACAGACTTGAGGCCTCCAGGTGGACACAGGTATTCTCCCTTGCCATCTTCAGGTATTTGCTTAAAGAGCACAGTCTTAGTGAGTGTTTCCTGATTTCCCTTTTTAAAACTTTCAAACTCTTCTCCCACCAATTCTTATTATCTTTCCTTGTTTTATTTTTTTCCTGTTTTATTTTATTTATGGGACTGACTGCCATATATTTCACTGTTTTACTTCTTTGTTAGCTGTTTATCTACCCCATCCATAAAGTAAATTCCATGGGATAGAGATTGTTTAGTATACAACATAGCCCAAGACCATCAATTAATAAGTATTTGTTGAATTAAATAATTTATGAATCATGGAACAAACTCTTAACCATCACATCTTACAGTCTCAGATAGGATTGCTGAGAATCCTTGGTCAAGGCAATTTGCATCACTACCAAATTTCAACTCTAATAGCTGCAAACAAATATTCTTTTGACCCAATATGCAAAACTTTGACTCAAAATTATGGTGTGGATATAAATGTAGTCACTGAAGGATACATTTCAAAACATAATTTGGGATTTGGATAAAGTCAGTGGGTTATAATGAGCCTGAACTTGAAAAAACAAATTCTACACTTAAAAGAAAATTCTGGAAATAAATAAAAAAGGGGGGGGCTGGGATGTGACTCAGCGGTAGGGCGCTCGCCTAGCACGTGTGCGGCCTGGGTTCGATCCTCAGCACCACATAAAAATAAATGCATTGTGTACAACTAAAGCAAATAAATATTTTTTTTTTTTTTTAAAAAAAGGGGAAAGCTGACTTACTAGAATTTGTTGAAGAGATTAATTTCTTTATGACCTCCAGGAAAATACCAAGAAAGGTAGGAATATGGAAGGTGAATTTTAGAGTTCCTATAATTTAAAAAATTGACACTTTAGGGCGGGTATGTAACTCAGTGGTAAGGTGCTTACCTAGCATGTGTGAATCTCTGGATTCGATCCCTATTACTACAAAACAACAACAACAACAACAACAACAAATTACACCTCTTTTCAGAGTGGGGGATACAGGAACCAATATCATCAGGGATCTACTTTTTAGGTCTACCTACTATTTAGAACACTCCTAGTTCCCTGAATCTTGACATGTCACTGTCGACCTGGGCGAACCTGTTGGGACACTCTGTGGGGAAAATGGGACTGCCCAAGATAAAAGCAATTAATTATCAGAAGCTTAGTATATTTCTTGGGAAAAGGCATTTGAGATCTGGCTAGGGCATAGAAGCAAACTGTTTCAGAGGCTAAGCTTCTGGGTCTTGCTGAGCTATTTTATTCACCCAGGGACTCTGGTACTGTCAGTGATAATATTCCTGTAGTCTCATCTGTCCTGTTGGCACACTGTCTGGAAGGGAACTGGGAAAGTTCTCTTGGTGCCCTGAGCAGGTTGACCTGGTTTTAGCCCCACACTCATACAGCTTCCTGGGATCCCCTCCCCCAAATGTACTTGTAGCAGATTCTGTTAGTTCCCTCCCCAGATCCCCTTTACTAGCTCTGAGCATGTTGACTATTAATGGTGCACACCTAGCCAGTGATGGATGGAGCCACCTAGCCAAGAGGTGCCTAAGAGGTTTCATTTTGCTTCTTCCCTGGGAATCAATCATCTCTCCAAGGAACCCGATTCTTTTATAATGGAGAATGGTATCTAGAAAACTAAGGTCTGGGTGCTAGGTGTGCTCATTTCTACTGAGGTGTGACTGCTTCTATGCCCTGCAGTGGACAGAGCTAGGAACTATATGTATGGATACTCATACATGCATACAAATATACACAGCTATACTTATTCCTGACCATTTGTACCTATTTTAGCAAACATCCATAAGTTTTTATTCCTAACTCCAACTTGGATCCAGCACCGCTGGGTCTACTCTTGCTTTTACTGTTTTCCTGTAATTTCTTTCTTAGAGAGATGGTTCTCATTATCTACAATATATTTACTTATTTATTCAGTTCTAGTACACACACACACACACACACACACACACACACACACACACACGTAGTTTCAGAATTGTTAACCTAGCCCCAATGAGAAAGAAATTTACTAACTAGAGTAGTGTTTGGGACAATTTGTCTGTCTTTAGCCTTCAGTTTCCTGTCAAAACACTTTTTTCTAAAGTTACTTAGGTTGGCTCCTTTCTTCCTTACCCTTTCAGTGTGGTTATAATTCTTTTGTGACACAATTAGATTGATTTGTCGTAGTTTGCATTCCATTTAAGTACCTCTTGCCACTGGTAAAAAGTTTAAAATTCACATACAGTAAAATTCACTCATTGTGGTGCATATTTCTATAGGTTTTAACAGATGCCATGATCTGTGTACCACCACCACCATTGAACTGTGTAAAACAGTCCCATTATCCCCCAAATTCCCCCACACTACCCCTTTATAGTCAATCCCTATCCCCAAATCCAATCTCTGACAACCACTGATCTATTTTCCACCTTCATGGTTTTTACTTTTTTAGAATGTCATATAAAAGATAGTTCACAGCATACAGTCTTTTGTGTCTGGTTTCTTTCATTTAGCATATGATTTTGAGATTCATCCATGTGGTTTTATGTATCAGTACTTTGTTTTTTTTAATTATGGAGTAGTATTCCATTGTATAGAAACAATACAATCTGTTTAAGCATTTACATGTTGATGGATATTAGAGCTTTTCTCATTTTTAATATAATGGATAATGTTGCTGAGCACATTCACGTACATCGTCATTTCTCCTGAGTAAATACTTAGGAGTGGGAGCGCTAGATCACATGGTCAATCTCAGTAAGGATCCATTATACATGAGGAATTGCTTCTTTCTTGCTGTTTTCCAGATTCTCCTTTTGTCATTTGCCATTTCGATTACAATGTGCCTCAGTATGTATTCTTTGAGTTTACCCTACTTATGATTTGTTGGAACTTTTGCCTACATAGATAAATGTTTTTAAATGAGATTGGGGGAATTTTCAGCCATTCAGCTTCTGATCCTTTCTTCCAATATTATTTCTGTTCCTTTCTTTCTTGAATTTTCATTTTTCATATGTTAGTATGCTTGATTGTGTCCTACAGGCTTGTAAAGGCACTGTTCATTTTTATTCAGTCTTTTTTTTTCTCTGTTCCTCAGAATAGATTATCTCAATTGACTGATCTTCAAGTGTGCTGATTCTGTCTTCTGCTAGTGCTAATCATTAGAACTTGTTTCGTATTCCAGAAGTGATCTAGTTCAGTCACTGTCCTACATGCACTTGAAAAGACTGTGCATTCTGCTGTAGGGCTGTGTGTTCTACAAATGTCAATTAATTCAGATCGGTTGATGATATTGTTCAAATCTTACTGATTTTCTGTCTACATGTTTTTCATTAACTGAGAGGAAAGTATTGATATATTCAACAATAATTGTGGATTTGTCGACTTCTCCTTTATGTCCATCAATTTTTGCTTCATGTATTTTGAAGTTCTTTTATTAAGTGTATAAACATTCAAGTTTCTTATGTCCTCTTGGTGACTTGATGCTTTTATTATTTAAAAATATACTTCTTTAGCCCTGCAGTACTCCTTGTTCTGAAATTTATTTTGTCTGCTATTAATTTTGCAATTTCAGTCTTCTTTTGATTAGTATTTGTATGGTATATTTTTTCCCATCCTTTAACTTTCAAGCAATCTGTTTCTTCATATTTAACTTGGGGGTCTTTATGCTTGTAGACAGCATATGGTTGAGTCTTACTTTTTCATCCAATCTGATTATCTCTGCTTTATAATTGGAATGTTTATAATTCATAGCCTCTTTTTCCATCTTCCAAGTGGGATAGAGAGAAAAGCATGAATCCGATCTATCATTCCTTGTAAGATTGTTTCATTTAAAAATCTGTTTTATAAGGCCGAGGTGAGTACAAGAGATCATGATTAGGCAAAAATGTGGACATTCTGAGACCCAATAGAGTCTTATCTTCTGCTCTCATAAATCCTTTTTTAAAAATATTTATTTATTTGCTTTAGTTGTATACAATGCAATGCATTTATGTTTATGTGGTGCTGAGGATCAAACCCTGGCCACACATGTGCTAGGCGAGTGCTCTACTGCTGAGCCACAACCCCAGCCCCTCTCATAAATTCTTGTAATCAGCATAGCCCCTGTGTTACCAGGTGGTATAAGATCCTGCTCACTTGGAGAAAAAATAGGCTAGGCCAGAGTACTCACTGCTCCAGAAATATAAAAATTTAAATTGATAGGAAAATAGATTTTATTAAGTTTTGAAGGAAGATAGAATAAATTTAATTGTTTCAAAAGTTTCATCTCTGAAATCCCTGAAAATTGGCAGAACTTTTAAGAAGGGACAAGGCAGTGACAAAGGGCAGGAAACACATGTGCAGATTTAGTTGTCTTGTGTTAGACAGGCCTGAGTGGGCAATCTCTGCTCCCATCTTCTTTGGTGCCCGTCAGGATTGGGGGTTGTAGCTTTTTAGCTGCCTTCTCTCAGAAGGAAAAATGTGTTCCCAATTTTTTTTTTTTTTTGGGTGGGGGGTGGCTAGTCCCCAGATTTAGTCTGCTTCATAGGTACCAAGTAGGCAGGGAGAAGAGAGACTGTCCTGGTGGGCTGTACAGACGTTGACCAATTTAGAAAAGAAAAATTGGCAGAGGAGCTAGAGATGGGCACAGAGATAAAGAGGCACCACAGTTTAAAGGATTCCTATGTTTGAGTCAGACCATGGTTTTTTTTTTTTTCCAGTATTTTTTATTGTGTTTTCTTTTTTTAAAAAAAAACAGCTTATCAAGGTGTAATTGACATTGCACATGGCTAAAGTATGTGCAGATAGTACAGATAAGTTTTGACATATGTATGCATTGGTGAAAACAGCGCACAGTCAAGATAATGAACAAATCCATCATCCCATAAAGTTTCCCTATTTTCCTTTGGAATTTCTTCTGGCTGACTCTTACCCTCCATCCCCTACCCAGCCCGGGGGAAAGCCACACTAGTCTGCTTTCTGTCACTATAGCTTAGCTTGTGTTTTCTAGGATTTCATATCAATGAAATCATATATAATATGTATTCTCTTTCATCGTTTTTCCATTCAACATAATTATTTTAAGATTAATTCTTGTTGTTAAGTGTATCATTAGAGTTAGAAAGAACTTGACCCAGGCAATGCCATTTTGAAACATATCCTCCATCTTAAAACAAGAGCCACCTCACGGTCACCGTGACTTGGACTGACCTAAACCCCAGACAATACTCCATCATCATACAAAGAAAGGAAATTGTTATCTGGGACTGGAATCCTGAAAACACCTGGTTTGACATGGAACAGTAACCACCTCAAAGAATGGAGGTGACAACCACAAGGACTCTTCCCTGACAAACCCCTAGCAATGGCCCAACCACAAAAATTTCCCCGACTCCTTCACTCCCCTATGACTTCCCCAGGCTATAAGCGGAAGGTAGGTCTCAGTCCACTAGGCCTCCCTCTGCAGGTTTGTCCCAAATAAACCTGTGTTACTGTTGAGCTCTCCTCTCCTCTCTGTTTCCTTCACTTGGTTCTTTTCTTACAATTATCCCATTCCTCTTACTGCTCAGGAACATTCTATTATCAGAACATTTGGAAATGTAAGTTCAGGCTTTATGCTTCCTAGTCATTTGACCATAAGCAATTCAATTAGTGTCCTGGTTTACAAATATGTTGTGCAGGTCATATATATATATATTTTTTTTGGCTTTCAAGTCTGTTTTTTTTTTTTTTTTTTTACTATTTTTTTATTTAATTAATTTGTTATACATGCTTTTAGAGTGCAATTCCTTTCGTATTACATACAAAGAGCACAGTTTTCCAAGGCATTGGTTTTACACAAAATATTTTCATACCATTTGAGTTTTTATACATGTACTTAGTATATTGATGTCAAACTCCTTCTGCCATTGTTTCTATCCCCTTGCCCCTTACCCTCCCCTCCCCTCCTTTTTTCTATTTAACATTCCTTCATTCCTCTCATCCCCCCTCCCTTGCTACTATAATTCAGTATCATCCTAGCAAAGGAATTAATCAACCTTTAGTTTTCTGGGATTGGCTGACTTCACTTAGCATTATTTTCTCTAGCTCCATCCATTTACCTGCAAATGCCATAATTTTATTCTCTTTTAGTGCTGAGTAATGTTCCATTGTGTATATATACCAAAGTTTCCCTATCCATTCATCTATTGATGGGCATCAGGGTTGTTTCCACAATCTAGCTATTGTGAATTGTGCTGCTATGAACATTGATGTGGCTATGTCCCTGTAGTATGCTTTTTTTAAGTTCTTTGGGAATAGACCGAGGAGTGGAATAGCTGGGTCAAATGGTGGTTCCATTTCAAGTTTTCCTAGGAATCTCCATACTGCTTTCCAGATTGGCTTCACCAATTTGCAGTTCCACCAGCAATGTAAGAGTGTGCCCTTTTCTCCACATCCTGACCAGCATTTATTGTTGTTTGTGTTTTTGATAGCTGCCATTCTGACTGCTGTGAGATGAAATCTTAGAGTAGTTTTGATTTGCATTTCTCTAATTGCTAGAGATGTTGAACATCTTTTCATATATTTGTTGATTGATTGTATATCTTCTTCTGAGAAGTGTCTGTTCAGTTTCTTAGCCCATTTATTGATTGGGTTGTTTGTTTTTTTGGTGTAAAGGTTTTTGAGAGATTTATATATCCTTGAAGTTAATGTTCTGTCTGATGTGCTTGTGATAAAGATTTGCTCCCATTCTGTAGGTTCTCTGTTCACCTCACTGATTGTTTCTTTTGCTTAGAAGAAGCTTTTTAGTTTGAATCCATCCCATTTATTAATGTTTGGTTTTAGTTCTTGTGCTGTAGGGGTCTTATTGAGGAAGTTGGGGCCTAATCCAACATGTTGGAGATTTGGGCCTACTTTTTCGTCTATTAGGTGCGAGGTCTCTGGTTTAATTCCTAGGTCCTTGATCCATTTTGAGTTGAGTTTTGTGCATGGAGAGAGATAGAGGTTTAATTTCACTTTATTACATGAGGATTTCCAGTTTTCCCAACACCATTTGTTGAAGAGGCTGTCTTTTCTCCAATGTATGTTTTTGGCACCTTTGTCTAATATAAGATAACTGTAGATGTGTGGGTTAGTCTCTGTGTCTTCTATTCTGTACCATTGGTCTACTGGTCTATTTTGGTGCCAATACTATGCTGTTTTAGTTACTATTGCTTTGTAATACAATTTAAGGTCTGGAATAGTAATGCCACCAGCTTCATTCTTCTTGCTAAGAATTGCTTTGGCTATTCTGGGTCTCTTATTTTTCCAGATGAATTTTATGATTTCCTTTTCTATTTCTATGAGGAATGACATTGGGATTTTGATTGGGATTGCACTGAAATTATATAGTGCTTTTGGTAGAATAGCCATTTTTTTTTTTTTTTTTTTTTTTGTACCAGGGATTGAACTCGGGTACTCGACCACTGGGCCCTATCCCCAACCCTTTTTTGTATTTTATTAGAGGTAGGGTCTCACTGAGTTGCTAAGCGCCTTACCATGCCTCGCCATTGCTGAGGCTGGCTTTGAACTCGTGATCCTCCTGCCTCAGCCTCCCAAGTGCTGGGATTACAGGTGTGCGCCACCACGCCCTGCTTAGAATAGCCATTTTTGACAATATTAGTTCTACCTATCCATGAACAAGGTAAATCTTTCCATATTCTAAGATCTTCTTTAATTTTTTTCTTTCTTTAGTGTGTTGTAGTTTTCATTGTACAGGTCTTTCACTTCTTTTGTTAGGTTGATTCCCAAGTATTTCAATTCAATTAGTGTCCTGGTTTACAAATATGTTGTGTAGGTCAATTTTTTTTGTTACTGTGATCAAAATACCCAACAAGAACAACTTAGAGAGCCCCGCGTAGTGGCATACACTTGTAATCCCAACACTTGAGAGGCGAAGCAGGAGGATGGCGAGTTCAAAGCCAGCCTCAGCGAGACCCTGTCTCTAATAAAATGCAAAAAAGGGCTGGGGATGTGGCCTAGTGGTCAAGTGCCCCTGAATTCAATCCCCAGTACCAAAAAAAAAAAAAAAAAAAAAAAAAGAAAGAAGAGAAAAGAAAGGAAAGAAAATATGGCCTTTATGCTGTGTAATCTAAAACTATGTCTTTTAATGAGATATTGGAAATGAGTCTAATAGAGAATTGGGCCATTCTTGATATCAGGGTATAAAATCTTTCCAGAATCTAATAAAAACAATGAACTCTTTCCAGAAAATGCCCCATACAGAATTCTAGAAAAGACCCTTGGATCCCACTCATGGACCTCAATTTTAGGAATCCCAGTTTATAGAAATCAATAAGCAAAGAGAAAGCATAAAAATCCTGATCTATTTGTATAAAATAATGCTATCATTACTTATACAAATAGCTTATTTTCATGCTATAGGTATAGTAACTACTTTGTAGATAACTATGTCAGATTGACTTTGGTATAAGTTTCATCTAGTTATAAAATTAAACCATTGATGCAAGGAACAGGAACATTTTATTTACAACTTCAGAAGGAAAAATTAGAGTGACCATTTTTTAAGGAGTTAGTATTTTGTCCCCATAGTTTCATCTGTTGAAATAATTATTTCTCAGTTGGAAATTGTGTGTTCTTATGGAATAAACTGGTGAGAAGCTGTGATTATGGAAGACGTTGAGCTTCAAAAGACAGACAAACCTGGGCAGGGATCCCAGCGCCTTGGTCACTTTAGAGTGCAACCTTAGCCAGCCCTTTAACCCTTGACCTTCACCAACTTCATTTGCTAAACGGGAATAAAAATACCTACTTGAGGGGTTTCTATGAGGATTAGGAACAATGTAAAGTGCTCAGGCTATATTAATGTTCTATACAAAGATTGTTATTTATTGTGAATCCTTGGTTTAACACTAGTTTCTAAGGCACTCAGGGCTTCTAATGCCATGTAATCAAACTGGCATGAGATTCCTGAATTTAGGGGACAATTGCTTACTCTGTTAGGGAGTAACAGATGTCAAAGGCTTACAGCTGTTGGTTGACATCCCCACAGTGTCGGGAAGCCAGACTTATGTTGTATTCTTCTTCCTTTGATTGACAGACCAATGAAACATGACCTCTGAATAGCACTTTGTTGGCGTTTCAGGGTTCAGTGTAGTATCTATATTGGTTTAATAGCCCGGAACAAATACACCCAGAAGAAGAACCAGTTCATAGAAACACCTTTTCCTTCCTTACTGCTGGTTTCCTTATTTTTACTGTCGACTTCCTTTTTTTTTTTTTTTTTTTTTTTTTCTTCCTCTGGCTCAGTGAATACCAACACAACGACTAATAAATCTGACACTTTTTTTTTTCTTCCAAAAAATATATTTTCGTTTCTGCGTAAGTGACCTAACCTTCCGACTCCTTTAAGAAGAATGGGCGCATTCTTTCAGTCACGTCCACAGGATTTTCAGGCCAAAGTTTTTATGCATCAGTGGAAGGCAGTGTGGTATAGTGGGAAAAGAGGACCGCGAGCATTCGGGACTACCGGGTCTGGTCCCCTTCCCCATTTCCGCATATATATGAAGCGGGCTGGTGCTTGTGCCTATGTGCTCATCTGAACGGCGCATCAAGCCCTGTCTTGGGCCGCAGAACCCCGGGCATAAGCGCTCTAGAAAGTAGCAGGACGCTTCGCCAGGGCAGCAGCACCAGGAGCAGTGTAGTGGCAGGAGCAGCGGGTTGCGCGCGCAGCTCTTCCTCTGACCCAGCGTCTCCGTTGCTAGGGGAACTGGACACGGCGCGCTTTCCGGCGTAGTTGCGGCTGTCATGGCGGAGACCGTCTGGAATACCGACACGGGGGAGGCCGTGTATCGCTCCCGGGATCCTGTGTGCAACTTGCGCCTCCGGTAGTTACACCCTAGCCCCGGGGTTCCATACTTTTATGCCTTCAGATAATTCGAGCCTAAACTTTTCCGTGTTCTGAGGCCCACTTTTGCCTACAGTCCTAATCATTTGCTTCCCGATCTCTGCACATCTCGCACTACCTGGATCATTTTCCCCTCACAGCCTCCACCCAAGTCCTTTCAAGTCTTTATCGTCCCCAAACCCCTCTCACCCTAACTTCCCTGTAGTGCCTCGCGCCCCACCCTCTGAGTTGTCTGCGACCTGCAGGATTTTGCAACTCCATCTTCTCTGTTTTGTTTCCTAATCCTTGCTGTGTTCATCTTCTGGTTGAATGTCTTGTAATGCATATTTTGGGCTTCTTTTTTCTTGCCAGAGTTCGTCTGCAAAGAATCACATCAAGCAACTTTCTTCATTACCAGCCTGCTACCCAGTCTGGGAAGGACATCATAGACTTAGGCACTTTCAGGCCTCATCCAACCGCCAGTGGGTGTTATGGTGGTGATACCACCTTTTGGGGGTCTGTGAATATGTCTGGGGCAGTAGAGGTACCTCTTAAAACAAATCCAGGTCTGTAGTCTTAAGAGAAACTCTGTACCTCCTACATAGGAGGAATGGAAGGCATACAGAGGTTGAATTCCTTGCCCAGTGTCACACAGCTGGTAAATATTGGATCCAGGATTTGAATCCAGGCAATCTTTTTTTTTTTTTTTTTTTTTTAAATATTTATTTACTTTAGTTGTACACAATGGAATGCATTTATGTTTACGTGGTGCTGAAGATCGAACCCGGGCTGCGTGCGTGCGAGGCGAGCGCTCTGCCGCTGAGCCACAACCCCAGCCCCGAATCCAGGCAATCTTAATGACAACATTGTATTGTGTATGAAAATTGAATAAGATATGATTCCTCTCATGAAGATACTGATCCATGGGGCTGGGGTTATGGCTCAGCAGTAGAGCGCTCACCTAACATGTGTGCAGCCTGGGTTCGATCCTCAGCACCACATAAAAATAAAGGCATTCTGTTCAACTAAAACAAATGAATAGATGTTTTAAAAAAAAAAAAAAAAAAAAAGATACGGATCCAGGGCTGCGGTTGTGGCTCAGTGGTAGCCCGCTCGCTTAGCACCTGCTATATGCCTTCTAATGCCATATAATCAAACTGGCATGAGATTCAATCCTCAGCACCACATAAAAATAAATAAAATAAAGGTATTGTGTCCAACTACAACTAAAAAATAGATATTAAAAAAAAAAGATACCGGCCGGGCGTGGTGGCACACGCCTGTAATCCCAGCACTTGGGAGGCTGAGGCAGGTGGATCTCGAGTTCAAAGCCAGCCTCAGCAATGGCGAGGCACTTAGCAACTCGGTGAGACCCTGTCTCTAATAAAATACAGAAAAGGGCTGGGGATGTGGCCCAGTGGTCGAGTGCCCCTGAGTTCAATCTTCGGTACCAAAAAAAAAAAAAAAAAAAAGATACCGATCCAAATTGTGGTCAAATGTAGTGAAATCACAAATACCATACTTTTGATATGTTATAAATTTCCCTGGCAACCTGAATACCATTGTGACTTTTTTTTTTTTTTTTTTTTTTTGTCTAAGAGAAACTGCTTCAAACTCTAAATATACACATAAGCACTTTTAAAAACAATTTTAAAATTGAAGACTACTTGAAAAACATGCATTAGAATGTCCAGCTTTTTCTAGCTTTAATATTCTTGGTTTCCCTGTCCTTCATTATTTAAATAAACGAGAGTTGATTCTGAAAACATGTCAAATAATATCAGCACTATAGAAGTGATTTGATTAGCAGCTACAGGAACAAAAGTTTGAAGTATTCTCAGTAGATCTGTTTCCTTGTGGTGACCTGTTTGAAGTGTTCTTTTGATTTTCCTTATCCAGGAATCCAAAAGAGTGAGGAAGAGAGGACAGAGTGCTTACATTAGGTCATTAATCTTTCTGCTTTTGTTGTTTCTATTTAGAAATGTTTCTGGGAAGGAGTATAAGCTAGTGTGTTGTGAAGCATGTATCTCTGAGAAAGGCAGACTCATCCAGGAGTGTATTAGATTTGGTTCTTTAAAAAATCATTTGCTTGCCTTCCCTGTCCTCTCCTGATGCTTGTCTCCTAAATTACAGTGTGATTCTAGATATGGCTTCAGGAAAAGGGTAGGGTTCTTATCTAGCAAATGTACACAGTTAGGACTAAGGAAGGACTGGCTCTTCAGCATACATCTAAATTTCAGTTCCTGACACTGAATTAGATAAAGTATTTTCTACAAGGCAAGACAACCTTTTATTCAGATTACAGTGATTAAGATGTCAGATTCTAATCTTGACTTCTAGTATTATTTGGAGTCTATCCACAGCCTCTCTAGCCTTTGTCTAGATTGACTGCTTAACAAATTACTGAGCTGGTTTTGTAGCAAATACAAGAGTAAGGACTTTGGTTATAATCAACTACAGAGCAAGCAGTTTTGGTTTGGCTCAAACATTTAACTCTATTGTCTTTGGAGGTGGCCACCGCCCAGATGAAGATGAAGAAGAAGAGGTCGTGATTGGATGGCAGGAGAAGCTCTTCAGCCAGGTGAGCCAGTGTCACTTGTCTGTTCATTCTGTATCTACCTGGCTGGAGATACATATTGCCATCTGATTTCCAGAAAAACTGTAATGGTTTATACTTTCCCCTGTTGTGTTTATGGGGCAACAGTATTATGTTGACTGACTATACTGACTACCACTACTCAGTTTTATGGTCCTGGGTAAGGCACTTCTTACCTCTGGGCTATATGCCATCTCCTTCTAGCTCTAAAATTCTTGTCTACCCTGCCCTCCATCATTTAAATAAACAAGATTTGGTTATGGTATGTCAAACATTATCAACTCTGTAGTAATGATTTGATGAAACAGTTACCGGAACAAAAGTTTGAAGTATTCTCAGCAGATCTGTTTCCTTTGGTGACCTCAGTTTGAAGTGGATCTCTACCAAAATGAAGCAGCTTGTCAGAGTCCTCTGGATTATCAATACCGCCAAGAAATCCTGAAGCTGGAGAATTCTGGTGGTAGGAAGAACCAACGAATTTTTACCTACACTGACTCTGACAGATACACCAACTTGGAGGAGGTATTGTTCTTTATTCAGGTGTCATAACTTCCTTCTTTGTCTTCCCTAGTTTCATGGCCTTACCAGTTCTGTGTATTAAAGCAGAAGCCTGGTAAGGGAAAATCCAGTAGCCTGTCTAGCAACTTCTATGAGCTGCTAGCAGGCTGAACTGGAGTGGGCACAGACCGCAAATGATGTGGCTGCTGTTCCCCTCTCTACCTGCTGCAGGGCTTGGGGAGTCGGTCAGTGTGCAAAATCATAAGACAGTCTGTGAGGTCTAGAAATGTCTAGGTGAAATTCAGCCCAGACTCTGAGGGTATGCATTTGAAGAGGAATTAAATACGCCATAGGGAATGGCTTGTCATCGTTTTGTCTGTTCCAACACACCCTGTAGACCTGTTTTACATTTTCTTCATTGTATATGTTCTGTTCTGTCTTGTCAGGGAGATTTTAAAATCATTGAAACTAGATTCTCTATTTTCTGATTTTTTTTTTTTTTTTTTTTTTTTTTTTTTTTTTTTTTTGTGAATGACCCTTTAGGTTTCTGTAAGGAGCAAGTGTTAAATGAATGTTTTTGAAAGATTGACATGCTTTTTTCAGGAGTTCTGTGGGTTGGGAACATGTAAAATTTGAGTTGTCCGAAAAGCAAATTAAAATATGGTTGGTACTCTGTTACCCATGAGAGGATTTTCCACAAAACATTTGTATCCCATTTGGCATTTTTCGAGCCACCTTGTTAACTTCACTATATACCAGAGAAATTAATCCAACTTTTTATTGGTATGTGCTCAGAAAAATGCAGACCAATTTTAACATTAGCATAAATAACTCATTTCTAAAATTCGAGGGCAAATGAAGACATGATAGGAGGTTGCTTTGGGTTGTTTGTGTCTCTCTCCTGTTCATTAGTGTGTATAACTGAGGTGGCTGTGCCTGTTAGGTGCAGGTCCTGCAGGAGGTTTTAGAGGAAAGACTTCCCTTCAGGTGCTTGGCCCCATGTGGCCCTGGCCAGATGGCTTTTACAGGGCTGCTCTCTTTTCCCAGCACTGTCAGAAAATGACCACTGCAGCCAGCGAGGTGCCATCATTTTTGGTTGAGCGAATGGCAAATGTCAGGCGGCGACGGCAGGACAGGCAAGGGATGTGAGTGCAAGTGTGGGGGGTGGTTATAGGGCTCTTTGTGGTCCTCCTGTGCCAATGTCCTCAGTATTTCCATCCACTCAAGCTTCCCATTCTGCTATAGACCTCCAACTGGGGTGTGCTCCCCTGTGCTCCCCTTCAGGCTTTTCAGGGGGGTGCCATGGAAGTGACCCTTCCTGTGGTCCTTCCCAGGGAAGGTGGCATCCTCAAGTCACGCATGGTCACCTGGGAACCCTCAGAAGAGTTCATCAGGAACAACCATGTCGTTAACACCCCTCTTCAAACAATGTACATCATGGCAGATCTGGGACCCTATGGAAAGTAAGTGAAGTCTCACTGCCAGCTCAGGTCCCCGCCCTCTTCACCTATCACTAACCATCCTTTCCTGTAACGGTCACCTGGGGCATATGGGAGGGAGGATCTTTTTCATCTTTGTCTACTTAGAGGAAAGTATTTTACCACGCTACGTCTGATTATATCCTCTGTCCTCTCCCCTGCAGTGGGATCATTTCTTCTTATCTTTCCCTGGAGGTGGCCCTATGATCCTGAACCTTGATGTTGATTTCCTGGTTTCTAGGCTTGGCTATAAGACCTATGAACATGTCCTCTGTATCCTGAAAGTGGACAGCAATGGTGTGATCACAGTAAAACCTGACTTTACTGGCCTCAAAGGACCGTACAGGTGAGAGGGAGAAAGTTTGTTGTCAAGTCTGTCAAGTCTGTCAAGTCTGTTGTCAAGTTTGTTGTTCCTTCCCTGGCTTCCCTCCTTGCCCCTAGTTGAGGAGATTCCCAGAAAGTCCTGCATATGTTCCAACTTATTGTGGGTAATAGGCCATTAGGGAATTATCAGAAAATGTGCAACTAGCTTGAAAGGGATCTTTTCATTAGCATAGTTATCTGAAAATGATCTACACACTGCGGAATATAAACAGACTGACCAGAATGTGGAGAAGTAAACTCAGTCAGGCTGGGCTGACTTTGCTCATCTCTTCCTGATGTAACAGAACCATAAGTTATAAATTAGCTGAGCCAACCTGTCTGTTTTCTAGGTGAGAGGACTAGGTACCAAAAATGTCATGCTTTAGGATTTCACTGTGACTTTGAGATGGAAGTAGGCCCAGAACCTGTGCTCTTTAGTCTGGTGTGATGCCCTGTCTGCTCTGCTACTTTGTACCCCTCCCCTGGTCATCACTAAGGCCACTTTCATTATCATGACCCGCACATGAGGTTTGTGGCCCATGACAGCTCATCCCTGGGCTGGATCTGGAGGGTGCCCCATCTCTATCATTAGAGGTGTTCCCTTTGTTGTTTTGACCTTACAGAATCGAGACAGATGGGGAGAAGCAGGAGTTATGGAAGTATACGATCCACAACGTGTCCTCCCTCGCACAGCCAGAGGAGGAAGAGCGGGAACGACGCGTGTTCAAGGATGTAAGAGCTAGTTCATTCCAAGCCCCTGTGTCTGGGAGATGAGGCTGCTTCTGAGAAGGATGTCAGCAGTTGTTTGGGAAAAGCCTTGCCCTTCACAGCCCTCTTCTGACCTGGGAAGCTGACATATCAGACAGAACTTTTGATCTTATCATGACGAAGTAAGAATAATAGTGGCCATTTATTTGAGCATTTATCATGCTCTGTTCCAGGTACTTCACGTGCATCAGTTAGGCCTTACCACAGCCCTTTGAGGTGAACACTTTTATTATTATTACCATTTTAGAAATGGGGAAGCTGAGGTTGAAGAACTAAGTTGACTTAGAGCTTGTAGGTGTGAGAGCCAGGATTCAGCCCCAGACCAGCTGACCTGAGAGCCTCTGTGCTTCACTTTAAAAAGTGTCAGTAAGCCGGGCGCAGTAGCGCACGCCTGTAATCCCAGCACTTTGGAAGGCTGAGACAGGAGGATCGCAAGTTCAAAGCCAGCCTCAGCAATGGCGAGGCACTTAGCAATTCAGTGAGACCCTGTCTCTAAATAAAATACAAAAAAGGTCTGGTGATGTGGCCCAGTGGTCGAGTGCCCCTGAGTTCAATCCCTGGTACAAAAAAAAAAAAAAAAAAAAAAAAAAGTGTCAGTAGCTGGGATGCTTGGTCCTGTAGCTCTTGCTGCCTTGCCCATTATTGTTTCTTTTCTCCCTTTCATTCAGAAGGGAACCTTGGTTTGGCTTGGGCTACATCTTGAGGTGTGGTTTGTTTTGTTTCCTCAGCTTTATGGCCGACACAAGGAATATCTCAGCAGCCTCGTGGGTACTGATTTTGAGATGGTGGGTAGCATGGCTTCCTGCAATTTTGTAAGGACCGTCTGACTGTGGATAAGTAATAGTGCCTCTCTTGAAGGTCTCCAAAATATGCTGTGTATTATAAAAGAAGGCCAAAGAGGAGCATAGAGGGTGTAGTCCTTATTACATGTTTGAAAACATATTGATACAGAATCATTAATGCCTTTTTAATAAGGTCTGAAAGGGTGCACACATGCTGAGGGTGACTTTCTCTGGGATAAGATGAGGTTGGGAGGTGGCAGATGGGTATTGTGTGGTGAGAAAACTATGTCAGGGATTGTTACTTTTTTAAAAAAAATTTCTTTCTTTTCTTTCTTTCTTTCTTTCTTTCTTTCTTTCTTTCTTTCTTTCTTTCTTTCTTTCTTTCTTTTTCTTTCTTTTGCTGAGGATCGAACCCAGTGCCTCACACTTGCTAGGCAAGCACTGTACCACTGAACCACAACCCCAGCTCTGTTACTTTTTAATTCTATAAATTCAGGTGGTTTGGGGTTTTTATCAGTGGTAACACATTCACATATTACTTTATAGTTAATTTAAAAAATAAATATTAAGATGAAAAATGTCTCCTTCACTCTTCATGTGATGTTTTTCCGAACTTCCTCATAAAGAGAAAAGGGGTGTCAAATATTTTGGCTCTTAAATACAAAAGCAAAACAGTTTAGATTGGTTATTGGGGTCCTATTATATGCCTTCCTCATCCCAGGAGTTCCATTGCTAGATCTAGAAACAAGGAGAACAATCCACTAGTCTCTCCCCACCCCCATAAAAATTAACTTTTATTGTTTTCCTATTGTGTAAGCAACAGATATTCTTGTTAAAGAGTTAGATAAGACAGGGCTGATTGTAGTGGTGCATGCCTGTAATCCCAATGATTTGGGAGACTGAGGCAGGAGTATGGCAAGTTTGAGGCCAGCCTGGGCAATTTAGCAAGCCCCTGCCTAAAAACAAACAAACAAACAAACAAAAAACCAGGGAGTGCTGGGCTGTAGCTCAATGGTAGAGCACCCTTGAGCACTGTTAAAGAAAAGTTCAACAAGACAGATACACAACTAATTGAAAAAAGAAAATTCAATTTCTTGACCTCAGCCATCTAAAGGGTTTCTGCTTCCCATTGCTGCTGTTGCTTATCTTGGTAACTTCTCATACTACATTGCTCTCCCTGCCATTTAAATTAGGTACCTTTCTCCTGTGAGTTTTAGAAATGAAGGAAACAGTTCTGTGGAGGAAAGTCAGAGAGAAAGTGCAATAATGTGGCCCAGAGTCTAACATCTAGTGTCAGGTCTTCTGCAGATTTGGGGACAGGGCTGGAGAAGTGCTGATTCCCTCCACCCCTCCTGATCTTTTCCCTCTTTTTTTTTTCCACCTTAGACCTCCCCAGGTGCCCTCCGGCTCTTTGTAAATGGAGAGGTGGGTAAGTGTCATGTACAACAGAGATCTCTTGATGCTTGGGCAAGAGTCCATTGGAGGTGTGAGTTTTCTATGCCACCCTGGGCTACCCCACACCTTATGATGTCTGCAGTACTTGGGAAACTCAGTGATGAGTCTTTCCTGGAAATACTGAGGGTTCCTGGCCCTCTGAAGGCTTGCTTCCAGAACTTATAGGCCCCTGAGTACTGAGTGCTGAGGGTGGTAGCACAATCAGCTGAAGCAATTTCCTCTTTTCTTTCTTAGTTTCAGCCCAAGGCTATGAGTATGATAATCTCTACGTGCACTTCTTTGTGGATTTGCCAACTACTAGTAAGTGATATTCTTATGTCTCTCCTTCTATGCCCAATCTGACAGTTCTAGAGGCTTCAGTCAGGCTTCTTTCCCCACTCCTCATTCTTTTCAAGTTCATAGATCACTTCTATATTGCCAAATCCAGTGGTGACTTTCACCTTACTTAACCTCTCTGAAGAATTTGACACAGCTCACTTTTCTTTTTTTGGTACTCGGGTTTGAACCCAGGAGTGCTTTACAACTAAGCTACATCCTTAGTTCTTTTTATTTTGAGACAGTCTTACTAAGTTGTTGAGGACCTTGCTAAGTTGCTGAGGCTGGCTCTAAAACTCCATGCCACTTCTACCTCTTGCCTTGGCCACTGCCTCGTTCCTGACTTATCTTCTTGCTTCCTCTCTTGCTCCCCTTTGCAGTTCCTTTGCCACACGCACCATAGCCACACTGAGTTTATAAATGCAAAACACTTGTGTCTCATTTGAATGGAAAACCCAAACAGCTTCCTCACTCACTTAGTATAAAACCCAGTCTTCATACCCTGAAAAAGCTGGTTCCTGCTTATCTCTCACTTATAACATTCCAGTTATTCTTCCTGTTCTTAAACATTGCCAACCTCATTCTACCTTAGGCCTTTTCAGGACCATTTCCTTTGTCTGAAACCCTTTGGGCCATGTCTTTGCTTGGATGGTTTCGGAAGAGTTTAAGTCTATCCTGTCTCTTCTGAGGCCTTCTCTCACCCCCACTCTAAGCATCCAAGTCACTCAGTGCCTTCACTGTGCTCTGTTTGTAGCGTAGCACTCATCACCACCTGATAGATTCTTACATCTGGTCTGCTCTCCCGCCACATGCATACTGTTAAAGAGTTAGATAAGACAGGCTGATTGTAGTGGTGCATGCCTGTAACCCAGTGATTTGGGAGACTGAGGCAGGAGCATGGCAAGTTGCTCCATGAGAGATAGGGCTCTTTTCTACCTGGTCAACAGGACAGTCCCAGGATACATTAGCACATAGCAGGCTGACTCAGCAAATGGTAACGGAGAAGTGAATGAGTAAAGCAGCTACTTTCTTTTTCTCAAGGACTTACTCTCCTCCTGGGCAAGCTTACTGTATCTGGTCTTTGGCTTTCAGACTGGTCAAGCTCACCATTCCAGGAGCTCTCAGGAGTCACACAGACCTGTGCCACCAAGTCCCTGGGAATGGTATGGAGGATGAAGGAGGGTATCTGGAAGGGGAAAAGAATGTGCTTCTGAGGTGACGTTTGAAGCTGTTTCAGGCCAACAACACTGAGAAGTCCGAAGTTAGGCCTTGCCCTTCTGTGAGGGCTGTGCAGGGACTGTCTGGCCTCTCTTTGTCTTTTTGAAAATAGCAGAGGCTTTGTTTGGCTGTCCCTTTGCCTCTTAGCCTCTTATTTCCCACTGGGATGATCATTTTTCTTTTTCCTATACAAAGGTAACCTTGTCATTAGCCACAGGGAGAACATATTCCAAATGAAGCCTTGCGCACCCTATGACACTCTTTTTTAGGACAAGGTGGCTTACTTCTCCTACCCATTCACATTTGAAGCCTTCTTCCTCCATGAGGATGAGTCTGCTGGTGAGTAGCTCAGCAGTTGATCCTGGGCTTTGGTTCTCCAGGCCAGCACCCTCTTGGCGAGTGCCTGTGACCTGGATGCTTCTCTTGCTTGTTCCCAGATGCACTCCCAGAGTGGCCCGTGCTCTACTGTGAGGTCCTTTCACTGGACTTCTGGCAGCGGTATCGTGTGGAAGGCTATGGGGCTGTGGTGCTGCCTGCCACCCCAGGTAACCTCTTGTCCTTGCCCTTCAGGTGGCCCATATGCCCCAGGTCCTAGGAACAAAACTAACATTCCCAAATGGTTGAATGCTACTGGTGAGAAGTAAGAATAATTAGGAATTTAGAAGCATTTAGCCTGAAAGATTCCTTGTTCCTTTGAGGAATTTCTCCCTCTTTCATTAGAGACAGCTGAGTGAAATTAGAGCTAGCTTCCTGAGACTGAGCAACCTGGTGGTCTCTGTTACGTGCTCTGGGCTCCTCTGGTTGGATTTACAGCCTCTAGGGAGAAGCTGTGTGGTGAATGGGTTCTTGGCATTTGTGTAGCCAATGACTCAGCATTTGTTTTCAAATAAAAATCATGATTTGTTATCGAGTGCCAGACATCATGCTAAATGTTTCTCATTCTCCCAACTACTTGGTAAGGTGTAGGTGTTGATATTATTTCCCTTATACAGAATAAGGAGAAAAAGGCTCAGGAATTTAAAACATTTGTCCTGGCCACACAGTTGATCACTGGCAGAACTGAGATTTGAATTTCTGTCTGATTGGTTTCCAAGCACATGCTCTTAACCACTGTGATATCCTACATCAAAGGTCAGGTTGTCATTGACCAGGTGTTTGAACAGCATCAAGGCCTGTGTCATTGCTGGGAATCATTGGGGAGCCACATGCCCTTCATGGACCTGGCCCCATTCTCTTCCCTTGCACAGGCTCACACACGCTGAGAGTCTCCACCTGGAGGCCTGTGGACCTTGGCCCTGTGGCTGAGCTGAGGAGATTCTTCATTGGTGGTTCTCTGGAGCTAGAGGACCTGTCCTATGTGCGGATACCAGGAACCTTCAAGGTGACTTGCCAGAGGGAGACTTTATGTTGGGAAGTTCTGTTCCTATTTCTGTTCTGCAGAGGTGGGGTCTGGGTTAAGGTCCCTCTCTTAGTTGTTCATCACTTCCGTATTACTTAGCCCCTTTCTTCCCATGACTTACACTGGAAATCATGGCCACATTTTGAATGAGGTACAGATATGTACACTGCCCTCCCAGCAGGTCTCTGAGAAATAGTGTACTTAGAGATTTCCCCTAGTCCCTGTCAGAAGACCTGGCCCCTTCTTCCTATTACTGAAGGACTCAGTAATCAGATGTGATAAGGAGTCAAAAGAGACACGCAACCTGCTATTTTCAACAAGGTTGTCATGTTCCCTAAGTTACCTTTAGGAGCATGGTGCTAACCTTGCAGTATGTGTATACTGGCGGGGGTGGGGGTGGGGTCCTGAGTAATAGAATAAGGTTTCCCGAACAGCTGTTTTCCCCAAGAATGGGAATAAGAATGGCAGTGAGGTTAGCAAGGCTCTCGGGGTCTAGAGTCTGCTGAAACTGATGTTGTCTCCACTGTATGCCCCAGGGGGAGCGCCTGAGTCGCTTTGGATTCCGCACAGAGACCACAGGCAGTGTCACCTTCCGCTTGCACTGTCTGCAGCAGTCCAGGTGAGTGACCCTGGACCTCTACCTTGGGCGCCTCATCTCTGAAAGCTGGAGAGCAGTGTGGCCATATGATGGGCTTCCCTGCAGGGCCTTCATGGAGTCAAGCTCCCTCAGGAAAAGAATGCGGAGTGTGTTGGACCGTCTGGAAGGATTCAGCCAGCAGAGTTCCATTCACAATGTGTTGGGTAGGTTCTTCCCTCCCCAGCTGCCACCCAGAGTCAGCAGGGCCACGTTCCTCCCTACGCCTCACTACACACAAACCTCCTTTCCTTGCAGAGGCCTTCCATCGAGCCCGGCGCCGCATGCAGGAGGCCCGAGAAAGCCTCCCCCAGGACCTCGTGAGCCCCTCAGGAACCTTGGTCTCCTAGCCCACTGCTGCTGTGGCCTGTGGTGCATGAGGACAAGACAAGGGACGTCTGAGGCTGGCATTCTCCTGTCTCTTCATCTTTCTTAAAAGAGACCACATTGGCCTCCAAGAACTGGAAGAGCCTGGAAATTCCCAGGCTGGCCCCTCTGCCTAGTCTTCATCAGGGTCGTCTTCCTGCCATGTGGAAATAAAGCAGGAAACTGTAGCCCTACATGGCCCCCTCTTTATTTAGCTACCGTAAATGGACACCACAACAAGGCAGGCTTTTTGGTCAGAAACTGGTTTGGGTTGACCCCATAACCTGTCCTTGACAGAGCCTATTTTCTGGTTTGTCACATAGTCTCACTAGCAGAGGGTTGCAGGGATCTCTGGTTTCACAGCCTTTAAAAATGAAGACTTCTTTCCTCCCAGAAAGGAGGAGGGTAGAGAGATCTCAAGTCCCTGGATGGTGAGTTTCAGCCTGCTCTTTTCAGGGCAGCCTCATTCTACTGCTTGGGGCTTGCTGAGTTTAGGATATGACTTATTTATGGAACAAATGAAGGCTGAAGGCAGTTCCCAACCCTTTCTACTAAATGGGTGGTATCTATTATTATGGTTTTTGCACATAAAAACTATTTATATTGACTGAAGTTCTGTGCCTATTTCTGCTCAGGTTGCTGGCCTGATTGAGATGTTCATAATGTCGGGGCCCTAATGCCTCCACCCTTCCCCTTCCCTTCTTTCCCTGATCTATAGAGTTTCTTTCAGCTCTCTTAATTCAGCCTCCAGGAGTGACTTCAAGGTGAGTGCCAGCTTGCATCTTAGGAGTGCTCCTCTTCAACATTTGGGCAAAGCCTAGGACTGAGTCCCCACCCTCCCCAGCCCAACACAGAGATAGCAGCCCCTGCCCTCAGCAGTTTTATTGGTAGAAGCAGAGCAGAGCCTGCAGCACACAGGGGGTTGGGGGGTGGCTAGATGCTAGGACTCTGTGGTCTCCAAGCCATGGTGGTAGTGGTGGGGAAAACAGAAGAAAATGCTGGAACCCTCCAGTTGACTAGCCAGGATCTCAGGGCCTCATGGCTTGGCCCACAAGTCCTAGCCTGTGGCACTGATTCGTAATACTTAAGTGGCTCGTAATGTCGGGGCCCATTGAGTCAGTCCATTGCCACTAAGAACACTGACTCTCACTCCCAGCCAATGAAGCCAGCTCTGAGCTGTAGCCATCCAAAGCACCAGCAGGAAACAGTTGCTCCAAGGTGGAAAGAATCATGATCTTCCCCTTCCCCTTGTCTCCAAGGGTTGGAGGCTTGTCATAAACTCCTATAGAAACAGCAGAATTGGATAAGTGAGGAATTTGCTGGGCATCCAGGAATGTGCTGTTTTAGGGCATTAGTGACCAAGCTGAGGGTAACTGGACACTTCATAATCGACCCCCAAAGTTCTAGGCTCTGATATTGACCATCAGTGCAGAAACTAGCACATTGGGAAGCCACTAGGAAAAAGTCCCCTGTCCCTAATGACAAGTTCTGTTATCTCTGCTTAAAAGCCTGAGAGGACTCAGCTATCCGTCCAAGGAGGGACATGAGGGCCTCACCCATCCCAGGCTTCCCCTTACCTGCAGAAGCCTTATTTGCCTCGCCAGGCTGATAGGTTCAACTTGGGGATTTGGCTGCAGTTCACAAAGCCCCGGGGGTAGGTGTTGGCCCTGAAGATGTCCCTCGAAACAGTGGTGATACCAGTGTTGTCACATATAATTCGAGATAAGGAAATCCGGCTCAGGGCCCTGCGCTGTCTCTTGGTGAAAACGCCCCATTTCTGCCACCAGAACCTACCAGGAGGTCAAGAGATGTGGGAGAATGAGCACCTGTCATGTGCTGGGTATTTTACATACAGTGTTTCCCTCACTTCTTACAACTTTCTGCAAGTTTTATAAATGAAGATGCAGACCAGACTCAGTGATTAAATAAACTACCCAGTATTAAGTGCACAGTAATTTATGTGGCCAGGGCTGGATATGAGCCGGGCAAATGCCACATCCAAATATGGATTATTAAGCCACAGCTTACCACAGGGAAACCAGATTTTGCTCCTTTCTGCTCGTGTTTCTGAGATCTGCTATCCAGGACAGTGAGGCTGACAAGTCTCTCCTAGGTTTAAGGAGAGACTTGGATAATGTCAGCCTTGCCTGGGTCAGGGTCTCTGTCCCTTAGACCCAGCTTTCTAGGGAGGAGCCTCCTGGTCTTAGATCTCATGAACTTGAGTGAAATGCAGCTAAAAAGAAGTCCCTTTCCTCTGTTGTTTAGTCTTAAAATGCTAATGTTTTTCTGCTCTGCCTCTGGTGCTGATGTCTTTTAGTGTGGGTCAGTTACCTGTCTCCATCTCGGGCTCTTCTGAACTGGTTCTCAAAAAGACAAGCCAGAAGAGGCCCCACGCGGGCCCCCGGCAAAAGAGGCTCTGCGATGGCCCCAATCCAGATGTCAATGTTGTCAGGTGTCCCGTACAAATTCAGGAACTTCCTTGCCAAATCACGGTTTTTCAGCACCCGGCCTAGCTGTGCCAGGTTCCGGGGCTGGGAGAGCCCACAGAAGCGCCTCCATGCATTGTACCCTGTGTGGGAGAGGGGAGAATCAGCCTCAGCTGTGTTGGTCTCCCATTAACTTTTTTTTTTAAATATTTATTTATTTGTTTTAGTTGTAAACAATCTTTGTTTTTACGTGGTACTGAGGATCGAACTCGGGCCGCGCACTTGCTAGACGAGCGCTCTACGGCTGAGCCACAACCCCAGCCCTCCCATTAACTTTTTTCTCCACAAGTTCTCCAGAGACAGCTGTGGTCAGTCAATATTGGGCCAAACAAGAAGATCCATGCTGGTCCAAACACCAGATCACTGTCCTCTAATTTAAAAATGCAAGTAGACAGCAGGGCTCTATGAACATCAGACTGAGGGATGTGTCTAAATGTAAAAAGCTGTTGTAACCAAAAACTCACAACCACAAATCTGACATTTAATGATATTATTGTGTGGATGTGCATTAGTTAGGTATAGTACACAAAACATAAAAAAACCTCATGTTTGTAGAATGAATGAATGAGTAAATAAATGAGTGAACAAACCAACAAATGAAAAGCATGGGTAAAATTCACCTACTCAGAAAAGAACCACACACTGAGTAGCCATTATTACAAAGTTCATTTTGAGGGTGATAAAAATGTCATGATGTTAGATCATGGTGGTAGTTGAACAACTCAATATGTTAAAATTATTGAATTATGTACCTCATGTGGGCAAGTTTTATGGTGTGCTAATTATATGTCAGTTTATTCTTAAAAAGGATTTTTTTTTGTTTGTTTGTTTGTTTGTTTGTTTTGGTACCGGGGATTGAACTCAGGGGCACTGGACCACTGGGCCCCTTTTTTTTTTTTTTTTTTTTTTTAATTTATTAGAGACAGGCTCTCACTGAGTTGCTAAGTGCCTCACCATTGCTGAGGCTGGCTTTGAACTCTCGATCCTCCTATCTCAGCCTCCCAAGTGCTGGGATTACGGGCGTGCGCCACCACGCCCGGCCTTAAAAAGGTTTTTGTGTAAGAAACTTCCAGAAACTAGTGACATTGATTTCTCAGCTATCAGGATCCTACACTGGGATCAAGCCACGTGATATGCTGTGGACAATCAAGGTGGGAGATAACTTTGCCAAGACCTGAAGAAAGCCAGCCCCATATCATCAGTTGAACTACAGCTCACAAACACTGTTCCCCAGCCAAACAAAGGACAACTGTACAGTGTTTGTCATCACTAAGCACTGTTGCTTGAATATTTCTTGGGACCCCCCCAAAAAAACTATGAGGTGCTTTTACAGTATGTTAACTATATCCAGTATATTTAAAGTCAAGCAATCATGACTTGTCCAAAGTCCCTTCACTATCAAGTAGAGTTCAGACCAGATCATTCAATTCCAAATTTGGTGTTGGACTTGGGAGGAGACTGTAAGAGCTGCCATCTAGATAATATTTCTGGGATGTAAAGGAGGGAACATGAGTCAGAGGGGAACAGAAAGTCACTGTGGGGCAATTTGTATAGCTAGCAATCTCAGGCCTCCAGAAGGGGGCACCTACAGCTGTCAGGAGCACCCAAGTTTAAGGAGGCAAGATACTGAGTGCCTGCGTTGGTAAGTGCAGTAGGCAGTAGCAAGTTCCCTGACTCCTTTATACATGATGAAAGACCTGCTGGGGTGATGCGGCTTCAGGTTCTATCTAGACAGGGAGGCAGGAGATAGGGAAGGAGAGAGGGGCAAGGCAGTGGCTGAAGGCCTCCCCTACAGGAGTTGAATAGGGTTGACAGTGGGAAGAAGGGGGACATTTGAAATTTAATTTCAGATTTTTACTACTTCTTATTTGTATTACCTTGAGCAAATTCCTAGCTGTCTCTGAGCTTATTTTCTCATTTATAACATGGCAGTTATAGATATAGAACTTGCTAGGGAGGTGGGGATTGAAGCAGTTCTCTGCCTTTTATATCTACCACTTTTCTCTACTTGGAAAGTCCTTATCTCCTTTTTTCCAGCTCCTGTGCTCAAGTCCTCGTCCTGTGGTGAACCTAAAGCTGGAGGCTCTACAGCAGATGGGGAAGACTTAGCAGGATGGCTATCAAAGGTTCCCAGGGGTGCTTTGGTACATCAGCCTCAGCCTTGAGTGCTCTGCACCTCTGCACATCCTGTAGACAGTTCCTGTCAGAAAGAGGTACCCAGGGAGCTGGGGTTGTAGCTCAGTGGTAGAGCACTTGCCTAGCATGTGTGAGGCACTGGATTCAATCCTCAGCACCACATAAAAACTAATAAATCAAATAAAGATATTTTGTCCACCTACAACTAATATACATATATGTGTGTGTGTATGTATATATATACATATATACAAACACACACATATATATGTCATGGACAAGGTCACAACAAATTAGCAGCAGAACCCATGGTAGAGGTTACCCCCCAGTCACCCAGACCCCGCCCATATGTATGTATTCATATATATATATACACATATATATATGTGTACATATATATATGTGTGCGTATATATATATATGTGTGTGTATATATATATATATATATATATAAAAGAAAGAGGTACCAAGGTCTTCTCTGAACTCCTTGAGCAGCCCACGCCTAAGTGAAGCCTGTGAGGAGAGACAGGCACCCCCTTACCTGGAAGGCCGTGGTCTCGGCTGCGTTGCATGTTGAGGGCGGCCAGGTCCAGCCCAATCCTTCTTATTTGCCGAAACAGCCGGTCCCGGAGCTCATCCACCAACATGGAATCTTGACGGTTCAGCTTAGCTGGGGTAGCCATGAGGCCTCGGATGATGGGGTCAATGCCACCTGGTGGCAGGGAGTGAGAGCAGCACTTATTGGACCAGCCTCTGAGAAGCCCCTTGGATCCTCCAGTGATGCCAAGCTAGCTCAGAGCTGCACAAGCCAGTTGCTTATTTTCTAATGTTTGTTCAAACAGAGGCATGGGTGGATATGAGGGAGCTGGAGCTGGGAGGGATTACCCCACTTCTTAAAAGAGGGAAGGCGAGCTCCTTGCAGGTCCACAATGTGCCAGGCTAACATAGGTCTCAAAACCCCCTCATCCCTCAGGGACTAGGAGGTCCATGCTTGAGGGTCTTGCTGGCCCTGCCCCTTCTCCACTGCCTTGGGGAGACATTAGCAGTGGCCTTCGAAGCAGCCTGGCCTCCTGGCAGTAAGCTGGACCTACCTGGGGGAGGGAGTGCTCCCCACCCTCTCTCGCTTTGCCTGTGGAAAGCCTCACCCTCATGTACAATCCTCCAGCTGGCAAAGAAAACGGAGCTAAGTGGAACACGGGAGTTGGGTGCTGAGGCCCGGTACTGGCTGTCCAAGCGGAACATGAAGGGCTGGAGCATGGTGTGGCCAAAGCGGAAGGCCAAGGTGAAGACATTGGCCACACGGGGGTCCACTTTGGAGCAATACCCTCTGTAGGACCCCAGGGTTCTTCTGGCCCGGGCCTTTCCCAGAACCAAGGGCAGAAAGTCCCGGTAAGTGATGATCTAGGAGAGAAGACATACAAGGAATGTGTCTGAGTGGCTGCCCAACCTACACCTGGCCTTCAGATGGATTCATGCCTTTCGAAAGGCTGCTCGGACATAGCAAGTCGTTATGATTATGATGTCAAATTTGGCAATGTTGATTTCTCATTGATAGATGAGAAACTGAAGCCCAGAGAGGTTGAGTGTCATGGACAAGGTCACAACAAATTAGCAGCAGAACCCATGGTAGAGGTAACCCCCAGTCACCCAGACCCCGCCCACTAGAGGCACAGCTCCATCATGTGCTGAGAAAGGTGGAAGCTACTCCCTGAGGTTGCTCCTCAGGCCAGGTTGTTTTCTGGGGAATGCTGGGACCCAGGGTCCCCTACCTGGACCATGGCTCCCACGATCTTCCGAGCTTCATTATACAGTTTGTCTCCGCTCCAGCGAGGATTGAGGCGTCTCAGTTCGGTGGCCAGCCGGTTGTGCTCTCGCACAAAGAGGGTGTGCAGGGATGCCAGTTTGGGGGTTTCAGTTGACCGAGAGTCACCTTGAAAAACCCAAGTTCAGAGTTGCCAAAGCCCTGCCCAGACAGAGTCTTTGTGCAAGGGCAGACGGAGGTCTGGGGTCTGAAGAGAGGGAGTGAGCCTAGCTCTGCTCTCACTGCACCTCCATCTTCCTTGGCTTTGGCATGAGGCTCCTCACCGACCACCATCCTCCTCCCAACACTACAGCCCAGGAAGGGGAGCACAGTGGGGTCTTGGGTCCCTAAGTGACTGGAGAAGGTTAGGGCCAGGTGAGGAGCACAAGGCAGCTACTGTTCACCGACAGAGAGGCCTTTGCCCAATGGTTCTATCTACAAAATGACCAGATCCATAGCCGGGGCCAGCTATGGTGGGGGGACCTGGATGATTCTGGGAACCCCGACTTTGGGACTGCTTGCCTGCCTGTCTGTAGCTATCTGCATATGCTCTACCAAGGGCTGTATCTTTTCCCATCTTTGGACTTGGTGACATGCTGCTCTCCCCAGGAAGTCAGAGGGAAAGAGAAAGAAAGGGGGAGTTGAGCAGAGCCCCACCCAGACCTTCCCCTATAGGCAGGCAAGTAAGTCCAGTCATCTGCTATCTTCAAACAGAAGCCTTTTAACACAAGTCTTGTTATAGTAACAAAGATTCCTCATGAATGTACACGCTGCTCCTCCAAGGAAACAGGTGTACAATTCTTACAAGGTGAGCTGGAAAAGCCACGGGCCAGAGCAGACAGAGGAGATATGTGGGAACTACACTGGCTTTACCCGGTGTGGGCGCTGCCATTTGAAACTTTGAAGCTCTTTGCTTCTCCTCCCTAAGTCTCAGCTTCTCATGTGTAACATGAGGGTGATAATTTCTGCATTTCAGAGCTGCTGTGAGGTTTAGGGATGGCCCATTGGAACATCTTGAATAACTGGAAATGATTCCTTGATCATTACAACCACACACTCGGGGCAAAGACTTGGAGGAGAGTTCAAAATATGCATCCAGAGGAAGGACCAGGTGACAGTGTCTAACAAGAGTGTGTGTGGGTGGGGAACTAAGAAAATTTAACCTAGAAAAGAAAAATATCTAGGTGTAAGTAACAGGTACTTTCAGGTAATTAAAGGGGCTCTTCTCTGAGGTTCCAGGAGCATGACAAAGAGCAACGGGTCTAGATATGGTTCAAAATAAGGGGAACCCTTCTCACAGCCAGTGGAGCTGCCTGGGAATAGGTTGTGGTGCCTGTAGATGGCGAGTCCCTCATCTCTGGAGAGTCAATCAGGGATCTCTGGCCATACACAGGGGATTGGCAAAGGGAATCCTTCCAACTGGCTGACTCTCTGATGACGATGCTCAGATGTATGCCTATGGTGTCAATACTGAGGTCCCCTTCCAAGTCCCCTAATCCCACATCCCATCATGGCTTCCCAAGACATCATCTTCCCCCAAGTCCGACCTGCCAGGAAACAAGGGATGCGCGCAGAGCGATTGGTAAGGAGACAGGGGTCATCCCGCAGGTTGTCGAAGGGCAGCAGGGCCCTGCCGTTGTCTTGGAAGCGCTGGTTGACCGCCAGAAGCCCCAGGTAGTTGGTCCTGTTGCGGAGCCGAAGGGCGAGGGAGACCTCGCTGCCGTACACCATGCTGGCGTCCACAAAGGAGGTGAGCGCATTGATCTGGTTGCGAACTTTGTTCCTGTTTTGGGGGCATGCGGGTGCCGAGCGGAAGAAGGGGATGCAGTCACGCTGGTTCTTGATGCGGGGGTCATTGGGCGGGATCTGAGATGGAAGAGGAGTCAGTGACACCGGGCCCTCTGCAGCTGGCTCGCTCCTCTTGGTCACCACCTCCCTCGAAACCTTGCTCAAAACTCCTCCCTCCAGGAAATCTTCCTAGATTCCTCCAGACTCCCGCTGCTCACCCTTCAGTTCGAGTGTCCTTAGCACTTTTCATCACAGTCACCATAGGGTAGGAACGCCAGAGGCTTTTGAAACTATCTGGAGCCTCCTCTTGCAGGTGGGGAAACTGAGCCTCTCTGAGGTGGGATGTGATAACCATTTGGCAGAAGAGGTGGGATTAGAATTTAGTTCTGACAATTCAGCCTGTGCTCCTTTAGTTCCTAGCAGGTGGATAGATATTTCCCAAGCTCCTTTCTTTCCAGGTGACATTCTTGGAGACAAAGAAGGTCTAAAACCTCAGTACAGGCCTGGCACAGTGGCACATGCCTGTAATCCCAGCCACTGGGGAGGTTGAGGCAGGAAGATGACAAGGTTGAGGCCAGCCACAGCAATTTAGTGAGGCCCTAAGCAACTTAGCGAGACCCTGTCTCAAAAATTAAAAAAAAAATAAAAAATAAAAATAAAAGGGACTGGGAATGCATCTCCATAGTTAAGTGCCCCTGGTTTCAATCCCCGGTACCAAAACAAACAAACAAAAACAAACCTAGTGCAGGAGGCAGGAAGCTACCAGTGCAGTGCAAACACGCACAGCTAAGTAACCAAACTGAGGGGCATTTGCTATGTTCCGTATAGGAGCCAAATGCTAAAGGTATTAACAGAAAGATCTGAGAAAGCTCTGCAAAGAAGGTACCCTGCATCAGGGCTTAAGGAAGGAGTGAGGTGGCAACAGGGAAGTACTGTGTGTCCCCCATTCACCCCAGCAGAGATTCTGTCTGCTCCCTGGATTCTGGATTCTGTCTTTTTTTTTTTTTTTTTTTTTTGGCCTAGTTCCCCACACCTTCCTTGCCTTCTGGCCTGAAGGATAGAACCCTGCTCCCAGCCCACCTCAGGAAGTGCCCAGAGCTGCAGGGGCCTTGGACCACCCAGAGGAGAGAAGGACAGGAGCCAGGAGACCCTAAGGGCTTCCAAAAATAGAGGTTTCTGCTGATGGAATCAGCCCCATGGCCGAGGCCTGTCTCCAATCATTTCCTCCTCCATAGAGCTGGAACTGAGCCTCTGGCAGGTTGCCCACTGCCACCCTGGTCTATGCCCAGCTGTGTGTCTTGGTGTCTGGATTACACCCCAGCTCCTTCAGGATAGGGCTTCAGCCTCTCAGATCCCCACCCGCAGCCCACTGCCTGGGCTAGAGGCCTCCACAGGGGCCTGGTACCTTGATGGGAAAGCATGGGGGCAGCTGGGCACAGGTCTTCTCACAGTCAACGCCTGCAGTGAAGGTTACTCTGGCTGGGGACTCAGGGCTGAAGTCCAGGTCATGATCAATGAACTGGCCCCACTGCATGAACATGAGGGCCCGGCCCTGGTCAGAGGTCAGCCTCTCACTGGGGAAGCGCACAATCTGGTTGGAGACAGCCCGGACCTGTGGGGAAATAAGGTCAGCAAAGGGGCTTGGACAGCTGATCTACAAGGTGCTGGAGCCAACCCAGGGCTCAGGAGAGTGCAGTAGCGCCCTCTGCTGGAGATGATGGAGCCTCTCCTCTTCTGCCCTGCACCCTTCTGTCCTCCTGTGTCCCAGGAGATGTAGCCCTACATGTTGTGGCCATCATTCCTAGAACGCCAGTCTCTGGCCTAAATCCTGAGGATTTCAGCAGTAAAGAGAAGGAGATGGGCCAGGTCAGCTGACTCAGACTCGCCAACTCTTAACAGAGTGGTAAATAGAGTAAATTGTTAGATTGTTAGATGATAGATGATAGAACTGACTCACAGATGTATGGACTGATTTTAAGGTGGTAAAGAGAACTGGATAGATAGATGGAAGGATCAATAGAATAAAAATTTACAAAGATATTGATATTGATATTGATATGTCATATTGACTTATCAAGGGAAAATTGATAAACATGAAATTTATAGATTCAGCTAGATTAAGGTGTATAGTGCTTTATGTTTAGCAAGATACTTTGACACTAAGTCTCTCAGAAAAAAAAAACAAAAAAACAATCCAGTATCGTTACAGCTAACATTAAGAGATCATGTCCTTATATGACTGTTTATTTAATATTCTTACTAACTCTATGAGGCAGCGTTACTGTTTATTTAATATTCTTACTAACTCTATGAGGCAGCGTTTTTTGCCATATTATAGATAAAGAAATTGAAACACAGAAAGTGATCTTCTTTGTCCAAAGCCCCTCATGTGGTGAGTGGGAGATTCCAATTCCTGTATGGCTCACTCTGGGTTGTTTTACTCCCTGTATTTAAAAGAGATGAAGCAACCTCCAGACCCTCCACCCGACTCACAAGAGGGAGGAGGAATCCATTGCGCCTCTTGCCAGGGGTCCAGCCGAAGGGGAGCGACAGCCTGTCCTCATACTCAGCTGGCAGCCAGCGGGCCAGGGGCTGGTTGGAGGCCCCTAGCAAGGGTCTTCTCCTGTGGCAGTGGATGAGTGGGGTTAGTGGGGTTCAGGGATGTGGAGGGAGGCGGTGGGGAAGGTGGCCCCTGGCACCCACTTGTTGTTGCATCTCCCAGTGATGGTGCGGTACTTATTACTGCACTTCTCAGCCTGGTCCTGGGGAGCACAGCCACTGGCCTGGGACAGTAGGTGCAGCTGATGTTCCGTTAGCACATCTGAAGGACAGATGGGAGGAGTCCTGAGTTTAGAGTCCTAGCCCCTTCCTAAGCTGGCCTGCTCCATCCCTTTACCATCCCTCTTCCCAACACCCCAAGGCTGTGCACCCATCTCTAATCCTGGCTTCCTTCCACTTCCAGCCCAGGGCAGGCCCTGGGGGCTCAGTGGGGAGCATAGTACCAGTGACATTGAAGGGTCTGGATGTCCAGGGTTGTAACTTCTCTTCCAGTAGCCCTAAGGCCACATGCATATAATCAGCCGCCTGAACAACTGTCCTGGTAGCTGCTAAGGGTTGCTTGAAGTAGGACAGGAGGTCCATGGGGCTGGCGGAGCCACTGCGAAGGCGCTGCTTGATGCTGCCCAGGAAATGAGGAGGGAGGGCTGGAAGAAGGTGCAGACCCACCCAGTAGAGCCCCAGCCCAGAGGGTGAACCATCAGGACAGAGCGGGCAGACCCAGGATGAAGGAAAGGGAGGTTCTCTACCAACCGTGGCAGTCCCGTGTTGCCCAGGGGTAGGTGTTGGGTGAGAGGACTGGCTGGAGCCACCCTGCCCCATTGACCCTCCCAGGCCCAGGCAGCCCCCAGACCCAGGTCCACCTCTTCTGGGTCCGATTGTAGGCAGCATCCACCAGCAACTTGGCCTCTGCTATGCAGTCCTGAAGGAGCGAGTTCTCCACTGCCCTGGGGAAGGCTGTTCAAAGGGATGGGGACTGAAGGTCTAAGGGGGCCTGAAGATCCCCAGATCCACGTGCTTCCCCACCATTCCCCTTCCCTCAGATTGTCCCTTTTCCTTGGCTGTCCAAGGGGCTGTTACCTGAGCCAGTGCCCTCACCGGGGTGGGAGAGGATGAGTGTAGCTAGGACCCCTGCCAGGCCCAGGAGCAGCTGCATCTCTGTGGTGAGACCTCCAGCCACAGCTGGGTGAGAGACACCCTCAGCCTCAACAGGGTGGGGGTGGGGTCCCCTGATCCCTTCTTGCCTGGAAGACCCCCAGGTCACCTCTCACCCCTCCTGCTGTTCTCCAGAAGTAGCTGGGAAGGGACTTTTATATTCCATCCCTGGGGGGTAGGGCGGCTGTGAAAGCCCAGCCCCTTAGGAGGAGCTCTGAGCCCTCTGGTTCCCAGGGGCGTTGTGAGATTGGGACACCCCTCCCCACCCTGGCCTTTTTCAGCCTGGTGACATCCTCCCTCCTACCCACTTACTCCATCTCCACCCTCTTCGAAGGGGTCAAGAGATGCATTTCTCCAGGGCCCAGAGCAGTGCCTGGGACACAGGTCTTGCCTAATCCATATTTGCAGGATGACAGTGGGCCTCATAAGAGGACTGGACTTGGCCCTGTCACTCACTAGCTGCGAGGCTTTGGGCAAGTCACTTTCCCTCTGCATGACTCGATTTCTGCATCCCTGAAATGGGAGTTGGGCCAGATGATTGGAAAGGCTCCTCTCATTCCCATCGGAATAGAATCTGGGTCTACATTACTGTCGTATCCCAATACAGCACAAGGTCTGGTATTTAGCAGGTGTTTAGAAGTAAATGTTTGTCGAGTGAACGAATGATGTATGATCAATGATTCAACCCCTCCCCTCGCCTCTCTGCCACACCAGGTCCTTCCAAGTTGCCTGAGAGAGGTGAAGTGATGGCTGAGGCAGAGCTTGAAATACCTCTAGGGGCTATTTGGGGTCCCAGTAAAATGTCACAGGTAAAACAGGGGTGAGGGAGCTGAGGTCCTGCAGGGCTTTGGGCTTCACCAGGTGTTTCCTCCATGCACAGAAGTGCTGGGCTTATTCTGAGCAGGTGATTTAGACTCTGGCTTCCTGTGGGCTTGACTAGATCTAGCTTGTTGCTGTGACTCAGACTGACCTGAGTTTCCATCTGGCTCCATCATTAGCAGTGTGACTTTGTGGGAACCTCCATTTCCAAATCTTAAATGTGCAATGTACTCCAGTCAGTCTGTCCCCAAGGGCCCACTCCTCTCCTCTTTTGTCTTTGCCCGCAGCCTGCCTTGCCTTTGCCCCTTCTTTGAGTGGACATGTCCATTCCTTACTCAGTGTGGACCTTGGACCCGCTCCAGAACCCCACAAGAGTTCTCCTGCCTCCATCCCCGTTCTACCTCAGCCTGCCCAGTGCCCTCCCTGCCCACCCCCACCCCCAGCAACGACACCAGCCTCAGCAGTTGCTCTTGACACAGCCACTTGCTTTGGCAACTCCTTTCACAAGCTCCAGTTGATGGCCCAGGCCCCCTGATCTTATCTCCTGTTTTCAGCAGAAGCCCCTGACCTGTGACATGGGGGCCTGGATGGAAAGTCACTGTGTAGGTGCTAAAAGTGCACTGGGTTCCTTGCTGACCCACTGTGTGACCTTGGGTAAATCACCCCCCCCCCCCCACACACACACACACACTGGACCTCAGTTTCCAAACTTGTGATACAGGTCAGTGATCCTAATGTAGGAGAGAGCTCTTTAAAATTGTAAAATGGTCCTCAATGTGTGTAACCTCCCCTGTCCTGAGACCATTTGCCCTGGGTTGGAGCCAGGTGGGGTGTATGTGGCCCAGGTCACCCTCCTCCCAGGGTCCCAGTACTCAAAGTGAGCTCTGCTTTTCTACTTACTCAGCAATATTGAGTTGTGCAAGGGTTTGGCCACAGCTATGAGCCCAAGTCAGACCCAGGGTCCTAGACCCAGCCCTACCTGCCATGTTGGCCAATGTCTTGGGAATTTTGACCTGTGAATTGCTTAAGGTGGTGATGAGAGGCAAGCAGAAGGAAAGGGCCCACTGAGGAGCCCTGCACAGGCAGACTGTGGAGGCAGGTTCTGGGGTGCTGCTGGGGATGGGCCCTTGCATCAGGACTAACAGGCAGAGGTGCAGACAGGGAGGCTGAAGGAAAATTGGGCCTGCCACCTGGTCTCCTGGCCCATGGGGACTGAAGGACCCTTCATCCAATGCTCTGCAGCCCTCTCACAAGACCCTGATCCTAGGTCCTGACCACCCTGACCTTCTACCTACAAATGTCACCTTTTTTGTAACAGAGCCCCTTTGAAATTAAAAGCCTCAACCTCCCCAATTTCGTGAAAAATTATTTTTCAGCAAATGAGTTTCCTCATGCTGAGCATAAAAACTGAGGAACTAGCCCCAAAGCCTGAGCAGACACCAGCAAAGTTTGAAAAACTAGAATTGTGCTGGGCATGGTGGCGCATGCCTGTAATCCCAGCAGCTTGGGAGGCCGAGGCAGGAGGATCATGAGTTCAAAGTCAGCCTCAGCAACTTAGTGAGGCACTTAGCAACTCAGTGAGATCCTGTCTCTAAATAAAAATATAAGAAAAGGGCTAGGGGTGTGGCTCAGTGGTTAAGCATCCCTAGGTTCCATTCTCAGTACCAAGAAAAGAAAAAAGAAAGAAAAACCAGAATTGTAACAGACCTCTAGCTAACACAGCCTGGCTAAATCTGCATATGTGTATTTCTGGGCTATAAATTGTAACATTCCTGTAGGACAGGCAGAGGCAGATTAGCTGCTTTCCCAGTTTGGGCCAAATTACAAATAAACTTATGTTTCCTTTATTTATTTATTTATTTTCTGTGGTGCTGGGGATTGAACCCAGGGCCTTAGTGCATGTGAAGCAAGCACTCTGCCAACTGAGCTACATCTCCAGCCCTCATGTTTCCTTTTAATAAGGTTTCTCTTATTTCTAAAGTGGGCAGGGTACTAAATCCAGTCAGTTGGAACTCCAGCAGGGCTCTGGCCTGGGTGCTGATAACATCTTTCTACTTCCGGGCTATTCTAGATTTGACAGGAAGCTCCCCTTTCCTCTTGGCTTCTTCTGGGAAGCCATCTTTGACCCATCTCATAGGCTAGGCTAGGTGCCTGAGCCACAGTAGTCAGCACCCAGGAGCCTAATGAGATCAGTATAGAGAGATGACTACACTATCAATCTGAAGCAAGCTACTCAGCCTGAGGCCACCTCCTTATGGGCAGATTGAGGTCTTTCCTGTGTTCTAGCTGGTAGAGTCCTTAGGAGAATAATTATGAAATGCTAACACTGGTGCCTGGTCCACAGCAGGTGCTCAACAGTGCTGCTGAATAAGCTTTGTTGTTTCCTTTATTTAAGAGCTCATTTAAGGTTGTTCCTCAAGGGCAGAAATTACCATCAGCTTGAAGGGGGAGGGGGGGCAGTGAGTGCAAGGGGGCTTTGCAGGCCCTTCAGGGCTGGTCACTTGGAAGGGAGGCCTCCAAAGCCAGGGTTGTTGGCCCCTGTCTCTCTGGGGTAGGCACAGGAAATTGAGCACAAAGACAGTGATGGAGGCCCCCCTCTAGCTTTGACACCCACTGTGTGGCCTTCACCACGGAGCAGGGTCCTCACTGTGGTCTGCTTTGACATGTGCTTTTTGCTGTGGTCAGGGCCAATCACATACAGGGACCAGAAGAGGGGTGTGGGCAAGGGCCACAGTCCCTCTGCCCTACCCCATGGGCTTTTTCTCATGTGAACTGGGACCTCAGTGAAAGTGTTCCCTCGGGGTTAAGTTTTGCCCAGTGGCAACCAAGAGTATGACACTGGAGGCGTGTGATTTTTGATATTTTTTCCTCTATATACCAAAATCATTATTAGTAATACTTATTAAATGAAATGAGTAATAATAATGACCAGAAAAATAAATGTGTGAATTTTCTTTTATTGGACTTTGTATATATAATCATGCCAATAAAGAAATAAAACTAGCCGGGTGCGGGGGCGCATATCTGTAATCCCAGTGGCTCGGGAGGCTGAGGCTGACAAATTGTGAATTCAAAGCCAGCCTCAGTAATGGTGAAGCACTAAGCAACTCAGTGAGACCCTGTCTCTAAATATAATACAAAATAGGGCTGGGGATGGGGCTCAGCGGTCGAGTGTCCCTGAGTTCAATCCCTGGTACCAAAAAAAAAAAAAGAAAGAAAGAAAACTAAAAATATCACAATATTAAAAAAAAGAATAATAGATTAACACTGTAATTATACTAATTGTTTTAAATTAAAGAAAAATACCTACATATTAGTAATTTTAATATTAAATATATAATTACAGTTTCTGTTTTCTTGATTTTGTTTTTTAGTTTTTAAATGAACAATTGTAAATATAAAGAGGAGAATAAATTCAATCTTCAAGGTATGATTAAAACTCAGTAACATTTCATGAGTGAAATATGATTGATGCTTGAAAATACTTCACAGTTTGCACTCATTCACTGTTTTAAATACAATCTAAAACCACAGTGTTTATTACCATCTCTGTGTCATCATTGCTTATATCAAATCAGCTGTTTAAACAGAACACACAGTGCTGTTGGCGGGACATGTGACCTGTGGTTGAAGCCTGCTCAGATGTTTTTGGACCATTAGCAGTTATTCTCAAAGCAAATACACTTAGCTGTGGAAGCCACTGAATTATTGGGAATTTTCTGAATTAATTTCCACATAGAGTAGTGCGGTGCTTATTAAGGATATGCAATAAAAATGCACTAACTTGAAGCTTGCGTGATTTACCAATTGCAGCAATTTGGGGGAATATAGATCAACCCAGGCTCTTAATGAGAGGAAGAATTTTTATCACTAAAATTATTTAGAATTGCCACCCCATGGTGATCAAGTAAGCCATCTGTCCTTTCGTCTGTGTTGTATTGTGTGCAAATTCCCTGCAGACAACACACACCTTGTTTTCTGAATAGGAGTGAACAGCTTCCTTGGCTCTGTCCTCAGCACTGGTGTTTTGCCCTTTCTTTTACCTTCACTAAATGACAAGTCAAGTCCTTCCATCCCCTCAACCCCCTCCACCTCCTCCCACACACTTTGGGTCCCTGGGGAGAGGGAGGAAGGGAGCATTGGGCTCTGAGCACCTGGAGGGGGAAGGGGCCGCTCATGCTGTCCACGCAGGGTCCAGGCGGGCAGGGTCACTCTGTGGGATCCATGCACAACATCTCTTCAGCAGCTGCCAGGGATCCCCAGATCCTTCCACGGCTTCCCAGGCCCTGCAGGACCTCTCCAGCCTCCACCCCACTCCTTACCACCCACCACGCTCCAGCCTGATCTCCCTGAAGTTTTCTGATACACTGTCTTCCCCTCACCTCTGGGTCCTCCTATATGTCCCCTTGTCAGACTAACTTCTACTCATCTTCTTGCCTGGGTTGGGCTGTCACCTCCTCCAGGAAGCCTTCCCTCAGCCCTTTCCTATTCAGACCCCAAATTCAATCTCAGTTACATGCAGGGCATCCCACGCGGATGCCTCCTCAGCACATATTGTGCTGCACTGAAGGAACGCTGTCACTTTGTTCATCCCTGGACACATGCTGAGCACTTTAGGGACCTCAGTGCTGTGTATCTAGCACCCAGCACAAGGCTAGGCCCAGGGCCGGTGCTCAGGAATGTTGGAGGACATACAGAAGTGTGTACTCGACACCCAGAGTCCACATACGCTTTCCACCTTGAAGGGAAGAAAAGTCACCTTATACAGCCATTGAGATTTCCCAAATCTCCAGGGGATAGTGGGGCCACTCCCAGGGTCTTGACCCCAATAGGCCAGGTGGGTGGGGGCCATAAAGGAGGTAAGGTAGAGATGGGAGGGCTTTAGGGTGGGCACTAGGTGGTCCCCAGGGCGAGGTAAGAGGCAGGAGCCTGAGCTCTGGGTGGTTGGAGTGGGTGCTGCTCAAGGGCTGTGAGCATGAAGAACACACTGAGCATGGAGGCCACATGCCGGGGACAGTGGGGGTGGGGCACCCCATGGGATTGGGTGTTTGGGAGGCCTGTGTGAGCTTTTTCCCTCAGCAAGTGGTATCCAGAACCCGCTGCTGGGCCATGGGGACCTCAGAAATTGGGGAAGTCTCATAGATGAGCTCTTCCTCTGAAAAGGAAATGGGCAAAATAAAAAGCCAAGGGCACCTACACAGACCCATGAAAAAGACCACTGTTGGGATGACAGGAGGTGGCAAGTCTGCTTGGAGACTGGGGATAAGAGGGCCAGAAGAAGCTGGGTGGTGTCCTCAGGGACTGGGGCTCTGGCTAGAGACAGCCCCTCAACAGTTCTGCCTTCCTTCCAGGGTTGTAGGAGTGTGAGGCTCTGAGGGCCTTGGCCCCACAAGCATCCAGTCCCCTCTGCTGGCTCCTTCTGTGTTGCTGCCTGAAGTGACTGCCACTTGGAGCAACGACACCGCAGGAATAAGTTCAGAGGCAGACTGGAAACAAACAGGCTCTTTATTCTGCTAGCTTCTCTGTCCAGCTCCAACAACAACTCCAACATGCCATCTACGCTCCTCCAACCACACCACAAAAAATGGCGCCGACCCAATCCGCAATGTCCCGAACCAACTCTCGCAAGATCATGGAAGGTGGAAATGCTTGAACATCTTTATGGCTCACAGCTAACCGCAATCTTAGCTATCTTCTCAATTAGGGCTCCTACATTTCCCCCCTTTTGTTTTAAAAGAGGGGATGCTCTAGGACGTCCATGTGCAACCAACATTCTTACCCGTCATTGGATAATCAAGGCTGTGCCCTTGACTCCTGTCTTAGGTTGATATGTCAGCCACATGAGACTGTCCTGTGGATGGGTGACAACCTCATCCGGATCGACTGTGCCTGACTTAGGTTGTCCCCCTCTGGGAATATTACCTGGCATTGGCTAACCAGCTGTCCAATCGAGCCCTTCAGGATCGACTGTGTATGATGACTAGCAGCTGTCCAGTCGTGAGGAGATGCTGCGGCTTTAAGGCGACAAGCCTTCTGCTGACGAGCCAAGTTGCATAGCATATCAAATTCTTTAAACAAATCAGCTGCCCTGAGTTCTATCAAGTAACACACTGAGTTCTCTAGACAAATACCTGCAAGGCATTGTCCCGTAAAGTCCCAAACAATGAAAGATCAAAATGTCCACTTGTTATAACACGTTGATCTAGGAGGCCCCATGCATGCAGAGCAGAAGACACACTGCTGGTGAGGTTGTTTGATTCTTGAACAGCAGGGATATTTGCAGCGACCGCAATCCTTGCAGCTGTAGCAGAAGCCGTCTTTTTTATGTCTAGACAATGCCACCGGCAAATCTTCAGGGCCCTCTACCTAGAAACTCAAGCATCAATTATTAAAGGAAAGGCAGTGCTATTCCAGCACTGAGTCAAGAGGCGAGTTGTCAAACTAAAAAATAGAATTATTAGATTAGAAAAATAAAGTTGATTTCTGCTCACGCACATTGCTGCTTGAGCTGCCACAAACATAAGCTGGCAAAATATCATATTCAGAACAAAACAAAGAAAGACTGAGGGTATTTACTGCATTAAAGATAAAGTAAAGAAAAGCTAAAGGCACTTTGGAAAAATAATTTGTTAGCTGGAACCCTCGAGTCTCTGTAACCTTCCATGAAATTATCTGTTGAAAGAACTCAAATTAATCAGCTATAAAACAAATAAAGTTGATTACAAATAAACATTCCTATGTCAAAACACCAAAATATCAGGTTATACAGCACTAGTCATTTTCTTCGCTAAAGAGAAGTCCCTGGGATAGCTATAAATCAAAATTGAAGGTACCTTCACTTATTAAATTATTTACCCAAATTGAATACTCTTAAACTTAAATGAATTAAAGTTATTTGGATCCATATATATATATATTTTTTTTCATAAGTGCTTTGTTATTTGTGATGTCACACTGGACAGACGTACAAACCTACAAACATATATTTGTGACATCACATTTACATGAAATTTAGACAAATGCACAGACATAAAGACATATATAAAAAGAAAAAAAATACAATTGTGTGCACACTAAAGAGAGATCTCCTCGTCCCGGCCGGGAGGAATGACACTTAAGTTGTGAAATATTTTGAAGGACTCTTTTAAGGGAATCATTCCATACCTTCATCTTGGTCCTCTTGATTTTGTACCTTTTTTATTAATCTTGATCCTCAACAACTTCATCTTGATCCTTATGATTTGGTACCTGCTTTATTAATCTAGATGGTATCCATATTGGAGAGGATTCGTGCTTTGGAAAAACACAAACAGATCCTCTCCCCCAAATTAATACTGGATCTGGACCCTTCCACTTACCTGAAAGAACATCCTTCCAGTAAACCAAAGGTTTATGTTGTTGGTGTGGGTTCCAATGTCTGTCTCCAGCAGAATAGCCACTAGAGTCTAGAGTTAAAAAATTTAAGGTAAACAGGGCAACTGCCAATCTGTCTCTAGGATTTTTCCAATTTCCTTCTTTTTGTTTTAATAACATAATTTTCAGTGTGCGGTTTGCTCTTTCAATAATGCCCTGACCCTGAGGATTGTATGGGATGCCTGTTTTATGGGATATATTGAATTTTGCACAAAACTCTTTGAAAGATGAGGACGTATATGCAGGGCCATTATCTGTTTTAAGCATTTTGGGGATTCCCAATGCAGCAAAAGCTTGCAAACAATGAGATGTAACATCTTTAACTTTTTCTCCAGAATATAAGGAAGCAAAAATCATGCCTGAGCATGTATCTATGGTCACATGAATAAATCGCAATTTTCCAAAACTTGGCTCATGAGTAACATCCATCTGCCACAAACGATTGGGCATTAATCCTCTAGGGTTAACACCAGAATGAGGATTGGGCAAATGTGTCATACAAGATTTACAATCTTTTACAACTGTTCTGGCTTGCTCCTTTGTGATTTTAAACCTACGCTGCAAGGTGGTGCTATTGACGTGAAACTGGGAGTGAAATAAAGTAGCTTGCTGGAGCGCTGAAAGTATAAAGATTGTTTGGGTAAGGTCATCAGCCTTTTGATTACCTTCATGGAAGGGACCAGGCAAGTTGGTATGTGCTCTAATATGCCCTACGAATAGAGGTTCTTTTCTTGCCCACAAAAGTTTTTGTATTTGATAAAACAATTTAAAGGCTGGAGTATGAGGTGCTGTTGGTCCTGCTAGCTCTAATTTTGGGACAGCATGTACAATATAGTGGCTATCTGAAAAAATGTTCATGGGCTGCTCTCTAAAATTTTCCAGAGCTCTTACCACAGCTTCCAATTCCACTAGTTGAGCTGATTTGTGTGCAGTTATGTAAGTTATATTTTCTTTTTTAGTGACTACTGCAGTAGTACCATTTGAGGACCCATCTGTGAATAATTTAATGCCTTAGAAATAGGTTGATTTTTTATTACCTGTGGAAATATAATAGGATGATTGATACAAAAAGATAATATAGGAGACTTAGGAAGATTATTATCAAAATTTTCAGAAGTAGAGCATCAAGCTATAGCCCAATCATTATCATTGAAGCATAAATATTCAATCTGTGATGATGAATAGGGAGTAATAATAGTAACAGGGTGAATGCCAAATATTTTAGTAGAAGTCTTAAGTCCTTGAAGAATAAGTTTAGCCACCATGGAGGTATAAGACTCAATTATACTTTTAGGAGAGACGGGCAAATGTATCCATAATAAAGGCCCTTGTTGCCAAAATACTCCTGTGGGTGTATATTGTGAAGAAATAATAATCAATATCAGCGGTTGAGTTAAATCAAATCTATCACAATGAGCGCCTTCGATGGCTTTTTCTACTAACTTTAAAGATTTCCTAGCATCAGGAGTCAACGTTCGTGGTGAAGATGGATCAGGGTCCCCGTGAAGGATGTCAAATAAAGGTTTAGTTGGCCAGTAGTGAGGTTTAGTGTAGGGCAAATTCAATTAATATCTCCCAGCAATATTTGAAAGTCATTGAGAGTGGCCAAATGCTCCTTATTAATTAATATTTTTTGAGGCCTAATAAAAGTGTCCATAATTTGGAATCCTAAATATAATATTGGAGATCTAATTTGAACCTTTTCCTTAGCAATGTTTAGTCCATATCGTTTCAAGTTTTCTGATATGTCACTAAATATGGTGAATAAGACTTCTTGATTAGGATGAGCAAGCAAAACATCATCCATATAATGGAGACACATAAGCTCTGGGTATTTATTTTTGATAGGCTGAATAACTTTATCTACATAGATTTGACACATAGTGGGGCTATTAGCCATTCCCTGCGGCAAAACTTTCCATTGATATCTCTGATCAGGGCCATTATTGTTAATAGAAGGAACTGAAAAAGCAAACCTGGGGGTATCCAGAGGGTGTAGAGGAATAGAAAAGAAACAATCCTTTATATCAAGAGTAATAAGATGGAAATTTTTTGGAATAGCTACAGGATTAGGAAGTCCAGGTTGAGTAGGGCCCATGATTTGCATGGTTTTATTAATTTCTCTAAGATCATGTAACAATCGCCATTTTCCTGATTTTTTTCTTGATCACAAATAAGGGGGAATTCAAGGGATAGGTGGAAGGTTCTATATGTCCTGCTTCTAGTTGTTCCTGAACTAGTAGGTGGGCCGCTTGTAATTTCTCTTTAGATAGGGGCCATTGAGGGACCCACACTGGCTTATCAGAAAGCCATGGTATTTTCAAAATTATTTTCTCAGTGGCCCCCCCCAAAAATATCTTTTTCCTTTATGATAATGATTTCTTTTAGGGTTAAGATTACCCTGTACCTTTTGATAATGATTTCTTTTAGGGTTAAGATTACTCTGTAGATTTTCACATTTAACACTTGCAGGCTTGGTTGCAAGCTGTACTCCCATTTGTTGCAAAATATCTCTTCCCCATAAAGTAACCAGTAGGTTAGGTAAAACATAAGGCTGAAATATTCCTTTATGCCTTTCATCATCCTCCCATTTTAAAATTACCACACTTTTCTCTGGGAGGTTATTATATCCCAAGCCTCTTAAACTGGTTGAAGCTTTTTGCAGAGGCCAGTGCTTGGGCCATTGCCGTAGATTAATGATGGAAGAGTCAGCTCCAGTATCTATCAGTCCCTCCATCTCTATTCCTTGGATTTTTATTTTACACATAGGCCTCCTTGAACAATCCCAAACCCAGCAAGCCATGGATCCTGAGTCAGTGGAACAAAATCCTCTATTGTTCCTTTTTAGAGGCATACTCATTTTAAATGAATTATGTAAATTTGGAAGGAGAAGCAGCTGAGCAATTCTATCTCCTTGATTAACAGAACTTATACTTTGGGGTGAGCTAAGCATTATTTTTATTTCCCCTTTGTAGTCTGAGTTTATTACACCTGGGGTCACTTGCAAACCTAATAAGCTTTCAGGACTTCACCTGAGAATAAGTCCTACAGTCCCTGAGGGAAGAGGTCCCCTGACTTTTGTGGGAATCAGTTGAATCCCCATTTCAGGTGTTAACACTATTCAGGCAGTGGAACAGAGGTCTAATCCTGCATTTCCTCCTGTTCCTCTGGCGAGGGAGTGGATGGGTAGTAGGGATTGTGTCGGGGAAGCATCTGAGTGGATGCTTGAGGATACTCCTCCTCCAATGCCTCGTACATTTGTGGGCCCCGGGGCATTGGGCCCCGTGCCCCGTTTTTTGAATTCCTGGACAAATGATTTCCATAGATGTCAAATTTTGAATGGCATTTATTGGCCCAATGATTTCCCTTTTTACACCTGGGGCAGTGGCCTGGGGCATGGTATGAGCTTGGTCTTATTTCTCTTTGGGGATTTTGCCCAGAATAGCCTGATTGATTATGATAATTTTGCCTGGAATATCCTGATTGATTATAATGTCTAGGTTGAGCCCTTGTGAAATTTTGAGGGGAAGCACCTCTCATTGCAGCTGCAATCACATTTCCTGTGACAAAGGCATCATTTATATCTTTACATAGTTGTATATATATGGAAAGATCCTTTTTATTTCTCCATGGCCTGATGGCTTCCTGGCAATATTTATTAGCATTTTCGTGTGCTAATTGAACAACTAATGTCATAGCTTGATCAATGTCTCCAAACAATCTACCTGCAGTTCTCAAAAGTCGATCAGCAAAGTCAGCATACGGCTCATTAGGTCTTTGAATCACTTTTGACAAGCTACCTTGTAGATCCCCAAGTCCTTGTAAAGTTTTCCATGCCTTTAAGGCAGCTGCATATATCTGAGCATATACACATGGGACATAATATTTTTGAGCCTGTGAGTCTGCGAACTGCCCCTCTCCTGTGAGCATTTCTATATTATGGTCTCCAAATCCTGCAGCTGCGTTTCTTTTAGCTGCTTCTATACAAAGTTCTTGAAATTGCGATCGCCAAACCAAGTATTGCCCCCCACTTAATGCTGCTTTACATAGACTTTTCCAGTCTGAGGGGGTTAAGCTAAAGGTGTTAAGGGACTCCAGCAGATTTCTTGGGAAAATGGGAATGGAACCACCCTATGACCCAGCCATCCCACTCCTGGGTCTATTCCCAAAAGACTTAAAAACAGCATATTACAGTGACACAGCCACTTCAATGTTTATAGCAGCACAATTCACAATAGCTAGGTTATGGAACCAACCTAGATGCCCCTCAGTAGATGAGTGGATAAAGAAAATATGGTATATATACAAAATGGAATTTTACTCAGCAATAAGAGAGAATAAAATAATGGCATTTGCAGGTAAATGGATGAAGTTGGAGAATATAATGCTAAGTGAAATTAGTCAATCTCAAAAATCCAAGTACCGAATGTTTTCTCTGATATAAGGAGGCTGGTTCACAGAGTTGTTGGAAGGGGGTACATAGGATCAGAGGAACACTAGAATGGTCAACGGAAAGGGAGGGGAGGGAGGGAGTAAGGGGGGGGTTGGAAAAAAATTGGTGGTTGAATGAGATGGATATCATTATCCTAAATGCATGATTCAAGATCTGAATGGTACTTATATACTTTGTATACAAGCAGTTGTATGTAAAAAGATACTATACTTGTGCATGATGAATAAGTAAATAAATAATAAAAAAAAAAAGGATTAAAAAAAAAAAAAAAAAAAAAAAAAAAGGGACTCCAGCATACTCAACGTGAAAGGAGCTTGGGGTCCATACGTCATCACTGCCTCCTTGAGATTTTTTATTATTTTGAAATCTACTGACTGGTGGACCCTCTGTCCATTTTCATTTTCAAATACTGGCAGTTCCCAATGTATCTGTGAGTTACCCTCAAGAGCGCATAAGCGCTCAGAAAGACTTTTTATTTCTATTTCTAGGGTATGCAAACGCCTAGTAATACCCTTCATATTTTCTGTAATGGATTCCACCCATGGGGGAGTAGGGGACACAAGTGGTTCCTCTACTTGATGGTCCTTTTTCTTTTTTAATTTATTTTTGTTCTTTTTACTGGAGACTGTGCTCCCAGAATCACCTTTTGATTCCTCTTCACTACTATCACTTTTACTGGTATCCTGAATTTCAGCTTCTAAGGAGAGTACATATTCTTCGGCTAATTTCAATAAGTTTCTGATGGCTTTTGTAGCTCTTACTTTTGAATTTACACCACTACTCTTCTCACTGGTATTAACTGACTCAGAGGCTATGCTTTCTTGATCACTTTCCTCACTATCCACTGAGTCCACGATATCAAAAAACTCATCCATGGCTTTTATTATCCGACCTTTTGTTATTTTCACTCCCATTTTCAGTTCTTACCTGCCGGCTGAATTCCCCGCATGGGCCACCACCTGTTGCTGCCTGAAGCGATTGCTGCTTGGAGCACCAAAAACCACGGGAATAAGTTCAGAGGTGGACTGGAAACAAACAGGCTCTTTATTCTGCTAGCTTCTCTGTCCGGCTCCAACAACAACTCCAACACGCCATCCACACTCCTCCAACCACACCACAAAAAATGGCGCTGACCCCGTCCGCAATGTCCCGGGCCAAGTCTCGCGAGATCATGGAAGGTGGCAGTGCTTGAACATCTTTATGGCTCACAGCTAACCGCAATCTTAGCTATCTCCTTAATTAGGGCTCCTACACTTCTGTCCCTCTGAACAGCTTTTCCTGGGAAAGGAACCTGAGGGGGGGTCACACAATCTGGCTCCCACCCCAAGTCCCATCTCCTCTCTTTGCCCTCTAAACCCACTGGCTTTCAGCTCCTGAACTGGGCCTACCCCCTCCTCCTCCAGGTCTCAACCCTGAGGTCTTTTCCCCCCTCTGCCTGGTGACTCCTTCTGAGTGTCCTGGTCTCATCCACAAGGAACCTTTCCTGGTCCACCCCCCAGACATGATGCTGTTGGCAGGGTCTTCCTCTCCCTAGGCTTACAGCTCCTTTCCTCAAAGTTCACATCATTGTAATTATACACGTGTCTCTGTGGTTGGATTTGGTTCAACTCTAGCTCCCTACAGGTCTGTGGGTGTCCACACAGAATAGCTATGTACCTGTCTTATTGCTCAGCAGCCCCAATACCTAACATAGTGCCTGGCAAGGAGCCAAATGCTGATCCGTGGAATGGATGCATGTCTGTGACCTTGCCTGTCATGGTTCTGGGGTTGGGGGATGGATTTGTGCCCGTGCATCTGCCAGGACCTGGTGCCTCTGGCCAGGAGCATTGCTTTCTGTGGGCCATTCCATCCCTGGGTCAGTGGATGCTGTTGCAGGCCTGGCCCTGCCAGAATCACATCCAGACCTTGGACCATGAAGGAGGTTTCCCTCCTGGGCACCTTTCAGCTTCAGTACACATGAACCTTCCTGCCCAGCTTCCGCCAGCCAGCTTGTAACCTCAAGTTTCTGCAATCACTTTCACAAGAACCGTCCTCCAGCCACAGGGGAGCTGCTGGCCACAGGTCTGATTTGATCTCTTTATCTGCTCTGCTCCAACCGCCCCATCCAGACAGCAGGGTCAGAGCAGGGCTTGGGGCCTGGTAGGCCTGCCCCTGCTCCCATTTTCAGGGGTTCTGGTGATGGGGTCTTGGGCTTTATTCTAATGATGAGAACACTGACATGCACAGAGGTAAAGGCATGGCTCAAACTTCCATGGCTCCACGTTATGCCAGAGTCCACGGCGGGACAAGAGTTTGTGCACATGTATGTGAATTTGTGAGGAATGTCCTCTTGAGGGAGGCAGTTCTGAGTCTCTGCCTTTAGCAAGACTGGAGGAAACCCATCTTGGGGCTTTGGAGAGCTAGCCTGGGGGTCCAGCACCATCCTGCCTCTTGAGAAAGAGCTTGACCTCTCTGATTTACTAATCAATTCACCTAAGGGCAGGAAGGTTCAGGAGGCAGAAAGGTCAAAACATGAGAGGTCATAGGTCTAGCCTCGGGAGTCAGCCAAAGCAAGCGTCCCTCCCCTCTCTTCTCCCACCTGCCTTGGCCTTCTGTGAGAGCTAGTCACCCCACCTCCTCCATCAGACTGGGAATTCCCAGGAGCAGAGACCTGGTACAGTAGGGGAATCGTGGCCTTGCAGACAAGGCAGATCCTGCATTGATTCGTGACGTCATGAGTGAGAAGGCTCAAAGGGGCATATGACTCCTAGGGTGCTGCCGTTTGTAGTAATTGGAGCCCTAGCAGTGCTGGAATCCAGCAGGAAGTCTGCAGCTGATGTGGGTGATTTTTTTTTGTCCCTGCTATATGTCAGCCCAGGGCCTCACATGTGCTAGGCAAGCGCTCTACCACTGAGCCACAACCCCAGCCCCGGGACTTCATTTTTAATGGGAACATGAGTTTGAGGCCTGGGTTCGATCCCACAAAACAAAAAATAAAATAAGGATTCACTTTCCAGCCACAGCCTTATGCATCTCTCTGGTAGCAGTGGTGAGCATGGGGGTGGTGATCTTGGGCTCCCGGTCCCTTAGCAGCACTGGAGGTAGTGGGAGCCAATGCCCAATATCCCAGCTCCTCTGCTGTCACTCATGGCTCCTGTTGGGTCAGTCACAGCTACTGCCACATTTGTCCCCTGGGGGTGCTTTTCTTCCTCAGGCTTCTGATCAAGAGTAAACATGGATTTTTTTCCCTCACATCAGCCAAAACAAAGTCAGGAATCTATGAATCAAGAGAACAAAATAGGGCTGGGCACAGTGGCACACATCTATAATCCCAACAACTCTGAAGCCTGAGAAAGGAGGGCCACAAGTTCAAAGCCAGCCTCGGCAATTTAGCAGGGCTCTAAGCAACTTAGTAAGACCCTGTCTCAAAATAAAAAACAAAAAGGTCTAGGAGATGTAGCTCAGTGGTAAATCTCCCCTGGGTTCAATCCCAAGTACCTACACCCCCCCAAAAAAAAGACAAAATAAGACTGAAAAAGTAAACTGTAGGCACTTAATATTTGTTTTGTTATACCCAGATAAATACAGATTAAAATTCCAAGCCATGTCACACTTGAGCCAAAAAAAAAAAAAAAAAGCCTTTATTAAGCTGATCAGTGGCCACCATCTGCACGCATCACACAGTGTGACAAGATGGCGCACCAGCAGTTATTTTCAAGTGCTTATATTTGGTTGTTCAGCCAATGCAAGGAAGCCACAGTATAGAAGCTGAATTTGGGCAGTTAGCAAGACAATACAATGGGTACATTGGTATTTCCCATGGGACTTTCCAGGTTGGCATAGCAGCAAGCAAGTAGAAGGGAAGGGGGGGTCAAAATGATCCTAGTTGAGTAGGTGTCAGAGGATGGTTACTAACATCTAGACAATCAATCTCTGACAAGGTACGTTGCCCAATAAAAACGGAAACCAAAGAGAACAATTTTACATTGTATAAGAATTACTATTTTTGTGTTGCCAAGTATGTTATGCTAGGTAACAATTAATGGGTACAGAGGCAGGACTTTCCGTGTTCTATTATTTCTAAGAAACAGAACTATTTCTTGGAACTCCTAAGATGGCTGCTGAAGAACAAGATGGAGTCCCTTTAGTTCACTTATCACAGTTTAATTAATGAATAAAAACATGGCTATTCAGATGTAACTAAAGACAACCTAAACCCAATTAGGTAATGCTAGTTAAGGGGTAACCGTCCTGTTGACATTGCTGTGGTAGACATTGCTGGAGGATCAGTGCACTCACACCTTCATTATCTGGGAACACCCTTACCCACAACCCTTGGTGGAGGGGGACTGGCTGGTCACACCTAAATCACAGGACCTGTATGTCCCCCAGCCACAGGGAACACATAGCTCAATCTCAGCCAATCAGATTGTTCTCACAGGACTTTGGAATTTGAACCCTAACAGACTCAGCCAGTCAGCTACAGTAAGCAAAATGGAAGGGTCAGGTTTTGGGGGCTGAGACACCCATTTGGGCCACGTGCAAGATGACTGCATTGGCAAGAAGGGATGAAGGAAGAAAGGGGAACCAGCTATGTAGTTCCCAACAGCTTCTCACTCCCACAGTACTTGACTCCACGCTCCACCCTAAAATAAACCCCCTCTGTTTATTTAAGGTTGTTTGGACTGCGGCACCCAGCAACTTAACCATAACCTCTTTCTTTCTCTGCCTGATAACTTGATCTCAATCCCTAACCTTGGTAGTGGAGGAGCGTACAATGGGTGTGTGGCAAAGAGTGCCAGGCAGGGAGGAAGCAAGTCACACCAGAGAAATGGGAAAAGAACAGGCCCAGATGGAAGTAAAGAAACTGAAATGACAGCAACTGATATATGGAGGGAGGCAGAGAAGGAAGGAGGAGTGAGAGGAGAGAGAGAGAGACCAAGGAAGTTAAGAGTCAACAAACCACTATTTTTAGAACACACTCCATAGATCAAGGACTGCATCAGGTCTGAAATGCATATTTGCAAATGTGAACAAAAATAAAAGGATGAGTGATCAAATGAACAGATCTTCTGATTCGTTTTTGTAAGAAGTGCTGAGTCTGTAGCAGAAAGCAGTTGTCTTTACCAAACACAACCCTGAATGTCTACTCACTATTATGTGTTTCGCCCTGGGGTGTGTTGCATACCCTCTGGAGTTCAGCCTCCATCCTCTCTGTGCCTAGCTCATTTCCAAAACATCGGGGTCAACTGATAGAAGAATAAATGTCAAGGATAACGATAATTCTCACAAAGTTTCTATGATTTATTTATTTATTTATTTGCAGAAATTAGAACACTTTATTATAAACATTTTCAGAATATAAACTGATTTTGTATTGAGACTCTTTAAAACTTTTAAAACTATATGAAACATAAGCTTACTCTTATTGTAATATATTTATTTTCTACTTCCCAACCTAGAGACTATAATGCCATTAGAGCTAACAAAGGGAAAAAAACTAAATTGCTGCATAGAGAAAAATCAATGAACTTAAAAAAATCCAACTCAAGACTAAAACAATCCCAACCAAGAAACAGATTCTGCAAAGTGTATTCATCCTCAAATCTAAAATAAATGATCTCCCATGGGAGAATAATCCCATCATAGCAGTTTGATGAGTAAGAGCAGGGCCACGCTCCTAAAGAGAGACTGCACCATATGTAGGAACAGCATAACAGTACTTTTAGAAAACGAGGAACAGCGACGCCCCACTGCGGAGAAGCACACGAAATGCTTCCTGTTCTGTGGCCTGTTAGGTATTCTAACAGGGACTGCTCGCAAAACAAAGCCCCATCCACATGAGCACCACAAAACCCAGCTCCACACTCTTTCAATGTAACCTCAGGAGAACCAGCGACGGCGCTTCAAAACCCAAGGATGGACTGGTCCCAGAGCATCTCCTCCTCTGTCCTCTTCTCGCCTTGGTCCTTCCTTGCTTTTCTGTGCTTGCGAGCCTCCTTCTTAGAGGCTGCTTGCTGCTCGGCTCTTTTTCTTCTTCTGGTTCTTCAGCTGTCCTGCATTCACCTGCGCAGCTTCTGTCTCCACCTTTGCTTTCTTTCTTTGGAGGTTCCTTTGTCTGCCTAAATCCAGTTCCTCTGAACCTCTTCTCCTCCGGTGCTTGGGCTGCTCCTCCTCTCTCTCTCTCCTCTGCTCTCCTCGGGGTGCCTTTTTCTTTTCTGATGTGCCTGTTTATGGCTGGCTTGATGGGCACTGGGGCTGTTTCTTGAGGAGAGGTGCCTGTGAACTCTGGAGTCCACGTCATATGAACCACAATTATGTTCTCGCTGACCAAGGTCCATGGGCACTGGTTTCTCTAAGAAACAGTCCTTGGGGAGCTGAGAGTAGCTCAGAGAGTCCAGTCTCAGCCTTCTGTCCTGAGCTGGCAAGCGCTGAGGTCCCTGGTTTCCCACTGTCTGTGGAGTACTGCATGATCTTGGGTGGGTCGGGACACTTCCAGATGGGGGTCTTTGATCAAACATTCTATACCTGGGTCTGGAGTCAACCTCTTCTCGGTACTCAAAGGTTTCCAAATGGTCCTCTCTCATCTTTCTGAAACAAGTCTTTGGCTCTAAGCCTCTGGCTTTCTGCACTCTAATATAATCTTCAAGTTCGTCTTGAAAAGAGTCATATGACTTTGAATGCTTCATTAGGTTGGCAAAAAGGGATTCTCCTTCTCAGGCTGAGAACTTGGTGGAGATACCTGATCATATTTACCCGTTAATTGCTTCAGATTTTCAGAATGAAATTTCTTCAAATAGTGAAACTGTGCAAGAATCTGGGAGCTCATCATAGGAACTCGTTTATTATTCAGACTGAAGCATTATCCACGGATGACTTTTATAAAAAATATCTGTGAAAGTTCAGGGTTTTTTAATTTTTTATTATTCTAATTTGTTATACACATTTGCAGAGTACATTTCATTTCATATTACATATAAAAAGCACAATTTTTCGAGTTGCTGGTTTAATATAAAGTATTTTTACAACAATTGTGTCTTCATACATGTATTTAGGGTAATCAGTTTTTGTTCATTAAATGTGGTCTCTTGTAGTAGTCTCTTTTTAACTCCTTTGGGAATAGGCCAAGAAGTGGGATAGCTGGGTCAAATGGTGGTTCCATTCCCAGTTTTCCTAGGAATCTCCATACTACTACAAGGACATAGCCACATCAATGTTTATAGCAGCACAAGTCACAATAGCTAGATTGTGGAACCAAACCCGATGCCCATCAGCTGATGAATGGATAGGGAAACTTTGGTATATATACACAATGGAACACTACTCAGCACTAAAAGAGAATAAAATCATGGCATTCGCAGGTAAATGGATGGAGTTGGAGAAAATAATGCTAAGTGAAGTTAGCCAATCCCAAAAAACCAAAGGTTGAGTGATCTCTTTGATATGAAGATACTAACTTATAAAGGCAAGAGAGAGGGAATGAGAGGAATGAAAGGGCTTTAAACAGAACAATGAGGGGGGAGGAGGGGAGGGGACAAGGGGATAGGAATAAGGGCAGACCGAGTTACCCATGATTACCCTAAATACATGTATGAAAACACAATTGTTATAAAAATACTTCATATAAAATCAGCAACTTGAAAAATTGTGCTCTTTATATGTAATATGAAATGAAATGTACTCTGCAAAGGTGTATAACAAATTAGAATTAAAAATAGCAAAATAGGGGGAAAAAAATGTGGTCCCTTCTCGCAGGCTGGGCGGCGTCGACAACTGCGTCCCCGGCGGGCTGCCAGCGGGTGGCGGAGAGGCAGGAGCGCCTCCGCCCGGAGCAGGCCGGTGGGGAGCAGGAGGCGGAGGCCAGGCGGCTGACTGGGCGGCGCCGGCGCCCTGTTTCTGATTTATAAAATACTTTCACATACATTTCCCAGCACTTGGGAGGCTGAGACAGGAGGATCGCGAGTTCAAAGCCAGCCTCAGCAATGGCGAGGCACTTAGCAACTCAGTGAGACCCTGTCTCTAATAAAATACAAAAAAGGGCTGGGGATGTGGCCCAGTGGTTGAGTGCCCCTGAGTTCAATCCCCGGTACCAAAAAAAAAAAAAAAAAAATAAATAAATAAATAAATAAATTTTTATATTGTATAGTGAATCTGTGGCATTATTGAGACTGGTATTGTTTTACACACTTTGAAGAGACCAAGAGAGTTTAGGTAGCTCATCCAGAGTCACCAGTTTGAAAAGTGAAAGGTCACACAGATCCCAAACAGAGGACTAAGACTACAAGTCTTGTGGTCTTGCCAATACTCTGAACTCAGAACAGGAGGAGATGCTGGAAAAAGAAGCAATTTAGAGAAACTAGAAATGCTCTGGGGGCAATGCTGCCATCATAAAAAGAAACTTCAATCAGGAAGGGACAAAGGAAGGTGTCCCCCAGGGACAAGTCAATATTTCTCATTGTTTCAGGAACACAGACGTTAGCCACGAAGAGAAAGCATCCTTTTTTCCTAAAAAACTAAGTTGTTCAGTGTCAAAGTCCAAACAACACACACACACACACACACACACACACACACACACATCACTACAAAGATGATTCTCCCAACATAGGCTATGAGTTGAGCATATATAGTATCTCTCTCCCCCCCCCCCCCATTTTGCAAAAGGAACAGGTCTAGAGAAGTGATTGAGCCATAGTCACACCTTTTTACAGACCAGCCAGTGCATCCCTAATCTCTTCACTGCTGCCTGCATCTCCTGGTTCCTCAGGGTGTAGATCACAGGGTTGAGCATGGGAGTCATGACCGTGTGGCTAATGGACACAGCTTTGTCCATGGGGAATGGGGTGAAGGGCCGGGCATAGAGGTAAATGCTTGGAATGAAAATCATAGACACCACGATGATGTGGGTGGTGCAGGTGGAAGCTGCCTTCCTTCTCGCCTGCCCCGGGTGGAACCTCAGCATCACCAGGATGACCAAGTAGGAGATCAGAAGTATAAAGAACCAGATGACATCCAGCATCCCACTGTTGGAGATCATGAGGAATTCCAAGAGGGAAGTGTCAGTGCAGGCAAGTCTCAATACCTGGGGAACGTCACAGTAGAAGTTATCCAGGATGTTGGGGCCACAGAAGGGCAGCGGGAGCATCAGAGACAACTGGATAACAGAATGGATGAAGCCTCCTATCCAGGCTGCCACCACCAGTCCCACGCAGAGCTGAGTGTTCATGATGGTGACATAGTGGAGAGGCCGGGAGATGGCCATGAGACGGTCATAGGCCATCACTGAGAGGAAGAACACCATGGCACCTCCCAGAAAGTGAAAGAAGAAGATCTGGGCCATGCATCCCTGGAAGGAGATGGTCTTCTTCTCAGAGAGGAAGTCCACCAGCATCTTGGGGGCAGTGACTGAGGAGAAGCAGAGATCTATGACAGCCAGATTTCGGAGCAGGAAGTACATGGGTGTGTGGAGCTTGGAGTCTGAGGTCACTGTGACTATGATGAGGAGGTTTCCTACAATGGTAGTGATGTAGACAAATAGGAACAGCAGAAACAGGAGAAGCTGAAGTTCCTGAGTCTGTGAGAGCCCCAGGAAGACAAAATCTGACACCCAGGTGAGGTTCTGTGGTTCCATCATGTCTTCTCCATACAGCTAAAGAAAATGAAACACAGACATAGATGTTTGAAGTCACTACTTGCCCTGTGAGTGCTCAGGGACTCAGATAAAGTCGTTGGGGTCCATCTGATGGGCATTCTCATATGCAGACCATGACACCTGGTGCTGCTTTGTCTCTGAAGGGTTCACAGGTGGGTGCTGGAATACACCTTCCTGAGATATCTTAAAGTTATCCAGAAGTACACATAATTTGCCTTTCAAAGATGAAAATAGTGATAGGAAAACACTGGGAGTAAGGCAGGTCTGGTGTCCATTTCAGGTCTTCCATTTTCTTGAGATCTGACTGAGCATCTCAAATGTTCTGTCAGGATCTGAGCTTCCACATCTCTAAGACTGGAACAAAAAGCTTTCTTTATAGAATTTTCTGTGGGCTTAAGTGGAATGACACATATAAAGTTTCTAGAATGATGCCTGGCATAATAAGCAGTAATCCCTCTCCTCTGTTAAGACTCCTAGTTTGAAGTCATCCCCTCCTTCCAGTCAGAGCTGGGTTCAGTGGTGCACGCCTGTAATCCCAGCACTTGGGAGGCTGATGCAGGAGGATCGCCAGTTTAAAGCCAGCCTCAGCAATGGTGAGGGACCTAGCAACTCAGTGAGAACCTGTCTCTAATAAAATACAAAAAAAGGCTGGGGATGTGGCCCAGTGGTCGAGTGCCCCTGAGTTTAATCCTTGAAAAAAAAAAAAAAAAGAAAGAAAAAAGATTTAGACACAACATTTAACACATCAAAATGTTAATTCACACGCCTGCTTTCCTCCACAGTTCAATCATAAGGTCCTAGAGACATGGGTCTTAATTTCACAATTTATTTGTACACTTACGTGTCCATTCTTGTCATAGTCAGTACTCAATGAGAATATGATAGGATGTCCAAGTCCTTGTAGAGGAACCTCTAGACCCAGCTGGATTCCTGGGTTATCCAGTTTCTTCCCACTCCCCAACATAGGTATGCCTTACTCTGTAAGGTTCCACAGGACATTTGTGGAGGCAAGAGAAAGATGGGGGAGAAAATTCACTACATCAAGAAACAGATGGTTGATATTGCTTGAAGGTGGCTGAGTTCTTCTGAAAGGACAGCAACTTCAGGAGATTTACTGAATCTAAGGGTAGACGAGAAAGGAAGAAGCTGAATGAAAAGAAATGGGAACAGATGCCATAAAGGAGATTACAAGGGCGGGAAGTGGAGTGATAGAGCAGGCAAAGGGTGGGGAAGTGGAAATACTGGGGTTGGGGAGAGAATGGGCCCATTTGAAGAAGCACATGGAGGGGGAGAGAGAGTGACAGAGTGAGGAGTAAGTGGTCTTCCCACCCTGTGTCCTGTCTCAGTCTCCTCCATCCTCTCTGCCCTGGCCCATCACAATCTGTTTTCTAGTGGAGGTAATTCTCTTCTCCTCCTTCACTTCCGTGTGTTTCTGTTCCCGCCCTCCTTTTACACAGCTGCCCAGGAGACGTTTCTCAGTGCCCATTGGATCGTGCTCCTTTCTTGTTATGATATTAATGATTATCTAGTGCTCACAGCTTAAAACTCAAACTCTTTGAGTTACCTCAAATGCTCTGTGGATAAAACCAGGAGAGAAAAACATATATAATGTGTGCATGCAACTCCCTCTCAAAATTCCATACAAAGCAATGTAATATTCCCTCCGTATACCTTTCTAATCAGTATCCCTGTCACCTAGGAACCAATTACTGTTTAAGGAATTAATGTTTTCTACATATGCCATCTCTTTGGTTATTACCATATCTTTAGTAATAGTTCCTGTTTCCTTAAATACCTTTTGCTGTCTTTTCAACCCACAAGCCCTCAGATATCACCTTCTTCTCTTTGGCTCCTTCCTCCATTTCTCCCATACAGAATTAATTATTCCTTTCTCTGAGTTCCCACAATATTTTACAAATACCTCCATTTTAGCACTTATCATTTTTTCCCTCTTGTCTGTCTTAACTAGATTAGAAATTCAATAACATAAAGGTCCAGCATCTATGGCAACAACTCTCGTTTAGTAGTTCCTCAAAAAATTTACCAACTTAATGTATTAGCAGGTAATTATGTGACATTGTTACATGTGGCTAGGTGGAGAATTTCATAGTTGATTTTCCTCAATTTTTTTGTCCATTGCTGTTTGCATCTTGCCTTTAAATCACAGGGCCAATTCTATGTTGGAGCCTCTGATTTTTTTTTTTTTTTTTTTTTTTTTTGGTACCAGGGATTGAAGTCAGGGGCACTCGACCACTGGGCCACATCCCCAGCCCTCTTTTGTATTTTATTAGAGACAGAGTCTCACTGAGTTGCTAAGTGCCTTGCCATGGCTGAGGCTGGCTTTGAACTTGTGATCCTCCTGCCTCAGCCTCCCAAGTGCTGGGATTACAGGCTTGCACTACCGCGCCTGGCTTGGAGCCTCTGTTTTTAACAACACATTCTACCTGTTGTACTTCCTGGCTCTCTCCTGACACACTAGACTCACTCACATCAAGTCTATGTCGCTTCTTACTCCCGCCCTCCAGAAGATGTCGCGAGATCCTTCTTACAGTTGACCTACATGCAGATGAACAAACTCTGTCCTCTCACCTTTCTTCAGCCCAGAATGGGACTTCTGGTCTCACATCTTCTTGGAGATCTTTGCTGCAGCTGCAGCTTCCCAGCCCCTCTCCATTCCTCATGTGTACTCTCAACCATGGGGCCCTAGAGAAAGTGGTAATAACCTTGGGAAAAACTATTGGACAGGGCTCAGGAATCAGAGCTGGGCTAATTACCACTGGGGCCAAAGGAGTAATGGGAGTTGTTAAAAAGTTTATACGTCCCAAAACACGTACTCTTTGAGAGGTCTTCCTTGGGGACCCAAAGTACCAAGAACACTGGAAATTTTAGAGATTTTTGGAATGTGGGATTTGCAGGAAAACATCCACAAGGATGAAACCATCTTCAAAAGAAATGGATTCTTTGGGAGTTTTAGAAGAACCTATTTCTTAGATCATTAATTCTTATTCCTGAAAGAATCACCTGAAGGGTTTGTTAAAAGACTGGTGTGCCCAGCCCAGACTCTCTCATTGAATCCAAGGCATTTGTAACAAGTTTTCTGTAAATATTGGTGCATCTTTTCCAGGGACTGGACATTGAGAATCACTAACTTGCTCATCAGCATGATGGACAGTTCTCCTGTGGCTTCATCAAGCTAAATGGTTTGATTTTCCTTTCTTCTCTTTCTCCTTCTTTTAAACGGAATTGATCTTTACTTAAGCAGTCATAGGTAGGAAATTGTATACTACAACAGAAACTGTATACCCCATAAACCATGTCCTTCATTTTGGCAACTAGACCATCACAGTTAATTCACCACTCATATCCAATTCTATTTGCACCAGCTATAAGGTGCTTGCATTCCTCACATGTTAATTATTACCCTCATTAATAAAGTAGTTGATACAGGAAACCCATAGATGTTCTCACTATGAGGAATTGATTAAAAAAACTCGATATAACTAGAATTATAAACTTTATATGCTGTATGAATGGTGTGATTAAGCAGAGTTCTCTTCCAGGTGAGGAAATGGAGATTCCACCTCTCGATGAAAAGAATGAGAACATCTGGTGGCGCACGCCTGTAATCCCAGCACTTAGGAGGCGGAAGCAGGAGGATCGCAAGTTCAAAGCCAGCCTCAGCCATGGCAAGGCACTTAGCAACTCAATGAGACCCTGTCTCTAATAAAATACAAAAAAGGGCTGGGGATGTGGCCAGTGTTCGAGTGCCCCTGAAGTCAATCCTTGGTACCAAAAAAAAAGAATGAGGACATCATATTGTGGGGAAGAGTATGCCGAATGGAAGGTACTAATGTGGATGTCTTGGGAAAATACAGTATGGCACAAAACAGATTTTTAATTTCCAAGGATATTTTTTCTCATTCCCTGATTGTGCCTTTATGAAAGGCAATCTTATTTTGTGAATCTTGTTTTGTTTATGCTTTTTTAAAGTTTCCTTTTTTCTGTCTTGGCTCTATTCATGTCAATCGCCTGGTTGTGATATGATACTGTAGTTTTGCAAGATACATCTGTCTCAGCCTGTTTGGATGGCTACAATGGCACACCATACACTCGGTGGCAACAGAAATTTATCTCTCATAGTTCTGGAGCCTGGGATATCTGAAATCAAGGCACTGGCATATCAGGCGTCTCATGAAGGTTGGTTTCTGACTTATAGACCCCTGACTTCTCCCTGTGTCCTCTTGTAGTGGAAGGTAGAGGGAGCTCTCCAGGGTCTCTCTTATAAGGGCAATAATCCCATTCATAAGGGCTCCACCTCATGTCTTAATCACCAACCAGAATACAATTACATGGGGAATTATGTTTCAACGTGTGGATTTGCAGGAGGCAGGGGGCACAAACATTCAACCAGTAGTAGTTACCATCAGAGGATACTGAATCAAGGGTACATGAGAGTTCTATATATATATATATTTTTTTAACATTTATTTATTTACTTTAGTTGTACACAATGCAATGCATTTACGTTTACGTGGTGCTGAGGATCGAACCCGGGCTGCGCACGTGCTAGGTGAGCGCTCTACCACTGAGCCACAACCCCAGCCCCTACAACTACTTTTAAACCAAAGTTAATTAAAAACTTTTTTTAAAGTTTTCTTCTTTCACTTAAGTTATCTTTGTTTTCTTGTAGTTCCTTTTATCAGTTTCTTGGGCTTTTAAATTTTGTTTTAGTGTCTGTCTTTTATGTTGGAAATTTTCTTCATCGGTCTGGCAGTCTCTGGCTAACATTTGAAATCAAACCTGAAAATGCTCACTGGAAGCACTGCGTGCGTGATCCGGCCTGAGAACCTGTAGGCCTCATGAAGGCTGATCAGGTCCGTTGTTTTACCAAAAGATCCCTGCCAATTTGGAAAGAGGTCTTGGAACTGTTGTATCTCCAAATAGAATCCTTCTGTTTTTTCTGTAGGGGCTCCGATATTGAAGTTTTGCATTAGGGTGAGGGAAATAAGTAGGAGTGGGGTTTCCTTTTGCTTGCATAAGCACTTTCTAGTCCCTAGGCCCACTAATCTTATTCATGTGACTTGTTGGCTTCACTAGGCTTTTGGTTTTATGACCCCTGTATGTGACAGAATTTTCTCATTGTCAAGATTTTCTCTTCCAGCCCCTTGTATTTCTTCCTGCTGCCAAAGGCTTAAAACTACCTGGCAGACTCTGTTTGCCATTCCCAATCCTTTATTTGTTTTTTCATCCTGGCTAAAATAACCTTTGTATTCCCCTTTATAGACTGGGATGACCATATGATGATGCTGGCCAACTAAGTCATGTAAGAATTCTACTGAGGTGGTCTAGGAAAGTTTTCTCTCTGAGTAAAAAGGAAAAAGTACACAAGTGCTTTCCTTCTTCCTTTTTGTTGAGTTAATTTAATTTAATTTTAATTTTTGTGAAACTGGGGATTGAATCCAGGGCCTTGTGTATGCTAGGCAAGCACTTTACCACTGAATTTATATCCTCAGCTCTCTGAATTAATTTTAATATAAATATATGATGCCAGGAGCTTTGGCAGGCATATTGCCATCATGGGGGACAAGGTAAGAATTGCAGAACAGCCCACTCAAAGCCCTAATATTTTTGAGCTACTAAATTAACCAGCTTGAAATTTCTATCTTCTAGTCTTGGATTTGAGTGAAATGATAATTTTCTCATTATCAAATCTACTGTCATTTGATTATTCTGTTGTTTGCAGCCCAAACATCTTATTGATCTTTACTTCAAAGGACATAACCATTGTTTTTTAAAGAATGCACACACACATTTCAGCTGCATCATATGGTAAACATCACATTTTGTGTGTGTGTGGTACCGGGGATTGAACTCAGGGGCACTTGACCACTGGGTCACATCCCCAGCCCTTTTTTGTATTTTTTTAGAGACAGGGTCTTACTGAGTTGCTAAGTCCCTTGCCATTGCTGAGGCTGGTTTTGAACTCGCAATCCTCCTGCCTCAGCCTCCCAAAGTGCTGGGATTACAGGCTTTGTGCCACCGCGCCCGGCTCGGTAAACATCACATTTTAAGAGGGAGTTGTACAAGAGTGAATGACAGAAGACTTGACCAAGATGGTGGAGTCAGGAAACTAATGACAATGGGACAAACGAGGAAGTGCAGATATTACATCTGGAGAACAGATAATTTGGAGGATGTGAGAAATATCATCAGATATTTTAATGTGAAAGAGTGAAAATCCAACTCCCACCTTTTCTCCCTGAACAGTACAGGTCGCTCCATCATAGGCCACTTTGAGAAAAAGGAAACTGAACTCAGGAAAGTTGCAACAAGTTTGGCCATTTGCATGATCCCTGCCCTATGTATGCCTTGTCCGGTCACTTGTCATCTGCCATCTGCCACTGTGGACCTCTGGACTGCTCTGATGCTGAAACGTCCTTAACTGTCCACACACCCCACCTGATAGAGAACAAGGGCTTTGGTTTACTTCCCCCAACTTTACCCCCTTTCAGCAGGAAGCAGTTTGGAGATGTCATCACCCATTTTTACATAGAAATGGAATGTAGAAATTGACAGTGGGGAAATGTAACAGTGGTCCACTTTATGCTTTGAATATAGCCCTTGCTGCTCTGCCACTGCAACTTATTTTTTAAATGGATGTGTTTCTTTCTCTTCCCCTCTCCCTGCTACTCACTAATCTCTTGTCCTCCCTAATCTCAGGGGAAACAGGATTACCTTTCCTCCCCATCCTAGGCAGAGTTATCTGTCTCTGTGTACACACCCACCATAGGAACCAAGTAATCCAGAATTTGGGGATGGTACCAGAAGATCTCAGAAATTACTATCCCCCAAATTAACAAAGAAATTACAACTCCAACAGAGAACACGTGGAATGTAGCCTTTGAATCACCTCTTTAAAAGCCTCCTGTTCCTGTTGATGGGCAGAATCACAGCCTTTGGGACAGGAACAAAGCAATAAACCTTCTTTTTCCTTTTTCTCAAAAAAAAAAAAAAAAAAAAGTGAAAAGCCTGTTCCCAGGGATCGCACAGTCAAATAAGACACAAAATCCACTTCCACTTTCCTCAGTGCTCATTTCCAAAGTTTGGCTGTGAATATGGAGAAATGTATAATCTGAAAAAGGAATAGAAGTGAAGGAAGATAGTAAACTCATAGTTTATGGCTTAGAGAAACCAAGAAGAGCCTAAGACTTTTATTTCTTGGATGGAATGATTACTGGGAAGGAAGCAGGAACAAAAAAACTTCTGTATTCTTAATTTTGGATCAATATTATATTGAGACTTTCACAAAATGATGCATACCCCACAGGACATAGAAAAATACACAGAAATAGAAAAAAAGTGAAAAATAGATTTTGAAATTGACAGAAGGAAAGAGAAGTAAGAAGGAAAAAGTGAAATTCTCTCAATATCAGATAAAGGTCAAGATACTTGGAGAATTTAAAGTGAATTATATATATATAATTATATAATATAATTATATATACACAATATATAATAATATAATAATAATATATATAATAATATAATAATATGGCTTAGATATGAGGTGTTCTCCCAAAACTCAGCTGTAAGACCATGAAAGAATTTGGAAGGGTGACATGATCAGATTATGAGAGGTATAACCTAATCAGTGGGTCAATGCATTGATATGGATTAACTGGGCCATAACTATAAGCAGGTAGTGAATGGCTGGAGCAAGTAGGTCACTGAGGTGTGCCTTTGGGATTTCTGTTCCATTCTTTGGTAGTGCATGGTTTCTCCTCTCTCCTCTGTTTCCTGGTTGCCATGTACTAGGCTGCTTTCCTCTGTCATGCCCTTCCATCATGATGTTCTGCTTCATCTTGATCTCAGAGCCATGAAGTCAGCTGACCATAGACTGAATCTCTGAAATCATGAGCCAAAATAAACTTTCCCTACTCTAAGTTATTGTTGTTGAGTATTTTGGTCACAGCAATGCAAAAACTGACTACAACAACAGTAAGTGCTGAGAAGTGGGGTTGTTGCTGTGACTAACTTGACAATGTAATTCAGAAGCCTTTGAGACTGGTTTTCACAGGAGAAGAATTTTTGAAAGCTTAGAGATGCAAGCTGGAAAAGCTTTTGAATATTTTAAGTGGAGCTTAATGGACAATTCTTGTAGGGACTCAGAAAACCAGAATGCTGATAGGACTGTGGACAATAAAGACTGAACTCATGAGCCTTCGGAGGATGACTCTGTTGAAAATTGGATTAGAGGACATCTATGTTACATTCTGGCAAAGAATTTTCCACATTTTCCCCATGTTCTGAGATTTTTGTGTGTGTGACGCTGAATTTAAAGGTGATGGACTAGCTAATCTAGTGGAGGAAATTTCATGGAAGAACAACATTCAAGTGGTAGCATGGATATTGCTGTCATAATTAGGAGCAGAAAAAAAGCAGAAAGATTTGAAAACCTTACTGTTTGGCCAGTAAAACACAAGTAAAACTGGGGCTAAGGCAGGTGTGGTTGTTAAAGAGATTACAGCCACTAAAGATGTGCTAGTACTTTGAAGAGAACAATAGGAAAGATGACTTGAGGGCATCTCAGGAATTGGCAAAACCACACTAAACACAGGTTTAAGGATGTAGAAGTAAAAATTCCATTGAGAAGAGACTGTAATGGTTAATTTGAATTGTCAACTTTATTAGGTTAAGAGATGCCAAGGATTAAGAGGCTTATTGTAGTGTCAATGAGGGTGTATCGAGGAATGATTGGCATGTGGGATATCCAACTGAAATGGAGATCTTCTCTAAGCATGGTCAACACTGTCTAATAGGATGATGGCTTGGATGGAATAAAAATTGGAAGAATAAGGAAGCAGCAGCAGATGCAAGCTCTATTCTTCTTGAACAGGTTCTTGATTGCTGTTGCAACTGTCTGAGGATATCAGACTCTCATCTCTTCCCTCTTCCAAAGCAGACTCTGCCAGTGATTCCTCAGAAGTCTTTGGTCTCATACTAGGGTAACACCATTGATCCCTCTTGTTCTGGGGCTTCAGCCTCTTGGACCTTGCAGCTACTGGTTCTTCTAGCTCTCCAGTCTACAGACAGCCACTGTGGACTATCCAGCTTCTGGTCGTGTAAGCCAACCTATTAAGTCCCCTTTTTATAATTATATTCCCTGTTGATTGTGATCCTCTAGAGAACCCTGACTAATACAAAGACCATGGGGGCAACCCCCTTGCACAAAGTGGGGGATGGAGGGTGGGGAAGACCTAGGATATTGTTTCACTATGCTTAGTCACTCAGACACTCAGAGGCTGCTACAATCATGTTCCCAGGAGTCTCATTTAGTGTTCAAGGTGGTGGCAAATTTTGGCCTCAATGACATAGTGCTAATTCTGCAAGAATGCAGGATGCTGGAGTTAAGGGGTGATGGAGCTTTCCACCAAGATTTCAAAGGAAGTTCTGGGAAGCCAGGCAAAGTATAACAGTGTTGAAATCCCTGATACATGAAGATGTGAGAAGATAGCTGAAGCTACAGTGGAGACCCCTGAGATTAAGAGATGACAGTACTATGGAACATCTGCTGATGAAAGCTGCAGGAATCAAATACAGACAAGCCAATATAGAGGCCATGTGTGCTGCAACCAGCAAGCATACATAACCATAGGGGCAAAGCCACACAAGAACTTTGGAGAGACTATCACTGTGCCATGTGCCCAAGATGCTGGACGTGAAACTACAGAACTTGTTTGCCCAGTTGGATTCTGGTCTTGTTTTGGTCCCATCCCTTTTTTCTATACCACTATTTATCCCTTTTGGAATGGAAATATTTATTCTGTGCAATTGTATATGTAACTTGCTTTTGATCTTTACAGGGGAAAACATCCAAGGGTTTGCCTGGAGTCTCAGATGAGATTTTGGCCATGGAATTTTGGTAATAATGGGACTGTAATACTATGGAAACTCTTGGAAATGGAATAATTGTATTATGCATTATGAGATGGATGTTAGTTATTGGGGGCTGGGGCAGAATGCCATGGTTTATATATGAGGTGTCCCCCAAAAGCTCATGTGTGAGACAATGCAATAAAGTTTAGAGGGGAAACAACAGGGTTGATGAGAGCCTTAACCTAACCTGTGCATTAATCTACTGATATGGATTAACAGGGTGGTAACTTAAGGCCATTAGGGTATGGCTGGAAGAAGTAGGTCACTGGAAGCATGCCTTTGTGGTTATTTTGTCCTTGGTGAGAAGCATGCTCCCCCCTCCATGGTTACCATGTTCTTTTTGTTTTGTTTTGTTTTAAACATTTTTAAAATATTTATTTATTTACTTTAGTTGTACACAATGCAATGCATTTATGTTTACGTGGTGCTGAGGATGGAACCCGGGCCGTGCACGTGCGAGGCGAGCACTCTGCCACTGAGCCACAACCCCTGCCTTGTTTTAAACATTTTTTAAAAATATTTATTTATTTGTTTTAGTTGTACACAATGCTTTTATTCTTACGTGGTTCTGAGGATCGAATTGCAAGTGCTAGGCGAGCGTTCTTCGCTCAGCCACAACCCCAGCCCCTGGTTTCCATGTTCTAAGCTGATTTCCTCTGCCATGCCCCTTTCCCATAACCTTCTGCTTCATCTCTGGGCCAGAGGTATGGAGTCTACCAACCATGGACTGAGCCTTGGAAACCATGAGCTGAAATATACTTTCCCTTCTCTAAATTATTCTTGTTGAATATTCTGGTCATGTTAACATAAGGCTGACTAAAACAGTATGCCTCCTGTCCTCAATGAGATCTTATTCTAGTGTGGCCCTAAACTTGAAGTCAGAGGAACAAACCTTTTCCCCTTACTTGCTGCTTACCTTTGAACAAGTCACCACTGTCTGAATTTTCTCATTTGTAAAACTCTTTAATATAATAATGATATATCAACCGCCAATTTTGTGGGGGGAAAAAAAGCAAGATTAAAGTGTGAAAGTGCTTGACCTAGTACATGACGCAGGAGGAGGTTCTTAAGAAGTATTGGTGTAATCTGATTTGTTGTACTTTATAAAGACTTGCTGCCATTTTATCATATGAGAGCATGAGTTCAGAGTGAAGATTTGTCTTGGAAGTCAACCTACTTAAAGTTCACTCCCTGCTGCAAATCACTAGCCGTTTGCCTAGTCTCTTCATGGCTGCCTGCATCTCCTGGTTCCTTAGGGTATAGATCATGGGGTTGAGCATGGGAGTCATAACTGTGTAGCTGATGGACACAGCCTTGTCCAAAGGGAAGGGAGTGAAGGGCCGGGAGTAGATATAGATACAGGGGATGAAGATCATAGAAACCACAATAATGTGGGTGGTGCAGGTGGAAGCTGCCTTCCTCCTTGCCTGCCCTGAGTGGGACCTTAGCATCACCAGGATGACAGTGTAAGAGACGAGCAGGAGGAGGAACCAGAGGAGAACCAGCATCCCACTGTTGGAGATCATGAGGAGCTCCAGGAGGGATGTGTCTGTGCAGGCAAGTCTCAATACTTGGGGAACATCACAGTAGAAGTTATCCAGGACATTGGGGCCACAGTAAGGCAATGGGAGCATTAGAACCAGCTGGACAATGGAGTGCACAAAGCCCCCTGCCCAGGCAGCCACCACCAGCCCCACACACAGTCGAGTGTTCATGATGGTGATGTAGTGGAGGGGCCGAGAGATGGCTATGTATCGGTCGTAGGCCATCACTGAGAGAAAGAAGACGGTCCCACCTCCCAAGAGGTGGAAGAAGAAGATCTGGGCCATGCATCCCTGGTAGGAGATGGTCTTGGTCTCATGAAAGAAGTCCACTAGCATCTTTGGGCAGGTGACTGTGGAATAGCAGAGGTCGATGACAGCCAGATTTCGGAGCAGAAAATACATAGGCATGTGGAGCCGGGGGTCAAAAGTCACTGTAACCATGATAAGAATGTTTCCCACAACAGTGATGATGTAGACAAATAGGAACACCAAGAACAAGAATTTCTGGAGCTCCCGGGTTTGTGAGAACCCTAAAAGGACAAACTCTGACACCCATGTCATGTTCTGAGGTTCCATGTGGTCTTCCCCATGTGCCTAGAGAGAAGTGAAACAAAACAAAACAAAACAAAACAAAAGATCAAGAAAATTCAACTGGATTCAATCTCCAGAATGCAAAATGGTGGGGGAAGGGGGTGCTGTGAAAGGGGAGAAGACTGTGTGCAGCAAGATTTCAAACTGTTAGAAGTGTCTGGAAAATAGTGATGCATACATTAAAATTCAGTACACTAGCCAGGCATTGTGGCACATGCCTGTGATCCCAGAGACTTGGGAGGCTGAGGCAGGAAGATCGCAAGTTTAAGGCCAGCCTTGGCAACTTGGTAAATCCTTAAGCAACTTAGCAAGACCCTGTCTCAAAATTAAATTAAGAGCTGGGAATGTAGCTCTGTGGTTAAGTGCCCCTGGGTTCAATCCCTGGTACCAAAAATAGTAAAAAGAAAACTCAGTACACTGCTCTATTTGGTACTCTACTCTCTCTACTTGGTGGGTGTACAAATATTTCCATGGTAGACATAAGATGAAAAGTCAAGGATACACTCATTTTTGATCCTGATGTTTTTGTGTTACTTGAATATTTTTACTTTGAACAATGCACAAGTCATGGTGGAAAGAATGGATATGAAAATAACACATGCATGGATTTTATCACTTAGGAACATAAGTGATACAAAACATGATTTTATAATTCTTATAATTGTACACAAATTTCATTTATAATATGCCTGATATAAATTTCACAAAAGAAATGAAAAATCATACCATCATTACCATCACCCCACTCCCAAGTATCAGGTAGCACTCCCAGATCTGTCAGCAATTTACCTGTTAATATAAATAAATTTCCTTTCATTCCTGAGAGGCAATTATGATTTTGAGAGAAGTGATAGTCGTGAGGTCCTGATGCTAGAAGATGCCATGAAACTTGTAAAATGTTGAATGATTCAAAACTTATCTTTTAAAAAAAATTCATAGCTTATTATTACCTATGGAAAAAGAATTCAAAATTTATCTCAAATTCAGCAATCATTCAAGATGTTAAATTTAAATATAACAAGGAGCAATTCATTTCTTGGATTATCACATTGGAAAATAATTTTTAAAACTTATAAACTCAGAAGCACTATTGAGAGTTTGGAGAAATAGTAAATCACTGGTAGTGTAACCATTCTGAAGACAATTTGAAAATATGTTCTAAATCCATAAATGATTCATACTCTCTGACCATTCATTTCTCTCTTGGGCATCTGCTTTTAAGAGAACAAAAGTTAATTTTTTAAATGTATGGTTAAAGATGTTCATCACAGCAGTATTGTGATATCGATAAGCTGGAAACAATGCAAATGCCTTTGTGTTACTTGAATATACGACACTGGTTAAATTAAATGTGGTACTTGTGAAACACTAGTTAGCAATAAATGTGTATCCTAAAAATACATTTAATTATATGGGATTTTGTTTTACCATGTAGTGCTATTGTTTCAAATGGAGAATTACAAAACATTTTGTTAAAATGTTTTATATGCTCCATATATTTTATATATGTTATAAAAGGCAAAGAAAAAAAGAAGATCAAAATGTAACACTGTCATCCGTGGTTACATCTGGTTGATGGGACTGACTAAATACATATTTTTCTCCTTTATAAATGTTTTAGGGCTGGGGATATAGTTCAGTTGGTAGAGTGCTTGCCTTGCATGCACAAGGCCCTGGGTTCAATCCCCAGCAGCACAAAAAAAAAAAGAATATAAATTTTTTATCTCTCATATTTTATAGTCATAAAATTTTAATAAAACCCCGAAGAAGTACTACAATAAAACCAAAATGGAAAAAAAAGATAAAGGCTAAGTGGCTTCCCAGAGTTGCTCAGCACCAGCACTGTCAAGGGCTAAAGACAACCCAGGTGTGGAAGGTGGAGATTTCAGGGAACAGGAAACTTCAGAGCCTTGAGGAAAGTCGAGAGGAAAGAGGAGAAGAGAGGTGCAAGTGGTGGGAAGAGGAAATGTTCCCCTGTGAACAGAAGGAACCATTGCAGAACCACCTGGCTCCTTCCTTCCTGATAATCAATTCTCCTTCACAGTTCCCAGGGTCTTCTTTAATGGGCACATCCTGTTGGCAACCATGGGTCTTTTCTCCTCCACATCCCTGCGCCATGTGGACTGTCATAATCATTCTGTAATCATTCTCCCCGCCTCAACCCCAGTGGTGCTGGCATTTGAACCAGGGCCTTGCACATGTGAGGCAAGTACTCTACCAACTGAGCTATATCCCAAGCCCTCTGCAATCATTCTTATTCCTTCTCTACCCCAACCCCACATTCCTCTCTGGCTCTATTGCTGCCTCCTATGCCCCGGCCCAGCTAGACTTCTCCCTTGCATTCTGCATGTGTTGTCACCAAGCCATATGAGTTCTTCCTCTACCTGACTTTTTGCAGTGGGCTTCCAGGCCTCTGCCTGCTTCATTTTAATCTACACTGTGCAATACAGCACATATGAAAACCTCCTAAAAGACATCTTCCCCCTTTAGTTCAAAATGCTTTCAATAATTTCCATGGCTATTTATTGTCAGTGGAAAAGGGCTCACATTTAGATGGGTCTTTAGGGGCTTCCTCACAACTTGCCTCCTCCCTTTCTTTCTAGACCTATCTTCCACTTACTAGAAATCGTCTATTGTTGTAGTAGAAGTGATTGTCATCATAGTAAACATTTATTGAGCGTTTACCATGTACCATGATGAACATTTTAAGTATTATCCTATTTAATTTTCATATATTAGTCTGATGCTTATAAAAAATACAGTACATGAATAATTCATATACATATTTATACATTAAAAAGCTGATGCTTAAAGGGGGTAACTAACTGCCCCAGATCACATTGAAAATGAGTAGCAGAGGGGGCATTCTAAGCCAGGTCTGACTGGCCCCAGAATCTGCACTCCTACCACCATTCTCTTCTTCCTTTCTCCCCTCTAAGACTCCTCCACTCCAACCAAGCTGATCTCCTCCTTGGTTCTTCTTAGTGCTTTTCACTGGGTCAGGGCCCTGCCCCACCCGAATTGCTTTTCAGTTTTGATCACCTTTCTGAAGTCTACCCCTCCTTTAATTTTTTTTTTTATTATATGGGTTCTTCTTAGTTAGACAAGACAGTAGAGTCCATTCTGATAGAATTATACAAGCACAGGATATATCTTCTTCTAATTAAGACCCCATTAATGTGGGTGGGCACAATGGTGGGGTTCACTTATATAATTCCATATGTGTACATAGGAAAATTATGTTACATTTAGGCTATTGCCTTTCCTATTGAAATCTACCCCTCTTTGAAGGTTCACTGGTAGTTAGCTCTTCTATAACACTGCATGTGTTGGCATTTTTCCATGAGGACAGCTCTGTCACCTCATATGTATAGTAATTTCACCACAAGTGAAAGTAAGTTGAGTATACCACGGTGCCTAGAGCACACAGAGCCTTTCTACAGGTGGTTCCCAAATGAATGCTCAATTGTCTGATGGTGGATGAAGTGCTGCGAAGGCCAGACCATTGAGAGTTGAGGAGAGAGGAGATACTGGAAGAAGGAGTGCAGTTTGAGAAATCTTGAAGGGAATCCAAGAATCCTACTTCCTAACGTGACCAGTTTTGTGAACCTACAAGCATCATCTTAGCACAGTCAGCTCTCTTTCTGCAAACTTGCAAGAATCTTCCTCCACCTCCTGCACAGAGAGTAGATTTAGAGGAATCCTAGACAGGAAAGGAAATAAAAAGATATAGGAGAAGGACACGGATGTATGGGAAAAGGGAAGGATTCCAGATTCCTTTCTGTTGTTCCTCAGTCATGTCTTCCACCAGTCTCTGCTCTTAATAAATCAGTCCACGTGGTACAAAGAGAGAGGAGGGGAGGAGGAATAAGTGGGCTCCAAAAATAAGAGAGAATTTACTCTGCAATCATTTGGGAACAATAATAGGTTTTAATAAACACCAGTTTTAAGAACAGGGAGGCTAAGGTGAAAGGGTGGAAGCAGGAAGGAATGAAAAGCAGGAGTGAGTGGGAAAGGCAGTAGGCAGGAGAAGGAGGAAGGTGGAGAGAGAGAAGAGGATTAAAAAGGAAACATTTAGAGGGTGGGAAGTGTAAGAATAAGACCTGGTTGTATTTTCTCCTAGGGGTGGGAAGAAGCTACATTGTGGATGTGGGAGGTGGGGGAAAGAACAGTGCATGTCTATATTCTGCTCTCTCTCCCACCTTCTGTCCTAAATTCCACCCAACACATAAACCAATGTAGACAAAAGTCTTAGTTCTAGATACACGTAACTGTTCTCCAAATGCCATTTCTCCAGAATTCTTGCCCAATGACTTCTTCATACCTTCTCCTCCCCACACTTGTCTCACCATAGGCTTTGCCAGGAGACTTCTCAGTGTTGGCTTGACCACAGGAAGGACACTGGAGCCTCACCTACCTCCAGCCCAAAGTGGCCAAGGAGATTTAGAGCTTCCCATCTTCTAGGTCACCCTTCTCCTGCAATTACATTCTTCTGTCCCCTCTCAGACCAGGAACACATATAGGATTGGCCTTAAGGGAAAGGATATTCCTTGGAGGACAAAACTTAGGCTTAATTCTTGAAGTGAAGCTGAGCTCAGACTGCTGATGGCAAAGGAGCAATGGGAGTTATTAAAAAGTCCGTGAGCTGTTGCATCAGATGCATACAATCATTGAGAGACTGTCTTGGGGCCAACACTTCAGGAGTATAGATCACAGGACCAAGATAAAGAGTAAGAGCCCTGAAGGGATGTGGATTGCCAGGGAGGATTACTAGAACCAAAGCCCTTGTGGCCAGCACCATGGACAGCGCAATGTGTCTACCTCCTAGTGCCCTTCAGTTGGAAAAGCCGTCTATGTCCTAGAACAGTCCAGATCACCCCATCCAGAGAAGCTCTGAACCCTTTCTCACATATACTTCTCATCCCAACTTTTGAAATGCTCTCTTCACAGCCAGAGGGGTCTTTTCAATATAAACTAAGTTCACTTATTCACATACCTTAAAAACCATTATTTAAAGTCAGGCATGGTATCCCAAGCCTGTAACTCCATTGACTCAGGAGGCCGAGGAGCACAAGTTCAAAGTCAGCCTCAGCAATTTAGTGAGGCCCTAAGCAACTTAGTGAGACTACGTCTCAAAATGAAAAGTGTGGACTGTGATGAAGCTCAGTGCTTCATGCAATACCCAGTGCCAAAAAAATCACTTAAAATATACAATTCAGTGAGTTTCAGTATTCTCACAAGCTTGCATAATCACCACTACTATTTAATTCCAGAAACTTTCATCACTCCTAAAAGAAACCTTGTATCCTTTAGCAGTCACTTTTCATTCTGCTCTCTCCCCAGTTCCTGGCAACCAGTAATTTTTTTTTTTTTTTTTTTTTTTTTTTTGTCTCTATGGATTAACCTTTTCTGGACATTTCATATAAGTGTAAATGGGTTTTTATGTATGTCTTATTTCTTTCACTTGTGTTTTCAAGTTTCATTTATGTTGTAGCATGTATCAATACTTCATTCTTTTCTTTCAACATTTTATTGGTGCGTAATAGTTGTACATAATGATGGAATTCATTGTTACATATTCATACATACACACAATATAACAATATAATTTGGCCAATGTCATTCCCCAGAATTTCCCCTGGTCCCTTTCCTCTCCTCTACTGATCTCTCTTTCATTTTAATGGAGTTACCCTCCCCCCAACACACACACACACACACACACACACACACACACACACACTCACACACACACATACACCTTTCTTTTTTTCTTCTCTAGCTGTAAATGTATGAGAGAAAACATATGACCCTTGCCATTCTGAGTTTGGTTTAATTGGCTTAACATTTTCCTAATGTCGTTCTTCTTTATGGCTGAATAAAACTCCATTGTGTATATATACTTCATTTTCTTTACCCAGTCATCCATTGACAGACACCTCGGCTGGTTCCATAGCTTGACTATTGTGAATTGTGCTGCTATAAACATGGGTATGTGTATTTATCACTATAGTGTGCTTACTTTTGGTCATGTGGTGGTTCTATCCCTAGTCTTTTGAGAAATCTTCATATTTATTTCCATAGTAGTTGTATTAATTTAAAATCCCATCAACAGTGTAAAAGTGTTCCTTTTTCTCCACATCCTCTCCAGCATTTATTATTATTTGTATCCTTGATTGCTGGCATTCTTACTGGAATGAGATGAAATCTCAGTGTAGTTTTGATTTGCATTTTCCTAATTGCTAATGATGTTGAACACTTTTTCATTTGTTTGTTGGTCATTTGTATTTCTTCTTTTGAGAACTCTCTGTTCAGTTTATTTGCCCATTAATTAATTGAGTTATTTGTGGGGGTTGGTGTTAAGTGCTTTTTAGTTCTTTATACATTCTGAATAGTGTCTTCTTGATGCAATCAGTGCACCAAAGTTTGGGGCATAAATACTTACTATCATTATATCTTCTTGGTAGATTGTTCCCTTTATCAGTACAAAGTGACTTACTTTGTCTCTTCTGATTAATTTTTATTTTAAAGTCTTCTTTGTCACCAGTGAGAATAGTACTCCTGCTTGTTTTGGGGGCTCTATTTGCATGTTATATCAATTTCATCTTTTCACTTTCAGCTTGTGGCTGTCTTTGCATATAAGTTTAGTCTCTTGAAAGCAACATATAGTTGGGTCTGTTTTCTAATCCATTCTGCCAGCCTATGATTTTTAATTAGAGAGTTGAGACCATTTACATTCAGTGTTATTTTAGAGATGTTTATTAATTACTGCCATTTTGTTTATTTCTAATGTTTTATTTGGTCCTTTTTCTCATTTGCTTAGTTACTGTTCAAATGAGATTTGTTAATTTATGAATTCTGAGATTTGTTTTGTATCTCTTCTCTGTGAATTATTTATTTAAGTATTTTCAGTAGTGCTAGCTTAGTAGTCATGAATTCTTTCAGTTTCTGCTTATCTTGGAAGATTTTTATTTCCCTTCTGATTCTGAGGGATAGCTTTGATGGATATAGTAATCTTGGTTGACAGTTATTTTCTTTCAGGACTTGAAACACATCATTCCAAGGATTCCTGTATTTTGAAGTTTGAACTGAGAAATCAGAAATAATCCTGATTGGCTTGCCTCTAAACATGACCTCACATTTTTCTCTTGAAGCTGTTAAATTTCTGTCCTCGTTCTGTATGTTATGTATTTTAATTACAATGAGTCATGGAAAGGTTCTTTTTTGATGTTGTCTATTTGGGGTTCTGAATGTGTCCTATATTTTCAAGGTTTAGAAATTTTTCTGCTATTATTTCACTAAAGAGGTTATGCATTGGGCTGGGGTTGTGGCTCAGCAGCAGAGTGCTCGCCTCGCACGTGCGTGGCCCGGGTTCGATCCTCAGTACCACGTAAATATAAATGCATTGCATTGTGTACAACTAAAGTAAATAAATAAATATTTTAAAAAAGAGGTTATGCATTCTATTAGCCTGAATCTCATTACCCTATTAAATTTCAAATGATTCTTAAATTTGGTCTCTTAATGTTGTTCCAGAGTTCTTGTATATTCTGGTATGGTTACTTCTTTTATTTAATATTGTCTTAATGTTCAAGGCTGAGCACTTTGTCTTCCAGTTCTGAGATTCTGTCTTCAGCATGGTCTATTCTATTAGAGAGACTTTCAACTGAACATTTTATTTGATTTATTGTGTCTTTCATTTTCAAGATTTCTGTTGGGAGGGGTGGTGGCTCAGTGGTAGAGTGCTTGCATAGCATGTGTGAGGGAGGCACTGGGTTCAATTCTTAGCACCAAATATAAGTAAAAATAAAAGTCCATTGAAATCTAAAAAAATAAATTAATTTTAAAAATGATTTCTGGGCTGAGGTTGAGGCTCAGTGGTAAAGTGCTTGCTTGGCATGTGTGAGGCATTGGGTTTGATTCTCAGCACTGCATATAAATAAATGAATAAAGATAAAGGTCCATCAATGACTAAAAAAATATACATAAATATTGAAAGAAATAAAGATTTCTGTTTAGTTCTTTTTCAATATTTCTAGTTTCTTTTTTTATTAATCACATATTTATTTTTTAAATTCTAATTTGTTATATATGACCGCGGAATGCAGTACAATTCATATTATACATATCTCTGGTTGTATACAAAGTATATTCGCTCCATTCATGTCTTCATACATGTATTTTGAACAATGATGTCCATCTCATTCCACCGTCATTTCTGACCCCCTGCCCCCACCTTTCCCCTCCCACCCCTTTGCCCTGCATAGAGTTCGTCTATTCCTCCCTTGCTCCTGCACCCTACCTTACTATGAACCAGCTTCCTTATATCAGAGAATACATTCAGCATTTGGTTTTCTGATATTGGCTAACTTCACTTAGCATTATATTCTCCATCTTCATCCATTTACCTGCAAATGCCATGATTTTTTTTTTTTTTTTTTTTTGTGGTACTGGGGATTGAACTCAGGGGCATTCAACCACTGGGCCACATCCCCAGCCCTTTTTTGTATTTTATTAGAGACAGGGTCTCACTGAGTTGCTAAGTGCCTCGCCATTGCTGAGGCTGGCTTTGAACTCCCGATCCTCCTGCCTCAGCCTCCCAAAGTGCTGGGATTACAGGCGTGTGCCACCGCGCCCAGCTAATGCCATGATTTTATTCTCTTTTATTGCTGAGTAATATTCCATTGTGTATACATACCACATTTTCTTTATCCACTCATCTACTGAATGGCATCTAGTTTGGTTCCACAGTTTAGCTATTGTGAATTGTGCTGCAATAAACATTGATGTGGCTGTGTCCCTGTAGTATGCTATTTTTAAGTCCTTTGAATATAGACCAAGGAGTTGGATAGCTGGGTCAAATGGTAGTTTCATTCCAAGTTTTCCAAAAAATTTCCATACTGCTTTCCAGATTGGCTGCACCAATTTGCAGTCCCACCAGCAATGTATGAGTGTGCCTTTTTCCCCATGTCCTCACCAACATTTATTGTTGTTTGTATTCTTTTTTTTTTAATATTTATTTACTTACTTTAGTTGCACACAATGCAATGCATTTATGTTTACGTGGTGCTGAGGATCGAACCCGGGGCCGCGCACATACGAGGCAAGCGCTCTGCCGCTGAGCCACAACCCCAGCCCCATGTTTGTATTCTTAATAGGTACCATTTTGACTGGAGTCAGATGAAATCTTACAGTAGTTTTGATTTGCATTTCTCTAATTGCTAAAAATGTTGAACTTTTTTTCATATATTTGTTGATTGATCATATATCATCATCTGAGAAGTGTCTGTCAGGTCCTTGGCCCGTTTATTGATTGGGTTATTTGTGGTTTTTTTGTTTTGTTTTGTTTGTGTGTGTGTGTGTGTGTGTGTGTGTGTGTTTAGCTTTTTGAGTTCTTTGTATACCCTCAAGATTAGTGCTCTATCTTATGTGTGAGGGGTAAAAATTTGCCCCCATGATGTAGGCTCTCTATTCACTTAACTGATTGTTTCTTTTGCTGAGAAGAAACTTTTTAGTTTGAATCCATCCCATTTATTGATTCTTGATTTTAGTTCTTGTGCTATAGGAGTCTTATTAAAGAAGTTGTGGCCTAATTCGACATGTTAGAAATTAGGACCTACTTTTTCTTCTATTAGATGCAGGATTTCTGGTTTAATTCCTAGGTCCTTGATCCACTTTGAGTTGAGTTTTATGCATGGTGAGAGATAGGAATTTAATTTTATTTTGTTGCATATGGATTTCCAGTTTTCCCAGCACCATTTGTTGAAGAGGCTATCTTTTCTCCAATGCATGTTTTTGGTCCCTTTGTCTAATATAAGATAATTGTAATTTTGTGGATTAGTTTCCGTGTCCTCTATTCTGTACCATTGGTCTACCAATCCATTTTGGTGCCAATACCATGCTGTTTTTGTTACTATTGCTCTGTAATACCGTTTAACCTCTCGTATAGTGATGCCACCTGCTTCACTCTTCTTGGTAAGTATTGCTTTAGCTATTATGGGTCTCTTATTTTTTCAGATGAATTTTATGACTGCCTTTTCTATTTCTATGAGGAATGCCATTGGGATTCTGATTGGAATTGCATTAAATCTGTATAGTGCTTTCAGCAGTATGGTCATTTTGATAATATTAATTCTGCCTATCCAAGAGCAAGGTAGATCTTTCCATCTTCTGAGGTCTTCTTTGATTTCTTTCTTTAGGGTTCTGTAGTTTTCATTGTAGAGGTCTTTCACTTCTTTCATTAAGTTGATTCCCAAGATTTTTTTTTTTTTTTGAGGCTATTATAAATGGTGTAGTTTTCCTCGTTTCCCTTTCAGAGGATTTGTCCCTGATATACAGAAATGCCTTTGATTTATGAGTGTTAATTTTTTTTTAATATTTATTTATTTGCTTTTAGTTGTACACAATGCGTTTATTTGTATGTGGTGCTGAGGATCGAACCCGGGTTGCGCACGTGCTAGACGAGTGCTCTACCGCTGAGCCACAATCCCAGCCCCTATGAGTGTTAATTTTATATCCTGTTACTTTACTGAATTCATTTATTAGTTCTAGAAGTTTTCTGGTGGAACTTTTTGGGTCTTCTTAGAATCATATCATCAGCAAATAGTGCTAATTTGAGTTCTTCTTTATCCTATCCATATCCCTTTAATTTCTTTCATCTAATTGTTCTAGCCAGTGTTTCAAGAACTATGTTAAATAGAAGTGGTGAAAGAGGGCATCCCTGTCTTGTTCCAGTTTTTAGAGGAAATGCCTTCAATTTTTCTACATTTAGAATAATGTTGGCCTGGGGTTTAGCATAGATAGCTTTTACGATGTGAGATTCGTTCCTGTAATCCCTAATTTTTCGAATATTTTGAACATGAAGGGATGCTGTATTTTGTCAATTGCGTTTTCTGAGTCTACTGAGATGATCATATGATTTTTATCTTTAAGTTTATTGATGTGATGAATTACATTTATTGATTTCCATATATTGAACCATCCTTGCATCCCTGGGATGAACCCCACTTGATCATGGTGTACTATCTTTTTGGTATGATTTTGTATTCGATTTCCAGGATTTTGTTGAGAATTTTTGCATTACGTTCATTAGAGATACTGATCTAAAGTTTTCTTTCTTTGATGTGTCTTTGCCTGGTTTTGGAATCAGGGTGATATTGGCCTCATAGAATGAGTTTGAAAATGCTCCCTCTTTTTCTATTTCCTGAAATAATTTGAAGAGTATTGGTATTAGTTCTTCATTAAAGGATTTGTAGAACTCAGCTGTGTATCCATCCTGTCCTGGGATTTTCTTTGTTGGTAGGCTTCTGATGGTGTCCTCTATTTCATTGCTTGATATTGGTCTGTTTAGATTGTGTATATTATCATGATTCACTTTAGGCAAATCTTATGACTCAAGAAATTTGTTGGGGCTGGAGTTGTGGCTCAGTGTTAGAGCACTTGCCTGGCATGTGTGAGGCCCTGGATTCGATCCTCAGCACTGCATATAAATAAATAAATAAAAACTTAAAAGATCCATTTACAACTAAAAAAAAAGTATTAAAAAAAGAAATTTGTCAATGCCTTCAATATTATCTATTTTATTGGAATACAAATTTTCAAAGTAATTTCTAATTATCATCTGTATTTCTGTGATGTCTGTTGTGATATTTCCTTTTCATCATGTATGTTAGTAATTTGAGTTTTCTCTTTCCTTCTCTTTGTTAGTATAACTAAGGGTCTGTCAATTTTATTTATTTTTTTCAAAGAACCAACTTTTTTGTCAATTTTTTCAATTGTTTCTTTTGTTTCCATCTCATTGATTTCAGCTCTGATTTTACTTATTTCCTGTCTTCTATTGCTTTTGGTGTTAATTTGTTCTTCTTTTTCTAGGGCTTTGAGATGTAATGTTGGATCATTTATTTGTTGACTTTTTCATTATTTCTAGTTTCTTTTTGAATTTCTCATTCATATCCTGTACTGACTTCTTTAATCCATTCAGTTGTTTTCTTTGTTCTCTTAGAATTCATTGATAGTTTTTATAATCATTCTTTTGAATTCCTTATTTGATATTTCTTCCACTTCAATATCTTTTGAGTCAGTTACTGGCAAATTATGAACTTGTTACCTTGTTTATTCATATCTCTAATATCCCTGAGTTGGATTTTATAAATCTGTTGGAATGGATTTCTCTTCTACTCTTATGTGTGGGTCTTTTTAGGGCACATTCTTCACTTGCCAGGATGCTCTTGTGTCTTAGAGTGATCTAGACTGAGATCCCTCATAGTTGTGATATCCATAGTCTTTGTGTTAATTCTGTTTTTGCTGTAGGAGTAGATATCCATGAATGGGACTTGAGGGCCCCTCCTAACCAATCCTACTAAAGCCTGGTCATTAGTTTGGGGGTTTTAAATCTTCTATTATTTGTATGAAAGCATACCTGAAGTTTTAGTGTGGTTAATTTGTATGTGGAACAAGGTGGGATATCTTTTGGCTGAGTTTAGTTCACCAGCACAGTCTCTATTCTGTGAACTTGTAGTGGCCCTTTAGATTCCCAGTACCTCATAAAAAAAATAGGGAAACAAATAATAACAATGACAGAAGCAAACAATATACCACATTAAAATAAATAACTGGTTCCTACTCTGACATCTTCAACACTAATTACCACAAATACAGGTATGGTGGGATGGGCAATTGTCAAGAGCGAAAACAGTAAATATCCATGAACTAGAGCTTGACTCAAACAGCAGGTGTTAACTATGTCATCCACAGTACTAAACTGCAACAACATGAATGGTGGGGCCAGGAACTATATAAACCAAATATTTATAAAATATGATAAAAATGCAGTTCATCAAGTGAAAAGGAAACATGATAGGAAGGTAGGAAAAAGTTTTAAATGTTTAAAATGTGAACAGAGAGAATGCAGAAGAGTTATAACTAGTAATGTTTATAAAGAAGGAGGAGGAAAATATTTTAAAAGAAAATAAGAGAGAAAAAGAAAACAAGAGAATTTCTCTGTTAATAAGAGAAGAAAGGAGAGAAAGAGAAACAAATAAATAAAAACTAAAATAAAATAAACCAAAAAACCTAACATTCAAAGGAGAAGGAAAAACAACTACTTCAATAAAATTCTAAAAATTAGAAAAAAACATACATGTATCACTATATATAATATATATATACAATATACATTCATATATATCCATATATATAATGTGGCTATTCCTCAAACTAAAAGCAACAAAAAAAGAAAGGGAAGGGAAAACAATTCTTAATGAAAAATGAAAGAATTTTTCCACTAAGGTGGTCAAAACAATTGATGAGAATGGATGGTTACTGCCTATGCCTTACTTCCCTTTCCATTTTTTAATTGGGCTTGCTGCTTAAATCCCAAGGCATGCAGCAATGGAAATGTAGGCTTCCTCCAATCTGCCATCATGAATCTCCTCTTCATTATTTTGTATGTCTAAATAATATTCTATTGGCTGGATATATCACTTTTGTTTATCCACCAATTCTTGGACATTTGGGTTGCTTCCATTTTTTAGCTCTTATGTATAAATCTGTTAGGAACATTATGTACAAGATTTTGTGTGGATACATTTCTTTCATTTCTTTTTAGCATATGCCTACATATGGAATTACTGAATTTTTTTTTCTTTTTTTGGTACTGGGGATTGAACTCAGGGACACTTGACCACTGGGCCACATCCCCAGCCCTTTTTTGTATTTTATTAGAAACAGGGTCTCACTAAGTTGTTAAGTGCCTCACTATTGCTGAGGCTGGCTTTGAACTCTCAATCCTCCTGCCTCAGCCTCCCAAGTGCTGGGATTACAGGCGTGCGCCACCGCGCCCGGTGAATTACTGGACTTTTATGGGACCTCTGCTAACATTCTGAGAAATTGCCATGCTGTTTTCCAACACAGACACAATATTTTACTTTCCACCAGAAGTGTGTGAGTGTTATAATTTCTCTACATCATCACCAATACTTCTTATTAGCTATATTTTTATTATAACCATTCCAGTGAGAATGAAGTGATAACTAGTGGTTTTGATTTTTATTTCCTTAATGATCAAAGATATCTTTTTTATACACTTGTCAGTCATTTGTATATCTTCTTTGGAGAAATGTCTTTTTTAATTCTTTATTTACTTTTTAAATTAGGTTCCTTGTCTTTTTTCTTGTTGAGTTGCAAGTGCTCTGTGTATATTCTGAATATTAGGCCATTAGAAGATGTATACTTCACAAATATGTTCTTCCATTCTGTAGATTATAATTTCACATTCTTTTTAAATGTTTTTATACCTTTTTAAAAAATATTTATTCATTTGCTTTAGTTGTACACAATACGTTTACGTGGTGCTGAGGATTGAACCCAGGCTGCACATGTGCTGGGCGAGCACTCTACCGCTGAGCCACAACCCCAGCCCTTTATACCTTTATTTTATTTATTCATTTTTATGTGGTGCTGAGAATCAGACCCAATGCCTCACACATGCTAGGCAAGCACTCTACTACTGAGCCACATCCCCAGCCCCTTGTTTAACATTCTTTTTTTTTTTTTTTGGTTGTTGATGGACCTTTATTTTATTCATTTACTGATATGTGGTGCTGAGAATCGAACCCAAGGCCTCACACATGTGAGGCAAGTGCTCTACCACTGAGCCACAACCCCAGCCCTAACATTCTTAATATTATAATTTGATGCATAGAAGATCTTAATTTTTATAAATTCAATATATTTATTCTGTTGTTCTTACTTATGCTTGTGGTGTCGAATTTAAGATATTGCCATATCTGATGTAATGAAGATTTACTTGTATGTTTTCTTCTAAGAGTTCTATAGACTTAGCTCTTGTATTTAGTTCATTGATTGATTTTGAGTTAATTTTTATACAAAGAGTAAGGAGGAGTCAAACTTCATTGCTTTGCACATGGTTGTCCAATTGGCACAGCACCATTTTTGGAAGAGACGATTCTTTCTCCACTAAATGAATGGTTTTAGCATGATGGCCAAAATGCAATTGGCCATAGATGGACACTTAGTTCAATTCTGTTGGTCCAAATATCTATCCTTATGCCTGTGCCACTTGGTTTTCTTTATTTTAACTTTGTAGTAAGCTTTGAAATTAGGAAATGTGAGTTCTCCTACTTCATTCTTCTGTGCCAATGTTGTTTTTGGTTATTTGGAGCTCCTTGCAGGTGCACATGAATTTGAAGGTTGGCTTTTCCATTTTGAGAAAAAGAAAACGGTCATTGGAATTAATAAAGATTCTATTGAGCTGGGCGCGGTGGCGCACGCCTGTAATCCCAGCACTTGGGAGGCTGAGGCAGGAGGATTACCAGTTCAAAGCCAGCCTCAGCAATGGTGAGGCACTTAGCAACTCAGTGAGACCCAGTCTCTAATTAAATACAAAAAAGAGCTGGGGATGTGGCCCAGTGGTTGAGTGCCCCTGAGTTCAATCCCTGGTGCCCCCTCCCAAAAAAAAAAAAAAAAAGATTCTATTGAATCTATAAGTCATTTAGGGAATGTTGTTATTGTTATGATGTTAAATTTTTGAATCAACATAGTGTATCTTTTAATTTGTTTAGATTTTCATTAATTTCGTTCAGCATGTTTTTTAGTTTTGCATGTACAAGTCTTTTGATTTCTTAGCTAATCTTTTCTAGGTATTTTATTGTTTGCAATTTTTTTTTTTTTTTTTTTTTTTTTTTTTTTTTTGTACCATGGATTGAACTCAGGAGCACTCGACCACTGGGCCATATCCCCAGCCCCCCCCCCCCTTTTTTTTTTTTTTTTTTGTATTTTATTAGAGACAGGGTCTCACTGAGTTGCTAAGTGCCTCGCCATTGCTGAGGCTGGCTTTGAACTGGTGATCCTCCTGCCTCAGCCTCCCAAGTGCTGGGATTACAGGCGTGTACCACTGTGCCCGGCTCTTTGCAATATTATTATAGTACAATCATTTAATTAACTTTATGTTCTGAATATTTTTACAAGTGTATAGAAACACAACTGAGCTTTTATATATTGATCATGGACAGAAATTTCACTGAATTTGTTTACTAGCTCCAATAACTTTTCATGGATACTATGGGGTTTTCTCTATAGAAAATCATGTCACCTGCAAATGGAGATAGTTTTACTTCTTTGGAGAATGTAATGCTAATGAAGTTAGCCAATCCCAAAATTCCAAATGCCGAATATTTTCTCTGATATAAGGAGGCCGATTCACAGTGGGGTTGGAACAGAGAGCATAGGAGGATTAGAGGAACACTAGAATGGCCAACGGGGAGGGAGGAGTTTGGAGGGGGCAAAAGGGTGAAGAAAAAAAAAGATGATGGTAGAATGAGATGGATATCATTACCCTAAGTGCATGTATGAAGATACGAATGGTGTGAATATACTTTGTATACAACCAGAGATATGTAAAAATGTGCTCTACAAGTATAATATGAAATGTAATGCATTCTGCTGTCATTTATAACAACTTAGAATTGTAAAAAATTTTTTTAAAAAAGATAGTTTTACTTCTTCCTTTCTAATGTGGATTTTATTTATTTATTTATTCATTTATTTATTTATTTATTTTTGGTACTGCAAATTGTTCCCAGGGCTTTTTGCACACTAGGCAAATGCTCTACTGCTGAGCTAAACCCCTAGCCATCTAATGTGAATGCTTGTGATTTGTTTTTCTTGCTTAATTGCTCTGGCTAGGACTTCCAGTATAATGGTGAATAACAGTGGCTCAAGTGAGCATCCTTGTCTTGTTCCTAATCTTAGAGAAGAAGGAGAAAACTTTTAATCTTTTACCATTGAGTCTATGTCAGCTGTGGGTTTTTATAAAAGCCCCTCTTCTGCTTCTAATGTACTCTAAGTGTTTTCAGTCACTAAAGATTGTTCAATTTTTTATTCTTCTGCTTCTGTTGAGATAATTATGTGCTTTTTTCTTTATTTTATTAATGTAATGTATAACACTGATTGCTTGCTTTTTGTTTGTTCAACCACTGTATAATTTCTGGGATAAATCCCATTGATCATGGAGTAACAATTCTTTTAACATGATGTTGGATTTGGTTTGCCAGTATTTTGTGTAGAACTCTTTGCTTTTATACTTATAAGAAATCAAGTCTATAGTTCTTCTTGAAGTATCTTTGTTTGATTTTGTTATTGGGGGTAATGTTGGTCTCATAGAATGTGTTAGAAAATATTCCCCTTACTTCTCTTTTGTGGAAGAGTTTGAATAGTTTTTATGTTAATTTTCTTTTAAATGTTTGATAGAATTCACCAGTGAAGACTTTTGGTCCTTGTCTTTTCTTAATTGAGAGATTTTTGAAGACATTTAATACTTACTTTTGGTAAGTCTGTTGAGATGTTCTACTTCTTAATAATTTTGGGCAGTTTATTTATTTCTTTAATTTTTGGATAGGAAGCAGAATTATTTTCATTTAATATTTCATACAGAACATATTCCTACATAATTAAATGATTTTTCACATTTTATTGGTACATTACAGTTGTACATAATGGTGGGATTTGTAGTTACACATTAGTACATGCAAACAATATAACAATATAATTTGGCCAATATCCTCCTTTAGCACTTCCCCCAATTAGTTCATTCCTAAGAATTTCTCTACCTAATCTAAATTATCTAATCTGTTAGCATAAAACTGCTTATGCTTTCTTATAATAATTTCAATTTTTCTAATGTTGGTAGTATTGTGCCTGCTTTCATTTATGATTTCATTTATTGACTCTAAAACTTTTCCCCCCTTGGTGTATCTAAAAGTTTGTAAGTGTTGTTGATTATTTCAAAGAATCAAAGTTTATTTACATGATAATTCCTATTGTTTTTCTATTCTTATTTCATTTATCCCTTCTCTGATTTTATTGTTTCTTTTTTTTTTTTTTTTTTCTGACTGTGATTTTAGTTTATGCTTCTTTTTTCAGGCTCTTAACATACAATGTTAGATAGTTGATTTCAGGGTTTGTGTGAGTGTGTGTGTGGCGGGGGGAGGGTACTGGGCATTAAAGTCAGTGGCGCTCTACCACTGAGCTATAACCTCAGCCCTTTTTTTCATTTTTTATTTTGAGACAGGGTCTCTCTGCATTGCCCAGGCTGGCCTCAAACTTAGGATTCTCCTGCTTTCACATTGCTGGGATTTCAGATGTTTACCACCATGTCTGGCTTCTTTCTTCTTTTTATTTTTAATTTCTTAAAAATTTCATTTCTTCTTCTTCTTTTTAAAGTATGATTTACAACTATAAATTACCCTCTAAGTACTGCTTTCACTGCTTTCTATAAATGTTGATTGTGTGTATGTGTGTGTGTGTGTGTGTGTGTGTGTGTGTGTGTTTGCATTCATATTAAAGTATTTTCCGATTTCATTAGTGAATTTTTCTTTGGTGCATTTGTTATGGAAAAGTGTTTAATTTCCATACATTTGTGAAATTTCCATTTTCCCTTTTTATTATTAAAATCTAGCTTTATTTCATTGTGTTCAGAGGAGACACTTCATCTGATTTCAGTCTCCTAATATTTCTCCTAATATTTGTTAAACAGGGTTCAGTGGCACACATCTGTAATCCCAGGGAGGCTGTAATCCCAATGGCACACATCTCTAATACTGGGGAGGCTGAGGCAGGAGGAACACAAGTTCAAGGCCAGCCTGGACAACGTAGTGAGACCCTATCTCAAATTTTTTAAACGGGAAGGGTTCTGCTGGAGATGAAGCTCAGTGGTAGACACCACTGGGTTCAATTCCCAGTACCACAAAATTTTTTTAAAAAAATGATTATGGCTGATCATATGGTCTGGAGATTGTTCCATGTGAATTTAAGAAGAATATATTTTCTGCTGTTCTTAGATGCTCTATATCATATCTTTTTTGTTTAATTGATTTGTAACATTGTTCAAGTCCCCTATTTTTATATTGATCCCATTCTATTTCTCATTTAATTACTGTTTTCATGGAATATATTTTTCCATCCTTTCATGTTAAACCTGTTTTTAATTTAGATTTCAAGTGAATCTCTTATAAACATCACATAGTTGATTACAGTGTTTTAATTCATTTTTCTAACCTCTTCATTGATGAGTATAACTCATTTATATTTAAAGCAATTACTGATAATGAAGAATTTATTTCTTGAGCTGGGGTTGTAGCTCAGTGGTAGAGCATTTGCCTAGCATGTGTGAGGCACTGGATTTGATTCTCAGCATCACAAATAAATAAATAAAAATAAAGTTATATCAATTAATATATATGTGTGTGTGTGTATATATATATATATATATACATATATTTACTTACACACACACACACACACACACGAATTTACTTTTGCCATTGTGCTATTTTTGTTTTCTTTATGTCTTACATTGTTTTCCCCCTTGATTCCTCTAATACCGCCTTCATGGTGTTTGGTTGTGATGCTTGCTTGTTTGTTTTTTTTCCCCAGTGTACCACTTTGATTTCCTATTATTTCTTTTACTGTATATATTTAAGTTACCATAGAGATTACAGTTAACATCCTAAATTTATAACCAAATCCAGTTTGATACCAACCTAACTTCAATAACACACATTAATACTGCTTATATCTCTTTCCTTACTTTTATGTTATTTCCATAAGTGACTTCTTTTCACATGTGTACCTGTTGCATAGATTTATAATTATTTATGTATTTGTGTTTAAAACCTTTTAGGAAACAAAAAGAAGAATTTCATACTAAAATACAGTAATACTAGATTTTATAATTACTTATGTAGTTACCTTTATCAGTGATCATCGTTTTTTGTATGATTTTGTGTCACCATCTATTTTTTTTTTACAGCATCTTGAAAGCCGCCCTTTAGCATTTCTGATATGGCAGTCCTAGCAATGAGTTTCCTTAGCTTTGTATATTTGGTAATATATTTACTACTACTTCATTTTTGAAAGGAAAGGTACAATTCTTAGTTGATAGGGATTTTCCACAACATTTAAAACACATCATCCCACCACATTCCAGGATTCTGTCTCCATAATTTCTGGTAAGACACTGGGTTTTAATTCTATTGAGAATTCCTGGAATTATTTCTTGCTGCTTGTAAAAGTCTCCTTGGGCTGGGCATGGTGGTATACACCTGAAAATCCCAGTGGCTAGGGAGGCTGAGGCAGGACGATCACAAGTTCAAAGCCAACCTCAGCAATTTAGCAAAGTCCTAAGCAACTCAGTGAGACCTGTCTCTAAATAAAATAAACAAAAATAAATAAATAAAATAAAATATACAAAAAGGGCTGGGGATGTAGCTCATTGGTTAAGCACCCCCAGGTTCAATATCCAGTATCCCCCCTAAAAAAAACATTCTCTTTGTCTTTAGCAGTTTGATTATAATGAGTGTCAGTGTGAATCTCTTTAAGTTTATCCTGTTTGGAATGTGTAGATTCACATCTTTCATTAAATTGGGAAAGGTTTTTTTTTTTAAAACAATTATTTCTTCAAATATTTTTTTTCTTTTCCCTTTTCTCTTATTCCTTGTGAAATTCTCACAATGTGTATTAGTCTGCTTGGTGGTTTTTCATGGGACCCTGTTAATTTTTCTTCATTTCTTTATTTCCTCCCTTTGGTCTGGGTAATTTAATTTGCCCTCTCTTCAGGCTCACTTATTTTTTTCTTCTTCTGATCAAATTTCCTGTTGAACTGATGAACCCAGCCTAATTCCAGCTTAAGACTGGGAGCCAGCTCGTCATAAAGTTATAAAAAGTTCATTTCTGTTTTAATGTAAAATGCTAAGATTTCTATTTGGCCCAACTATATTTTGATGTTTTAAAAAACTTGCTTGGAATTGCTGCCCATGCCTTGAACTCACCCATGCCTGGCTCCCCCTGACCAGATACAACCCTCTCTGAAGTCCCAGCTGCTCCTCATTAACTTTGATGTTAGAATCTAAGTTTGCTCCCTACCTTGAGATGTTAAACAATGTAGATCATAAGCCTGCTCTCTGCCCTTGTATTATGCTTGCCTGAACACTGTCAGCTGTAAGTTCCCATGACACCCACCTTTGTAACTTTTTTGTGTTATAAAAGCTTCCTATTTTGCCGGGCGTGGTGGCACACGCCTGTAATGCCAGCACTTTGGGAGGCTGAGGCAGGAGGATCGCGAGTTCAAAGCCAGCCTCAGCAATGGCGAGGCACTTAGCAACTCAGTGAGACCCTGTCTCTAATTAAAAAACACAAAAAAGGGCTGGGGATGTGGCCCAGTGGTCGAGTGCCCCTGAGTTCAATCCCCGGTACCACAAAAAAAAAAAAAAAAAAAAAAAGCTTCCTATTTTCAGACAAGTCACTGTTCTCTATCCCGGTTTGGGGAGACAGTAGCTGATCAGTTTCGTATATAATATAAGCTTACTTTAATTCGATTTAAATTGGAGTCGGTGGTCTTTTCTTTGCATCGTGGTTCAACAGAACCCTCTAGTAATCTTCTATTTCAAATATTATACCTTTCAGCTCCAGAATTTCTATTTGTTTTCTTTTAAATTTCTTTTTAACTGATTTTCCCTATTTGTTCATGTTATTCCCCTGATTTTTTCTTTCTTCTTCTTCTTCTTCTTTTTTTTTTTAATAAGGATTCAACCCAAGGGTACTCTACCACTGAGTTACATCCCAGCCTTTTTAATTTTTTTATTTTGAGATACTAAGTTTCTTAGGGCCTCACTAAGTTTCTTATGTTGGCCTTGAACTTGTGATCCTCTTGCCTCAGTCTCCTGAGTTGCTGGGATTACAGACTTGTACCATCTCACCCCGCTCATGTAATTTGTTGTCCATGGTTTCCTTCTGCTTATTTGAGAATGTCTTAGACAATTAATTTAATGTCTTTAACTAGTAAGTTCCATGTCTGGGACTCTTCAAGGATACCTTTTGTATCAATTTCTCTTTTCCCTAGAAATGGGTATTATTTTCCAGTTTCTTTGTATGCTCTGTAATGTTTTTGTTGAGAACTGGACATATTAAACATTGGATGTGGTAACTCTGTAAGTCCATTTCCAGAAGTTGCTGTTGTTGCTCAATGAGGACTATAGTCATCCATTTATTTGGTGACTTTTCCCAACCATTTTGGCAGAGACTACATTTCTTATCATGCATGGACACTAAAGTCTCTGTTCCATTATTCCCATAGTCAACCAGTGATCTGACAAATTCCTTAAATGTCTCAAACCAATAAGATAAGAAAAGGTTAGATTTTGGAAAAGAAGATGCCTGAACAAACTAGGCAGCAACTCCCAATCTCCCCACAACAGAGAAAGGAGGCAGTGAAGGAACAGCTGATGGGAGAGGTGGGTGACAGAATAAATGCTCTAAGCCCCACACAGTCTGAGACCTGGAGAGACTTGAAGATCTGTTACTGGAGTAGAAAATTAGGGCAGAGTTCTCTAACCCTGAACCCAACCCAGAGTGAGGGAATGGGGAGGGGCAACAGAGAGAGAAAGAGAGAGAGGAAAAGCACATAAGCTCACTCCCTGAGAAACAACTGGAAAGAAAAGCAGACCAGTATAAAATGTGACAGGGGCAGCAGGGTCATTGAAGCAGACCAAGCAGGTTAAAACCAAATCATGGCCAGAAATCCATGCTTGGCTCTGCAGTCATTTTGTGGAGCCCACAGCTGACTAGTTGCCCTTTAAATCAACATTTTCCCACCTCCACATAGCAACAAATTAAACCAGAGGGAGTACCCCTGCAGTGGAATCTCTTAAGCATCCATCTAGAGGGACTCGGTTGTAGCTCAGTGGTAGAACACTTGCCTAGCACATGTGAGGGGCTGGGTTCAATGCTCAGTGCCATATAAAAAAAATAAAGGTGTTGTGTCTATGTACATCTAAAATACACACAGACACACAGACACACACACACACACACACACACACACACACACATTTCTTTTAAAAAGGAAGCATAGTAGAAACCAAAATGTCTTTTGTAACCTAGAGTCACATGCCATCAGGTCTGCAATGTTATTTTGGCTACACAGGTCATCTCTAATCAAGATGACAGGAACTAGCCAGGAGCAGTAGTAGCACATGATTATAATCCCAGCTACTCAGGAGGACCACAAGTTTAAAGCCAGACTCAGCAATTTAGCAAGACCCTTTCTGAAAATAAAAAATAAAAAGAGCTAGGGATGTAAATCAGTGGTAGAGCACCCCTGGGTTCAATCCCCAGGACCACAGAGAGAGAGAGAGAGAGAGAGAGTGTGTGTGTGTGTGTGTGTGTGTGAGAGAGAGAGAGAGAGAGAGATGGCAGATGGCTTCCAACTTATGACAGTTCCACCTACAATTTTTTAACTTTACATGGCACAAAAGGAACACACACTCAGTATAAGCTACATTTCAAATTTTGAATTTTGATCTTTTCTTGGGCTAGGGATATGGCTTTTTTTTTTTTGGTACCCGGGATTGAACTCAGGGCCCTCGACCACTGGGCCACATCCCCAGCCCTTTTTTTTTTTTTTTTGTATTTTATTAGAGACAGGATCTCACTGAGTTGCTAAATGCCTCGCCATTGCTGAGGCTGGCTTTGAACTGGCGATCCTCCTGCCTCAGCCTCCCAAGTGCTGGGATTACAGGTGTGCGCCACCGTGCCTGGCTTAATGCCCTTTTTTGATACTGGGCTGTAATCGCAAAGCCCATCTCCCAATCAGCCACACAATGTTAGAAATCCATGGTCTGAATACAGTCCGAGTGCTATCTGTGAATTAGACAATGTCAACCTGCAGATTCTCAGAAGAACCAGACCACTGTGACCTGCTCCAGGCACCACAATCAAGAGAATTGAGCTCATTAAGCTGAATCCACCCTACGTACTTCTCTCTCATGCTTGCCATTTACAAAGTTTCCTATAAAAGAAGCCTTAGAAAGTTGCCCTAAGCATCAGAAAGAAAGGAAGAAAGAAAGAAAGAAAGAGGAGGGGAGAGGGAGGGAGGGAGGAAAGGAAGAAAGAAAGAAGCCCAAGACACCAAAGGCACGTGTCACTCTGGAGCATCCAGACGCCATCTCCCTTCGTGTGAGTGTGGGTCCTGCTCTATTGTTTGCTTTCCTGAATACATTTTTGCTTGTACCTCTTTTGATACATCCTGAAATTCTTTCCTGCAATGTAAGTCAAGAAACTACCAAGGTTGACTTGAGATTCCCTTTTCCCTTCTCGGGATCTTTTTGGACCCCATCTGGTGACAGCCTGAACTCATACCTGGGAAGAATCTCCAGAACCCCCTCTGTGTATGTGCTGTTTGTTTTCCTTTCTCTGCTGGAGGTGTCACCTCCTTGCTGTAGGGAATGGGAGTTAAGAAGCTGGACAGCTCTGTGTGGTCTCTCATCTTCCCTGGCCAATTGCCCTGCATTAGTTTTCCTCATCCAAAGACTCATCTTGTTCCTGCTTTAACCTGGAGACAGTCTGACAGATTCACAAAGCTCTCACAACATACCTTGGTTAGGTGCCTTTCCGTCTTGCCGTACATTACCTTCCAGAACTTGTCTCTCTGTTTATGGCATCAGACTTTTGTCTTATGTTCTTAAGAGCTGCCTTAGTCGAGGTTGAGGATCAGGGACCGAGTTTCATTCTCTTCTTGCCGAAACTGCTCCGAAAAGTACCTTGGCCAATTTCCTACTTACAACCTGGATCATTCTTCCTTATGGCCCAGATTTAAGTGCAAAATCTTTTGCCATGTTTCTTTGATTTCATCCACCCTTCCTTCCCACCAAGCCTCCAGCCTATTCTTTCTCTCTGGCCACGTCTTTCTATCCAACAATGGACAGGGAGAAAGAAGTAGAAGCCACATCATCCAATTGATCTGGAAGAAAGAGTTCTCTTAGAGGATCTCATGGATTATTTGTGGTATGATGGGCTAGGGGCCCCAAACCCTGGATCCTGGCTATGGTTCTGTCACAAATAAGCCATGAAACCCTGAGCAAGACATAAAATCATAGAATTTTGAGTCTCTACGGAGGCTTAGGAGGTCATCTAATCCAACTTTTTTCTTTTACATATACTGGAACTGAGGCCTAGAGACAGGATATAACTTGTTCCAAGTCATGGGATTGGTTAATGGATTTTACGTGCAAGACTATGTTACCAATGCCCTCTCCATTACCTCATGTCAGGGACCTCCATTTCCTCACCTGCACAAGCACAGCGAGGATTAGGGATAAATGTGCTCATGATGAAGAAGGAGTTTGAAAAATAGAAAATATTATTCAAATGAGAGGTTATTAACCTCACTGGCAATCTCCACTGGGAACTGACTCACTGCTGTGCCCCAGTGGAAGGTCAGAGCCTAAGGGAGATCTAAACTGGCTCCTCCACCTCTCCTGGGGCTGGTGAACTTTTAATGGAATCTCTGAAATGAGGGCCGTGGCTGTGTAAGCTAATAAGGCTCACTGGAACCACTTTAAAAGTTGTTCTGCTCAAAAATGCTGGCAATAAATACCATATCTCAACAACAAATGTGTTAAGGGATATGGAGTTATAGATTGTTTCTCTTCTTTCTCTATTTTACAAATGATTACAAAGTCATGTATTGTTTTGTCATATCATACCTGGTCCATTGTGGATATTTAGCAATTGTTTTTCTTTTTCTTTTTTCTTTCTTTCTTTTTTTTTTTTTTTTTTGGTACTAGGGATTGAACTCAAGGGCACTCAACCACTGAGCCATATCCCCGGCCCTATTTTGTATTTTATTTAGAGACAGGGCCTCATTAAGTTGCTTAGCACCTCACTTTTGCTGAGGCTAGTTTTGAACTTGCAATCCTCCTGCCTCAGCCTCCTTATCCACTGGGATTACACGCATGTACCATCACACCCAGTGATATTTCGCAAATTTTTGTTAAAGATGGAATTAATAATTTAAGATAAAATTTCTTGAGGAGCAAGAGAGCAGGAGAGGCAGATCTGGGTATACCTCTATGCTCAATGCTAGTTATTTTTTATGAAATGCACTCTGTTCTCAGAAGCTCACAATTTGATTAGAGAGAGAGAGAGGCCCAGAAACACGTACATGCACTGAAGAGCGAAGGCAGCTTCACTAGAGAAAGGTCAAAGGTTAAAGGGCTGGGCCATTAGCCATGTCTGGGAGGGAGGAGAAGCTGGTGTTAAGAGGGAGATATGTGTTTCTGGCAGGAAGACCCCAGAGTGAAATGGCACAGCATAAATTCTAGAAACCCCAAGTGCTTCAGCAAGGCTGGAGCCCAGGGAAGATTGTGGGAGAAGAGGGTGGGAGAAGATTCTAAAGAGTTTTGAGGGAGCAGCTCAATGAATTTAGATTCTATCCTTAGGACATAAGAAACCAATGGAGGATATTATGCAGGCAAATGACCCACAGATGAAGGTCACCATGGCAACAAGGAGGAGGAGATGGGAAAGTTGAGACTGGACATATGGGGAGCAGCTTGTTTGTTTATTCATAGCCCATCGTGTTTCAAAAAAGACTTAATGAAGGCAGCAAGGGGCCTGTAAGTTTACCTGTGTCCCTGACTCATCCTGTTCCACTTCAGTCCCTTTAAAGACAGAAAGCAAGGAGAGGATAAAAGTGGTGAAAAAGAAAAGGAGATGGGATTTTTTTTTAAGGAGGATATAAAGGTAAGTAAGAAAAATCAGGGGATCAAAGTTGATGAGTCAGCTGTGACTCCATGGCTTGATGCTATCAAGATACTGACTGGTTCCCTGAATGTGTGATGCTCTGGGCCTTTCCCTCATGGGCCAAGGTGGTTTCCTTGGCTTCCATCATGATGCATACCTTCACACTATCTCATTCAAAGGCTGGAAGTGAAGAAGGTAGTGGGGGCAGTTTCTCTCTTCTGTTGCATCTCCTGTCTTTAATCATGGAAAGAAATCTCCAACAGCTCCCCTGTGACATCCCTCTATCTTATGGGTCATTACTGGATTTATCACATAACTACTCCTAGCTATTACATTATCTAAGAATATGAATGCCTGAATTTTCCAGGTACTTTGGTAGAAATCAGACAAGGAAATCATTGCTGGGTAGACAACTTGCTGTGTCTACCATGTCATCATAAAGTACCCAACAATAAGATTGAACATTGTGGGCCAAAAGCAAGAGAATCTTGAAAATGATGGAAAGCCTGCCTTGTACAGAAAAGAACTTTTTTTTTTTTTTTTTTGGTACCGGGGATGGAACTCAGGGGGCACTTGACCACTGGGCCACATCCCCAGCTTTTTTTTTTTTTTTTTTTTTGTATTTTATTTAGAAACAGGGTCTCACTGAGTTGCTAAGTGCCTCACCATTTCTGAGGCTGGCTTTGAACTCGCAATCCTCCTGCCTCAGCCTCCCAAGTGCTGGGATTATAGGCGTGCGCCACCGTGCCCAGCCAGAAAAGTTCTTGTAATGTTAGGGGTCACAAACTCAAATGCAGGTAATGTAAATGGTAGGAGGACATAGGTAGGAGCTTCCCTGACTAAAAGTTAACTGAGTTTCATTCTCCTCCTTAATCTAGTGTAAAACTCTAGCAGATAACTTATAAGGAAGAAAACAAGATTTTTTTTCCCTTTGGAGAAATAACCACCCTAGAAAAACAGGCCTCAATATATTAGCACTTGGTTCTCCAGTGAATTACTGATTTCCCATCTGATGCTGTTAAAGTAAAAATAAAATCCCTGCCTATGTCTGGGGGTTCTAAGCAATCTCCTAAATGGATACAGACAACCAGACATCACAGTCACTTAAAGAAGGCCTCCAACGTGAAAAAGAAAAACAAAATAAATACAAAATTGAATAAGAAGAAAGCAAAAATGATGAAAGGAACATAAGAATCCTTTTTTAAAAAAAAAAAAGGTTTTAGCCGGGCGTGGTGGCACACGCCTGTAATCCCAGCACTTGGGAGGCTAAGGCAGAAGGATTGCGAGTTCAAAGCCAGCCTCAGCAATAGCGAGGCACTTAGCGACTCAGTGAGACCCTGTCTCTAATAAAAATACAAAAAGGGCTAGGGATGTGGCCCAGTGGTCGGGTGCCTCTGAGTTCAATCTCTGGTACCAAAAAAAAAAAAAAAGGTTTATATAATTAGTATCTTCAGAGGAAGTAAGAAGATATAATATCTATAATATAAGTACATGATTGTATGAAAAAAACTAGAAAACAAAAAAGAGCTCTGTTTTGGGGGGAATTAAAATATATTTATAGAAACTTTAACTTCAACCAAAATATTGGAAGATCAAGTTGATGAAATATCTTCTGACCACAGAGTAAAAAAATTTTAAATGGTAAGAAACTGGAGATAATATATGAAAGGCTTAGAAATTATTTCAGTAAGAATTTTCAAAGGAATGGCAACCGCAGAGATGAATAAACTACCAAGGAGCTATACAAGAAATTTCCCAGATTGAAAGAGCAAACAAAACACTATTAGAAGAAATAAAATGCACACTAAACATTTTTGCATGAAATTACAAAACACTAAGGATAAAGAAGAAAGCCCTAAAAACCTTCCAAGATGAGAAACAGGCCACCCTCAAAAGAACAAGAAGCAGCAGAACAACTTCAGATCTCTCAAAAGCAAATTGGATGTTAGACGAAAAATCAAGAAATACCTTCAACATTCTGAGGGAAAAATGTTTTCAATATATAATTATAATCTCAGCCAAATACCAATTAAATGTGAGGGGATGGTAAAAGGATTCCCAATTGTCTCTTTCTTTCCTCAAATATCTAAATAGACATTGATGTGTAAGAATCTGTGAGGATTGAAAAAAGCAAGGAAGGCCACTCTCACCATTCCTATTTAACATTGTACCAAAATTCCCGGCCAGTGAATTAAGGCAATGAAAAGAAATAAGAGGTCTATACAGTATCACTATCCTCAGACAATATAATTGCCTATGTTGAAATTTCTAAGGAATTTACAAAAATACTGCTAAAATTAATAAGTGTGTTTGGGAGGCTGAGGCAGGAGGATCGCGAGTTCAAAACCAGCCTCAGCAATGGTGAGGCACTTAGCAACTCAGTGAGACCCTGTCTCCAAATAAAATGCAAAAAAGGGCTGGAGATATGGCCCAGTGATCTAGTGCCCCTGAGTTCAATCCCCAGTACTACAAAAAAAAAAAAAAAGTGTGTTTATCAAGATGGCAGAATGCCAGCAAGGGACAATAAAAAAACAAAACTATGAAGAAAACCACTTAAAATGAAGAGCACTTTTAAATGAAGAGCATAGGTATGTAGCTAACAAAATACGTACAGGATGTATGTGCTGAAAACTACAAAATGTTGATCAAAGAAATAAAAGAAGACCTAAATAAATGAGAAGGCATACCATGTTCCTGGACAGAAGATTCGATATTGTTAAGATGTGATTTATCCCCCAGTTAATGTATGTATAGATACAATACACTGTCTGTCAAAAAAAATCACAGCAAGTTTTCTGGTAAATACTGACAAGTTTATTTTAAGATGTATGTGAGCCGTGCGCGGTGGTGCACGCCTGTAATCCCAGCACTTGGGAGGCAGAACCAGGATGATTGCGAGTTCAAAGCCAGCCTCAGTAATGGCAAGGCACTTGGCAACTCAGTGAGACCCTTTCTCTAATAAAATACAAAAAAGGGCTGGGGATGTGGCCCAGTGGTCGAGTGCCCCTGAGTTCAATCCCTGGTACCAAAAAAAATGTATATGAAAAGGCAAAAGAACCAGAAGAGCCAAAACAATTTTGAAAAGAACAAAATTGGTATTGTGTCCATGTACATTAGGCATTAGGGAAATATAAATTTAAATCACAATGAGATTGTACCACATGCCTACCAAAAAGGCTAAGATTAGAATAAAATAAAGCAAAACACTGACAATACAAGTGATGTGGAGCAACCCCAACTCCCAGACATTGCAGGTGGGAATACCAAATGATACTGCCACTCTGGAAAACAGTGTAGCAACCTTACAAAGCTAAGCATATACTTACCATGTGTCTTGGCAATTCCTTGATATTAACCCTAGAAAAATAAAAACATACATTCACACACAACAACCTATACATGAAATACTTACAATAAGTTTATAATTTTAAAAAAATCAATGGAAAACAACCCCTTGTTCTTGGGTGAATGAATAAACACACCATGGGACATCTGTGAAATAAATCCTACTCAGTGCTATAAATTGATGGACTGTTCACACCTGCAACCACTTGGATGCATCTCAGAGGCATCTGCTGAACAAAAGAAGCAAGTTTCAAAAAGTTACATATTGACATTCTCAAAAAGACAAACCTGTAGTAATACATAACCAATGGATTCTTGTGTGAGGGTAGGGACAGGGAGAAGAGTATGGCCACAAATGAGTGAAATGAGGGAACTTTTTGAGGTGGTGAAACTGTTCTGAATTCTATGGAGATTACATGAGTGAACATGTGCTAAAATTCACAAACTGTACATCAAAGAAGTCAACTTTGAAGCTGGAGACGTGATTCAGCAGAAGAGCACTTGCCTAGCATGTGCAAGGCCTTGGGTTCAATCCTAGAACTGGAAAAAGAAAAAAGAAAAAGTAAATCTTACTGTATTAAGGTCAATTTTACTATATTAATGTAAGATTTAAAAATGAAAAACTGGGATAATAAAGATATTTTCAGATATGCCATGTTTAGAAGTTTACCTCCTACACACTGTTTCTCCAAAAGATACTGAAAGATATGCTTTCAGGATGTCAGATGAAGGGAGTAAATAAGAGGAATATGTGGATTCCTAAATAAGAATCAGCACAAGAGAAAAACAGGAACATTTCAAAGAGATTGTGACAGTAGTTGGTTGAGTGCAGGCAACAAGGGGTACATTACTGCAGATAGTTTAAAAACAATAAGAAAACTTACTAAGAAGCCGTCTGGTTTTCCTTATCACTGTGCACTAGCAATTCTAAATGATGTCAATGATAAAATATTCCTTCCCAAAAAACAAATATTCCTTCCACCACTAAAGCCATTGTTTATCCAATTTATAAATAATTTCTGAAGTAGCCAGGTGAGGTGGCACACACCTGTAATCCCAACAATTTGGAAGGCTGAGGCAGAAGGCTCGAAAGTTCAAGGCCAGCTTCAGCAATTTAGCAAGGCCCTAAGCAACTTAGAAAGAACATGTCTCAAAATAAAAAATAAAAAGGGCTGGAGATGTGGCTCAGTGGTTAAGTGGCCCTGAGTTCAATCCCTAGTATCAAAAAACGAAAAAAAAAAAAAACAAAAAAAAAAACACGGGCTGGGGTTGTGGCTCAGCGGTAGAGCACTTGCCTAGCACGTGCGCGGCTCGGGTTCGAACCTCAGCACCACGTAAAAAAACGCATTGTGTACAACTAAAAGCAAATAAATATTTTTAAAAAAAGATATCTGAGACAAACAAAAATGGAATCACAACATACCAAAACTGCAACAAAAGAAGTTCTAAGAGGGAAAATTAAGTAAGAAATGCCTATATCAAAAAAGAATCAATATCTTGCGGGGGCGCCTGGCTATCCAACCAGTGTTTGACAAGGATCCACTGGGAGAATGATGTTTGCAAGGACTCATCATCTCGGGAAAATGCCAGATGTATGCCTCTGGGCTCTGGTGCCTTTTCTGCACTATCTTCTCAATAATATAATATTCATACTATTTTCTAGTGGTGATTGCTGGGGGTGAGGGGAATACTACAGCATTTTCTGAGAATATTAGTAAAATATTAGAAACCATAACCCCTTCCCTACCACAAATAGTAAATAATTTTCTGCCACTGTGTGATGTGTCTTTTTCCTGGGGTGATTGTTTTAAACATATATTGTTATGTATGAGAACAGTCACAGAGCCACCTGTCTCTCCAGTTATGAGTATGCAAAAGGCACATAGTCTCACTGATAGTAATCAGAAACAGAATAAAATCAAAGTACTTCCTGCTAAGGAGACCCCATGGGAAAAGGTCCCTTTGGTGCCTGTGACCCCATTCTAGTAAGATTTACTTTACTAAACAATATGGCAATTATCTACAAGGAAATTTTCCATGGTAACCAAATAAATAGCTTAATGTCACTTTTCAAGGAAGTAGAAAAAGAAGACCAAACTAAGTCAAAAGTTAGCTAAAGGAAGGAAACAACAAAGATAAAAGCAGAAATAAATGACATAGAAACTATAAATTCAACTGAAAAGATCCGTGAAATTAAGAGTTTTTTTTTTTAAGGAAGATAAACAAAACTACTAGAGCAATTAAAAAGAGAGAAGATTATAAAGTAAAATCAGAAATGGAAGACATTTTAACTAGTACCATAGCAATAGAAAGGGTCTTAAGAGACTAATATGAATAATTATATGCCAACAAATTTGATCACCTAGAAGAAATGGATAAATTCCTAACTACATACAACCTACTAAAATGGAATCATGAAGAAATATGAACTATAAACTAATCAATAATGAGTAAAGAGGTGAAATCAGTAATAGTTTTCCATCAAAGAAAAGCTCAGGACCAGATATTTCTTCTACCAAACATTTAACAAATAAATAATATCAGTCTTTCTGAAACTCTTCCAAGAAATTGAAGAGGAGGAAATACTTTAAACTCATTCTACAAGGCCAGCATTACCCCAATATCAACACCAAATATACTACAAGAAAACTACAATATATACTACAAAATATAACTACAAGAAATATACTATCAGAGATGAACATGGTGCAAAACTCCTCACAAAATACTAGCAAACTATATTCAACAGTACATTAAAAGGATCATCCACCATGATCAAGTGGAAGTTATCCCTGGAATACACGGTTGGTTCAACATATGCAAATCAATAAAGATGATTCACCATATTAACAAAAGGAAGGACAAAAACCTTAGGATCATCTCAATAGAAGCAGAAAAAAACATTTAACAAAATTCAATATCCTTTTATGATAAAAACTCTCAACAAATTAGGTACAGAAGGAATGTTCCTCAAAACACTAAAGGCCAGATATGACAAGCCCACAGCTAACATCTAACATACTCAGTGGTGAAAAGTTGAAGGCTTCTCCTTTAAGATCAGGAACAAGACAAGGATGCCCACTCACTTGCTTCCGTAGGGCAACACAGTACAAGTCTTAGCCAGAGCAATTAGGCAAGAGAAAGAAAAAAAAGCCATGCAAATAAAAAAGGTTGAAGTGAAACTGTTTACTGACAACATGATTTTATATGTAGAAAATCCTAAAGACTCCCCCCAAAAAACTCTTAGAACTGATAAACAAATTTAGTAAAGTCTCAGGATACAAAATCAACTTTTTCTTTTTCTTTTTTTTTTTTCTTGGTACCGGGGATTGAACTCAGGGGCACTCGACCACTGGGCCACATCCCCAACCCTTTTTGTGTGTTTTATTAGAGACAGGGTCTCACTGAGTTGCTAAGTGCCTCGCCATTGCTGAGGCTGGCTTTGAACTGGTGATCCTCCTGCCTCAGCCTCCCAAGTGCTAGGATTACAGGCGTGCGCCACCATGCCCAGCTACAAAATCAACTTTTAAAAATCATTAACATTTCTATCCTCTAACAACCAACTATCTGAAAAAGAAATTAATACATACATAATTTTTTTAAAAGAACATAATCCCATTTACAATAACAAATAATAATAATAATAAATACTTAAGAGTAAATTTAACCAAGAAGTAAAAGATCTTTTTACTGAAAACTATAGAACATTGATGAAATTGAAGATAACACAAATAAACGGAAAGGTATCCCATGTTCTTGAATTGGTAGAATTAATATTTTAACAATATTAATTAAATTAATCAACTTAATAAATTTGATTATTGAGGCTGGGGTTGCAACCTAGTGGTAGAGCGCTTGCCTTGCATGCATGAGGCCCTAGGTTCGATCCTCAGCACCACATATAAATAAATAAAATAAAAGGTATTGTGTCCATCTACAACTAAAAAACAAAAATGAAAAACAAAAAACAGACATACTGACCAATAGACCAAGATAGGGAGTCCAAAATAAGCCCATACATCTACAGCCTGTTGATCTTGGATAAATGTGCCAAGAACACACAATGGAGAAAGGACAGTCCCTTCCATAAATGGTGCTAGGGAGACTGGAAAACGACTAGAAGAAAATATAGGGAGAAATCTCTACAATATTTGCCTGGCAGTGAATTATTTCTTGGCTATAACCCCAGAAGCAAAGAAAATGAAAGCAAAAATAGAAAAATGGAATTACATCAAACTAAAGAATTTCTTCTAGGAAAGAAAACAACCAAGAGTAAAGCAATAAGCTCTTGTCTGGAGTCAGGCCCTTCTCCCACCTGCCTAGGCCACCACCATGGCAGATGGCAGCCACTCCCAGACATCTTCCCTATGGCAGTGAATCTGAATGCAGTGAGGGTGACTATGGATGGGGTTATCCATATCAGTCTCCAACTCCAGAGGAAGATAACCCTATGGAATTTTCACCAGTTCTGGAAGCTAGAAAGTCCAAGGTTGAGGGGCTTACATCTGTCAAGGGCCTTCTTGCTACATCATCTCATGATGGAAGGTGAAAGAACAAGAGCAAGATGCATAAGAAAGTTCTGCTTGAGCCGGGAACGGTGGCGTGTACCTGTAATCCCAGCACTTGGGAGGCTGAGGCAGGAGGATCGTGAGTTCAAAGCCAGCCTCAGCAATGGTAAGGCACTTATCAACTCAGTGAGACCCTGTCTCTAATAAAATACAAAAAAGGGCTGGGGGGTGTGGCCCAGTGGTCGAGTGCTCCTGAGTTCAATCCCCAGTACCAAAAAAAAAGAAAGAAAATTCTTCTTGAGATTTCAAGAATTTTGAACAGTGGGTTAGATATGGAAACACTGTCTATTCGTGTACAGCTTTGTGAAGAAGGAATTAACCTAGAAACTTTATCATCAGTTAATAAGGAAGCACACAAGGCTATGATAAGCTGACTTTCTGAAAAATCCTGATGAGATATGTCAAGCTCCTTGAGAGGATTTGAAGATTTCGTTGTAGTCAAGAAGGTACAGTGAAATTACTGCATGCAGCAATGTGGAAAATTTTTGCCTCTTATTTTTAATTTTTTTGGAACTTTGGATTGAACCCAGAGGAGCTTAACCACTAAGCCACATCTCCAGCCCTTTTTATTTTTTACTTTGAGACAGGATCTCACTAAGTTGCTTAGGGCCTCACTAAATTGCTGAGGCTGACTTTGAACTTGTGATTCTCCTGCCTCAACCTCCTGAGCCACTAGGATTATAGGCATGTACCACCATTCTGACTTGAAGAGGTTTTAATAAGCTTTAGTGATACTTAGGGGGCCACTTTTGATGCTGTTTTTTTTTTTTTTTTTTTTAATTCTCAACTTCTGACATTTTGACTTTTTAAATGCATGGCATCTTCATCAAGTAAATTGAAAGGTCTATTATTAGCAGAACAAACTGGGAGGCAATAAGAATTTGTGATAAGCCTTTGAATGATACTAAACACTGCAAATTTTATCTGTTATTTATAAAATCAAAGAGAATATTTTCTCAAACTCCAAAATTTGTATGTACCTCTAGGCCATAAGAGTTGATAGTTTTATTTATGGTTTTATAGAATAAATGATTTATGTATGAAATAAAGTAGAAAATTTACTGAGAAAGGATTAGGTTTATAGAGGACTTCTCAATGTGTCATATTTCTTCAAATTTTTTGGCAGTATTGGGGATTGAAATCAGAGGTGCTCCTCTGAGCCACATCTCCAGCCCTATTTATTTATTTATTTTGAGACCAGGTCTGGCTAAGTTGGCCTGAGTGATTTTTATTTATTTATTTATTTATTTCCTTCTTCATTTTTTCCTTTCTTCTCTCTCTCTCTCCCTCTCCCTCTCCCTTCCCCTCTCCCTCTCTCTTTCTTTCTTTCCAGAAATTGAACCCAGGGGTACTTAACCATTAAGCCACATCTCCAGCCTTTTTTATATTTTATTTAGAGACAGGATCTCACTGAGTTGCCTTACAGCCTCACTAAGTTATTGAGTGCCGGCTTTGAATTCACAATCCTCCTGCCTCAGCCTCCCAAGCCTCTGGGATTACAGGTGTGCATCACCATGCCAGGCTACCCAGAGTTTTCTTGAACTTGTGTTCCTCCTGCCTCAGCATCTGGGTGGCAGGGACTACAAGTGTGGGCCACTGATGCTGGTTTTAAACATAAATTTTTAATGCATACTTTAAGTAATATTTAGGAAACCAAACGAAATGATACAATTTTAGTGTTGTACATGGCGACAATAACAAAAATAAAAATATTTTGGTGATTTAAAAAAATGAAGAAATAACCTACTAAGAGTGAGGAGAGGGGCTGGGGTTGTGGTACAGTGGTGGAGGCTGGCTTACCACGTGCAAAGCCCTGGGGTCGATCCTCAGTACCACATAAAAATAAATAAGTCAAATAAAGGTATTACATTGGAAAATTACTCAGCAATAAAAGAGAATAAAATCATGGCATTTGCAGATAAATTGGAGGATATAATGCTAAGTGAATTTAGCCAACCCCCAAAAAACAAATACCAAATGTTTTCTCTGATATAAGGAGGCTGATTCATAGTGGAGTTTGGAGGGGGAGCATGGCAGGATTAGACGTACTCTAGATAGGGCAAAGGGATGTGAGGGGAAGGGAGGGGGTATGGGGGTAAAAAAGATGGTGGAATGAGATGGATATCATTATGCTAAGTATGTGTATGAAGACATGCATGGTGTGAATATACTATGTATACAATTAGAGATATGAAAATTTGTGCTCTATATGTGTAATATGAATTGCAATGCATTCTACTGTCATATATAACAAATTAGAAAAAAAATTAAGAATAAAGGTATTGTGTCCAACCAGAACTAAAAAATATTCTAAAAAAGAGTGGGGGGAGGGATATTTGCAAATCATATATCAGCTAAGGGGTTAATATCCCAAATATATAAGGAACTCAAAGTACTTAATAACAAGGATACAAGCAGGGCATGGTGGTGCAAGCCTCTAATCCTAGCTACTCCATAGGCTGCAGCAGGAAGATTGCAAATTTGAGACCAGTCTGGGCAACTTAGCAAGACCCTGTCTCAAATAAATAAATTAATAGCAAAAATACAAACAACCCTATTACAATATGGGCAAAGGATTGAAGTAGTTATTTCTCAGAAGAAAACATATGAATGGCCAACAGATAAATGAAAAAAAAAAAAAAAAAAAAAAAAGCCCAATATCTCCAAACGCAAGAGCAATGAAAATTAAAACCATGAGATCTCTAATCCCAGCACTTGGGAGGCTGAGGCAGGAGGATCACGAGTTCAAAGCCAGCCTCAGCAATGGTGAAGGCACTTAGTAACTCAGTGAGAGCCTGTCTCTAATAAAATACAAAAAAGGGCTGGGGATGTGGCCCAGTGGTCGAGTGCCCCTGAGTTCAATTCCCGGTACAAAAAAAAACAAAAAAAAACAAAAAAACATGAGATCTCATCTCATACCTGTTAGATTGGCTGTTATTTTAAAAAATAAAACATGGGTTGGGATTGTGGCTCAGTGGTAGAGCGCTCGCCTAGCACATGTGCGGCCCGGGTTTGATCCTCAGCACCACGTACAAATAAAACACATTGTGTACAACTAAAGCAAATAAATAAATATTTAAAATAAAATAAAATAAAACATAAGTCTTGGTGAGGATGTGGAGAAAGGGAACCTTTATACCTTATTAATGGAATTGCAGATTAGTATAGTACAGCCATTTTTTTAACACTGTATGTAGTTCCTAAAAAAGAAAGCAAAACAAAATTACCATATTACCTACCAATCCTGGGTATATCTCCAAAGCAATCGAAGTCAGCATGTCGAAGAGATGTCTGCATGCTCACGTTCAATGCAGCATTATTCACAATAGCCAAAATATGGAAGTAACCTCAGTGCCCATCAACAAATGAACAGATTATTTATTTGTTTGTCTATTTATTTATTCATTCATTCATTTATTTAGGACCTGAGGATTGAAACTAGGGGCATTTTACCCCTGAGTTTCCCCCCACCACTTCTTTTACTTTTTATTTTTTTAGTTGTAGATGGACACAATACCTTTATTATATTTATTTGTTTTTTTAATGTGGTGCTGAGGATCAAACCCAGTGCCTCACATGTGCTAGGCAAGTGCTCTACCACTAAGCTACAACCACAGTCCCTCTTTTACTTTTCATTTTGAGACAGGATCTTGCCAAGTTGCTGAGGTTGGCCTCAAACTTTGAGTTTGAGTAACTGGGATTATAGGCATGCACGCCCAGTAGAATAGATTTTTTTTTTAATATACTATTAAATATACTACTTTTTAATATACTATTTAATATACACAATGGAATACTATTCAGCCTTTTTAAAAAACCAAAAACTGGGAAATTCTGTCATTTGCAACAACATGGATGAACCTAGAGATCATTATATTATTATTAACTCATTTATATGTGGAATAATAAATCAAACTCAAGAGAGAATATAAATTTTCAGTTCAAAAGGAAAAATAAATTCTAGTTCTCTATTGCATAGTATGATGACTATACTTAATGTATATTTCCAAATAACTAAAAAGGGATTTTAAATGTTCTCACCACAATGAAATGATAACTATTTGAGGTGATGGATATGCTAATTAGCCTGATTTGATTATTCCACAATGCATTCATATATTAAAATATCACCTTGGGGTGGAGATGTATCTCAGTGGTAGAACACTTGCCTACCATGGGCAAGGCCCTGGGTTCACAAATTAAAAAATAAAATTATGTGGTATCACATAAACACATAAAATTGTTATTTGTCAATTAAAAATAAAATTTAAAGAAAATGTTTTAATACTAAGAAAGGCAAAGATCTAGAGACAGAGTGAAGGTCAGTCCGTCACGAGAAGATAGGAGGTAGCAAATCTGCAAAAGCATAAAAAGGGATAGATGTTTGGGAGTATTCTCCATTGTGATAATGGAGATGGGTACATCACTGAATACATTTGTCAATATTCAGCAAATTGTGTACAGATTTACTTCAATAAAACTGTTTTTTAAAATATTGTCTGAAATTAAAACTTGAGTTTTGAAAAATCAGTGACTCTAACCTCTCTATGGTTTTATGGTTTTCATAATTGTTTTTTTTTTTTTTTCTTTTTTTTTTGGTACTGGGGATTGAACTCAAGGGCACTCGACCACTGGGCCACATCCCCAGCCCTTTTTTGTATTTTATTTAGAGACAGGGTCTCACTGAGTTGCTAAGTGCCTCACCATTGCTGAGGCTGGCTTTGAACTTGCGATCCTCCTGCCTCAGCCTCCCAAGTGCTGGGATTACAGGCGTGCGCCACTGCGCCCAGCTATAATTGTTTTTTCTTAATGTGGTAGGGATCTTTTGGTAATTAATGTCTCCTGGAGTGGAAAAATTATTAAAGTTCCTTCATATCTACTTCAATCTCTTTTTCTTCTGATGAATTTTATTTAAAATTAAGTTTAATTTGCATTTTCATAAAACATATAGAATAGGAATTCATTTTTACAAAAATCATTTCTGTCTAAACATATCTAAAGCTTTCTAGCAATCCATTCTTTTTATATACAAGCATAGAGATATGTTGGAAATAATGTTTACCAAATTTACAGTTTCATCCATTCTAAAAATGCAGATTTCTTTCTTTCACATGTTATTGCTGACACCTTCTGGTAAGATAAAGAAAATTCCAACATCAAAATTTAACTGTGTATCAGTACCTTGAAAGATAAATCCAGAAACAATAGATGAATATTCATTTTTTCAAGAAATGCTGTATCGGGCTGGGGTTGTGGCTCAGTGGTAGAGCGCTCGCCTAGCACCTGTGCGGCCCGGGTTTGACCCTCAGCACCACGTAAAAATAAAGGCATGTGTACAACTAAAAGCAAATAAATAAATATTTAAAAAAAAGAAATGCTGTATCTTCAATTCTCTTGAAGAACAAAAATATTGCATTCACATACACACATACACGCACGCACACAAACACACAGATGACTAAGTCACAAAGTGATTCAGAAGAGTTAAACTCTAAATGTGAAGACATTTTAGAAATATATTGATCAGTTTCTTTTTTTATGTTCATATATGAGAAATATGTTTGAAAATATATATTTAAATAAGTCTGAAAGAGATATTTCAATAAAGATTCTAAGTGATAAAAATCATTGCAACATCGTCTAATTGGAAGTATTTCTCTAACGATACAAAAAATTATTTGGATCCAAGCACAGTGGCACATACCTATCATCCCATCTCCTTGGGAGGCTGAAGCAGGAGGATCATAACTTTGAGGCCAGTCTCAGTAATATAGCAAGGCCCTGTCTCAAAATAAAGTTTTTAAAAAGGAGCCGGGCACGGTGGCGCACGCCTGTAATCCCAGCACTTTGGGAGGCTGAGGCAGGAGGATCGCGAGTTCAAAGCCAGCCTCAGCAATGGCGAGGCACTTAGCAACTCAGTGAGACCCTGTCTCTAAATAAAATACAAAAAAGGGCTGGGGATGTGGCCCAGAGGTCGAGTGCCCCTGAGTTCAATCCCCGGTACCACAAAAAAAAAAAAAAAAAAAAAAGTTTTTAAAAAGGTCTGGGGATGTAGCTCAGTTGTAGAGCACTTGCTTAGCATGCACTAGGTCCTGGATTTGATTCCCAGTACTGAAAAAAAAAAAAAAAAAAGATGTGGGGACTGGGAGGTGTGACTCAGTGGTAGAGCACCTGCTTAGCATGCAGGAGGACCCGGGTTCAATGCCCAGCACCAAGAAAAAAAAACAAAAGATTTGAATTATAATCCAAATCTAGAATTGATGAAATACGGTGTTATGAAATACGGTGTTATGGAATATTGTTGCTTTCTTCTTCAAACTTTTCCATAAAGCTTAATTTATAATGAATATGTTAAAAGGAATATTATAATTATATGTAATCTATTATGTGATCTATTATATATGACATAAAATATATAATTTATGTAAAATATAAATGTATTGTATAATGAACATGCAATTATATGTAATAAATTATAAATTATAAATATACATATTAATGAGTGAAAACTTTTCTAGATGGTTAAATTTTTATAATAAACTATTTGGGTTTTGAGAGGGGCAGGCTACTGGAGATTTTGGGTTTTTTTGTTTTGTTTTGTTTTGTTTTGTTTTTTGGTACTGGAGATTGAACTCAAGGGGACTCGACCACTGAGCCACATCCCCAGCCCTTTTTTGCATTTTATTAGAGACAGGGTCTCACTGAGTTGATAAGTGCCTCGCCATTGCTGAGGCTGGCTTTGAACTCGCAATCCTCCTGCCTCAGCCTCCCAAGCCGCTGGGATTACAGGCATGCGCTACTGCGCCCAGCTACTATTTGGAATAAAGATTCTAAGTGATAAAAATCATTGCAACATCGTCTAATTGGAAGTATTTCTCTAACGATACAAAAAATTATTTGGATCCAAGCACAGTGGCACATACCTATCATCCCATCTCCTTGGGAGGCTGAAGCAGGAGGATCATAACTTTGAGGCCAGTCTCAGTAATATAGCAAGGCCCTGTCTCAAAATAAAGTTTTTAAAAAGGAGCCGGGCACGGTGGCGCACGCCTGTAATCCCAGCACTTTGGGAGGCTGAGGCAGGAGGATCGCGAGTTCAAAGCCAGCCTCAGCAATGGCGAGGCACTTAGCAACTCAGTGAGACCCTGTCTCTAAATAAAATACAAAAAAGGGCTGGGGATGTGGCCCAGAGGTCGAGTGCCCCTGAGTTCAATCCCCGGTACCACAAAAAAAAAAAAAAAAAAAAAAAAGGTTTTTAAAAAGGTCTGGGGATGTAGCTCAGTTGTAGAGCACTTGCTTAGCATGCACTAGTCCTGGATTTTGTTTCATAATTGTTTTTTTTTTTTTTCTTTTTTTTTTGGTACTGGGGATTGAACTCAAGGGCACTCGACCACTGGGCCACATCCCCAGCCCTTTTTTGTATTTTATTTAGAGACAGGGTCTCACTGAGTTGCTAAGTGCCTCACCATTGCTGAGGCTGGCTTTGAACTTGCGATCCTCCTGCCTCAGCCTCCCAAGTGCTGGGATTACAGGCGTGCGCCACTGCGCCCAGCTATAATTGTTTTTTCTTAATGTGGTAGGGATCTTTTGGTAATTAATGTCTCCTGGAGTGGAAAAATTATTAAAGTTCCTTCATATCTACTTCAATCTCTTTTTCTTCTGATGAATTTTATTTAAAATTAAGTTTAATTTGCATTTTCATAAAACATATAGAATAGGAATTCATTTTTACAAAAATCATTTCTGTCTAAACATATCTAAAGCTTTCTAGCAATCCATTCTTTTTATATACAAGCATAGAGATATGTTGGAAATAATGTTTACCAAATTTACAGTTTCATCCATTCTAAAAATGCAGATTTCTTTCTTTCACATGTTATTGCTGACACCTTCTGGTAAGATAAAGAAAATTCCAACATCAAAATTTAACTGTGTATCAGTACCTTGAAAGATAAATCCAGAAACAATAGATGAATATTCATTTTTTCAAGAAATGCTGTATCGGGCTGGGGTTGTGGCTCAGTGGTAGAGCGCTCGCCTAGCACCTGTGCGGCCCGGGTTTGACCCTCAGCACCACGTAAAAATAAAGGCATGTGTACAACTAAAAGCAAATAAATAAATATTTAAAAAAAAGAAATGCTGTATCTTCAATTCTCTTGAAGAACAAAATATTGCATTCACATACACACATACACGCACGCACACAAACACACAGATGACTAAGTCACAAAGTGATTCAGAAGAGTTAAACTCTAAATGTGAAGACATTTTAGAAATATATTGATCAGTTTCTTTTTTATGTTCATATATGAGAAATATGTTTGAAAATATATATTTAAATAAGTCTGAAAGAGATATTTCAATAAAGATTCTAAGTGATAAAAAATCATTGCAACATCGTCTAATTGGAAGTATTTCTCTAACGATACAAAAAATTATTTGGATCCAAGCACAGTGGCACATACCTATCATCCCATCTCCTTGGGAGGCTGAAGCAGGAGGATCATAACTTTGAGGCCAGTCTCAGTAATATAGCAAGGCCCTGTCTCAAAATAAAGTTTTTAAAAAGGAGCCGGGCACGGTGGCGCACGCCTGTAATCCCAGCACTTTGGGAGGCTGAGGCAGGAGGATCGCGAGTTCAAAGCCAGCCTCAGCAATGGCGAGGCACTTAGCAACTCAGTGAGACCCTGTCTCTAAATAAAATACAAAAAAGGGCTGGGGATGTGGCCCAGAGGTCGAGTGCCCCTGAGTTCAATCCCCGGTACCCAAAAAAAAAAAAAAAAAAAAAAAAAGTTTTTAAAAAGGTCTGGGGATGTAGCTCAGTTGTAGAGCACTTGCTTAGCATGCACTAGGTCCTGGATTTGATTCCCAGTACTGAAAAAAAAAAAAAAAAAGATGTGGGGACTGGGAGGTGTGACTCAGTGGTAGAGCACCTGCTTAGCATGCAGGAGGACCCGGGTTCAATGCCCAGCACCAAGAAAAAAAAACAAAAGATTTGAATTATAATCCAAATCTAGAATTGATGAAATACGGTGTTATGAAATACGGTGTTATGGAATATTGTTGCTTTCTTCTTCAAACTTTTCCATAAAGCTTAATTTATAATGAATATGTTAAAAGGAATATTATAATTATATGTAATCTATTATGTGATCTATTATATATGACATAAAATATATAATTTATGTAAAATATAAATGTATTGTATAATGAACATGCAATTATATGTAATAAATTATAAATTATAAATATACATATTAATGAGTGAAAACTTTTCTAGATGGTTAAATTTTATAATAAACTATTTGGGTTTTGAGAGGGGCAGGCTACTGGAGATTTTGGGTTTTTTTGTTTTGTTTTGTTTTGTTTTGTTTTTTGGTACTGGAGATTGAACTCAAGGGGACTCGACCACTGAGCCACATCCCCAGCCCTTTTTTGCATTTTATTAGAGACAGGGTCTCACTGAGTTGATAAGTGCCTCGCCATTGCTGAGGCTGGCTTTGAACTCGCAATCCTCCTGCCTCAGCCTCCCAAGCCGCTGGGATTACAGGCATGCGCTACTGCGCCCAGCTACTATTTGGTATTTTAACTAATATTTTTACTTGAATCATCACCTTTGCTTAGCTTGGTGCATGAATTTCTCCATATTCTTCAGCTTTTCAGTATTTGGGCCATGGTCCAGCTCTGGAGTGGTTTCTTTCTTAATGGAAGTGAATTCTCTTGGGGCTGTATTTTTCTAAAAGCCTGTATGTATTCCTAGCTCTCCTCTCTCTCTTTCTCTCCTCTCTTGTCTCCTATTTTCCTCCACCATCTTCTTCCTTGCCTATTTCAGAATCTCTGATAGACATCAGACATAAGTCGCAGTATTCATGGGTTAGAATCAACAGTTATGTCCTAAAGAGGAATGGTAGTGGTTCAGGACCATGGACAGTGGTCAGGGCTGCCCAAACAAACTCTACCCTCAGCCTTTGGGTCCCTTCAGGAAAGCCAATCAAGGCTGGCAGAGGGCACCAAGGTCTTCCTCCAAGTCAGGCTTAGAAAATCCTCCCTGGCAATATATAATATAATAAACACACAATAACTTTGTTGAATGAATAAATTAATAAACAAACATTACAATTATACCTATGTGTTCACTAATTCTCTCTAATATATATGGAAATATATCGTACACTGTTTTTATGCTGTGTCCTTTTCTCTCAGCCTATCTCAAAAATCTTCCTGGGGCTGGAGTTGTGGCTCAGTGGTAGAGTACTTGCCTAGCATGTGTGAGGCCCTGGGTTCAATTCTCAACACTGCATATAAATAAATGAATAAAATAAAGGTCCATCAACATTTTAAAAAAATTTTTTTTAAAGTATGACCTGGAGCAAGTTAATGAACATTTTTTAAAATTTTTCCTAAATTCTTTGTTTACCTCTGTGGATGTTGTGACGATATCCTGTAACTTGTTAAAGCAGTCCCCTGCTGGTGGACATTCCTATTTTCAATCTTTTGCTATAATGAAAAACCTACCACAAGCCTTTAGACATAGGGCCAAGTCTTTGGAATAAGATCAACCAGGGTCCAAACTGGTGTTTACTTACAAGCTAAGTGACTTTGGGCCAGCTTTTTCATTCTCTGTGCCTCTGTTTTCTCTTGTGGAATGAGGTTAACAACACTATTGTGACAACATTTTGGGGAGGACCAAATGTAAAAAAAAAAAAAAAAAAATGTACCTGGCCTAAGAGAGTAATAATACTGACAGTGTTCTCCATGTTTTGAGTATGTGCTGAGAATTCACAAGTTATCTCATTCCATTCACACAACACTAAAAGGCATAGACTATTTTCACATTTACCCAAAAGTGACTGAGAAGTTAACCAATATGCCCTCAACTCAGAAAGAAGCAGAACAGGATTCAAACCTAGAGTTTCCCATCATCAAAGACCTGATCTGAACCACGACATCCCCTGCTGGTGCTCAACAAATGTAATTGTCACCATCGCCATCACCATCACTATCATCATCACCAACATCTTTATCACCATCACCACCTGCTGGGGGCTCATTGGTCTCTGAAATGATCTATATCTACCTTTATCTTCAGGTTTCCACTGAGCTGGTACAAGTTTTTTTCCAGAAACAATTTTTTTTTAATATTTTTATTTATTTGCTTTAGTTGTACACAATGCATTTTTTATTCAATGCGTTTTATTTGTACGTGGTGCTGAAGATCGAACCCGGGTCGCCCCACGCGCCGGGCGAGCGCTCTACCGCTGAGCCACAATCCCAGCCCCATCCAGAAACAATTTTTGCTGACCTTATGCCATTGCTTCCTCTAACTTCAGCTACCTGTGCACACATGTGTGTGTACACAGGTGCCCACACACACTCAGGCAGACCAAAGAGTTTTGGGGTAGCACACAGCATCTGTTTGGGATGGTCTGTGTTTCATGGTTCTTGTACAAACATCAACAGCACAGGCAGCTGAGTGAGGGTTAGTGGGACCATGACGGGTAGTGGGAGGATTGTCTGAGAGAGCTGTCCGCCTGCTCCTCCAGCCCACCACCACTAGGGCTAGTAGATAGAGGAAAAGAAAAAGAACAAAACTCAGCAGCCAGGTCAGGAGTGCCTACCACAGGCAAAAAATGTGCTTTTGTATGTGTTTCCTCTACTCCTCAAGATAGGTACTCTTAGGATAAGGGAACTGAGACTTCACAGATTGGAAGCAAATTGCCCAAGGCCAAGGCCAGAGAGTGGCCGAGCTGAGATTCAATGTCAGGTCTGTGGAGATAGAGCATTTTTATTCAGTGTATCACCATTCCCAAATCCTGACAACTAGTGTCACCCAGAGAGAGGCAGAGACCCTAAAAGTAATCTATCTCCCGGCCCCTTCCACCCTCCTGGCCTCCTCTAAGTCTGGCACATATGACGGAAAACCAGCAAGCCTATCCTCCCACCTTCCTTAGAGATCTGACATCCTGCCCCCCCACTGGGTGTATCTTTAGAATGGGTTAGGTACATGACAAACATGCCCTGGATCTCACCTTCAGCACAGATGGGCTGAGGTTCTGCTCCCCATAATCACTCAGGAATCCAGGTCAATGAGCCTTCATGATTTTCCCCACAGCTAGAGGGAAGAGACACCACCACTCAGTGCTGGATCTAAAAGCTTTTATCTGGAAGTGACATGCCATGCTCACCCACATCTCATTAGACAAAGCAAGTGGCATGGTTCACCTGCCTCAGTGTGTGCCTGGAAAAGAACAGAAAAGTTTGGGACTGGCACTGGTGACCACCCCATCCAGAGGCCCTGCCCCCTACTGGCCCCTGGCCTGACCGCCCTCCCTCACTTCCTGGCCTGCCTCTACCACTCTGCCACCCTGCTGGCACATGCACACTTCACCATTATTGCTTTCTCTTCCCTCCTCCAAGGTCATGAGGGTCAGTTGATATAGCTGCCATGTCCACAGGATTTTATTCAACCACCGGAACCCCACCTGCTTTGGGAGCGGGGGAGGGGAGTGGCATCAGTCTTGGGCTGGAATTGCAAGAGGATTCTAGAAAGGCTTCCAGTGCCCCCTCGGGGGTGAAAACACCACACAAAGATAGAGTATTCTCCCAGTTCCCTCCCAGGGCCTGGCCTTTCTCCCTCAGCATCAGTTGCCATTGGCACAATGAGGCAAGGTCTAGGTCCAAATTGGAAACCAGGGCTGTGCGCAAATGGTTTAGAGACAAGCCCCTCACAGTATAGCTGAAGGAAGAGTCAGGAATCTTCCCAGTGGGGAGCTGGCCGATGGCTTCCTGAGGCCTCTGTCTCTATTCCCCTCCTCTTGGTGGTCCCTCCCTCCCCAGAACCAGCCATTCATATAGAGGAGTTAGGAGTAGCCTAAGGACACTCTTATCCCCAGATAGCATCTCTTCTTCACTGCCTCAAATCCCTGAAGATTCTACCATTAAAAATTATCCTTTTGGGGTGCAGTGATGCATGTCATTCCCAGCTACTCAGAAGGCTAAGGGAGGACGATTTCAAGTTCAAGGTCAGCCTGGGCGATTTTTGCAAGACCCTGACTCAAAATTTTAAACATAGAACTAGAAAAGGCTGGGAGTGTGGCTCAGCAGTCGAGCGCTTGTGAGCATGCCCAAGGCCTGGGTTCAATTCCCAGTGCTGGGGGATGAGGAGGGAGCTGATTCTTGTGCTAAGGGCTCAAAGATTCTGTGACTCAACCACTCAAGCTACAGAGCAAAAGCATCTCATCCTATTCAAACCAAGCACCCTTGATTTCCAGTAACAGAACTCCTTCACACAGTCTTGGGCAGGAAAGGGGTGTTTCTGGGAGACATAGGTGCTCCCCATAGTAGCCAACAGCAGCAGGTAACACAGGGGTCTAGGGGTGTGTGGAGTAAGGTGGGCTCTCACGTTTTCTTTATCTGGGGTACCCCACTGAACACCAGTTGGGTACCAGCCACTATGGCATGCTCTGTAATTGGTCAAACACAAATGAGAGGAGATCTGTTTTCTCTGGAAGTTGTAGCCCAAGTGGAAGAGCAGATATTACCCACAAACTAGAGCAGGAGTGGGAGGGGCCAGACTCAGAAGGGGCAAAGCCACGGTGCCCTTGGCCAAATTACAGAGGCAGTGGGCATGGGTGGTGAGAAATAAAGTGGAAAATTAGGTTAGGTGAAATTGTGGAGCATTTGGGTGCCAGGAAAATGAGTTTAGCTTTTACCAGGGGAAAAAAAAATCAGAAGCAACTGAAAGACTGGAACTGATGACAGGAGGGTGGTACAACCTCAGCTTCCAGCTGAGGGAGGCATGAGGAAAGGAGGCCGTGGAGCCAGGGAGGCTTTTGGAGCAGCCCAGGCACACAGAGGAAGGGACTGACTGGCCAACTGAGGACCAGGCTGACTGGCGGCGGTATGTTAGGACTTGCAAGCTCCCAACTTGCAGATGTCTCCCTCAGAGTGTCCACAAATGCCACAGGCCCTGAACAGGGCCTTCTGTTTGAGTGTGGGGTGGTAGAAAAGTGTTGAGAAAGATCCAGAGCACAGGCAGCTTCAGGGGGCACCTTGCAGCAGGGACCAGGGTAGAGACGAACAGTTGACGGTGTTGAACACAGGTGTGCCTAATCAGAACCACACACACGTGCACACGCCACCACCACACCAAGCACACCCTCCAGTGACTACAGCAAGGGCTCTGGTTCAAATCCTGACTGCCTCCCGCAGGCTGTGAGGTCTTATGCAAGTTTCTCAACCTCTCTGAGCCTTGGTTTTTTCATCTGTAAATTGTTGATAATGAGATGGACCTCCCGGCTTGTGACGATGAAAAAGAAATGACAATATGCACAATAGACATCATAAACAAGGCCACATATTCCTGCTTTTTTGTACCTCTGTCCTTGCAATGTGACCTTGTAGCTCTTTTCATCAAAAGATGGAGTCTAATTCTCAGGACCTGGATTTGGAGTTGGCAATTTGGTTTGGCTGAAGGGACAATAGCCAAAGCAATGCCAGAATAGCCTTAAAAAGTGCTCAACGAGACTGGGGCTGTAGATCAGTGGTAGAGCCCTTGCCTAGCATGTGAGAGGCACTGGGTTTGATCCTCAGCACCACATAAATAAATAAATAAGTTATTAAAAGAAAAGAAAAGTGCTCAACACAGTGACCTGCTTGCTTGTGTGCTTGGAACCCAGCTGTCTCCTTAACAAGCCCAGGTTTGATATGGGACACTGGGATCTGATTTGATGACAATGGAAACAAGAATGAGTCAGGTGAGCCGGGCATGGTGGCACACACCTGTAATCCCAGTAGCTCTGGAGGCTGAGGCAGGAGGATCATGAGTTCAAAGCCAGCCTCAGCAACCATGAGGCACTGAACAACTCAGTGAGACCCTGTCTCTAAATAAAATACAAAATAGGGCTGGGGATGTGGCTCAGTGGTTGAGTGACCCTGAGTTCAATCCCCAGTACACCCCCCCCCCAAAAAAAAAGTCAGGTGACTGAACACGAAGACACTGCTTTTATTCGGGCTTCCAAAAAGGGAGGCACAGTTCTGGCAAGAAGACATTGGGATGGTTCCCTAAACGAAAAGAGGAAGCCCATTTTATTGGTGACTGGCAGGAGTGGGAGTGGTCACTGCTCTAGGTGTACTCAACTCAAGTATGTTCCCTGTGCTAAAGATAAGTAATTGCAGCTCTTCAAGAGGGCACACCCAGGGCACCTGACCTTAACAATGTAAAGCTGGCAGTGGTGGAGGGTGACACACACCAAACCTCCTGGGGTCTGCTGTCAGATCTTCAGCCAACGCCTGGAGTGCATTTGTCCTTTGTCTCCATGGTGGTCCCTGTCTCAGGCTGGTCCAGCAACAGGACATGTGACTCCAGTCAACAACCAGCAAAGGCACAAGAAACAGCTACCCTGCTGACCCACGACTGACTGAAGACCTGTGTATTAGCTCAGCCACGACCAGCAAAACTGCCCCCCACAAATTGCCCACCTGCTAAGCCGTGAGAAAGTCATGGTGGTTGTTTAGAACTGCTTCTTTATAGTGGTTTATTATGCTGCAAAATCTAATTGATTGGCTTAGACTCTGGCCAAGATGAAGTAACAGGAACCAGAGTTATCTTCCAACCCCAAATAACAACCAAAATAACCAGATAAGAATCTGGACATTGGTTGGGTAATAAAGGAAAGCAGCCCCTGACAGAAAGGAAACCGACCGATGTGAACTCTATGACTGCTCCAGCTCACTGCCTAGGAAGAGGTTCCAGACTGCAGTACAGATGAGGAAATCTAGATGGAGCAGGGAAACTCCTGAGATGGGAGACATAACAGTTTCCAGAAGACCAAAGTGGCTAGAGTTCTCAAGACAGAGTGCTGGAGAGGAGAAGGCTATACAGAAAGAACCCTAGGGATGTGTATTCAGCAGAGTAGTGATCAGCACATGTGTGTGAGGAAACTAACTACCTGATGTCTAGGAAGGAAACTTCTGACAGGATGAGGGAACAGTGCCAGCTCTTTCTTGCACAGAGACAGAAATAGTGCCTGCTGCCACTAGCCAGACTGGAAAGACTCATAGTTCATTGGTATTGAGGTAAATACTCAAGAAGGTCATGCCTTAGTACTAGGGAATTATTTATCCTAGAAATAACAGTCCTCCAGTTCTGCCTAATAAAAGCAAGGCCTGAAAAAAAAATCAGACTATTTCCAAATTATTTAACTGCATCCTAGAAGATCTGATTGGTGCAATACTAAAACGCAAACAGTGCTCATCATATTCTAGCACCTTTACATAAAGGCAAATTTTTGCATATATTACTATGTTCACATTACTTGACTTATGATGACACTTTCAAAGAGCTGCTGTTATTATCTTTATTGAACACATGATAAGAGTCCAAGATAATAATCTACAGTGGCTAGCACATAGTATTTTCAATAAATGTTATTTATCATAATTCTCCATCTTTGCTCCCTGCCTGCACCAACAATCATATGACTTTTCCCAAGTTGCACATCTACTGCAAAGATATTATTGCTTTAAAAAGTCCAAAACTAGCCAGGCGCGGTGGCGCACGCCTGTAATCCCAGCACTTTGGGAGGCTGAGGCAGGAGGATTGCGAGTTCAAAGCCAGCCTCAGCAATGGCGAGGCACTTAGCAACTCAGTGAGACCCTGTCTCTAAATAAAATACAAAAAAGGGCTGGGGATGTGACCCAGTGGACGAGTGCCCCTGAGTTCAATCCCCAGTACCACAAAAAAAAAAAAAAAAAAAAGTCCAAAACTTGGGCTGGGGTCGTGGCTCAGCGGTAGAGCGCTCACCTAGCACATGCACACCCGGTTCAATCCTCAGTACCACGTAAAAACGCATTGTGTACAACTAAAAGCAAATAAATAAATATTAAAAAAAAAAAAAGAAGAAGAAGTCCAAAACTTAAGCAGGGCGTGGTGGCACATGCCTGTAATCCCAGCACTTGGGAGGATGAGACAAGAAGATTGCGAGTTCAAAGCCAGCCTCAGCAATGGCGAGGCACTAAACAACTCTGTGAGACCCTGTCTCTAATAAAATACAAAAAAATGCCTGGGGATGTGGCCCAGTGGTCGAGTGCCCCTGAATTCAATCCCCGGTACCAAAAAAAAAAAAAATCCAAAACTTCAGCATTCAAGAGGAAATCATTATTTGGGATCAGGAAAAAGTCCTGAATGAAGTGTCAAGTGTGCTGGTTCCAGCCTGGCTCTGCTGATATCTTACAAGTGACCTTGAGCCACACTTCACCTGACTCAATCATCTGCAATATGGTGGTGGTTGGGAGCAGGGAATCGGGAGCAGGGACCCGGGACTGGCATCAGATTTTCTCAAAGCAAACCCTCACTTTGGAGCCCAGGACCTTAACCATCATATTGTTTTCAAATTGTGGGGCATGGAAAAGTTGGAAAAGAGAATGCATTTAACAGTTTAACTGCACATGTGCATACGTACACACACACACACACACACACACACACACACACACACACACACACACACACACACACACACACCCCTCTGAGGCGCCTTTCCAGTCCTTTACAGCATTACCCATTTAGACCAGAAGATGGCGCTGTGTCCCCGTGTGGGTTCAACTACACTCATTCAAAACAAGCGGTTTGAGCGACTACCGTGCCCAAAACTGGTGTGAGGCCCAGAGAAAGCACAAAGTGGAACACAGTATGGACTTTGTTTTTCAGAGCCTTACCCTGTAGTCTCAAGTGATACTATCAAATTAGAGTGGAATTGGGACTTTGCTGGGAAGAAACTAGATATTATGGAAAGTGGCCCAGCACTGGGCTAGCTGCTTTACCGCCCTACTTTTTAAAACCAGAGGCTCCTTTCCACAATGTATACACATATCAGAACATCATGATGCACATAATAAATATGCATGATTTTTATTTGTCAAGCAAAGGTAAATACATACAAAAAAATGAAATAAAATAAAATAAACCATGGACTCTAATACTGAGAAATGATAAAAATACAAAGTTGGCTCTATGTTGGTTTCCACTACTTTCTGAAGCCTTCCCAGCACAAGATAGTTGGCTGATGATGAATAAATTTGTATTTATTGATTGATTGAATTTTAACTTCAGGCCAGGCTTGGTGGCACACGCCTGTAATCCCAGTGACTCAGGAAGCTGAGGCAGGAGGATCACAAGTTCAAGGCCAGCCTCAGCAATTTAGTGAGGCCATAAGCAACTTAGCAAGACCCTGTCTCAAAATAAAGAATTGAGCCGGGTGCGGTGATGCACACCTGTAATCCCACCCAGCACTTGGGAGGCTGAGGCAGGAAGATCGCGAGTTCAAAGCCAGCCTCAGCAATGGTGAGGCACTTAGCAACTCAATGAGACCCTGTCTCTAATAAAATACAAAAAAGGGCTGGGGGGCTGGGGTTGTGGCTCAGGGGTAGAGTGCTCACCTAGCATGGGCACAGCCGAGTTCGTTCCTCAGCACCACGTAAGAATAAAGCCATGTATACAACTAAAAGCAAATAAATAAACATTTAAAAAAAGGGGGGGGGGTGCTGGGGATGTGGCCCAGTGGTTGAGTGCCCCTGAGTTCAATCCCAGTACCAAAAAAATAAAATAAAATAAAGATTTAAAAGGGCTGGAGGGCTGGGGTTGTGGCTCAGTGGTAGAGCGCTTGACTAGCACGTGCACGGCCCGGGTTCGATCCTCAGCACCATGTAAAAATAAATGCATTGTGTACAACTAAAGCAAACAAATAAATATTAAAAAAAAAAAAAAAAAGAAGAAGAAAGAAAAGGGCTGGAGATGTGGCCCAGTGGTTAAGTGCCCCTGGGTTCGATTCCTGGTACAAAAAAAAAAAAAAAAAAAGAATTATAACTTCAGATAGAGACCTAAAGGATAAGCCACAATGGCAGGACCAAAGAAAGCACTAAGTTCAAACACTACAATTCTTAGATGAAAAATAAGGCCCAGAGGAATATGGGAAGAAAAAACTATAAGCCTAGTACAAGGCAGGTGTGCTCCAAATGTTTGCTAAACTAGTAAAGTGCTTTTGTCTAAATCCTCATTCCTTGAAGTAGTAGTTTATATCCCCACTTTACTGATGAGAAAGTGGAGGCTGTCACAAACGACCTAGCCGAGACTATGGTGCAAAAGCAACACATTCATTCTGTAGCCTGCACATTCAAAGTGCATTGTAGCCTGCCTCCTAAGAGTAGTTGCGCTTCTCTTACTCTTTTTTTTTTTTTTTTCTTAGATGTTGATGGACCTTTGTTTTATCCACTTATTTATATGTGGTGCTGAGAATCGAACCCAGGGCCTCACATATGCTAGGCAAGTGCTCTTACCACTGAGCCACAACTCCAGTCCCATGTTTCTCTTACTCTTGATGGTTTGTCAGGTGCTTTCACATACAGTCATCCATTCCTTTAACCCTAACTGCTAAGGGACACAGGAGAAAGTAACAGCCACAAGCTCAGAGTCTCTGCTCTTCTCCCACGCCAGTTTATTTTTAACTCGGATATTCTTGGGTGTACAAAAATTCCTAAAATAATTTCTTACTTTGTTTTCATTTTATAAACATTTTCAAGTGGCTCTGAATGGTCACCTCATAACTAAGAGCTGCCTCCTGATTTCAGTGTCCCCGTTGTGGTTACCGGTAGCTTTAGCTACTTTAATTATTCAGAGGTAAGGAGTGGGGGAAAAAAGAGATAGACCTGATACCTAAATGATGTGCTCACACTGCGTGTAAACCAAATGACCCTGTAATGCATTATTAGAAGGGACGATTTGGAGGGGTTCAAATCACTTAAAAGTGGGGAGAGAATGAGTAATCCATCTGGTATAGCCAACACTGCATGCCCAGGGGGCCGGCACTGTGGCTGGTGGCAGACACTTGTTCCTCACAGGAGTGTGACTTAGATATAGAAAGAATGGGAACAAAAAATTCAGGGCTGGGGCTATAGCTCAGTGGCAGAGCTCTTGCCTACCATGGGTGAGGTACTGGGTTCGAGACTTAGCATCACATAAAAATAAAATAAAGACCTGCTGTTCATCTACAGCTACAATAAAACTTTTAGAAAAAATTCGTTAGTGATGTTTGTTTTAATTTTATAGTCTTTGCAATTCTCTTTGTACTTACTTTGTAAATTTGCTTCTAGTTTGATAGTCATATAAGAGTGATATGCATATATTTATACCTGGTTTATGTATAGACACAGCTAAGTAACATCATAACAAAATCAACACCAGGAGACCCTGGAAATTTTTTTCTAACAGGATTGTGCAGTCAGATTGGAGTCATGCTGATCCTATTTCCTTTCCCCAAGGAAGGGACAGAAACCAAGGACACTTTTTTCTTCTGAATGGAAAGGGCTCTCACCCTAAAGAACTCTTTAGAGAAAGGGGTCATTCATGGGACAGATGCAGGGCAGGAGAAAGGTGATCCCTTCTCTCATACCCAGGCAGGGGACTGTTTGCTTTGAGGGTAGGAGAGGGTTCCCTGCCAAAGATCGCACCTGGGTAAATTGGGGAGGCAAGAAGATGGTAGTCCTCAAGACTGAGGGTAAAGTGGACCCACCTTCCTTTCACCTGACTCACTGATGGAACATGAGACTGGAGGTGTCAACATTAGACACAAGGTTTCACTGCTATTTTTCTTTAGAATTTTACTAAACTCTTCAAAATATCATGTAAGTAACTTATGTTCTTTGCATCCAGTGAGACAATCATATACAAAGAGGTGATTAGTCTCCCCACCCTTCCAAAAATCAGCTTGGATTCTGTCCCCTAGTCCCTGTTCCATATAAACACAGCCGTATTCAAACACTGTTCTATATTTACAGGGTGATTCAGTCTTCCACAACAGAAGATCATGCCACACCCAGGTCTCTGCCACTTGCTATCTCAGCGAAAATCATTTTAACCTTTCAGGTCAATGAATACAGACCCTCGCCTTGTTCTTTTTGAAGAGCTATATAATATTCCAGAGGAGGGGTGTAGCTCAATTTACTCCCCTATCGATGGCAGTCAGGTTGTTTTCAAGTTTTCTTTCCTGGCCATGACATTGTAATAACCTCCTCGGACATGTGGTTCTCTCTCCCACTCCTCTTTTCTTTTCTTTTTTTTTTTTTTTTTGTAGTTGCCTTTATTTTGTTAATTTTTATGTGGTGCTGGGGATCAAATGCAGTGCCTCACCCATGCTAGGCAAGCGCTTTGCCGCTTTGCTACAGCCCCAGCCCCTCTCCCACTCCTCTTTTTGGATGAGTTTCTACAAGTGAGGCAGGTCAACATATGTGGCTATTTTTTTAAGTTCAATAGCTGTTACCCGCATTATTATTTGTTTGTTCTTTTCACAGATGTGCATTGAGCACCTGCTGTGTGCAGCGCAATGTGTTAGATGTGCAGAAGTAAATAAGACAAGGCTTTGCCCTCAGGGTATACACATATTAAGAAGTATGTATATAACCCATAATTAGTTATATAAAGTTATTAGTTACATATTAGTTTCATACTATATAAGCAATATTTATGTAATTCCATGCTGTGCAGAGAAATAGCACTCTAAGGGAGTTATGTGTGGAAGTAGGGAACAAGAAAGTATGTATTTGTGTCTGTGTCCTCTTTTCTCCAGGATGGGCAGAGGGACTTGAGGGGGCTCTTTGTTGAGGTCATGTTCTGAGTCTCCCTTTTCTTCATCTCTGGTCTCCACAGAGACAATCTCTGGACCTGGGATGTATTGTTCCTGCTTATATTTGCTACCATTATTATAGGGTCCTACTATGTGCTAGACATTTCAAGTATATTCCTTTATTCACACAAATCCTTACAAACATGATGTATTGGTTATCTATTGCTATATAACAATAGTACTCCAAAATTTGACCACTTTAAGCACAAACATTTATTGTCTCACAGGTTTTTTTTTTTTAGAATATTTATTTTTTAGTTGTGGTTGGACACAATATCTTGATTTTATTTATTTATTTATTTGTACATGGTACTGAGGATCGAACCCAGGGCCACGCATGTGCAAGGCAAGTGCTCTACCGCTGAGCCACAACCCCAGCCCTGTCTCACAGGTTTGATGTAGCCTCTCAAATGTCTCATTCACGTGAAAAGTCAGTGATGGCTGATGGCAGGTTTGCTTCTCTCCATCTTATGTTGTCATAAAATACAAATAAAAATACAGAATACCCAGTTAAACTTGCATTGCAGATAAACAACAAACAATTTTAGTATAAGTATATCCCAAATATTGCATGGGACATACTTATACTAAAAAGTTACTCTTTGTTTTCTGAAATGCAAATGTAGCTAGATGTCTTGTGCTATCTGACAAGTTTATCCCTACCTAGACTTCTCAATAGGACTGCTTAAATATACTCACAATGTGGTAGTTGGCTTCCATCAGAAAAAGAAAGCACAGCACAGGGACTAGAGTTGTGGCTCAGTGGAAGAGTGCTTGCCTAGTATGTATGAGGCACTGGGTTCAATCCTCAGCACCACATAAAAATAAAAATATATATATTGTTTAAAAAAAAAAAAGAAAGCACAATAGAAACCAAAATGTCTTTCGTGACCTAGAGGCACATGCCATCAGATCTGTAATGTTCTTTTGGTTACACAGGTCAGCTCTAATCAAGATGACAGGGAAGTAGCCAGGAACAGTAGTTATATGATTATAATCTCAGCTACTCGGGAGGCTAACGCAGGAGGATCACAAGTTTGAGGCCAGCCTCAGCAATTTAGCAAGACCCTGTCTGAAAATAAAAAAATTAAAAGAGTTGAAGATGTAATTCAGTGGTAGAGCACCCCTGGGTTCAATCCCCAGGACCAGAGAGAGAGAGAAAAAGAGAGAAGGGGTGGGGACAGATGGCAGATAGTTTCCAACTCATGATAGTTCCACCTACAATTTATCAACTTTACATGGTGCAAAAGGAACACACATTCAGTATAAGCCATATTTCAAATTTTGAATTTTGATATTTACACAGGCTAGGGATATGTGTTCTGTTACCCTTTTTTGATGCTGGGTTGCAATCGCAAGTCCCAGTTCCCAGTCAGCCATACAATCAGAAAAGTGAACAACTACTCTGGAAAAAGTGGGGAAAGAAAAAGATGAGCTCATGGCTTCAGATTTCCAGCCCAAATTCTCCATGAACAACCTGAAAACTTCTAGGTCTGCTCTGAAAGGCATATTACCCGGTAGCTACTATACGAGTTTTTGTTTGTTTGTTTGTTGTCTGTTTGTTTCAGTTGTCAATAGACCTTTATTTTGCTTATTTGTGGTGCTGAGAATCAAACCCATGGCTTCACACATGCTAGGCAAGCGTTCTACCACTGAGCCACAACCCGAGCCCTACTATACGGTTTTTTATCTGGCAAATACTTTTTTTCAATGACTGCTTGGGAAGACCACCAGAAGTAGTTTTCTTCCAGCTGTCAAGAGCAGCAACACACCCTCAAAGCCCTGCTGCAGGGCACGTCAACTCTCCAGCCCCAGCCATCATTTATTCCTCAGGGCTCTTGATTACCTCTACTTTCCACCAAACATTGCGCCGGTCCATTACATTGATGATGTCATGCTGATGGGACCCACTGAGTGTGAAGTAACACAGACATATTGTTAAGGCATTTGTATTTCAGAGGGCAGGAAATAATCTTGACAAAAAAAATTCAGAGGCATTCCACTTCAGTGAACATTTTAGGGATCCAGTGGTGTGGGGCATGTCAAGATTCCACCCCCTACCTTTTTACTTTGTATCAGGGATTGAACCCAGGGGCACTTAACCACTGAGCCATATCCCCAGCTCTTTCTTTTTTTATATTTTTATTCTTTATTTTAAGATAGGGTCTTACTAAATTGCTTAGGGCCTCACTAAGTTGCTGAGGCTGACTTTGAACTTGCAATCCTGCTGCCTCAGTCTCCTGAGTTGCTGGGATTACAGGCGCGCACCACCGTGGCCGGCTGTTGTTAGGAGATGAGGTATAGTTTGAGGAGATGTGTGTGGGTGCCAAGCTGATGACATGGACTGTGACAGTCAGTTTTATAGGTCAAGTTGGCTAGGCTCTAGTACACAGATATTCAAAAACTAGTATTTTTAACTAATGTTTTACTGTAAAGGTGTTTTGTATATGTCATTTATATGGACAGTCAGTTGACTTTATATAAACAACATAGTATGGGTGGGCCTGATCTCTCCAGTTGAAAGGTCTGAAGTTTCCCTGAAAAAGAAATTCCAACTGTGGACTGCAGTGTCAGCTCCCCACCTGACAGTTGCCAGCCTTCTCTTCTTCACAGCCTATCCTGTGGATTTTAGACTTGCCTAGTCAGCCCCATCGTTGCATAGTCCAATTCCTTGCAATAAAACTAGATAGATGGGGCTAGGGTGGTAGCTCAGAGGCAGAATACTTGCCGGCATGCATGAGGCCCTGGGTTTGATCTCCAGCACCACATTTAAAAAAAAATGAAAAAATTAAAAATTATTTAAATGTTTTAAAAAACTAGATAGATAATTGATTGATTGATTGACAAGACAGATCTCCTGCTATAATTCCAGTGACTCGGAAGGCTGAGGCAGAAGGATCACAAGTTGGAGTTGGAGGTGAACCTTAGCAACTTAGGAAAAATCTGTCTCAAACTTGAAGAAAAAAAAAAAAAGTGTGGGGGGAACTTGGGTTCAATTCCTAGTAGAAAAAAAAGATATACTACTGAACTATGACTGATACTCAAATCAACAAATCATCAGAGAAAACCTTGTAGCCTCTAAGAGTCAGAGCTTGCTTTTGAGCCAAAGGGATTATCAGACATTTTCATGGCCTCAGAACTACTGGACAAATCCCGGGAGTTCCAAAGATATTTCTGACGGAAGAGCAAAATGGCAAAATGTGCAGGTCAGAGTCACACTCCTCAAATACTGTTTCATCTTTCATATTTGGTCCTTTCATATTAAACTATCTGTAACACACTGGAAGATTACAGAGTGACTGTAAATGGAAGATTACAGAGTGACTGTAAAATATGCTCATTTATCACCTGTCTAAAAGGAGACACAAAGGCTCCTAACATCAATTGCTTGTAAGAAGGGGAACCCAATGGCTGAGGGACACAGGTAGGAGAAAGAAGTCACTTTCTGTACCTTCAGAATATTGAATCATGTGACTGTATCACCTAGACTAGGGTTGGCACACTATGGTCCACAGTCAAACCTGGCCCACTGCCAATTTAAAAAGTTTTATTGAAACATATCATCTAAAGCTGCTTTCTTGCTACAATAGCAGAGTTCAGTAGTTACAAGAACTATATACATGTCATATGACCCACGAGGCCTAAAATATTTACTCTCTGACTCTTTATAGAAAATATTTGCCAATCTCAGTGTAGATTTTTAAAAAGTAAATTGACAATTTTGTTGTTGATGATGGATTTTTTTTTTTTTTTTCTTTTTTTTTGTTGTGGTACCAGGGATTGAACTCAGGGGCACTCGACCACTGGGCCACATCCCCAGCCCTTTTTTGTATTTTATTTAGAGACAGGGTCTCACTGAGTTGCTAAGTGCCTCGCCATTGCTGAGGCTGGCTTTGAACTCGAGATCCTCCTGCCTCAGCCTCCCAAAGTGCTGGGATTACAGGCGTGCGCCACCACGCCCGGCGATGATGGATCTTTTACTTATTTATTTTAATTATATGTGATGCTGAGGATCAAACCTAGTGGCTCACACTTGCTAGGCAAGCACTCTACCACTGAGCTACAATCCCAGCCCTGTAAATTGACATTTAAAAGATGTCCCAAGAGATAAGAAAACATATGTGCATGCAAAAATGTGCACTTGCAGCCGGGCGCGGTTGCGCCCGCCTGTAATCCCAGCACTTGGGAGGCTGAGGCAGGAGGATCGCGAGTTCAAAGCCAGCCTCAGCAATGGCGAGGCACTTAACAACTCAGTGAGACCCTGTCTCTAATAAAATACAAAAAAGGGCTGGGGATGTGGCCCAGTGGTCGAGTGCCCCTGAGTTCAATCCCCGGTACCAAAAAAAATGTGCACATGCATTTCATAGCAGCATTATTGACAAGAGCCAAAAATGTCCTTCAACTGATGAATAAACTAAATGTAATTATAGCCATATAATGGAGTATTAGTTGGCCAGAAAAAAAGGAATGGAGTACAGATAGATGCTACAACAAATGAATCTTGGAAACATCATGCTAAGTGGAAAAAGTCAAACAGCAAAGGTTACATATTGTATGATTCTATTTATGGAAATGTCAGAATAAGCAAATTTAGAGACAAAAAGTAGATTAGCAGTTTCCAGAGGCTGAAGGGGAGAGGGAAGAATGAGAAATAACTGCAAATAGGCACAGAATTTTTTGTTGGTTTGTTTGGGAGGGGGCACTAATAAAAATGTCTGGAACTGGATTGTGGGCATGGTTACACAAGTTTGTGTATATACTAAAACCTACTCAACTGGACAACACTACCAAGGACAGGGTCCTCCAGAGTTCAATAAGGAGTACAGAACCTACTGATTAATAGGTCTCTTCTGCCTCCTCCAAGCAGAATCAAACCTGCCCTGGGAGTCAGAAGACCAAGTTCTACATCCCAGTTGTCCAAACATTCATATAACCTTAGGTAAGTTTGTTTCCATGTCTGGTCTTTAATTTCCTTTCCTATAACATGCACAATTAGGCAGGAAGGGAAAAGGGCTGGCATAATGGTGTCTGAGGGGAGATTTAGGGAACTCGACTTCCCAGAATCCTTTATTCTTTCCCCAAACTTTATTAAAAACCCTCATAATCAATATCTTTATTTAAAATATTTATTTTGAGCTGGGCACAGTGGCGTACACCTGTAATTCCTGCACTTGGGAGGCTGAGGCAGGAGATCGCCTCCTGCCAAAAAAAAGAAAAAAGAAAAAATTTATTTTCATACTGGGGATTGAACCCAGGGTTGCTTTACCACTGAGCTACATCCCCGTTATTGTTTAGATATGAGGCATCCCCCAAAAGCTCATGTGTGAGACAATGCAAGAGGGTTTTGAGGTAAAATGATAGGATTATGAAAGCCTTAAAAATGATAGGATTATGAAAGCCTTAACCAAATCAGTACATTTGTGTTTGTTTTGTACCAGGGATTGAACTCAGGGGCACTCGACCACTGGGCCACATCCCAGCCCTTTTTTATGTTTTATTGGAGACAGGGTCTCACTGAGTTGCTAATGCCTCACCATTGCTGAAGCTGGTTTTGAACTCGTGATCCTCCTGCCTCAGCCTCCCAAGGGCTGGAATTATAGGCACAAGCCACGGAGACTGGCTCTAATCAGTACATTAATCGCCTGATAGGGATTAACTGGATGGTAACTGTTGGAAGGTAAGGTGTGGCTGGAGGTGGTGGGTCTTTGGAGATATAGCTTTGGTATATGTATTTTGTTCCCAGCGAGTTGAGTGCTCTCTCTCTCTCTTTCTCTTTGCTTCCTGGAGCCATGTTCCCAGTTGCTTTCCTCTGCCACACTTTCACCATGGGATCTGCCTCATCCCAGGCACTGAAGAATGGAACCAGCTGTCTAGGGACTGAGACCTCTGAAACGGTGAGCCCCCATAAACTTTTCCTCCTTAAAATTGTTCTTGTCAGATCTTTTGGTCACAGCAGCTAAAAAAGCTGACTAAAACAATCCCTAGCTTTTTATTATTTTGAGACAGAGTCTTGCTAAGTTGCTGAAGTTGGCCTCAAACATCCAATCCTCCTGCTTCAGCCTCTCAAGTCTCTGGGATTACAGGCATATGCTACCAATCCTGGCTCAATATCTTCATTTTACTCATCCTCATCCCTTTCCAATTTCAAAGCTCTTCATATACATGACACCATTTATTTCTCATAACCATCCTTTGGGAAAGATGTCTTATTTCCATTTTATGATTGGTAGAATTGAAGCTCAGAGAGGCCAAACTACTTGTTCATGTTCCTGTTGGAGCTGGAACTCAACCCCAGGTATTCAGGTCCTAAGTCCTATATTCTGCCCACAAAACTTAGTTTTTTGTTTGGCCTCTCTCTAGGAAGCCCAAGACAGCAATGTCCAGCAGCCTCACCACAGATGCTGCACACCTTTGAAAAAAGTAAGGGAAGAGAGACAGCAGGAACCTAGGGTTCTCCTGGGTTTTTTTTCTTATGAACCTCTTTATATTGGCACAGTAGCAGAGTGAATAGAAGTATTCATGCACATCAGAATTCAGGGAATCTGCTAAAACCAGAAGATTCATCCCCTTCATGAGGCCTGAGGAGGGGCAGGTCCTTGATCCTTGTTAGAGGGGAGAAGTGATAAGAGAGATTTTCTTCTCCAACCTTGCTAAAGCAGAGCCCCAGAAGAGAGAACATTAGTGGAACCAGGATTCAGAATTTGACTCAGAGAGCTAAGCCTAAATCTTAAGGAGTGTAAGAACCCTGGCACCTAACATCAACTAACCCTCCTGGGTCATAACAGTGCTGAGCTCTGGAAACAGGACCAGCTATGTGCACTTTGGCAAGTCACTCCCAACTCTTTCCCCATTTGCTTATCCTGCAATGTAACTAATGACTGCAGGATCAGGTTCACACGAAGTGTTCTTGAGGGCTCAGCAACATAAACTGAAATGCATTTTATGAACACGCTATTTCATTCTTCTATAGCTGGCAAACAAGAGAGGTTGATGCTTGACCACATTTGGGGAATGACCCTCTCACTTTTCCAGGCAGCAGAAAACACCCAGGGCTTTGGCAACAAGAGGGACCACAAGCCAAAGGGCAGAAGTCTCTTCAGAAAAGAATAAGAGACCCCCCAGGGCAAAAGGGATGCCCTGGCTTGCTCATACTTTTCTTTTTTCATTTGATCAATCAATACAAGTACTTCCTACAGGTCAGGTACTGCTGTGTGTTCTAAGATAAAGCAGTTAAGAAAAATTGATCTCATGGAGCTTATATTCTAGTTGTAGAAGACAAAGTAAATAAATAACAAATACATCAAGCATGGTCAGCAGGTGCTATGAGGAACTTAAGTGGATAATGTAAACCAGGCACAGTGGTGCACAACTGTAATCTCAAGCTACTTGGGAGGCTGAGGTAGGAGGATCACAAATTTGAGGTCAGCTTAGGCAATTTAGAGAGACCCTATCTAGAAATAAAAATTTTTAAAGGACTGGGAATGGAGCTCAGTGGCACAGTGTTTGTCTAGCACATGTAATGCCCAATTTGCAGCGCTGCAAAATAAAATAGGCAAGATTAATGGTGATGGGGGAAAGGTGCCGTTTCATACAAGATGTCAAAAGTCCTCTCAGATAAAAGCATGTTTAAGACCTCAAGAAGTGAGGGATTAAGGGGACAGCCACACCTCAGGTCAAAGGTAGAGGCCACCAGGGTTCAGGGGACAGATACTGACAGCACTATGGCAGCACATATAACCCCTCCCCACTCCTGCTTAGTCTCATTTACCCTACTCTTTTAAATTTCATTCCCCTCCGTCTTCCCTCCCATTCCCTGACAGGAGGGAGACTGATCCTTACAGACTTATCCATCAACCCTGTCACCTGCCTTTTGGTTGGGTTCAGCCAAATGGAAGCCCCAAAAACTAGACAATGAGGTAAGTAGAAATATTGATGCTCACACTTTCTCTCTGCAAGGCCACAATTCTGAGAGGCTGTGTTTTTCAAGAATTCCACAGACACTTCAGTGACCACATCCTTCCCCTGCAGGGCCCCATGGGTTTGGGGCTGTCTCCTCCAGGAAGCCCTGCAGGATTAGCCTTCTAGATGAGCACCATGAACCTACACATGCAGAAATGGGTGGCTCACAGATGGCATGGATTTACCCGTTTGTTAGGGCAGGAAATGGACACATTTTGGCCCAGGAGACACCAACCATCACAGATGAAACATGAATTGCGTCTTCATACTCCTCCAGAAGGTTCTGGCTGCCAAATTACTCATAATATCAAAGGTAATAACATAAGTTGAGGTTCTATAATCCCTTAGGATCTGACAGCCTCAGAAATAAAGCATTCTCTCCAAGATCCAGGCAAGCAATTTCCTATCTGAAGGCAATCTACCTACCTCCAATATTCAAAAAGTTCATTGCCCAGAGTATTTCCTTGATAACACATCACTAACAGAAAGTTTTATCAATGTGTGTCTGTTCTACTCACTAGAATGCACATTCCAAAGAAGCATGGAACTTTCCTGCCTCACTTTCATTTGTGAACAGAATTCTAGACCCAAGAGCTCAATAAATGCTTTTAAGTGAACAAATAACAGTACAAAACATGTTTCACCAACACCTCCACAAAGACTGTGGTCAGTAAGCCTGCAGTGATGGCTTAAGGTCAGGGGTGGGCACTCTCAGAAGTCTTGGAACTACTCATCTCTCCAGGTATCCAGGTGAGTAGGTGTTGAGGCAGGAAACCCCAGGTGGGGCACCTGGGATAACTCAAAATTTTTGAGTCAGAGAATCACTCTGGTCCCACCAAAAGAGACTCTTTTTGAGGATCCCCAGCTTTCCCATTTTAAATGGACAGCATAACTTGGCAGTGTCCAGGTTCAGGGAACCTAGGAGTTGGAGGACTGAGCTTAAACCAAAGGTTCTAAGAAGCCATGCGGCAGGCGCAGGACAGCTGATGGGAAGGCAGCCACTATTGCATCAAAGATGAATAATGTGGCTTCCCTGGCCATCCTACACCAAGGCACATAGGACCTAGGAACCTCTATGGGTGAGTGCTACTGGCTAGCTCTCCCCACTCAACAAATTGGCTTCAAGCCAATCAGTATTTCTTGCTTGGTGTTCTCTTTAGTTCCCATTCCACTCCACTCTAGGTACTCTACCCTGCCCCACCCCATGTGGTACCACTGCCTCAAGGTCAACACAACCACCACTCCACACCACCCCCACCACCCCTAAAGAAACCCAAAGGGCTGGAGATGCAGCTCAGTGGTAGAGTGCTTGCCTAGCAGATGCAAGGCTCTGGGCTGGCTCCCCAGTATTAAAAAATGAAAGAAAGAAAGAAATTGAAACCCAAACAGCTCAGAGGTGCATCAATCGACCTTTAATGTCCAAAAGAGGCGTGGATGCAGAGCATAGGAGATGTGGCAGGGTTTTAGCTCCTGCTCCAGAAATGAGGGAGAGATGAACACAAACCAGACACTTCCAACTGGCCACACAAAGTCTGGGAGGGCAGGGGAAAACACAGATTTGGACATTCATTTAAAAAAAAAAAAAAAAAAAAAAAAAAAAAAAACCTAAAAGCAAACCATTTTATACCCACTGAAGAGACTGATATAGGGAACTCAGTCACCACCCCAGTTCCCACCCTCCCTTGCCAACATTAAAAAGAAAGCTCGGCACACTAGAGCTTAGGGAGGGAGTAGTCTGCCCCCCACTAGCCCCAAGAATTGACTGCAAACAAAAAAGAATGAGCTGGATCCCCCAAACCCCCACAGTGTCAACCCTACACATGAGAGTTTTGAATGATTCATGAGAATCAGCAGCTTAATCAGCAATGACCACCCCACCCCTACCCCATTCCTATGTCATCAACACAAGATTTCTCCTATATCCTCCCTGGAATCTCCTCCTAACTCACAGGCCCTAGTTCACCTTCTGATATCTGGGGCTTCATGACTGCAAACTGATCTCTAAGTTCCAATGAAGCCCTCTCAGCCTTTTATTACTTTCATCCCCACCTCCCACAAGAAGCTGCAACCATCCACAAAGTCACTTTCCCCCTCCACTGAGACCCAGCTCCAGGGCAGATGGCAGTATGGCTATCTTGCCCTTGGTGATCCTCCCAAAGCCTTCTCAAGGAGCAGACAGCCATAAGGCAAGCAGCATCTGGGCTAGATGACACCTGTCTTCAACCCCACAATAGACACCCCAGAGGTTTTTAACATAAAGGCCCACTTAGAACTGTGCCTCCTACCTATATACCCTAGAGATTCCATCTGTCCTGCCCCCTCCTCCCTCCCCTCTACCCCAATCCCATACGTGCGCGCACACACACACAAGCACACACACATACACAAAGGAGAATCAAGGGAGACATTGATTTGGTTTGATTGCTAAGACCTAACTAAGGAACTACAGTCACCAGAAATTCCCTTACCAGCCAACTAATGGGCTGCTCTAAGAGAACTCCAGAGGAATGAATAAACTGAGGGCTAAGCAGGGAGCAGACAGAAAAGAACATAAAGAAAAAAAAAGAAATTCAAGCTAATCCTACCCACAACATCCTCCTAGTATGATCTCTGGCAGGAAGAATAAAATAAGGTAATCCACAAAGACACAGCCCTTACTTAGAAATCCTGACAAAGACAGCAAGACGAGTCTGCTCCCCACTCCCACACACCACAGACACATCACAGGGCCCCTTAAAGAACCCATTCCCACCCCCACCCTCTGCCCCAAGCCAGAAAAATCACAGTTCAGTGGAATAGTCTCCCTGGTACTAGATCAATCCCCCCACCCTCCTTCCTATCCCTCTCCTCTCTCACTGCCAATCCTAACACTGTCCCCCTGCAGCCTCCCTGGTCCTCTCAAAGTACCCACCACCAGGAAGAGGCAGCTGCACAGTTTTAGTTCCACCTCCAGAGACCTATTTCTTTCCTTAGCCCTCCTCATCTTTTGGGCTTTGTACTTCTGTATAGGGAGAGAAAGAGAAAAAGGAGGGGTGGGAGAGATTTCCTAGTGCAATACAACCAAAAAAAATTTTTTTAAAGTCTTGAAAAATAAACATAAAGCAGCCTTCTTCCCCAGGCAACTAAACAGAAAGAAGTTTGGTTTTGTTTACTGCGACATACACATGAAATCGAGTATACAGTCCATGCAGTAGCACAGCCGTTGGAGAGGACATCCTGATGCTGGCCCCAGTGCAAAACAGTCCCAGCAACGCTGCCTGCTTGCCATCGCTGCTGCCGCCACTGACACCTTCACCACGGCCACCTAGCCTGACTTGAAGAGGAGGATTGCAACTTGACCCAAGTAAAAATAGATGAAGTGCTTTGTCTCATGTGTGACGTAGCTGCCAAAATTTCGGCCCACAATACAATGCCAGGTAGGATTATATTTCTTGTCAAATTCCTAAAAAAAGAATAAAAGGGGGAGAAGAAAGGTGATTAAGGTAGCTGGACAATAAGATATCAGAATGGAAGTCTCTCCCTGCAACTCTAGCACCCATACATTTAGTTACTACCACCTCCCCCCCCCCACCCCCAGCCTCAGCTCCTGAACCTCAGGAGCTCAGGTTCTAAGGTTGGCCAGGACACTCCTCCTCTCATCAATAATGGAACATCACAAAGGCTCCACTATTCCTCCCTACAGAGCCTTCTAGCACTTCACACCCTGATCATCTCTCCTCCTAGTTATCCCACACCCTCAAACCACTCCAAGCCCACCCTATGATTTTCAACAAAATGATCAGAGGCCAGTGGAATGAAGGACCACTCCAGTGTAATACAGCATGGAAAATGGAGTATGGCAGCCCAACGCCTCACACATTACTAAACCAGCATTTCCAAATGCCGTAAACCAAGATATTAGAGCAAATGGGGACTGAAGGTCAAGAGTGCTAGGAAGCAGTTTTACAAAAATCAACATTAGAGGCAATCCTGTGCGCCAAGCAACCGTGCAGGCTATGTACACCAAAACAAAGACCTCAGCCATGAGATCAAGGTTATTTCCTCACTTCTATTAAGGAGCACAAAACCACCCAGCAAATACCTGAGCTAATCAGAGGCAGCTCTCTACCCTGTGGCTGTCTGCCTAGATGTATCCTGACATGGCTGTGAAAGGGCAGTAACATTCTATCATGAAATGACCAATGCTGCTAACCTTGGGGATCTTCGACACATGGGATGCTCAACATATGAGCTGTTTGGCTTTCTCATAGCCCCCATACCATGCAGGAAGCACTAAGTACAGAGAGAACCCACAGATATGAAGGACTGACTCTATAATTTTTTTAAATGGATGATCAGCATGGGGGCAACAGGTTTGGTACTTTCCAAGAAGTGCTAAGGAAAAGAGGAAATCAAACCCACCTGCAACAGGTTTGGTACTTTCCAAGAAGTGCTAAGGAAAAGAGGAAATCAAACCCACCTTCAATCCTGGACTCTGTAATGTGGGAAAGTCAGTTACTTCTTTGGGTCTCATTTTTACCATCGGCAAAACAAGAAAGCTTGATCAGGTAATCTAAGGGTTACTCTGGACACAAAGTTCTAGGATTCTGTTTTCTCTCCCTGGCAAGGCCATTACTTAGCAAGAAGCCAGCACCCACAGCTTGTTCTGCACCCCCTGAGGATCCACACACACAATCCAGAGTTTCCTCTTCTCCTCCCACACATATCAGTAGGAAAACCATAGATTCTGTAAAACTCAAGGAAACTCTACCGACCATACCCTACTACTGCTAGGAACCAGACTGCCACCACTTTCTTGGGATGTCAGAGCTAAGATTATCAAATATTAGGACTATGCCTTCACTGGACACATGTTTGGGCTGGAAATCGGAGGACTCAGCCACTTCTTAATTTAGGTGCCTCCTCACAGATTAACAATATCCTTCAACCATTCGTTTAAGAAAATTTCAGGGACCAAACCTATTATCCCAATACTTATCATCCATTTAAAAAAATTATACAGTCATCCCTCCATATTTGTGGGTTCTGCACCCATGGATTCAACCAACCACAGACGGAAAATATTCAGGAAAAAACATTACATCTATACTGAACATGTACAGATTTTTGTTACTGTCATTATCTCCTAAAGAATATAGTAAAAATGACTAATTACAGAGCATTTACTTGTATTAGCTATTAAGGCAACCTAGAGATAATTTAAGATATGTGTACATTATACACAATACTATGCCATTTTATATAAAGTATGGATTTTGATATCTGACATGAGTCCTGGATCCAATTCCCTACCAAAACTAAGGGATGACTGCATATCAAGCCCATTCTTTTCTTAAGAAGAGGATGGGGTCGAGCATGGTGGCACACGCCTGTAATCCCAGCACTTGGGAGGCTGAGGCAGGAGGATCGCCAGTTCAAAGCCAGCCTCAGCAATGGCTAAGGCACTGAGCAACTCAATGAGACCCTGTATCTAATAAAATACAAAAAAGGTCTGGGGATGTGGCCCAGTGGTCGAGTGCAATCCCCAGTACCAAAAAAAAAAAAAAAGAATAAGAGGATGGGGCTGGGGTTGTAGCAGTGGTAAAGCACTTGCTTTGCATGTGTGAAGGCCTGGGTTTAATCCTCAGTACCATATATATATATATATATATATATGGTATTGTGTCCATCTACAACTAAAAATGTTAAAGAAAAAAGAGGATAATGCAGTACCTGAGTCATTTTTTTTTTTTTTTTTTTTTTTAAGAGAAAGAAAATTCCCTACATTGTGAGATTATAATACCCACTTTTTTGTTGTTTTTGTACCAGGGACCGAACCCATGGATGTTTAACCACTGAGCCACACCCCCAGCCCTTTCTATTTTTCATTTTCAGACAGGGTCTCTGCTAAGTTGCTTTAGGACCCTCACTAAGATGCTGAGGCTGGGCCTCAAAGTTGCAGTCCTCCTGCCTCAGCCTCCTGAGTCACTGGGATTACAGGTGTGTGCCACCATATCTGGTGATAAAGAGCTCTGAACATTTGTATGTGAACATTCATTCAAATATCCTTGATCTTAATTTTAAATAATTCTAAATTGAGCCAGTAATGCTTAATTCTGAAGCTTCTCTGTAAAGTTTTATTCTTCCCCAATGTCTTAGTCACCTAATTATCTGTAAATGTAAATACACATGCCCAGTGGGGTCTGTTAAGAACTCCTAGAATGAGCTGGGTATGGTGACTCCTACCAATGATCCCAGCTACTTGGGAAGTTGAGGCAGGAGGATCACAAGTTCAAGGCCAGCTTGGATATGTAGCAAGAGCTGATCTAAAAAATAAAACAAGAAGCCAAGCGCGGTGGCACACGTCTGTAATCCCAGCGCTTGGGAGGCTGAGGCAGGAGGATCTAGAGTTCAAAGCCAGCCTCAGGGGCTGGGGTTTTGGCTCAGCGGTAGAGCGCTTGCCTAGAACGCACTCGACCCGGGTTCGATCCTCAGTACCATGTACAAATAAACGAATTATGTACAACTAAAGCAAATAAATAAATATTAAAAAAAAAAAAAAAAAAAAAAAAAAAAAAGCCAGCCTCAGCAATGGCTGAGCACTTAGCAACTCAGTGAGACCCTGTCTCTAATGAAATACAAAAAAGGGCTGGGGATGTAGCCCAGTGGTAGAGTGCCCCTGAGGTCAATCCCCAGTACCAAAAAAAAAAAAAATAATAATAATAATAAAATAAAACAAGAGCAAGGCACAGTGGCACATGCCTATAATCCCAGAGACTAAAGACGCCAAGGCAAAAGTGAGGCCCTAAGAATTATATAAACTTAAAAAAAGAAAACAAAAAGGAAGGGGAGTGCTGAAGATGGGGATCAGCAGTAAGTACACCTAGGTTCAATCTCCAGTACCAAAAATAAAATAATGAGGGTTAGGGTGTAGCTCAGGGGCAGAGCACTTGCTTAGCATGTGCAAGGCACAGGGTTCAATCCACAGTACTGCAAAAATAAACAAACAAAACTCCTAAGGTGAATGCTTTGGCAATTCAATTCCCTCCGCAATATGTCTGCTTTACAAGTTCCTAGGGTTTTGTTTGCTTTGAATATCCTTATTTTCTTATGTCCTCAACTCTAGCCCTCTGTAGAGCCCAGCTAGTTGCTAATTCACACCCTTGCTTCTGCTGGCATACCTTCTTTTTTAAAAAAATATTTATTTATTTGTTTGTTTTAGTTGTACACAATGCCTTTGTTTTTAAGTGGTGCTGAGGACTGAACCCAGGCTGCGCATGTGCTAGGCGAGCGCTCTACCACTGAGCCATGCTCTACCGCTGAGCCACAACCCCAGCCCCCTGGGATACCTTCTTGATATAGGCAGCAATGTCCTTCTCTATGTTGTACTTCTCCATGGCCTGTGTGGCACAGTCAACGGCATCTTGTTGCATGTCCTCAGACATGTCTGCGTTCTTGATCACTGCCTTCCGGTCAGACATCGTGACACTGCAGAAGGAACAAAGGTGAGGTTGTTAACTCCATACTGTGAACAATGAACATGAGATTCTGGGTATAGGACCTCAGTGAGAAAGAAGTACAGAAGTGGGAATACAGAAAACATGGACACAAGACATTAGGACAGGGAGGTCCTAAACTCTAAGCAGAAACACAGTCCCCACCCTTTGGAAATAAAAGGCAAGGGGGAAAAAAAACCACATCAGCCATCAATTTTTATCTTATGTAAAATGATGTTTTTCTAACTCTAACAGCCATCTATTTCTGATATTCTATACAGCACTGACAGCCAAACTGATATCACCTAGCTGTGTCTTTGGGCAAGCTCCTTTGTGTTTTTGTCATTTTTTGTAAAATGGGAACTACAGGGTTATCCTGAGGATAAGCCAGATGGCATAACACTGGAACAGAATAAGATCTTGATTTAATGACCATTATTACATCATTAATATCAGAGCAGAAAGAAGATGGACTAGGGCTGGGGATGTGGCTCAGTGGTACAGCCTTTGCCTAGCATGTGAGGACCTGAGTTCAATCCCCAGCACTGCCAAGGGGGAAAAAAAATAGTATGGAAAAAGATGGACTAGAAATCAACATTCCTGACTTGGAACCCTTGTAATCTTGGACAAGCCTTTCTGTTTCAATTACTTCTATTTCAACAATGAAGTTAGCTCTTTATTGGGAACTGTTATAAGAATTAACTAAGGTTTTATAAGAGCATCTGAAAACAGGAGTCTATACAGGAGGCTATCTATTCAGCCACTACCTGCTTTTGTACAATAAAGTGTTACAGGAACATGCTTACAATGACAGAGTTGAGTAGTTGTGACTGTATGGTCTGTAAGATCTAAAATTTAGGGCTGGTGTTGTGGCTCAGTGGTAGAGTGCTTGCCTAGCACGTGCATGGCCCGGGTTCGATCCTCAGCACCATGTAAAAAGCATTGCGTACAACTAAAAGCAAATAAATAAATATTAAAAAAAAAAAAAAAAAAAGATCTAAAATTTACTATCTGACCCTTCACAAAAAAAGTGTACCAACCCCTGTTCTATACAAATAGAATACATTCTGGGCCACCAATGCTCAGTGGGGCAGAGACAACAATAACCTCTTAAGTACCTAGGGCTGACATGCCCCTAAGAAGTAGACAAGCTGGGTAGCAGTCTCAGACTTGGCCAGTAACATATACCACCACATTCTTTCCTTCCCTCTGCTTCTCCCCTACAATGTTCAATTTTTTTTTATTTTTTTATTTTTTTTTATGGTACCGGGGATTGAACTCAGGAGTACTCGACCACTGGGCCACATCCCCAGCCCTTTTTTGTATTTTATTAGAGACAGGGTCTCACTGAGTTGCTAAGTGCTTCGCCATTGCTGAGGCTGGCTTTGAACTCGCGATCCTCCTGCCTCAGCCTCCCAAGTGCTAGGATTACAGGCGTGCGCCACCACGCCCAGCCAATGTTCAATTTTTAAAGCTAAATTTTTTTTTAGTTTGTTGTTTTTCTTTTAAAGCTCAATTTTTGAAAGCCTTTGAATTTAGACCCAGTTCCAAAATGATTTGTCATTTCCCTAGATTTTTGCTTGCTTATAAAATTTATTCACTTATGCAAAAAGTACTACCTATTAGGTAAAATAAAAGGTATAGCATTAAGGGGAGAACATCTTCTCTTCCTTACAGGAATACTGAGACCTTTCCCCTATTTAAAACATAGAATTGGGAAAAACCTGGAGATAGAGGGTTGAAAAAAAAAAAAAATAAGAAAGGTGAAGACCTGTTGTTATTTTAACAGACATGTTTCATATCCCTGCTAACTGGGCCATAACATTCATCATATAGCAACCAGAGTTCAGAGGCAGACCCTTCACAGAATGAGAGGAATTCCAAGAGGGCTGGCCAGGACATACATGGCAGTCTATAGCATGCCAGGTACTTTGCAGAAACAAGGGGGATGACCTGCAAAATTATGCCCTCTGTCCTTGACCACAGTCCCATCACACAAAGCAGAAACAATTTCCCTCATTCCCCACCCCCCCGAAAGTGCCAGTCTCTGGCCCAGTCCAATGGACAAAAATGCTGTCAATCTGGGCCTGTATGATACAAGGCTACAAAAGCAGCCCCTGCCTGCCTGCTGAAGAAGAGATCCCTGCATTATCATTCCAGGCCACTATGATCTGAGTCCACACTAGTCCATAGGCTGGATGGACTGAAAGGGAAAACAGAATTGTCAACTATTATTCAGCCTACATCAGATGCACAGAATGCATTCATGCCAGCTGCCAGCCAGGAAGCCCTTGAGTCCCTGACCTCATCCAAGGCACACTTGTCTGGCACTGTCAAACTAAGCAGGGCTGGTTCCACCTCAGCAGACATTGGCAGAGCAAAGAGTTAGTAGATCACCCCTTCTACCTCCACACTCCAGAGAGAAAAATCAGAGCCTTAAGAAGTCTATAAGCACCACAGACTGAGGAAAAGGTCAGGAAAACCCTGTTCAAGACCTGACTAGCTAAGTGACCTTGGGCAAACAAACCTTTTCAATTCAAAAGCTAATGACTAAAATGAGATAAATGGGGTAAACTCAATGGGTTTTAAGCAAAAGTATGAAAGCAGCACTGGGAAAAGGTTCTGATATCAGAAGGCTTTTCTTAGAAGAAATATAGTGTCACCTGGTGGCCTATTCCAGGTTACCACTCAGAAGGGGGCACTGTTTACAAATCCAGAGGTGGGGGTTGGGCCTGCAAAGAGACGTGGAAGATCAAGTATGAAATTGGCACCATTTTGCCAGCAAGCTCACCAGCTCCACTGCCTCATCCCCAAAGTCCAAAGGAACAACTCTGTCAGTAATTAAAAGCCACTTTACTCCCCAGGAGAGAGCCTGCGGTTACATAATGTTAATCTTGTGACTACAATGCCACGTTTCTTCACCCCTGGCCCCTCAGGCAACGGAGAGGTAAGGCCCAGCCCCAACCATCCCTGTCCAAGATGCCAGTGAGAAAAGGATAGGGAGATGCCCAGTCTACCCTCTCCTGAGGGAAAAAAAGGAAAGAGACGTGGGCCTCCAGGTAGAGGGATGGCCAGAGGCCCCAAAGCAGCACCCTCAGTCACGACCCAAGAGCTCCTTTGCAAAGAGAAAGGGGCACTCCTGGACAGCTCCCATCCTCTAGTCCCAGTTTTGCGACCAAAAACAAACAAAAAAGGCTAAGTCCGAATGACATGGACCGCCTTCCCCTTCCCCACTCGCCAACACACATAAAACGCTATTTCCTCCCTTCAGATCTCCAAGGGGGCTGTACCCTCCACCATCCGGTCTCCCAGAGAGCGGGGGGGGGGGGGGGCCCGAGGGGCAGCACCTGGGAATGAGAAGGCACCGGTCCTTCCCACCTCCGGCCCTCGCGGCCGAGCCACGTCCGCAGGCCTCGGCCGGTCAGCCGCCCTCCCCCGCCCGGCCTGGAGCAGCGCCGGAGTGACTGGGCGTCCTCGCTGCAGGAAGGACGCCCCAGAGGGTGGCGGCAGCAGGAGCCGCGTCACGCCGAAGCCCTCTCCACCCCCTCTCCCTGGCCCCAGACACCAGAGGCCTCAGCGCAGCGCAGGGAGACTCCCGGGGGTGCGGGAGAAGCAGCGCCGCAGCAGTGGCGCCACGAGGGTCGCCAGGGCACTGGGTGGCGAGGCCGACGCTGCGCAGACCGGGAAGGGCGCCGGGGGTGAGCGGAGCTGCCGAGCCGTAAGCCGAAGGCGGCGCGGCCACCGCGCTCTAGGCCTTGGGGCCAGGCTTGGGGCGAGGAGGCCGTAGGGCCTTGGCGACCAAGGCTGGCGCGCTAAAAGACGCACGCGACGGTTGCGGGCGCGGCTCCCGGGGTCCCACCCACCCCTCACCTTCACCGAGGCGAGTCCGCACGGGCCCCGGGGGAGCAGCGATGGGCTGAGGCAGAGCGCGGGCAGGGGCGGTGTCCCCTGGGCTCCTCCAGCAGCAGCCGCGGCCGCCGCGGTGTCCGGCTCCCGCAGCCCGGGGCCGAGCGCTCGCGCCGCCGAACGCCCTTAGAGCTTCCCGGCCGCCCGCGCTCCGCCTCGCGCCGCCGGCCCGCCCGCGTGCTCCGTGGTGGCGCCTGGCCGCTCCGCTCCGCTCTGCCGCTGAGCGAGGCCGAGGCGCGGCCCCCCGCTGAAATAGCGCCCCGCCCCCGCCCCCCCGCCGCGCGCGCTGCTGTCCGCGCTCCCTATTGGTTGCGCCCGCCCGGCCCCGCACTGCGGGCTTCTCCCCGCGCCGCTCTCGCCCCACATCTTGTTTCCTCCCACAATGCCTCGGGCGGAGGGAGGGGGAACTGGGGAGGATGGGGGCAGGGAACTGTGGCCTTAGGAAGAGGGAAAAAAAAGAATGCAGACCCCTCTGCTGGGGCTGGAGAGGCCAGGCCCAAGAAAGGAGGAAAGGGAGGGGCGTGGAGACCCCAATCCCAAGGGGGAAAAAAAGGAAGAGGGGGATGCAGATTTCAGACCCAGAGAGCAGATGGGAAGGAGCACAGATCTCAACCTTAGGAGAGACAGGGGAGGAGAAGAAGTCACCAGCCTCAAGGAAAAAGACAGGACACCCCCCGCCCCCTAAACCCTCCAAACCTGTGGGAAAGAGGAACAGCCAGCCTTATGAAAAGTAAAGGCATAAACAGCCGGGGGCTTCCCTCTCCTCACATTCTGAAAAGGTCCTTTCCCCCTCCAGCTCAGTCTTTGTTCTTGAGTCTGAAGTCCTTCAGACCTAACTCCCCAGCTGGGGCCCCAGCCGGTATTTATCTTTGAAAGCAATGGAGGCAGACCCTAAGCAAAATTGTGAATGGGCAGCTTTGTCTTTGGTACACAGGCCTCTGCTGTCCTTGCAGGTTTATGGCCTTGGTTTCTTTGGGGATAGAGGTAAGAGTAAACCACATCCTGTCAGCTTGTCCCCGTGGGTCCATTTAGATAGGACTGGAGGGGAATTGAACATAGCCCCCTAGAGGTGTAAACCAAAGCCTATCAGTTGGGGAGTCTTAAAAATCAGCCCATCCATATCCCTCACTTTCTAGAAAAGGTTCAGAAAGGGTAGAGCCTTTGCCATATCCGTACTAGTTAGGCTAAGCTTGGCTAGTAGATGGAAAAGTGGTGCAGGAGCCCCTCTGGAGGCTGGCAGACTCTTGTGTGTGTTTGTGCTGTTCATGAATATTGGGAGTGTTTCTGTCTTCCGCTGTACCCCACTCACCCCCAGAAAAGACAGAAAATGTCTGCTTTTTCCTTCCCAGACCATTTCATACAGGAAACCTAAAGGGATGATAAAGAGTCTTTATTGGAAACCAGGCATTTTGGCCAGATAGTGGAGATTGGGAAGCTCCCAAGGATAGCTCTCATGCCCATCTTTTTCTTTTTCCTGCTCCAAGCCACTGTCAGGAATTCAGACTTGCTCTGACCCTGGCCTGCCCTGGTTGGGAGCATTGTAAATTATGGGTTCATTATGGGACGGGGGGAAACCTGGAAAACCATCCCCTCCTGCCTCTGCTTTCTATAGCTCTGTCTTGTCTCATTTTCAATCAGGGATTCCAGGAAAGTAGGGAAAGCCAGTGGTCTCCCCTCACAGGAAGGGTATTCTGATGTCAGCTTCTGTGTTAATGAATGGGGGGTGGGGCATATGAGGGAAGGGAGGAGAGGAGGAAGGATGATTTATATACTTGGGGCTTTTACAGAACAAATCTTAAGGGCTACTTGGAGAAAAAGCCAGAACTCTCTTTCCCCAACAGTCATTAGCCTCCAACCCTTTCCAAGTCTTGAAGGTCAAAACTGCTGTGTATGGTTGGGCAGACTGTTCACTACACAAGGGCATCCAACCAAGGAAGCAAGTGAGGACTGAGATAAGAGCCTACATTCTTCTTGCTAAACTGTATGGTCTAGTACAGGCCATTGTCCATCCATAAGATAACTTTTTTCAAGTGTTCATAAATGTGATTATGAGCCAGCAAACCGTCCTTCAGAGGCCAGGCTGCCAGGGCATAAATCCTCCTCTTCCCTGCTCCCCTTCTCTGGAGTAGAGTAGGGAAAGAGCTCAGTTATGCCCAGTAGGACATGTAGTGGGGTAGAAGTCAGGGAACAAAGAAATTCAGCTAACAGGAGTCAAAGCCAAGACTTGACTTTTAGAAACATGACTCTCAGTGTGTGCATGTGAAGTGTGTATATAGAGAAGTAAACTCTACATAGAATATCAGGGAGACTTATTAATAATAGTGTGATTTATAGGGGCTGGGGTTGTGGCTCAGCGGTAGAGCGCTCGCCTAGCACATGCACAGCCCGGGTTGGATCCTCAGCACCATGTAAAAATAAATGCATTGTATACAACTATAGCAAATAAATAAATAATTTTTTAAAATAGTGTGATTTATAGATAATAATAATTAACCTTTAAGGAGGCCTCACTTTGTGCCAGGCTCTATTCTAAGTGTTTCAAAATCAATGTACTCTATTGAACCCCAGAAACTATCATTTGAAGTGAAGTTAACATCAGTTAGGACCCAGTGGAGGATTCACACCCAGGATGTCTTGTTTCCAGTGCTTATAACCTTAGTCATTACACTATACTGCCTCTAACAAATAGAAAAGTGAAAACCAGGGATTTGGCTCTTTATCTAAATCATTCCTGTATTTATTAAACTTATCTGATTCCAAAACCATATTTTACCAAACATTTATTAACATCTCCAGGTACTACTACCCACAGGATACAATTTGGGAAACTTGTACCATAGAAATTATTACTATTTAAGTAAAATGCTTACTGTCTAAGATTAATTACTATGCAACATAGTAATTATTATAAGCAATATGTCAGCTTGCCATGGACATTTCTGTTTGACACGGCTCTGTGATTGCCCAGTTTTTTTGTTGTCCAGATAGCAGTCACATCTTTGGTTTTAAAATTCGGAGAGGCCAGCCAGGCGTGGTGGCACACACCTGTAATCCCAGCACTTGGGAGGCTGAGACAGGAGGATCGAAAGTTCAAAGCCAGCCTGGTCAATGGTGAGGCACTTAGCAACTCAGTGAGACCCTGTCTCTAATAAAATACAAAAAAAGGCTGGGGCTGGGGATGTGGCCCAGTGGTTGAGTGCCCCTGAGTTCAATTCCTGGTGCAAAAAAAAAAAAAAAAAAAAAAAAAAAAAAAAATTTTTTTTTTCAGAGAGGCCTGTTTGGGTCTCATTTGTGCCCCCTACCCTCTGTCTACTTCAATTTCAGGGTTCCCCATGCACTGCACTTTGGTCATTGTTCAGAAGTTTCATCCACATTTCTGGTTTTTATCATGATCTGGACCCTAGGGATGCTCTTGTGCCAAGACCTCTCCACTGCAGGTACTACCAGGCTCTGCAGACTCTTCCATTACACACACATGCCTGGTGCTTAACTCCATTGTTGGTGGGGCCAGGCTACCCTGATTCTAAACATTTCCCACCACTCACCAGTTGTGTGGATCTGGCCACGCTAATTCAACATCTCAAAGTTTCATTTTCCTCATCTGTAAATTGAGAAGAATAATGTCTGCTTCACAGAGTTAAGAGAAAATGCATGAAAACTCTTGGCACAGTGCCCAGTCCATATAAGTGATTAACAAGTGTTGGCCGTCATCAACATCACTCTCCCTTTCCTGTATTTCTTATCTGAGTTCATGGTGCCATGATCCATCCGTGCACAAGCCAGAAACCTGAGAGCCTCCCTGGATTTTTGTGTCTCTCTCTTACCCACCAAGTTTCCACCAGCATCCACCTCCTGGCTATTTTTCCCGTCCTTGCCTCTCAGTCTCATTATGAACACCCTGCATCAGGCACCTATCACATCTTCCGGTTTGTTCCCTGCTCCATGCTTGTCTCCTCCACCCCAAGTCTACACTGTGGCAATCTATTGAAAATATGGGCCGGGCGCGGTGGTGCACGCCTGTAATCCCAGCACTTTGGGAGGCTGAGGCAGGAGGATCACGAGTTCAAAGCCAGCCTCAGCAATGGCGAGGCACTTAGCAACTCAGTGAGACCCTGTCTCTAATAAAATACAAAAAAGGGCTGGGGATGTGGCCCAGTGGTCGAGTGCCCCTGAGTTCAATCCCTGGTACCAAAAAAAAAAAGAAAAGAAGGAAAGAAAATATGGACCTCCTTGGGAAGTTTCCTCTTTTCTGATCATAATAAAGTCTATGCTCTTTCCCATAACTTACTCCCTCCGCCCCCAAATGCACCTGCCTCGATGCCTAATCTCCCCACACTTCCATCTCACCCTTCCTGCTCTAGTAACACCACAGCCACCCGCCTGTGTTTCCCACACCCAGATTCCACACCTTTGTTCAAGTGGTTCTCTCCCCTGTGAGGCTTGTGGCTTTCTTTCCTGGCCTACTTCTTTGTTTGGGTGTCATCTGTGAAAACTTCCTGAATCCCAGGAGAACGCACATTTCTCTTCTGTACTCTGTAACTTCCAGGGCTTATCGCTGCCCACTTTCTATTAAACTTGTCAGTCTTATGTCTGTCTCCAGCTCTTTGCAAGCAGGGATCACATGTTATTTATGAGTGTGGGCTGAACAGTTTCCTGAAACTTGGGAAGTTCTAAGTAGGGGTTAAACTGGTCATGCTCGTCAATAGCTGAAAAACACAACTATTCCTTCTCTTACTCCACTCAAAGAATAGTGTCCGGGCTCTTTCTGTCTCTATCTCCAGAAACAGCAAGCCATGCTATTTACACTGGGCTCTCCCTGCCCAGAACAAATTGCCAGCTAAGATAAATCATTATCATCCCTGGGGAAAGTCCAGCCCTGATTTCTGAACTGACCTCCTCCTCACACTCTCTACTGGGTATTTGACTGAAATCCTTCTAGGTAAATACAATCCAATTCCAGCTGACTGGGTCATGCAGAGGAAAGAGACCATGGCAGTGACAGAAGTCATTTTGCTAACCCTTTAATGGTTGACCTGTTTCAAGGGCTCTACGAAATTGAAGAGGGGTGGGAAATGCTTATACTAACACTCCCATTTCAGTGCAAATGCTGGTGCCAGTCCCCACACCTAGGAAGTAAGCAAGAAGACTAGAGAGGCTGGAAATTGCCCCAATTCTTTGCTGACTTCTTGCAAGGCCTTGCAAGTTTCCATCAGCAACTATTTTCCAAATCCAAAATATTGTCTGTTCTCCTCACCAAACTCTGAAACCTGGAGGAGACAGTAAATTCAACCATGTGGCTGCCAACGAGGAAAATAAGCATTGGAACTGGGATTCAGAGAAAACCCAAGCCCAGTTTGCTGCTAGTCATTTCACCTCCCAGAATCTGAAGTCCTTTGTCTAGAAAATATGGGCCTGAATGATCTATGACAACCCTGGCAGCCCCAAAGTCTTAAACACTCATCACAATACTTTTCTTAGGGGTCAGAGAAAGATCTCAGGCTGGGAACTTCTGCCTCTAGCCTAATTTAAATGCCCTCTTTTTCTGATCCTTTTCTCTCATCCTCTCAGTCAGAATCCACAACAAATGAATTTCCTGAGAGTCGGGATATCATTTTGTTCATCTTTGTATTGGCCCAAGAGACAACGTACCTTGATCCAGTTGAAAGTCAATGAATCGGGCTGGGGTTGTGGCTCAGAGGCAGAGCGCTTGACTAGCACGTGCGCGGCCTGGGTTCGATCCGCGGCCTGGGTTCAATCCCCAGCACCGTGTAAAAATAAACGCATTGTGTACAACTAAAACAAATAAATGAATATCTTAAAAAAAAAAAGTCAATGAATCGTTTAGAGCTTCAATTAAAACATTAAACACATAACAGGTGTTCAGGTCATGACTACTCATAATTTCAGAGTCCTCCTCCATCCTTGTCCAGATACCCCTGACGAAGTCTGTTCCTGCCATCAGAGAATCAAGATGGTGATATGGAATTTGTTAGTCCTTGAATATCTGAAGTACCAAGTTAGGGTTCTTAAATTCAAGAAACACCTGAAGAAAAAGGAAAACAAAAGTAAAATATTAAAACAGAACCAGAATAGTTTTCCCAAGCTGTGATCCCTTGAGGAATCAGTCCCAACTCAAAATTCCAGTGAAGGGCATGTGGTTGAACAAATTAGATCACATATCCACCTTTGAGCCATCAAAGGGGAAGGAAGCCTGACAGACCTTATGATATTGAGAGAGGAAAGATGGCAGAGGAAAATCCACATGTGCTTAGAAGTAAGAGATGGAAGCCTACATGGGGATGCCTGCCTGAAATCCCAGCAACTAGGGAGGCGGAGGCAGGGAAGCAGGAAGATCTCAAGTTCTAGGCCAGACTCAGCAATTTATTGAGGCCCTAAGCAACTTAACAAGACCCTGTCTCTAATTTTTAAAAAAGAAGAAAAAGGAAGAGGAGGAGGAGGAGCAGCAAGAGAAGGAGAAATGCAGGCAGAAACCACAGATATCTACTCTTTAAAAACCTCAAAACAGGAGGCAATGTCATGTATGTGGGAGATCCTTGGCCCCACTATCACAAAAATATACACTAAGTTCTCCTCTCCTACCCTCATTCTCTTAGAATAAAGTGGTAATGGTGGGAGGAGGAGTATTTAAAAAAAAAAAAAATGAGCTCCATTCAACTTTGCCTTCCTTTTTGAGTTTTTGTTTTGTTTTGTTTTGTTTTTAATTTTATTTATTTTATTGTTTGTGCTAGGAATTGAGCCAGGCTTGCCTTACCACTGAGTTACATCCCCAGGCCCTTTTTAATTATTTTATTTTTTGCTTTGAGAAGGGGCCTCGCTAAGTTGCTCAGGCTGGCTTTGAACTTACCATCCTCCTGCCTCAGCCTCCCAAGTTGCTGGGATTACAGGAGTGCACCACTGTGTACTGAGCTGTTTTTTGGAGAATTATTTTGAAAGAAGAAGAGGAGAAAAAGAAAAAAGCTTTGCCTTGTTGGACATTTTGTGGTTTATTCAAGTCAAGAAAAAAAAAACATTTTTGGGCATCTCACTAGGAAATGGAGGCCCACCTTATGATTTGATGCAATAAGGTAGTTCTATTTTTTTTATTTACAACAGCTTTATTGAGATATAATTAACACATCATAAAATTCACCTTTTTAAAGTATACAGTTCAGTGGTTTCTAGTATATTCATAAAGTTCTGCAATCATCACCAAAATTTTAAAACATTTCATCTCCCCCAAAAAGAAACCCCATACCGATGTGTAGGCAGTCTCCCATTTCCTAACAATCCCCACTAATCTCCTTTCTGTCTCTATGAATTTGCCTATTCTGGACATTTCATACAAATGGAATCATGTGACATGTGGTCTTTGATTACTGACTCATTCCACTAGCATGTTTTCAAGGCTTATACCTGTTATAGTATGAATCAATACTTCATTTTTAATGTCCAATTCATATTCCATTGTATGGGTACGACACATTTTGTGTTTTCATCAGTCGGTGGACATTTGTATCGTTTCCCCTTTTGAGCTATTTTACAGATCTTTTGTGTGTGGATGCACATTTTTCTTGAGTGTATGCCTAAGGTGTGAAATTGCTGGGCTTTATGGTAACTCTACACTAAAGCTTTTGAGAAGTGGCCACCATTTTTCAAAGCATCAGTGCCATTTTACATTCCTACAAGTAGTGTGTGAGGGTTTCAATTTCTTCCTAACCTTGTCATGCTTACTATTATGACTTTTTGCGTATAGACATTCTAGTGGCTGTGAAGTGGTATGTCGTGTTGTTTTTATTTGCATTTCTTTGATAGCTGTGATTGTGAGCATCTTTCTCATGAGCTTATTTTCCCTTTGTAGATTCTCTTTAGAGAAATGTATTATCAAATTCTTTGCCCAGCCGGGCGAAGTGGCACACGCCTGTAATCCCAGCACTTGGGAGGCTGAGGCAGGAGGATCGCAAGTTCAAAGCCAGCCTCAGCAATGGCGAGGCACTTAGCAACTCGGTGAGACCCTGTCTCTAAATAAAATACAAAAAAGGGCTGGGGAATGTGGCTCAGTGGTTGAGTGCCCCTGAGTTCAATTCCTGGTACAAAAAAAAAAAAAAAAAAATTATTTGCCCAGCCAGGCATGATAAGGCACACCTATAATCCCAGCAGCTTTAGAAGCTGAGGCAGGAGGATGGAAAGTTTGAGACCAGCCTCTGCAACTTATCAAGACTCTGTCTCAAAATAAATTAAAAAGAACTAGAGATGTTGCTCTGTGGTAGAGCACCCCTGGGTTCAATCCCCAGTATCACAAAAAAACAAAAAAAATCCTTTGCCCATATTCAGGATGCTAGACCCTCATCACAGACATGGTTTGCAAATATTTTCTCCCATTCTGTGGATTGTATTTTCATTTTCTTAGTGGTGTTCTCTGAAGCACAAAAGTTTTTAATTTTGGTGAAATTCAATTTGTCTATTTTTTCTTTTGTAACTTGTGCTTTTGGTGTGTTAGCTTTTGGGGGGTCAGAGAATTGAACCCCGAGGTGCTTAACCACTGAGCTACATACCCAGCCCTTTTTATTTTTTATGTTAAGTTGCTTAGAGCCTCACTAAATTGCTGAGGCTGGCCTCAGACTTGCAATCCTCCCACCTCAGCCTCCTGAGCCTCTGGGATTACAGGTGTTTGCCACCACATCCAGCTGTGTTAATCAGCTTTTTATTACTCAGTGGTTGAGTGCCCCTGAGTTCAATCCCTGGGACCACACAAAAAAGTTTAAGGCCAGCCTCAGCAACTTAGCATGACTCTGTCTCAAAATAAAAAATAAAAAGGACTGGAGATGTTACTAGGTGGTAGAGCACCCCTGGGTTTAATCCCATGTCCCCCCACCATGCACACATACAAATCTAGCTGGGGTTTGAATAGGGATTGTTTTGAATCTGCAGATCAATTCAGGGAGTATTGCCACCTTAATAATATTAAAATTTCCAATCCATGAACATATCTTTCCATTTATTTAGGTGTTCTTTAATTTCTTTCAATAATGTGTTATAATTTTTGGTTTATGTTTTTGGTAAATAAATTCCTCAGTAATTAATTCTTTTTGGTGCTATTGTAAATTGAATTTTTTAAAAATTCCTGCTCAGGCTGCATAAAAATGAAGTTGAGGGCTGGAGTTGTGGCTCAGTGGTAGAGCGCTTGCCTAGCATGTGTGAGTTACTAGGTTAGATTCTCAGCACCACATAAAAATAAATAAAGGTCAACAACAACAAAAAGAAGAAGTTGAGTTTTGCATATTGTATTATCATTTGTATCCTTGCTAAAATCATTCATTAGTTCCTAATACTGTGCGTGTATTTCTTAGAATTTTTTATATACAAGACCATTAATGAATGAAGATAGTTTTATTTCTTCCTTTCCAACCTGGGTGTCTTTCATTTCTTTTTCCTATATAAATGTACTAGCTAGAGCTTTAGGTATAGTGTTGAATAGCATTAGTGAGAACAGTCATCCTTGTCTTGTTCCTGATCTTAAGGGGAAAGTTTTTCGTTTTTCGTCATTAATTGCAATGGTAAATGAGGGGGATTTGCAGATGCTATTATTAAGTTGAGGAAGTTCACCTCTATTCTTACTTTGTTGAGTGTTTTTATCATGAAAGGGTGTTGGGTTTTGTTCTGCATCTATTATGATCATGTAGATGTTGTCCTTTATTCTATTAATACAGTATATGATTTTTGTGTGTGCTGCTGTGTTTGTTTTCTCGGATTTTGTTGAGAATTTTTCCATCTATACTCATGAGCAATATTGATGTATAATTTTCTTGTAATCTATCTGGGTAATACTGGACTCATGAAATGAATTGGAAAGTATTCCTTTCTATTCGTGTGTGTGTGTGTGTGTGTGTGTGTGTGAAGGATTAGTTCCAATTCTTTAAACATTTAGTAAAATTCAGTTGTGAAGGCAGAAATTATCAATACAATGTCTTTATCTTTATCTACTATAAATATATTCAGATTTCTTTTTCAGTGCTGGGGATTAAACCCATGGCCTTGCACATGCTAGACAAGGGGTCTCCCACTAAGCCATAGTCAAAATTAGTAACTTGAGCCTTCTTTCTTTGTTCTTGGTCAGGCCAGCTAAAGATCTGTCATGTTAATTCACCTCTTCAAAGAACTGACTTTTGTTTTCATTGATTTTTTTCCTATGCTTTTCTATTAATAAAGTGACCCTTGAGTGTTCAGATGATACAATCTGCTTGGGTCAAGAGACTCTCTGACTGGGACTATTTCTTTGGGCAGCTAGATTCCAGCTCACACCTTGTCTATTTTCCTCTAAACCAGGATTCTGTTTCCATATCTCCCCATCCCTTCTACCCCTGGAGTAATACAACAAAACAGAGACCTCACTATTATTTTGTGGTTACAAAGGACAGATTTTCCATCAAATCTACAATCATGTCTTGAACATCTGTAACAAGTCCTGTGGAAGGTAGCAAGGGAAGCAAGGAAGCCAGAAACAGCCTTGGACCTCTGCAAGCTTGTAGTGTAGTTAGAAAGACACATCTGCACACAACCAACTGCAGGTCAGACTACAACAAGGGTTTTAACTAACAATGAGAAAAACGCTCTAGGATCATGGGGTGGGGGACAATCAATTTGCCTGGAAGTGTCAGGGAACAGAAGAGCTAAGTCTTTTTTTTTTTTTTTTTTTTTTTGTGGTGCTGGGGATTTGAACCCAGGGCCTTGTGTATAAAAGGCTAGCACTCTACCAACTGAGCTATATCCCCAGCCCAAGAGCTAAGTCTTGAAGAGTGAATAGTATTTTGAGAAAACAAGGATAAAAGAGGGTAGAGAGAGTCAGGCATGGTGGCACACACCTGTAATCCCAGTGGCTCAGGAGGCAGGACAATCATAAGTTCAAAGCCAGCCTCAGCAACTTAGTGAGGCCCTAAGCAACTCAGCGAGACCCAGTCTCTAAATAAAATATAAAATAGGGTTGAGGATGTGGCTCAGTGGTTAAGCGCCCTGGGTTCAATCCCAGGTACCAAAAAAAAAAAAAAAAAAAAAAAAAAAAAAAAAAAAAGAGCATAGGGAGAAACACATGGGCCCAAGCAGGGACCGGTAGGAAGCCAGCTGTGGCCGAAACAGTATTCTGTGAAAAGGAGCAGGTATGATAGAAAAGCTAGAGCCAGACTTTAGAGGGACCCACTACTAAAAATCCACTGAAGAGCTCTGAGTAGGAAAACAACATGATGGGCATTTGCTAGGTGCTATGGTTGGGATCTTGAATGTCTCCCAAAGCCCAGGTGTTAAGATTTGTTCCCTAGCTCATGGCTCTATTGGGAGGTGGCAGAAACTTTAAGAGGTGGGGCCATGTAGAAGGAAATGAGATCATCGGGGATGTGCCCTTGAAGGGCATGTTGGGACCCCAGCCTGACTGCTTCCTCTTTCTTTTGCTTCCTGGGTGCCTTTAGGTGTGCAGGCCTCCTCCACCATGTGCTCCTGCTCATAACAGACTGTGTTGCCACAGGCCCAAAGCAGCAGGGACAAATGATCATAGACTGAAACCATGAGCCAAAATAATCTTTTCCTCCTTATAAGTTGATTATGGGTACCTGCTCATAGTGATAGAGAGCTGTCTAATGCAGTGGGGTTGGGGACAAGAGCAGAACCCTGAACTGGATTTTTCAGGTTCCATGGTTTCTTCCACTCCTGTGGAAGCCAGCAGAGATGGCTGCCTTCTCCATCACTGATCACTGCCTGCTTGGGAAGCTCCTTCCCATGCGTGGGTGGCACAGCACCTCCCTGACTTCCTTCCTACCTCTCTGGCTACTCCTTTAAGTCTCCTCTGCCAGCTTCTCTTTCTCTGCCCATCCATTAAATGTTGGTGCTCCTCAGGGTTCTGTTCTAGATCCTTATCTCTTCTTCCTTGGTGATCTCAGGTGTTGCCATGGCAACACCTGGGCTGGTTACTCCCAAATCTACACACAGCCTGCCCCAACTACTCTCCTTTGCTTTAGACCCATAAGACTTAATTGCCCATTGGACACCTCTATATTCATTAGAATTCAGTACAGCTACAAGTAAAGGAAAAGCCCTGTTCAATGGTTTAAATAAGGAAGACTTTTTTTTCTTTTTCTTTCTTTTTTTTGGTGGGGAAGGGGGTCAAAGAGAGGATACTAGAGATTAAACCCAGTGGCACTTTACCACTGAGCTACATCCCCAGTCCTCTTTTAATTTTTTACTCTGAGACAGGGTCTCACTCAGTTTTTGAGGGTCTTGCTTAGTTGCTGAGGCTGGCCTTGAACTTGTGATCCTCCTGCCTCTCAGCCTCCCAAGTCAATAGCATTACAGGTATGCACCACCAGGTCCACCAGGAAGACATTTCTGTTTCAAATCAAAGGAGATATTTATTTACTCCAGGCCTGGTATGATGATGCTATAGGGTCAGGGTCTCAGGACCTCTCTGTTATTCTGCCACTCTCAACCCCCAGCTTTTACCTCACAATTTAGAATGGCTGCTCAGACTTCAGCAAGAGCAAGGAGGCAGTGAGAGTATGCCTTGCCTTCAAAGACACATCCCAGGGCTGGGATTGTGGCTCAGCGGTAGAGCGCTCGCCTAGCACGTGGGCGACCCGGGTTTGATCCTCAGCACCATGTACAAATAAAATGCATTAAATAAAACGCATTGTGTAAAACTAAAAGCAAATGAATAAAAATATTAAAAAAAAAAAAAAGACACATCCCAGGAGTCACCCCAGGTGTGCCTAAATCCCACTGGCCAGAACTTAGTCAGAGGACACACCTGGCCTTGAGGGAGACTGACCAGTATGGTCTTTACTCCGAGTGGCCATATGTTCAGTCAAACAATGAAAGAGAAGAACAAATATAGAATAGTTCTTCCACGGATGCCCCATGAGCAACTCAAAGGCAAGACATGCAAAACTAAACTCATCATTTCCAGCCCTTCGGCACCTACTTCCCCCACCCTTTTTTTTTTTTTTTGGTACTGGGGATTGAACTCAGGGGCACTCGACCACTGGGCCACATCCCCAGCCCTTTTTTATATTTTATTAGAGACAGGGTCTCACTGAGTTGCTAAGTGCCTTGCCATTGCTGAGGCTGGCTTTGAACTCATGATCCTCCTGCTCAGCCTCCCAAGTGCTGGGTTTACAGGCATGCGCCACCGTGCCCGGCTCAAATTTTAAATGCACGTATGATTCCCATTTGTGGTTCTCGTGTTTCTATTGAACAGCACCACTCCACACAAAAGCAAAACATGTTTTTCTAAGACACAAATCTGATCATGTCACACATCTTCTTAAAACCCTTCCATGGCTAATCGTGTCTTTAGGTTAAAGTTCATTCTGCTCAATGTGGTTTGCATGCCCTGCATGAACCAGTCCAGCCTCATCTCTCACCTACTCCTCTCTCTTTCTGCCCCTGCATTCTACACTAGAGCCCTGTACTCTTCTTTCAGGCCCTTCAATGTACCTGATGTCTCTAGTCTCTGAGCCCTCACATGTACTGTTCCCTATGGCTGGCATGGTCTTTCCCCTTTTGGCCTGTTTAATGCTTTGCTCATCTTTCCATCCTCAGCTTAGATGTGTTTCTTCCCCAGTAGGCCTTCTCAGATACTCTACTTCTCCAAGCTCCCATTACTTCTCTACCATGCCCCTACCCCACCTCACCCCCATAACTCTCCCTTTTCCAGACTGATGAGCATCTTGCGTGTTGTGTTCACTGTTGTATCCCCAGCACCTGTAGCAAAGACTGGCTCACAGTCACCCATAGCTTTTGCTGAATAAATGAATAAATGAATGAATGATACTCACAAACCAAAGTAAGTTTCAGATGGAAAATAGGGCCAGCTGAGGGTGGTGGCACATGCTTGTAATCCCAGCAGCTCAGAGGCTGAGGCAGGAGGATCATGAGTTCAAAATCAGCCTCAGCAACTAAGTGAGGCCCTAAGCAACTCAGGGAGACCCTGTCTCTAAATAAAATACAAAATAGGGCTGGGGATGTGGCTCAGTGGTCAAGTGACCCTGAGTTCAATCCCAGGTACCACAAAAAAAAAAAAAAAAAAAAAAAAAGACCTCTGCTTTCTGCATCCATGAAAAGGCTATTATAAGAATGGAAGGAGATAAAGGATGTAAGTGGACTTTGAAAATGCAAGTATTCGAGTAAAAACACCTGTGAAAGCAAACGATTTGGGGCTTTTTTGATTGGCAGGAGATGAACTTGCAGTTTGGGAAAGAGGCTGAGAGTGGTGGGTGAGAGTCCACCTTTTCTCAACAAAGATGGGTTTGCATAGAAGCAGAGCTAGAAACCATCCTTCCGCCCTGGCCCAGAAGCCTGATATGCCTGTTTGAAACAGAACCAGAAAAGCTGAGTCTTGAACAGAGCCTTGAAGAAAGTGAGCCCACCCTGAAGAGCACAGTCCTATTCTGTGTCCCACCCCCACTGCTTCTTAGTTCCACCCCCCTCAACATATGCACCCTTTGTAGATGAGGTTCACAGTTCAGGTCCTCTGCCCGATATCTTGCACTTTACAACCTGGAGCACCTGCTACCCCTTCTCAACTTGAAAGGGCTCCCAGTGGATAGACACTGTCTTTGACTCAGGAGGCTGAGGCAGGAAGATTGCAAGTTTGAGGCCAGCCTCAGCAACTCACCAAGGCCCTAAGCAACTTAGCAAGACCCTGTCTCAAAATTAAAAACAAAAACAAACAAACAAAAAAAGGTTGAAGCCGGGCCTGGTGGCACACGCCTGTAATCCCAGCACTTTGGGAGGCTGAGGCAGGAGGATCGCGAGTTCAAAGCCAGCCTCAGCAATGGTGAGGCACTTAGCAACTCAGTGAGACCCTGTCTCTAAATAAAATACAAAAAAGGACTGGGGATGTGACCCAGTGGTCGAGTGCCCCTGAGTTCAATCCCTGGTACCACAAAAAAAAAAAAAAAAAAAAAAAAAGGTTGAGAATGTAGCTAAGTGGTAAAGCACCCCTGGCTTCAATCTCTAGTACCCTCCCCCCCCCCCAAAAAAAAGACACTGTCTTCAAAGCAGTCACAGACCACCCTGATATGGGCTGTTCCATTGTGGAGTCCCTGACCTCAAAAGGGTTCAGCACAGACAAGGTGGTGAGATTCCCTCTGTTCTACCAAAAGTGGGTTGGGGGGTGGGGTGGTGATAGTAGGGATTGAACCCAGGGCCCTACGCATGCTAAACACATACTCTTCCACTGAGCAAATTCCCCCGTCCCAAAAGTGCGCCTCAGAAGCGGGATGCACATGGGAGGCCCTTGTTCTTGGGCCAGGCCCTGCACTGCTCAGAGATTTTATTATTCTCTTCTTTTCCCTTTTCACAGCCATGTCAGCTCACACAAAGCAATCAGGAGTCCCTGCCGCTGCCAGCCTGGAGAACTGCAAACACCGTCCTCAGGGTGCTGCCAGCAGAAGAGGCTCTACCATTACGCACAGGCAGGCTCACAGGCAGGCTTTGCATTCCTGTTCTCACTCATCTGTGAACTGCTTCCCTTCCCTTCCTTTCCCAGGGTGCCTTTGAAAAGGAAATATGAGTCTGAGATTCTTCAGAAAAGCCAGTTCCAACTCCCTGTTCCACTGTAGACAGACTTTAGGCTCGCTATGAATCAGATCCGTTGGGTCATGTGTTCATTCCTTCATTTAGAACATTGAATGGACCCCTGCCTGTGCTAGCCTTGGCCTCTGAATGTGACTCCACCCCTACTTTTGAAGAGCTTAGTCTAGTAAGGAAATTATGGATGTGATTTATTAATTACGGTAAAAATAAAAATGTGATGTATGATAAGGAAAGTACCAATCAAATCCTAGGTAAGAGACAGTGTGTACAAGGGCAGTTGTTTCTTGAGAGTACAGTAGGTGCCGGGCACTGTGGCGCACGCCTGTAATCCCAGTGACTTGGAAGGCTGAAGCAGGAGGATCACTAGTTCAAAGCCAGCCTCAGCAATGGCAAGGCACTTAACAACTCAGTGAGTCTCTAAATAAAATACAAAAAAAGTGCTAAGGATGTGGCCCAGTGGTCAAGTGCCCCTGAGTTCAATTCCCAGTACCAAAAATAAATGAATGAATAAATAAATAAATAGATAAATAAATAAATAAAAGAGAGTACAGTAGCTAAGATAGTAGCTGAGAGGCCCACAGCTTTAGAGATCAGAGCTCAAATCCTGACTTTGCCATTCACTAGCTGTGTAACCCTAAGGAGAAATGGGAAGAATTTTGAGATTTTTGTGAAATTAGAGTGCAGTGTCTGGCATATAATAAGTGTTCAATAAATGCTACCTGATATAATAAGGGAAGATAGCAAATAACATGAGTTTTTCTGCCAGTATGGAGCAGGAAGGTAGGATAGTCTAATAATGTGGGCATAAGAAGAAAATGCAGTTCTTGCATGGAAATCCCTTTGGCTACTTCAAAGCCTGTGAGAAGGGAAGAAAGGGGAGATAAGGCCAGTAAATTGGGTTGGGGTTAAACCTTGGGACAATGAATGCCAATTTTTTTTTTTTTTTTTTTTTTTTTTTTGTGGTGCTGAGGATTGAACCCAGGGCCTTGTGCATGCAAGGCTAGCACTCTACCAACTGAGCTATATCCCCAGCCCTTGAATGCCAAATTAACTTGAGAAGAGGTACAATGATATAGACTATCTTAATAGGGCAGATTGCCCACCTAGCCCCAAGTAATGGTCCTTATCTTTACAGCCACATTCACTGAGGCCAAATTTCAGAGTCTCCAAAGTTGGAAAGCTGGCTCATGGGGCTTGTAGCAGTGTTGGCTTATGTTGTAGATTCTGCCCAACTGGAAAGGCCTATTCCCCACTCTCCCAACAGCTGAGCCCCAGAACTGAGGCCAAAGGAAAAGAGCCATTTCCTTTCATAAGGACTAGCAGACATGGCATCTCTGCCCACCAGAAGGCTAGAGGTGGGGCACACAGGCTGGAAGAGACCTCGGGAAAGGTGTGGGGGGGGGATTGGAGTAGACAGTGAGGCCAGCCCAGGCTGATCAGGCTATGGTCATGGTCACTACCCTCTGTTCTCCTCCAGGTTTGGACAGACACTCCTCAATCCTATTTGGGAGTGGGGCAGACTAAGAGCAAAGACTTCATTAAACATAAAAAAAATAAAATTAAAAAAAAAAAAAAACCTGGAGGGGCCCTTCAGGGAGAATGGGAAATACAGCAAGAGTCCCAGGGAGTGATTCTTGACTCAGGGACCTCCCAGCCCTGGGTTGAGGAGAAAGAGTGGCATTAAGGATCTGGGGTCATTTCCAGGAAAAGGATATGAATCAGAAAGGGTCCACACCTGGGGGAATCAGTAGGCCCCAGTTCTCACCCAGTACGCCTCTCACTTTGTGCAACTCTGAGCAATCACTTCCCCTTGGCCTTTTTCCTTCTTAGATGAAAGGGTTTTGCTAGGAGAGCCTTTCTATAGCTTAGAGTCCTGACATCCAGACTCGAGCACTGCCTGGGATCAGGATTGGGATGTTAGAATGTCCTCTAAATGTTGGAAGAAACCCAAAACATCCAGATCTGAGAGGGGGATCTAGAGGAGCTACCCACAGCCCCTGGTCCCTAGGGTACACAGATGGGCTGCAGAAGAGGCAGGAAGAGGAAAGAGAACAGGGAGGCAGGGGGTCTATCTGAGTGCCTGACATCTCCAGGGCAAGGATGTTAACTTCCTTTCTTTTCCCAACTCAAGCTACCTCAGGATCCTGTGGGAAACCTGCATTATAATCGATAGCCTCATAAATAAGTGAAGAGTCAATGCATCCTGTCTCCAGCTCAGGGCTTCTTCAGGAAAATCTAACCTCGACCCACTTCTGCTGGCCCATTCTGGCTTCTTCAGAGGCCTCCAGAGAAAAGGAACTCTAACAGGTCATCTGGAGCATTCCCCTGCCTCTCAGCTGTCCTCCATGTGCCCTATCTGAGGAGATCAGGGGCTAGGGAGTATGCCTTCTCCATCCCCCCAAAGCTGAGCCCCTGTCCTGGCAGCCTCCCTTCTCCCAGGCCCCTAGGGCTCCCTTAGGCAGGCAGGTGGCTGTCATTCCCTCCCTTTATTCTCTTGCTCCTGGTACACTCTGCACTTTTCTTTCAGCTTCCACCTTTGCTTCTCTCTTCTCCAAATTTTATGCATTTCTTCTGACTACAACTTGGCACCAAACATGGGTATTGACAGCGGGAGGAAGGCAGGTGCTCCCCACTCCTCGGCAGTCTCCCCACAATGCCTCCCCCAAGATACCTTGTTGTTGATTATAAATGAGCTCCTCAAGGTCTGACAGAGAAAATGCATTTCTGGGTGTAAAAGACAAAGACCCATGTGATTTACAGAACTGCAAGTTGTGTGCCAACATGTTGTCTAGAAGGCAATTCCTTCCTCTCATGGCTTGTTTTACAACATAAGAGTGAATCTCCAACAAACCCAGTTGAATATTTTGAATCCCAAAGATCAAGATGGAGGGCACCCTGTATGGTGATGGACAACTGTCTTCAGAATGTGCCCTGAAACACCTCAAGACCTCTCCTTTTCTTTGGTGCCATAGTTGAGACTCTGTAGGCATGGGTGTACCCTGCCTAGGCCAGAGTCTCAAGTGCTGCTTTGGCAGTTAGCTTGGAGAAAGGAGTTGCTGGGCTGTAGTGGCCATCTTTGTTCATAATTGTTGATTGTCAAGCTTCATCTGGTCCCTGGACTGAATATTCCTTTAAGTTTCTGACTAGAAGATACTATATCCCCAATTTCTCTTTTCTCTAAGTATAATATTTAGAATGTTTCATTTCCTTCTGAGTTAGCCATGGCAGGGCTTCAACCCAAGTGTCCCAATCCCAGCTGACCTCCTGTCATCAGCCCCATCATTTGAAGGAAATGATCAGGAGGGTGAATTTGTAGCCAGCACATCTGAAATGCTTTCCAGTGCACATAAACGCAACCATGTTTTTTTGTTTTTGTTTTTGTTTGGTACTGGGGATTGAACTCAGGGGCACTCGACCACTGGGCCACATCCCCAGCCCTATTTTGTATTTTATTTAGAGACAGGGTCTCACTAAGCTGCTTAGCACCTCGCTTTTGCTGAGACTGGCTTTGAACTCATAATCCTCCTGCCCCAGTCTCCAGAGCTGCTGGGATTACAGGCTTGCACCACTGTGGCCCAGCACAACCATGTTGTTTTGAGATGCTTGTGCTGCAATTCCTTCCTTCCCCGACCCCCCACACTAAATGAGGTTTAAATTGTCCCAGAGATGAGCTCAGACTAGGATGCAGTCAGTAATCCAGGCACCTATCTCTGATTTGGCCAGTTCCCAGACGAGAAAATGTATCTCTGGCACCCCAGAAAGTGGCATAGATTTTTCTGCCTGATACCTCACAAGATGCAAGAGTGGCCGGTAGCACAATTCAGTGGGCTTATAAAACTGGTTACTAATTTGCAAGGCTACCTTAGCGGACTCTCCTTGGTCCCCCCCTCCCACCACCACATAGGGAAACATGTCAATACGATGGATTTCCTACCCTAGAAAAAGTCTCCAAATGTGCCACAGGAATCTTTAGTCACAGCTCTTACAATCCAAGGGGTCTTCAAGCAATTATTTGGGCCAAGCTGTTCAAAGGGAGAGGCCCAGGCTTGAAGTACCAGCCCACGCTTTCCTGCTGGGCACTGAGGTCCAGCCCCAGGTTCCTGGCTCTGCCTGCAGCACAGGCTAGGGCTGGCGCTGAGCAAACGGGTTGTGGCTGTCACCAGAGAGGAACTGGCAGCAGACACAGCAGACTATGTTTTCTTTGCAGGCTGAGGGTAACTAGAGGAAGCTGAGAATTCCTCTGTTCTGCCTAAGGGAGGAGGGGATGAAAGAAGGAGACAAGTAGGGAATGCCTGTGGCTCTCCCTCCAGAGGGGGACTTTCTTGGGCTCCTAGGATGAGCAAGGTAGTACAGACCACAGAAGGAAGGGGTCAACCTAGGGTCCCACAGAGTCCCTGGGGTAGATGTTAGGAGCCTGGGTCCCCTGTCTAGAACTCTTCAGGAGGCTTCATGGTGGAGCTAGAATTTACTACATGTTCATTCCATGCCAGGGCTGTGCTCAGAGCTCAGACTATGAAGGAAGTTTATGCAGGGAGCGGGAACATTGGCCTAAGCAACACCCAACTGTATTCAAGTCCCCTACTTTGCTACTCACTAACTCTGTGAACTTCGGTGAGTTATTTAACCTCTCTATGTCTCATTAACTTCATTAATAAAATGGGAATGCTGATTTACCCATCCGATAATTTATTTTTAAATGTTTTTTTAGTTGTAAGTTTACACAATACCTTTATTTTATTTATGTGGTGCTGAGGATCAAACCCAGGGCCTCACACATGTGAGACTAGCATTCTACTGCTGAGCCATAGCCCCAGCCCTACCCATCTGATAATTTGAAGATCAAGTGCATTCATACATAAAGCTTTTATCACAGGGTCTCCATGTAGCAAGCAGTAGACAAGTTTTTGCTATTAACATTTTGTGGAATTCTCCACAAAGCTCCAAAGGAAGCTGAATGATTTGCCCAAGTTTCCTGGGTCCTTTGACTACTGTCCTCCTATATGCCCCTTAGGAACCCTTTCTTTCTTTCTTGTTTTTTTGTTGTTGTTGTTGTTGTTGTTTTTAGTTGTAAATGGACACAATACCTTTATTTTATTTATTTACTTTTAGGTGGTACTGAGGATCCTAGGTAAGCGTGTACTGTGTACCACTGAGCCACAACCCCAACCCCAGGGTACCTTTCTTTAGGAGGAAGCAGCTTCAGCATGGATAGCTCCCCACCCCAGGGCCATTGCAGTTTGGAAACTCCACAGCCTCTTCATCTACAGCAGAAACAAAAGTGGATCTCTATCCTGCCTCAGAGGCCTGGCTTGCCCCTTGGGGCCAGGCTGGCTGGTGGCTCGAGGCCCAGCCAGAAGGTTCCTCCCATTGACTCCAGCAACACCCAGAACTGGGAGCCTCCCAGGTGCCTCACCCCCCACCACTAGCTCTGGGCCTCCCCTTCCCACTGCAGTCACCCACCTCATGCAGCACAATGGCTGCTGGGGCCAGAGGGACCCTTTCAATTTCAGGATAAACAAACTGACATTCTGGCCCAGCCCTCTGCCAGCTCGCTGCTCCCCGCCCCCGTCAATCCGCAGTGCACAGCCGCGCGGCTCTGTTCTCCTGCCAACTTGGCAGCTCATCGCTGCTGTTACTATCAACACCTCTGAGGGAAAAGGGAGAGGAGTCAGCTCTGATCGCCTGATGCACTGAGCAGCAAATTCATGTCAGAGCCAGCGCTGGAATGTCTCCCGGGCTCCCAAGGCTCCTGGTAGGGAGAGAAAGGTGGGACCCACATGCATTCCAGAGGTCCTATAGGGCTGGGGAGTGGCCCCAAGTCTGATCAGAGCAACCCTGATCAAGTAGCCGCCCAGGCAGAGCCAGTGGGACACCCCCAAGCTCAAGCCCACAGGAGCAGACACACCTCTGATAGAAGGCACTGCAGAAGGCTACGCCTTGGGAGCATGCAGGACAGGGGTGGAGGTCTCCATCTCACCCCAGCTCTAACTACAGTTCCAGGATGGCTGGATGGCTTCAATTTCCAGGATGGTTGGTTAGAGCTCTGTGGCCAGGATAGAAAAGAACGTTTTTTTCCCTATCCAGACTGTGAGCTCCAGAATGAATGGACTTTGCCTTTTTTCTTCATCTTTCTTGAACTTCTTGTGTTCAGAGCCCTCGTCCCCCCTACCTAGTTTGGATGTGGAACTCCTAAGGGACCAGTTTTCCCATCAAGTGGAAATATCCCCACAAACCACCTATCCTTTTCTGACCACCACCCCCCAGCCCCTCAGGCCCAGTTCATTGGCTCCATAAAGCAGCTGATGCCGGTCTCTGGCTTCTAGTAGAACTCCTGGGTTCCAGTTGGGAAAAACAGAGAGCCCATATCTTCAAGATCCCAGAGCTCACACTATCCACAGCTTAGGTTCTATCATCACTCACCTACCCCTTGACAGGACAGCCGCAGTCACTGTGTGGCCCCTCCCAGGAGGAACGCCTTCCCAGTCTTCCCACTGCTTGTCATGGGAACACAGGTTCCCAGCCCCCTGGGCCTTGACATCAGCTTCCCAATCATTACACCCCAGGCTACCTCCTTTACCAAAAGATGCAGTCCTAAGCCCCCACCTGGATGCTGCCAGTTTGTTTCCTTCTCTGCAACATACAGAGAACCTTCAGCACCTCACTGGGTCACCATGAACAGCAAGGAAGGCACAAGTATGACGTCTGCAAGCTCATCAAGTTGTGCCTGGCACTTAGAATCAGTATGTTTTCCCCTCCTTTCATCCTTTTTTTACCTCATTCTTCTCTCCACTCCTTTCTGAGCCTTTCTCCCAGATGTGAAACTGATACTAAGACCTCCTCTATTCCCGCATCCAGAAGTCTGAAAATCCAAACTTCCTGATAAGATGTCCCCCAGCCTCATCTCCATCCCCAGAAAGCCTACAGACTATTCAGGATCCAGACTACAGGAAAGAGAGCTCATTTGAGGGCTGGGATGTAAATAAGCCACAAGAGGCTTCACAATTCTAGGCTGCACCTGTGAGCATCCCTCTGATGAAGCCCTGTCAGCGTTTCCATGACAAATTCGTATTTCCGGATGCCTCTCTTCCAGCTTGAAGAGCGTGCCTCATGGTGAGGCTTGTCACTGAAAATGCTTTCATAATTTTTCCCCTAGAAAAGGTTGCATGCTCTAAAGCTCCACATGCTCATTATATAGGTTTGCTTTTCATTCTGACAGTTTTGTGGGTATGACATTTACTCAGTATACATGCAAGCAGGTATTACACTCATGGGACGTCCTGTGGTGAAGAGCTATCACAGTGATAAACAGCCTCCACACAGTGTGGCAAGATGTCTCTCCTCCCCCAAGACATCTCCTGCATCCATTTGCCTGTCTCAAATCCTGAAATTCCACCATTGAAAATACTACCGCTTTTAGCCAGATATGGTGGTGCACACCTGTAATCCCAGCAACTTGGGAGGCTGAAGCAGAAGGATCAGGAGTTCAAGGCCAGCCTCAGCAACTTAGTGAGGCCCTGTCTCAATACATTAAAAAGGCTGGGGATGTGGCTCAGTGGTTAAGCACCCCTGGGTTCTATCCACAGTTCAAATATATATAAAATATATGTATGTACACATATGTATATTCAAGCTCAAATATATATATATATATTCAAGCTCAAAAGTAGTGTACATATATTTATAGTATATATATTTTATATATATAGTATATATAAATAAAATACTATATATTATATAAATATATTTATATAATATATACTAAGTATATATTAAGCTTGAATATATATTTATAATATATATACTATTATGTATTTTATAGTATATGTACTATCAAATATAGTGTGTATAATATATATATATACACTATATAGTATTATGTGTACACACACACACACACACACACACACACACGTAGCTTGAAGAGTTTGTATATTGCCATACTACATGGTGGCAATGTACAAACTCCTAAAAGGAGATGACTTCTGAAGATTGTCAGTTCCTATCTGATGAGGGGTTAGCAGCAGGAAGATAAGGCACCAGGAAGGATGGCCAAAGAGCAAAAAGAGCCCTAAAAGAAATGAAAGGCATCTTAGACATTTTATTTATTTTACAGGTTTGGTAGGCTTGCCTATAGAAGGAAACAACACACACACACACACACACACACACAGAGTAATATTTTTGGTTTGGGCTTTTTTTTTTTTTTTTTTTTTTTGGTACCAGGATTGAACCCAGTGGTGTTTAACCACAAAGCCAAATCCCTAGCCAACCCCCCCCCTTTTTTTTGGTACAGGGATTGAACTCAGGGGCACTCTACCACTGAACCACATCCCCAGCCCTATTTTGTATTATATTTAGAGACAGGGTCTCACTGAGTTGCTTAGTACCTCGCTTTTTTGCTGAGGCTGGCTTTGAACTCAAGATCCTCCTGTCTCAGTCTCTTGAGCTGCTGGGATTACAGGTGTGTGCCACTGTGCCCAGCCCCTTTTATTTTTTGAGATAGGGACTCACTAAGTTACTTAGGGCCTCCGTAAATTGCTGAAACTGACCTTGAATTTGTAATCCTCCTGACTTAGCCTCCTGAGTCACTGGGATTACAGGCATGCGCCACCATGCCCAGCCAGAGTGTTCTTTATATACAGTTTATATATTCTTTATATACAGTATTCTTTATATACAGTTGTTCTAAAACCCAAGCAGTCTTCACATTTACTTGGGTGTTTCAAAAAAAATACAGATACCCAGGCCCAGTCACACACATACTGAATCAGAATTTCCAGGGCTGGAGCCAAGTGCAGGACACTGCATTTGATAGCAACATCCAGGTGATGCTGATGATTACCCAGGTTTAGAAACCACTAATATAGGAGTTAGATCACCAGGTGAGAAAACAAAACCTGAATTTGAGTCAAAGTATCACCATTTATTGAGAGACCCTGGGCACTTGACTCTCTGGATCTGCAATATGTGATACCAAGCTCCAACGGCCCATGTGAGGACTAAATGAGGCAATGTTATCAATATGCCTGTTGAGCCGGGCCTGGTGGTGCATGCCTGAAATCGCAGCACTTGGGAGGCTGAAGCAGGAGGATCACAAGTTCAAAGCCAGCCTCAGCAATGGCGAGGCACTTAGCAACTCAGTGAAACCCTGTCTCTAATAAATACAACAAAAGGGCTGGGGATGTGGCCCAGTGGTCAAGTGCCCCTGAGTTCAATCCCTGGTACCAAAAAAAAAAAAAAAAAAAAATGCCTGTTGAAAACCATCAGACAGCCAGGAGCAGAAGGCAGACCTATAATCCCAGCAACTCAGGAGGCTGAGACAGGAGGATTGCAAATTCAAAGTCAGCCTCAGCAACTTAGCGAGGCCCTAAGCAACTTAATGAGACCTGTCACAAAATAAAAAGGGCTGGGGAAGTGCCCCTGGGTTCAATCCCAGATACCCGCCCCCCAAAAGAAAGAAAACAGAAAACCATCAGACAATGTAAATGCTATCCATATACATGCAGCATATGCCATACATGGGTATGCCATAAACACATAAATGTGTACCCATGTACATGTTACCTTATACAGACAAAGCAGGTAGGACTTTCATCATTCTCTCTTTTTTCACATATTTTTATTAGTGCATTCTAGTTATACATAATCCTGTGATTCATTGTGAGATATTCGTACAGGCACACACTATTCATCTACATTCCTGGCTGCCTTCATTTTGAGGTGGAGCCTGCTTCACTCAGGACACACTCCCTGAAGTCCTCTCCCAATAGCTCAGCACAGTCCCTAATCATTTTAACAAGACTTTCCTGCCTAATGGATTTATCTATCATCTATGATTTTTCAGATGTTCATCCTTTCTGGGGAGTAAGAAGAAAGAGGAGTGGTCACTCCCATTTTATGACAGGGGAAATGGAGTAAAGTGGATGTAGAGGACTGAATAACATTTAAACAGCCGGACGCGGTGGCGCACGCCTGTAATTCCAGCACTTGAGAGGCTGAGATAGGAGGATTGTGAGTTCAAAGCCAGCCTCAGCAATGGCGAGGCACTTAGTAACTCAGTGAGACCCTGTCTCTAATAAAATACAAAAAAAAAAAAAAAAAAAAGAGCTGGGGATGTGGCCCAGTGGTCGAGTGACCCTGAGTTTTAAGCTTAAGGCAGTGATTATTTTGTTTTGAGAGCCTAGTAAAAATGCAAACACCTGGGCGCGATGGTGCACACCTGTAATCCCAGCGGCTCGGGAGGCTAAGGCAGAAGGATTCCGAGTTCAAAGCCAGACTCGTGCTAAGCAACTCAGTGAGACCCTGTCTCTAAATAAAATACAGAACAGGGCCAGGGACGTGGCTTAGTGGTCGAGTGCCCCTGATTTAAAAAAAAAAAAAAAAATGCAAACACACAAAATTATTATATATATGGTTTCAGGGTTTTGTGGACTTGCTGACATCTTTCCCTGGCTCTTAGAAGTCCAGGAAGCCCAGGTAAAGAGCATCTGCCCCTTCTGGATCTGGCAACCTAAGCCCTTAAAATCCCAGAGGCTCACGTTCAGCACATGAGACATTCTTTCAGTTGTGCCTTTACTGATCCTTTCTCCCCAAGCATCCAGATGAACTTGCCTGACCTTTCCTCCCTCCCCAAAAAAGACTGATGTATCATCTGCATCAGGAAAAGTATCTTCTCAGACCAGACTGTGCCTCCCGTTCATGAGCCTGCAGCACAGAGAGTCTGGGCTGTCATAAGGTATCAGGAGGATGGATGGGTTTTATTGCAATAACAGAAAGCACAACAGACTGGCTTCAACAATAAAGAGAACCTATTGGTCCATGACAATAAAAACAAATTGTCTGAGGTAAGGTGGCCTTATGCAAGATCTGATCCATCTGCTCTATGCAGTTTCTGTTTGTCTTTCCACTCTGTCTTCCATGGTATCAACTGCATCTTAACTCCAATCCTCAAGGTTGCAACATGGTTGCCAGCGGCAACCAAAGCTATCTGCACCTTTGTTCACTCATGGCAGAGACAGCAAGCTGCTTTTTGAATAATTCTCATGGAAGAAAGCAGAAGCTCCTTTTGAGAATCCCTTGGTCAGTATCTTCCCATGTCTCACTAGCCCAGAATGAAAAACATCCCATCCCAATCAGAGTTTGCCTCTGACACGGGGAGCTGTGTGGTTGGGAAATTCAGAATGTGGCAAAGTCCTGCCTCCCTGCTCAGAACCCTCAAGACGGAGTCCTTGGGCTTTCAGGAAAGGAATTAAGGCCTCACAGGAAGGATTTTGTAAATGAGGAGGTTCTAGTTGTGTCCCACAGAGACCCCTGGTGAAAACCTGAGCCAAGCAGGCTGGAGCTGTCTCAGGAGGGCTCCAGAAAGGTTAAAAAAAAAAAAAAAAAAGACAGAATCCACAGCCAGCCAGCTGACAATGAGGCAGGCCACAGAGGTTGTCCTGACACCTGGATCAGGTCTCCTTTCTCCTTTAAACAAGTCATCAAGTGACCATGAACAACTTGGTCATTCTCTCTGGCCTCTGGACAAAAAGAAGAAGGTGATCCTCCCTTCCATTTAGAGCGATCCATGTGCAAGATTATAATCCTTTGGGAGGAAGCCAAGTCCTCAGAAGATTCTAGACATGTGTGCTGTGCAGAGGATAGAGACCATGGTGTGTGGAGTGCGTTCTGGCCAGTTTTTGATTACCAGAATCATCCAGAAAACTGTTTAGTGTTATCTCCAATAAGAGTGAGGGCCTCTGAACTGAGCATCCTGGTTCACACTCTAATCCCTACTACCTGGGAAGCTGAGATAGGAGGATCCCTGGAGCCCAGCATTTTAAGAATTCAAGGCCAGCCGGGGCAACATTGTAAGACCCTGTCTCAGGGGGAAAAAGTAGTGTAGGGTCTCCATGTGTCCCAGACTCTATTGGAGACTCACATAAAGAAACATGGTTCAGGGCTGGGGTTGTAGCTCAGTGGTGGAGCACTTGCTTAGCATGTGTGAGGCACTGGGTTCGATTCTCGGCACCACATATAAATACATAAATAAAATAAAGGTCTGTCAACAAATTTAAAAAAAATTAAAAAAAAAAAAAAGAAAGAAACATGATTCAGGGGGCTGGGGATATAGCTCAGTTGGTAGAGTGCTTGCCTTGCATGCACAAGGCCCTGGGTTCAATCCCCTACACCACACACACACACACACACACACACACACACACACATGAGGGGAGAAAAAAAAAACATCTTTCAACAAATGAAAGTAACTATGAAAAGAATTCCAAAATTATTTATTTTTATCTTTCAAAGATACAGAAACATTTTGCAATGTTTTCCTAAAGCCCCTTTCCTCCTCCTCAGTTCTCTTACATCCATAGCTATTCAGGAGCCTTTTACATGCCCAAAGTTGCCCTACTCTGTTCAACACCTAGATCTCTGAGCTCTTTACTATGAGGGGTGGTTTGGCATCTTGAGACACGTCCTTCCCCTTTTCCTGTAGTCTCTTTCCTCACTTAGTCTCCTAATTCTGCATCCCAGATTATCAGATTTATTAAGCTAGAACTCCCCTTAGAATACACAGGTTATCAATAAATCTTGTTCCTGTCAACAGAAGCATCTTTGGGGAACAGACTTACAGTCTCAGACTCAGATATGTGAAAGTTATCTGAATACCTTGAAGTAGAACATCAGCTTCAGTTTTTGCTAGTGGGAAAGAGGGTCACTAACCATTTGCCCTGAGAATATTGCCTTCTAACAGCTGCTGTTTTTCTGGATATGTCTTTTTTACCAGTGTTTGAACTAGGGGGCACTCGACCACTGGGCCACATCCCCAGCCCTTTTTTGTATTTTATTAGAGACAGGGTCTCACTGAGTTGCTAAGTGCCTCGCCATTGCTGAGGCTGGCTTTGAACTCACAATCCTCCTGCCTCAGCCTCTCAAGTGCTGGGATTATAGGCGTGCGCCACCGTGCCTGGCTGGATATGTCATCAGGACATTCCCCAGGTCTACTCTCCAGCCTTCTGCACCCTGCTGCAGGATCCCAGAGGCTGACTTGTGGGGTCTATACCAAAAAGATCCATTGCCCTCTGCTTTCTAGTTGGGATTGGCTAGTGGGAGCCATTGACAAGAGATGGAAAAGAAGAGAAGGGAGGTGGGATGTTGATTCTCCCAGCTGCCACCTGTCCCAGGCCCTCTCCCACAACTGTAGCTGTCCCTGTAGCAGCTGTCACTGCTCTTCAACTGCCCCTTCAGCCTGGAGTCCCTGCTGCTGGTCCCTGGGTGCTTCTCCACCCCTTGTTGCTTCTCTTAGCCCTATAAATAGCCCCTTCATCCAAGTCTTCTTTCCTTGAGTGACAGGAGTCTGGTTAATACAGTGCCCTAGGAATCACCAGCTTTGTCACCTCATTGGGTTTCACATTATTGTTGTAGAGAGGGGAGTGGGGAAGGATTACACTCATGTATAGAAGTTGTGATATGTGAAAGTTCCAAAAATGATTCTGTTAAACATCAAGATTTAAGAAGCCAGGCGCGGTGGTACACACCTGTAATCCCAGCACTTGGGAGGCTGAGGCAGGAGAATCATGAGTTCAAAGCCAGCCTCAGCAATGGCAAGGCACTTAGCAACTCAGTGAGACCCTATCTCTAAATAAAATACAAAAAAGGGCTGGGCATGTGTCCCAGTGATTGAGTGCCCCTGAGTTCAATCCCCAGTACCAAAAAAAAAAAAAAAAAAAAATCAAGATTTAAGTTTGGCTGGGTCTGGTGGTGCACATCTAGACTCCCAGTGTACTAAGACGACTGAGGCGGGAGGATCACAAATTTGAGGCCAGCCTCAGCAAATTTAAAATAAAGGACTGGAAATGTGGCTCAGTGGTTAAGTGCCGTTGGGTTCAATCCCAGTACAAAACCAACCAAACAAACAACAACAACAGAAAAAAAAAAAAAAAAAAACAGTGTCTCTTTGTAAAAATCTGTGTGGAAAATGAATCCACAGCTTGTCCCTATCATGACTGAACCACTAGACTGCCAAAACCAAGCAGCAACCACTAAAATTCAGGGTGAGGCTTTGCTGAGCTTCCTAGCCATTCTAGTCCATTCTGACCACAAAATCAAAAAAGAGAAAACACGAGGTTCATCCATCACAAAGGCTGATCAGCATGATTCAAGGGATTCTGGAAAAGCCTCTTACCCTCAAAACTCCACCTTCCCATGCCCCATTTTTATCTAGGGTCTGATTAGAATTACCTGCCCATATCTAAAATTTTATAAGCAGAGAGGTGTAACTTTGCCTTTAGGCCAAATATAAATATGTTTCCTTGAAAGGAGTGATTCAGTAATATTTAATTAGTATTTCCATTATGTGCAAGGCACTATGCTAAGCACTAGGTAAATTTTTGTTTTGTTTTGTTTTGTTTTGTTTTGTCCTTTTGTACTGGGGATTGAACTCAGGGGCTATCAACCACTGAGCCACACCCCAGCCCTTATTTGTATTTTATTTAGAGACAGGCTCTCACTGAGTTGTTTAGTGCCTTGCTAAATTGCTGAGGATGGTTTTGAACTCCAAATCCTCCGACCTCAGCCTCCAGAGCCCCCGGGATTAAAGATAGGTAAGGTTTGAATCCTATCATTTACCCTCAAGTATGATTAAGCTGAACATCAGGGGAAGAAAGGAAGACCAATGAGAAGTGAGGAGAAATGTGCCAGAAAAAGAAGGAAGCCAAAAATGAATTTTGCCTTTGTTCACACTGAGACTAGAGACACAAATAGTGGGTATTTAAAGCCAAGGGACAAGATAAGTTCACCCAGGAGGAAGAACAAAGAAGAGGGCAGGGAGGGGGAGGGAAAGGAGGAAAAAAGAGGATATCCTAGAACTAAGCTTGAGGGCATTCTCATTTTAGAGCTTGTGAAAAGGGGGGAAAAGTGAATCTATAGATGAAAATGGAGAAGGAGCAGCTAGTGAAACAGGAAGCAGATTCAGGCGTGTTAGGATCAACTGAAGAAAGTGTTTCAATCCCAGCGGTTTGAGGATTAAAAGTTCAAAGCCACCCTCAGAAATTTAGTGAGGGGGCTGGGGTTGTGGCTCAGCGGCAGAGCGCTTGCCTAGCACATGCGCAGCCCGGTTCGATCCTCAGCACCACGTAAAACGTAAAAAAAAAAAAAAAAAAAAAAAAAAAAAAAAAAAAAAAAAGCATTGCATTGTGTACAACTAAAGTAAATAAATAAATATTAAAAAAAAAAAAAGAAAAGAAATTTAGTGAGAACCTGTCTTAAAAAAAAAAAAAGGGCTGGGGTTGTGGCTCAACTGTAGAGTGCTCGCCTAGTGTGTGCGCTGCCCGATCCTCAGCACCACGTAAAAATAAAAAAACTGCATTGTGTACAACTAAAGCAAATAAATAAATATTAAAAAAAAAAAAAAACTAAAAAGAAAAGGGCTGAGGATGTGACTCAGAGGTTAAGGACCCCTGGGTTCAATCCCCCTATATGTTAGATAAAATTCGGGCTGGCAGGCCATACCCCCAGGTGCCCTTAATTAGCCACCCCCCAGGTGCATTAGGTTGTCCTATAGGGCTGAGCTTTAACTTCCCGGAAGTGCCCATCTTTCCCTGCCCTTAATCCTGAGAATAATTGCATCTGGCGGGAATTCACCCCAGGGGGGGGCTCTCCCTTTCTGAGCCAATCCCCAGTGTGCAATCTCACTTCCGTCCAGCAGCCTATGGAGTCAGGGGTCCTTGGACCACCCAAGTCGCTATTTAAACCCCCACCAGGCAGGAACTCATCCCATTTTTCCTTCTTCCTTCCCATCCCCGCCCGTCTCCTCCCTACCGGTCCCCTCTCCCTTCTTCCCTTCTTCCCTTTCCCCTTCTCCCTTTCTCCCCTTCCCTTCCTCTCCACGTGCCCCTTTGGTCCCTACAGGCCATTAGGGGGCAGTTAATAAACCCCTCTTACCACACTGCAGTTTCTGGCGTGGGTATTTGCCCTTCACTATACACACATAAAAAAAGTGTTTCAAGCTGGGCACGGTGGCGCACGCCTGTAATCCCAGCACTTTGGGAAGCTGAGGCAGGAGGATCGCGAGTTCAAAGCCAGCCTCAGCAATGGCGAGGCACTTAGCAACTCAGAGAGACCCTGTCTCTAAATAAAATAAAATTTAAAAAAAGGGGGGGGGGTGTGCTGGGGATGTGGCCCAGTGGTCAAGCGCCCCTGAGTTCAATCCCCGGCACCACAAAAAAAGTGTTTCAAGAAGGAATGGCTGGGCGCCCTGCGTGGTGGCCTACAACTGTAATCCCAGCGGTATGGGAGGCTGAAACAGGAGGATTATGAGTTCAAAGCCAGTTTCAGCAAAAGCGAGGTGCTAAACAACTCGGTGAGACCCTGTCTCTAGATAAAATACAAAATAGGCCTGGGGATGTGGCTCAGTGGTAGAGTGCCTCTGAGTTCACTCCCTGGTACCAAAAAAAAAAAAAAAAAAAAAAGGGGGGGGGGGGGAATGATCCAGTGAGTGAAAATGCTACTGATGGGTCAAACAAGAACCATTAACCCTTGATTTTGTCAATTTAGAAGTCATGGGTGACTTGATAAATGTGGTTTCACTGTCATGGTAGAGACAAAAACCTGTGTGATGGAGAATGGGACATGAGGAAATTAGAAACAGCATACAGTTTTATTTTTTTTACTTTTTTTTTCTGAATGGTTAACAGACAAATGGTAACATAAATGGTTGGGAATGAAGGGTCAAGGATTTTTTTTTTTAAACGATGAGAGTTATTACATCCCATTAGTATGTTGATGAGAATGATCCAGTCAAGAGGGAAAATGTGATCATGCAGATGAGCAGATAATGGCCAGAATGATGCCTTCAATAAGTAGGAGGAAGGGACCATGTGCAAGGGAAGGGGCTGGCCTCAGATAGATAGGGGATGGCCGTTCACCATGGGGTTGGGGAGAGGCAAAGTTATGTGGGCCTCCAGTAGTTGGAGTTTGATATTTTTGGTGGAGGAAGGATGAGAAAAGATTTTTTCTGATTTTTTTTCTCAGTTGGAAAAAAAATTATGTCATCAGCTAAAAGTGAGAAGCAGGGAGAGCTGTGTGGAGGACTGAGAGCAGAGGAGGTATGAGGCAGTTATTGCAAGGAGTAGGAAAGTGGCTTGCAGAACGTAGGATTGCTGGGCAGCAAGAAGGTCCATGTTAGATTAGCCATTGTGAATTTAATAGGCAACCTTTCGGCATGGTCCTGTGTTTTTCTCCAGCCACATTTAGCAGCCTGGATGGAGTGCATGGAATAGCCGAAAGTTAGATTTGTCCAGTGCTGGGGTCTTGCTAGGCCCATAGGTTGGAGGGAAGAAGGTTAAGAAGTTTGTATTAGTTTTCTATTGCTGTGAAGGAAATTACCCTAATACTTAGTGGCTTAAAACAGTACACACTGATTACCTCATAGATTCTGTGAATCAGAATTTGGAATTTAGAAGCAGCTTGGCTGGGCATGTCTAACTTGGGGTCTGTCATGAGGCTGCAGTCAAGATATTAGCTAGGGCTGCAGTTGTCTGAAAGCTTGATTGGGGCTGGAGGATCTTCTAACACGGTGCACTCAAATGACTAGCAGGTCAGTGGTGGTGGCTGAGACAGACTCAGTTCCTCTCCATGTAGCCTCTCCACAGGCTGCTTGAGTATCCTTACAACATGACAACAGGTTTCTCCAAGAGCTAGCAAACCAAGAGGGAGACATAAACAGAAGATATCCTTTTCTAACCTAGATTCAAATCACACTACATTACTTTTATCACATTCTGTTAGAAGTAAGTCACTAAATCCAATTCACATTCAAGGGGAGGGAAATTAGACTCCACTTTTAGAAGGGACGAATGTTGTTATAGACTGGATGTTTTTGTGTTGCTTTGTCCCCAAATTTATATGTTGAAGTCTTAGTCCTCAATGTAGCTTTATTTGGAGATGGGGCCTCTACGATGGCTATGATGTCACAAAGCGATAAAGCCTTATGGGGCCACCATCGTATATATGGTCTGTCATTGATCAAAACGTTCAGAGCTGGGGACACACACCAGTAATCCCAGCAATTCGGGAGTCCAAAGCAGAAGGATTCCAAATTCAAGGCCAGCCTCGCCAATTCAGCAAGACCCTTAGCAAGTTAGTGAGACCCTGTCTCAAAATAAAAAAAATAAAAAGGGCTGAGGATGTAGCTCAGTGGCTAAGTGCCCCTGGGTGGTAATCCCCATGCTAAAAAGAAAAAAAAAAAGACACCAGAAAGCTCAGCAGCTCTCCCCCCTATGTGCATGCACCAAGGAAAGGCCAAGGAAGACACAGTAAGATAGGCATCTACAAGCCAGTAAGAAAGCCTCACCAGAAACCACATTGGCCAGAACTTGATCTTAGACAACTAGCATCCAGAATTATGAGAAAATAAATTTTTGTTGTTTAAGCCACCCAGTCTATGGTATTTTGTGATGGCAGCCCAAGCAGACTAATATAAGCTCAAAGAATTTGCAGACCTATTTCAATATCAATTCAAGGGCCAAGCTCAGTTTATACTGTAATGGACCATGAACTCTAACCTGAGAAGTGTGAGAGGTGAAGGCATGGAGGAATGAATGAATGTACTGGAGGATCAGTGAATGGAAGAGAGGTCTCTGCAAATGGAGGAAAATAGGAGTGAGAGTACTAAGGAAGTGAGATGAATGAATGTGAAGTCCTGGTCATAGAGAGTTGCTTGGGTTGGGTACAGTGGTCCATGCCTGTAATGCCAGTGACTCAGGAGAGAGGCGGAAGGATCGCAAGTTTGAGGCCAGCTTCAGCAATGTATCAAGATCCTGTCCCAAAAAATAAAAAGAAAGAAAAACTGGGGATCTACTTCTGTGGTAAAGTGCCCCTGGGTTCAAACCCAAGTACGAAAAAAAAAAAAAAAAAAAAAAGAGAGGGAGACAGAGACAGAGAACACTGCTTGGGGGTTTCTATGACATGCCCTGTCAGATTCAGTAACTTGGTAGAACAGCTACTGTTGCTGAAAGCTCAGTCCTTGTCTCCAATGCCAATCCAATAACAAGGACATGGTTTTGAGAAAAAGGAAAAAGAAGGTTTATTGCTTTGCTAGCAAAGGAGGAACACAGGGGACTCCTGTCCCAAAGGCTGTGATTCTGCCTATCAGCAGGAACTGGGGGCTTTTATAGAGGTGATTCAGAGAAAATGAGATTAGGAGGAGAGATCAGGGAAAAGAAGATCAGGGAGAAGTTTCGGAAAAAGAAGATTGGGAAAAAGAAAAAGAAAAAAACATAAGTTTCGAAACCACAAGGGATATAGTGAAAGCATCAAGTGAACCCCTATTACACTACCCTCATTGGTTTATTATAAAGGATGCAAATGAATATCCAAATGAAGAGATGCACAAGAGCTAGCAATCCAAGAGGGAGACATAAACAGAAGATATCCTTTTTTAACCTAGATTCAAATCACATTGCATTACTGTGATTTGACCTGGAAGAGTACAGAACCTTTTGTAATAAGCAGAGGCGACACCATTCTAGATCACCTGCCATTTAAGGTCGGATCTGTCCCCTGTTCCCCCCTCCCCCTGCCCCCACCATGAACCCTGAACAAAGAACCAGTTACACAACACCTGCAATAGAATCCTAGGGTGGAGTGAGACTACCCCACCCTTAAACCGTCTTCACCTGAAGGCATATTAACCCTGGGCTTTATAAACCCTGCCCTTGCTACTAGCGAGCGCCATCTTCTACCACCCTTCCTTGTGCCGGCTGGAGTTGGTGGCCCCATTTACGTGAGTAGCTTGTGTGGCTTTTTTTTCCTGCGAATTGGGTACAACACAAGGTGTTCATGTGTGAATTTTTGTTTGTTTGGTACCAGGGATTGAACCCAGGGGCACTCAACCACTGAGCCACATCCCCAGCCCTTTTTATTTTTTTTATTTTGAAACAGAATCTTGATAAATTGCTTAGGCCCTTGCTAAATTGCTGAGACTAGCTTTGAACTCACGATTTTCCTCCCTCAAGCCTCTGAAGCCATTGGGATTACAAGCATGCTCCATCACATCTGGCCATATGTTTTTAAATTTTTGACAAGTAGATGAAAATTTCTTTAGTTTGTATTTTGATATTACCAATAGGTTTGAACTTTTCCCCTGTGTCTTTATTGGCCATTTCTATTTCTCCTTTTAAGAATTTCCTCTTAGGAGGGCCATTGGAGAGGAAAATGTCCCTGATGCTTCCAAAGGAAACCAGATATGGTCAGCAAGACCCTGACCTATCCTGGCTAATGGCATAATTGGTAGAAGAAGGCTAATGGAGCCAAGAGTCTTCTGACACCTTCCCAAGAGTGATCTCTGAGCAATCTCAGCTGACTCTTAAGAGTAGATAAGAACAAGATCAGTTTTGACCAACTTGGTCTTAAACACCTGGCAGGAAAGCAAAGCACAGTCCTACATGGACATTTAAAAAGAAAGATAATGAGCCCCGCGCGGTGGCGCATCCCTGTAATCCCAGCACTTGGGAGGCTGAGGCAGGAGGATCACGAGTTCAAAGCCAGCCTTAACAATGGCGAGGCACTTAGCAACTCAGTGAGACCCTGTCCCTAATAAAATACAAAAAAGGGCTGGGGATGTGGCCCAGTGGTCAAGTGTCCCTGAGTTTAATCCCTGATACCAAAAAAAAAGAAAGATAATGCTTTTGTCAGCCCCACTAAAAGTAAGTAAAGCTGAAGGCTACAAAGGAAGGGTTCTTGGTGGGAGTGCCTAATACTATCATAAAGGCTCTAGAGTCACAAGTTTGTCCTGAGTTTCAGAGACTGGCTGAAATACTAATTGCTTTTGTGCTAATAGTTTACAAAAATGTAATGTTTTGCTGTCTTGTTCATTGTTGTCTTAGCATGATCCCTGCCCTATGAATGCCTTGTCCAGTCACCCACCAATTGCCACCATGGACCTCTGGACTGCCCTGATGCTAAATACCCTTAACTATCCATGCCACACCTGATAGAGAACCAGGGCTTAGGGTTACCCCATCCCCCAACTTTGCCCTCTCTCAGCAGGAAGCAGCTTGGAGATACTGTCACCATTTTTCTATAGAAATGGAATGTACAAATTGACAGTGGGGAGATTTAACAGTGGTCCACTTCATGCTTTGAATATAGCCCTTGCAGCTAGGCTGCTAAGTCTTATTTATGAAATGTGTAAGTTTCTTTCTCTTCCTCTCCACTTCCCCCTCCCTAATCTCACCCCTCCCTGATCTTGGGGAAAACAATTATCTATCTTCTCATCTGTCCTTGAGCACACTACCACAACAGGAATGAAGTAATTCAGACTTTGGGGATGGAAGGAGAAAGTTTTAGAAATGACTTATCTCCCAAATTAACAAGTGAATTACAATATCATGACTAGGAACACGTGGAATGTAGCCTTTGAATCATCTATTTAAAAAAAAAAAAAACCCTTGTTCCCACTGAAGGGTAGAACCACAGCCTCTGGGGCAGGAGTCCCCTGTGTTTCTCCTTTGCTAGCAAAGCAATAAAATTTTCTTTTTTTCCTTTAAAAAAAAAAAAAAAAAGAATCACCTCTTAGCTGGGAATATAGTTCAGTGGTAGAGCTAGAGCGCTTGCCCAGCATGTTCAATCCCAGCACTGCAAAATACAAAACAAAGAATTGCCTCTTAAGGAAAGGTCTTTGTTCTCTCTGTCTGGTGCTCCCCCTCTTTCTAGTGAACACAATCCCACCCCTCCTCTTCCCCACCTACTCAGCCCACATGGGTTTACTAATCACAACCCCCCACAAAGGGACCGCCTCGTCTGGTTTTAAAACTCAAAAGTTCTGGGCTGGGATGTAGCTCAGTGACAGACAGAGTGCTTGCCTAGCAAGTGGGAAGCCATGGGTTTAATCCGCAGTACTGCAAAAACAAAAAAGAAATAAGACTAAAAGCCTCACCTCCTAGAGATCGCTCAGTCTAGGGCAAACAGGGACCAAATGTCCTTGCTGCTGAAAGCTCCGTCCTTGTACCTGATGCCAATCCAATAACAAGGACATGGTTTTGAGGAAAAGCAAAAAACAAAGTTTATTGCTTTGCTAGCAGAGGAGAAACACAGGGGACTCCTGTCCCAGAGGCTGTGATTCTGCCCATCAGCAGTAACAGGGGGCTTCTAAAGAGATGGAGAACACATTCCATGTGTTCTCTGTTGGAGTTGTAATTCACTTATTAATTTGTGAGACAGTCATTTCTGAGAACTTCTGGTGCCATCCCCAAAGTCTGGATTATTTCTACTTCATTCCTATGGTGGGTGTGTACTCATGGACAGATAAATCCGCTTAAAATGGGGAAGAAAGGTAATCCTGTTTCCCCTGAGATTAGGAAGGGGGAGAGATTAGGGAAGAGCAGGGAAAGAGGAAGAGAAATAAATATGCCCTTTTTAAAAAGCAGCAAGTGTTATATTCAAACCATAAAGTGTAACCTGGTGTGATGGCGCACGCCTGTAATCCCAGCACTTGGGAGGCTGAGGCTGGAGGATCGCGAGTTCAAAGCCAGCCTCAGCAATGGCTAAGGCACTTAGCAACTCAGTGAGACCCTGTCTCTAATAAAATACAGAAAAGGGCTGGGGATGTAGCCCAGTGGTTGAGTACCCCTGAGTTCAATCCCCGGTACCCAAAAAAAAAAAGCATATAGTGGACCACTGTTACATCCTCTCATGTTACTCCAGCCCTTCATTCATTTATCCTGTAAGTATATATCATGTCCCACTATTCTGGGGTTGCACTCGGCAACAGAGGCATCTGGGAGTTTTCAGCGAACAGGACCAAGTATCCCCAACATCCATGATGGCCTTTTCAAAGGATGGATATAATTTGGTTTGTTTTTCTTTTCTTTTTCTTGTTTAATGTGGTAATTAATTTCTTCAACTGAAGCCTTAATGGGATCGCTTGACAACAGATAAGAAAGCTCTAATAGGAAGCAGCAAGAGTGGTCCTCTGGGGACACCTGACAGAATTTAGATGCCAAGAAAGGTGAGAGAGGGATGAAGGGGCCAAAAGAAAAACCCAGATGTACTTCGAAGTTTGGCAAGGATCAGCCTGTCCACAGTCCATCCCAGGAATGGATGACTGTGTCCATTTCCCCCCGGGGTCTGGCACAGATGTTCCACTAAGGAGGCTCTTGCCCCCTATTTTGAGCCCTACATCCTCAAAATAGGCATGTTCAAAACACCTTCTCTAGGCCCCCAGGCCTGTAATGACTTCATGCCTCTCTTTTATTGTCCCAGGTACATGGTTCCCAAAATTTTGAAAGAGTTCCTCTCCCTGAGACATCCTGTAGAGAGGAGTACTACCCATCGCTTAGAGCAAGAGCTTTTGTGCTCTGCAGTATTGAACGGCCGAAAATACATTTTCACAATGACTAAGAAAGGTCCTCAGAGGAGCAGCTGAGGACTTGACACGGACTCTCTCCTGACCACCATTCTCAACTGGGCCTGGCTTTTTTTTCTTCTTCTTTTCATTCTAATCAAGTGACTGTTGAGAAGATGATGAATTCACTAAAGGCAAGAACAAAGTCCTGGCTCTGATCCCCCTGCGGCACTGAATGCAGAGCCTGTATACCATAGGAGCTAAGAAGTACTCTCCTGATAGAATTGGGTGGAAAAGGCTGCAAGACCAAGAGGAGAGAACTGAAGCCCACAGCCCCCACCACTGCAGCCTTCAGGCTGCCGGAAAGTTCTAATGAAAAGCCTGCCAGACCTCTAACGAGAGCTCCACTGCCAGCAGGCTGTGATTGCTCATTGTGTTTGGTTATAATTAGCAGCATATTCTGCGATGGCAGAGCAGGCAGCAAGCAGGAGCAGGGCTGGGGAAGGGCTGCCACCCTCGCAGCCACCAGCCCCCCATCTCTGCAATGCAAAACCTGGGCTCCTTCCCTTCCTGGCCCTGCCTGTCCTGTATCTGCAGCAGGATCCTGTGACTGGTGGCCCTTGATCATTGATACCGGACCAATTCCGTGCCCATTTCTTAGGCTAAAGAGGAGCTGTTTTCTGTGACAGCAGGAGAGCCCGGGCTGCGAAAATGGGCACACCTGGGTTCCCGATGCAACTTACAAACAATATGACTTCAGGCAAGTAGGCCTCAGTTTCCTTATCTATAATATGGGGACAGAAGTAAGATTGCCTATCTTCCTGTGGATGTGGTGATACTTGAAAGGAATCACTTGGCAGAATTGTTGTGCTCTGGTCCCCTGGGCTGCTATTGTGGTGGGAAGTGGCTCTGGCTCTTTCCCCTCTCTTTCTGTACTATCTCAGCCCCTGGGTCAGGCTCCTCCCCCATAGGTGCAGCCTGCTACCCTTTTTTCCTTCCAGGTTAAACTGACTCATGGGGAGGGTCTGTCTGAACCAGTTCAATCTCAGTGTGAACATGTGATCTCTCCTAGGAGAATGGTCTCAAACTTTTTAAACAGTGACTCTCAGAACAAAATATATTTTATATAGTGGCAGGGAACACACACATTTCAGTAGATAAAACAGCAAGGTAAGTTTCATGAGATAATATTTATCCAAACCAAGTGGGATGATTGCTTTTTTTTTTTTTTTTTTTTGGTACTGGGGATTGAACCCAGGAAAGCTTTACTGAAAGCTTGGTCCTTGTGTCCGATGCCAATCCGATAAAGAGGACACAATTTTAAGAAAAAGCAAAAAGAAGATTTATTTCTTTGCAAAGGAGAAGCACAGGGGACTCCTGTCCCAGAGGCTGTGATTCTCCCCATCAAGGAGAGAAAGGGGCTTCTAAAGAGGTGGTTCAAAAACTATGTTCCATGTGCTTTCAGTTGAGTTGTAATTCACATGTTAATTTGAGAGACAGTCATTTCTGAGATCTGGCGCCATCCCCAAAGTCTGGATTACTTCCTTCCTTTGGTGGGTGTGTGCTCAGGACAGATAAATCTACCTAGGATGGGAAGAAAATTAATTCTATTTTCCCTGAGATTAGAGGAGGGGGGGAGATTAGGGAGGAGCAGGGAAAGAAGAAGAGAAAGATACAAGTCCTTTTGAAATAAGTGGCAGTGGCAGAGCAGAAAGGGTTATATTTAAAACATGAAGTGGACCACTGTTACAAAGCTACTGAGCTACATCCCAGCCCTTTTAATTAATTAATTTACTTTCTATTTTGAAACAGGGCCTCCCCAATTAGCTGAGGCTGGCCTCAAAATTGTGGTCCTCCTGCCTCAGCCTCCCCGGTTGCTGGGATTACAGGCATGTGCCATGGTGCCCAAGTGTGATGCATTCTGATATGTTCTGTCCTCTTCCCTTCCCTTTTCTGTCATATATATTCTTCTATTTATAGTCTATATAATAGTTATATATGTAAACTATAGGACATAATAGTTAATGTGCAATATGTATTATTTATATACATGTATTATTCTACTTATGTTATAAAATTGTTTTGATAATTTGCCAGAGAATAGGATCCATTAAACTGAATTCATGGCCCAACCATGGTTAAGGTATCCAGTGTGGGAAAAAAAAAGTGTCCCAGGAGGAAAGGGCTCTCATCTCTCATTATGGATTAGAAGTCTGTTCTTTGTTAAAGGGATTTTTAATCAGGTAGTTAACGGAAAAGAGAATTCTGAAATGCTGGAAGCTTTTCTTTTTTTTTTTTTTTTTTTTTTTTTTTTTTTGGTACTGGGGATTGAACTCAGGGGCACTCGACCACTGGATCACATCCCCAGCCCTTTTTTTGTATTTTATTAGAGACAGGGTCTCACTGAGTTACAAGTGCCTCGCCATTGCTGAGGCTGGCTTTGAACTCGCGATCCTCCTGCCTCAGCCTCCCAAAGTGCTGGGATTACAGGCGTGCGCCACCGCGCCCGGCTGGAAGCTTTTCTTTAAAGCCACAGAGACTTAAAGGTGGAAATAAATCTGCGTCTCTATCCATGATAAGGGTGAGTTTTTTGTTTGTTTGTTTTTGGTACTGGAAATTAAATCAAGGAGCACTTTGCCATGGAGCCACATCCCCAGCCTTTTTTATTTAGACAGTGTTTCACTAAGTTGCTGAGGATCTCCCTAAACTGCTGAGACTGGCTTTTAATTTTTTTTCCTTTTTTAAAAATAATGTTACTATTTTTTTTTTTTTTTTTTTTTTTTTGTGGTACCGGGATTGAACTCAGCAGCACTAGACCACTGGGCCACACCCGCAGCCCTTTTTTGTATTTTATTAGAGACAGGGTCTCACTGAGTTGCTAAGTGCCTTGCCATTGCTGAGGCTGGCTTTGAACTCGTGATCCTCCTGCCTCAGCCTCCCAAAGTGCTGGGATTACAGGCGTGCGCCACTGCGCCCAGCTATAATGTTACTATTTATTTATTTATTTTTAGTTGTAGGTGGACACAATACCTTTATTATTTATGTGGTGCTGAGGATCGAACCCAGGGCTTCACACTCTACCGCTGAGCCCCAGCCCCAGCCCATGGATTTTAACTTATCATCTTCCTGCCTCAGCCTTCCAAGATGCTGGGATTACAGGCATTTTCCCACCACGCCCAGTGATGGTGAGTTTTTGCATGAGTTTTTGGGAGCTTCAGAATCAAACTATTCCCAGGAAAACAGAGAGGTCACCTATCCTTTGCTGCTACACCAACCTGCAAGCTTTAACTTTTCCTCAGCATGGGTTCCAACAAATCTTACAAATGCCACCATGCCTAGGTGCCAAGGAAGCTCGAGATTTATGTAGACTCAGCCAGACAGGAAATGCTTTGAGCTAGGCTTATGCTTATGGTTTTTTTCCATAACGAAATCAGGGCATGTGGCCTCACAAGTACTTATAAGGACAATAGGATAAAATATTTAAAACTGGAACTGTCCTGGAAAGTCCCCAACTTGGGATCACATGGTTACCATGAGAAATGGAGAATTTAATGCCAAGAGAGTCAGAAGGAGGGAAAAGTCCTTCTCTCAAGAACCCAGGTCTTACCCTCTGATATAGGGGAAGGAAGCTTGTGTTTCCAGAACCTTTTGGAATACCAAAATCTCCTCCAAATACCCTTGAAGGGTGTTCAGTTATTAAATAGTTTAGTGACTGTAGGAGGACTGGACCCTGATTGGTAAGAGAAGAAGTAGAGAATAAAGGGAAATGAGAAGCTTCTGAAATGTTTCCTAATTTTCTTAGTTTCTTAAGCTCCCAGCTTCTTGACCCCTAGTCCTGATCCCACCTCCCCCTCACTCTCTACCATATCCCCATAGTCCCCTCAGCCAATGCTGCCATTAACAACCTGACTGTGGCCAAAGGTAGCTGCTGTTATTAAAGAACGAAGAGAGGCCTGGCACAGTGGCTTACCCCTGTAATCCCAAGGGCTCAGAAGGCTGAGGCAGGAGGATCTCGAGTTCAAAGCCAGCTTCAGCAACTTAGTGAGGCCCTAAGTCACTTAGTGAGAGCCTATCTCTAAAAAAATATAAAATAGGGCTTGGGATGAGACTCAGTGGTCAAATGCTCCTGAGTTCAGTCCCCAGTACCCCACCCCCCAAAATAAAAAAAGAACAAAGAGAGACTACACTGGGCTAAAATTACACAATTGGCTCTTTTCTTCATGGATCTGTTCCATGTAGGAGAATGATATAATGATCTCCTTGTCATTTGGGACCTCAAATGCTGGGGTTCCTCCCTTCCACACTGAGAGTCAGGTTTCTGAAGCTCAAATAGGAAAATAGTTCTGTGAAAGGGTCCATGGACACTCTTCTCCAATATCCCTATCTCACAACTTCTCCTTCCAGCCTGTATCAATCAGATTTTTTTTTTAATATAACAAAATATTGGAGGCTGTTCACTTTATAAAGAGAAGAGATTTGTTTATCTCATAGTTCTCAAGGTTTATAGGTATGGTGCCGGCATCAGCTTGGCTATGGTGAAGGCCTCACTGAAGTTAGCTTCATGGAAGACAGCATGATAGCAGGAGCACTTGTAAGAGGGAGAGGTCATGTAGCAGAACAGGAAGCCAGAGAGAGACTGAGGTTCCGCAACAACGACTTCATTTCTTCTGAGCAACACTTCAAATGACTTAATGACCTTCCACTAATGCCTCTTAAAGGTCCCACCACCTTTGAACATCACTACACTAGGACCAGTCTTCCAACATGTGAACCTTTGGGAAACAAACCGCATCCAAGCCATATTAGAATCCTAGCCACATACACTGCTTTGGTCTACACTCCCTAGTAACACATATAGCCAATGGGAATGGTCATCTCCAGGCCTGAGCCTTTGGTAAGCTCTGCAGAGTGGTCAAAGTGGGACCACAAAAAAGATGTTGGCTCCGACATACATTCAACAGTCTACTCTGGGCCCCAGGTGGGGAAGCCAAGTGAGACCCAAGAATCACCTCCTTAGAGACACTTCTATGAGACCTTCTTCCCCACAGTTGAACGGAGGAAGGGAGGGGTAGAGGGAGTCATTTCTCAAGATCTCTTTCAATCCCCATTGCTATCAAACAAGTACAGACCAGCTCTAGCAGCCCCCGACCTCCCTGTCAAAAAAATAAATAAAATGCAAAGTCCCCTTAATCATTTGCCTGATTTCTTTGCTCCAAGCTCAGACCCTTCCCACTCTTTCTTGGCCCTGTACCTTCTGGAAGTAGTGCCTTTAATTAAAACCCCTGGCTGCTGCTGCTCTCTGCCATCTGCCTCCTTTGCCCACTTGTTTCCTATGTCTGTGTTTCTGGGACTCTAATTGTCATTAAATTATAGGGTAATACTAATAGGGGGGTAAGAACCCAGTTAATGGCTCACTGTTCCACTAAGCAACAATTGTAGTAATCACCAAGCTAAAGGCTCCCATGCATTAGCTGGAGGTTGCTGGGGTTTCCTAGCCTACGCTTTCTCCACACCCCTGTCTCAGCAACTGAGTACAGTTCACAGGGAAAACTGAAAACTCAGAGGCAAGTGACATGATTGAAAGGCTATGGAGGAAAGCAAGGCTATTTGAGTCACTGTGAAAGTCAAGGCAAAGGAAATTAAGTTCCATGTTTCAAAAATATCTTGGAAAATGAAGCTAAGTAATGACAAATTGTTATTACAGGGTTTGGGGATTGACTTTTCAGAGATATGATGAAGCTAGAGGAGTATTGGTCCTTGACTCAGTTTTACCAGAGTCATCTGATGGAGGTCACATGTGAGCTAAACACGCAGCTCTGCAGAGCAAATCAATGCCCACAGACATGTCAAATATGTGCTGCAATGCCACCCAGTGCATTGTGCTGACTTAAGATAGAAGAAAAACAATATGAGTTCCTTACTGCAAGGTGACCACAGTCTGAGCAGAGACCAAATAGAATAAGATAGAGTGATGGGGCTGGGGTTGTGGCTCAGTGGTAGAGTGCTTGCCTAGCATATGTGAGGAACTGGGTTTGATTTTCAGTACCACATACAAATAAATAAATAAAATTTAAAAATTCATCAACAACTAATAAAAATATTTTTAAAAAAGAGACTGGCACTTTGATCCACTTCTCAGTGTATGAAGCATTTCACAAGATCTCATCTTTATGCGCACCCATATTCCCAGCAGCTTGGGAGGCTGAGGCAAGAGGATCACGAGTTCAAACCAGCCTCAGCAACTGAGTGAGGCCCTAAGCAACTCAGAGAGACTCTGTCTCTAAATAAAATATTAAAAAGGACTGGGGATGTGGCTCAGTGGTTAAGTGCCCTTGAGTGCCCCTGAGTTCAATCATAGGTACAAAAAAAAATCTCATCTTTAAGGAACATAGAGATTATTATTCTCATTCTACAGATGTAGAAATCAAGGCTCAGAGGGTTTAAGTGACATATTTAATGTCACATATGGTCCAAATTTCTGAATTCATTTGACTCTTGCCTCTTCCTGCAAGAAGTCCCCAGCAATGTTTCAATCTGCTATTGAAGAAGTCCTTCCTTGCCACTGCCCCATCATCTCACACCAGCCCTGGACATGGCAGGAAACAGAAAGGAAGCCATAATGGAGCTAGAGGGCCATTCAGGGTTATAAGGCTAGAGGCTTTATAGAGTTTGGTTGAAAAAATAACTCTAATTGGACCTCCCTCTCCTAGAACCCACACTTGGGTTGGTGAAGGCCTGGTTTAGGAATAAACTCAAATGGTAGATAGTATCTTATGTTCGAAAAATAGAAATAAGTGTCCTGTGAATGCTCAGGATTCAGATAATAGGAGTGCTTTTTTTTTTGTGTGTGTGTGTGGTACTGGGGATTGAACTCAGGGGCACTCGACCACTGGGCCACATCCCCAGCCTTTTTTTGTATTTTATTTAGAGACAGGGTCTCACTGAGTTGCTAAGTGCCTCGCCATTGCTGAGGCTGGCTTTGAACTCGTGATCCTCCTGCCTCAGCCTCCCAAAGTGCTGGGATTACAGGCATGCGCCACCGCGCCCGGCTAATAGGAGTGCTTTAATTCAAGATTTATCACAAGTCAAATGTAATCAGATGTTAAAATAGATATTTTAAGCTGGGCTCGGTGGCGCACGCCTGTAATCCCAGCACTTTGGGAGGCTGAGGCAGGAGGATCGCGAGTTCAAAGCCAGCCTCAGCAATGGCGAGGCACTTAGCAACTCAGTGAGACAGGTTTCCATTAAGTTGCTGAGGCTGACTTCGAATTTGTGATCCTCCTGCCTTGGCCTCCTGTATGACACCACACCTGACCTTATGTGTTTGAATGTTCCCAACACAAAGAAATGACAAATGTCTGAGGTGACAGATACGCTGATTTCCCTGATTTGATCATTACAATGTTGTATACATGTATTAAAATGTCACAATGTCCCCCTTAAATAAGTACAATTTCTATGTGTCAATAATAAAAATGTAGTTTTTAAAAAGTCATGGGGTCTGCCTGAATTTTTATCCAGGTATAGATGTACCAGCCCCACAACATTTTTCCTTCTTTCTCTTTGAGACAGGGTCTCATTAAATTCCCCAGGCTGGCCTCAAACTTGTGATTCTCCTGCCTCAGCCTCCCGAGTAGCTGGAATTAAAGCCGTGTGCCGTCAGGCCCAGCTCCACCAAATTTGAAAGGTTAATGAAAGAGCAAACAATGTTTTTAATAATTTCATTCCATGCATTATGCTTGTTTAGTGTGACAGTTGTTTGAAGAATTCATTAAATTGTTTTAATAAGAAAACTAGAAAACAGTTAAGTCATTCAAAAAAATAGACCCCAGTCCTCAGATGGTGTTGGGCTATTGGGAGGAGATAAGCCAATGAGAGGCCTCCGCTCTTGACGTCACCCACTTGAGGGAGGCAGCCAGTCAGGAGCAAGCCTGAGGGAATCATTACCCAAGGTCAGGTCTTTGTCACAGTCTGCAGCTGGTAGAACACCACCAGCCTATTCTGAGGATGCCCAGATGTCCTGAGACTCAAGATTCTGCCAGCTTGCCTTGGATGGGAAAGATGGAGAATTATGCAGCTGAGCTTTGGTGCAAAAGTAGCTATGAATACAACAGTCTGCTTCACTTGTCCATATAGGAGGAATTCTACCCGAGGCTGGGGGTGGGGGGGGATGTGGAGCAGTGGGTGCCCCTTGTCTCTTTGTTCACAAAGTACTATCAATAGGCTCTTTGTACACATGACTGCCTGGGGTAAGTGGACCACTTCAGCTGAAGCATGCAGGTGGGCAAGGGAGGATGAAAATAGACTGTGTGGAAATTACTCAAGGTAATTTAGAGGTCATGCCTTTGGAAGCCAGCCCAATGTGTTCATCAGACATGTCGCAGCAAGTCTGAATTCAAGCTGGGCATCAGGCTGAGACCTGCCCTCCCCGTTCTTTCCCCACTCTGCAATTTCACAAACACACATGCATGTGTACACACACACACACACACACACACACACACACCAGCTTTAGTAAGTAAAACACAAAAAGGTCAAGAGTGGAGCCCAGTATTTCTGGCACATTCCTTCCTACTGCGGTAGAGTACCTACTGGCCCCCCTGCCTCAAAATATCCCCCATCAAAGCCAGCCTGCAAACCGGGCGCGGTGGCGCACGCCTGTAATCCCAGCACTTTGGGAGGCTGAGGCAGGAGAATCGCGAGTTCAAAGCCAGCCTCAGCAGTGGCAAGGCACTTAGCAACTCAGTGAGACCCTGTCTCTAAATAAAATATAAAAAAGGGCTGGGGATGTGGCCCAGTGGACGAGTGCCCCTGAGTTCAATCCCCGGTACCACAAAAAAAAAAAAAAAAAAAAAAAAAAAAGCCAGCCTGCATAACACCACCATATTAATATCCCTGAACCCCTATTTTTTTTTTTTTTTTTGGTACCAGAGATTGAACTCAGGGGTACTCGACCACTAGGCCACATCCCCAGCCCCAGCATTTTTTTGTATTTTATTAGAGACAGGGTCTCACTGAGTTGCTAAGTGCCTCGCCATTGCTGCGGCTGGCTTTGAACACACGATCCTCCTGCCTTAGCCTCCCAAGTGCTGGGATTATAGGCGTGCACCACCGCGCCCGGCCCTGAACCCCTATTTTAACCTCACCCCTTCCTAAAGTGTGAATCTTTCTGGATTCCCTGTTACCTCCAAGCTCTAGCCTCAGCCCTGGGAGGGACTCAGAACACACACATTTTTAACCTCTTCTTCTCTTGCACGCAACTCCTCTTCTGCAGTTACACTGCTTTATTTACTGGCCCCAAGGATGTTCCACACTTCCCTCTTTATCTGTTTCCCTGCTGCGTGAAGCAGGGAAAGAGTTGCAGAAGCCTCAGCTACATAGGACAGAGAGGCCTGGTGCTACCTGGTTCTGCCATTCTTCAGAACTGTGACCTCCAGGAGGCAGCTTTGATTATTATTATTATTATTATTTTTGGTACTGGGGATTGAACCCAGGAGTGCTCTACCTATGAGCTACATCCCTAGCCCTCCAACACTTTTTCTTTTTATTTTGAGACAGGGTCTGGCTAGGTTGCTGAGTCTGGCCTCAAACTTGCCATCTTCTTGCCTCAGCCTCCAGAGTCACTGGGATTACAGATGTGTGCCATGGCACCCGGCTGGTAACTTCGATTTCTTTTTCTTTCTTTCTTTCTTTTTTTTTTTTTTGCTAGTACCAGGAATTGAACCCAGGTATACTTAACCACTGAGCCACATCCCCAGCCCTTTTTTATATTTGATTTTGAGACAGGGTCTCTCTGAGTTGCTTAGGGCCTCACTCAATTGCTGAGCCTCACTCAATTGCTGAGGCTGGTTTTGAATTCACAATCCTCCTACCTCAACCTCTCAAACTGCTGGGATTACAGGCATGCAAAACTGCACCCAGCGGTAACTGATCTTTAGGTACCCTTTCTTTTCTTCCCTCATAAAATTATTAGATTGGATGATTTTGAAAATTTTTTCCCAATTCAACAATTTTATTATTCTCCCATTAACCCTGCTTTTAAGAAAAACTTTACCTCTTAATTTCCAGGCCCAAATGAACCAAAGTACTATGACATATCACTTTGTCTCTTCTGCAAGTCCTTAAGAAAAATTTGTCTCCTTTGTCTCCTTTGGATCCCCAAAGTAGATGAGCATCTCTACCAGTGAAGGAAACTTGATGTTTTGTTTTGATTTTAAAAATATTCTGCTGCCCAAAGAAGTGGACACAAAAGGCCCTGGGTTCATTTGGGGCCACAAGAACAGGATCCTGAAGGAGAGGAAGGGCAAATGATTAGTTACAATATTTTCAGAACTCAAATTAGACTGAAATTTCACCAATCGGGAAAGTCTGGCTGGGGGCTTTCACATTCCAAGAACCTTGCCAAATGATGTTAAGATTGTTTGCTGACCTGTTCTTGGTAACAGTTTTATGTCACACTTTGAGTACCAAAGATCATGGTGCCTGCCTTCCTTTTCCATTGTAAGTCCATTTGAGCATCCTACTCAGATGGACATGGGCATCCCTCAGAAATGCAAATATTTGCATTAAAGGACTGAGCATCCTGGGTACTGATCCTAGACAGCTGACCTACTAGCTGAATGAACATGCGCTAAAGTGTCCTGACCCTCTCTGTGTCCCAGCATATTACCTATAAAACGGGAAACAATAATATGGTTATCATGAGGACTAAATAAGATAATATACACGAAGCCCCAGTCCTGAAGGGGCCTCAAAGCACCCACATTTTTTACCTTCTCTGGTGCTTCTCTTCCACAAAACCCTTCTTCAGAATAGTTGTCATTGGTGACTCATAGCACAATAGAGTATGAATAACTATACCAAGTGCTCACTGTCACCTGGCTATGTGCACCAGAGAGGCAGGGTTGGATAAGGAGAGGGTACAGAAAATTCAGGGCCCCGGGTTCTAATCCTGTCCTCCATGTCTCCTTGCCTTCAACTTGAGTTCCAAAGCACCCCTCCCCTATGTTCAGCACCAACACTATAAAAATAGTAAGGAGCATACAGGCAGCAGGATGCTCAGTTACTAGGAGTGGCCTTTAGGAAAGGTTAAGTAAGTGAATGTAAAATGTAAGAACTGGCGGGGCCACAGAGGACCTGGACTCCATTCACCTTTGAGCTTCATTGTATAGATAAGCAAAAGATAACATCAAACCAACAGCAAGATTGTTGCAGGGAGATCTTGATTGATTGGAGACCCCAGGGAAATAGTGATGAGTCAATTTTCAGAAATTTGAGGAGAAACAAATATTTCCTGTTTTTTCTTTTTGTTTATTTTTGGTTTTGATTTTGTTTGTTGGTTGGTTGGTTGGTACTGGGGATTGAAACCAGAGGTGCTTTACCACTGAGCCACATCCCAGCAGCCTGCCCCCACTCGCCCCCCACCCCCACTTTATTTTTTAAGACAAGATCTTGCTAAATTGCTTAGGGCCTCCTTTTCTTAAAAAATACTTTTTTTTTTTTTTTTTTTTTTTTTTTTTAGTTGTGGTTGGATACAATACATTTATTTTATCTATTTATTTGTATGTGGTGCTGAGAATCAAACCCAGGGCTACGCACGTGCTACACGTGCTAGGCTAGCGCTCTACCGCTGAGTCACAACCCCAGCCCAGGGCCTCCTTAAATTGCTAAGGATAGTCTTGAATTTGCAATCCTCCTGTCTCAGCCTCCTGAGAGAATGGGATTATAGGTGACCACCATGCCTGGCTCCTGTTTTGTTTTGTTAAGCTGATCTTGTACTGACCTGTAAACCTGACATATGAACAGAAAAAGCCTGTGTCATTAATTTAGGGAGCTGGGGGAGAGCTAATCTGGCTTGACCAGAGAAAATAAAGAGAGGGGAGGGTGAGGCAGGCAGGAGCACTGAAGGCTCCAGCTTGAGTTGTGAAGTGACTGTGGAGGAGGAAGAGAGTCTGCAGAGCCCAGAGACAGGGGAAAGCTGTTTCAAGCTGGGAATGTCACTTTGAATGACCAGTGGGCAGCAAAAGAGGAATGGGGAGGGCCTAAAGGATGGGGTAATTGTGTGGAGGAGAAAACCCTGATCCCTAAGAAGGTTAAGACCTGCCTGAGATGGAAAATCTAAGAAGACCTTTCAGGGTATCCTCAATAGGAAAGGTGGGAAAGAGGAATCAGAGAATGAACTTTTACTTTAGCCTCAACCATAGTCTAGTGTGGTGTGTTTTTAAAATAGTTTTATTGAGATACAATTCATATACCGTACAATTCACCCATTCAAAATATACCATTCCATGGTTTTAGTGTATCCACAGAGTTCTGTAACAATCACCACTATCTAAATCCAGAACCATTACTGCTCAAAGAAACTACATGCTATTGGCAGCCCCTCATCCCCTGACAATGTTCTCTCAACCCACACCCTAGGCAACCACTAATACACTTTGTCTCTGTGGAATTGTTGATTCTGGACATTCCATATAAATACAAATATACAATTTGTGGGGTTTTTGTTTTTTTGAGACAGAGCATTGCTGTGTTGCATGGGCTGAACTCAAACTCAACCTCAGCCTCCCAAATAGCTGGGATTACAGATGAGTGCTACTGTGCCCAGTTTAATGTTTGTGTGTGTGTGTGTGTATGTGTGTGTGTGTGTGTGTGACTAACATTTCATTTAGTATAATGTTTTTAAGGTTTACCCATGTTGTCATGTGTATCAGTATTTGATTTCTTGTTATTGGTAGATAATATTCCATTGCATGGATTGATTTATTTACTCATTTATTTATTGGTACTATGGATTGAACCCAAGAGCACTTAACCACTGAGCCACATCCTCAGCCCCTATTGCTATAAAATAGTTTCTTATCCACAGTTTTGTTCTCTTTAGTTTCAATTACCAGTGGCCTCTATTTTATAATATTACATGGAAAATTCCAAAAATAAACAATTTATAAGTTTTAAACTAATGCCATTCTGAGTGGCAGGATGAAACCTAGATGGCAGATGCCATCTAGGTCTGTCTCACCCTGGATGTGTATTAATCCTTTGTTTCAGCATACCTGCTCTGTATATACTATCCCACTGGTAGTTACCTAGTAGTCATCTAGGTTATCAGATTGACTGTCACGTCAGACATACATTAAGTTCAAGCAACCCTCACATAGTAGCCTAAGGCCACATAACAATGCCTTTGTCATTCACCCATTGCCTTTCATTTTAACCACAAGAAGAAGGGTGAGAGCAGTACATTACAGTGTAGTACCCACATTCAAATAAATTTTATTACAGTATATTGTTATAATTGCTCAATTTTATTATTGTTGTAAATCTCTTATGGTGCCTCATTTGTAAATTAAACTTTATTGTAAATATGTATGTTTAGAAAACATAGTATATACAGGATTATATAGTATCCACTGGAGGTCCTAGAAAGTATTCCCCAGAGATAAAGAGAAACTACTGTGCACATTCTGTTTATCTGTTCACCAGTTGGCAGACATTTGGATTGTTTCCACCTTTTGCCTATTATGAATAATGCCACCATAAACACTCATGTACATGTTTTTTGGTTTTTGGTACCAGGGATTGAACTCAGAGGCACTCAACTAGTGAGCCACATCCCCAGTCCTATTTTGTATTTTATTTAGAGACAGGGTCTCACTGAGTTGCTTAGCACCTTGATTTTGCTGAGGTTGGCTTTGAACTCGCAATCCTCCTGTCACAGCCTCCTGAGCTGCTGGGATTATAGGCGTGTGCCACCACGCCTGGCATAATTTTTTTTTTTTTTTTTGTACTAGGGATTGAACCAGGGGCACTTCACCACTGAGCTATATCCCCAGTCCTTTTTATTTTATTTTTATTTTTTTTGTGTGGTACCGGGGATTGAATTCAGGGGCACTCCACCACTGGGCCACATCCCCAGCCCTTTTTTTGTGTTTTATTAGAGACAGGGTCTCACTGAGTTGCTAAGTGCCTCGCGATTGCTGAGGCTGGCTTTGAACTCGCGATCCTCCTGCCTCAGCCTCCCAAAGTGCTGGGATTATAGGCGTGCACCACTGCGCCCGGCTTCCAGTCCTTTTTATTTTGAGACAGGATCTTGCTAAATTGCTCAGGGTCTTGCTAAATTGCTGAGGCCATCCTCAAACTTGTGATCCTCCTGCCTCAGCTTCCTGAGTAGTTGGGATTACATTTGTGCACCACACCTCACCAAGCTCGTGTACAAATTTTTATGTGGACATATATTTTAATTTTTTTTAGGTATATATCTGGGAGTGGATTTGCTGGGTTATATAGTAAATCTATGTGTGATGAACTACCAGACTGTCCTCCAAAGTGGTTGTTCCACACTACACTACTATCAGCAGTATATGTGGGTTTCAATTTCTCCACACCCTTGCCATTATCTGACTTTTTTATTATACCCATCTTTGTGGCTGGGAGGTGGCATATCATTGTGGTTTTCACTTACATTTCCCTGATGGGTAATAATGTTGAATATTTTTTCATGTGCTTATGGGCCACTTGTATATCATTCTTAGAGAAATATCTATTCAGATCCTTTGCCCATTTTGTAATCGGATTGTCTTTTTTTTTTTTTTTTTTTTTTTTTTTGTGGTACCGGGGATTGAACTCAGGGGCACTCGACCACTGGGCCACATCCCCAGCCCTTTTTTGTATTTTATTAGAGACAGGGTCTCACTGAGTTGCTAAGTGCCTTGCCATTGGTGAGGCTGGCTTTGAACTCGAGATCCTCCTGCCTCAGCCTCCCAAAGTGCTGGGATTACAGGCATGCGCCACCGCGCCCGGCTCGGATTGTCTTTTTATTATTATTTTTAAAATATTTTTCTTTAGTTGTAGATGGACACAATGACTTTATTTATTTATTTTTATGTGGTGCTGAGAATCAAACCCATTGCCTCACACATGCTAGGCAAGTGCTCTACCACCGAGCTACAACCCCAGCCCTGTCTTTTCATTATTGAGTTGTAAGTGTTCTTTATATATTCTACATACTATATTTCATCAGAGACATGGTTTGCACATATTTTTAGTATTTTCATGGCCCCCTTTGAAGCATGTGTTCACTTTTGATGAAGTCCAATTTATCTATTGTTTTCTTTTGTCACTTGTCCTTTTTTCTTGTTTGTGGTACTGGGGACTGAACCCAGGGGCAAACCATTGAGTTACATGCCCAATTCTTTTTTTTTTTTGTACCAGGGATTGAACTCAGGGGCACGCGACCAATGGGCCACATCCCCAGCCCTTTTTTGTATTTTATTTAGAGACAGTGTCTCACTGAGTTGCTAAGTGCCTCGCCCTTGCTGAGGCTGGCTTTGAACTCGCGATCCTCCTGCCTCAGCCTCCCAAATGCTGGGATTACAGGCGTGCACCACCATGTCCGGCCCCAATTCTTTCTGTTTTTATTTTTCGGTACCAAGGATTGAACCCAAGGATATTTTATATTTTATTTAGAGGCAGAGTCTCTCTGAGTTACTTAGGGCCTCACTAAATTGCTGAGGCTGGCTTTGAACTTGCAATCCTCAGCCACCAGAGTTGCTGGGATTACAGGCAGGCATCACCTTGCCTAGTTCAAACATTGAAAATAAAATTGTTATTATTATTATTTGGTATCAGGGATTGAACCCAGGAGCACTTAACCACTGAGCCACATCCCTAACCCTTTTTATTTTGAACAGGATCTCACTAAGTTGCTAACTTGCGAGGCTGTCCTCAAATTTGTGATCATCCTGCCTCAAGCCTCCTGAGCTGCTGGGATTACAAGTATGTGCCACTGTGCCTGGATCAAGGTATGAATTTTGAGAGGACACAAACATCAGACCATATCACAATTCTAACATTCAATCTCCATCTAGTGACCAATATAAAGACTCTGTATCATTGGCCAGGCGTGGTGGTGCACGCCTGTAATCCCAGCACTTGGGAGGCTGAGACAGGAGGATCACAAGTTCAAAGCCAGGCTCAGCAACGGTGAGGCACTTAGCAGCTCAGTGAGACCCTGTCTCTAAATAAAATACAAAAAAGGGCTGGGTGGGCTGGGGATATAGCTCAGTTGGTAGAGTGCTTGCCTCACATGCACAAGGCCCTGGGTTCAATCCCCAGCACCAAAAAAAAAAAAAAAAAAGGGCTGGGGTCAAATGCCCCTGAGTTCAATCCCTGGTAACACACACACACACACACACACAGAATCTGTATCATGCTTCGCACAGTAAGTTACCTACACATATACACATTTAAGAGTAATATTTTTGCATGGCAAGTTCTGCTCTCCAGTTCCTGCAAACATGCTGGAAAGAATTGGAGTTAGAGCAATAAAGTACGAGTCAGAGTTTATCAGAAAGAGTTTATTAGACGGCTCGAGAAACGAGGGGGACACGCAGCACAGAGACTGCATTCATGGACTGGAAAAGTGATGGGCCCAAACTTGACAGGCCTGGGAGTGCTTAAGGAGTTTGAAATCAGCTGAAGTTGGAAATTGACCCCAGGAAATTTTGTTCCTTCTTGACATGATAAGAAAGGCTCTGGATACGTGGAAGAGGCTAAAAACCCCTGAAATATTATCTTCCTGAATCCTGGAATTTTTGATCTGTATTCTTCCTGTAGATAACAGGTTATCTTAGGTTTCCTGAGAAATGTGACATATCCTATTGACTTAAACCAAGGCAAGGCCAGAGTCCCCCAAGGTAAATTGCTTTTTCAAAAGAAGGCACATTGGGGAGGAGTCAGCACAGCAGGCCCAGTCTACAGAACCATGCCCCAAACCCAGGTTCTTATTACTTATGTTTGCTTGCTACCTGTCAATACGAATTGTTTAATACTGCAAAATATTCCTCAGTCACTATCTGCAACTTTTACAAATACCACACTAATTATTGTGAACCACAAAAAGAACATAAAGAGAAGCAAGAAAATGGATGCGTGGCACTCCTGGGAAACAATCCTTTATTATGCAAGAATCTATTGCATTCACGTTATCTGAGAGGAAGGATTTGACAAGTTAATTTGTCTTTTCTCTTACCTAAGCCCCCTGCCACTCAAATCCAAAGCATTCTGTCTGCAACACAGGCAGCAGCACAATTCATTTTGTTTCAGACATGCATAGAAGCAGAGAAGCGTTGCCCAGGTACTTGAAGATCGTTTCTCATGAGAATGGATGTTTAGGATAATGTCATATTGGTTCCATGCTGAGTATAAAATCTGGAGAGGCAAAGGTAGCTGTTTTTAAAATAAATATGTGTTTGTGATATAAGGTCCTAGAAAGCTCCAGACTCAGAGCAGGGGCCTCTATTGTCTCCGTCTAAAGGTGGTATCTCCAGGAATCTAAGAAGGAAGTGACATGAAAACTTCCAATTATCTTGGAAGTAGGATGGTGTTTCAGAATGGCCTAACTTAATTGTACTTCAAATTTATAACTATACTGTAGTCTTGAGTCTCAGACTAAATAAGTCTAGTTGGTTGGCTTCTCTTAGATAAGAGACTTTGTTATCCCATAATGGTGTATATAAAGTAGATGTTTAAAATATTTTAGAGGGACTGGGATTGTGGCTCAGCGGCAGAGCGCTCGCCTCGCACGTGCGCGGCCCGGGTTCGATCCTCAGCACCATGTAAACATAAATGCTATTGCATTGTGTACAACTAAAGTAAATAAATAAATATTTAAAAATAAATAAATAAATAAATAAATAAAATATTTTAGAATATTAAACATAATTAGAGTTCCCCCAGCCTGCCTCCAGTAATGGGGATTGAATCCAGGGGCTTTACCACTGAGCGACATTCCCAGCCCTTTTAATTAGAGGTGGAGGCAGGGTGAACTATATACTCTATATACTTTTTTTTTTTTTTTTTTTTTGGTACCAGGGATTGAACTCAGGGGCACTTGACCACTGAACCACATCCCCAGCCCTTTTTTTTTTTTTTTTTTTTAAATTCAGAAACAGGGTCTCACTGAGTTGTTTAGGGCCTTGCTTTTTGCTGAGGCTGGCTTTGAACTAGCAATCCTTTTGTCAGCCTCCAGAGCCACTATGCCTGGCTGAGCTACGCACTTTTGAGTGTGGCATTGCCCTCATATTACAAGGGCATGGGTTAAGGGCACAAGCCCAGGGTTATGTCACTCAGGAGTATCAATTGTTCCTGGGTGCTTTTTGCATCTCCATGGTTCTGTTAGGCAGCAGTTAGTAATGAGCAGTGAACCAATAACACTGACGGGTTCATGGGGTTTATTTGAATTGCCTTTAATAAACGAGTAACTATTAGAACAACAACAGGTATACTAACCCTGAGAATAAACATATGGAAACAGCCAGGCGCACGCCTGTAATCCCAGCACTTGGGAGGTTGAGGCAGGAGGATTGAGAGTTCAAAGCCAGCCTCAGCAATAGCGAGGCACTTAGCAACTCAGTGAGACCCTGTCTCTAATAAAATACAAAAAAAAAAAAAAAAAAAAAAAAAAAAGGGCTGGGGATGTGACCCAGTGATTGAGTGCCCCTGAGTTCAATCCCCGGTACAAACAAAAAACAAAAAACAAAAAAAACAAAAAAAAAAAAAAAAAATGGAAACAAAGGGAGCCTATTAAGAATTACATCAAGGGCTGAGCCTGTAGCTCAGTGGTAGAGCGCTCGCTTAGCACGTGCGCGACCGGGGTTCGATCCTCAGCACCACGTAAACATAAATGCATTATGTACAAATAAAGCAAGTAAATAAATATTTTAAAAAAGAAATACATCAAAGGGAGCCTATTAAGAAATACATCAAGAGAGAAAGATCAACCTGGCTAACTCCTGGCAAGGTCTGCTGAGGTCATTGTAAGGCTAGGAATTATGTCCATATGTTTCATTTCAGAAGGGACATTTCATTAATAGCAGGCAAACTAAGATGAAGTCTGCTCAGTCATTAACTCCAGCACCCACATTAACATAGGTGGCCCCTGAATAGGATGGTCCAGAGAGGACCAACTAGGATCTAAAACATCCTGTAGGTAAAGACTGCAGAGAGTGGAACCCAGGTCTCCCAACAAATATCAAACAGGAATCAGTTCGGAAGCAGCACTGTTTCCTTTGTTGTTCTCTGCTCCAAGAGGACCCTCTTTCTCTCTTGAAAGCATTCTTTGCATGAGTCTTACTTAACTTTCACTTAGTAAAATTCTCCTGACTTTGTGCCTGACTTTACATTTTCTTTTGTTGGGACATAAGAACTGAGGTTTGGAGCGTCAGTTTCCCCCTCTCCTGTGACAGTTCATGGGTGTTTACTGTGATACTCAATAGCTCCCCCTTTATTTCCAAATTGCTATTTCAATCTGGTCCATCAGTTGCAAATACTATTGTTAGGGGACGCACAGATGTGAATGGTGGGAACCCGAGGTTAAGGGAATAATTCTATAAAATGGGCCCGCTGTTCTGACTCCCACAAGCTTTTCCAAGAAGCAATTTACTGCAGCCCTGCCTGGCCTCTGTGGACAGGATATGTCACATTCCTCAGCAAACTTCCTCTTCACTGCAGAAGAAATGCAGGCCCAAAATAATGTTGATAAGAAGAACCCAAGTGGGGCTGGGGCTATGGCTCAGCGGTAGAGCGCTTGTCTCTCATGTTGAGGCCCTGGGTTCCATCCTCAGCACCACATAAATAAAATAAAGGTATTGTGTCCACCAACAACTAAAAAATATTTAAAAAAAAAGAAGAACTCAAGTTACCCTGAAGGAGGAGACCTTTGAGACCAGATCCTGAAGCTCTCAGAGATAAGGATAGTTTCTCCTAACCATAAAATTTGCAAGAATGTATGGTTAAGAATCCAATTATAACTGGTCAGCACTGGCCAAGGTGACCTAGAGTTGCCATGACTGTGGGGACTTGAAAGTCTGATGTCACCTTGCTGTCAGTCAAAAGCCAAAAGGTAGACTTGAGTGGGACTCTCTGAAAACTTCTCTGGGATCCACAGTAAAACTGGAGTGCAGGAGAGGCACATTGTCCTTCTCCTTGCTGAGAGGACCTACTCTCTCCCTTGAGAGTGGGGTCCCCTTCCCCTTTCCTAACCCTTCAATAAACTCATTCCTGTTACTCTGAGTGACATGTCTGAAATCTTTCTGATTTGGTCACAAGAATGGGGGTTTGAAGGGGAGTGTCTTTGTATTGCCTCAGTTTCTTGGAAAGTCCCAGCTCTGTAACAATATCTATGCCTTCCTATTTTGGTAGGTGAATGTGTTTAACTCTCTTATAGCTCCCATCCAATTGCCAAATGTAGTTATAGTTTTGTTTGAATCCATGTTTCATATTTTAAATACCATGACTATGTAAATGTGGCTCAAAGATAAGCCAGTTGTATACTATGATTTTACTTCTTTCTTTTTCTGTGTGTGTGCAGGGGGCCATGGGGAGTGCCCAGGGTATTCTACTACTGAGATACAGCCTCAGCCCTTTTAATTTTTTATTTTGAGATGGGTATCACTAAATTGCTGAGGCTGGCCTTGAATTTGCACTCCTCTTGCTTCAGCCTCCTGAATGGTTGGTATTACAGATGTGCACCACTGTGCCCAACTGATTTGACTACTTTTTTTTTCTTTTTGTATCAGGGATTGAAACCACGGGGGCTTAACTACAAGCCACATTCCCAGCCCTTATTTATTTATTTATTTTTTTATTTTGAGACAGAGTCTCACTAAGTTGCTTAGGGACTCAATAAGTTGCCGAGACTGGTTTTGAACTTTCAATCCTCCTGCCTCAGCCTCCTGAGCCACTGGGATTACAGGCATGCACCACCCAGCTTGATTTTACTTCTTCTTCTTCTTCTTCTTTTTTTTTTTTTTTGTACCAGGAATTGAACTCAAGGGCACTTGACCACTGAGCCACATCCTCACCCATATTTTTATTTTATTTAGAGATAGGGTGTCACTGAGTTACTTAGTCCCTCGCTGTTGCTGAAGCTGGCTTTGAACTTGTGATCCTCCTGTCTCAGCGTCCTGAGCTGCTGGGATTACAGGCATATGCCATCAGACCTGGCTTATTTCATTTTTAATAAACCTATTTTGTTTTATTGGAATCAATGATTGCCTCATCTTAAAAAGTGAACTTTATACATTTAAAAATAGTTATAATTAGAGCCGGGCGTGGTGGCGCACGCCTCGAGTGCCCCTGAGTTCAATCCCCAGTACCACAAAAAAAAAAAAAAAAAAAAAAAATAGTTATAATTTACAGAATTATTGCAAAAATAAAACATAAAGAGCCATGTGCTCCACAGTTTCCCTTATTGCATCAGTGGGCACATCTGTCACATTTAATGAACCAATAATGATACATGATACATTGTTAACTAAAGTCAATACTTTATTCAGATTTCCTCACTTGTTATCTAATGTCCTTTTTCTATTCTGGGATCCCATCCACAATATTTCCTTAGACTCCTCTTGATTATGACAGTTTCCTAGACTCCTCTTGTTTCCATGACTGACAGTTTTGAGGACCACTGGTCAGGTATTTTGTAGACTGATCCTCAATTAAGAGTTGCCTGATGTTCTTCTGATGATTAGACTGGGGTTATATATTTGGGGGAGTGAGCCCACAGAGATTATCATTTCTATCAAAAGTGCATTATCATCAATATGACTTATTATCACTGTTGATGTTAATCATGATCACCTGGCTTGAGGGAATGTTTGCCAGCTTTCTAGCAAACACTAATTTTTAATGAGTGAGGAGTTTGCTCTATATAAACATTTGTCTATTATCTCCCCTGTATTTATTCAATCATTTATTTATATCAGTATAGACTCATGATTATTTATTTTATACTTTAGGTTATAACCCAATATTATGTGTTTTTTCCCCCATTCTTCATTGCTCAAATTGTTCCAGCTTCAGCTGTTGGAAGCTCTGTCAGTTGGTTTGTATATCCCTTTGCTTCCCTTATTCAAAACTTCTTCTCCTCCTGAGTTCCTGTTGACCACTGATCTGCTTACTATCTCTGTAGTTTTGCCTTTTCCAGAATAGCATATAATTGGGATACAGTATGTAGTTTTCTCAAGAGTGACTTCTTTCACTTAGTAATATGCATTTAAGATTCAGCCATGTTGTCTTATGGCTTAATTCTGCCTGCCTGCCTTCCTTTCTATTTTTTTGAGGTGGGGGTACAGGGAATTGAACTCAGGGGCACTCAACCACTGAGCCACATCCCCAGCCCTATTTTGTACATTTAGAGACAGGGTCTCACTGAGTTGCTTAGCACCTCACCATTGATGAGGCTGGCTTTGAACTCTTGATCCTGCTATTCTCAGTGTACTGAGCTGCTGGGAATACAGGTGTGTACCTTCCACACTTCAGTTTAGAAAAGTTTTAATTCAATATTATCATTTTGAATTTTCAAGAGTGCTTCCTTCCTATTCTTTGCTTCACACAACATGTGCATGTGTGTGTGTGTATGGATGTACACATTATCTTTTGGGAGATGTTAATTGTAGTTTCTTTGAAGATTTCTCCTGTTCCCCACATAATGTCTGTTTTCTGTGCATCTTTTTTCCTATGTCTCCTTTAGTCTCTCTTTGTTACACATTTTCCTTGAGGGAAATAAGTGACAAAGGCAGACAAAGGTTCACTCTTTTCCACTGTGTGAGGATATGGAGTTCATCCCCTTGGAAAGATGGAGCAACAGGTGCCATCATGCAAGCAGAAAGCAGCCCTAACTGGATACTAACCTGCTGGCACACTGATCTTGGGCTTCACCTCCAAAACTATGAGAAAACTATTTTTCTTTTTTTTTCTTTTCTTTTCTTTCTTTTTTTTTTTTTTTTTTTTTTTTTGGTACTGCGGATTGAACTCTGCGGCACTTGACATCTGTATTTTTATTAGAGACAGGGTCTCACTGAGTTGCTAAGTGCCTCGCCATTGCTGAGGCTGGCTTTGAACTCGCAATCCTCCTGCCTCAGCCTCCCAAGTGCTGGGATTACAGGCGTGCGCCACTGTGCCCGGCTGTGGTACTATTTTCTTGATGGGATGTTGTATTATATACATAATAGTGTGGAAGTTCATGTATATAATGTACAAAAATTATGTCCACGAGGGCTTTGTGCTCAAAAATATCTTACTGGTGGTATGAGTGATCAGGAACATTTGTAGGATACTATGGTAGACCAAGGGCAAGTTGCCCTGGGCAGGTGTCAAGGTTTTACTTTATACTCCTAAATTTAACCTAGTTCTGGGATTGAGAGAATGCTTGATGTGTTCTGAACGAAAGGAAATAAACCAGTGAATAAAAGGACATTGATTTAGATGTCCAGGATAATATAACTAGTTAAGTGGAGGTGTCAGGATTCAAAGTCAGATCTGCTTAACTCCAAAATCTACTTTTCCAAGAATAGGTGCTGCTCAGCACACCAAACAGATAAGGGGAAACCTGAGTTGTTTTTCCAAATACTTGGTTGTTTAAAAACATCTAGATAAGCTCTAAGCAACAGAGAAAAGCATTAACCAGGAGGTTTTTAACACTTTTCCATTACAGAGATATTCTTTGAAAATTTAAGAAGGCAAAAGAGTTACATTATGTTTCCTGCAGTTTTGAGGCACCATCAGAGCTTGTGTCCTTTATGATCAGAAACATTTCTGTTTCTCTAGGTGATACATAGAGGGAATTTTGCAGCTTATTTTTTCTTTCTAGGCCATATTTGCCCTCTCAAAGATCACATAAAACAAAAACCGGATCCAGAGCCAGTGCAGTGGCATATACCTGTAATTCCAGCAAATTAGAAGGCTGAGGCAGGAAGGCTGTAAGTTCAAGGCCCACCTCTGCAACCTAGTGAGGCCTCATCTCAAAATAAAAAATAAAAAGGACTGAAGATATAGCTCAGTGGTAAAGAACTCCTGGGTTCAATCCCCAGTACCAAAAAACAAACAAAAAACCAACAAACAAAAAAACCCTTTAGTTCAGGCAAGAATTTGAACTTCTTTTCCACTGTTATTTATCCACAATATCAAATTTTTCATAAAGCAGACTGACTGGAGTTTTACTTCTTATTCTTTCCTCAAGAATAAAGTGGACCACAGTCTAAACCACTAATGTTGGAAAACTAAGAGTAAAGGTTTTCAGAGCCTGAATGAGAGTCACTGCTAATTACATAGAATTTCTATGTGCAGGGCACTCTACAACTAGTTGATTTCATATGTTATTTAATCTTCCAACAACCCTAGAAGTGTTATTACTATCCCCATAATAAGAAACAGAGGATTAAGCAGTTAAGGAAGTTGTGCAAGATCACATAGCTAGGAAACTATTTAGGGAATTTAAACCCAAATCCTTCTTATTCAAAGTCCATCTTTCCACAACACCATTGTATGCCTTTTAGTGATAAGATAGATACACAGAGCAGTCTTGCACCATCCCATGGCTGCCAATATGAAACATAAGCAAGAAGTAAACCTGGGTTGTTTTGTTAAGTCACTGAGATTTGGGAGGTTGTTTATTATTGCAGGCTTATCCAAAAGAAGCTATCTGACAACAGCATTTGTAGTGGTATAAATCTTGGCAAGCACTGTAATAACTTAGTACAGTGCAAACCATGCCTGGTAAGAACCTCTATTAATTTATACCATCCCCAAACAAATATTTACTTTTATTTTGACAAAAGTACAAAAATGATTGAAGTTCTGAAGACAAAACAGTGAGTGAATCTGTTAGGGTATGCCTTTGGCACTCAAATAGCTGAACACAAATTCTTGTACAAATATCTACAGAAATATATTTTCTTAACTGCAGTATTTTAAGACTACATTGTCAGACAAAAAATGTAACTATCGTCCCAGATATTTGTATATATCTGCAAAATAATTTGGAAACTTTCTAGAATTGTGACATAACACTAACAGGGAACCCAGGAAGAAATGCCAAAATTTTTTAAACCTGGATTTAGTTGAAGTGAGGAAAACACATATTAGAGTGATAAAGTTATTTTAGCTACAGAGGTAGAAGCTGAACAATCATTTATAGCAGACTGTTTCCTTTGGTTAGATGGTCTACATAAAGGGGCTCTTTATTTGAACAAATTAAAGCAACACTAATTCATCTTGGGGAAAATTATTAAAAAAGAAATATTTGAGATCGGGAGGCTGAGTAAGTTGTTTTTGGTGAAGGCAAGCTTTGCCTCTGCAGTTACTGTGGGAGACTGGAAATTTATATATTTCTTGTCTTTGTATGGATGTAAATACATTTTGTGGGAATGTGTATATTCTTGTTTAAGCTGTTGCTTGCAAAATACCAGAAACTGAAATCTAAAAGATCATATAAGGGATATTCAGACTTTTCACTGCTAACTAGAGGAAATGAAACTGGAAAAGGAAAAATGGTACTGGATCTTGTTTGTCTGGCATAGTTCAACCCTGACTATGTATTGATAACATCTAACATATGGTGTTAACAGTGAACAATGCAGACTTTGAAAAATACGCCAATGTTGGCCCATTATGATGTGACAAAATTGTTCTGTTGGGAGCAGAGGGAAAGGTTTTAGCTCTGTAGGAGAGAGGAAAATCTTATAAAGGCAAAAATTCTCACTCTCAGTCATCCTATGTGAAGGTAGATCCCAAGACAGGAAATGGAGAATCAGATCCAAGAAAAAGAATTTTTCTCCCCTGTAATCTGAATTCTACAAAAAGCAGACATTAACTTGGAGGGAACTGCAGCTCATGAGGCAGAATAACCCTTGACCATGTGGAGGCAGATGGGAACCAAAGAAAGAAGGACATGGATCTGGACTGTAGACTGCACAGGTATGAACATCTAGTATACCCCTGGGGCCAGTGTGGTTGTACCAGCACCAGTCTGAAAGCAAGTGGTCTTAGAACCATACAAAAACAATCTGCAGCCGGGCACAGTGGCACACACCTGTAATCCCAGAAGTTTGGGAGGCTGAGACAGGAGGATCGTGAGTTCAACGCCAGCCTCAGCAACAGCAAGGTGCTAAACAACTCGGTGAGACCCTGTCTCTAAATAAAATACAAAATAGGGCTGGGGTAGAGTGCCCCTGAGTTCAATCCCTGGTACAAAAAAAAAAAAAAAAAAGCCAACAACCTGTAAATCTGTAATTTTCACCTGAAAATTCCATACTGAGTGGACCTTAATAAATATTTAAAACAAAAATTATTATGGACTAAAGTGTGTAGTATTACTTTAATGTGAGATGTAATAGAAACTTGTACTCTTACAAATGCTGGACAATTTGAATCAAGTAGACTACAAAAAAATGCAATCAGTCAGAGCAGAGCAATACCTCTATTTCTGGGCTGAGCAGATGGCAGGAGAGTTTATTTCCACCAGTTCTCAGTGTATCTTATTACCTGTAGTAGTGGCTGGGGAAGCACATGTAAGCAATAAGTCATTTGAAAAAGTATTACTTATGTTTACAACTAATAATAGTATATACCCATGACAAATACAAGAGGGAGGGGACATGAGAAAACTGAATATTTAAATTAGGTCAAACAAACATTACAAAAGCAGGTGATTTCCTTCTTGGTAGGGGCAGCAAACCTTTTCTGTAAAGGGCCAGATGGCAAATATTTTAGGTTTGTGGACCACAGAGTCTATGATGCCACTACTTAAGTCTGCCCTTGTTGCTTGAAACCAGACCTAAACAATATGCAAATAAGGAAGTATGGCCACATATCCAAAAAACTTACTGGACACTGAAATTTTATTTTCATATAATCTTCATGTCACAAAATATTATTATTATTATTATTATTATTTTTTTTTTTTTTGGTACCAGGGATTGAACTCAGGAGCATTCGACCACTGGGCCACATCCCCAGCCCTTTTTTTGTGTTTTTTTATTAGAGACAAGGTCTCACTGAGTTGCTAAATGCATCGCCATTGCTGAGGCTGGTTTGAACTCGCAATCCTCCTGCCTCAGCTTCCCACGTGCTGGGATTACAGGCGTGTGCCACCGTGCCCAAAATATTACTCTTTAGATGTTTCTCCAGTGGTTGAAAATGTAAATAACGGGGCTGGGATTGTGGCTCAGTGGTAGAGTGCTCCCTAGCACGGCCTGGTTCGATCCTCAGCACCACGTAAAAATAAATGCATTGTGTACAACTAAAGTAAATAAATGAATGTTTAAAAAAAAAAAAAAAAAAGAAGCCGGGCGCGGTGGCGCACGCCTGTAATCCCAGCACTTGGGAGGCTGAGGCAGGAGGATCGCGAGTTCAAAGCCAGCCTCAGCAATGGCGAGGCACTTAGCAACTCAGTGAGACCCTGTCTCTACTAAAATACAAAAAAGGGCTGGGGATGTGGCCCAGTGGTTGAGTGCCCCTGAGTTCAATCCCCGGTACCAAAAAAAAAAAAAAAAAGAAAGAAAGAAAGAAAATGTAAATAACATCTGTAACTCATGGGCATTAAAAAAAAAAAAGGTCACGGGCCAGAGGTCTATGCTGACCTCATGCTCTAGGTCTTATCAGATCTGGAGTAGCTTCTGTAAACAAATTTAGAAAAGTAATTGTAAGAAATTTTAGTTCACCTAATTTGGGATACTTTTAAAATAAGGGACTGAGCATATAGTTCAAAAGCAGAGTGCTTCCTAGAATGCACAAGGTCCCAGGTTCAATCTCAACCACAGCCAAAAAAAAAAAAAAGATATATACACACATGCACACATGCATACATACATTTTTTTAAAAGCAAGAGGAAAAAAAGTCACACCTTCAAAACTTCAAATATTTTTTTTTTTTTTTTGGTACCGGGGATTGAACTCAGGAGCACTCAACCACTGGGCCACACCCCCAGCCCTTTTTTGTATTTTATTAGAGACAGGGTCTCACTGAGTTGCTAAGTGCCTTGCCATGGCTGAGGCTGGCTTTGAACTTGCGATCCTCCTGCCTTGGCCTCCCAAGTGCTGGGATTACAGGTGTGCGCCACCGTGCCCGGCTTCAAATAATTTTATTGAAATTAATTTTCTAACACACTTGGCAGCAGTATGAACATAATACCACTATTACTACCTCTAAAAGTAGCTAACACTGGGCTGGGGATATAGTTCAGTTGGTAGAGTGCTTGCCCCGTATGCACAAGGCCCTGGGTTCAACCCCAGCACCACAAGAAAAAAAAAAAAAAAAAAAAACTAACACTTATTTGGAGTTTCACCATAAAAATAAGTTGCAAGGGTTGGGTGCAGTGTCACATGCCTGGAATCCCAGGGACTTGGAAGACTGAGACAGGAAGATCACAAGTTCCAGACCAGCCTCAGCAACTTAGCAAGACCCTGTCTCAAAAAATAAAGAGGGCTGGGGATGTCATTCAGCAGTAGAGCACTTGCCAAGAGTGTATGAGGAAGCTGGGTGTGGTGGCGCACGCCTGTAATCCCAGCACTTGAGAGGCTAAGGCAGGAGGATCTTGAGTTCAAAGCCAGCCCCAGCAATGGCGATGCACTTAGCAACTCAGTGAGACCCTGTCTCTTAATAAAATACAAAAAAGGACTGGGGATGTGGTCCAGTTGTTGAGTGCCCCTGAGTTCAATCCCCCGTACCCCCCCCCCCCAAAAAAAAGGGGTGTATGAGGCCCTGGGCTCCACCCCTAGCTCAGTACTCCAAAAATATAAAGGTAGGATTTTTGGCAAATAAAGCTATCTGCCATATTTTCTATGTTATACCTTAAAAGATCCACTTACTCCAATTAGGAAGTGTATGATGTGAACTGGAGTTTTGATTTTTAAGAGAAAGAATCAAACATGAAGAGGGAAGAGGTAGTTATAGTAGTAGGAAGAGGAAGACCTTTAAAAAAAAAAAAACCAAAAGTAGAAATATATGTACTCTTTTTTGTGTGTGTGTGGTATCGGGGATTGAACTCAGGGGCATTCGGACCACTGGGCCACATCCCCAGCCCTTTTTTGTATTTTATTAGAGACAGGTTCTCACTGAGTTGCTAAGTGCCTCGCCATTGCTGAGGCTGGCTTTGAACTCAAGATCCTTCTGTCTCAGCCTCCCAAGTGCTAGGATTACAGGCCAGCGCCACCAAGCCCAGCATAGGTACTCTTTTTGTAATACAAAATATTTACTTTTGTTCTCTTTTTGTACTACAGATTGAAGCCTGGGGCACTTTACCCCTGAGCTATAATCTCAGCCCTTTTAAAATTATTTATCTATTTATTTTTATTTTTTTAATTAATTTATTTTTTTTTTTTGTGGTACCGGGGATTGAACTCAGGGGCACTCGACTACTGGGTCACATCTCCAGACCTTTTTTTTTTGTATTTTATTTAGAGACAGGGTCTCACTGAGTTGCTAAGTGCCTCACCATTGCTGAGGCTGGCTTTGAACTCGCGATCCTCCTGCCTCAGCCTCCCAAAGTGCTGGGATTACAGGCGTGCGCCACTGCGCCCGGCTATCTATTTATTTTTAAAAATTTATTTACTTATTTATTTGGTTACTAAGGATTAAACTCAGGGGCACTCAAGCAGAGTCACAGCCCCAGCCCAATTTTGTATTTTTTATTAGAGATAGGGCTCACTGAGTTGCTTAATGCCGCCTCATTGCTGAGGCTGGCTTTGAACTCATGATCCTCCTGTCTCTGCCTTCGGAGCCACTGGGATTACAGGCGAGTGCCACTGCACCAGGCTAAATTTTTTATTTTGAGACAAGTTTTCACTAAGTTGCTCAGGGCCCTAAGTGCCTCACCATTGCTGATGCTGGCTTTGAACTCATGATCCTCCTGTCTCTGCCTTCGGAGCCACTGGGATTACAGGCGAGTGCCACTGCACCAGGCTAAATTTTTTATTTTGAGACAGGGTCTCACTGAGTTGCTAAGTGCCTCACCATTGCTGATGCTGGCTTTGAACTCATGATCCTCCTGTCTCTGCCTTCGGAGCCACTGGGATTACAGGCGAGTGCCACTGCACCAGGCTAAATTTTTTATTTTGAGACAGGGTCTCACTGAGTTGCTAAGTGCCTCACCATTGCTGATGCTGGCTTTGAACTCATGATCCTCCTGTCTCTGCCTTCGGAGCCACTGGGATTACAGGCGAGTGCCACTGCACCAGGCTAAATTTTTTATTTTGAGACAGGGTCTCACTGAGTTGCTAAGTGCCTCACCATTGCTGATGCTGGCTTTGAACTCATGATCCTCCTGTCTCTGCCTTCGGAGCCACTGGGATTACAGGCGAGTGCCACTGCACCAGGCTAAATTTTTTATTTTGAGACAGGGTCTCACTGAGTTGCTAAGTGCCTTGCCATGGCTGAGGCTGGCTTTGAACTCGCGATCCTCCTGCCTCAGCCTCCCAAGTGCTGGGATTACAGGTGTGCGCCACCGTGCCCGGCTTCAAATAATTTTATTGAAATTAATTTTCTAACACACTTGGCAGCAGTATGAACATAATACCACTATTACTACCTCTAAAAGTAGCTAACACTGGGCTGGGGGAGTATAGTTCAGTTGGTAGAGTGCTTGCCCGTATGCACAAGGCCCTGGGTTCAACCCCAGCACCACAAGAAAAAAAAAAAAAAACTAACACTTATTTGGAGTTTCACCATAAAAATAAGTTGCAAGGGTTGGGTGCAGTGTCACATGCCTTGAATCCCAGGGACTTGGAAGACAGACAGGAAGATCACAAGTTCCAGACCAGCCTCAGCAACTTAGCAAGGCCCTAAGCAAGTCAGCAAGACCCTCTTCCTGTCCAAACTAATTGTGAATGCAATCTCAGGAAGCAAAACCGGAAGTGACTGCAGTTCAGTCAGTAAAAACCTAAACAATCATCTAGTACACGCTTTTAGAGAAAGTGCGTAGATTAGTCTATGGAATGAGAATCACCAATTTTTACGCAGTGTTGTCCAGGGAACAGAGATGCAAAATCCACAGAGCACTAGTTTTCCTGTCTTGGAGAGCTATGCTATTTGGAGGCAGAGATCATATATCAGGCCTTACACCATGATCTGAATGAAATATCTGTCAAAATGATTCACCTCATTTTGTTCTGATTACCAGCATATCTACTTTTTTTTAATATTTATTTATTTACTTTGGTTGTACACAATGCAATGCATTTATGTTTTACGTGGTGCTAAGGATCGAACCTGGGCCGCGCACGTGCAAGGCGAGCGCACTGTCGCTGAGCCACAACCCTAGACCCAGCATATCTACTTTTAACACCTTTTTTTCCCCTTTGCAATGGATTTAACCCAGGGGTGCTTTATCACTGAATCACAGCCCCAGCCCTTTTTATTTTGAGACAGGGTCTCACTAAGTTGCTTAGGTCCTCATTAAGTTGCTGAGGTTGGCCTTGAATTTAAGATCCTCCTGCCTCAGCCTCCAAAGTTGCTGGGATTACAGGCATGTTAATCAACTCTGAGGCACTGATAACAATAAAATCACATTCTATTTTTTTTTTTTTTTTTGTACTGGGGATTGAACTCAGGGGCATTCGGCCACTGGGCCATATCCCCAGCCCTTTTTTGTATTTTATTAGAGACAGGGTCTCACTGAGTTGCTAAGTGCCATTGCTGAGGCTGGCTTTGAACTCACGATCTTTCTGCCTCAGCCTCCCAAGTGCTGGGATTACAGGCATGTGCCACCGCGCCCGGCCCAGCAAAATCACATTCTTAACTGTAATAATTATCAAGCTAATACCAACCTGGGAGACACTGATAAATAGCCACCTAAACCGGTCCTGCCACATATGACTTTATTGTCCACCCCAGGATCTATCCTTCCATTAATTCAAATACAAAGAGAGACACAAATAGAAAAAACAGAATATCCTAATTATTCTATATTAAGTTATCCCTCTGAAGTGAACAAAATAATAAGTGATTGCATTAAATTAGATAGAAAAGAATTAATCACAGTGAATTCATTATTTTCTTATTTTTCTGGAATGAAAATAGCTTGAAATTAAAAGCACCTATGCTTAAATCACTTCAGTTATAATTGATTTGGCATGAATCAACAGAAAAGGAGCCTGAAGATATCCAATCTAAATTAAAAGTTAAAAAAAAAATGTGCCTAGCAATTAACTGTTGAATGAAGGAATCAACACACTAGTGGCTAAAAATGTTTTTTAAATCTCATCTTTTCTTCCACTAACTGAATGGGACAGTGCTAGAAAGTGAATATAATTATTGGAATATGTCTCTCTCTCTCTGGCAGCTTCTTTGTATTTTAAAAAGAAATCCTGTTTTTTTTTTAATATATATTTAAAGTCCAGCTTCATAAATATCACTGAAGGATGGTCTAAAGGGTAGACAATCTATACTTTCTCTAAAATTTTCAAGGGTCCCTTTCAGAGAGCCACAGCCCCTTTAAGAAGCCAATTAAAATTTCAAGTCCTGGGGCTGGGGTTGTGACTCAGTGATAGATCACTCACCTAGCACGTGCGTGGCCTGGGTTCCATCCTCAGCACTACATAAAAATAAAACACATTGTGTACAACTAAAACAAATAAATAAATATTTTTTTAAAAAAATTTCAAATCCTCTTTGCAGAATAAAGCACCTGAGCACATACATATAATTTTGGAGATCAATACAGAGTTCAGGGATTACCAAAGGTCCTCCACAGGTCTGTTGAGGATCCAGACCCAAGATTAAGCATCCCTGATCATTTCAAATTTGAATTTGTATTTTGCAGTCACTGAGATATAATTGTAAAATACATTTTAAACAGTTTTAGAATTAAGAAAATATGCTCTTAGCCGGGCGTGGTGGCTCACGCCTGTAATCCCAGCACTTTGGGAGGCTGAGGCAGGAGGATCGCGGGTTCAAAGCCAGCCTCAGCAATGGCGAGGTACTTAGCAACTCAGTGAGACCCTGTCTCTAATAAAATACAAAAAAGGGCTGGGGATGTGGCCCAGTGGTTGAGTGCCCCTGAGTTTCAATTCCCGGTACCACAAAAAAAAAAAAAAAAAAGAAAAAAAAGAAAATATGCTCTTCTTGGAGTCCTGCACAGTGGCCAACACCTGTAATCCCAGAAACTCAAGAGGCTGAGGCAGGAGGATTGTGACGAGTTCCAAACCAGCCTCAGCAACTTAGAGAGGGCTTAAGCAACTTAGTGAGACCCTGTCTCAAAATAAAAAAAATAAAAAAGGGCTGGGGATGTGGCTCAGTGGTCAAGTGCCCCTGAGTTCAATCCCAGGTCCCCCTGCCCTGCAAAAAAAGAAAAAAAAAAAATGATAGAAAATATATTCTTCTGAGTAACATATTTATTTTAACTTCAAAGTCACTTTGTATTTTGAATACACTCATGTTCCCTTCTTTACTATCACTTCTGGGATAATAATAGTCAAATTTGCAGTCCAGGCTGGGCTCGGTGGCGCACATCTATAATCCCAGCACTTGGGAGGCTGAGGCAGGAGGATCTCGAATTCAAAGCCAGCCTCAGCAATGATGAGGCTCTTAGAAACTCAGTGAGACCCTGTCTCTAATAAAATACAAAAAAGGGCTGGGGATGTGGCCCGGTGGTCGAATGTCCCTGAGTTTCAATCCCGGGTTAAAAAAAAAAAAAAAATGCTGTCCCTCTCTAGGAAGTCAAAAGATTTTAACTGCAGGAATCCCCTCCACCCCATTTCCCCTTTCTCCTGATTTCTTCAAGTTTTAACTTTTTGTGTTATCTCCGTGAGCTGTCTCACATCCTTGGGGAGACAGGCAGTTGCAAGTAAATACACAATATGGAAAAATCATCTTTAAATTCGGGCAGATCTGTTTTAGTATACTTAAAATTACAGGGTTTTATTTTTAATTTAATTCATTGTGCCAACATTTAAAAATCCCACGATTTCATGCATGAGGACCTGGGTCCAGCCCTGCATGGCAAGAAACACATAATTTCACATAAAATTCCACATTTCAGACGTTTCTGGAAGAAAGGCAAAGTTCTTATTTCCCTAAGCCATAATGCAAACGGGATCACAGTCCTATGCCATGGTAACAGTTTTCACACATCCATTTTGCTCATTTGAAAACTCTTGTATATAAGCTTCCTTCCTTCCCCACTCTCCCCCTTCCCCTGTCATATTGGGGCCACGTGCTCTTGGTGTACCGCCAAGTTACACCTTCAACTCTTTTTCACTTTTTGACACAGGGTCTCGCCACGTTGCCAAGGCTGGCCTCGAACTTGCGATCCTTCTGCATCCCCTTGAATGTTTTAGAGGAAACCTTTGAATAAAGGAATTAACTTCAGAATTCTCTCTCTCACACATACACCCTTTTCTTTCTCTGTTCTTTGAAAAAAGGACGAGAAAAGGCACAACTCACTGGGCAAGCATTCACTGAGCTGCTTCTCTGCACTAGGACTAGCAACAGGCAATTTAACGAGAAACCATTACCGAGAGAAGCAGCGTCTGGGTCCTGAAGGGCGGTATGATTAGCTAGTGCCACCAGTGACTAATCAGGGTACGACCCACTGCCACTAGAGACTGTTGAACTGAACCATACAAATTCGGAACCGAAGTTGGAGCAGCAGTGTATTTTTAAAGAAATCTAAACTGGGCTCCTTTAAACTGGACTCAACCACTACCCATTCGCACAAGGGATGGCAAGGTACCGCTCCGCTCTGGCTTTTTTTTTTTTTTTTTTTTTTTTTGGTACTGGGGATTGAACTCAGGGGCACTTGACCACTGGGCCACATCCCCAGCCCTTTTTTAGAGACAGGGTCTCACTGAGTTACTAAGTGCCTTGCCATTGCTGAGGCTGGCTTTGAACTTGCGATCCTCCTGCCTCAGCCTCCCAAAGTGCTGGGATTACAGGCGTGCGCCACCGCGCCCGGCTCCGCTCTGGCTTTTAATTGAATCACTCGCAACCCTGCTGCAGGACTAGAAAAAAATATCCGTAGATGCCCTGGTTTCCGGAGCAACCATCCGGTCCCTCCCCCTTTGGTCCCGCCCCCGGAGCCTTTCCCGCCAAAGGCCGTTAACGCCGCGAAGCACGGTGGGATGAGATTATAGGCTAGGTTTCACCTAGGCCTTTCCAAGAGCAGAGTGGCTTTCAAAGAGGATCATTCCTGGGGAAACTGGCTTGCTTGAAGATCCGATGAGGATTAATTACACCTTTCATGAGGCTTCCGTATTTAATTTTCAACAAACGGCCGCTCACTCCAATAGCCAATCGCTCCGCAAGCCGGGGACGCGGGGGACTTTTTCCCCTTCGTGCGGAGGGTGACGTTGTGCGTGCGTGGGCGTATCGCAGTACCCGTTACGCTCTTGCGCGTGCGTATTGAGGTCGAATAGCTGCTTCCTCCCGCTTCTCTGCCTCCCTCCCCCCATATCCGTGCGCCGAGCCGATAAAGGCGCCATTTTGGAGGGGCCGCGGGAGACGTGGTGCCGCTGCGGGCTCGTTCTGCCGTGCGCTAGGCTTGGTGGGAAGGCTTGTTCTCGAGTCCGCGCTTTTCGTCGCCGCCATGTCGGGAGGTGGTGTGATTCGTGGTCCTGCAGGGAACAACGACTGCCGCATCTACGTGGGTAACTTACCTCCAGACATCCGAACCAAGGACATTGAGGACGTGTTTTACAAATACGGCGCCATCCGCGACATCGACCTCAAGAATCGCCGTGGAGGACCGCCCTTCGCCTTCGTTGAGTTCGAGGACCCGCGGTGAGGCAGCGTGGGGCTTGCAGCCTTAAGGAAATAGGTCGGAGTAGTTGGGGAAGGCTCTGAGGCCTAAACATAATGGGGAAGGAGGAGCTCTTAGGCTGGGGCGACGCGATATCGCCCCTGCAGAAGTCGAGGAAGGAGCCGAGTCGGTGTGGTGTCCCTGGTGGCTGGGCGCCTTGGACGCCCCCAGAGCCCACGCGCAGGCCCGGAACGGGAAACTGAGGCGCCGAGGGCTATGGAGTGGTCGGGCGCCTAGCGTGTTTCTGGGTGGGGGAGGGGCCGGTCCTATTATGCAGCGCATGTGGGCTCTTCCACAGTGGGTGCGCATGTGCCAGGGTCCTCTCATTCCCCACTGAGTGTTTTTTTTTTCCGCGGGTCTCTTTTCTCATCCCTTTTGCTTTCCATGATCACGCAGGGACGCGGAAGACGCGGTGTATGGTCGCGACGGCTATGATTACGATGGATACCGTCTGCGGGTGGAGTTTCCTCGAAGCGGCCGTGGTACAGGCCGAGGCGGCGGCGGGGGTGGAGGTGGCGGAGCTCCCCGAGGCCGCTATGGCCCCCCATCTAGGCGGTCTGAAAACAGAGTGGTTGTCTCTGGTGAGCTTATGTCACTCTCGTGGGTTGAGAAGGGACAGGAATTACTTAAGATATTTTCTTTGCATGATCGGTTTAACAATTGCGCGTTGTTCATTCTGGGCCTTAAATTATTTCGGTTTTTGGGTGAATTTAGTAAATAAAGATTACTGTGGTGGTGATTTGCCCGAATTAGGTTGCGGTTCTAGAATATGAAGATCCTTTACAAATAAATTTGGACTCTGGATCTCAGAATCTTACCAGCTCTTTACCTGGAATCACTTAAGTACAATCATTAAGCATTTTTAAGTAATATTTGTTCTAATACATGTTATAAGTTTTAATGTAAAACTTAAGGTAATTGGTTTTAAGGGGAAAAATCGTTTTTTCAGGACTGCCTCCAAGTGGAAGCTGGCAGGATTTAAAGGATCACATGCGTGAGGCAGGTGATGTATGTTATGCTGATGTTTACCGAGATGGCACTGGTGTCGTGGAGTTTGTACGGAAAGAAGATATGACCTATGCAGTTCGAAAACTGGATAACACTAAGTTTAGATCTCATGAGGTAGGTTATACACTTATTATTTTATTTGGCCAGATTGGATACAGTGGTCTTAACAGTGGAATTTGAAGGTAAGGATTCAGGCAAAGGCGTCCACCTAAAATTACCAGATACCTGGTTTTAGTTACTTTGTATTCATTCAGCATGCCTGAAGATAGGTGAAAGCTTAGATCTTTCAATGGAAAGTTCTGTCTATCCAATAGGGAGAAACTGCCTACATCCGGGTTAAAGTTGATGGGCCCAGAAGTCCAAGTTATGGAAGATCTCGATCTCGAAGCCGTAGTCGTAGCAGAAGCCGTAGCAGAAGCAACAGCAGGAGTCGCAGTTACTCCCCAAGGAGAAGCAGAGGATCACCACGCTATTCTCCCCGTCATAGCAGATCTCGCTCTCGTACATAAGATGATTGGTGACACTTTTTGTAGCACCTATGTTGTATACAGTTTTCCTTTACTCAGTACAATCTTTTCATTTTTTAATTCAAACTGTTTTGTTCAGAATGGGCTAAAGTGTTGAATTGCATTCTTGTGTAATATCCCCTTGCTCCTAACATCTACATTCCCCTCATGTCTTTGATAAATTGTATTTTAAGTGATGTCATAGACAGGATTGTTTAAATTTAGTTAACTCTCCATGCTCTTCAGACTGTGATATTGTGTAAATGTCTATTCTGCTCTGGTTTGTGTGAACTGGGATGTTGGGGGTGTTTGTGGTTATCTCACCTGGGGAAGTTCTTATGTTTATCTTGCTTTTCATGTGTCTTTCTGTAGACATATCTGAAGAGATGGATTAAGAATGCTTTGGATTAAGGATTGTGGAGCACATTTCAATCATTTTAGGATTGTCAAAAGGAGGATTGAGGAGGATCAGATCAATAATGGAGGCAATGGTATGACTCCAAGTGCTATTGTCACAGATGAAATTGGCAGTATTGACCTTATACTAAAAGGCAAGGGATAAAAATGATTTTATATATATTTATATATAATATATATTAAAACACTTGCAAACATCTGATGCAGGTATTTTTAGCTACAATTGCTTTGCTCTTTAAACCTTGGCAATTGTGGCAAAATTACATCGCCCATTTTGTAACAGTTTATTTTGCTCCCTTCCCCCCCCCCCCTTTTTTGTTTTAATATAGGGACTAATGTGGGAAGAACTGGCTAATTTTTCACAGTGCTTAGTTACAACTGTTAATGTGTGACCTGCTGTTGGTGTACATGTGGGTACAGGGTGTCTTTAATTCCAACAAGATAGAGTATAATATCAATACTGCTAAATCTGCATGTCCTCTGTGTGACTGATAAGAGCGTTGCTATTTCATTTTTTTAAGACAAGATGAAAGCAAAATATAGAATTCCAATGTATTGGTGTAGATAATTTAGTTGGGAGTACTTTTAAGTCTCACCTTCCCCTTTAAACTAATATTCATAATTGACTCATGTTTAAGACACTTTAATTTACAAATTAAATTGCAGATGGGAGCATTAGATTTAGTTTAGACTTAGGTGGGTAACAATATCCGTAAACTTTTCAACTACATAACATTTTTTGCAACCACAAAACCTGTAATACGCTGTACAGTAACAAGTGTTGGCATTATCAGTTGAACTGTAAATATAAAATGCTTCTTCCAATTAGTCTCTTATGATGATTAAGTTTCTAAAAATTTATCTGAACACCATTCAGAAACTTGTTTTGGGGAATTTGATAGTTATTGATGTACATCTGTTAAACTGATGACAGACATAACTCATCATTCCCCAGAAACCTTTTTTGATTACAGTATCTAACATTTTGCCTCCTCTTTTTTGGTTTTGCTGGTTATAAAGGTTTGGATTGGAGAGGGCTCACTGGATCCCAATCCTTGGAGCTGGATCATTGGATTCAAATCATAATGTGGATAGGATAGGGAGGATGAATTACAAGGATTCATGGAGCGGGATCAGATTACCAGGAACATAGGAGTGGATTCCTGCCCCAACCAAACCGCATTCGTGTGGATTTTTTTATTCAACTTAATTGGCTATTCCAAAGATTTTTTTTTTTCCTATTTTTGACGATTGGAGCCCTTAAGATGCACGATGGAATTGTGTTTTGCATTTTTTGGTAAAAGGAGCAAAGCGAGGACCTGGAGATATACGCTGGAGCAATCTCCTTGGAAGGATTCAGCACGAGTAGATGGTAAACATTTAAAGGGAAAGGGGGGGTTTGTTTAAAATAGTAAATCAGTAAGTCACTTCTAAATTTAAAGAAAACAAAATTGGAGTTGAAGAATAAGTAGGTTCCAATTGGCTATTGCCGTTTTTCTTTGAAAATAAACATTTTTTAAAAAACTATGCATGGTTGTCCTTTTTCCTCTTCATGTAAGGTTTTAACTGGGTAACTACTCTATCAGTTAATTCTTTAAATTAGTAAGATTTAGATTCTGACTCTTGTGTTTATGTTAGCAAATTAAAAGTTCTTGAAAGGCAATTTCAATGGTATTAGCTCTCTCAAATTTATGTAACAGTCTTAAGGGGACAACAAGGGAGAAATTTATGTAATATGGCAATTGAGGCTGTGATCTAGTCTCTGAAAGATGCTTTGCATACTTTTTGCTAAAGTGGTTAAGAACTTAAGATAATGCTTATTTTGGTGACCATTTAGACGTTTGTGTAAAATTGGTTGGCTGATAAATATCAGCTTGGAGATAGCCTTTGAAATTCTCAATGAGACTTAAAATTGATAAGTGGTACATGTTAACTTTAACACAGGTGTATTAGAAAAGAACTCGACACAAATGACTTTCCTTTTTGAAGTGTGAACAGTTCACTAAAGGATTTAACTGCTAATTTGAGTGAATCTTCACCTGTAAACCCTTCTTGACCATAGGTTGTTCTGTCTCCAAACTTTGGTATTCTATAAGTTTTTTTTTGTTTGTTTGTTTTTTTAAATACTTTTACTAAAGAGCCCCTTGATGTTAAAATTTTAAACTTCCTGGAGTAGAGGAAGGGAAGTTTTACTTAAAAAATTATTGATCTTCTGATTTCCTTTTAGTTACCAAGAAACCACTCTTTTCTGTATCTAATAGGTAGAACTGTAACTTTTTCTTTGGGTGCTAATCATAGTTGCAAGCTGAATTAAAAATGATTATTCAGGTGATACAATTTAAAACAGAAAACCAGGAGTAATCTTGGTAGTGGAAGAAATGGGCAAAAGAGATTTGTATAAGGTCACACAACCAGTACATGTAATTACCTGATTTCAGGAGGTAGGTTCAAAATAAGAATTTTACTTTAAAAAGTATACCTTGTAGATCATTAGGTTAAGGTAGTGTAGGAATCAAAATATGAGCAAAAATTGTAGATTTTCTATTAAGATTCTGAAAAATTATACATGCCATGCTTGGAAGTTTTAAGTCTCATGTGCAGAATATTTTTAATAGTTGAAATTTTTAGAGGAAAATTATCAAAATGACTAAGCTGCACTTGTACAAACCTGGTTTCATTTATGTTCACTGAATGTTTAGAAATAGGACCAAAATGGAAATGGCCTTTACTCAAGGTTGTCAATATATTAAGTTAAATGAGATGCTCTACTAAAACTTTTAGTAGTTCAACCCCAGATTGAAATGAGATAAAAAGTTATTCTTTGCTAAATAGGTTTAAGAATGAAGATTAGAGAGGGCTTAATGCATAACTATGGAAGGTAGAGGAGCATAGTTTAGTGACCAGACAGAAACTAGAATGTTAGTTTTAGGAAATGGCCCTCTACCAATAATTGGCAATTAGAAGAAAGTCACACCCTGTTAGAACTACAAAGGCTACTTTGAATTTTTCCCTTCTGTGTCCCCTTTATAATATTGTAGGGAATCTATAAATAGTTTATTTTCTAACCAAGAAAGCACTTTAAGAAGCAATTACTATTCATAACATCAGATTGAGTAACCCACCTTGCCGTTCAGCCCACATCCTACTGGAAACAAAAGGTAAGACCAATTTTCTGATTCCTAATTGTTTGGGATCTGAATTATTTGAAAGCTAATATTTTTTAACTTGGTGTTTTGAATGTGAATATTTCCCCTTATTTACAATGTTTTCCTAAGTTTTTATACTTTTAATAAATTTCAAATGTTCATAAATCAACCCATTTTAGTGCTTGAGTTCAATATGATTAATTCTAGAATCTCAACTTTCTCAGTTTTTGTGTAACGTCTTCATTAGGGCTGGTGCTATTTTCAGGTGTCTGGTCAAGGTGAATTTCTTTTGTGTGGCTTTTTGCTTTGTATCTGAAGTTTGTAATTACAAATGAAACAAGTTATATGTATGTATACCATAAATAGTATTAAAAGGTCAGAAAGTATTAGACTGAAGTTCTGTTGTAACCATTTTTTGGCTTACCTTATTTCCATCACTGAATACAAAGGCAGAAAACAGATTCACAATCTCTTATCCACAATTGAAATCTTAACCAGAATAAAAGATTTTTTTGTTGTTGATCCATTAGGATGTAAAAGCTGACAAGAATTGATGCCTGCCTTTTGCACTTAGTGTGACTAAGCATTTTTCCTTCAGAAATAACTGGTGTACTTTGATTAATCATCACACAGTTGCCAGACTCTGCCTAGGGCATTATGTAACAGTACATGTAATATACTTTTTACAATACATCTGCTCTCAAGTTTGGATAAGGGATTGGAGAACTGTAGTAGAACACACAGGTTTAATAAATGCTTCCGTGTATAGTTTTGGGTGTGAATGAAAAATCAGCCTGTTTGTTTCCTTAATTGAGATTTAAGTTCCTCGTTATTTTAGGCTGAAGCCGATAACAGAAGAAAAGGTATGGCCACATTTCTCTTTCGTTGCTACAGTAGGCCCACAGTTTTATACTATTGAAGGAAATATTCAGCCATCCAAAGTACACAGTATAATACTCTGTTGCTTTGAAGTAATTGTTTCTATTTTAATACTTAAAAGGAACATTGACATTAATCATTCTGCTCCTATGGGTAAAGTTAGGATTGGCATGAAGTAGAGATTGTAAGGAAAAATCTGCTTATTGCATCTGTTGTGATTGTTAAATAAATAGTAAGGTTGGCAAAATAACTTGCTTTAAACATAGACCTAAGAAGTTAACAGTATACTCAAACCAGAACTTAGACATGTGATTGAAAACTTTGGAGTGCTGTTTGTTATATTTGAAGGCTATACCTGATAACCCTGAGAGCTGTGTTTGTAGAAATCAAGGGAAAGATTTTTTTTTTCCTATAAAAATCATCTAGTGCTTCAGTAATACACAAAATGAAGTTTTTGTCGTATAGAAGTGAATTTCAGAAGTAATTCCAACTTCAGGGGTAAAATTAGCCTTGTTATTTGTGTGCGCCGCGCGCGTGTGTGTGTGTGTGTGTGTGTGTGTGTGTGTGTAACCCAGAGCCACACGCTTGTTACATACCATGGACAAGCACCTTAACCACTGAGCTAGCTATACTCACAGCCCAATTTACTTATTTGTGTGTGTGGGGGTGATCAGTGAGCTATAAACCACCCCACTCCCCAGCCTGAAAAGAGAATTTGGGCGGGGTAGCTGGGGATTGAACTCAGGGGCACTCACCCACTGAGCCACATCCCTGGCCCTATTTTGTATTTTACTTGGAGACAGCTTCTCACCAAGTTGCTTTAGCGCCTTGCTGTTGCTGAGGCTGGCTTTGAACTCCTTGGATCCTCCTGCCTCAGCCAACCAGGCTGTGGGCCAATTTACATTTTAGCAGGCGCAGGGCTGGGTTATCAAGGAAAGGAAAACGAATGCTTTTTCCTGAAGTTACTATTATTTTGTTTCTTTTCTGGTACTGGGAATTGAACCCAGGAGCACTTAACCACTTAGCTAAATTCCCAGCTCTTTGAGACAGGTTCCGTTACTTAGTGCGCCTGCCATAGATTACCTTTAAGATAAGCAAAATGGATGAAACCATGAGTTCAGGTGAATGTTTTGTACAAAGGAGGTGATAAACACTGGGTTGATCATACAAGTATCAGGTGTTGACTATTGATTAGACCCTGTCAACATGAAGAGATGTTGAAAATTGAGAACCTCTCTCAAATACTAAATCCCACCACACAGACTGAACAAAAACAATTTGAATGGATACTAAAGTGTCTAGTTAAAATTTTTTTACAATGTTCAGTTCCACACCCCATTGGAATAAATGATAGAAAATGCTGGGCATGGTGGCACATGCCTGTAATCCCAGCGGCTCCAAGGCTAAGGCTTGAGGATTGCAAGTTTTTGAGGGCAGACTCAGCAATTCAGTGAAGCCCTAAACAGCTAGGCTGGAGATGCTCAGCTATCAAGTGCCCCTTGGTTCAATTTCTGGGACCAAAAGAATTAAAAAAAAAAAAAAAAAAAAAAAAAAAAAAAAAAAAAAAACATAGCCACTAGAGGGAGCTATGACAAAAAGCCTGGAAATTATCCCTATTTGTTAAGAATCCACACAGCAAAGTGAAGGGAAACCAGCTTCTGTGATATGGATCAACTCTAAAGAAGATGGTCTGGGTAATTTTTTGCTATGATCGCCACTGTCTTTTTTTTAAATACTTATTTATTTGCTTTAGTTGTACACAATTCGTTTATTTGTACGTGGTGCCGATTGAATCCTGGCCGCGCACGTGCTAGGCCAGCGCTCTATGGCTGAGCCACAACCCCAGCCCACCACTGTCTTTATGTTGCAATATCCTTTCCCTTTTAGGCTTGTGGATCCAATTAGGTTTTGGGTAGTATGTACCTTGTAGGTACTCAACCTCTGTAAGTCAGAAAAATGCCTAGATTCTGGGACTTACTTAGAAGATGCTAAAGACCTGCATCCGCTTGTTTTTCTGTCTACCTTATCTCTCCATAAGGAGTATAAAGCAAGAAACATGAACTTGATACAGGAGTAGGTGCAGTGCAGAAAAACCTAGGTGTGACACCGGTCACATACATACTAGGAAAACTGATCATCGTTTCAGGGACATTTATGGTTTTTGTGTGATTCCCCCAACCCTTTGGTATTAGTGGCTTTTTTTTTTTTTTTTTTTTGTATTGGGGATTGAACCCAGGATGATTAACCACTGAGCTGCGTCCCTATCCCTTTTGATTTTTTTTTATTTAGAGATAGTCTTGCTAAGTTGCTGGGGCTGGCTGTGAACTTCCAATCCTTCCTTCACTTTCTGTGCTGCTGGGATTATAGGCATGCACCACTGCTCCCGCCTCTATTAGGGGCTTTTAATGATAGCTTATCTTAAAATCCTACTTATTTACTTCCTAGTCCTTTATTAAAAAATCAGCACATGCAGACAATGCCTTATTTTTTATTTTTTTAGTTGTATGTGGACACAATACCTTTATTTTACTTATGTGGTGCTGAGGATCAAGCCCAGGGCTTCACACATGTAAGACAAGCGCTCTACTGCTGAGCCATAGCCCCAGCCATTTTAAGAGCTGGAATTTATTGAGAATGAAACAATATTTGTTTACCCCATCATCCCCTGCCCCCAAGTTTATATTGTGGAAATGGAAAGAACAGATTTGCCTTCTGCTTATAAAGTATTGTTACTATGAATACTATATCTATCTATCTATCTATCTATACTATATATATATATATATATTTTTTTTTAAGCCCTCTTGATGGGATTTAGTCATTAAGTTGGATTTTGGAACACTAGCATTAAAACAGTGTTGAGCCTGTGGATATTACAGTTCAGTGGTAAAGCCTAGCATGTATGAGGGCAGTTTGATCCCAGAAGCACACACAAAAAAAATTACAGGCACATGCCAGTGATTCAAAAGGCTCCATCCCACCCCTGCCCCGCAAAAATTTTAATGTTAGAAGTTTGCCTGTTTTGAAGAATATGTCTAAAATTAGGCATTTTTCTATAAGAGAAAGGATGGAATTGATACAATGATACAATAGGAATTTTCCTGCCTGTGATGCTTGCAAGGGATGCTACAAAAAGTAGTTGGTTAGCAGGCGTGTTGCAAATTGGATTTGAATCTATTAATCTGAAAAATGTTAGCTTAGTGTCCCTTTACTAATTTAATTTCTGAAAGGTGCTCTGAAGCCACTAATAATCCAAAGTTTACTTCATAAAAGAGAAGGGCTAAACAGGTTTTAATACATAGGAATAGACTACGGCATTTGTAAAAAAAAAAAAAAAAAAAAAATACCACCTTTATATGGACTTGAGAAGCCTTAGGCTTAGTTCTTCATAACAGTGGCATGCCTAGAAATTTTAGTTACAAAATACTGAAAGTGACATCCACAAAGTACTGATTAGTAATATATCAAATGTACTTCAACAAAGAAAACCAAAAATGGTTCCTTTACCATCTAAAATCAGGTAGTAAACTGTAGTGAGGTGATAGTAGTACTGTTGCATTTGTGATAGGCCAAACTGGGAGATTTGTTTGCCCCAGATAGTTTTTCAAAATTTGCTGTTTGGATTTGCCTCCTGTTTCCACTAGCATCCTTATCTGTATACTCCAATTTTTTTTTTTTTTTTTTTGGTACTGGGGATTGAACTCGGGGGCACTAGACCACTGGGCCACATTCCCAGCCCATTTTTTTTTTTTTTTTTTTGTATTTTATTAGAGAGAGGGTCTCGCTGAGTTGCTAAGTGTGCCACGGCTGAGGCTGGCTTTGAACTCATGATCCTCCTGCCTCAGCCTACCAAGTGCTGGGATTACAGGCGTGCACCACCGTGCCCTGCTGTATACCCAAATTTGTCACTGAATTACTTTAGTACTGAAGCTGGTATCTGATTTGAGTCTTCATACTGTCTAATCAAGTCTGGCCTCCATAAGACGTATTATCACTCCCCTATCTATGAATCAATGGTGAATTATATTCTACCTTTCCACCTTATCACTATTCTTAAATCACATCTTCCAGTTGGTAAATATTGTACTTGACCCTATCTGGTTTTGTTTCTGTGGTTTGGTTATATTTTCAGACCCCCACTTCCTTCCCTTAGCAACCTGCCTCCTCAAAGTTTAAGCTCAAGTCACATTTCATTCCTGAATCTAAAAACAAGCTGCTAAAGTTCTTTAATAGCTCTTTGTTAGTGTTCACTTGGCTACTTCACAAGTTATAACCACTGACAGTATTACTGTTTCAATTTTTCCTACCACAGAAACGTTTGCAATATTTTATTTTCCCAATGTGATGCTGATAGTTTTAATAAATACTGATTGATAGAAATAACAGTACTCTCTAACAGCAGTTAGAGTCTGCATTTCATAGAACTAGTGGTTAACTGAGTAGATTTTGGGAGAAAGTATTTTAATTCTAACATTGGATTAAATAATTCCTCCTTAGATGTGAAGCCAGGATATTCAAATTAATTTATATGTATCTAAGCACAAATATAATTGGAAAAGTAAACGTTGCCTCCAAATGGTCTTGAAAAACAAAAAAAGTTACCTTGGTGTATGTTGTTGACAGTTCAATATGTCATCAAGAATTAATGGCATTGTTTCTAGTTACCTATCTTGCTGCTTCCTTCTGGGTCTCCTTTTTATGTCATTTTTTAAGTTTGATTCTTAGAGAGGAAGCCATAGGTTACTTCTCACTTCATTGATTTTTGCCTCAGAATCCCTGCAGATCTCTTTGGGCTTGAATCAGTTCAGTTCTTTTTTTTTCTTGTCAATATAAAGAGCTGGGATGTAGCTCAATGGTAGAGGGGCCCTGGGTTCAAGCACCAGTACTGGGGTTGGTAAGAGATTTAGAAGTGTGTGTGTGGCGGGGGTATGGGCAGTATGTTATTGAGTTGGTTATTTCAGGACCCTGACCCTACTTTTTAGGCTGATAAAGGACAACTAGCTTAAGTGGTTTTTCTCAAAGCCAAAAGACCCTATGTACGTGTATTTAACTCTTATGCCCCAGATACCACAAGCAGCCCGATTCTTTTAGCACGCTTTTTAAAAAAAAAATATTTGTTTATTTACTTTAGTTGTACACAATGCAATGCATTTATGTTTACGTGGTGCTGAGGATGGAACCCAGGTCGCGCACGTGCGAGGCAAGCGCTCTGCCGCTGAGCCACAACCCCAGCCCCTTAGCACGCTTTTTGATCCTCTTAACCCTTCCATCCGTTCTTGATCAGCCAGTGACTTGAGACATTTGTGAACTAATTGCACTCTATTTCTGCTTCACTTAATCATGTTTATACAGTGTGTGACATGCACGTACTTATGTCCCCTTAAAACTGCTCTTTAGTTATTCCATGTGTATGTCTTGTTTCCCCTAGCTACATAGCAGAACTTGAGCTCTATAGTTTTTAACTTCTTCACAAGGTGTCCACTATGGCAGTACACAAACCTCGGTAAATGTTTGTGAAGAAATACATTAACAAAGTCTTGAGGCAAGAGTCCAGCATACCTAAGATCTGAGAGCCCTTCCAATCAGATTGGGCTTATTCCCAGAGTAAGGGTTCATGCCCTTGCTACCTTTTCTAAAGAAAACATTTGAGGGAAAATGCAAGGCCATAGGATATAATACTTGATGTTAAAATAATGGCTGTTTTGCAAAGTACTTTGACTTGTTTTAATCTTCAATTGTTATTAACCTCATTTTGCAGTTTGAGGAAACAGCCTCAGAGATGTTAAAAGTAGCGGGCCAGCCAGGTGTGGTAGTGCATGCCTGTACTCCCAGCAACTCAGGAGGCTGAGGCAAGAGGATTGCTAGCTCAAAACCAGCCTCAGCAATTTAGCAAAGCCCTGTCTCAAAAATGGGCTGGGATGTTTCTAAGTAAACATTCCTGGGTTAATCCCTGGTACACACACATAAAACGGTAGGCCCCAAACTGGAACTTTTTAAAAGCCAGTCTGCCTTTTCTAGTTGGGAATTTCTTCAGGACAAGAATAAGTCTGCCTCAAGTGAATGCCACCTGTAATATCTACCTGATGCCACCAGGGTGCCCCATGGTACTGTCTTTGATTTGTGTACTTACCCTTGGAGCTAGAGGCTATTTCAGAGCAGCTCTTGAAGAGTGGCTATGGCCTGGAGTCCATCCCCAAGATAATAGGAAGCTTGGCTTCCTAGCTTTACAGTTTGCAGTACACAGCTAGTTCTCAGGTAAAACTTGCCCTGTTTTGGCCCCTGCTAGTCAAACTGAATCCGTGGAAGGACAGGTCACACAGTGGCCAGGACTTGGCTACATGCTAAATAACTAGATAGCAGCCCTACAAAAGACACTAGCATGCAAAAGAATGGGTGAATGTCTACAAACAACATTTGTTTTAATACCTGAGTTTACACTTGGATCTATTTTACTAATACAAATTTAAGTGTAGATCAACAAAGGCAAAACCAGATTGAATTGTTACCATACTAGGTAGGTGAATTTTATTTATTCATTTGGTACCAAGGGATTAAAATCAGGGGTGCTTAACCACTGGACCACATCCCCACACCTTTTATTTTTTGAGACAGGGTCTTGCTAAATTGCTTTGAACTTAATCCTCTTGCTTCAGCCTGCTGGGACACTTGGATTATAGGTGTGTGCCACTGTGTCCAGCAGTAGATGAATTTTAAAAGCCAGTATGTGCTGTCCTCCCATTTTCCAATTTGCATTGAAAATGTTTGCATTGCAGTCAGCCTGGATGTATTGCCTCCTGTCGGTTTTTATATTCAGAAACCTGAGATGATCTATAGTTTCTCTTTCCCAATGCCTAAGTATTTTGTACAAATATGTATAACTGGTTTATAATATTTTTAACAAGTGCCCAGGAAATATTTGTTTATTGAAATAGCAACCTTCTGTAATAGACCTGAGATAATTCTAAAGAGAGGGATTTTTGTTTTAAGCTAGTTAAGATTGTGAACTGGAAAGGCAGTCCCTGGGATGTCCTGGTTCTGTTGAGATTCTCATTGTGGCCTGAGTTTGGGGCTATGGCTAAGCCTTCTCTTTAGGTGTCATCTTTGTGATCTCTCTCATCTTTATTTGTTGGGGGAAGTGGTACTGGGGATTGAACCAGGTGTGCTTAGCCAATGAGTCACATCCCCAGCCCTTATTTATTTAGAGACAGGGTCTTGCTAAATTCTTTTTTTTTTTTTTTTTTTTTTTTGGTACCAGGGATTGAACTCAGGGGCACTCGACCACTAGGCCACATCCCCACCCCTTTTTTGTATTTTATTTAGAGACAGGGTTTCACTGAGTTGCTAAGTGCCTCGCCATTGCTGAGGCTGGCTTTGAACTCGCAATCTTCCTGCCTCAGCCTTCCAAAGTGCTGGGATTACAGGCGTGCTCCACCGCGCCGGCTTGCTAAATTCTTGAGGCTGGTTTTGAACTAGCAATCCTCCTGCTTCAGCCTCCCCTAAATTGCTGGGATTAGAGGCATGAGCCACCACACTCAACTGTGTGATATCTATTAAACTAAAGGTTTACCAGGGAGCATCTTTAAGCTGCAGGACAAACTAAATAAGAGTAAACCTCATGCATAAGGCCCTGAGTTCAATCCTCAGCACCACCAAAAAAAAAAAAAAAAAAAAAAAGTAAACCACTAATTTGAGATATTGTACTTTAGGTGCCCTTTCCCCTCTATGCTTCTTCACATGAATTTCTATCCTGAAACTTCAGGCATGGTTTTAGGATTTTTTTTTGTTTTGTTTTTAATTACACTGCTGGAGATTGAACCCAGAGCTTCCAGCATGCTAAGCAAAGGCTCTACCATTGAACTACACCCCAAGCCCTAAACCTATCATATTAATAGTCAAGTTTACCTTTGAATTTTTAGTTCCTCTCTGGTGAGAGGACTAATCACACCAGATTGCATATTTTAATACTAACTTGGGATTCTCTTTTTTTAAAAATATTTGTTTTAGTTGTGTACAATGCCTTTTTTGTTTTTACGTGGTGCTGAGGATCGAACCCGGGCCGCGCACATGCTAGGTGAGTGCTCTACCACTGAGCCACAATCCCAGCCCCCCCCCCCCTTTTTTTTTAAATATTTATTTATTTGCTTTTAGTTGTACACGTTGCGTTTCAAACCTGGGCCGCACACGTGCTAGGCGCGAGCTCTGCCGCTGAGCCACAACCCCAGCCCCACTTGGGATTCTTTTTTTTTTTTTTTTTTTAATATTTATTTATTTGCTTTAGTTGTATACAATGTGTTTTTAGTTTTACGTGGTGCTGAGAATCGAACCCGGGCCGCGCACGTGCTAGGCGAGCGCTCTACCGCTGAGCCACAATCCCAGCCCACTTGGGATTCTTTTCCATGTGTTTTTCTTGAGTAATCAATGTACTTATCACCACCAAATAAACTTGTGTAAAAAACAATGGACTTTCTCGGGCTTTCAGTTTCACTAACATATTATGTAGGAGACTGGACAAGTTCTGATACAAACAACTTTAAATACCTTTAAAGTATTTTTTTTTCTTCCCATATTGTTTATCTGGTATTGGTCCAAAAATATCCTTTCACTGGTGAGAAATGAGTATTGTGCCTTTCTTAGACAAAATGCTAAAAGGTAGAAAGAATGTGTATTCCAACCCTCAAAGTGTCTTCTGGACTTTCTTTATACCTGATGCATAGGAACTGTTCTCACTGGCTTGAGTTGACTACTTGCCATCTGTTCCCTGAGCATTAATTGCTGAGTGAAAGGGAGAGAAAGTGAAATGAGAGGTGGGGAGAAAGAGGAAGTTGGAGAAATAGAGGAAACAGCTGGAAGCTGAGGGTGTGGGACTCTTGTAAGGTCAGTAAAACAAAAAATAGAGAGCAGGGTCAGGTCTTAGGGATAGAGAGCTAATTAACTTCGGTCAGCTATTTGAGTAAAGCCTTGTATGCTTTGTTAAAGAGACCAAAGATACTTCAAAGGAAAATCTGGATTCTTCTCCATCTACCTTAGTAAATTGTTCATTGGGTCAAAATCCATCCTGCCCTCCTGGAATTCTGGTCTTTTTTGTTCAGCTCTAATAGCTTGCTGCTAATGCTCAGGCAGGTGATGAAGTATTTGTGGACAGTAGTAGGTAAACTTGATGTGTTTATTATTTACAACTTAAAAAAGAGTAATATGTTGAATACAGCTTTTGTCCTTAAGTAGGACTTTTAGTAACTAGCTCACCTGGCTCCTTCATGTTTTTATGCCTGGACCAGTTGACCAAATACAGAATTTTAGGCAACTTCTAGTTCAGAGACTTAAGGTCAAGAAAAGATCTAATTTTCTGTTCTGGAAACTTAGCCAGATCTTATGCTGTTTTAGCCTTGTGTTGCCATCTGTTGGCATTGTTTTCCAGAATGGAACAGCCTTCCCCAAACTTAGTCTGGCTAGTCGAATGATGTCATATCAGTGTTTTAGGTCACTGCTGCTCACTTTGTTCACCTAGGGAAACTACTCAACACCTCTGTCATTATTCCTGTTCCCTTCACCTCTGAGAATGGAGGGACACATACACACACCTCGACAACTGAATATCAAATTGGCCCAGTAGAAAAGAAACCGATGAGAAATGTTTGTTGGAGTTTGGGTAAAGGGTATTCACTGCCCCTGTTCTTCATAAGAAGACAATTAGTAGGGGTTTTTTTGGCACATGAATAACATTTATAGTTTTTCTAATAATGCAGATGGGTGATACAATGCTGTTTAGTGCCATATAATATATATGATTTTGTGTGTGTGTGGTACCGGGGATTGAACTCAGGGGCACTCGACCACTGGGTTACATCCCCAGACCTTTTTTTGTATTTTATTTAGAGACAGGGTCTCACTGAGTTGCTAAGTGCCTCGCCATTGCTGAGGCTCGCTTTGAATTCGCGATCCTCCTGCCTCAGCCTCCCAAAGTGCTGGGATTACAGGCGTGTGCCACCGCGCCTGGTTTATGATTATTTTTAATGTGGGGTTCAACCCAGTAATGCTTTACCACTGACCCACATCTCCAGCCCTTTTTTATCTTTTTAATTTTGAGAGAGGGTCTCTCTAAATTGCTTAGGGCCTTGCTAAATTAAGTCTGACCTCAAACTTGGCAGTTTTTCTGCCTCAGCCCTCCTAGTTACTGGGATTACAGGCATGCCCCACCATGCCCAGCTGTATTCCTCTTTTAATGTATTTGGGCTAGAGGCTATAGCCACTGAGAAGAGAGTTGTCTCTTCTCGCCACCTGTGCATCAGGTACAACGCAAGCCCAGAAGATGTAAGGATTTGGCTTATGCTTTTGACTATTAGCATGTTATAACTGAGGCTAAGCTTTGTAGTTTGGTTCATGCCAGCCAAGTTTAGCCGTTTACATATCAATTGTTTTTCAAGTTTAGCCATTACCCCAGGGCTGGGGCATTTGAGGGCAGTGAGGAACAGGTGTCCAAAGGAGAAATGTGGGTGCCTGAGAGTGTGTTTTCCAGTTGTATTAAATTTCTTACTTGGTGTATTTTTGACCTGTCTTTTTCTTCCCTGCTCGTGGCCTATGCTGTTTTGCTTGCTATTTGTTGGATAGTCAGTTATTCGAGAGTTATAAAATGGAAGTTAGTATTTTTGCACAAATGCTTTAAGGATGAAACTGATAGGTTTAGCATTGACTTTTGCCAGTCAAGAATAGTTAAAGTGATAAATGTGTTTCTGTGATTTTGGACTCATTTTTGGAGTTTTGGGTATATGACCTTGTTAGAAACAATAGTATTTTAATTTAGCACTGTGGCACACCTGTATCCGAGCGACTCAGGGGTGAAAGGCAGGAGGACCATAAGTATAAGGCCAGCCTTAGAAACTTTTTTAAAAATATTTGTTTTTAGTTGTACACAATGCCTTTATTTTTACGTGGTGCTGCTGAAGATCGAACCTGGGCTGCGCAAATGCTAGGCGAGCGCTCTACCGCTAAGCCACAACCTCAGCCCTGAGTTTTAGAAAGTTAATGAGATCCTATCTCAAACATTTTCAAAGGGGTAGGTGAGGACTATAACTCAGTGGTAAAGCACCCATGGGTTAAATTCTAGTACCACCATAAGAAGGGAAAAAGAATCCTCAACTACTATTTGAATTCAGTATGTGCTAGGAAAATGAGTAGATTGTTCCCTGTTCTCTATGACTGTGTTCCAGTATTCAGGTGGAAAAAAAATGTATTGTTTCCTCTTCCTCCCTTTGCCAGTTAAAGCAGATGTAACTAGTAATGATACTTAGGTGGTAGAATGGAAACAGTAACCTGACTTCTGACCACATGGGCCACAGGGAAGTGGCTTTAAGCCACTTAGAGTGGTTATTCAGCAGGGGTGGAGGGTGGTGCAGTGGAAAGGAGATTACTTGTGCTTTCCTCCTAGAGAAGCCTAGGGGTTTTGTAGTAGAGGAGAGTATGGTTCTTTTTGGTCTGTTATAAGCATGCTGCTTTTTTTCCTGATTGTATTGAGGCTGATATTGAAGGGTAATGTTTCTTTACTGGCTAATGCATTTTGGTATTTTTTAAAATATTTATTTGCTTTAGTTGTACACAATGCATTTGTTTTTACATGGTGCTGAGGATTGAACCCAGGCCATGCACGTGCTAGGCGAGCGCTCTACTGCTGAGCCACAATCCCAGCCCCTGCATTTTGGTATTTCTAAATATTGCAGTCTTGGTTTTTAGCAGATCTGTTAATTGTCAGTTCTGGCCTTTTGCATAAGAGTCTATTAACTTGGCAATTTGAAGTTTCATCTAATTAGAAATTCTCCACTTAAAGTTTTGGATCTGATTTGTTTTTGGTTTGTTGAGCAGTCTTACCTGGGGACAAGTAGTCAACCAACAACAAATTGCTTTCTATTCCTAAAATGCTGTCTGTAATCCGGATCTTTAATGTATTCACAGGACTTTAAAATTCTCCCATAACTAGGAAGGAAATATCCTGTTGCTTTCTAAACAAGTGTGTGTGTGTGTGTGTGTGTGTGTGTGTGTGTCTGCGCCTGTGAGCATGCAAGTGCACTAGTGGGGAGTGAATCAGGGCTTCATGTGTGTTCATTGTACAGTTGAGCTACATCCTCAGCTCTTTTGTTTTTGAGACAGGGTCTCTTGTTAAATTGCACTGCCTGGCCTCCAACTTGTGACCCTCCTGCCTCAGTCCTGAGTAGCTGGAAATTACAGGCATGGGTCAAGGAGCCCAGCTTAGAAAAATAAAACTTAATAGGCATCTTCCTTTGTTGATTGTCAGTGGCTCTTTGCCATTTACCTTAGGGCTCTTTGAATGAGAGAAAAAAAAAAAGTTTAAGGCTCAGAGGTGTTCTGAGTTCTGAGCCCCCAATTCAGTCTAGAACTACTCAACAACACCAATAGAAATATTTATTTAGCACCTGTTATGTTACAGGAATATTCTAAAATGTTTAAGAATTTTATACACATTTCTCAACATTCCTTATTTAGTCTGCAGGCTGCCCTATGATATAGGCAACCCCCCCCCCAACTGAGTTACAACCCCCCCTCTTTTTTTTTTTTTTTTTTTTTTTTTTTTGATCTTGAGACAAGATCTCAATAAATCGCCCAGGCAGGCCTGGACCTTGCTAGGCTCTTGCTTCAGTGAGTAGATGGGATTACAGGCCATAGTTGGCTTGTTTTTATTGTTTGTTTGTTTTTGTGTTTTGGTACTGGGGATTGAACTCAGGGGTGCTTAGCCACTGAGCCACATCCCCAGCCCTCTCACTAAGTTGCTAAGGCTGGCCTCAAATTTGCAGTCCTCCTGCCTTGTGCCTCCATAGGATTATAGGAGTGTTCCATGCCAGGCTAGGGGTGGAGTCTTTGAGCTCACTGGTTTGATTATAACCCTCTAACAATTAGAGCTGATTGTTTTTGAGTACTTGTTCTAATCTTTAAGGTATTTTTCTCTGGAAAATATTCCAATGTTAAAATTTTCATCTGACTTTAAAAGTTTGTTAACTTCTTTTTAGGGGAAGAGTTTGGGCAACCATTGGGAATTCTGGTTTTGTCTTAAGAGATAAAATTAGCCATTTTTCAAGAAAAGTGATATTTCTGAATCTCAACTCTTCAGTAATGAGAACTGGACTGCTTTTGCTTGGCCTCTACTTCCTGTTCGTGGGGAAACTCCTGCAGAGGTGCTGTGAGAAAGATTGCTAGATTGGGAAGGGGGCTTCTAGATGCCAGGATAATAAGTTCAAGAGAGTCCACCATATTGCCATTAGAAGAATCATTCATTAAGCACTAGTTTTCCTAATCGTGAAGATTTGTTTTCACCATACTTGGAAAGACAGGAGTTAAGCATAAGAGGTCATGTAGGGGAGGAGAAGAACAGAAGAGATGCATTACAGACCTAGAAGTTAATGTTAGGGCAGGGAAGAAGCTATACACTGAATGAAAATGGACGTGCAGTAACCAAAGTCAGGGCAAGAACACAGAGATTCTACCTTGTTTATTCTTTAGGTTTGCATCTTATATGCATGTATATACAAATCTAGACTTTATAAAAGATACTAATGGACATTTATAGAAGTCACAGAGGCCACTTACAGGAGGCATGGGGACCACTAGAACAGTTGAGCTGAAGAATGTATCAGAAACCATGGTCATTTTCTGTCCCCTCCTGTCTTAGGCTGGCCGGTTCCCTGGTGTGTTACCTGCTTCTGCCACTGTTGCAAACTGCAGAACTTCTCATTCATCCCCAAGGCCTCCAGGCAGTATCCAATGGGGAAGCAGCACTAAAAGGAAACCAGAACAACGTTTTCCAGCCCCTTCATTCTGGTGACTGATGGAAGGAACAAAGAGTGGGAGGAGGGATATACTTGCCTAGTGGATGGAAAAAGAAACAGACTGGCAAATTACTATACCTCTATTATCATAGAATTCTGCAATGATACTGTTTGTATTATATATGTATTGGGGAAAGTTAGAGATGGTGACCTTCATTAGAAGTGTCTGGAGGGGATAAGAGTCACTTGGTTTTGAAAGATGTTGAAGGCTTGAAATAATGTGCCCATATGAGGAATTTTTAAATTTAAAAGTCCTTTATAAAAAACCACTGATAGAGGCTGCCCCCTCATTTCCCCACTACAGACTTCTTGGACTGGAGACGCTTGTTTAATAATAGCTTGTCTCAGTAGCTACCCTCTATGTGAGGAAAGAATAGAAAACGTTCAGGACATCATTGTACAGGCTACTCATCTACAAAGTTCCAGCAGCAGTGACGCCTACACAGAAGACTTGGAACTGCAGAGGTTGGGGTCAACTCAGTAACATCTCCAGACGCTGTCCAACCAAAAGTTCAATTTTTTTTGTTGTTGTTGTTGTTGTTGGGAGGTGGGGTGAAGAAGGAAGCAGAATGTACTAAAAGACTAAAATAATTTCATGTCTGACTTTCTCACATTTTTTATTTTTTGGCGGAGAGGAGGGGCTTTCGGGTAGAATTTCACATCATCTGGAGTGAAAGGAGGGAGGATGGGAAAGCTCAGCCCTTCACCCAAGAATAACCCAGTAATGACATCTGTACGCGTGGGAAGTGTTTCCCTCCACACTGGGAGGATCTGAGACTGCACCCCAGTGGGATTCCCTGCTTGAATTGGGAGGCCATTCAGAAGGCGATGGCATATCATAGCGAGAGCCCCAAGGGCTTAGCTGGGCAGAAATGAAATGACAGAGGGAAAAGACACTGGAAGCCGAAGGGGCATCCCCCAATTTGTAGGTGGGGGCTATGAGCTAGTGGCTGAAGAGCCAGGTGACCGCTGTGGCTCGTGCCCTCAGCTGAGGGTCTGGTAGGGACGCGACGCTGCTGGGCACCGTGACCGAGTCACGCGAGACGGCCCAGCTGTGCCCAGCGGGCCAGCGCCAGACCCTGGCGTCCTCCATCTTCTCTCCTGAGCTCCCCCTGCTCCAGCTGCCTGAGCCACGGACCGCAGCACCACACACCCCCGCGGGGGGGGACGCCGCGCCCCATCCCCGCCCCCGGCCCCACCCCAGCCCCCCCGCGGGGGCCCTGACCCCACCGCTGGCGGGCACTGGCTGAGCTCCGAGGCAGTGAGCCGGCAGCGGGGACGCTCAGAAGGGGTCCGGGCAACTGGGGGCGGCGGCGGCCGGGCCGGGGCTCCCCCCCCGCCCGCGCTCGCCGCCGCGGTGGTGCGTCCCGGAGGTTACCGGAAGTGGCCGCGCTCGGCGCTGCCATGTTGAGGAGCCGCCGCTGCCGCTGCCGCCGCCGCCGCCGCCGCCGCTTTGTTGTCGCCTCCTCCGGCTGAGGAGGCTCCCCGAGCGGGGGGAGTGGGGAGGAGGGGGGTCGGCCACCGCAGCCATGGAGGCCAACTGGACCGCGTTCCTGTTCCAGGTACTGGGGGCCCCCCCCGGGGGGACGGGGGGGACAGGGGGGCCGGGCCCCGGGCTGGCGGGCGGGCGGGCGGGCGCTCCTCCTCCCCTCCCTCCCGGCTCCGCTCTCCGGCCCGGCCTTAATCCCCCTTTGTTTTTCCGCCCGCCCGCCCCGGCGGAGCCGAGCTGCTGAGGTGAAAGGAGGCGGCCTCACGGGGTGCGGGGGAGAGAACAGGCCTCGGGGTGAACCCCGGGCCCCCCCCGCAGCACACACGCACACACACACACACACCCTTCCCTCCCGCTCTGAAGGGGAAGGGAGGAGGCCGGTGGCTGTCACCACCCCGCGGCCCAGAGAAAGGAGGGCGCCGGGCCGCTGGATAGCGCGGGCCCTCGGTCACTGCGCGCCGGGCCCGGGCCGCACCGTGGGGTGAGGGGGTCCCCGGGTCCCACTCTGAGTCTCCTCCCCCCCACACTTAATCCATCTTTCTCTCGCACTCCTTTTTCTTTCCCTCCCTCTCTTTTTGTGTGTATGCCTGTGTGTTGACTTTCTGACCTCCTCCTACATCCCGCGAATAGCGGGTTTCCCTGGGTTCCCCGCCACTCCCCCTTCCTGCCGCCCCCCTCGTGTTTACCCACTTAGAAAGGGGTGTTGTGCATGTGTTTCCCCTCAAACTTTTTCACTGGGTTTCCTTTTTCTTTCTCAAGCCCCAGCCGGGCCGTGGCAGCTGGCACCCTCTCCCTCTGTCCATCTCTCCCGCCGTCCCTTTCAGCCCGGGGAATCCCCCAGCCAGGCCGCGCGGGGGCGGGGGCGCGGGGGAGCGGCGGGGGCCGGGACTCCTGGAGGCCCGACCTTTCTCGGAGCGCTTTTCTCTCGCGGCCGGCTCGAACGTTTCCTCCAGCCTAGTGGGGAGACCGAAAGCGGAGAGCGCAAACAAAGTCCGCTTACAAAGCCCCTAGATGAGTCACTCATTGGGGTGTTGGTCTTCGCTTTTTGCAAGAAACTTAGAAGTGATTGTTGCCGATATGTTGACCCTCCCCTAACCCTCTCACTTTAGGTAGGGAACCCTTGTTTGGGAGATCTAGGCTGGAACTATATTTTCTGCTTCGTTTCTATTTCAAACGAAGCATTTACTGGGCAGTGGAGATGATGAGCTCAACGGAGAAACTTCAGAACTGGGGGAGGTTAGGAAGCTCGACACTTTTAAGTGCGTCCTTCCCGCCTCTCTGAGTTATTTTCCTTGTTTGACTACTTCGTGAAATCCCAAACGCGTATCTTTGGCGCGAGGCCTTTCGAAACTAACCAGGAACGGATGCAGAATTTTCAAATTATCCTTCTAGCCTCCGATGCCATCCCAGTGGAGTTAATATAGGGAATTGGAGACTTCAAATCACCTTTTGTGTAGACCTGGTTTATTGTTTTAAGATGTATATTTCAAATGTGGGCAATTTGATTTTTAAGTAATTGTCAAAATATTTTTGGGCTTCTTAAAATTGAAAAATATGCAAAATCATGGAACTCATGAGCTTTCCTCTTTTGATTTTAATATTGTTTTATTGTGTTTTGATGAGCTTGATATTAATGTGATAAGTCAACATGAAAATGCATTGGAAAAGAAAGGGAATATTAACATCCAGGTTGGTAAAGGTGTCAGGTGCCTTCTCTAGAAAAAGTTGAGATGGTCATTTTAAAATAAAGAATCGATGGGCCTTAAAAGTGATTTTCACGTGATTAAAACCTGTGACTGTAAATTTACTGGAAATTGAAAAAAAAAACAAAAACAAAGAGTTCTTTATGCAAAGGGATAACCTATACATAACTCATTTTTGAAAAGCTAGTAAAAATATCTTTTGCAATACTTTTCAAAAATTATAATTCTTCCCCTGGACAAAGCAAATGCCTAGTATTTCTTGATCGACTTTTAAATAGGATTTTGTATTACTTAATTTTTTATATTACTTAAAATATTTTCTCCACTTGATGGGAGAAATGTGAAAGCTAATATTTGATCCTGGGTTTGGCAATGTGCACAGTGAAAATTGTTGGAAAACAATTTAGAATTGAGGACAGTTAAGTGGGTAAAAATATTTCAGACTTCTATAAAAAGATATGAATAAACTTTAATCAGTTCTTATTTTAAGTAACTTTCACTGGGGAAATGGAGAATTAGTGTCTCTTGTTTGTTTCCTGGAGCATCCTGTTGAATTTATACTTTAAAGCAATTTAAATACCTGCTTGCTTTCCAGATAACTTGGAAAGTGAAAGCCATAGCTGTTAAAATGTTTGATGGATGATTCTCCTAACAGGACATTCAAGATATGACTCACTGATGCTAATTTGTTTCAGTACAAAATCTTTTACCCTCTGGCACTGGAGATTTCATGGTACCATATCCTACCACCCTGGGTGATGAAATAACATTTCTGTTTTGTTTTTTGCAAGGCCCAGAAAAAGGAAAGCTTGGGCAGGGCTGAAAAATCCTTGCATTTGAAAGAGGAGATAAAATTAAAACTTTGACTCAATGATGCTAGTCAAATAAAAACCTCCCTAGAAGTTATATTTTAAAAATAAGTCACCTAACTGAAGGCAGGTCATGATTGTTACTTTATCCTGTCTCTCCTCCAGAGAGCAAGTTGGGAAGACCCAGTTCCTCTCTACAGAGGCTACATGTAGAAGTGTGGGTATCCTAGGAATCCTCAGAAAATGATTCCAGTAGTAGTTCTACAGCATTTCACCCAAGAAGCAGGGACCTGATATGACCTTTGTGTGAGAGTGAACTTCAGCAATGCTGTAAAAAAATACTTTGTTGCTAAGACATCTGAATTGGTAAAATGGCAGTAAATGCTTTTAGTACTCCATTGGACTAATGGTTGTTTAGAATTGAAAAATGCCTCAAAATGTTATAAGTTTGAACTTTGTCCAAAAGATTTTCATTCCCTACCATCTGATCTGTCACCCTTTGAAATTGTATATCTTGAGCTGTCTTCAACTGTTAACCATTTGCATACTATATGGAAACTTGGGTATCCTACAGCCAGGTCGGAAAAGGGATAATATTAGAATCCAAATTCTGCAGTTTCTACTAATGTCACCTAGTAGGTAGACCTCCAGCAGTTATAGGAGCTCCACAAATTAGATTAAAAGTGAACTGTAATTCAATATAAGCATTAAGTCTAGAAAGATTGCTTCCAGGACCCAAAGTTTATTTAAATCAGAATTGTTAAATTGAAACTGATAACTCTGGATACCACACCTCCTTATCATTTGGGGAAGAGTAATTCCAGGCTAAGCTGTTGTGCTGCCATTAAGTAAACATGGAGCAATGTGTGATAGATGTTCTTATCCATCGGGGGAGGAGCTGTGTGTGAGTGTATTTCCTTGTTTTTTTTCTTTAATGAGGTTAGCTGATCAAGTGCTTATAGAGTGAAAAGGGTAAATAACTGTCTAAAGTATCTAAGATGATGGGATGGGCCCTTCTAGCACATTGTACGCTTAAAATACTTGCAGCTCTTATGTCTGAGTGTCCGTTTTCTTTTAGATTACAAAACTCAAGTATGGGGTCTTGGGCTTACTCTCAAGTGCTTCAAAATAACATTGGTAAAGAACATAGTAGAAAGAACTAGTTCAGGAACTTTTTCCATTATTTTCTAAATATATGTCTATATGGAGGTATGGAGAAGTTTGAAAGAATCAAAACCCAGAGAGTAACTTCAGATACCAAGAACCTGATCCACGATGAAATTTTGGTTTCAGTGCAGCTAAAGAAAATTTCCAGACAGTGGTCCAGCCCCCAGTTTTGGAGTGGAGAAGCACATTGTAACAGCAAATATCTAATACTTTATCTAAACCTACGACTGCTGGAAGAAGATGGACATGAAAGGAACTTAAGTGTTTACAATTTGTTTTTCTTTTTTTCTTTTTTCTTTTTTTTTTTTTTTTTAACTAATCTGTTTTTGAGTTAGGGTTTGAATAGCTAATGTTGCTAAAGGATACAGACTCTACTGGAAGATTAAATGACCTGAGAAACAAGTGACAGGTGTTTTGCCATGGGCTACCTTCACAGATGCCTTCCAGGTTGATTAATAGCAGATGTCATTTCAACCAAATCTTTTAATAAAGTGAAAATTTTAAAACTAATAACTAGCATATGTATTTTGAGAGCTAGGTTTCTTTCACCACTTAGCAATAGTTCCTTTCTCAGTCACTTAAAAGTTTTCTGCTGATGGAAAGGGAGGGACATGGTGCTTTTCCTTCACTGGGTAATAGGCAAGTAGATGATTATGTCATTGTGTATGAGTGTGTGTTTGTGTGTTGCTGCAGTAAAGTACTGTTAAATACTTAAGTCTGGGGTGTAATTTTTTTTACAAGTTATTTAAACTTGGTTTCAGACAAATGCAAACTGATTTCATCAGCCGCTGTGCCCCTTATGAACCAGGGTAGTTTGTAGTTTAGTCAGTTATTTGAAAGCAAGATCACTGTCAGCAACTTAGTTGCAAAAGTTTTGTGTCTGCACAGTGATTTTCAATGCTTTGTATTTGTATTTGCTCTGAGAATAACTAGGTGATTGCTGGATCTCTGCTTCAGAGAGTCACTCACAGACTCTTCCACTGTTTCTTCTGGTCTCTATTGTCTGGAACATGTTGAATTTTATCTAAAAGGTCATTGTGAGAGGCTGAGTTTCTCAAGTTTAAATGTTTGGTTTTAGGCCCATGAAGCCTCCCATCACCAACAGCAGGCAGCACAGAACAGCTTGCTGCCCCTCCTGAGCTCTGCTGTGGAGCCCCCTGATCAGAAACCATTGCTTCCAATACCAATAACTCAGAAACCTCAGGCTGCACCAGAAACATTAAAGGATGCCATTGGGATTAAAAAAGAAAAACCCAAAACTTCATTTGTGTGCACTTACTGCAGTAAAGCTTTCAGGGACAGCTATCACCTGAGGCGCCACCAGTCCTGCCACACAGGGATCAAGTTGGTGTCCCGGTCAAAGAAAACCCCCACCACGGTGGTTCCCCTTATCTCCACCATCGCGGGGGACAGCAGCCGAACTTCGTTGGTCTCCACCATTGCAGGCATCTTGTCTACAGTCACTACATCTTCCTCGGGCACCAACCCCAGTAGCAGTGCCAGCACCACAGCGATGCCTGTGACCCAGTCTGTCAAGAAACCCAGTAAGCCTGTCAAGAAGAACCATGCTTGTGAGATGTGTGGGAAGGCCTTTAGAGATGTGTACCACCTTAATCGGCACAAGCTCTCCCATTCGGACGAAAAGCCCTTCGAGTGTCCCATTTGTAATCAGCGCTTCAAGAGGAAGGACCGGATGACTTACCATGTGAGGTCTCATGAAGGAGGCATCACCAAACCCTATACTTGCAGTGTTTGTGGGAAAGGCTTCTCGAGGTACTGCGTTTTGCTTTTTTTTTTTTTTTTCATTATGATTATCCATGAACTTCAGTTTTGTCTCTGTGTGATCTAGGAGATATATGTGAGAATAGATGTGGGCAGGCCTGTGTTATTAGAGGAGATTGATAGATAAATATTATGCCTCCAGGTCTAATTCCAGTTTGGTGTGGTTGACAAGTGGTGTCATAGTGATTAGTCTGTTGTTTCATTTAAGAAGTCCCTCAGACTCAGGCCTTCATTTAGCATGTGGGTACTTCTTATTACAAAAGCACCAGTTTCTAATTTAGCTGAGCAACTAGATGTGAGATTTACTGTGCAAATCAAGGAAACTTATTTCCTGGAAGTTGGGATGACCTTGGATACTCTTAATAAAACTTTTAGAATGTTTTCCCATTTTTCTGTGGGCACTAACATTTCACTAACTGCATTTTTTAAAAAACTAGTAGCCATTCCTGGTAAATGGTAGGACTAAAACTTTGGGTATTTTGTGATTGTAAAGAATCAAGACCTACTATGATTTGATGTTGGCTAGGAGAAAATTAACAGGTAAACAACTAAGACTTTTTTGTTTATGGTAAAGAGAGGTAAGGAGGCTTGTACTGGGGGGAGGTAGAATTGGTAATTCTGCTACTTTCTTTAAAATGCTCCCCCTCAATCTCAAGCGCGTAATAAGCATCACATAAGTAACATTTCTCTGTATGTATTCCATTACATCTTCTATTGAAACTCTCTCTTTCACAGGCCTGACCACTTAAGCTGTCACGTAAAACATGTCCATTCAACAGAAAGACCCTTCAAATGCCAAGTAAGAGTTAAAATGACTTATCCTTAGTGTAGCACTTAATGCACATTATCCAGAAAGTCTGAGTCAGTCAAAACTCGCCGTTCTTGAATAGGTGTAAAATCACTGACTTAAGTAAATGTGGTCTGTTTGAATTTTAGTTTTATAAAATATAAATGACAGCTTCTGTTTCTATAAAGCAAGATCATTGAAAAATGTAAGTGTTGTTTTTGTTAAGTTATATTTTCTTTCCTTGTGCAACAGCATTTTTGGTATAAGAGGGTGAAAGTTGTAACGTTGCAAAAGTTGTTATATAATTAAAGTGAATTTACAAAAGGGTTTAAATTGATTTTTCTGGACTGCTGTTTAAGGGTGTTTTTAACTGTAATAGGAGAAAATAAGATTTTTTTTCCCAAATGTGATTATTGGCTAGATTTTTGTGTTATGTTATCAAATTGGAATATTTTCTAGTTGGTTGAAAATCTATTTAGGTTAACAATTTTATTTGACATAAGTTATGATAATGAAAAAGTTAAGAACTTTGTTAAATTAATTGACTATTTTAAGCATCACTAATCCAAACAAATCCTAGTTTGTTATTAGAAAGTCTGCTTTCAGTTATGTTTATTAATGACTGATTTTTTTTTTTAAGTAAATGATTTGAATTCTAAGAAATATCTGGTTGAAGGAAGGAAACTAGTGTCATTGAGTGAGTAGGTACAATGTGTGCCAGGCTTTTAAGTCCTCTAATAATTTTTGTAATAGGTATTATAATCCCCATATACAGATGAAGAAACATTCGGATAGGTTAACTAACTTGTTCAACATTACAGTGGTTAGTGAATGGTGAAGCTCAATTTAAATCCAGGTTTAACTGACTCTGGTTCTCACATCCTTTCTGTATTCTGTGTTGATATATTTTCTTCTCCCAAAATGGAATAGTCTAAAATTCGCCAAGTATTTTAGTATGATTATGATTCTAAGTAACATACTCATTTAAAATTCAACTAATTCAGTCAGCTTGCTGACATGTGGGTAGAGTATTGTATAGAATATAACGTACTTTAAAATGAGTAGAACAGGATAGTCTATATTTAAAAAAAGTTTTCCTCCCTCATGCAGACATGCACTGCTGCCTTTGCCACCAAAGACAGACTACGGACACACATGGTGCGCCATGAAGGCAAGGTATCATGTAATATCTGTGGGAAGCTCCTGAGTGCAGCATACATCACCAGCCACTTAAAGACGCATGGACAGAGCCAAAGTATCAACTGTAATACATGTAAACAGGGCATCAGTAAAAGTAGGTGTTGCTTCAGATTGACTTTTGCATTTCAGAGTGATGAAATATAAATTTTGAAAAAAATATATCAAAGGTATATTCAGTATGTACTCAGGACACTATTAACTTTCATCTTATGTGTTTCCTCCTATCACTAGAATGTGCAAACATGCATCAGTGGAGAGTATGTTAGTGTGGGAACTATGCTTTACATGCATGTATGCAAACAGCATTTTTAAGCTTCCCATGCTTGTCTATTAATAACAACCATACCAGAAGAGCAAAATTTCTCCACAACACTTTTTCAGTGTGTCATTTCTTCTATGGAGTTTGAATAAAAAGCTCTAGTGTAGGGCTGGGGTTGTGGCTCAGCGGCAGAGCGCTCGCCTCGCACATGCGCGGCCCGGGTTCGATCCTCAGCACCACGTAAACATAAATGCATTGCATTGTGTACAACTAAAGTAAATAAATAAATATTAAAAAAAAAAAAAAAAAAAAAAAGCTCTAGTGTATTAGAATTGAGGCAGGAGAAACCTACCAGGAAGCTGTGTTGTATACTAGACAATTTTTTTTTTAATTTATCATTAAGATTCTTTTTTTTTTTTTTTTTTTGGTACTGGGGATTGAACTCAGGGGCGCTTGACCACTGGGCCACATCCCCAGCCCTTTTTTGTATTTTATTAGAGACAGGGTCTCACTGAGTTACTAAGTGCCTCGCCATTGCTGAGGCTGGCTTTGAACTTGCGATCCTCCTGCCTCAGCCTCCCAAAGTGCTGGGATTACGGGCATGTGCCACGGCACCCGGCTTATCATTAAGATTCTTGAGTATCAGCATCTCCTAACTCCAGATCATATTAATAAAATGTCCTTAATGATAACCTTAAAGGTGAAAATTATGTTCATAAGTATGCTTTTCACATTTGTAGAGAAATGAAATATCCATTTGAAAGTTTAAATGCTTCGCTTACCTTAACTTCAGAAATGAAGATAAACTATTCCAGGGGCTGGGGTTGTGGCTCAGTGGTAGCACGCTTGCCTAGCACGTGTAAGGCACTGTGTTTCATTCCTAAGCACCACAAAAAATAAAATAAAGATACTAAAAATGAAAGACAGACTATTCCAGAAACATACAGATAATTTTTTTTTTTTTTTTGGTACAGGGATTGAACTCAGGGGCACTCAACTACCGGGCCACATCCCCAGCCCTTTTTTGTATTTTATTAGAGACAGGGTCTCACTGAGTTGCTAAGTGCCTCGCCATTGCTGAGGATCCTCCTGCCTCAGCCTCCCAAGTACTTGGATTACAGGCGTGTGCCACCGCACCCAGCTCTGGATAAAATTTAATACTTGCATTTACCCAGACTTTAAAAAAAAATTGTCCTAATCACTAGAAGAAAGTATTTTCCTAATTTTTCATTTTATTGTATATGTATTTTATGCAACAGAAATAGCAAATTCTCAACAACAAAATAGGTAGCCAAAGTGAATGGGAAAGAAAGCTTGTGTTTTAAATCTCATCTATCTTTACTTACTTGTAAGTACATTGCATTTATTATCTAGCATCTTGTACTTTACAAAAATTTGCTTTTAGTGTAAAGTAAGCAAATATATTGGATATTTTAATGAACAAATGTTGGTGAATCTATGCTAATATTACCCAACCTCCTTTTTTTTTTTTTTTTTTGGTACTGGGGATTGAACTCATGGGTACTCAACCACTGAGCCACATGCCCAGCCCTATTTTCTATTTTATTTAGAGACAGGGTCTCACTGAGTTGCTTGGCTTCGCAGTTGCTAAGGCTGGCTTTAAACTTGCTATTCTCCTGTCTCAGCCTCCCAAGCCGCTGGGATTACAGGCATGTGCCACCACAGCTGGCCCCAACCTCCATTTATTTATTTGTATGTGGTGCTGAGAATCGAACCCAGGGCCTCACACATGCTAGGCAAGCACTCTACCACTAAGCCACAACCCCAGCACCCCCAACCTCCATTTTTAAAGACACTTTTTTTTTAAAGGACAGCTCCTTCATTTACCATACTATATTTTGTTTGCTTGCTCACTTGCTTTGTTTTTGAGGTCCTGGGGATTGAACCCAGGGGCCTCATGCTTGTGAGACAAGCATTTTTCCACTGAGCTACATCCCTATCCCCAAGACACTTGCTTTTAAATATAGCAAAGAATTCTTTTTTTTTTTTTTTGCCGGGCGCGGTGGCGCACGCCTGTAATCCCAGCACTTTGGGAGGCTGAGGCAGGAGGATCGCGAGTTCAAAGCCAGCCTCAGCAATGGCGAGGCACTTAGCAACTCAGTGAGACCCTGTCTCTAATAAAATACAAAAAAAGGGCTGGGGATGTGGCCCAGTGGTCGAGTGCCCCTGAGTTCAATCCCCGGTACCACAAAAAAAAAAAAAAAAAAAAAAAAAAAAAAAAAAAAAAAAAAAAAAAAAAAAAAAAAAAAAAAAAAAAAAAAAAAAAAAAAAAAAAAAAAAAAAAAAAAAAAAAAAAAAAAAAAAAAAAAAAAAAAAAAAAAAAAAAAAAAAAAAAAAAAAAAAAAAAAAAGAATTCTTTTTTTTTTTTTTTTTTTTTTTTTTTTTGGTACCAGGGATTAAACTCAGGGGCACTTGGCCACTGGGCCACATCCCCAGCCCTTTTTTGTATTTTATTGGAGACAGGGTCTCACTGAGTTGCTAAGTGCCTCGCCATGGCTGAGGCTGGCTTTGAACTCGCAATCCTCCTGCCTCAGCCTCCTAAGTGCTGGGATTACAGGCGTGAGCCACCACGCCCGACTTCTTTTTTCCTTTATATAGGTTTTTCCTAGTTCTCTAGATTTTTTTTTTTTTTTTTTTTTTTGGTACTGGGGATTGAACTCAGCGGCACTTGACCACTGGGCCACATCCCCAGCCCTTTTTTTTGTATTTTATTAGAAGCAGGGTCTCACTGAGTTGATAAGTGCCTCGCCATTGCTGAGGCTGGCTTTGAACTCGCGATCCTCCTGCCTCAGCCTCCCAAAGTGCTGGGATTACAGGCGTGCGCCACCGTGCCCGGCTCTCTAGATTTTTTAATCAATTTGTTTATTTTGATAAATACAGAAACAAGCAGAAAAAAGATGAACTAAAGAGCTATTAAATGATAGAGGTCGCAGAGGCATAAGGAGTCAAATTACTTTAGATTTTGGAAAAATGGCCACACTTTTTCAAGGTAAATACAATGTTTGGGGTTTGTCTTTGGAATAGCATGCATGAGTGAAGAGACCAGCAATCAAAAGCAGCAGCAGCAGCAGCAGCAGCAGCAGCAGCAACAGCAACAACAACATGTGACAAGCTGGCCAGGGAAGCAGGTAGAGACACTGAGACTGTGGGAAGAAGCTGTCAAAGCAAGGAAGAAAGGTAAGATGAAGCATCCTAGTGTTCTAAGTGTGGCTTGAGAAATCTTTCATTTAGTATGCCAAGTAATCAAAGGAGAGAAATCACAGTTTAGGACATCTAAAATGGAAACATGTAAATATTGCCTGCTGAGAAATACCTATAAGTTCAGGTATTGGCAACAGTTTATAGACAAATGTTTATTACTAGAAAATAAAAAGTCTTAATACTTCCTATCACATTCTTTTTTTTTTTAATATTTATTTATTTACTTTAGTTGTACACAATGCAATAATGCATCTATGTTTACGTGGTGCTGAGGATCGAACCCGGGCTGTGCACGTGCGAGGCGAGCGCTCTGCCGCTGAGCCACAATCCCAGCCCTTCCTATCACATTCTTACTTTTAATTTGCTCCTTTGTTGTACTCAGAGTTCTGTTTTTATGTTCATTTTGATGTCAGCTTCCATGCATTTTGGGCTCCTTTTTTATTTTTTCTTTCTAAAATATTCCCATCTTTAGAGGTGGGTGAAATATCCTTGTGTGTATGGAAGTTCATTTTCTTGTAACTATATTGTTTTCTGCATTTTAGTATTCTTTCTGCATTGTATTCTTTGTTATGTGATTCAGACTCTATAGTGCTGATGTCTTTCTCCATGTCTCACCCTTAATCTCCTTCTATCTATCACTGGGGCTAACCTTAGCTTAACTTGTTCACATTTCTGTAGAGAGATTGCTGTAAATGTTAAAAGTTAAGATTGATTCGTTTTCTCTATGTATATCTTAATTAATCAGTTGGAGGATCAGTTTTCAATTTAATAGTTACAGCTTTGATTTCTGGACTATTGTATAGTCATTTCAAATAAATCATTTTGTCATTCCACCATAAGCCATAGGCCATTCCTAAATTCCTTTTTTCCTCCTCCACCCCTGCCATGTCCTACTGCTTTAAGATCTAAGGAATCCTCTGCATATAGGATCGTCTGTATGTAATTCCTTTGCTGTGTAGATTTATCCACCCATATTCTGCTTTCATATATTTTGGCTGTTCCCTTCATCAGTCCACTTCTAAACATACTGTACTTGAATAAAGATAAAAAGAATAGCATCCTTCTTCATATATCTACTGGCATTGGAGGAGTGCTTCTTGTTCCTATCTTCCAAATGAAGATTTGTCATTATTTTGATAAAATGTTTTTTGGTAGGAAAATGGGTGGAGAATGGGGAGGAAGATAGGAACTGGCAGTAGGGAGCAAAAAAAAATGAAGTGCTATGATAAATATAGAGTGGGTTGAAAGGATATTAGAGAAGGAATAGAAATGAGTGTTTTAAGTCTTAGTAAAAGGATAGCATTAAGGCCGGAGGTTTAGGTCAATGGTTGAGCATTTGCAAAGTTGTGGATTTGATCCCCAGCACTGAGGGGGAAGAGAGAGAGAGAGGGAAGGAGGAAGAGAGAGAGAGATTGTTAGATCAAAAAGAAAACACAGGAGATCGGGGATGGCACACAAAGTGAAAATTCCTGCTTTGGAGAAAACTATCCTTAGTGATACTTCCATTACCTCAAAAGTGAGTTAGCTTTCTCTCCCATTCTCTCTCTTTCTACACTCTTCTGTTTGGTATTGTATTTCAGTTTGTTTTTGCACAATAAGATTTGATTGTTTAGCTCATCTTCTGACCTTCATGGAACAAAATGCTATTGTGCTCCCATTTGTACCATGAATGTCTCTAGAAAAGACCACTGATGTTAGAAACCTCTGTATTCATGTTAGTAAATGCTGCTTTTTTGGGGAAAGGAGATTCCTGAACTGAAAACATAAATTTGAATCAGCAATGTCCTTTTAAATATTAGACCTAAGAAAAATAATATAAGTTCCCAAACCTGAATGAAAATCAGATCATCACCAAAGGAGCTTCACGGATTTCCCAGGTTTTATCTCTTTTTCACTATTGAACTTCCTAGGTATACTTTTTTTTTTAAAGCTCCCTAGAGAAATGACTTTGATCATCAGCCAGATTTAGGAATTCCTGGCATGGAGTTTGGAGTATGTCAAAGGTATATTGACCAATAAAGGGCTGGAGGGGGACACCTGAGGTGATTTGAACCCTAAGTGATCATGCATAGACCTCCATCTTTAGTTTTGAATGCACTTCTCCATTTTGACAGCCAAGTCACCACCAGTCCACCACTCTGTCCTCACTGCTTTATGGCACACACCAGCTGGTGGTGCTGAATTTTGTTAAGGAGTGGACTGGGGGATGTCACCTTTGAGGGAAATTTTTTTAAAGAAGTACCCAGGCATTGCTTAATAACAAGTATCCCCCAGCTCTTTATGGTCTTCTTGCCTGGTTTTCCTTCTTGGTATGCTTGGCGATGTGTGTTACATGTGCAATCAAAAGATAACTGGGCATAAAGTAGGTGATTTTGTTAGAATCAGATAAAGAATAGGAAGCATGAGTGAGAAGAACACAAACCTATGTAGATGTAGTTTTGTTTTTGTTTTTTGTTTTTAATTAAGAAACATCTGCCGGGCACGGTGGCGCATGCCTGTAATCCCAGCACTTGGGAGGCTGAGGCAGGAGGATCGCGAGTTCAAAGCCAGCCTTAGCAATGGCGAGGCACTTAGCAACTCAGAGAGACCCTGTCTCTAATAAAATACAAAAAAAGGGCTGGGGATGTGGCCCAGTGGTTGAGTACCCCTGAGTTCAATCTCTGATACCAAAAAAAAGAAACATCAGAAACTACAATGTTATTTGACTAGAACAATTTTTCTATGACTCACATAAATAGATGATACTAAAATAGCTTATTTATCATTCCTCAATTATACATTTTTAAAACCTTAACAGAATGTAGCCTCACTCCTGAGAAGGCTTTAATATACCATCAAGTACACATACCTCTCTGCTAAGTTACAGTGTGCCTTATGAGAAGATTTTTCGAATTATCTGTTATTGTGTAACCATTGGCCCAGCTCTGTGTAAATAATCTCTGGTCTGCTGGTGGTTGGCTTGACTCAGGAAAGTCTTTAAAATTCAGAAGAACTGCATGAAGTGGTAGTGAGAACACCTAGCTCTATTTGGTATCTTTGCCCCGCAGAATGCCTTACAGAAGTTAAGTGATGCTCCCAACATCACTATGAAGGTAGGTAAGTAAATCTGAATTTGAAACCAAAAGCCCAAAGCTAAACAAGCTGCCTTAGTCTTTACAGGAGGTATAGCGCCAGAGAAAAGATTTGTATACTGGGATCCCCGGCTCCCAGGCTTATACTCAGAGGGAACCTCTCTTCCTGTTGACCACTTGATAGAAAATTGTAATTTGATTTATTAAAGATGTTTGTCCTTTTTAATTAAAAGAAGTGATTCAGAAACTGAATTTTGTTCACTTTTTTGAGAGTCTAAAGCACCTTTTGTCTTCTCATTTTAGAAGCTGCTAACCTGTGCCAAACCTCCACGGCTGCTACGACACCTGTGACTCTTACTACTCCATTCAATATAACATCCTCTGTGTCATCTGGGACTATGTCAAACCCAGTCACAGTGGCAGCTGCAATGAGCATGAGAAGTCCAGTAAATGTTTCAAGTGCAGTTAACATAACCAGCCCAATGAACATAGGGCACCCTGTAACTATAACAAGTCCATTATCCATGACCTCTCCTTTAACACTCACTACCCCCGTAAATCTCCCCACCCCTGTCACTGCCCCAGTGAATATAGCACACCCTGTCACGATCACATCTCCAATGAACCTGCCTACACCTATGACATTGGCTGCCCCTCTCAATATAGCAATGAGGCCTGTAGAAAGCATGCCTTTCTTGCCCCAAGCTTTGCCTACTTCACCGCCTTGGTAAACAGTATTACTATAATATCAAAATATGGGTAAAAGTAAATATTTACCAGCAACTTACTCTTAGTTGATTAAAGCAAAAAGCAGACCATGAAATTAGGGAATTTTATTACATTAGTTAAAAGAGTGTAGTAGCATTTTCCTCCAATTTGACTGGGATTGTTCAAAGTAGGGTGTATATGTAACTTTATCACTGGACCACTTTAGTTTAATCAGAAATTCCTTTTAGCTGACAGCATTGCTTAAACAGAATAGTATTTGGCAAGATGAAATGCCAGAATTAAAACCAATCATAAAAAAACAAAACCCATCAAAATTAAAAAAAAAAAAAAAAAAAAAAAAAAAAAAAACCAGCATTACTGTTTCTAATCCCAAGAAATCATTTTATTCTAAACACTAGCAGAAACTTCTCCCTTTACAAGGTGGATGGCTGATTTTTAATGTAAAATTCTAAATCCACAGATTGAGAGCTAGTGTAGAATTGTCTGTTTATTGTTTTTATGAGTAAATACATGCGTTATCATAATAAAATGCATTTCAGAGAATATGCATTTTACCTTTGGGAATATGTTAATTTCAGGCAGCATTCCCTATGGGAAAGGTGATACCAGCTCTGATATGCAAAGCATATGATAATTTATCATTCTAACTTCAACATATAATAGGGATTGTGACCTGATATTTGGAGATGTAAATATTGCTCAGCATATTAATCCTGATGGAATATAGCATTGTAGTTGACTTTTTTAAAAAAATTTAAAAAATATATACAAATTGTGTTTTGGTAAGAAAGGCCACAATTGACAGGAGAAGTCAAGTGTACGGACCCACAGGTCCTAACAGAGGCCAGTGGGACTCCTGTTCAGGAGCCAAGGTGTACTTTGGAACAGTTTAAATATATTGCTTTAAATTGGAAGACGCTGGAGGCACTGGGATGTAATATGCCCCTCTCTCTCCCAATCAGAGCCTGTTGATGTTACAACAGGGACAGATGTGTTAGATGCTCACTAGAGTTTATGTCTTATATTAAATTGTATACAGTTTTTATTCTAACCACTAACTAGGTAGTATGCCCCTTCAGAACAAGCAGAGTATATCTCTTTTTTTTTCCTCCTTCCGTTTAATCAAGTATTGTGCAGATTTGTTCAACTTTGTAAATATGGACATCACTTTTTTTTTCTTTGATAAAACACTTGTATCAGCTTTGTGGTGTTTTCAGGGAGACAGCTTTCTGTACTCTCTGTAGAAACCCAGCAATGATTGTGCACGTTGAGACATGTGCTTTTTATTTTTTAGCAGGACATTTTATCTCTGTACATAAGGTAGAAACCAAAAGCTAGGGAAACAGATAACTTTTTACACCATCATGCCACACATTAATGTTTGTAAAGCATTGTGTTTAAAAAAGAGATAACTAAAACCAAGATGCTGTGATTTTTTTTTTTTTTTTAGTTGCAATGATTTTTTTTTTTTCTTTTCATTTTTGATCTTGCAGTTAAGACAAATGGAAATTAGTTGTGTTGATCCTGCAGAATGTTTGCAGGACTGACTATCAAACTGGATGACTTCCGTTTATACCCTACTGTGTCAGTTCAAGCATAAAAATACCTTGCATCTGAGGCAGACTTCCTATATCAGGGATAGGTATCTGTGTGTCATTATACAAAACAGTTCTAGGGGGTTGAACTACATAGTAAAAAAATAAATAAATAGTACCTAGTGTAAAATAATTTTATAAATGATCTTTTGTACTTTAGGACATTAAATTGTACAACTTTTGTATATATAAAAGCTTAGGAACTTTCTGTTTAGCAGGAAGGCAACACATTCCTACACTTTTAATGTATATGTTTGTTATAATGTCCATGTAAACATGCCCTATGTTTGTGCCTTTTAATTAGTTTGTCTCAATAAACAAAATGTAGAGAAAAATATGTAGCTATGACTTTGTTACAATTGTTCTTATCCACAGTACAAAAATGGTTTGTTTTTAATATGTAGAGCATTATGTGTGGACTACTGAAAGGATTCACGAAGGGAAGGCCCAGGAATGGCCCTGCTGAGGCCTAGATTGGGAGGGCAGGGTCCACATTTGGAGGAAGCCCACACTTTCTAGCATGCAAACCACCCAAGACTGGGTTCTGGCTCTGTTGGGACCAGTCATTTCTTTCTGGTGGACTGGCAGTCACAATCCTCTATAATTTAGACAGCCCAGGCTTCCTCCATAGTGGCCCAAGGAGCAATTCCCAATGGGGGCAGATGTGATGGGCCCTACCCCTGGGCTTGAGTATGGTTGTCAGTATCCTGAAAGTATTAGTTCTAAAAAAAAAAAAAAAAAAAAAAAAAAAAAGGATATATACTAGAAATGATTGTTTTATCAATTCATTGTATAATAAACAGGAGTGAGACTTCATTGTATGACTTCAGTTAAAATGCTATTTTGTATGCATTCTTTATTCACTTACGAAGCTTGTCTGCAATAATAAAACCACGTCGTGTCTTCTTTTGGGAGGGAGCAAGTTGATGGCAGGATTGGGGTGAGGGCGGGCCACTGCAAAGGGGGCCAAACGGGTTATGTGGTGAAACTCTCCTGTGTCTTGGAACTGGAATTGAGTTGTGATGCTGATGAACTGATTGAGCCAGGTGTTGAAGGCACGACGGCCACCGCTCTCCCGAAAGGCAGAGTATGTTTTTCTCTTCTGGTTATAACCTGGTTGAGAGCTTCCCCTTTATCAGATTGGCAGCTAAACGGTTGTATTAGATAATCCTCAAATCTGACATCCAACCTGTTATGCTCCAGGGCTCGCTGCTTGGCCTGCATTTGCCTTGTATTGTGTATCCATTTCCCTCCTAAGGTGTGCTCCTAAATGAAGGTTTCTATGTAAGCAGATGATGATGATTTTACCTGTCAATACCAGCACTGTATTACTAACATGCAAAATACTGCAGATTTATTTTGACAAATTAAAGTTAACCAGTCACAAATGTTATGATGGATTGCTTAATACCTCAGAAGCTTCATCAACTTGCGGTGATAGAGAAATTTTTGAAGCACTACTTCTCCAGGTGTATACTTCTTAATACTGGGCTGAAAGGGAGGGAGGGACCATGTTGGGTTGGTTGGTATCTCCATACCATAGAGGACAAAGGGTGAAAAGGCACTAGATTGACTGCAGAGGGGAAATATCCCTACCAAACATTTCCACTGAGGACCAACAATGTGCTGGACGATAGTGGGCACTAAGGGTCTTGTAAAAGTGATTAAGACATGGTTGTGGCTGCCAAAGAGGCTGTCAGTGAAGGTATGACAAGTACACAAATGATGATATCACTAGACAGCGAATCAAGATGGATCTGATACTTCATTTTTTAAAAAAGTTTTTACACACCTCCACCTGTTTTCTATAGAATCGAGGCTTCCTAGGTTTAATGTGATAATTGCTTTAAGTCTATTGACTCAGTGAATGTAGCTGGAGGGAAAGTATTCTTTGCCTGTTTTTCTCTTGGGAACAGGGGAAGTTTTATTTCACTGAATTGCAGTTAAATCTTTCCAGTCCCAGTGATCCAGGTTTCTGTGCTCTTTGCAAGGGGCCCTGTAGTTTGGTTTTCTCAGGAGAGACCTGGTTTGGGATGTAGAGGGGATAGTGGAGGTTTTCATTTTAGTATCCTTAAGAATCACTGGACAAAAAGTCCAATCTGTTTGTGGATTGGAAATCACTTTCCCCTCCCTACCCTAATACATCTAGTCCTTAATCTACCATCCTCTGCATTTCCTCTTTGAAGAGCCTTATAGTTTAAAAGAGTTATCATTTGTTCCCATATGGATCTATACATTTCTCTACTGCTGGCCTGTGCCTTGCAGGTATCTGGGTCATCTCCCCCTAACCCCATGGGGCAGGCAGGTCAGTGTACAGTGATCCAGGGCTGAGTGCTAACTGAGTTTGTGCAATAGTCCAGACCTCAGCTTCTCTTGCTGGCCACCTTTGAGCAATGTAAGGCCCATTTAGTTCCCAGGAAAGGGATGGAGGGCCAAGGGCTTTACTTCAGATCTTTGTGTGATCAATCAAGCCTTCTCCCTGAATTTACCCACTAGGAGTTGGCTTGTTAGTCTTCCTCTTCCCAAGACAAGCACTTGACACAGATGTTGGCCTTGGACCATGAGGATTTATTTATATACATCACTTTACAAAAACTGTCCTGCCATGGTAAAGGAATGAATTCACATAGTGCAGATCCTATCACCACTGACTTGCACCATAATTTCAGACATTTTCTTCGTCACTATGTTAAATTAACATCCCACCTCCCAAGTCCTAAATATCCCTTGGAAGGGTACATAAAATAAGAACTTAAAACCACTTCTCATATTGGATTGAATCCTTTCTAGTGTGTGTAACTCAGCCATAAGTTATTAGCAGGGTATAATAATCTGGGGTGTTTTGTAAATTCTTGTTTATGGAATTTCCTCAAAGTGGGGTCCAACTGAATTTTGGCTGGGTCAACCCAGGCTAAAGATGGACATTTGAGGAAAGCATTCTGTTCTGTCAGCAAGCTATTCCTTTGACATCACAGCTGGGGAGTTTGAGAAGACTAAAGGGGAATAGTAGGAACATACCCTTTCAGAAACTGGTCCTGCAGCTCAGGCTGGCAGGCAGTGTTTAGGTCCAAGGCTGGGGCAGATGTGCCAATTCTAGAGAATGCTCATTGAGAAAAGAGGTAGCCTCAAGAGATTGGGATGGGAAGCTAGGCTTTTGTAAATCTTAGGGGCAGTTAGGGCCCCCAAAGCCCTCAACCAGATCTAAAAGATCTGACTTGGATCCCCAAGGCCCTTGCTCCAGAACCAAGAAATTCCTACCTTTGTTAGTGGTGGGAAAAGAGCCAGAGGGAAATCAGTCTTGTATATGTGGGGGAAGGGGACAAGGAAGTCTTGGAGATTACAAAGAGGCTAAGGAAGAAGAGAAAGAGATTTTGAAGGCAATATCCTTGGGCTACCTGGGACATCACCCCTCCCCTACCTCCCTCCTCTCCCCAGGCACCTCCCCTGAGCTGGATCTGATTATTCAGAGGACTCAAGTCAGGCTGCTAGTCCAAGCCAGCTGTGATCATTTCAGCTACTGTCAATAGGCAGAAAAGAAGATGTGTTTTTCTTGGCCAGATAAAAGAATCAGTAGCTGAAGATGCAGGCAAGGTTCAAGTAATGAGGAGGGAATTCAGGAGTTGGGGCCTGTAAGCCACTTCCTGCTGGAGGAGGTGGAGGACCCATTCCTTCCTGGAATCTCAGAGTTCACCCCAAGAGTGCAGGCCCTGATTCCAAGGGAGCCCTCTCCAACACGAGGAAGTTCTGTCGCTTTGTCATCCCCAGGGGCTTTGTCATCAGGGATCTCTAAGGGAGAAGATTGGGAACAGAAGGAGAAAAGAGGCAAAACAACAGCTTACAATGTTCCAAGGGCCTAGAATACCCTCCCCACAACCAACTCTCCAACATATTTCCTCCACTGTGAACCCCTAGACATCTAGAAAAGCCGTTTAAATGTCATTCCCTCTGAAACTTCAGGCATTAGCTTCTTCTACCTTGGTATAATAGGAGTCGGGAGATATTAAAATAAAGGTGGGTGAAGTCCAGTACCCCAAGAAATGAGGCTAGTCTCTAATTGGACTGTAGGTTCCAAAAGTTTTGCCAGGCTTAAATCTCTTGTTCCAAATTAGTAGGGCATGGCGGGCTGTTTTTTGCTGATTTTGCCCTTTGTGGATGAGTCCCAATGTCTAGGAGATCTGAAATTCAACAAGGAGTCCAATGCAAAGGCTAGAAAAAGGAGTGAGTCGCAAAGTAAGTGAGGAGGCCCTCCAGAGGATCCAGAGCAGAGGGCAATTTAGTGTAAGGGATGGAATGAAGGGGTGCGGATCACAGTATAGGATTGTGATCAAGAGCAGAGGCTTGGAATCTGACAGGCCCAGGTGTAGCAAATCTAAGCTGTGCCACTTGGAGCTGTGTGACCTTGGGCAAGGTATATAACCACTCTGGTCTCTTTCCTCAGCTGTAAAATAAGGACAGTAATAACTCCAACCTAGTTCAGTTTTTGATCCAATTCATACAAAATGTCTAGCACTGAGCCTGGTATAGAATAATGAGCCCTCCTCGGGCTGGGTGCGGTGGTGCACGCCTGTAATCCCAGCACTTGGGAGGCTGAGGCAGGAGGATCCCTAGTTAAAAGCCAGCCTCAGCAATAATGAGGCACTTAGCAATTCAGTGAGACCCTGTCTCTAATAAAATACAAAAAAGGGCTGGGGATGTGGCCCAGTGGTTGAGTGCCCCTGAGTTCAATCCCTGGTACCAAAAAAAAAAAAAAAAAAAAAAAAGAATATGAACCCTCAAATCTAATGCATCCCCTCTCCACCTGGTCTTCCTGTTTCCTATCTCAGTCATGGCAACATTGGTTTGCTCAAAGGCATCCTTTGAAAGACGTGCAAATGAGCTGAATGCCATATTTTGTTGCTTCCTCACCTCAGACTGGAGATTTGGGGGGTTTTCACCTGGTATGGGGGGAAAAAAATCTTCATTACAGAAACAAGAAAATTAGATGGGAAACATCTGAGAAGCAGCTAAATGAAGGTTGGATCTAGATGTGACAGGGAGGTTTTCGGTTAGACCCAGGGAAGAACCACCAGGCTGGAAGACACGTGCCTATCTGGGGATGGTACATCCTGCTTGGAGGAGTGTTCCATCTCGCTTCATTTCCCCTTACTGACTGCGTCCAGAGAAGGCTCCTGTATAGCTGCCCTCTGTAATTTCATCCTCCTGAAAATCAGGGAGTTAGTTCTTCTGAATAGCTAGCTGCAAACCTCCTCTTTTCTTTCCAAGAAGAAAGGGGAGAGCACCACCACCTACCAAGGTTGGTTGGAGAAGAGGCCTGACACCCTTCTAGACCAGCTCGCTCCAGAGGCTGTCCTCATAGTTGCATGTCCTCTCACAGGGCGTCTTGGACTCAGGGTCTAAGGGAGGAGTCCCACAGAGCTCAAGACAAATGTGGGTGTTGTCATGGCTGGATCAGCCCAGGCCTAGCATTCGCTGCCCTCCACTTTGGGGCCTAACCTACTTTGCCAGCTTCTGGGCGTTCTCTCAGCCTCCTTCTCTCTGGATCTTGGAGCCAGGACTTGGGCCAGGGCGCGGGGGTGGGGTGGGGAGGGCAGACAAACAACTCTTGGGCGTGTCGGCCCCGCCCCGACTGGAGCATCGCCGAGCTGGGATTGGTTGATATCTCCTAGGTTCTGATTGGTCGGATGTCGGTCAGGCTGCTCATTCACAACATTACTACTGTGTCTACCTTCTGCACACTGACAATAGTTGTACTCATTCTTTGTAAATAGATAAAATTCAGTTCCATTGTTTTCGCAGATGATGTGCCCTCAGATACAAAGTTGGTTCCCTCAAGGATGACTGAATCTATCAGTTTATTGTATCCTACCTCCAAATCACACATATGCAAGAGATCTGGAAGAGGCCTATGGGAAACTCTGGAGGTCTGAGTTTTGCATACCCAGGCAAGGCCTCAGCTTATCCTGGCAGGTCGGTGGTTTGCTAGGGTGGCCCTTCTTTTGTCAGCACCAGTCCTTTCTGTCACATTTCTTGCCTTTGATCACACCGTTCCACGTGTTAGGAATGCTTTTTCTTCTCATTCACCTATCACCTGCTACTATTTATTTATTTATTTATTTATTTATTTATTTATTTATTTATTTATTTTTCTGGGCATTGAATCCAGGGGGCACTTTGTCACTGAGCTACATCCCCAGCCTTTTTTATTTTTTATTTTGAGAAAGGGTCTCACTAAAGTTGCTTAGTGCCTCGCTGAGATGCTGAGGCTAGCCTCAAACTTGGGATCCTACTGCCTCCGGTTCCCAAGTTGCTGGGATTACAGGTGGGCATCACTGACTGGCCTTCATCTACTTCCAAAATGTGGTTAAATGCTTTTGTTAACTATGATCTACCTTAGAGAAGAAGTTGATGGCAGGGCTGAGGCAGAGAAACCACGAAGTGAACATTAGGGGGAAATTTTGTTTTTATTTAGAAATGTTTCCAAATTTACAAAAGCTTGCAAAATTGAAAACACTACAGTAAACACATATGTACCCTTTATCCAGATTTAATGAATTGACATTTTATCCCTTGCTTAATCACTTGTGGGCTCTATATATCTAATTTTTCTCAGGACCATTTCAGAGTTCTGTACCTATAGTCCTTCCCCTAAATACTTTCCTTTGTGTTTCCTAAAAATAGGGAAATACTCTTACACAGCCCACTTATTAATTTTATATATTTACATTTATTTAATCTACCATCCATAATCCAATTTTGTACCTATAGTCTTTCCCCTAAATACTTTCCTTTGTGTTTCCTAAAAATAGGGAAACACTCTTACACAGCCCACTTATTAATTTTGTATATTTACATTTATCTAATCTTCCATCCATAATCCAATTGTGTCAACATTTCTTTTTAAAAAATTTTTTAGTTGTAGATTCCTTTATTTTATTGATTTATTTATATGTGGTGCTGCAGTTCAAACCCAGTGCCTCACACATGCTAGGTGAGCGCTCTACCACTGAGCCACAACCCCAGCCTTCAACATTTCTTTTCTCCTCAAGTATGAGATCTAGTCTAGGGTCAGGTACCACATGTCATTGTCATGTCTCTTTAGTCTTCTTAATTCTGGAACATTTACATATCTGAAGAACTTTTTTCATCTTTTAAAAAATATTTATTTATTTGCTTTAGTTGTACACAATGCCTTTATTTATTTATTTATTTTTAATTTTTTTTTATTTTTTGGTGGTACCAGGGATTAAACTGAGGGACACTCAACCACTGGGCCACATCCCCAGCCCTTTTTTGTATTTTATTTAGAGACAGGGTCTCAATGAGTTACTAAGTGCCTCGCCATTGCTGAGGCTGGCTTTGAACTGGTGATCCTCCTGCCTCAGCCTCCCAAGTGTGAGGATTACAGGCATGCGCCACCGCCCCCAGCTCATATCTGAAGAATTTAAAAGATATCCCTGCCTTATTTTTTTTTACTAGAACATTCCTCATTTTGTGTCTGACATTTCCTCATGAAGTTATGCATTGTTAGCTGGAATACTGCATAGGCAATGTGTCTCCAGGATATCCCGTCTAGAGGCACATGATGTCCCTCTCTCCCCCATATGACATGGATTTGGACCATTCAATCAAAGTGTTGTCTAATTTCCCCACTATAAAAAAAGCCTCTCACTGGGTGCGGCAGCACATGCCTATAATCCCAGCATTTGGGAGGCTGAGGCAGGAGGATAGTGAGTTCAAAGCCTGCCTCGGCAATGGCTAAGGCACTTAGCAACTCAGTGAGACCCTGTCTCTATTAAAATACAAAAAAGGGGGGAGGGGGGTGGGACTGGGGATGTGGCCAGTGGTCGAGTGCCCCTCTGCCCCTGAGTTCAATCCCTGGTACCAAAATAAAAAAAAAAAAAAGCTTCCCCCTACACATAACTGTTAATCAGCAGTCTGAAGTGAGACACTAAGACCATCCAGATATCCTATTCTTCATTAAGATTCCACCCTGGGCCAGGTGTGGTGGTGCATGCCTGTAATCCCAGCAGCTCGGGTGTCAGGAGGATCACGAGTTCAAAGCCAGCCTCAGCAACTGCAAGGTGCTAAGCAACTGATTCAATCTTTACCATGATGATCAAAACATTTCTTTACACAAGAAAGTAAGGAGGAGGTTAAAGAAGATAGGAACATATCAGAACATCAAGAGCCAGCAAATAGCCCAATCCAGAACAATCTAAGCATTGACATAAGTAATAATAATAATTAATAATAATTTTAAACTGTTGAACGAAAATGATAGTCCATGAAACCATGCATAAATGAATGCTTAAATCCTCCTGCTTCTTTAAATCTCAGTCCCGCCTCTGTGAACCAGCCCTACATTGGAAGGTGGGTCCATCTATGCCACTCTCCCCTACCCTGCCTGTCCTCTCACCTGCCATACTAATGTAATATTTGCCTGGCTAGGGAAGAGAGCTGAACTGACCTTAGCCTCTATCTCCCCCTGCCCCAAAGGGAGCAAGACCTTTAGGTTCAAGTGGAGGGTTCAAGGCTGAGGATCTGGCTCCCAGAAATTCAGTCCTGCCATAGCTGCAGGGTCCTTTTGTCCTAAGGAACACAAGGGAGGGGGATCTGTTTTTTCTTTTAAAGAAACACCTGGGCTAGGCGCAGTGGCACACACCTGTAATCCCAGCAGCTCTGGGGGCTGAGGTAGGAGGATGGTGAGTTCAAAGCCAGCCTCAGCAAAATCGAGGGGCTAAGCAACTCAGTGAGACCCTGTCTCTAAATAAAACAAAACATGGCCAGGGATGTGGCTTAGTGGTCAAGTGCCCCTGAGTTCAATCCCCGGTGCCAAAAACAAAAACAAAAAAAGAGACAACTGATAAATGAAAAGCCATTGCTCAAAGCCACTGCTCAGCCCTCAGGATTCTCCATTTACCACTTTGAAACTTTGTTTTACAACCCGAGTGAGGTTTTTCCACCAAAGAGTAAAACATTTTTGCTGTTTCCACTAATGCCCTGACCACCACCCCCCCCCCCCCCCCCCCGCTTCTTCTTTCCCTGGCCAAATAGTGACCCAGTAGAGGACTCCCCTCCAAGCCAAAAGGAGTCCTCCCCAGGACACCATGGTACTTAAGGAATCTGCTCCCCAAGTCTCAGGAATATTCATCCTTCCCCACCCCCAACCTCCTCTGTGGGTCTTCATTGCTGGAAAGAACCAGGTCTGAACTTCTGGACTCTTTTTTTTTTTTTTTTTTAATATTTATTTATTTACTTTAGTTGTACACAATGCATTTATTTTTATGTGGTGCTGAGGATCGAACCTGGGCCGCACACGTGCTAGATGAGCGCTCTACCGCTGAGCCACAACCCCAGCCCCCTGAACTTCTGGACTCTTGATCTCAAAGATTACGCAGAACTAAAAGGACAATAAGGAAAACAGGCATCAGCCAGGCTGAGGGGCACATTCCTATATACCAGCTACTCAAGAAGCTGAGGCAGTGTAAGGTTTATAACTTGCTCCATACTTATGGTGGGACCTTAGGCAACTTATTTGACCTCTCTGTGACTCAATTTCTGCATCTCTAAAGCCTGACTCTTAGGGTTTTTCTGAAGATCAAATGAGGTAAGACATGCAAAAACACTTAAAACAGGGCCAGACACATTGTAAATGTTCAAGAAACTTTATCATCTACTATTTAATAATACATCTACTATTTAATCTAGTGAGGGTCAAGGCAATATTCTCTTTGCCATTTTAGAGAGAAGGAAAATGAGATTCAGAGAGATTAAGTAATGAGCCCACAGTCACCCAGCCAGGAATTGGTGCAACAGGGATTTATTCGTACCCTGGTCTTAGTGGCTTTAAGGTCTGGGCACTTAGCCACTACTTTATGTTCTGGGGTTTTAGAGGGAGTTCAGGACGAGAGAGAGGCAACTGCTGCTGTAGGTCAGACCGAAACTCCTAACCATGGACCAGCAAGAGCCTCTGAAAATATTTGTAGCAAACACTTAACTCCAGGCCCTCTTTACCCACAAACTGCTCCATTGAGGGGCTGGGGTCCCTCACTGCCTCTGCCTCATTCTTGGTGTTGTCAGGGAAATTAAGGTAAATTCGACTGTAAATTCATGATTACTGTCCTTAAAAAGCCCTCAATGCCTCCCCCCAACCCACTGCAGTTCTTCCCTCCGTGTTCCAAATAGTTCACTGCCATACCTTCCTTATCTTTCCAGGCTTACCTAGCTGCTACAGTCCACCCATCCTGTAAGCTGGCCGAGGTGGATAGTCACTTACATTCAGCTGCTCTCCTAAAACCCCACCCCCTTGCCTTTGCTTGAGCTGTGCTCCAGAGGGGAATGCTCTTCTCCCTCGTTTGAATCATTTTCACTGTACAAGTTTCAGCTCACATGCTAGCTCTTCTAAGGTGCCCTCTTTGGCTCCTCCCCTGCCAGAACTAACCACTTCCTCTCTGTAAAGCCCCAGAACTACACCTGTCACATTTTAACAAGTGTCACACACTACCTTGTATTATTTTCCAGCTGCTTCACATCTGCTTTTCCCCTCAAACTTGGTGGTAGTGAGTATGAAGGTGCTGCCTATTTTTGTCTTTGTGAGCACAGGGAAGGTGAATAAAAATAGTTACAGAATCCAGGAGCCCATGCTTGAAATCCCAGTGACTCAGGAGGCTGAGGCAGGAGGATCACAAGTTTCAGGCCAGCCTCAGCAACTTAGTAAGGACCTGTATCAAAATTAAAAAGGGCTGGGAGCCGGGCGCGGTGGCGCATGCCTGTAATCCTAGCACTTTGGGAGGCTGAGGCAGGAGGATTGCGAGTTCAAAGCCAGCCTCAGCAATGGCGAGGCACTTAGCAACTCAGTGAAACCCTGCCTCAAAATAAAATACAAAAAAGGGCTGGGGATGTGGCCCAGTGGTCGAGTGCCCCTGAGTTCAATCCCCGGTACCCACAAAAAAAAAGGGCTGGGGATGTAGCTCAGAGGTGGAATGCTGTGGGTTCAATTCCCAAAACAAAAACAAAAGTCATGAAACTGAATTGAAATAGCCTCTTAAACATAATTAAGGAAGAAAGTTACTTACATTTAATCTCCATCCTTCTATTTTTTAAAAAATATTTATTTTCTAGTTGTAGTTGGACACAATACCTTTATTTTATTTATTTATTTTTACGTGGTACTGAGGATTGATCCCAGGGCCTTGCACATGGTAGGCAAGTGCTCTACCACTGAGCTACAACTCCAGCCCTTAATCTTCATCCTTCTGATCATAATAATTTTGAAGACTGAATTTAGGTACATACGTGATTATAAAGAAATGTATGTCAAAAAAAGAAAAGAAATGTATGTCCAAGGTAGGAAATTTGTAAAATCTAGAAAAATATTAATAGCAAAATATAAGTTATATCTAAAATCCTCATTCAATAATTGTTAACATTTTGGTATATCTTCTAGTTTTTCCTATGTTTATAATAGGATCATATTGCATAGGCTCTTTTGTAGCTTTCCTTTCCCATAACATTATATTGTGACTGTTTTTACAGACATCAAATATATTCTGAAACTGATATTTTATTTATTTATTTTTTGGTGGTACTTGGGATTGAACCCACCCAGCCCTTTTTATTTTTTATTTTGAGGCAGGGTCTTGCTAAGTTGCTGGAATTGTCCTCGAACTTGTGATCCTACCGCTTCTGCCTCAGCCTCCTGAGTTGCTGGGATCACAGGTATGCATTACAGTCATGAGATTCTGTCTCCGGGGGAAGCCAATGTTAATGGTTACATGGGATTCCATTTATCTATGAGAATCTCCACCCCTCCAATGCCTTGTAGAGAACAGTCTGGCAGCCTCAGTGCAGGAGGACAGGAGATCCCCTCTGCTGGCCATGGGACTGCCAACCCCAAGCATCCTTTTAATTATTATCCCAAAAGGAACTGTTTTCTTCCCCCACCCCATTGCTTCCTTGTTTCACCAGCGTGTTCTTTCAAATCCCCTAATGATGTTACCGATTCTTTAAAAGTTTCCTGAGTTTCTTGGTTAAATCAATCAAGATGGAGAAAGGGAGAGGATTATCCACATGCTCTGGTGTTTATACTTTGCTTTTCTACCTCGGGCCTTGTTAAGCTGCCTTAGGTAGTACTAAGAGGAGTGACTCTCATGGTGGCTGGGACAATGTGGTTGGTTCCAAATCTGCACCATTCATGCCCTGGCATTTGCCCAGAGCTGGGGAAATCTGGAAGGGAAAATGTCCTATCTTCCCTATGGTCCTGCTGCAGCGCACCTTTTCTAATCCCAAGTCCAACAGTTCTCCATCATCCTCATCTTCACAGTGGATAATGATGTACATTCCCAATCGTCTGAGACTCAGCAAAAGACTCTCTTCACCTTCCTGTTTACACCATGGAAACCGACAGTGTTCTTAGTGGGTTCTAGAGCGTGGGTGTGTGGGCAGGATGAAGACAGGAAAGGATCTGGGAGTCAGGTTATGGATCGACTAGGAACAACCTCTGTGAAGGGTTTGTGTTAGCTTTCTGAGATAGTCAACTTATAAAGGTTTATTTAGACCCATGTTTCAGAGGTTCCAGTTCATGATCAACTGGCCCCATTGCTTTTGAGCCTGTGGCAAGGCAACACGTCTTGGCAGGGAGCACATTACAGAGCAAAACTGGATGGAAGTGAAAGACAGGAAGAAAAAGGGCTTGGGGTCTCATTATCATTATCCTCTTTGAGGGCATGCTCCCAATGACTTGAAGATCTCCCACTAGGCCTCACCTCCTCAAGGCTCCATCACCTTGATAAAGCATCAAACCAGTCACCAAGCTTTTAACACACAGGCCTTTGGGGGACGTTCCAGATCCAAACTATAGTACAGTTTTAATTTTATTTTCCAAACAATGGGGAGTCATCCACCATCTCTCTCTCTCTCTCTCTCTCTCTCTCTCTCTCTCTCTCTATCTATCTATCTGGTACTGGAGACTGAACCCAGGGGTGCTTAAGCACTGAGCCACATCACTAGCCCTTTTCATTTTTTATTTTGAGATAGAGTTTTATAAAGTTGCTTAGAGCCAGGCATGGTGGTGCACGCCTGTAATCCCAGCACTTGGAAGGCTGAGACAGGAAGATCTCGAGTTCAAAGCCAGCCTCAGCAATGGCGAGGCACTTAGCAACTCAGTGACACTCTGTCTCTAATAAAATACAATAAATAAATAAATAAAGTTGCTTAGGGCCTCACTAAGTTACTGAGGTGGGTTTGAACTTATGATCCTCCTGCCTGACTCCCAAGTAGCTGGAATTATAGGCATGAGCCACCACACCTGGCTAAAACAACAGCTACTAATGCTGAAGAGGATGGGTTGACAGGCAGGACCCTGGTGGCAGGGCTTGGAATAGGACAGGATGTGGGAATGAATAGAGGATAGATTCCAGAAAAATTCAGAAATTAGAAAGCCCTGTGTTTACTGTGGAGTTTGCATGTGGGAGATGGGGAAGGCAGCAGTAGGTCAGGAGCTCAGGTGAATGGCAAGTGTCCTCATTTAGGACGGAGATTCTGGCAAAGGAGGGTGTGGAGATGATGCATTCCAGGCTTGTCAAGCTAAAAGTGAGGCCGCTGTGGAACAGCCTGTCCAATGGCTGGAATGATCAAATTCCAGGCAGGGGACTTGAGAGAGGGAATGGGTTACAGAGAGAGGTCATCAGTACATTCTACCTGAGAGCAGATGTATAATTATTAATAACAATGTAACAGGACAGGTTCTGTTTGGTGTTCTTCACATGTGTGTATTGTTTTATTCTTACCACAATCTTTTTTTTTTTTTTTTTTTTTTTTTTTTTTGTGGTGCTGGGGATCAAACTCAGGGCCTTAGTGCATGCAAGGCAAGCACTCTACCAACTGAGCTATATCTCCAGCCCTTCTTACCACAATCTTTTGTGGTAAGTATTAGTGTTAGCTCAAATACAGAAGAGGAAACTGAGGCACAGAGAGAGTTAAGTAACTGTCCTTAGGTCATGCAGCATACAGGAAAAGCTGTCAGAGCTTGGTACCTGCTCCATGCAATTAAACTCTGTGAGCACAACCTAGGAGTAGGGGTTTATAAGACAGAGAACTCAGACCTGGAGAAGGCCCTGAAGAGTCAGAGTTAAAGAAATGCAGGAGTAGGTAGGAAAACCAAGAAACTAGGAGGCCATGGGGGTGGGGGTAATTTCATTGAGGCATTAATAGGATCGGGGGCCATGAAGGAGTGGGGCAAGCAGGAGGCCCATGGGTTGAAACAGTGAGCCTACCAGTGCCTCCCATTGAGACTTGCCCCTGGAATGATGGAGAAGAAAGCCCAATTGCAGGAAGCTGAGGAAACAGGGAGCATATATATGGTCACATATTAGAGGATCTATTGATGAACAAGAAAGACAGAAATAGGGCAATGGTTTGACAGCAAGACATCCTGAAATGTTGGTAGGTCTGAAACAGGAAGAACAAGAACTAAGAGTCTTCTGAGGCAGGCAGGAGGTTTAGCCAGAAAGCGATAGGGACGGCTCATCCTCTGAGAAGAGCACAGATGGTAGGGGCCTGAACCAGGCAGGAGCTGGGGGATGGATGGAAAGGGAGGGAAAGGAAGGACTGATAAACAGGACTTGAAAACCAACAGAATGCCCAGGAAGGGGTGGGGTCAAGGGTTGAGGTTTCCCACTTTTGAGCCAGAGTGGCACTGAGACAAGAAGGAGGCTGGGGACAGAACAGCGGTACATGTGCTTTTAGCTTTCTTCAGTTCCTGGTGTCCAAAGGATTCTCAGGTGGAGAAGCTGTGCCAGCTGGTGTGAGGGGCCGGAGTTGGGGAGGGAGATCAGGCCTGAAACCCTGGGGGCTCAGAGGCAGCCATTGGAGTGGGAGAGGTTACACAAGTGGTAATACACTCCTGGTGATTACAAGAGGTAATACCCATACACTTACACAAGCAAGAGCGTCTATCACAGAGACTGGCTTTATTGATGACTATGATGATAATATATTTGTACATTTTATGAGCAATTCAGTGGCAGGTGCAAACAGGGAAATCTCCAAGTTCACAGACGTATTTTTGCAGTCCTGAAATGCCAAAGTGACAGGGATGAACCACAGGGGGATCTTTCCAGTGAGCAGAAAAGTGGTGGATGAACTGCACTGTGGGTAAGCATAAGGTAACACATTGGATAACATCATCTAGACTCTACTGGCTAGGAGAATAAACCCCAAATTCTCAGTTACAACATGGGAGAGGAGCCGGGAGTCAGCATAGAGGCATGGGTCAGTCCCTCTTGAATAAGAATCTTTAATCTGGCCTCTAGGGATCATCTCCTGGAGTTTTGAGGGCTCCCAGAAATTGAATACACAACCAAGTGAAGGAGGACCAGCAGAGGAATGCAGGAGAGATTCTCAGAAGGGTATGGAAACCCAGTCCTGGAGCTCAGCTCAACATGCTAACCTAATGTTGGGCCTCTGAGGTTTCTCCCTGTTTCTCCAGGTTCCCATCTTGAAGAAATTTACCCTTGACATGCAAATGATGGAAACACATGGGTGTCTGTGGTACTTTGGTTTGTGGTTTTTACCATCAGATGATTCTGTGGCTGAGCATGTCGATCCTTCTTAGGAAGGTTAGCAGGTTGCAAGCCTTTAGAGGAGGGAAGAGGGGGGCTCTTCCCCAGAGACCCTGCCTAGAGGGGCAAATGGGAATCTAAGGCAGGCTTTCCCAGAAGGGTCCCAATCCTTTGCAAACTGTTTGGAGACAGAACTGGAATTGATCTGGCCTTCACCCTCCTCAGATTCCTAGGTAGTTCCTCTTGCTTGGTAGTCACCCCCTGCCCCATCCTACCACCCCTAAATTGGAGTCAGAAACCAAAGCACGTGGAAAAGAATAGCCAAAGTAGTTTTTCCGTTTATTAAGCAAATCTTTCCAGGGCTCAAAAGTCCCTGAAGTGAGGAGGTGGGTGCCAGAGGAGAGATGGGGAGATGGCAAAGTGGTACCGATAGTGTGAATGCGGAATAGCTTTGATTTCCTACTCCACCCCACCATCTCCTCTGACCTCAGCGTTTCACTTTGTTTTCCTTGCCAGAGCCCTAACTTCCAGGGAGCCGACCCTCCTCCATACTCCTCCTGTCCCAAACCCCAGGTATGCGTCCACATGCTGCACCCTTACCGTGGGTTCCTGGTCTACATATCCAATCTCACGGATCAGCTCTGCTCCTAGGCTCCCCACATCCAAGTTTCCGAGGTTATGGGTCTTCCCTCCCCATCGTCTCCACGCGCTGCTACCTTAGCCGGGAGGGGCACAATGCGCTCCGCACCCCGCTCTGCCCGGGAGACTGAGGCTCCCCGCAAGCCAGGGAGTCATGCAGCTGGTGTGGGGTGGACACGGAGGAGATTGTCCTAATCTTCACCCGGGATCCCCAGCCTCCCGCAATCGCCCTGGTTTCAGGACCCCCATTTCTTCTTCCCTCTTCTCTGGAGAGGGGTCGGGCACCCGGGAGGGTCTGGGGACACCTCACCCTGGCTCCCGCCCCGCCTGCAGCCCCGCTCCTCCCTGCGCGGCCCCACTAGTGGCCCCGCCGGCAGCCGCGCAGGGACAGCTGCATTTCTCGCCGCCCGCCGCTAGGAAGCTGGCCTCGCCTCGCATTCCCCGCCTCCCCGCGCCCCGCCGCGCCGCGGAGCCCGGCCCGCCCGCCGCCGCCGCCGCCGCCGCGGGATCGCCGCCCCTCCCCCGCCCGCCGGCGCGCCCGGCCCCACCGGCCCGCGGGCAGCGGAGGCACGCGGCGGCTGCTCGGTAAGACCCTCCTTCCTTCTCGCCGGCTTCCGCCCGGGCCTGGGCGCGGACCCCGCCGGGCGCTCCGCGCAATCCCGGCCCCGGCCCGGCGGCCCCACCTTCTCGCGACCCATTGCCTAGGCGCCGCCGCGAGGGCCCGGCCGTCGCGAGTTTGATTCCCCGTGCTGTCGCCGCGGCTTCCCGGAGCCCGCGCCGCGCCAGTCGCGTGCGGCAGGTCCCCGCCCGCCTTCCCTTCCCGAGACCCCACCTCATCCCGGGCCCTGGTCGCGGGGGACGTGCGGACACCTGGGGCTGGGAGCTCGGCGTGCTATTAGAGAGGTGGTCGCCGGCTGGCGCGGCGGGGAAGGAAACGGAGGCCTCCCGGAGCCGGCGCCGCCTGAGTCCCCTCTCCTGCCGCTACCCCTTTTGTGTGGGCGCCCCTCCCCGCTTTGCCCCGGCCTGGGGGTGCAGGCAGGGCGGCGACAGCAGGCTGGGGTGCCGGCTAGGAGCAAAGCTCCTTTTAGGGGGAGGGGAGACTAGCTTCCTGCCCCCGCCGTTGTCACAGGTCGGCTTAGCCCTTTCTGGTCCCACCCCGTCCCCTGGGAGCTGCATCTCCCGGAGACTGGGCTAGGGAAAGTTCAGAATGCGCTGTCCCCGCCCCTGCTGCCCCCACCCCGCCCCTCCGGCTCTTAAGTGCTCAGGGCGCTAAGCTCCAGGGGGTTGGCGGTTGCCTTTATTCCTTCTGTCCTCTTCATTTTTTCTTGTGCATTGTTGCCGTGCACCCAGCATTGGCTTAGCCATTTCATTTCCTCTTTTAAAAAGTTTTAACTCCAAGAAAGGAGCTAAATTCCAGGAAGGAATTTGTTTTAAGGGGAGGGAGGTTTTAGATTTTCCTTCCTTTGGTGGCAGTGGAGATTGAGGGGCTAACTGGGAGTTTAGAAATAAGACATCCTAGAGGTGATACTGGATAGAAGACCATCCATCCCACTCCCCACGTGCTCCTCAGGCAGCTACCGAGAGTTGGGGGGGAAAGCCTTTCCCTTGGTTATCTTGCAGCCCTCTGAGCCACCTGGTCCTGGAGAAAGGATGATCTGGGTCTCACACACCATTTCTTTATAGCTTGGTGGAGTTAGCCTGGCTGCCTGAAGGAGGTGAGTGACACTGGGAATTCTCTGATGGAGGAAGTCATCTCATCACTGGGTTTGGCCCCTGCTGGAACAGGTGTGAAGTTGGGACCTCACTTTGAATGGAGAGTGGCATCTCTAGGATGGGAGCATCTCTCATCCAACAGGAAACTGGAGGGTGTTGGCAGAGGGGTTGGGTTTGAACTCCTGTCTACTTTCTGCCACCAGAAGGATCAGGAGACAGGGGAACAGACCTCAGTCAACTAGGATAGCCCAGCTATGGTGAAATGACTAACAGAGAAGGAAGAATTAAAGCCAGAGGTTAGGGTCATGGGCCTTCTTGAGAATCTGGTGAATGTTCTACCCTCTTACCACCAAAACATGCACACATGCAGGAGCACATTTGTATTGGATATCAGAGGACTAATATACCCCCTTGAACTAGGATTCTGATTAGACCCTTGCTCTAGAGTTTGTGGTCTAGCATAGTGCATTTGAAACAGTTCACTCCTTTGCTGCTGGTAGTGAATAATCCCAGGGTGCAAAAAGTATACCTCTTGTGAGGTCTTTTCTCATGACCTTCCCATACAATTTTGGGCTGTGGAGAACTGGAGGTTCTGGTCTGGCTCCCAGCTCCCTACAGCTAGCTAGAGGATGGGGACAGCTGAGGTGACCGTTCTCCAGCGGCTGAGTTTGCTGTCTTTGTGGTGTGGAGACCCTGGGCTGGGGCAATTGGGCTACTGAGTTAGAGGGAAATAAAGGGACTAGAGTGAGGTGGGTATACTGGGGTTTTAACTAGGTGTAGGAGCTAGGCCCTCTAGGAGCCCCTTTACATCTTGGGGGAATGGTGTTTGAGGTGCCTTAGTAGAGAGTGCTAAGTGTAAAAGACTGGGGCTGGGGTTGTGGCTCAGCGGCAGAGTGCTCGCCTCGCATGTGCGCGGCCCGGGTTCGATCCTCAGCACCACATAAACATAAATGCATTGTATTGTGTACAACTAAAGTAAATATATAAATATTTAAAAAAAAAAGTGTAAAAGACTGCCTACTGGTGCAGTGGTGCATGCCTGTGATCTCAGCGGCTCAGGGGGCTGAGGCAGGAAGGAGGATTTCAAGTTCAAAGCCAGCCTCAACTTAGTGAGGCCCTGAACAACTTATTGAGACCCTGTCTCTAAACAAAATATATTTTTTTAAAGTTTTTAAAAATATATTTTTTTAAAGTGGCTCAGTGGTTAAGTGCCCCTGGTACAAAAAAAAAAAAAAAAAAAAAAAAAAAAAAAGGAAAGACTTTCTTGAGGAGACCTTGGGGCAGAATCTGCCCAAGAACAGGATCTGGGTATTGTAGCTTTCTTCCATCCTTTAGGATTTTATAAGGCAAGTAGAAGCCAGAGATAGTGCAGCCCCAAGGCCTAGCCTGCCTTTTCTTTCTTACCTACAGCTCACTGGGACCTAGGCTGCTGCACAGGTGTTTGTGGAGTCTGCACTTGCCAGAGATCTAGAAGAGTCTTAGGAGGGTCTACTATGTGTAACTTTTCTGCCTTGGTATTGAGAAGCCCTCCTTAGTCTCAAGTCCCTCCCATTGCTCAGACAATAGCAGCTCATGGGGAATTCTCTTTGTTGAACTATATTGAACACAGTGTTTGGCATATGGTACCACTCACTCCTGTTTCTTCCTTTAGCCTTTTCTACAGTTACTCTTTCTGGCACTAAACAACAGAGCTGGGAGTTTTTAGAGTCCTTGGGCATAGGAAGCTGGGCATCAGACAGGGATCACTTCTGTCTATACAAAGTGACCTGAAGGAGGTGGTGCCTCTGGTCTGCTGGCTCCTACATTTATGGGAAGTAAGAGCCTTAAAGGACCCTGGAGACTGTGTGGTGGCGCATTCCTGTAATACCAGCGGCTTGGGGGGCTGAGGCAGGAGGATGGCAAGCTTGAGACCAGCCTTGGTGACTTAGCAAGGCCCTAAGCAATTTAGCAAGATCCTGTCTCAAAATAAGAAAATAAAGCTGGGTGTGGTGGCACATGCCTGTAATCCCAGAGCCCAGGAGGCTGAGACAGGGGGATCACGAGTTCAAAGCCAGCCTTAGCAATGGTAAGGCAATAAGCAACTCAGTGAGACCCTGTCTCTAAATAAAATACAAAAAAGGGCTGGAGATGTGTCCCAGTGATTGAGTGCCCCTGAGTTTAATCCTCGGTACCAAAAATATAAACTAAATACATTAAAAAAAAGAAAGAAAATAAAAAAGGGCTGGGGATGTAGCTCAGTGGTAAAGTACCCCTGAGTTCAAAATAAATAAATACAAAGGACACTGGCAAGGGCTGTCCAGTGGTCCCTGACTTTGGATTTGTGAGTCATCTTGGTAGCATGTAAGATGGCAACCACTGGGGATTCACCTTCCCCAGCGTCTGTCTTCTGTGGCTCTTGCTGCTGTAAGTTGGTAAGCCCTGTGTTGACTCACTCTCTTCCCCTATCGGCCTGCTTCCAACCTCTCTCAGATGTATCAGCACAATAGAATGGACTCCTAATGATGCCTTTAAAGCTCTTATCTTTAAAACAGGTCATAAACAATAAATGCAATAACAATACCTATAAACATAAATTCTTTCTCATAAAATGCGATCGCTACATTTCTATTATGACAGCACCAAAAGTTTTTAAGGAGTTCTTGGTGGGATATGAAAGATCTAACTCTACTGGTCTAACCTGCACCCCACAGAAGCAATCCAGCCCTTTTGTGCCCATTTCCATCAGGGTTTAGTAGTTTTTTGGTTTCCATTGTGTGTGTGTGTGTGTGTGTGTGTGTGTGTGTGTTGGGGATTGAACTCAGGGCCTTATGTGTGTTCTACCACTGAGCTTCTGCCAGTCCCACAGCTTAGTGGTTCAGGCCATAGGATCTGAAGTTAGACTTCCCCAGGTAGAATCCCAGCTCTTCATCTTACTCTAAATCTTTGTAAGTGCCTCATTCTTAGAAGGAGTTGAAAGAGATCTGAAGAGTAAGTTTTCATTTGTTAGAAGCTATTATTATTATTATTATTATTTATGCACGTGGGTGCAAAAAAAAACAAAAAACAAAAAACAAAAAACAAAACAAAACAAAACAAAAACAAAGCCAGGTGCGGTGCCCCATACCTGTAATCCCAGCTACTCAGGAAGCTGAGGCAGAAGGATCTCAAGTTCAAGGCCAGCTTGGGTAACTTAGTGGGACCACGTCTTGAAACAAAATATACAAAAGGCTGGGGATGTAGCTTAGTGGTAAAGTGCCCCTGGATTCAATGCCCAATACCACACATACACACACAGAACCCAACCAAAACAAACAAAATACTGTAGTAGCTGAGGCTGACTTTGGAGGGGTGGAAGGAGGTGGGGTGAGGCTCTTGAACCCTGGTGGTGTATACAGGGGGGCAGGTGTTGAAATGTCAGGACTGACAGCTAAACATAGATAGGAGTGCAGTGACTCAGCATTTATAGCCCTCCTGTGGAGCCAACTCTCCTCCCCTTTCTTGGAGAGTTTGCCCTATTAGCTGGAGGCTAGGATCCATGGGAATAATGCTAACATTGGTCCAGAGGGACAGGGTGCCTAGTGAGGGGATGGGGCAGACCCAATATGCAGTCTAGTGGAAGGGGGTAGTGAGGGGTTTCCATGAGAGACTAGGCTTGGGAAACCTAATTCCAACACTCATGGAGATGTTGGATCACTGCTTTGGGAGGGACCCTATCCTTAGTGCTTCCATGGATTAGCTTACTTAAGCCTCACAAGACCCTGTGAGATATATCCATTTGTCCAATGAAGAAACAGAAACATAAGAGACATCAAGAGGTTAAATAACTTGCCAAAGATCATGTAGCTAGAAAGTGGCAGAGGCAGGATTGGAATTCAAGTGGCCTGCTTTAGGCTCACACCCTTCCAGACATTCTTGAGGAGGCCTTTGCCAAACTGGTGTCCCTAGAAATGAGGGGCTGTGCTCTGTTGAAGGGCTGCCAATAGGGGTAGTGTCCAGGTGTAGTGGGAACAGGACTAGAGGCTTCAGCCGAATGCAATCTGAGAGCGACTGGCAAGGGCTAGGTACTCTGCTGATGTCTGACCCAGGGCACAAAGGTCACCCTGAAGATGCCTGCAGTTCAGAAGCAAGACAAACAATTTAGCCTAGAGTTCCAGTCATCATGGCAAGTGCCCTGACAAGATGAAGCACTGGGGCTGGGGATGTGACTCAGTGGTAGGGTGCTTGCTTAGCATGTGTGGACATCCTGGTTTAATCCCCAGTGCCACAAAAAAGAAAAAAACAGATGAAGCCCTGAAGAATGGGGTACTTTGCCAGCCAGAAGAAGAACTGGAGCAAGGGAGGCTCCTGGAGAAGGGGGCACTTGGACTGAGCAAGGATTAAGGTGGCTGCTGTCTTCTAGGCTCTTAATTTGGCCACAGGAGGACATAACTCTCCTACTCCATGAACTCTGAGTAAAGCTGAGTGGCCGGTGCGTGGGCCTCAGAGGAGGTCAGGTTTTCTTGATCCTGCAGCACCCTTGGCAGGGTGAGGCAGGAACTGGGCAGTGTGGTCAGCTTCCTCAATGCCTTTGTGGTTTTTAATAGCTGAGCAGCACTGTTACCTTCTGCACTGAAGAAACAGAACTCTCTTAAGGGTTGCCACTCAGAATGCAGTGATTCACTCTTGTCTCTCTCTGCGCCTAGGAGAAGAACCCGGGGCAAATGAATTTAAACTGCAGAGGAGGGACTCAAATAAGATATGAGGAGGACGTTCCAGATAGGATGTGAGATGTAAGAGAAGTGACTCACAGGAGCGGAGGGGAATGGCCTCCCTGCAAAGGTCTTTGGAAATGGGTACAAGTTTCGTTTATCTTTGTGGCTTAAGAGGTTTGTTTCATCTGGAGACAGGAAGATGAAGTAGAGGCCCCTAGAGGTACGTGTCAGCTCAGTGATAGGAGGATAAAAGGACATGAGTTTTTTGAACTAGAAGGTTGCTCACATCTGGCCCAAGCCCTCATTTGACCATGAAGTGACCGAAGAATGCACAGGAACACTGGATGGCCCATCGTCTTCTCAGCAGCTGGGGGCTCTGTTCCTGAGTGAATCCTAGTCAGTGGGGGTACTCGCAGGAGTGACCCACAGCCTTACAGGATGAGATCCAAACCTTGGAAGAAGAGAGACAAGAGAACTGGAAGTAGTTGAGCATTTCTCTGGGTATTGGCTCCAGAAAGCATCAATTCCCACTTAGAAGATGTTTCTGTGAAAGGTGTTCCCAGTTGGAGCAGCATCTTCTGGCACAGCACCTACAAGACCTATAGGCAGGGCTGGGGTTGTGGCTCAGCGGTAGAGTGCTTGCCTAGCACATGCGCAGCCCTGGGTTTGATCCTCAGCACCATGTAAAAATAAATAAATAAAATAAAGGTATTGTGTCCAACTACAACTAAAAGATAAAATAAAAAAAAAAAAAAAAAAAAAGACCTACAGGCAGTAAACCCAGTAAACTTTGTTGAATGAAAGAGTAAACAGCAGATAATCCAACGTGTTTCTCTTTGCCCATATACCTGTGAGGCCAATGCACTTACCCTTGCCATTCTTTTTTGCTTAAACCAACAGTGGAATCATTTCGTAATATCTTCAGCCACAGGGAAAGGGGCCAACAGGTATGCAGAGGGGCAAGGGTAAGATTGCCAAAACACAGCTGACAATCCCTCTTAGAATTTATAATTCTTTGAAAGATCATCAAGAGTTGACATGTTCATTTATAGTGGCTTTTTCTTTTTTATTGTTCCAAGCACAAAAGTAAAAGGCTTCAAATTTTAGGGGGAAAATGTACGACCACCTCAACTGCATTCAATAAGATGGCTCCAGAGGTCTCCGAAGAGAACAAGCTTGCTCTCAGACGGGACTCTGGTTAAGATTGAATCAAATATGAACACATGCTGGACAAGGAATTTAAAATACCGGGTGGTGAACTCTAGCTCCCAGGATGAATTTAAATTGACTTGTGCAAATTAAAGAGAAGTAGCAGAAACCACCATGGCAAAAGCTCTTGCTTCCTCTAGCCCCATGACATCCCATTCATTAAGGAAGCATTTGGTTTTAGGAGGGAGCCTGCCCAGCTTTTTAGTTTTCCAAAGCTGGATTTGGAGCTTTGCTGAGGTGAAGATGCTCTGTGGTCATGTAGGGTGATCAGGCTCAGGAAATGATTTCACTTAGTTCAGGTCTGAGATTAGTTTCAGTTTCGGGCTGTACCAGGAGCTGAGAGCTGGTGAGAGCCAGGGGAGGGATGAGCTGGGAGAGAGTTTCACCATTGGCTGTGTGGGCAAGTGGCAAGGTGGGTGGAGAGGGAACTCCTGTGCTAAGCAGGGAGAGGAAGGAGTCGAATCCCAGATGGGGTTGGAGAAGGCAGCAATTGAGTGAGCCTCTGGAGGCCAGGCTGGGTGGTAGAGTGTATGAGGATATCAGGTGTGCACAGGACAAAACCCCACATGATTACAGGACTACTGAGCCGTGGCTAGGAGGTCACAGGCAAGTCTTAATACACAGATTACCTAGGAGAGGGTGGATTTTCCAAGAGCAGGTGCAGACCGGAAAGGAAAGCAAACTGCACTTGGCACAAGACCAAATAACATTTTGTGCTGGCATCCTTAAGACTGACCACAAAAATGTGCAGCATTTTCTTACATTTGGCTTTCCTTAAAAAAAAAAAAAAAAAAAGTAAATGAAAGTTTGAGAACTGATAGTTGCAAACTTGCAGACCTTTGCATGTTAGTGCACCCTCAAAGAACTTCAAGCTGTCATTTTTCCTGAGATGGTTGGGGCCAGTCTGGTTGTTTCACAGGGCATCATTACCCCAGAAAATCAGTGGTTTTCCTCCCCTGACTGGTTCTGGGTGAGGCATACACAGATGTTTCATTCCATCTTAGCAGAACTAGAGCATCATTGCATTCGATTTTTTGAAGTCGTAAATTTGTTTTACTTCTAAAGGAGAGGAGCCCTGAATTTTAAAGCCTGAAAGGATTTTGAAGATTACTCGGTCTGCTCCTAGAGGAATTTGTGGTCCCGGGTCATTAAGCACCTTGAAAAGACGGATGGTATGTGGTTAAGAACACGGAATCAGAATCCCTGTGTTTGAATTCAGCCTCTGCTAGTTGATGCTTTGTTTTGGGGACAAGTTACTCAACCTCTCTGAGTCTTAGCTTCCTAATTTATATAATGAGAGTAATAATATTACAAATGGTTGCTAATGAGGATCAAATACATATTAAGCCCTTAGCACAATGCTTTGTATATATTGTAAGTTCTCAATAAATGTTAATGTTATTATTACTTAAATTGTTTTTTTTTTTTTTTCCATGAAATTGCATGGCTACTTAGTCATAGTGGAGGGCTATAGTGCTAAACTTTTTTTTTTTTTTTAAGAATTTTGATTTTTTCCTTTTTTTTAATATACCTTTATTTTGTTTATTTATTTTCATGTGGTGCTGAGGATCGAACCCAGTGCCTCACATGTGCGAGGCAAGTGCTGCCGCTGAGCCACCACCCCAGCCCCTATAGTGTTAAACTTTTAAAAATCCTAGTTTTCTCCTGCATAGCCATAAGGTGATTTTACCTTAGTTATGAAATATATGAAGAGATTTATGAAAGTGTTTGTGCAGAAGGCTTCTAATGAATGCTCATAAAAGAACTAGAAGAAATGGGAGTAAGCCCTTTTTTAGATATACTTAGACTCTGGACATGAGGATATGTTTACCAAATAATTTGCTTCCACATATATCATTCACTAGCATTTAGAGGTCTTCTAAATGGCACATCAGTTGCCTCTGCTGGAAAGTCTGGGTGTTTCTAGATGTTTTTGTTGAGGAGGAGTTCTCAAATTGGAAACATCCATTTCCATGAGTAGTGATGGCAAAGCCGACTTTTGAGTGTAATGGAAATATTCCGGTAACTTGGCTGCAATGTATCAAAGGTGAAGACAGTGCAGATGTTTTAAAAAAATATATGGGCTTGGCAAAAGTCCACATGTCTTAGACCATGCCTACCCAAATGTGTTCCCAAATGATTTGCACTGACCTTTTGCAAAATTGCTGACAGCCCAGGAGCCTCCCAAGGGAGCCATTTTAGCACAATGAAACAGTGTTGAAGCCGATGTAATCCTTGGCCTTGAGCAGTGTTAGACACCTTTGATGGGGTGGCACCCTTTCCCTGAGGATGTTTTGGAGTGTTTTCTTGGGAATATGAAAAAGAATGGAAATTAATTTTGTTTGGCAAATCCTACATCCACTCCCTTGAGATTCTGCCTCTCTCTAGGGGATGTGGAATTGAAAGCTATTTTTGATGCATATTCTTGGGACCTCTAAAGTTTCCACGCCTGAAGGAGGGGAGTGTGTTACAGTGTGAAATTTGTGAGTGTGCAAATTAGAATCCATGACCAGAGCTCTAGTCTCAGCTCTGCCATGTGTGGATAGTGGCATTCTGAGCAGGTTACTTAACTTGTTAATTTTGTACTTTTTTTGAGGCTAGTCTATGGTTTTTACCCCACTACAGCAAGGGACTTTTGAATACATCTGTTAAATAGAGCTGCAAATCGTGATCCCAACTGCACAGGATTGTTGTAACATTCTAGTAATAATAGCTGATGTTTATTGCATGCTTACTGCATGCCAGTCAGTTGCCTAAGCAGATAGGTATATTAATGTGTTTAGTCAACTTTCTAGGAGATAGTATTATCACCACTTTACACAGGAGGAGACTGAGGCACCCAGAGGTTAAGTGAACTTGCCTAAGGTCATACCACTAGTTAGCTGAGGAAGAGGGGGTCTGAACTCAAAAAGCTGGGCAACTAGGTGTGCATGTGGGTTCACCAGAGTGCTCTGTAACACTGTAGTGTTGCAATTCTTCTTTGACTGTTACTCTTCTTATTGGACAAGCTGAGGGAGGGATAAACTGAGCCTGCAGGCAGATTAAGTGTACAGATCACCGTGTTGGAACAAGGAGACAGAGCATCTGAGAGCTTATTTTGGAGTTATAGGGAAACAGCTGTTTCTAAGTTTGGGACAGAGCTGAGGAGATTCGGCAGGGACAGAGAAGGGCATTTTTCTGGGTGGGTTTTTACCATCTGCTGGGAGGGATTGCATGCCTGTGGATTTTTTTTTTTTTTTTTTTTTTTTTTTTTTTTTTTGGTGGTACCGGGGATTGAACTCAGGGACACTCGACCACTGGGTCACATCTCCAGACCTTTTTTGTATTTTTATTTAGAGACAGGGTCTCACTGAGTTGCTAAGTGCCTCGCCATTGCTGAGGCTGGCTTTGAACTCGCGATCCTCCTGTCTCAGCCTCCCAAAGTGCTGGGATTACAGGCGTGCGCCACTGCATGCCTGTGGATTTCAGAGCTGCACGTCCCCTTCCCTCCTATCCCATTTTTATTTGGAAACCTATCTTTAAACCACGACTTGGCCCCAGTGGCAGCAGCCATGAAAACATAGAAAATGGCCAAAGATAGTGAATGCTTGAGACAGGAAAGGAAAGGTGAAGGGTGGGATTCTAGTGGCGTTTCTGTTAAGTCCACATTGGGGGTGAGCCATGAAGTGGCTTGTGTTCTATGGAGGATTGGGAACTTGGGTGACTTCCCTTTTTCTAAGGAGTTGATTTAATAAGAGAATGAATCATCCTTTTAGTTTTCATCCTGAGAGAGAGTGAGAGAGTGAGAGAGTGAGAGAGAGATCGTGCAAGTGACATGGCATTTGACTGAAGCCAGAGCCTTCTGTACCGGCTTCTTAGGGTGAGCACCCGGTTTCTGGTGGCTCGTACCAAGGGAAGGGGCTTTCAGAAGGGCTTCCAGCTTCCTGTCACTGCCACCTTCAGTCCTCTTCATCCTGGTGAGATTCTGGGACCTTAAACCTTAAAGGGAAACACACAAGGGATGTGTCTTTAAAAGCCGACTACTGGTGAAATTCATCCTCAGCTATGGTCATTTTGAAGACGCTAGCATAAAAATGTATTCTATAAGACTAAACAATTGAAAATAGTTTTGGACCTTCTTGGATGTGAATGATCACTCATACCGTGCCTGTGGAGGTGACAGGGTCTTCTCTGTGCCTGACCCCTTGGGACATCTGTGGGGACATCTGTTTCTCTTCCAGGACTCCAGCCATGAGCCTTCCAGCCTGGCCGGCCCATCTCAAGTTTGCCGGGAGGATAGGGAGCACATCCTTTCCTGAGCCACTCTTCATGACCTTTCTGTGGACCAGTGAACTTACCTTGGATTCTGAGCTGAGGCTGGGGCTGCCCAAGGGAATGTGAATACTGCCAAGGAGGGAGTGGGTGCATGAGAAATCTCAGGCCAGCCTGGACCTCAGGCTCAGTTAGGAACATTAATAAGGTGGTCCTTTTTTCAGACTCTGACTTCTGGTCATACATTTCCCAAGCCGCTTACTTTTCTTGACAGTGTCCCTTTCCCCCTATTTTCCTGCCCTAGCCATCAGCAGCAGCTACTGTTAGTAGCTCCCATTTGGAAGAGGACACATTCTGTATCAAGCATTTTATTTATGTAATTTAATTTAGTTCATGCACCAGCTCTAAGAGCCAGGGATTATTATCTTTTGGGATCTGGGAACTGAGCCTGAGTAACTTGTCCAAGTTACATATTCACTTACTGGATGGGATCTCTTGTTGTTGTTGTTTTAGTCTTTTGTTGTGATAAATTTCAGAGCTACACAAAAGTAGAGTATCTAAGATAGTAAATTTCTATGTACTCATCACCAAGCTTCTTCACTCCTTATGGAAAAGCCTGGGCAGACAACTTGGGGTGAATTAGAAGAAGGTCCCTTCCTCCAGGGTCCACAGACTGGTAAGCAGAGTGTGGGCTGGATTCCTGCTCTGTTGGCTTCTCTGGAAGGGGACCTCGTGCAGTCAACAGCCTGCATGGCTGTCTAAAGTGACCCTGCCTGCTTAACTTTTCCTCTTCTCAACTAGCTTTTGGCATAAGAAAAGGAGACTATGTGGCTAGACACTTGACAAAGTGATGACTTCTCTGGTCAATCCTCAGCTATGTTGAGGGGGAAAAAGCTCAGAAGTTGGGGACTTTTCCACTTAAAATTAAGCAGGGAGATGATCCCAGAAGAAGAATTTACTTCTGCTGCAGAGGAGGGTGGAGGCAGATGTGTTGTGTCTTTCGCTGTTCCCATTTTCTTCAGCTTCCTACTCTCTTGACAACTCCTCCTTGATGTCTTGTCTCCTTTGACCTGTGCCCAGGGCCAGAGAAGCACTTTGCAACCACAGCCACCCATGAGGCTGGCAGAGGTGGAGTCCAGGGTGTGAAAGCCTGGTGTGAACTTGCTCTTGGCTGCCACCTTCCTGGAGTCCTTGGGACACACTGTCTTTGCCTCCTGATGCTTAGCATATCTCAGGACTCTGTTAGCTCGGGCCCTGTGGAAGCTCTGCTTTTGCACCTGTAGAACTATTTCTTTGAGTCCCCAGTGGGGCCTATGGGTTTCTTCAGGGTAGCTATTGGGGTGTTTTCCCCTTACTGCTGTGCCCTTGGTTTGTACCCATTGTGACATTTGGCATGATGCTCCAAAAATACTTGGAGCATTAGCCAATTGAATGAAGCATCCTGCAGACCAGGGAAATGTGCTGAAGGGCATGTGAGGGTAATTTTTATGCTTCCATCAGAAGAGGCTAGACTATATTGCAGGAGTACTCAAAACCCTGGCTTCCGGGGGCTTGATGCAATCAAGGTTTGTTTTTGCTCATGGAAGCTCTGACGTGGCTGAGGCAATTCTCCATCTGTGGCCACTCCACCTGGAATACGGAGTCTTCAAGGTGACTGCAGGAAGGGAAGAGCAGCATCTTGGCTTTGAACTGCCATGGCAGGAAACTACCTGACACTACTGTTCTCACTTCGTGGGCCAGCACTAGCGACGTGGCATGGACCTCACTTTGAGGGAGGCTGGGACATGTAGAGGAGCAGAGGGCCATCTTGACAGTTCCAAAGGAGAGGATTTTGTGTTTCTCGCCCCTGGCCTTAGTGCACTGGAGCATCCCAGACAGGAAGGGAATACCTGCCCCTCCCTTTAGCCCAAGGAAGGAGGCAGTCAAGAGATGACCCTGAGGGCAGGCTTTATAACCACTCCTGCAGGAGCCCTGTTTGGGGAGATAGCTAAGATTGCGGTTGACTATTGGGCCATAGACATTTTTGGGCATTTCCACCTTCCGTAGTCTCATGGGACTTGGTCTGGGATCTCGCGGGACTTGGCTATCTCCCCAAACAGGGCTCCTGCACACTCCGAGATCGCATGTTGGTTCTGTGATATTCACGTACTCCATCTCTGGAGTCTCTTTCCTCCTTTGTACAAGGGGATAGTAAGATCAGCCTTCTCCATTCAGATGTGACTGGGTGTAAGGAACAGAAACCAGCTATTTGAAGCCATGGGGGAATTGAAGAATGAAGGACAGGAAATGCAGCTGGCCTCCTGGGTGCTTGGGACGAAGGCAGCTGCTCTCAGTGCCTCTGTCTGGTGCACCTGCAGGATGCCACTGCTTTTGTGGACATGTGTCAGATGTCATGGTCCCTTGGCTCCCAAGTAGACCATCTTCTTTCTAGTAACCATCAGAGACAAAATAAGCATCTGAACCTTGATTTGAATTCCTGTGGAGAGTGAGTATCTGATTGGCTAGTTTGGGTCAGCTTCTACTGCTGGTCCAATTAGCTATGGCTAGGAGAACATGGTCCTATAGTACCACCATAGCATTGGGGGCCTTCCTCTGTGGATGGGGGTGGAGGTGGTCCTCACAGAAGGGATGTGAGTGGGCAGACACTTCAGAAACCTGGCCATGCTTAGCTGGTCCAAGGGTTGTCGGGTTGGTTGGATAATGTCTGTAAGAAGCTTTGAACACTGTAAGGAGCTGCATACATATGAACTGGTATGGTGGTGTGGGACCTCTTGTTAGGAATTTTGGAGCTTGCACTGCCCTAAAAGGGCATAGGTGGGATTATAATTTTGTAAACTGGAATTTAACAGTCTTTTTTTAAAATTTTAATTGTACACAATGCCTTTATTTATTTTTACGTGGTGCAGAGGATTGAACCCAGGCCGTGCACGTGCTAGGCGAGTGCTCTACCACTGAGCCACAACCGCAGCCCGAATTTAAAAGTCTTGGTGGAAGTAGGGGGAGTTGTTTGTTGGAAGGTCAGAAAATGGGAATGAGAGGGAGTGGTCAGGCCAGCCCAGCTGTTGCCAAGGGTTCAGCTAGGTTTATGGGCCGTTAGAGCATAACATTATAAAAGAGGAGGTAGGTGTGTATCTCTCACCTGCATGGGTATGAATGCTTCTATGGTTGAATCTGTGTGACGTGGAAGGAATGTTAACCTGGATTTAACACTTCAATCCTTGTCCCCATACTGACCCAGCTGGCTGTGTGCCTATGAGCAAGTCACCTCACCTCTCTGGGGCTTAGTTAGTTCTATCCTTTGAAGAGTCTGTGCGTGCAGCCTACGTCCAAACAAACGGGGCTGCAGGCATGGAGTCTGTAGTGGGACAGCTGGGTTTGAATCCTTGTTCTTGGCTTGTCAGATGTGTGACCAGGGCAGATTTCTTACCTCCCTGAGTCTCAGTTTCCTTACCAACCTCAGATGGTGTTGTTGTGAGGATTACATGAATGAGTTCCCAGCAAAATATTAACTAACATTATTACTAGAAACCAAGGCCAGGCCAACTCCAGGGATCTATAGGAAGGTGGTCAGCGCTCAGGCCCCTGCATTTGGAGGTCTATTTGGGGTTGGAGGTGCAAGAAGAAGCCCTGAGAGAGGATAGGAAGCTGGAGGGGGAGCAGGGAGGAGTGCAGAGCCTGCCAATGGAGGGGTTTGGGCCTTATCCACGCTGCTTCCCAGGTCTTCTTATTAATCCAGTTCTTTCAGAGCTGTCCACACTCAGGTGGAGACGCAGCCTCTCAGCCAGGAGCCGGCACTGACCACCTCTTCTCCCACTCCCCCATCTGCTTCCCTGCCCCTTCACTGGAGCCTTTAGGGATGACTTTGCAAAATCCTGGGTGCTGGCTCTCCAATCAGGCCTCGGGTTTGGGATTAGAGTGCTTCTGGTCCTGCAGCTGCAGAGCCCAGAATTAAAAAATAAATGAAGAAGCCCTTCTGACCACAGAGCAGTTGAGGGCTGAATTATTCAGAGCCTCTGCTCTCTGCCTCCTTAGGGGGCAGGGCCTAGGGAGGTCTGTGGCGCCCCAGAGGGCTTCTGTTCAGGGGCCTTCTGGCCCAGGAGCCCAGTGGAGCCCACACTGTCAGACCTCGGCCTCCCACCTTTGTCCTTGGGCAGCGAGGGCCTAGCAGTTTCCAGCAGCAGTGGCGGCTGGGCAGCCTGGTTCAGGCTGAGGCTGGGAGGAGAGTCCCTCCCTTTCCTCCCTCAGTGGCTGAAGTCTTGGCTCTGCCAGATCCCGCTTGGCTCCAGGACACAGTGATAATGAATTACATAAATAAGTCATTCCCATCAGCAGCTGGGCCAGTCGCTGGCCCAGGGGGCAGGGTGGTTCCTGGGGAGGCATGTGTGGACCTGGCCAGCGTCTCCTCCCCGGCCAGGCTACTTGAGTTGCATGGTCTTTCTCTCAGGGACCCTGGAGGAAGGTGGCCCTTGACTTTTCTCCAGCAGGTCCCTTTTACTCTCCAGGCTTATGTTTTCAGCCTGGGGAGCTTCCAGCAGCAGTGAGGGTGCAGGACAGGAGTGTTGTAGGGTTCGTAGAGTCCGTTAGAAGGGGTTCAAGGTGTGCTGTCTGGGTGCTGAGACTGGTCTGGCCTAGGCTTGGCTGGCAAGGGTGGACTGTGGCCATAGCAACCCCTGGCCGCAGGCAGCCGGGGTAAACACAGGCTTTCAAAGGGGGCCTTGTTCCCTGTGGGAGCCCTTCAGTTCCAGCCTACTGGGGCTTTTCAAACCTGGGGAGGACAGGGAGGACAGGGAGGGCAGTGGGGATGGGGCTGGCTTCCCCCTTCCCCCTGGCCCCAGGCATATTTCCTGGAGGCCCCTGTTTCCAGAACTCCTGCTTCTGGAGACTGAAAAGAAGAGTAAGCACCAGGAATGTGTCCGTCTCTAGGCAACAGGCTGTGAGTGTGTGTGTAATTGAGGGGAGGGAAGAAAGATCATTGTCAACTCTGGCCACCGTGGAGTGGAAGGCCCTCTGCCCTGCATGATTTCAGAGAGCTAGCCAGGGCCACCTGAAGCAGGTCTTTAAGTGCTGCTCATCCTGTTGGCACTGAATACCAAATAAGTAACATCCCAGAAAGAACACTAAACCATTCATTAAATGTGAGGTGACCACATTGGCAATTTGCATTCTTCTGGATTAGCCAGCGAACTTTAGTGAGAAAGCCGACCCGTGGGTACTTTGGAGAGTCATTGCTGTCTTTGGGGAAGCTTGGTTCCTGAATTCCCCTGCTCAACATTTTGTCTTTAAGGTGCCCAAATGTGGCAGTCAGTAAGGAGGGCGTGTCCTCTCTTTGAGCACCTAGATCACCTGTGCGGTGTTCTCTATCTCTTGGTGAATGTGTGATGAGTGCACTGCTGCTTCTCAGGGAAGAGCGGGATTCACATCCAGATACCCTGGGGACACTCCATTTCTCTTTAGTCTTGTCTGAAGGGGTGGTGGGCAGGGGCAGCCTCCCGTATAGGGTGACTGTGTCTGAACGCTGGCCTGACCTCTCAGTCAGGTTCCCAGTGCTCCTGGGCATCCTTGAGGGAGGTGTGGGAAAAGATCCCAGCCCAGAAGCAGGACCCAGAAAGGAGCTGATCGGGGCCTATGTTCATTTATCCTCAAGTGACTGTCAGCCTGAGGAAGGTAGCATCTGGTCTGCTAGACTGAAGTTCACTGCTGATGACCCCAGCTTCATGCGTTCCATTCTGGTCAGAGGGGTGGCGCCTCATACACATGAGTGTCCAGAGGTCAAGTATCCAGAGGTGGGGACCCCAGCCATGCCCACCCCAAGGAGAGCACGAACAGTCTCATTCAGGGGTTGGACACTCAGACCCAAATCAGGTGGCTGGGCTCTCCTGCACCATCTCTCCTGTCTCTTCCTCCCTTTGCAATTCTTCCTTGTAATATGCTGAATTTGAGTGATTTGGTGCTATTTTAAGTGGTTTCTTCATCTGCAGTTTGGGTGGAGGGCATTTATGAACTTTCTTATGATATGAATAAATAAGAGGCACTACATTGGATTTTGGGCAGGGGGGAGGGAAAGGCAGATACAGTTCCTGCATCTGGAGAGATTTGGTCTAATAGAGGAGCCAACCAACACATTAGAAGAGCATTAGAGCATCTAAAGTGACAGGCATTTCTGTTACTTGTAGAAGCTTGGATCAGACAGAGGTCTAAAATCTCCAGAGAGTAGTTCCCTTCAGCGGTCTCCCCCTTGCTGCCTATTAGAATAGCTGATTCTGCCTGTGTGGGGTGGGGCCAGGCATACCTAAGTTTCTAAGTGCCCCCAGGTGCTTCTAATGGCATGTGCCCCAGGGTGGAGAACCATCCCCTCTAGTGCAGTGGATCACAAACAGGGACACTCTTGCCTCTAAGGAGACATTGACAGTGTCTGAGTCGGTTCTGGTTGTCACAGCTGGGAGTGGTGATGCTACTGGCATTTGTGAGGAGAGGCCAGGGATGCTGTTCAGTGTCTGCCAAGGTACAGGACAGCTTCCCCCACTGACAGAGAACTATCTGACTCAAAATATCAATAGTGGCCAAGATGGGGTATGCCTGCTCTTGTGCCTGGGCCAGACCTTCTGGGGATGTGTTTCCAGCAGAATTTGGAGATAGGGAAGGATGTGGTTGGGTGGAGAGGAGTGGAGTCGGGGCACGGAATAGGAATGCAATTGAACAAGGTGATTCTTGTGCACACTAGAGTCTGAGAAGGCTTTGGAAGCTGAAGGATAGCTGAGGACTCATCAGAGCATCTTACATGCTTCTGGTTTTACAGAGTACTTTAAAATAGTGCTTCTCAGACTGAATTGAAAGACACCTTCTCCCCACCCCCAATTTGTTGAGGGACCAATGAGCATGAGCAGTCTGTGTGAGTCTGATGACATCTGAACTAGTCTATATCCTACCAGGGAGGCAAGTCTGCAGGTCATGTGCTTGGATGTTGTGCTAGAGCCAACTTGCTAGAAAGGTTTTTAAATCCTTGTTAGGGACTGGGGTTGTGGCTCAGTGGTAGAGCACTCTCCTAGCACGTGCACGGCCCGGGTTCAATCCTCAGCACCACGTAAAAATAAAATTCATTGTGTACAACTAAAGCAAATAAATAAATATTTTTTTTAAAAAAATCCTTCTCTACTTTCTTTTCCTATACTAATTTTACCAAGGACCCACAACTAACCATTTGTGGGTGGATTACAAATGCACCTTTAGTAGCCCTGGTTGAGAACCCTATCTTTGGGGTTACATAGATTCAGATTTGAATGCTGGCACTGTCATGTACTTGCTGAGTGTACTTGGGCAGCTGTTTAGCCTCTCTGATCCTTAATTTGTTCATCTTTTTTTTTTAAAAATATTTATTTATTTGCTTTAGTTGTACACAATGCAATGCATTTATGTTTACGTGGTGCTGAGGATCGAACCCGAGCCGCGCACGTGCTAGGCAAGCACTCTACCACTGAGCCACAACCCCAGCCCCAATTTGGTCATCTTTAAATTGGAGATAATAATGCCTCTGCCTCCTAGGGTTGCGGTGAGTGAAGAATTGGAGCCCAGCACACAGAATTTGTGCTTGATGATACTGGGTATCAAATGTTGGCAGCAGCATCATTGTTATTGTTTACTGTCTTGGAGCCTCTGAAAATGAGAAAAATAGCTTCAGTTAAAGGATACCCTTGTGGTCTTTAACCTTGTAGCAAATTAGTTTAGAACAGAAACTTGTCCCTCCCTGCTAATTTTTGATAGTTTGGGGGCTTCAGAATAAATTTTTCTCTATGTAGATCTAAGAAAAACCCAGGATCAGAATCGGGACAATGTTGGAACTTGGTTTTAAGTGTTGGAAAGAAGTAATAAACACTACGTAGGAAATCTTTAATCCTGCAGGACCTGGCCGTTAACTCTTTCCCTCCTGCCATCCAGTATATCTCCTGGATGCCTTCTCTCTAGCAGGCTTAGTGGGTTTTCAAAGTCAGTTGCTCCAAACTCTCAAAGGCCAATATACCCTCTCTTTCTAGAGGAATTCAGACTGCCCTCTTGTTAGGAGAGGAAGTAGGTACAGTGAAAAAGTAGAGGATTCAACTCAAGTCAGAAGGTCTGTGTTCTAGAATCAATTTAGCAAGACATTGGGGCTACCTGTAAATTGGCCGTTGGTTCTTAACCCTTTTTCTAGTCCCAGACCCTTTTTGATAGTCTAAAGAGAACTTTGAAGCTCTTCCCATCTTTTTTTTTTTAAAAAACATATGTATTTCTTTGCTTTAGTTGTACACAATGCATTTATTTGTACGTGGTGCTGAGGATCGAACCCGGGCCACGCACATGCTAGGCGAGCGCTCTACCGCTGAGCCATAATCCCAGCCCTCTTCCCATCTTAATGCACGTACACACAAGCATGTTAAATTGTGCATTTGACTTCATAGGGCTGCCATGGGCCTCCCAGACACCTCCCAGGCCCTCAGCTGAGAACCTTGTACCAGGCTGCCAGCTCCAAGGCTTGTTTCCGCTGTCCAGTGACTAAGAGGCCCTCAGGAGAGAACAGGGGTTAAGTATACCGGCTTTGGAGTCAGGGTGCTGGGCGTTGTATCCTTCCTCTGCTGCTTGCTGGCTTGTTGACCTTGAGTACAGTTAATTATCCCCTCTAAGCCCCAGGTTCCTTATCTGTAAAGTGGGGATCAGAACCGTACCACTACATAGGGTAGTTAGGAGTTTAGATGATGTTTGTAAAATGCTTGCGTTGCATAATTTATTGTTGTTTAGCCTACAGAATGTCCCGTGCCATCTGGGGGAATTCTACCTTGGCAGCAGGAACTCACTCTGCCTTTGTTGCTGAGCAACAGATAGCTGGACTGTAGGTGAAGATGAGGTTCTTCTTTGAATGGGCAGGGGGCAGACTCCTTGACCTACCTTTGGGAAATTTGGAGGAACAGGAAGCTTTGGAGCAAGGCTTCTAGAAGCCCTCTTGACCCTGCTGCTCCTGTCCAGCAAGTCCATGTGCTGTAGTTTCTTTCAGCTCCAGACGTGGAGAAAATTGCCCTGGGAGCTATCCTGAAACTAGATGCCCAAGCCAGAAGGTGTGGGAAGGAGGGAAGCTTCAAAGAAGAGCAGAGATATTTTTTTCTTCCCTTAATTAACTCTGGCTCTTGCTCCCTGGGCTTTCAGGCTCTCTGCACCCCCAACAATTGGGGAGAATGTTAACTGGGGCTGTGGCAGTGGTAAGGCTTAGGCTGAGGGCAGGGGCCTTGGGGACCATGCAAAAGAGGAGTAAATGCCTCTTGGGCATCCTGGGGTGCGGGCTTGACCTCCCACTGCCCAGGCCCGCCTGCCCTTTGCTGCCCTCTTTTAGCTGAGCTGCCTGGAAACCCATTGCCACCTCTTACAGTGCTATGTTCTGCTCTCTCCGCTGTGCTGTGAGAATGGCGGGAGTTAAAAGATTCCAAACATTGGCCCCCACAGGGTCCTTAATTACATTAATGCACAAAGCTCAGTGCCAGCGCCCGGTGCATCGCGGACCAGCCGTCCCAGGAACAATTGCCCGTCTGTTCTCACGGCCGTTTCCCCCAGCTGTGCCTCCCTTTCATCCCAGCCTCATTCCCAGGACGTGGGGCTCTAACCTCCTCACTTCTTGCTTGGTTTCATTGGTTGTGTGTTTTCCTTTGCCCCCAGGCCTAGGAGGCTCATTCAGCAGCAGCAGTGTCCTCAGAGCCCATTTCTTGGGTTCCTGAAGCAGCCCCATCAACCCTGTTTCAGGACGTTCGCTTGAGTGCTTTGGAAAAATAACAAATGTGCTCATCTGGCTTTGCTTCTAATTGGTGTATTGTCCTAAGAGAAAACAAAACTTCCCAATTTATGATGATACCCAGGAATCATCATGACACCTTCCATTTATTTTTAGAATTGATTTAAAAAATTTTTTTTTCTTAATATCTTCACTTTATTAATTTTTTAATGTTTATTTATTTGTTTTAGTTGTACACAATGTCTTTATCCTTACATGGTGCTGAGGGTCAAACCTGGGCTGTGCATGTTCTAGGCGAGTGCTCTGCTGCTGAGCCACAACCCCAGCCCCTATTAATTTATTTTTATGTGGTGCTGAGGATTGAACCCAGTGCCTCACACGTGTCAGGCAAGTACTCTACCATTGAGCCACAACCCCAGCCCCAATCGATTGGTTTTTCCAAATGCCATCCCATACGGAGCCACATGTGGCTCTGTAAGCAAGTTGGGGCAGCAGTGAGGACTGGAGTCACTAACTCTGTTTCAGGGGAGGGGTGCTTGGGCAGGCACAGGACCCAGCAGTTCTGCCTCCCAGGCCAGCGCTTTACTGTGCTTGTCTCCTTGGCATTGTAAGGATGGCCTTGTTCAGTTCTGTGTCTCAGCCAAAATGCCACCACAAGAGGCCATCCAGGAGGGGCACCTTTGGTGATGTTGTGAGGGAGATAGAGAACTGCCTTTCTTGCCTTGCCACTTGACCCTGCCTGCTTCTCCAGCTGCCGGGGCTGGGACCTCACTTTTTCCTATTCCAGGGTTGAGCTGTTCCAGATGCTTAGGTCTTTAATCTCTGCAGAGAAGGAAATTTTCTAGCTATCCCTGTGTTCCAGGAGCTCCCAGCCATGGCCCCCAGAACAGGCCTCTTAACCCTGTGATGAGGGCAGGAAGCTGGACCTGGGGCTTCCCTGCCCACGTGGGGAAGCACGGGGCTCCTGAGCCCCAGCCAGACCTCCTGCCACCCCAGGGTCAGCTGCAGGCAGCCAAGCACAGCCAAGCACAGGTGGCCTATGAATGCCCTGAGCTCTGGGGCCTCTGCTCGCCGTCCCAGGCCTCGCTCAGGCAGCACAGCCCCGGTAATTAGTGTTCTCTGGAGACAGCTGCTGCGTCTCCTTGCCTTTTAACCCCCTTCCTTCCTCACATGTGCACATGGCTTAGGGACCTGCCAGTCTCCCTCATGCTATTGTCCTCAGGAGGCTCCTGAGCCCCATATGGTGAAGCTGGTCTCTTATGGCCCTGTACTGAGGGGGATGGCAGCACAGGCAGGAATCCTCATGTACTAGGGGTCTCTGAGGGACTTGGACCCTGCAGGGCAGCTGTTTTCTGCCTCTGCCTGGGGCAGAGCACCTGACTGTGCTATTTCATTTTGGTGTCTTGCCAAACTCTTTTAAAGCACTTGAAAGGCCAATGGGCTTTTTTTTTTTTTTTTTTTTTTTTTCCCCTGGAGAATTTGGGCCTCTTGGGAAGGTACCCCATGGGCTTCCCTATGACCACAATAGGCTCAAGGGCCTTTGGAGTGCAGCTGTGCCTTCTCCAGCTATGGACTTCCTGAGGGTTTGTGCCATCTCAAAAGGTGTCCATCCTGACTTCACCAAACCTAGGCCAGGATATGTTCTTACCCCTGGGTAGTTTACATGCTCATTAAAGAAAAACTGGAAAATGTTTTATTCCCAATAAAGATTGGTCATTCTGATCATTAAAATACTGCTGCTAGCCAGGCACGGTGGCGCACGCCTGTAATCCCAGCACTTTGGGAGGCTGAGGCAGGAGGATCGCGAGTGCCCCTGAGTTCAATCCCCGGTACCACAAAAAAAAAAAAAAAAAAAAAAAAATACTGCTGCTGGTAGCATTTGGTTGTATTTCCCCTCATTTTTTGTTTTCTTCAAATGTACGTAGATTTCAAAAACTAGTTGTGAGTTGGATGTGGGGGCACCCGCCTGTAATCCTAGCAACTCGTGAGACGAAGGCCGGAGGATTACAAATTCAAAGCCAGCGTGGGCAACTTAGCAAAACCCAGCCTCAAAATTAAGATTTTTTTAAAAAAAATATTTATTTATTTGCTTTAGTTGTATACATGCAATGCATTTATGTTTACGTGGTGCTGAGGATCGAACCCGCGCACGTGCTAGGCGAGCGCTCTACTGCTGAGCCACAACCCCAGCCCTCCAAATTAAGATTTAAAAAAAAAAAAAGTTGGGCATGGTGGCGCTCGCCTGTAATCTCAGTGGCTTGGGAGACTGAGGCAGGAGAATCACAGGTTCAAAGCCAGCCTCAGCAACAGCGAGGTACTAAGCAACTTAGTGAGACCCTGTCTCTAAATAAAATACAAAATAGGGCTGGAGATGTGGCTCAGTGGTAGATTACCCCTGGGTTCAATCCTCAGCACTGCAAAAAAAAAAAAAAAAAAAAAAAAAGAATGAAACTTGTTGTGATATTACTGATTACATACTTTTTTTTTTTTTTTTTTTTTTTTTTTTGTGGTGCCAGGGATTGAACTCAGGGGCACTCGACCACTGGGCCACATCCCCAGCCCTTTTTTGTATTTTATTTAGAGACAGGGTCTCACTGAGCTGCTAAGTGTCTCGCCATTGCTGAGGCTGGCTTTGAACTCACGATCCTCCTGCCTCAGCCTCCCAAAGTGCTGGGATTACAGGCGTGCGCCACCGCGCCCGGCTTGATTACATACTTTGAATCTAGCTTTTTTTCATGTAATACCACATGAGCATTTAAAATGAAATAGTTTATTTTAAAAAAATTATGCTAAATGTAAAGCATTTCCTCTTTTTTTTAACTATTGTCTCCCCTCAACCCCTTACATACACACACTTCTTCATTTTAAGTCTCAGAACCTTATGGAGCATGAAAGTCAGGAGCCATTTGTTGAGTTCTACAGGTGTAATATTAATCCAGGACTGGGGCCTCTGCCAAGACCCTTTTTTTGCCAAGGTGCTAGGAAGAAAAACCGGGCTATGGTATAGATCTGGGGCCATCATGGGACAGAGGTTCTGAGCATGGCCTCTTCACCTTCAGCTCTCTACTCCTTAGAGTGGACACTCATTTGAGTGCCCTCTGACTGCTTCAGGAAGCTTCCTGTAGCTTTTGCAGAGGGGGAGTAATGGAATGCAGGCTGAGATTGGCTCTTGGGGCCCAGAAACACATCGATTGAGTTGCTTTTCTAGTCTTGGGCCTAGGTGGTGGCTCAGGTGCTAGGAGCATGCTGCTGTGACATATGCCACCTCCTTCCTTGAGCTGTTGGGTTGCTTGGCTTCTGATGAATCCCACAGCCAGGCTTTTCTCCCAAAGACTAGTATTCACCCTGAAGGCCTCAGGTGCTGTCTGGCTTTTCAGAGGGACCCATCTGCTGGAAACGGCCTGGGGGCTAGGGTCTTGCTTAGCCTCCCTAAACACTGGATAGACACTTACCTTTTGTCCCAGCATCTCTTAATTATACTTGATGATGATAATGATTAATAATAATTATAATAAGCCTCATTCTTTGTTTTCAGAGACCCAAAGCCACTTCCAGTTCTTTTGATTTTACACTTTTCTCTTTCTTCTCTATCTCAGTGAAAGGGTAAATTGAATCAATGAGGAATTTAAGAATTTCCAGCAGCAGGAAATGGACAGATAGATTGGAATCCTAACTCTGACCTGAATGTATTCCCTTGTCATGTACCTGTTGAATCTCAGTCTCCGACATCATACAACCAGTTTCACTCAGTTTTCAGTGTACAATGAAAACAGCAATACCTGACTTGCAAAGTTGATGTAAAGATCAAATGAAAGTATTTCTCTCTCTCACTTTTTTTTTTTTTTTTTTTTTTTTTTTTTTGGTATCAGGGATTGAACTCAGGACTCATGCATGCTAAGTGCTCTACCACTGAGGTATAAGCTCAGCCCTTTTTATTGTATTTTGAAACAGGATCTTGCTAAATTGCTCAGACTGTCCTCAAAATTGCAATTCTGTTGCCTCAGCTTCCCAAGTAGCTGGGGTTACAGGTGTGTAGCACCATGCCTGGCAAGTGAAATTCTTTCTTTCTTTTCTTTTGGTACCAGGGCACTCGATCACTGAGCCACATCCCCAGCCTTATTTTGTATTTTATTTAAGATAGGGTCTCACTGAGTTGCTTAGCACCTTGCTTTTGCTGAGGCTGGTTTTGAACTCGTGATCCTCCTGCCTCAGCCTCCTGAGCCTCTGGGATTACAGGCATGTGCCACCCAGCATGAAGTTATTTCTTTAAAATGCCTGGTATACAGTAGGTGCCCAGCCAGTGTCACAGAATGCATCAACCTCAAAGGCACAGTGCACCCAGATCCCTCCCTGTTCATGTTTCCCCAGAGTCCCTTTGACTGACTGTGCCTTTACCAAGCCAGGTCTAGGCAGGAAGCTTTCCTGCTTGGCTGATCAGAGGAGTCTGGCTGGCCAGAGTTGCTATTGTTCCAACTCCTTCTGGCTGGAACATCCTGCCAAGTCAGGCCATGATCTCCTACAGTCTGCTCAAGAGAGTGAAAGTAACTAGGGCCCTTTCCTCCGACTTCTCCCTTGGAGATCTTCAGAAGGCAACTTGCATGAATGCAGGCGATGGAGTCAACATTAATTTGCTAGTGTATCTTTGTGGCTACACTTGTGGCCTAAAAGCCAACAGGAAACCAAAGAGAGTCATCTGGGGACAGGCTTCTGTTCTGGGTCTTTGTGCCCCAATGTGAGGTCACAGAGTTACCTGTTCACTTCCAGGCACTGGCTTGACAGAGCTGGCCTTCGAGACTGTGCAGGAAGAAGAATCCTGTAACCTTTCCAGCCACCCTCCTACAACCTGGAGTTTTGGACATCATTCTTCCCGAGGCCATGGACCAGTGTCACCGACATCACCTGGGTGCCAGTGGGAAATGCTGATTCATAGGGCCTCATATCAAACCTACTGAATCAGAACCTGCATTCTGGGATGATCCCTAGAAAAGTCATGTGCACATTAAAGGGTGAGGGGTGTTGATTTAGACCACAGCTGCAGGTGCACTTTTAGAATCATCTGCAAAGTTTCTTAAAAATGTACTGCTTCCACCAGGCGTGGTGGTGCACACCTATAATCCCAGTGACCTGGGAGGCTGAGGCAAGAGATTTACAGGTTGGAGGCCAGCCTCAGCAACTTGGGGAGGCACTAAGTACCTTAGCAAGACTCTGTCTCAAATCAAAATTTTAAAAAGTCAGGGGATATGGCTCAGTGGTTAAGTGCTCCTGGGTTTAATCCCTAGTACCATTAAAAAAAAAAAAAAAAAAGTACTGGTTCCTTAGAACCCACCTTCATACCAATAAATCAGAATCAGAGAATAAGATCTGGCTTTAAAAAATCATATATACATTAGATAAGTTAGCATATTCAAGTTTTCATGATAATCAAGTTATATAAGCTATAAGTAAATAAACAAATTCTCTAAAACAAACAAACAAAAAATTATATATATATATATGTATGTGTGTGTGTGTATGTGTATATGTTTAGTTGTTGATGGACCTTTATTTTATTCATTTATTTATATATGATGTGAGAATTGAACCCAGTGCCTCACACATGCTCTACCACCGAGCCATAACCCCCGCCCGCCTGGCTTTGGTTTTGAAAAGAGAGGGAAAAAAAAAAAAAAAAAAAAAAAAAAAGAAGTTCCCTAGGTGATTCTAATGTGCAGCTGGACTGGAGAACTGATTTAGATCCCTGTATTGGGATGGGTGGTTCATATATGGATGATCATGATGGTAGTAGTTGCTCTTTATTGAGTTCCTACTATGCACAAAGAATTTTATCATAGTCTGTCATCTGCTTTCCAAACCTGAGAGGTACTGGTGCTCTCCCTGTCTTTGCATGAGAAAATTGGTCCAGGAGGTGAACTGAGTTGTCTAAGGTGACATGAGTAGTGGGGCTGGAATTGCCTGCCCCAAGGCTTCATTTAGCATTACTTTACTATAATGATGCTCATGATGGTTGAGATGGGTCGGGTTCTCCTTGGAAAATCTGGCTGGGGGTTGTTTCCTGAATCAGTTGCAATGATACCTCCAGACAATGTAGTCTTAGGATTGTTCAGTCTGAGGAAAAGTACAGCAGCTTTTAGTCCTCAGATTCATGTCTCTTGAGTGGCGGGGGGAGATCAGTGACAGACTAGTTGCAGACAAATGACAGAGCAATCTGAAGGAAAGGAGGTATTTCCAAAGGTTATACAGAGATATAGATAGACTTTGGAGCCAGAGAACCCGACCCAACTGTATTTATTTTAAGTTAACTCTATGGGTTCAAGCAAGTCTATCCTTCTGCACCTACCCCCAGATGAGCAAAGCTGAGTTCTAAGATTAAAAAGTGGAAATTGAGGCACTGGCCAGGAGTGAACTGACCTAGAGGCAGCTGGGAGGCAGTGCTGGAGATGGTGACCTGTCTGTCAGGAGTTACACAAAGAACGCAGAGTGCAGCAGGAGGTACCCAGAACCCTCAAACAGAACTCCTCAAACAGAACTCCTGAGGACCTGTGAGCCTGCAGAAAGACCAGGCGAGAAGCACAAAGAAATCAGGCCAGACATTGAGAAATAAACCTCTCTTTTCATGTTTTGAACTATTTCCAAATCTAACTTCTTAGTTGGAATAAGGATTTGGAAATCAGCCTGAGGCTCCCACGGAATCTAAATCCAGGTTACTCTGTATGTCTTCCTTATAAAGTCATGGAATATCAGTGTTTAGGGAATGGAATGAGTGAGGGTAAATGTTTCACTGCTTTTTTTCATCTCTTCTTTTCATGAAAACACTTGGCATTGTACAGCACCTTGCAGTCCACAAGGGCCTTTTATGTCCTTCACTGTTTTGTTCACTCCTGTGCCCACACCATGGGGCCGAGGGTGGTGTGGGGTTACCCCTCTCCTAACAGAGGAATCATGGGCTCAGGGTGAGATCCTTGAAGTTCCACAGCAAATTAGGGGCAGAGCTTGGACTTGAATTTGGGTCTCCCAGCTCCATGTACACAGCTCTGCTTTTATTTTACTGACACCTCCTTATTGACTACTTTGGCCTGTTAGGGACTAAGGCTAGAAACTGGAAGCAGCACCTTGGGTAGGATGGAGCTCATAAAATGCGATCAGTTTCCAGTGATCTGCACTTGTGTTTTAAAACGTGCTTTCTCACACATCTGTAATCCCAGCAGCTTGGGAGGGAGGCTGCAGCAGGAGGATTGCGAGTTCAAAGCCAGCTTTAGTAAATTAGCAAGGCCCTAAGTAACTTAGTGAGACCCTGTCTCAAAATAAAATTTAAAATATAGGGCTGGGGATGTATTTCAGTGGTTGAGCATCCCTGGAGTCAATCCCTGGTACCCAAAAATAAATAAATAAAATAAAAACATGCTTTCCTTTTAAATTGTATCACCAATGTACAGCTATATCTTTTTATGAACATTTTCAAATAATATGAAACTCCTTTTAATTCCCTCCACCCTCCATTCCATATCATTTCTCAGAGGAAACCATTGAAGACAGTTTCGTGTGAATCTTCCTAACGCTTTTTTAAAAATGCATTTGGCGTGTGTTACTGATGGATTATTATAATCCCTAACCATCTTGCTTGCTGTAATTGCCAGCTGTGTTTGTGTGCATGGAGAAAGCAAATATTCTAATATTCAGCAAGATAAAACCAGGATGGTTAGCCCGCCGGACTGATGGTTTAGAGCAGTGATTCTCAAACGTGGATGTGCATATGAATCCCTCATAGATTTTGCTAAAATGCAGCTACTGATTCAGTATGTTTGGACAAGGTCCTGGAATCCTGCTTTGCTAATGAGTTGATGTGGGTGCTGCTGGTTGAAGGCTGTGTCATGAGCAGAGAGGGTTCTAGAGCTTGGGGTATGGAATCAAACAGACCCGTGGGTTCTTAGTTGCTAGCCGAGTGAGCTGAGTACATAAGTTTTCTGTGCTGGTAAATCAGGAATCGGGATGGCACCTGACTCAGGGCTGCTGGGAAAATAATATGTGCTGGGGCCTGTGAAGCACTTAGCCCATGCCTGGCACACAGTGAGGGCACAGTCAAGACAGTTGTTAAAATCACCGCGGGACCAATAGCATAAAGTGGTCCAAACCAGAGAACCCTGGGCTACTATTTGGGGCTGTTGTGCTGACAAGCTTCTCTGTTATTTATTTAATATCATTGTCATCTCAAGGATGGGGTTTTTTATGTTTGTTTTTCAGTACTGGGGATTGAACCCAGGGGCACTCTACCACTGGGCTACATCCTTAGCACTTTTTAATTTTTATTTTGAGATAAGGTCTTGCTAAGTTGCTAAGGCTGGCCTCAAACTTAGCAATCTTGCCTCAGCCTCCAGAGTCACTGGGATTTCGGTGTGTACCACTGCACCTGACATCATCAGAATTTAAACATGGCTTGTATTATACTCGTGCACCTATGGGGAAGCTGAGGCTCAAGGAGGTTGGGGGATTCAACCAGATCAACACAGCTAAGAAGCAGCAGAAGCAAATTCATACCCAGGATCTAGGTCTAGTGCTTGTTGTATGTTTTTTCTCTCTTTCTCTAATTAAAAACATTTAACCTCATTTCTATTGGTATATAGTGAAATTCACTTTGACATGTTCATACATGTACGTAACATAATTTGGTCAATTTCTTTCCCCAGTACTTCCTTTTTCTCTCTTCCCTGCCTCTGGTCCTCTTCCTCTACTCCTCTGGTCTTCCTTTTATTTTTTATGAGATTCCCCTGCTCTCTTTTTATTCTCTTTTTCTCTCTACCTTCCACATAGGAGTCTTGACTTTCTGGATCTGCCTTATTCTGCCTAACATAATACTCTCAAGTTCCATCTATTTTCCTGCAAATGACACAATTTTGTTCTTTATGACTGAGTAAAATTCCATTGTGTGTATACATTTTATTTATCAGTTTATCTGTTGACGGACACGTAGGCTGGTTCCATAACTTGGCTACTGTGAATTGTGCTGCATGTATGGTATACATGCAAGTATGCATGGATCACTATAGTAAACTGACTTCAGTTCTTTTTGATCAGCATCAAGGAGTGGTATAAGCAGGTCATATGATTGGTTCCATTCCTAGTCTTTTGAGGAAACCTCTGTAGTAGTCATGCTAATTTCTATATTGGTCCTACTAATTTACAACCCCACCAACAGTGTATAACTGTTCCTTTTCCCCCAAATCCTCACCAGAATTTATTATTATTTGTATTCTTAATGATTACCATTCTAATTGGAGTGAGATGAAATTTTAGTGTAGTATTAATTTGCAGATCCCTGAATGCTAAATGTGTTGAACATTTTTTCATATATTTTTTGGCCATTTGTATTTCTTTTTTTGAGAAGTGTCTGATTATTTCATTTGCCCATTTATTGATTGGGATTTCTTTTTTTTTTTTTTTTTTTTTTTTTTTTTTGTACCAGGATTTAACTCAGGGGCACTCAACCACTGGGCCACATCCCCAGCCCTATTTTTTTTTTTTTTTTTTTGGTACCGGGGATTGAACTCAGCGGCACTCGACCACTGGGTCACATCCCCAGCCCTTTTTTGTATTTAATTATTAGAGACAGGGTCTCACTGAGTTGCTAAGTGCCTCGCCACAGCTGAGGCTGGCTTTGAACTCGTGATCCTCCTGCCTCAGCCTCCCAAGTGCTGGGATTACAGGCGTGCGCCACCGCGCCCGGCTCCCAGCCCTATTTTGTATTTTATTAGAGACAGGGTTTCACTGAGTTGCTAAGTGCCTCGCCATTGCTGAGGCTGGCTTTGAACTCAAGATCCTCCTACCTCAGCCTCCTTGATTGGGATTTTTTGTTGTTTCGTTTTTTGATTTTTTTGGTGTGCCTCTGCCTTCTTTTGAGAACTCTCTACAGCCGAGGCCCAGAGGGTCTGTCTGTGAGGGAGCGAGAGCCCTTGAATGTGGCTCCATGGAAGTAAAGCAACAGGCTTAAATCTTTTTCACTGCTGCAAAGAATTTTGAAAAACTGGATCCTCTTACACATTTTTAAGCTGACATAGAATTTTTATCATAATTTTAAGTAGACCATTTCCAGACTTTTTATATGTCATATATTTGCTTCAGATATATTTTTGTTAAAGCCTTAGAGCTGCAAACTAGCAGTGATGGAAAATGTCTGTCGTGATTCCTAATTGGCAAAACTGGATCTCATTGTGAGACCAGCCAGCCAGTCATCCTTTGGGTCAGAAAAATTCCTTATTCAAGGAATTATGTTGCACATGTGTCCCTGTTTCACCTTCTTGCTCCCTAATTCTTTTTTTTTTTTTTTTTTTATTTTTTGGTACCAGGGATTGAACTCAGGGGCACTCAACCACTGGGCCACATCCCCAGCCCTTCTTTGTATTTTATTAGAGACAGGGTCTCACTGAGTTGCTCAGTGCCTCGCCATTGCTGAGGCTGGCTTTGAACTTGTGATCGTCCTGCCTCAGCCTCCCAGTGCTGGGATTACAGGCATGTGCCACCACGCCCGGCTGCTCCCTGATTCTAACCCTGAAATAAGCAGATGACTCGAAGAGTTGAAGGTAAAAATAAAGCCAGCCCCTCTTCATTATGTGTTTGTTGTTTTCTTTTTTCCCCAGTACTGGGAATTGAACCCAGGGCCACACACATGTTATGAAAGTGCATAGCACTGAACTAAATTCCTAGCCTTTTTTAGTTTTTATCTGGGAAGAGGGTCTTACTAAGTTTCTCAGGATGCCTGGGTGCGGTGGCACACACCTGTAATCCCAGCACTTGGGAGGCTGAGGCAGGAGGGTCTTACTAAGTTTCTCAGGATGCCTGGGTGCGGTGGCACACACCTGTAATCCCAGCACTTGGGAGGCTGAGGCAGGAGGATCACAAGTTCAAAGCCAGCCTCAGCAATGGCGAGGCACTTAGTAACTCAGTGAGACCCTGTCTCTAATAAAATACAAAAAAGGGCTGGGGATGTGGCCCAGTGGTCGAGTGTCCCTAAGTTCAATCCCTGATACCAAAAAAAAAAAAAAAAAAAAAAAAAAAAAAGAAAGAAAAGAAAAGAAAAAAGAGTTTCCCAGGCTGGCCTCAAACATGTCTTCCTTTTGACTCAGCCCCAACTGCCCTGCCACACCAGCCTTGTTTTCCTCAGTGTTTTAAGGAATCTCTCTTTGTCTTACTGAACTCGCTCCATAAGGATGGAATTCTTTGGTGGCTTCTTCACCTTGGGGCAGGGAACCAGGGTAAGGTTGGGGTGGCTGGGCTAGGCTTTTCCTTTGGGAATTGGTTAGGAGGGCAGCTATGAAGAGAGAACTGGCAGACCCAGACAGTTCTCAGCAGATCAATTTTAGGACAGAGTACAGGTGGAAATTGATTCCCTGGAAGCCATCCATAATGGAACATCCTTGGAAGTCCCTGGGTTCCCCAATGTACCCTGGTGGGAAGTCCATTGAGCCAGAGGCTGGAGAGGTCACTCAGGGTTTTGCTCTGTGAACATTATGTTGCTCATTTCAGAACGTGTGGGTCTTTAGGAATATTTGCTATAGCCAGGACTGAGCTTGCTCCTTCCACTGGCTCCCTGGTGACATCCTGGATGCATGTCCCATGTTCCTCTTTTCAATGAGAAGATGGTGGTAGGGGGCTCAATCTATAGTGATGGCTTCTTGTTGAAGAGGGGCAAACTGAGGCCCAGAACAGAAGAGTGACTTCATGACCACAGAGCTGGTTACGAACCCTACCAAGAAAGCCATCTGGCCTTCCTGAGGGAGGTGTCATAAGGCAAAATGCCTTGGTGTTGGTTAGGAGACCTGGTCCTCGGAGTCCACCTGTGTCCCAGAGTCTCCCTGTGCCTCGGTGGATGTCACTCATATTCTCTTATGCTCCGTGTCTGTTAAATGGGCTGATGTGGCTGGTGTTCAGCCTGGTGTTCAGGGCTCTGAAGGCAGGTAGACTTGTATTTGAGGCCAGGCTTTGCTACTTTCCAGTTCCATGACCTCGACGGAATCACTTAGCTCCCTGCGCCTGTCTCGGTATCAGTAAATGGGGCAAGAGTAGTTTCTCCCTCATGCAGTGGTTGAGGGGATGAAGGACACATGGTTATTAGTGTCTGGCCAACATAGTATGCTCTGTAAATATTATGCTGTCATTCTTGTTTTTTCTCCTTGTTCTCTGTAGGAATTATAGTGAGGGAAAGACCCAGTAGAGTGAAGTCCTGGAGAGATTCTCCAAGGGCAGGGTGTGTGAGTGTGTGGCCTTGTCCCCTTTTCCAGGATGGCAACATGTGCTAAGAAGTGCTTACTATATGTCACCTGATGAACAGCTAGAGCAAGCCAAGAGGCTCTTATGACTGCCCTTGAGTCCCTGCCATCTGCCGAGCATACTGTTGGCATCTTCTTCTGGCCTCCACCCCGGGGGACATTTCAAGCCTCTCTCCTTCTTGTGGTCCCTGGGGAAATGAGGGATACTTCCCACATTTCCTCTCAGCCCAGTGGCTTACAGAGTGTCCATGCACCCTGCTGAGACCTGTGGCCACCTGAGGGCCCGTGTTGGACACCTGTTGCTGCCCAGCTTCCTCTACTCATGTCCTTTCTTTCAAATGGCCTGGGCACTCTGCTCACTCTCCTTTCTGTTTCAAAGCTGCCACGTCTCAGTTTCCTTGTGGGCCTCTCCCAGCAGGTGGTTTATAGGCTCAGACCTGTCTTCACCCTTCCATCCCTTCCCCTTAGGTATTTTGTCATCTTTTCTTACAAAGTCCCAATGGAAGGTATTCCCTCCGCCCCCTCCTCCTCAGCCTCAGCCTCAGAGAAGTAGTAAGGAGACAAAACAAAGCCTTCCACCCACCCTGGGATGTCCTTTGGAGGAATCCCTTTGTCAAGCAAAGAATTCTTTTGTGAAGTGAATAATCTCTCCCTTTGGATTCCTGTTGAGGATTTTTTGTCCAGGATCTTTCTCAAGAGTGGGGCCCAGGCAGGCGAGTTAGTGGGCCTGGGAGTGGGGTAGTCCTCAGCCTCCCCCCTGTCAACTGAAAGGGCTCCTGGTGTGGCTTCCGAGATCTGCTGATTACCTTTCATCCTTCCTGTCGGGGCTATGGCCCGCCAACATCGATCATGCTGGCCCGGAAGGTGGTGACGGGCTTGTGTTTCTTGCTCTGTTTTGTTCCTTTGCTTAGCCAATTGTGTCTCCATGGAAACAGGTGCAGCCTTTGTGTTGCCTTTGCTTTGGGCAAATCGATGCTAGTGGACTTTTTTTTTTCTTCCCACCCCTCCTCTCTTTGGGATCAAAGGGGGAGGTGGGGACATTCCAGGGGCTGACAGCAGGAGGCCTTGTGGCGGCCTGGGTCAGTACTCCAGCTGGGCATCCCTGCAGCATGGCTCCTGCCCTGGCCTGCCCTGCATAGTCTGTCCTCTGCATCGTGAGGCCATGGAGTGGAGTGGTGTGTGCAGTGATTTATAAATTCTTTCAGCCCTTCTCAGCCCACTGTATTCTTAGAGGCAGCTGCCAGCCACCTGGGGCGGGTTGCTGGGTAGGGGTCAGTGAGCTGGCACCAGTTCTGCTTCTTTGGCGTGACCTTGAGGGCGAGGCCTGTGACCTTTCCAGGCCTAGGCTTCTCCTAAGAGGTTTAGATCTCGGGAGAAGACAGGGCTTTTGTGATGGAAATTCTTTTGCCTTGAGGAAAATCTATACCTGCAGTTTTTGTCATATAATTATTCTATGATCAATAGTAAATTCTGTGTTTAATTCAGTAAATTGTGGGTTGGAAATGAAACATTCAGGAGAGCATCTTGCTCATACGACAGCCCCCTCCTATTGCCCAGGATGTTCAACCTTCCTGGGATAATCATAACCTACCAAGGGAGCCTTCTGTTCCAGGCCAGCACAAGTGTTGGCCTGAGCAGCCTGGGGGCAGCAGCAGATCTGCTTTATGTCCTTGGGGTCCTCCAGTATTTCAGGAGTGGGGAGGGCAGCCAGGCAGCAAGGGGCTTCCTAAGGCAAGGTGGCAGTTTCCTGCCCGAGCTGCTTACCCGCCTAGACATCTCTGTCACTGCTGCTGGGATGAACTCCATTGTCCAACAGGTGAAACAGTGGCTTTTAGCAAAAATGCATACCGACTTTAATGCATTCACATTAACCTTATTGATTAAATCAGCAACCTCCAAACTCTGCCCATTTGTTGAAAAACAAAAACAGAAACAAACAGACTTTATTTTGATATCTGAATCCTCAGCCTACCTGCTTGTTGAATTTAGCAAAGGATGTGTGTGACCTTGGGTTTTGCACTGTATCCAAAAGCCTCAACTGAGACTGGAGGTGGAGCCAAGTTGCCTCAAGAGCCCTCTGATGTTCCTCTGATAACTTGGTAAAGGCCAAGTTATCCAGTCTCCTGCCCACAGAACCAGCACTTGATACAGCTGCAGTTTCCTAGATCTTTCCTGGGAAGTGAATTTGAACACCTTTTTATAGTCAAGAAGTTTTTCTAGGATCTAACCTAAATCCCATTTTATTTTGTTCTGTCTTTAAGGAAGATAGCCAATAAAGAACAAGTATCCTTCATGCTTTACTCAAAGATGTTTAAACCTCCCCTCAGCCTTGGCCAAACACACCCAATGTTTGAGGGCTGCCTCCTCAGCTTCTGTCTTTCCAGTAGAACAATGCCTGAGTTCCCTGTTGGTAAAACAAGGAGACTAGTAGCTGCCTCATTGGGTTGGTGTGAAAATCAAATAAAGACTGTGGGGCTGCACCTTGCCAAGTGCCTGGCATATGGTTCATTTTCAATTACTCTGGTTGAGTCTGAATACATTTTATTTCCTGCCCACTTTTATGCCATTTATCACTTCTGCTTCTCTTTGCAGCCTCTCCTGAGAAAAGCACCCTGGGCTGCTGGGACATCATTCTCACTGGCCTGTTCCTGGGCCCAGAGAGGCTGGGTAGGCAGGTGTCTTCGAATCTGTGGCTAGGAGACTTGGACCTTCTCCCTTCCCTGGGAGTGTTGGGCATGGGAGAGAAAAGTCCTCTCCTACCAAGGCCCTGCATAACATTATCCCTATCCCTATCTAGATTGGGAATGCTGATTCCCAGCCCCCCACCCCCCCCCACCCCCCAATAAGGGGCCTTGAAGAGAGAGAGATTGCTCCTGGTCCTGTGGACAGCAACCCGAATCTGTTTCATCCAAAGGGTAAAGTTATGCGGTCACTGTGACCCCTAAGCCACAGGGAATAAGGACTTCAGAGGCAGCTATTTTACCCCAGGTTTTACTCTCTCTCCTTTTGAACTAGAGATAGCATGTGGCACATTTACCTCCTGTGTCTCAGCCTTCTCTCTGGCATATAGGAAGTGCTAATAAAAGTATCTGTTAGAATTCCCTTAGAGTTTTGAAAAATGTGCCTTGTGGAGCTGCTTGACTTTAAATTTCCTCCCCTCCTTTTCTTCTGATCAACATAAATACACATATTGCTTGCCTGTTCCATGCTGGGTACTGAGTTAGGTGTTGGGGACAGGGAACTGGATGAAACCAAAGAAATCCCACTTTCCAAGTGGACACTGTCTGTCAGGGCCACTTAGTGTCCTTAGGGAAGTTATGATATCATGTGATCAGTGCTGCTATGTAGATGGTGGAGGAGAAGAGAGGGTCTGACAGGCCAAGGCCATGTGGGATAAGCAAGAAGTGCATGTGAGCCAGGTGCAGTGGTGCACACCTGTAATTCCAGCAACCTGGGAAGCTGAAGCAGGAGGATCTCAAGTTCAACTTAGAGAGAACCTGTCTCACAATTAAAAACAAAAAGGACTGGAGATGTCACTCAGTGCCCCTGAGTTCCATTCCCAGTACCTCCCCACACACATACAAAAGGGAAAAAAATATACATGTGGGAAGACTTCTTGGAAGAAGAGGACTAAAATGGGAATCCTGAAATAGAGCTGCAGTTGGTTACGATAAGACTGCTGGGACCTGGGAATTAGGCCTTAGGAGCAGGGAAATTTGCTGGGATAGGGCAGTGGTCAGTGGTGGCCAGAAGGAGGAGTGGCTCAGAACTCAACCATGCATTGGCCAAAGCAGCTGGTCCTTGGAGGATTGGTTTTCTTGTATGAGGAGGAAGCTATTTCCTGACTGGAAACATCTTTGGGATGGGGGCCAGCAATAAGCAATGTCTCAATGTTGACATTGCTTCTCCTCTCAGCTTGCCTCGGGCTCCATCTGTGCTCTACAACCCCTGCAGCCCCTGCCCTTTCTCAGATGAGCATTTTCTACTAACAGACCTCACCTCTGGGGTAGTGTATCTTAACTAGGATTATCTGCAATTCCCCAGAGCCTATTTGGCTTGCTTGAGACTTGGAATGTCGTGTTGGGCAGAGGCATAAGTGTCTAGACTCCAAGATGTGTGAAGAGAAGGGGCCCAGGTCTACCTGTCACCGTCTTGTCATTAGGAGGCAGTGTCTTCTTGCCTCCTTCCGGTGCACTCCAGGCCTGCGCAGTCACAGCGTCGGCCTGGACATCTGTTCTAACAATGTCTACCCATAAACCCTGGCCAGTTCAGAATGGCTTAGCTGGGGAACAATGGAGCCTATAGCCAGCAGACAAACCTCACCATGGTTACACGAGGGTGTGGCTGCTACTGTGTGTGCTTGTTGGTGGGCACAAGACCTGCATCTGGGGCCAAGTTGTAAGTCTGTTGCAGTCTCTGGCAGAGAGGGTGGGACTGTTTGGCTGCTGTTGGAAGGATTCCTTACAGAGTGCTTTCAGCAGGTTTCTCCCGTAACTCATGGTCTGTAATTCTAAGGCTCTGTGAAGAAAAGAGTCTTGTTGGTTTTTTGTCTTTGTGATACTGAGGATTGAAAATGGGAACTTGAGTGTGCTAGGCAAGTGCTTTACCACTGAACTATACCCTCAGCCCTTTTGCTTTAATGTTGAGAAAGGGTCACAATAAGTTGCCCAGGCTGGCCTTAAACTTGCAAGCTTCCTGTCTCAGCCTCCCATTATACCTAGCTGAAAAGAGATTTTTTAAAATGCATTTTAAATTTTACTTATTTCCATTTTAACTTTTTTAAAAAAATATTTATTTCTTTACTTTAGTTGTACACAATGCAATTCATTTATGTTTACGTGGTGCTGAGGATCGAACCCGGGACGCGCACGTGCGAGGCGAGCGCTCTGCCGCTGAGCCACAGCCCCAGCCCCTTCCATTTTAACTTTAACTTTCTTTTAGGCAAGTGATTTACCACTGAGCTATACTCCAGCCTGAAAAGATAATTATTTTTTGTTGGGGGGGTTCTGGGGATTGAACTCAGGGGCACTCAACCACTGAACCACATCCCCAGTCCTATTTTGTATTTTATTTAGAAACAGGGTCTCATTGAATTGCTTAACACCTTGCTGTTCATTGCTGAGGCTGGCTTTGAACTCACCATCCTCCTATCTCAGCCTCCTGAGCCACTAGGATTACAGGTGTGCACCACTGGGCCTGGCCTGAAAAGAGAATTTCATCCTACGCGTCCTGACATATAGTCAGTGCTCAGTAAGTGTAATAATTAGAAGTCTGTGTGTGATGTCACTGGAGAGCCTGTGAATGAGATAGGTTTATGTCACTCGGGACATGAGCAATGCCTCCTGGATAATGTGATATACTGAAATGTCTGCCCCAGTGTCTGCCCTTAGGAGCTGATGTGATGGAGGGGAGCTGACCCCATAAGATAGCAGATGATAAAATGCTACATTGCCCATTAATGCCCCTAAGTACCCTCTCCTTCCACCAGACTACCCTTCAGTGCTAGGGGTGGAAGAAGGGCAGAAAGCGATCAATAATGGCCAGAGTTTTCAGGGACTGCCTTATGGAAAAGAGAAAACTGAGCTAGGATAGGCAGGGTGTCTTTAGAAATTCAGAGGAGAGTTGAAAATCAGATGCACACTTCTCAAACTGTGGATAAAGGCAGCAGCAGCAGCCCCTGAAACTTGGATATACACATTCTTGGGCCCCACTCTAGACCTGGGGAACTAGAAGCTCTGAGGGTAGAGCCCACCAGTGAATGTATAATAGGCCCTGCAGGTGCCAGGTGACCAGATGACTGCTGGCACAAAGGAAGAGATGCTGGGAAGTGACCCGGTGCAGAGAGAGGATGGGTGTAGGGTGGCAGATCAGCTAGTAGGCATCAAGGGAAGTTGGCTTGGAATGCCAAGGGTCTTAACTAGATTCTTGGTGGCCAGTGGGCACTGTGAAGGAGGAATGGGCAAGCCTGGAGACAAATTCCACCTGGTGCCATGCTTTCAAGAGCACTCTTTTTGAAAATGCTTAGAAACCACTGGGCCCCTCAGGATCACATTTTGATATTCTAATTGTGGAAAAAACATAAAAAAGGGAAACAAGGTGATATAGAATTCCACCGTCCAGGACAAGTTTTGATATATTAGTACATTTCCTTCTAGTCTCCTTTCTTAGTATTTTTATTTATATGCCTTAAAGTGTATCACTAAAAATATGTATATGTAGATATATTTATATGTGTATATATAGATACTCATATCTGTGTATACATACACATGTACATGTGTATATTTGTGCTTATTTTCAGTTTGCATCCTGCATTCTTAGCTTAACAAAATATCATAAACATTCTCCTGTATGCTGTCAGGCTGTCTCTTTTTGTTGCCACAGGAGCCCATGAGTTGGGCAGGGCAGGTAACAGGTTCAGAGAGGAAAGGAAGCGTGGTCCACCGACTTTGACTGGGGGACGGCTACAGTGAGCAGCCTGGGCTCTTCAACACATAAATTATAAAGGAAAAAAAGGATGGAAGAGAAATTGTAGATTTAAGAATAGTGGGCAAGAGTAAAGTATGGTGTGTTCAGGGATGTACATTTGAGTGATAAAGAAATGCAAGGAAGTCATTTCTGCAAAAGTCAGTTTGTGGTGTGTGGAGGGGGTTTTGGAGCAGTTGGCAAAGTTTTTTTTTTTTTTTTCCCTTTTCTTTTCTTTTGCAGTTCTGGGAATTGAATCCAGGGGCTCTCTACCACTGAGCTACATCCCCAGCCCCTTTTTAATTTTGAGACAGGATTTTGCTAAGTTGTTGAAGCTGACCTTGAACTTCAGAGAGATCCTCCTACCTTAGCCTCCTGAGTCCCTGGGAATTACAGTTGTGTGCCACCATGCCTCTCAAAGTCTTGTTGCTTGACATCGGTAGTTAGGAGGTGTTTGCCTTATAATTTATTAAGCTTATATGTGTTTTATGCACATAATTTTTAATGCAAAAATATTGAAATTTAAAAGGAATCTACTACAGGATCCTCTAGGTTCACAGGTCTCTCCTCAAAGTCTTCATTCTTTCTTGTGCCCAAACTTGGTGTGTTGCCTGCTCAGCCAGCAGCTTCCAATGTGTTGTTTGTGAGAAAAACCGTAAGATTTACAGGTCATTTTAGTCAACTTTTGGGGAAAGATGGTGATGCTGCTTTGATTCAAATGGGGGACTTTCTTAAGAAGACCTGCAAAGTCAGGGGTAATGGTATCTGAGTCTGGTGTCATGGTATGTGTTGACGGGTGGGAGGGACTTCCATCTATCTCCATCTCTCTGGTTAGTTTAAAGATACAGGACCAAACACCCAGTCATGGTCTTCGTGGTTAGAACCTCTTCAGGTCCTCTTCCTGGGTTCCTTTAAACAATGTTTTTATTATTATTATTATTTTTTAAAAAATATTTATTTATTTGCTTTAGTTGTACACAATGCGTTTATTTGTATGTGGTGCTGAGGATCGAACCTGGGCCGCGCACGTGCTAGGCGAGCGTTCTACCGCTGAGCCACAATCCCAGCCCAACAATGTTTTTATTTTTAATAAGAACTTGCCCACCCCATCTCCTCTGGGCCCTTTTCATCTGAATCCTTCCCATTCATTGCACTAGAGAACCCCAAGTGGGCAGTGCCAGGGCTACGCACAGGTGTGCCCAGGAGAGGGGACAGTTGGAGAAGCCTTGGGATGCTAAGAACACCCTCCCCACAGGGCAATCTGGGAGACCCTTTCTGAAATCAGGGCTCCCAGCTAGACTGTGGCTTGTTTCTGCCTGGGGTGTCAGGCTTGCAAGAAATAGGCCAAAGCTTTGATCTTGGGTGAGGCCAAGGTCAGGGCTGGTGAAAGGCACAGAGCTCACCCTAGCTCTGCCTGCCCGGGAGGATGGGAGGGTCCTTAATTGGTGATTTCTCTCCACTGTCCTTGGTTTTCCCCCTTGCAGGTACAGGAAAATCAAGGCCTTGGTTCACTGAGGATGAGGGCTCTCCTCTGGGTTCTAGAATGGTGCTGATAGAACTTTCTGCAGTGTTGGAAATGTTCTGAAATATGCACTGTTCATCACTGTTGGGCATTAGCTACTGGGGTTATTGAGCACTTGAAATATGGTAGTGTGACCAAGAAACTGCATTTTTAATCTTAGTTAATTTAAATTAAAACTTCAATTTTTATTGCCACATGTAACTAGTGGCTATATTTTTGGACAGTACAGTTCTAGAAGTGAGTCTCTGAGAAGGTCATAGTGTCATGTCAAGATCTTTCAGAACTGCATGTTTTTTTCTTTCTTAGGGGGTATGTGAGGGTGTACACACACACACACACAAATATCTGGCGTGTTTTAGGAAGTCCCTAGATACAATGTCCTTTTATAAAAAGTCCTCTGTTGAAATATTCTTATCTAGAGTGAGGCAGAGCTGCCACTGACCACAAACGTGTCCCATGCACAGCTTTTCTTTGTCTTTGTATGATGGAGATAGCAGAGTAAAACCCCAGGAAACTATGCTCTAAGAGGTCTGTCCCCGATGGTCCTGGGCCTCAGAGTCTGGCATCCCATTGGGGTGTGCCTTGGCTCCTCTGTGGTTGTTCCTCCTGGAAAGGAAGAAGCAGTATTCCTTGATGCCTAGTTACTGGCTGACGGGCACGATCATGTAAGCCCAGCCACGAGGGTGCTCAACCCACACTGGCAGTTTGATCTTATTTTGGATCTAATTGTCTCTTTGTTCTTGCATAGTGGAGATAAGCAGGGTAAAACCTCAGGAAGAGTTTTTCCCAAGTTAGAGGGATTTTGGCCTGCTGCAAGAATGTAGGGGTGGGCTGGGCGGGGTGGCGCATGCCTGTAACCCCAGTGACTCAGGAGACTGAGGCAAGAGAATCACAAGTTTGAGGCCAGCCTCAGCAACTTAGCAAGACCCTGTCTCAAAAATAAAAATAAAAAAGGCTGGGGCTGTAGCTCAGTGGTAGAGGGCCCATGGGTTCTATCCCCAGTCCTGCAAAAGAAAAAAAAAATGTGGGAGGGGAGATAGGGCACATGTTTCTTTCTTGTCTTGGATATGTATGTACTTTTGAGCAAGGCAGGTGGCAGGACTGAAGATGCACTGAAGGACAGATGGTCCCTGATTTATGTTGTTTCAGTTGAGGATTTTTCATGTTCGTGTTGCTGTGAAAGCATACCTGCTCCATTTTTCACCTTTAGTACGGTATTTAATAAGTTACATGAGACACACAACACTTCAGTACAAAACGTACTTTGTGTTGATGATTTTGCCCACCTGTGGGCTGATGCAAGCGTTCTGGGCATGTTTAAGGTAGGCTAGGCCAAGCTCTAAGCTTCTAATTTTGGGGGGAGGGGGGCTTGGGGTACCAGGGATTGAACTCAGGGACACTCAACCACTGAGCCACATCTCCAGCCCTATTTTGTATTTTATTTAGAGACAGGGTCTGACTGAGTTTCTTAGTGCCTCGCTGTTGCTGAGGCTGGCTTTGAACTCAGGATCCTCCTGTCTGAGCCTCCTGAGCTGCTGGGATTATAGGCATGCACCACCACACCCGGCTAGCTCTAAGGTTCTAAATGCATTTTTGACTTATGATGTTTTCAGTTTACAATGGGTTTATCAGGATGTGACCCTATAAAAAGTTGAGGACCGTTTGTATCCCCCACTGGATCTGTCCTCTCATCCCCTGGTTGCACCTCCCCACTGCCTAGGGCCGGGAGTGCTCTGCAGTGTTTGCTCCATGAGTGAGTCTGTCTGGGGAGCCCTCTAGCCACACTGGGCTTATCCTCCTGCCTTGACTCCTGCCCTTTCCTCCCCACCCCAGCCGCTTCCTCCCCTTCCCTCTCTCCGAGGTGAGGTGCTCAGTTGCAACCCTCTTTTTCCAGCGCAAGAACTTTTTTAATGGCTGTTTGCTAATGTATCATGACCCATCCATTCCAAATGTTCAGAAAGTATGCCTGCACTGCCACCTCCCCAGCCCCGTGGCATGTGTGACTGCAGGCCATGTGAACAGTCCTCATCAACAGGGAAGCCATTGTGTCCCGGCCCACTCTGTGCAGATGGGGACAGAGCCGCTCTGTGTGCACCAGGATTTCCTGTGTGCTGATTGCCTCTCTCTGAATTTCCCAAGCAGTGTCCCCTTCTGCCCATGATTCAGTGTCTTCTGCAACCAGTGGCTCATCCTGCCTCCTTAATCCCTCTCTTTCCTCCTTCTCTCTCCCTCCCTCCTTCCTCCCTCCCTCCTTCTTCTCTTTCTTGTGGTAAAATTTACCATTTTAACCATTTTTATGTGCATTCACATTGCAGTACAACCATCACCACTATCTATTTCCAGAACTTGGTCATCATCCCAAAGAGAAACTGTGTCCTTTAAACAATAACTCCCCATTCCCTGCCCCCCAGTCCCTGGAAATCTCTATTCCACCTTTCATATGTATGAATTTGCCTATTCTAGGTATCTTTTACAAGTAGAATCATATAATCTTTGTCCTTTTACCTCTAGCTTATTTTACTCAGCATGTTTTCAGGGTTCGTCCCATTATAGCATATATCAGAATTCTACTCCTTCTTGCGACTGAGTAATATTCCATTATTCAGAATGTACATTTTACCACTCATCTGTTGATAGACACTTGGGTTGTTTCTGCCTGTGGCCTGTTGAGAACAGTGTTGCTGTAAATGCCGGTGTGTAATCATCGGAGTCCCTGCTTTCAACTCTTTTGGGTGCGGATCCATGAGTAGAATTACTGGACCACGTGGGAATTCTGTGTTTAACTTTTTGAGGAACCACTGAACTTTTTCAGTATTACTATACCATTTTACATTCCTTTTTTGGGGGGTGGGTGGGTGAGTAGTAGGGATTGAACCCAGCTAAGCAATATCCCCAATTCTTTCTTATTATTTTGAAACAGGGTCTCACTAAGTTACTAAGGCTGGCCTTGAACTTGCAATCCATCTGCCTCAACCTTCTCTGTCGCTGGGATTACAGGGTTGTGCACCATGCTTGGCCCATTTTATATTCCCACCAGCAATGTACTTTTTTTTAAGTTCTTAAACTACAAAAATAAAGCAAATGTGCTGGGCGCGGTGGCGCATGCCTGTAATCCCAGCACTTTGGGAGGCTGAGGCAGGAGGATCGCGAGTTCAAAGCCAGCCTCAGCAATGGCGAGGCACTTAGCAACTCAGTGAGACCCTGTCTCTAATAAAATACAAAAATGGGCTGGGGACTTGGCCCAGTGGTCGAGTGCCCCTGAGTTCAATCCCCAGTACTAAAAAAAAAAAAAAAATAAATAAATAAATAAATAAATAAAAAAAAGCAAATGTGTTGTAAAGTCATCAAGGATGCAGAGGTATAGGAGGTAAACAGCAAAGTCCCCTCCCCCTGCAACCCTCCCTCTAGTAACTGCTGCTCAGGGCTTGGTTCATATCCACCAAGATCACCTCCTTGCCCATCTAGACCCACACATACACACCCAGACATGGTAACAATAGTGTAGCATACACCTGGCACTGCCACTTGGTGTTTTTGTGTGATTCTGTGTCGGCGCCTGAAGGTCCAGCTGCCTGTGGCGATACCCTGTGTTATTAGTTTTTGGTATTGAGAGATAAGTGGGTGATTTCCCAAACCACTTTGTATTTATGGCTTTGCACACATGGGGTTACCTACCATTTCTCAGGGTCAGAGTCCATTTGGGGAATGCAGGACCCGCTGAGCCTCTCACGGGTAGGCCAGAACCATCTTCCCACAATCTCAGCTTTCCCCGGGTGCCTGTCCAGTTCCCACACAGCCAAATGAGGCTGAGTGCTGAGCTCCCTGGTGAAGGAGGGCCACCCACCTGGCCTTAGCAAAGAGAAAGCCACAGCCAGGCACACCCTCCCCTCTGGGAATATGAGGAGTCCCCCCCCCCCCCCCCCCCCACCTAGGAACTTAGAGCAGGGTGGAGAGCCAGCTGCAGGCCAGCTTGTGCAGAGCTGTGGCCCTTAGCAGGCTGGGCTCCAGGAGTGTCACAGGCAGGGTGTTCTCATGGGGCCCTCAAAAGCACACAGTCCTCTCTCGTGCTCAGAAAGACCCAGTTAGGCCTGGCAGAAGGCCACCTGTGAAGCCAGGGACAGCCGGTCTTTCGCCAGTACCTTTTTCTGCAGAGCTGCAGGCAGCTGGTGGGAGAGGACACAGAGGCCTGGAAAATCCACCAACTGCATAATCAGCCCCTGCATCTTGGCCGCTTGACTCTGTTTATTGCTTCCTGTCCCCGAAAGCCCTTTACAAACAGAGCAGCTTTGAGGCGGGTGAGTTAGACCTGGTGGGTGGCCTGCTCCTGCCAGGCGTCCCACACAGCACCGAGGAACAGCTTCCCTAAACAGGCCCGTTCCTTGCCACCCAGCAGAGTCCAAGGAGCAGGGAGCAAGTCCAGGGGGGCGTCTGAGAGTGTGAGAAGACCGCCCCCCTCAAAGGAAGGCAGTCCCCTAGAGAGCTGTTTACTTTGTAATTGGCAAAGGGCAAGGGTCCCGTTTCTCCTAATGTCCTTGAGGGCCCCGGGGTTTAAGCTCTAATGAGGTGCAGGAGGGAAGCAGAGTAAGATCTTAGCCTCCTGTGGACCACTGTGACATGGGTGGGCAGTGGGGGTAGAGGGTGACCATTCCCTGGGACCTAGAGACAGTCCTGGGTCCAAGGGCTTATGGGGCTTGCTCAAAGTCCATTTTTATTATTATTTGCATTACATTTTTAGAAATTTGCAGACAGACTTTTCTGCCCTGGTAATCATATTCCCTTCCTTCCCTCTCACCTCCCCAACCTTCATCCTCTCTCCTCCAGAATGAACTACTTCATTTCACAGCCTTTGGGCCTCTGCTGGGGGCCAGGATGTGACTCTTCCAGGGAACAGCTGCAGCCCTGGCAAGTTGCCCTAGCCACAGTGTGTCGGGGTTGCTGGGGTGCCCGGGAGGACTGTTACCAGTGTTTCTCTCTCACCTGGGACACAGGGTGGGGGGGTGCGTGACACCTGCATGGCTAGAAGAGGAAGCAGGGTGCAGCAAGGCAGGCTTTTCAGAGCTGGAGGATGAGGGGATGTCGTCCATCTCTGACTCAGAGCTCCCACAGGGTCTGCTGGCCTGGTCCTCTTCTTCTGCTGCTGCCCCTCTTGACTTGGCCTCTCTGACTTGGAAGACTTGACCAGAAATCTCCGATTTTGTCCCCTTTTGGAAGCCTTCTCTGGTTTAAAAATCAGTGGAGCCAATATGGTGGTGCACTCCTGTAATCCCAGCAACTTGGGAGGCTGAGGCAGGAAGATTGCAAGTTCGAGGCCAGCCTCAGCAATTTGGCAAGGCCCTAAGCAACTTAGTGAGACTGTCTCAAAATTTAAAAATTAAAACAACAACAACAAAAATGGGTTGGGGTGTAGCTCAGTGGTAGAGCACTCCTGGGCACCCCCTCCCAAAGAAATACATAATAAAATAAAAAGCAGTGGAGAAGGGTTGCCATGCTCTCTCTAGACCTGCTGGGTGGGAGGGGCCATGGTTTATCTGTGCTTTTTCTGCAGGTGGCCTGTCTAAGCAAACCTGAACATGGGACTTGTGTGTGTCTCAGCCTGTGCTTTGGTTGTGCAATTCTGAGCCTGCCCCACCCTCCCAGGTCCTTCCTGAAAGTGAAATGCTACAGTCCTTGCTTAAGAACAAAGGCCCCAAGCTCAGCCCTGCATGTTAATGATTGTCAAGTGTGGCCACTTCCTCTTGCCTGGCCTGACTCACCCTAGCTGTTCCCCTATGTGGCTGCACTGGAAATACAATAAGAGGGCTCAGACCAGGACAGGGAGATCCTGCTGGGAGTAGCCAGGGAGACTGGCAAGGTCCCCTCCAGACCTGGGACCACTCTGGCAAAGGAGATGTAAGACATGGCAGGCCTGCTCCGTTCTGAGCTGGGTGCCTCCATTTCTCTTTCATCTCCCTACTCCTCAGCCCACCCACGGGAGCCACATACTCAATGCAATTGCTTCTCTCCTGTTCCAGGAGGGCTGGAGGGCAGACTTTTGCAAGGCTCACCCCATGTGCCTAGCCCTTCTGGGCAAGTTTTCCTTTTTGCCCCTTGCAGAAGTACAGAGATTTATTACTTTAAGTGGGGTCAAGAGTGTGGGCTTTGGGGTAGAATCCTGACCCAGTCACTTCCTAGCTATGAGACCTTGAGTAAGTTATTGAACTCTTCTGTTCTTTGATATCCCTGTCTGCAAAATAGCAGTTCTACCTCCTAAGACTGTTGTGAGGATGCCATGTAGCTGAAGTGCCTTGCCTGGAGCCTGGCTGATGGAAAGAGCTCATGGACTTTGCAACAGCATTGTAAACTGTTAAGTGCAGTGCAATCATGTTGAGCAGTCAACATAGTCAAAATGAGAGGATGATCTATTTTCTTTTTCTTAAACAACAAGGATCAGCAGATCCCAGTGTGGAAGCTGGGTTTCCATTCTTGCCTTTCCCGTCTGCCCTTCCCCTTTAGTTATTTTACATACAGAGTTTCACCATAGCCAATGGTAAGCGTTCGGGTTGCGTGTCTGATAATCCCTACACCTTCACTGTCAAGGATTCACAGACCTGAAAGGATCAGTCGGTCTTATGTTTACCACCAGCAAGAAATGTTTAAGCTGAATATGTCATGTTTTAATGGTGATCATTAAAGGAACCATGGACTGAGCTCATGAAGATTCCTGAAAACAGCTGCTGGCTGCTCCTCATGCTGTCTTCTCACATCCCTTCAGTCTGGATAACAACAACACCCTTTTGTAGATTTGGGCCATTCTATCCAGCCCAGCCCCTCATGCTTATCTTGTGCTGGGAGGACAGGAACTCACCATCCACACATCCCAAGCTGGCTGCTTCCCTCAAGAGATGGAGCTGGTACAAGTTTGGGCCTGTGAGGTGATTTGGCAGTGCCTTTGTTTGACAACTGTTGACTAATGCCAGGTGTGCAGACCCAATGTTTACAGAATCCTGGTTGGCTTAGGGCTGTGGCTGGAATGAAGAAAATAGATGTTCAGGGAGGAGGAAGGGTACAAGGATAACTGAAAACCATTTGTTTGGGTCCTGGAGCTAGAGATAAGGTATTTTTGCAGATTTCCCTAAATAAAACCCAGACAAGAACTTTTTTTGCCTGGTTCTGGGAATTGGATCCAGGGCCTTGTGCATGGTAGGCAAGTGCTCTATCATTGAGCTACATCCCCAGTCCTTTTTATTTTATTTTGAGACAACGTCTCACTGTTGTCCAAGCTGGCCTCAAATTTGTGATCCTCCTGCCTCAGCCTCCTGGTATTACAGGTATGTGCTGCTGCACCTGGTTCAGACAGGAACTCTTTGTAATGAGTGCCTACATTGTATGTTGACTTAATAGTCCTTGAAACTTTAGTTCCTACACATATGGGCTATTCAGAACAGACACAGAGGTGTCAGGAGTGGAAGGAATGTTGAAGTTCATCTAGACCTCCCTGCCCATTTTCCAGATGGGAATCTGAAAGTCCAGGAGGTAAATGAACTTGCCTAAGGTCATTTGGCTAGTTAGTGATGGAGCTAAAACCAGGGTCCCAGTCTCCAAACTGCATTAGTTGTCTTCATAATTTACTATGTGCCAGAATGACCTGGGGAGCCTGTTAAAACAAGATTCTGATTTAACAGTGGGGGGTGGAGAGTATGCATTGCTAGCAAGCCCCTCAGGGGAGTCTGATGACAGCTATCTTCACCACCCTCTGATATGCTACTAGTGTGCAAAGAGCATATGCTTCTTAGATGCATTGACAAGCATATTTGCATTTCCTAAAGCCTCGTAGGCAGCAGTGAGGGGAACAGGCGGATATGAAGACAGTTCAAGAGATAAGAGCAGGAGGGGTTAAACTCAGGCTTTAAAATCCCAGCAACTCTCTGGAGGCTGAGGCAGGAGGATCACAAGTTCAAGACCAGCATCAGCAATTTAGTGAGGCCCTAAGCAACTTAGCAAGACCTTGTCTCAAAGTAAAAAATAAAAAGGGCTGGGGTTATGGCTCAGTGGATAAGCATCCCTGGGTTCAATCCCTGGCATCAAAATAACAACAATAACAAAACCCTGTTGCATGTGACTTTAGTGTTTCAGGAGACTTGACACACATTCTTCTCTGCCCTGTAAGGCTGTGCAGGTTGGATGTGGTAGGGTCCTGGACAATCAGTAGATCATATATGCCTCAGTGTTCCTATCTGGAAAATGGTTTGGATAATGGTAGAAAGTAATAATCTACAGAATTACACTGTTAACAGGATTTAAATGACATGAAAACAATGCCTAGCCCCCAGTAAATGGCAGGTTTTCAATTACGCATAATTGCTAGGGGTGGGCAAGGGCAGCTTTCTGCTTAATGTCTTTTTTTTTTTTTAATATTTATTTATTTGCTTTAGTTGTACACAATATGTTTATTTACGTGGTGCTGAGGATTGAACCCGGGTCGCTCACGTGCTAGGCGATCGCTCTACCGCTGAGCCACAACCCCCGCCCTGCTTAATGTCTTTTAATAATGGACTTCTGTGGGCCTGACTTGAGGGAACGGGTTTGATTCTGTAGCTAAAGAAGTAAATGGGACCTTCTGGCCCTGAGGGATTGGGATGTGGTGACCTTCTGCAGAGGTGTTGCCATGGCTTGTCCCTAGCACTATGGTATCTTTCTCTGGCCCTGATCCACTTCCCCAATGCCCCACCCCCACTCCTATATCTGTGCATTCCCAGAGGATTTCAGTGGTCAGACTGGACAAGGATTGTTGATATCCATTTGCTAGAAGTAGAGACGGAGGCCCCTGGGATGTGAAGGAAGCTGAATATGGGACCCCTGGGAGCTCTTGCCCCTTCCTCCTGACTGTCACATTGGAGGGCCAGGGCTTCAGCCCAGCTGGCTTGAGGTTCCCTGCGCTGCCCGCCTGTGGGAGTCGGGCTTGCAGGCAGCCAGGAAGCCGTGCCTTTGCTGTGTGGGCCACTGCCTGGTTCTGGCCTGTTTTGCTGCAAGTCAGGTCACCCTGACCTCAGTACTGTGTAAACCATTCCAAGCACAGATGGGGAAGAGGAAGGGAGGGGTCCTGGGCCTCATCTGGCCCCACCATCAGCCTGGTGAAGGGCCAGACTTGCAGGGCAGCTGTGGGAAGCACAAGGGTGTTGTTAGTGTACTGTGTGTGTGTGTGTGTGTGTGTGTGTGTGTGTGTGTGTGTGAGATGATTTTAAAAAACAGCTTCAGAGTTAGGTGAAGAGAGGAAAAGACTGATTGCCTGAGCTGGATGGCAGGGTGCATGAAGAGTGTGTCTGTGTCAATGGTTGTGAGGGCCTGGGGTGGGCATGCAGCACTGTGCCAGTGAGCTGGTGTGTGTGGCAGCAAGCAGGAGCGGTGAGCACGTGAGCCGTGTGTAGGAACATGCTGCTGTGTGCATCCCCACGAGGAGGGTGCCCAGGCCCAGGAGTCTCTTGATCTGGGTTCAAATCACAGCACGGCAGCCACTGAGCTTGGTGACCCCTGGCCACCTGCATCCATTGGAAGTGAGAACCTGAGGTTTCTCCCGCCTTCCTAACCTCGGGACTTCAGAGTGCATGTGTGGGCATGTGGAGGTGTGAGTGAGTGAAGGCGGAGAGGTCCCTGGTGCTGCCTCTGTGTGCCCTGGCTGTGGGGAGCTCTGCTGCTACTTGGAGCAGCAGGAGTGGAGGGAACGGCCTGTGGCTGGGGGAGTAGCTGGCCCCATCTGCTGTCTGGGCCGGCCCTTCTCACTCTGGGTGGGATTTCGGATAGTGTCTTGGCTGCCTGAGGGGGTGGCCCTCTCAGCCACAGCTGCTGCCTGCTCTTCTGAAGCTTAGCCATGGGCCAGCCACACCCCTCCTAGCCTCTGCTCCCCAGCCCTGGGCCTGCATTCCTGGGCTGCCAGAGGCCAGATTTCTGAGAGGGCCACTCTGCCTGTGCTCCTGCTGCCTGGGGCCCCGGAACCCTTCCCCAAGTGGGCAGGCTGTCTCCCCAGTAGGAGTGGGAGGAGGACAATCCATGCCCTGGGTAATATTCCCATCACTTCTCCCCTTGGAAACTTTGCTGAGGGCAGGGTATGGGCAGGAAAGGGCAGAGGGACTTTGGCCCTGCTCCTTGCTCCTCAAGGGTTTTGTGCTATACACTCTTCCCCTGCAAGGCTGGATTCAAGATCATATTCGCGGGCTGGGGTTGTGGCTCAGTGGTGGAGCGCTCGCCTAGCACGTTCGCAGCCCGGGTTCGATCCTCAGCACCACATAAACATAAATGCGTTGCATTGTGTACAACTAAAGCAAATAAATAAATATTATTAAAAAAAAAGAAAAGAGATCACATTCCCTGGCCTGATTGAACTGTAGGCCAGGTTCTAGACTCAACTCCTGAGAACTGTGTGGCCTTAGGGCTTGAAGAGCCCATGCCAGTCTTACTAACAGCTGCCCCCAACTGTGGTGTGCTATATGTATCCACCACAGTGAATCCCCTCACTAGCCCCATTGGAGAGGGCTTAGTCATCCCTGTTTATTTTGTCAAGAGAGGGCCTCACCAAATTGCTTAGAGCCTTGCTAAATTGCTGAGGCTGGCTTTGAACTTGTGATCCTTCTGCCTCAGCCTCCTGAGTTGCTGGGACTAGAGGTGTGCACCACCACACCTGGCTAGGTGTCCCTGTTTTACAGATAAGAAAACTTGCTGAGAAAGACTCCAGTCTCACCCAGTTAGCTGCAAAATCAGGATTTCTGAGCTCTTAGCCATTCTTCTCTGTTCTGCTGCCTCTTATCGAGGATACTCTGCAAGGTAGACACCAGCTTATGTTGGTGTCTGCCTCTGGCCATGTTCTGCCTCTGAAAAGCTGTGACCTGGGCTATTCCTTGCCCCCGGACCTTTATTCCTCCCCTGCACCCCTACCAGGAGCAAGCAGGTCCCTGGCCAGGGTGGAAGATGCAGAGTGCAGGGACACGCTTGGTTCCCACTGAGGCAGGACTGGAGGAAGCCTGCTGAAAGAGTCACAGCAGGAAAGACTGGGCTCGGAGTCTCAGGATGGCCACAGTTGTAAACCCTGAAGGCTCTGTGGCTTGCTTTTAAAAAATTTTTTTCTTTCTTTATTGTTTTTCTTTAGTTCTTTTTGTTTTGTTTTAATTGGAGAGACAATGTAAGGTGGATGTTAAGAAAAATATGGGCTCAGCTGGGCACGATGGTGCGTGCCTATAATCCCAGTACTTGGGGAGACTGAGGCAGGAGGACCGTGAGTTCAAAGCCAGCCTCAGCAATGGCAGGGTACTTAGCAACTCAGTGAGACCCTGTCTCTAATAAAATACTAAAAAGGGCTGAGGATGTGGCCCAGTGGTCGAGTGCCCCTGAGTTCAATACCCAGTACCTCCCCCCACCCCGCAAAAAAAAAAAGAGAAAAAAAAAAAAAAAAAAAAAAGAAAAGAAAAACATGGGTTCTGGGGCCAGACTGTTTGGATTCATATTCCAGTTCTGCTACCAACTATGTGATCTTATGTAAGTCTTTTAACCTCTCTGTGCCTTAGTTTCCTTATCTGTGGGAATTCAGTGAGACAATGCATGCCAAGTGCTTAGAAAGTACATAGCATGAATGAGTACTCATGGATATTTGCTATAATTATTACCAAAAAAAAAAAAAAAAAAAAAAAAAAAAAAACTCAAGGGGTTGGAGGTATAGCTCAGTGGCAGAGTGCATGCTTATTATTTGCAAGGTCCTGGAATCATTCTCCATCATCGGAAAAGAAAAAAAAAGAAAAAGTAACTCATGTCCATTGTAGATAATAGACATACATAAATGCAAAAAGAACATAAAAATCACTGGCAGTGCTATTACTTTAGTGTTCTTTAGGTTATTTGCATATTTTATTTTAAAATTAATAAATGGATATAAACCAAAATTGAAAAGGTATAAAAAATTTACAGGGAAAAATTCCCTGATCTGTTTTTATGGCTCAGTTCTCCCCAGAGGAAACTTATAGTATCCATTTCTTTTCTTAAAAAAATTTTTAGTGCCGGGCGCGGTGGCGCACGCCTGTAATCCCAGCATTTTGGGAGGCTGAGGCAGGAGGATCGCAAGTTCAAAGCCAGCCTCAGCAATGGTGAGGCACTTAGCAACTCAGTGAGACCCTGTCTCTTAATAAAATACAAAAAAAAGGGCTGGGGATGTGGTCCAGTGATCGAGCACCCCTGAGTTCAATCCCCGGTACCAAAAAAAAAAAGTTTTAGTTGTAGATGGACACAAAATATCTTTATTTATTTTTATGTGGTGCTGAGGATCAAACCCAGTGCCTCACATATGTGAGGCAAGTGCTTAACCACTGAGTTACAGTCCTGGTCCATAGTATCCATTTCATATGAATTCTTTTTGAGCATTCTTTCTCCCTCTACACACACACACACACACACACACACACACACACACACACACTATCATAAATAAACTCACTGGGCCTTACATTGTTCCCATAGGTCTTAACCAAAAGGAGAAATATTGAAATGCCTCATTTTTGTTCATTGTTGAATAATATTCTGTTATATATGGGGGGGGGATGATAATGTACCATAATTTCACCAGCCTCCTGTTTGTGGATGCTTAGAATGTCCCTAATCTTCCACTGTTACATTGTTGCAAGGCACATCCTTATGCACATATTGGGCACATGTGCAAATAGATCTATAGGTGGACTCCACAGAAGTGGAATTCAGGGGTCAGTGGGTAGATAGGTGCAGTGTGTGTTAGTGGGGGTGGGGCAGGGCTTGGGACTTCTGTTCTTAGCAACCTCCTCTGCCCATCCTGAACACACCTCTTAATCTTAGGTTCTCGGTCTAGATTCCCCAGCAGGCTCAAGGTTCTAATTTGTGGGGTATTGACTGCCCACCTATCCCCGGGGCCCAGAGATGTTGCCTGCTCTTGTCCAGACTTCAGACCTCAGGCTCAGACCCTGCAGGTCCAGCCTGTGGAAGGGCCTCCGTCTGCCTGCCTGAAGGGGAGACCCAAGGAGGAGTAGCTGGCCCCTCTTTCCTCAGAAGCTGGGCCTAGGCCAGCATAAGCTCACACCTGGAGCCAGCCCCGCTTCCTGGCCCTGCACCAGAGCTGCCAGTGGCCTTCTTCTTCCAGTCTGGGCCATTCCACTTGGTCCCAGGTATGTATATGCTCCCGCCAGTCCAGCAGAGCTCCCCAGAGCTGCCGCATCTGAGTGGAGGAACACCCCTCCATCCACGGAGGTCCGTCTCCTCCCAGGCATCTTGGCTGAGCTGCTGGTGTCTGCTGCAGGATAGAGGAATTATTGTGGAAATAGTCCCCAAATGGCCCAGGCTGTGGTGCTAAACAGTTTGTTGCTCGGACAACCGGACAACTTTGACGGGGTGGAGAAAAGGGTTTTTTTTTTTTTTTTTTTTTTGTAAGGAAACTGGTTTTTGTAAGGCTTCTCTTTTTTCTTGTAGGTGAGGTTTTACCTGCAGACTCCTCCTTTCTTCCGTCCTGAATATGAACTCTGGAGGTAGCTAGGCCTCCCCTCTTTTCCCCACCCAGTTCCCCAGCATCTCCAGGGATGACTCAGACCCTTTAGGATTCAGTGCAGCACACAGTCCCGAGTCTTGCTTTGTGCCCGGTGCTGTGCCTGGCTCCAGGGTACAGAGTACTGCCCAAGCTTGATGGGTGGAGAGTGTTGAATCTGGAATCAGACTGCCTGGGTTCAAATTTCAGCATGGCCGCTTGAACAAGTTACTCCACTCCCTGTGCCTCCCATTTCTATCTGTACATTGGAAAGGGCAGGAGTGATATACCTCTCGGGGCTATGGAGATGATGAAGACAGCAGGCAAAGGGCGCTTGGAACACTGGCACCTAAGGAACAGGCAGTGCTGACTACTGTCATTATTCCTATTCTTATCATTATCTTTCCACGATGAAACCAACAAATGACAGGTTATTTATGTCTGATGAGCTTTATCTTGGCTCTTTTCAACCCGAAAGCAGAGTTGGCATTCTCCTTTTTTTCAGGCCTGGGGATTGAGCCCAGGGGCGCTTTCTCACTTAGCTCCATCCCCAGCCTGTTTTATTTTAAATTTTGAAACAGAGTCTCACAAAGTTGCTCAGGCTGGCCTTAAACTTGCAGTCCTCCTGCTTCAGCCTCCGGAGTCACTGGAATTACAGACGTGTGCCACCACGGCCAATACAGACTTGGCTTCTTAATGTCATCTTTTATGGCAGCCAACCATCATATTTGGGTGTTAGGAGCAGAGACGAATGATGGTGTCCTTAGGACTGAGGACCCAGCTGGGCACAGGGGTTCACACCTGTAATCCCAGCTACTCGGGAGGGGAGTAGGAAGACTACAAGTTTGAGGGCAGCCTGGGCAACTTAGTGAAACTCTGCCTCAAATTAAAAAAAAAAAAAAAAGGGCAGGGTGGGGAGCTGGGTAGTAGATCAGCCCCTAGTCACACACACACACACACACACACACACACACACACACAAGACTGAGGATCCAAGGCCAATCTGCCCATGGGAGAGGGACATTAACTTCCTTTGAATCCTTTTGCTTCGTCCCTGCCCCATTTCTCTCATTAGCTACTGACCTGGCCACAAGCATTAAAAATAAAGAGCCGGGCGCGGTGGCGCACACCTGTAATCCCAGCACTTTGGGAGGCTGAGGCAGGAGGATCGCGAGTTCAAAGCCAGCCTCAGCAATGGCGAGGCACTTAGCAGCTCAGTGAGACCCTGTCTCTAAATAAAATACAAAAAAGGGCTGGGGATGTGGCCCAGTGGTCGAGTGCCCCTGAGTTCAATCCCTGGTACCACACAAAAAAAATAATAATAATAAAGAAAGAAAGAAAGAAAGAAAGAAAGTAAAAACAATTAGAATGCCCTAGCCTGATAGATCTGACTATATGTTGGGGGTGGGGTGTCCACCGGTGTCAACATTGGTACAGGTGGTATCCCTGGGAAGGCAGGTACTGCCCCAGCCTCTCACCCCTGCAGGCTCTGTCTCTCCTGCTTGCATGGAAGCCATATGTCCTCCTTCTCTGTATCCCTCTTCTTCCTAGCCCAGAGAGGTAAGGGGCCAATCCAGGGTCACACAGCAAGAGACACAGAATTGTGTCTCCTGTTTTTCTTCCTCTTCCTTCTCTCAGGTCCAGCCCATCCTCTTTCTCCAATGGCTGTGTTGAGGGTCCTCTCTGCCCTTAATGGCCGCTCCTGGGTGGGCACAGGTGTGGCTGCTCAGCAGCTCTGAGAGCCTCGGGAATGAGGCTGGCTTTGTGGCAGCCCCAGCAGCTGTGGCCATTTGGGCCGAGTTTCCATTAAGCCGTTTCCGCGCCTTGGGCAGGAGCAGGAGGCTCAGCATTTAAAGGTCACCCGGCTTTTGAAGCTGCAGCGACATTAATAGCTTGGGAAGAAAACAAGCCTGTGCAGGGGCAGGAGGACAAGGAAGCTCTGTCAGGGCTGTCCTTTTCTGCTCTCCCTGGGTGTGTGCACGCATGCACACACACACACACACACACACACACATCCTGATAGCTCCTCTCTGTCCCTTACTCTTCCCTCCTTCCCTTCTCCCCCTTTTGGAGCCTCTTTAGCTCAGAAGCCAAGAAGCTCTGCAGACTGCCCTGCGCCCCACCCCCATCATGTTGGAGGTGACAATTGGTCGAGGATGCAGCTGTCTGGGTCCAGCAGCCTCTCCCTTCACACTGCCATTACCCACTTGAGGTTCCCCAGGACTTAACCATGGTTACACAAGCCTCCCAGGGGTCAGATGACCTCATTCTGGCCCCCTCTGGCTCTTGCAGCCTGGAGTCCTGATGAGACAAAGTAAGCCTGGGCCCAGGCTTCCCGGATGGGAAGTGACAGGCTGGCAGCTGCTGCATCTCATGTGCCAGTTCTAGTCACCAGCCAGTGGCTCACCTAGAGCCCCCTGTTGCAAAGGGTCCTGAGGCTGCGGGCTCCGTGGGACACTACCAGGATGGATCAGCCACGTCCGCCAAGGACAAGGGGTTGAAAGGGGTGGCAGAAAGCTACGTAGTTCCCACCTCAGGTTTCTAAGATTCCTGGGGCGACTGGCTGATTCTCTTCTCCGTTGGGCTGTCCCAGGGTGGGGGCAGGGCACATCCTTGGGTTCTGGGAGAGAAGCTGCTGTTTGCCCTTTCCCTGGAGCAGCCAGGGCCAGCGCCCCAGACACCACCTAGTGGCCTAGCCTGGTGGTGCCACTGGGCTGGGCCCAGATCCTTGGCAAGAAGAGTCCCTCTGTAGGCAGGGATCTTAGCAATTAGAGACAGACCACAAGATCCAGGGTGCATTCCTGAGTGATGTTCAGAAGAGGGAGTCCGGAGTGCACAGGGATAGAGCTTGTCTGGGAGCAGGGGACAGAAGGGGCATTGGAACCTCTGGCTTCCCAGCCCCACCTCCTCCTGAGGCCTCCTATTCTAACCCCCACCTCTCAGGTTGACCCTGGTCCTCCAGGGGGGCAGAATGGAAGTTGAGGTCAGCTCTGGAGTGGGGCAGCCTCCTGCCCCAGGACTGACTCTGGTGTAGGTAGAGAGGGGACCAGCCTGCCATCAGCCTTATGTGTCTGGAAGGAGGCCCTGAAGTCAGGCAGCAGAAAGCTCATGGGACATATCACAGAACTGCCCTGGCCTCCGTCACTTTGTCTGGAAGTGGGATAATAATGCATGCTCCTACATACCTTGGAGGAGTGAGAGTGTATAGGAGAAAGGACTTTGGAAAATAAAAGGCCTGCCCTCCCACCATTGCCAGAGGAGGAAGGCCAGGGAAGAAAACCCACAATGAGCCGGGTGGGGGTGGCGTGCGCACCTGTCATCAAGTCACTGGGGAAGCTGAGGCAAGGGGCTCAAAAGTTCGAGATCAGCCTGAGCAACTTAGTGAGACTCTGTCTCAAAAAATAAAAAGGCCTATGTGTCTTTGCACATGTGCACATTTGATGTAATTGAGTGGTAGAGTGCCTCTGGGTTCAATACCAGTGCCACAAAAAAAGAAAACCCATAGTTAGTGCACGCCTCCATCTTTACTTATCCACTTAACAAACATCTGTTGATCGTTCCAGGGACTGTTCTAGGCACTGGGGACCCCACAGTGAATACAGCACCCACCCTGCCCTTGTGGAGCTTGGATCTGGTGGAGGAGATGATCAGTGACACATGTACCATTTGAGGGGGTCCAGTACACAGGACAAAGGAGGGCAAAGGTTGGGGGATGGGTGGAGCTGCCTCCCTGACAATGTGACAGCGACCAAAAGGAAGAGAGGGAGGGAGCCCTATGGATTTGTGAGAGAGGGACATGGCAGATGCTGGAAAGAGTGCAGTCAGAGACCCTGGATGGGAGTGTGCGTGGCTTGCTGGTGATCTAGCAAGGATGCAGGGTAGCTGGACGGAGTCTGGAAGGTCAGTCTGGGTATGTATCTGTGCCTATGTGTATTTGCACATGTGCACGTTTGATGGCAAGGTCAAAGAGGTGGCAGGAGCGGGACCCCAGGGGTCCTGGTCGGCCACATTAAAGTTCTGGGTTGTATTCTGAGGACATGAGAAACGCTGGGGGCTTTGGAGCTGAGGAGTGACATGGCCACATAGTCAATAGTCTGTAGGGAGGCGAGGGGGAGGCAGGGAGACAGGCAGGAGGTAGTAGCCATGGAGGTGGTAAGGAGAGGCCAGCTCTGAAATCATTTTGAAGTCAGAGAAGACAGGATTGAGTGTGGGTTGTCAGAGAACGAGAGCACTCAGCAATGACTTCACAGCTTTGGCCTGAGCCACACGGAGTTGCCATTAACAAAGATGGAGAAGGCCGGGAGGAGCAGGTTGGGGTCAGAGGGCATTGTAAGGTGCCACGGACCCATTTGTTGGATCTGCTATTGGACATCCATGGGAAAGCAGCAGGCAGGAGTCGAGGAGGAGAGGTCAGGAAGTGTGAGAGGAACACGGGAGCCGGTGTGCTGAGTGCAGATGGCACTTACGGCCACGGGGCTGGATGAGATCGCTCAGGGAGTGGCGTGGCCTGGCAAATGGCCCACGGCCTATGCCTGGGCCACACTGGCCTGTCTCATTGGGTGCCTACCAGGCTCTAGGCACCCATGTAAATTCTATCACAGTATTCCTTCCAAGTAGATATTTTATCCCTGTTTCAACTGACGAGGACACTGAGGTTCAGAGCAGTGAAATGAGTTGCACAGCCTTACCAGGGTCAGATGTGAACCCAGGACTCCGACTCTCAAACTCACTGTGCAGACCTGACCCTGGCCCTGATGCAAAGGCCTTCCTCAGGCAAGAGGCTGCCTGGTTTGACCTTGGACAAGGCCGGGTGAGCCTTACTGGGGCAGCCTGCCCACTTCCCTGAGCCAGGCCGGGAGTGACTCAGGCTTGGATGATACCCACACTAGGAGTGGAGATTGGCTCTGTGCCACCCCCTGCCAGGCCTGAATTCCTTCACAGGGAGGTGGAGACTGGCTCCCTGGGACGTGGGGGAGGACAGGTGTGACATTTCTGCTTCCAGGTCCTCAGGTCACCCACAACCATGCATCCGTGGAGAGGTCTAACGGGCTCAGCAGGTTTGATTCATTTCCTTTGTCAGAAGCCAGTCCAGGGTTATCTCCCTCTGTTTCCCTGCCAGTGCTCGGCAGCTGGGGTTCAGAGAGGTGGTATGGTTTCCCCAAGGTCACAGAACCAGGACTGGGGCAAAGCCAGCAGACCTCCCCTGTGCTGTCTGTCCTTTGTGGGAATGTCCTGAGCCTGGGGCACACATGGCTGCATTTCTCAGGCTCCTTGGCTCCTAGCCCTTCAAACCTTACTTGGGATTTTTGGCTCTTGGGATAGGTTGTTTGGGATAGGTTGTTAATTCTGGTCTCTCTACATACTTGCCACGTGACTTTGGGCAAGTTATCTAGCTTATCTGAACCAGTTTCCATAGCCATAAAATGGAGACAATAGCACCTATCTCATGGAGTTGTAATAAAGATTAAATGTAGGGGCTGGGGATGTGGCTCAGTGGTAGAGTGCTTGCCTAGTGTGAGTGAAGCCCTAGTACTACCAAAAAAAAAAAAAAAAAAGACTGGAAGTGTCTGTCACAAGCTAGTAAACCTAGGTTACCTGCATGCCTTAATCTTTCCATGTATTAAAAAAAAATTATTTCGTTTTTGGGTACTAGGGATTTAACCAAGGGGCACTTTACTATTAAGGCACATCCCAGCCCTTTTAATTTTGAGACAGGGTCTCACTAAGTTGTTTAGGACCTCACTAAATTGCTGAGGCTGGCCTCTAGCTTGCTATCCTCCTGCGTCCTAAATTGCAGGGATTACAGGGGAGTGTGCACCACCATGCCTGGCTTAAATCGCTTCTTATTTGAGCAGTACTGGTTGCAAAGGCAGCCTGACACAGATGACGGTGACCTTAAGGACAGTCCTTCTCCCTTCCCAGTGGCTAGACACACCTCAGCCCTTGCCTCCAACTCTGGCTCCATCTCTGGCTCAAGCTTAACAAGAGGGAGAGAGAATAGTCTTCTGAGAATTAGGGGCCCTCACAGCCCTACTCGGTGTTAACTGTAGGCAGCCGGCTTTGGGGAGTCCCCGAGTGCTTGTAGAGTTCTGTGGAGATGGTATTTCAAAGAATCGAGCCCCCTTTTCCCTGTGTATCCCACTGTTGTTTCTGAGCTTCCTCCTCATCCACACACCTGCTCTTTGATGGACAGGCCGAGGCGTTGCCATTTGTCGCTGTGTCTTTGGGCAGCTCTTCTGGTCTTGGGTTTCAGTCTCTTTATCTGAAACATGGAGAGGGTGTGTGAGGCTGGGTTACTGCTGTCAACTGTTTAAATGTCATGGCCCACACAACAAAATGACGCTTCTCAATGCTTTGCACCTGGAGTAAGTGGAAGAGGCTGCCTGAACTGTGGTGTCTCTGGCTGCCTGGGCTAGCCAGGCCTCCCCTCCACATTTCCTTCCAGAGGGCAGAAGGAATCTAGGGGTTCACATCTAGATGGTGGGGAAGAATCCCCAAGAACTCCCCTTCCAGCTGGCTCCACGCACTCCGGGGAGCATCTTGGCCAGCATACCAACTGCTGCAGGCTCTTCACCAGCCTCCTGGGGCAGACAATAAGAATGCACCTTGCCGTATTCCATACCCTGTGCTGGGGGTCATATTGCTTCACTCTCATTGAAGCCACCCCAGGGGTGCAGACAGATGAGGGAGACAATGTCCAGGCCACAGAGAGAAGAGGAGACTTACATGTTTATTGTTGATGGTAGAGTTCTAGAATGCCTCTCAGGGGCTTTTCAACACTAAGGGGGCCAGAGCCTGAGGGATCTGTCCAGGGGGCTGTTAATGGGGAAAATGTAGGCCTCACCATTTTCTTACTTCCTCTTCTGGGGGTGGGCCAGGTCCTGGCCTCTTCCTCTGGGGTACTGCCCTTAGCAAAGTGAGAGTCAGGTCCCCCAACTTTCTTACTGAATTACTAGGGGGCAGGGAGATAGTGGCTTCACTCCAGAAGGCATTAACACAACGTTCTGACCAAGGCATTTGCTTCTGGGGCCTCCTGACCCACAGATATCTATGATAGAGGCCTCAGGGCAAAAGCAGCAGCCAGGAGGGCATTTTGGCAAAGCCAAAGCAGCATCCCCTGACCTTCAGATGTGTTGGGATGGGTGGGAAATTTAAAGAGGCTGGAGTGTCTGAAGCTGCTATGGGAAGCCACGTCATACTGGGCTGCCTTCCTGTGTTCATTTTCATAACTAAATGCTTAGACTGATCATTTGAGCTTGCATCTCTGTTTTTTGCTTGTGAAATGGTGATGGCTCCCTGGGCTGTGACTGCTTCACCTCAGAAGAGGTTGGGGAGAGGGAGTTGGATAATAAATCATGCTTCACCCAGTTAGCAGAACACCACTCAAGCATTAAACATGATGAAGTAGGCCTGTATCTTCTGACATGGGAAGATGGTCACAGTACACTATTAAGTAGAAAACACTAGTGGCATGATAGGATTTGTGGTTTGATCACATTTTAGTAAAATAAATTCATACACAAGGTACTGTATGCAAAGAACAAATGCCTACACATAGGTACATTATTATACTAACAAGTCTCTAGGTGGGAGAGGACTTCAGTTTTCTAACCTTGGGGTCCATGTGCCTCTACTTTTCTGTTCTCATATACAACCCATCTCTCCGGGACTAGGCAGATACCAGAACAGGAGCCCTTGACAATTTCCACAGCCCTCCAAGGAGACAGAGGTATTAAGGTTTTAAGAACCTCAGCAAGGTGAACTTGAAGCCATCTAGGGAGTATGAGGTCCCAACAGACCTACAGGGACTGACCTAAAGGGACAGGGATTGATGGGTCTTCTGACTCTGGGGTGGAGAGGCTCTTCCTGCGCCCCTCTGGTCCCATGTTTCTCACACTTTCAGCCATGTGACACTGAGACAGTGGTAAGGAAGATCCCTTTGATCTTTGCACCTGTTTCATCAAATATAAGAATATCCTTGAGCAGGGGGCAGGGGAACACTCCTGTAATCCCAGTAGCTTAGGAGGCTAAGGCAGGAGGATTGCAAATTCAAAGCCAGCCTCAGCAACTTAGCAAGGCTTTAAGCAACTTAGCAAGACCCCAAGCAACTGAGCAAAAACCTGTCTCCAAATAAAATAAAATAAAATAAAGTGGGGGGCTGGGGATGTGGATCAGTGGTTAAACACTCCTGGGTTCAATCCCTGGTACCCCCCCCACACAAACAAAAGAAGAATATCCTTTGATGGAACAGTCCTTTAAAAGACAGCTGCCACTTTTCTACATTAACAAAATTACTGTAAATCTTGGGGTAAAAAGGAGAGTCAGAACTTAATGTTTTTAGACACATTCTGCCCTCTCTTGTCTGTCTGCACTAACAGGGGTGAGACACCAGCAGTCATTTACATGCCTGGTCCTGAGTGGGCTGGGTGGTTTTCTGTTGTAGACTTAGGTCCCTAATTGTGCTTGACTTTCAGTTGCCTCCATCCATGTCCTCAAGTACACTCTCCTGGCACTGGGGACCAAAGGCCAGGTTGGCTGGGTCAGGGTAGCTGGGTTCACTGGGGATAAGAACAGAACTTAATAAGATGTACCTGGTTCCTCAAGACAACTTTGAGAAAATACTTCTAGAATTTATTTTCCTTTTTTAAGATATAGGGACACAGTGTTCCATAAAAACAGATCTGTGTCTCTGACATAAATAAAACACGTCAGTGTAACATTGGAGTAAGAAGAATATATCCAGGGGTTGACACTGGCCTGGAACCCCAGTGCTTCCCTCTGTTGGGCTGGTGTTTCTCAAAGGCAAGGACTGAGTTTTAGGGCCTGATGTGATTCCTCCAAGAGTGGGAGCTGGCTTCCCCTATCAGCTCCAGGGCCTTTAAGGATGAACATGAAATTTCCTCTCTCAGGCTGGAAGCTCTTGGTGATGCTGGGGGTTCTTTGGGGCTCTGCACAAGGAACACTCTGGTGATGGGACCACCATGGTATGGTGGTGATGTGGCAAGATGAGGAAGGCAGCAACTGGTTGGGGCTAGAAACTAGAAGGGCAAGGCACCTATAGAAAGCCCCTCCTGGCCTAGTTGGGTCCTCAGGGGTCCTTGGCAGTATGTGTACTGGTTAAGACTAGTGGCTTGAGGGGTGGGGTGTCATATGTCTTGGGTTCAAATTCTGGCTTCTCTGTTCGCAGTCCTTTATTCAGTGCCTTAGTGTTTCTTTCCATCTACAAAATGGGGATACTAGCGCCTGCCTCACTACCTCAGTGTTGTCATGAGTTAGGCCACATAGAGCCCTTAGGGTGGTACCTGGCACAAAGGAAGTCTTTGCTAACTGACGCTCTCCTGTGTTGGGTGGCTGTTGAGAATCGCTACTGGAGAGAAGACAAAAGCAGGTCTCCCTCCATCAGGAGAGAGGTTGTCCCAACCTGCCCTCATTTTCTCATAGCCTTGGCCACCACCCTGAGCTCAGGTTTGTTTGCCCCTGACCCTGTCTCCCTCGTTTCAGGTGGGACCCTCCGTGGAGCTGGTGACAGGATGCTCCGATGTTGTGGATGACCTGCGGTCCAGCCCCAGCCCCGCCCAGGCCCGCATGCCGCCTTCCCGCGACCACCGCTCCCCGAGGGCCGCCTGGGGCCCGGCGCCGTTAGACTCCTGACCCATCCCTCCCTCCCGGACGCCCCGGGGGCGGAGGAGGCGCAGGAGTGCGCTGCCCCAGCCGAGGAGCCCGCCAGCGGCCGACGGCGGAGGGACCGGGCAAGGGGCTTCGCGGCCGGTCGGAAACATTCTCCCCAAGGGGCTCGGCAAAATGACCAGCCTGTTCCGCCGGAGCAGCAGCGGCGGCGGCGGCGGCGGCGGCGGCGGCGCGGCCGGGGCACGCGGGGCGGGGGCCGGGGGCGGCGGCGCGGCCCCCCAGGAGCTCAACAACAGCCGGCCCGCCCGCCAGGTGCGCCGCCTCGAGTTCAACCAGGCCATGGACGACTTCAAGACCATGTTCCCCAACATGGATTACGACATCATCGAGTGCGTGCTGCGCGCCAACAGCGGCGCTGTGGACGCCACCATTGACCAGCTGCTGCAGATGAACCTGGACGGGGGCGGCAGCAGCGCCTACGAGGACAGCTCCGACTCTGAGGACAGCATTCCCCCTGAGGTAGGGGTGCGGCCCCCCTAACTCACCTGTAGCTCAGACCACCTGGTTGAACCTCTTAAGAGATCTGGGTTATTCCCCTGCCTGAGTTCTACCCATCAAGCAACCCTCCATCCCCGGGGGAAACGTCTGGTCAGGCAGAGGCCTTTTTTTATGGGCAGAAATCCTGCAGTCATTCAACACTGAGCACCCACTCAGTGTGTGCCAGGCACAGTGCTAGACTCTGAGTCCTGGTCATCAGAATCAATGTGCTCATTTTAAAAATGCAAACATGGCCAGGCGTGGTGGCTCATGACTGTAATCCCAGAGACTCGGAGACTGAGGTCAGGAGGATTGCAAGTTCGAGGCCAGCCTCCGCAACTCAGCAAACCCCTAAGCGACTTAGCCAGACCCTGTCTCAAAATAAAAAATACAAAGGGCTGGAGATGTAGCTCAGTGGTAAAACCCCTGGGTCAACCCCCCAGTGCCCTGGAAGTTTCTGTCCTCCTGGAGCTCACAGTCCAGTGTGGACTGGAGGCAAGAGTGGGGCATCGACTGCCCAGAGATGCAAGCACAGGCAGGGGGGCGGGGGGGGCTGACCTCCCCACCTGACACCCGGAGGAGGAGTGAAGAGCCTGGAAAGGATGTGTGGATAAAGGAAACAGCTTTGAGGAGACTCAGCGGTGAAATAGTGCAGGACTGGTTAGGGAACTGGCCCCAGGACCATCTCAGGATCCCAGAGTGAGAGAGACTGTGAAGGCCACAAGCCTTTGGCGGCTGAGAAAGAGTGGAGCTGTATCCCTAGAGCATAGGCAGCCTGGAAGCAGAATGGCATTCAGACCTGCCAGCTCAATCCCTGATTGCCTTGGCGTGATAGAGCCTTAGTGAGCCATTCCCATGAGTTCTGCTCCTGGCTCTCCAGGGAGTGCCTGGGGAGAGAAGACGGCCACATTACATCAAAGCCCACCTGCTGGGAATGTCTGGCCCTCTCCAGCCTCATTTTGGAGTTCAGCAAACATCTGTCTTCCCAGTCTCCAAAGGATCTGCAGTGCTCATTGTAGAAGGGGCAAGGCATGCAGGCTGTCAGTGAAGGGGTCACTGCCTGCAGGGGCATCTGGGAAGGACAAGGATGCAGCAGATAGGACTTAACTCCACTCTTTATTGAGTCTGAGTTTGTGCCAAGCACCATCCTGGGTGCTTTGGGGGTGTTTTCTCTTCTAATCCACACACATTTTGCGAAGAGCATTATTATTACCTTCATTTACAGTGAGAAAACAGACCCAGATATAGCCTCAGAGTCCTCAGAGCCCTGCAGGCAGCCACTCCCCATCAAACGGTTATCCTGCAGATCATCTTCCTTGCTTCCCTTTCTTTCTTTCTTTCTTTCTTTCTTTCTTTCTTCTTCTTCTTCTTCTTCTTTTTTTTTTTTTTTTTTGCTTCCCCCTTTCTTATTGGGTGCCCCTGAAATTTCTCTCTCCAGTGGATGAGAAATTGTGTAGACAGTGCTCTCTGGCTTATCCCTGTGTCACCTGCAACACCCAGGACAGCCCTGGCACACAACAAACACACAGGGAATGTTTGTTGAATGAACAAATGTTGCTGCTGTCTTTGCCCAGTTTTCTATCATCTCTTTCCCAGGGGAGACCACTCCTTTGATCTGCCTTGATTAGGTACTAGAAAGGAAGGGGGGGGGGTGTGTGCTTGCCTGCACATGCGTGCACAGATACATTTTTTTTCAGTGTAAGCTGGAAGGTTTCCTGTAAACTCTGACCCTTTCTACAGTGCCATTTGTCCTGACGGTCAGGCAGATAGGATCTTTCCTCCTTGTCCACGGTGCACAGCCCTGTGAGCCTCTGCATGGCTTCTCCAGCCTCCAAGTCGCCTGCACTCTCTGTTCACTTGTTTTCTCAGACCCTTGCCCTCCGGTTGAGCCCCTGCTCAGCACCCCTGCCCTCCCTTGGCTCTTTCCCTAACCCCTATCTTTGGAGCCCTGCCTGGGCCCATCAGCAGGCGGCTCCTGAGCTAGCAGAAAGTGCTGCAGAAAATTTATGAGCAGCAGCTGGAATGACAATAACTGCTGACTGAAAAAAGCCCCTTTCTGGGGGCTGATGGATGGTGGGCTGGCCTGAGGGGCATCCTTGCCACAGAGAAATATCTCTTGTCAGATAAATGGCCCAGACCCTGCTCTCCACAGCACCTGGCAGGCATCCATCACCCACAATGACTTAAGCCAGGAGGCCACAGAGCTGAAAACCCAGCACCTTCAGAGCCAGAAGAACAAGCTCCCGTGGCTAGTGTGGTTGGAGGAGAGAGGCAGGGGAGGCCAGGAAGGCACAAGGGTTCTTCTCTGTGGGGCTGGGAATCTGCCTTTCTGGGGCTTGCCTGGCCCACTGTCTCCGTCCTCGACATTTCCCCATTCCTCTCCAGGAGCCTCTGCAAGGCTGGGCCTGCTGCCTCAGGAAGCTGCGCTGGGGAGCTGGAGGGGCCCAGGAGCCTGCTGTCCCTGAGTCTGGAGGGCTGACTGCTGCAGGCCACAGCCAAAGGAAACCCAAGTGGCTTCTTCTGGGAAGAGTCCCCCTGAGCCTCCTGTCCTCACCTATTTCTTTTCTTTCTTTCTTTCTTTCTTCTTCTTCTTTTTTTTTTTGGTACTGGGAATTGACTGCAGGGGCACTCGACCACTGGGCCACATCCCCAGCCCTTTTTTGTATTTTATTTAGAGACAGGGTCTCACTGAGTTGCTCAGTGCCTCGCCATTGCTGAAGCTGGCTTTGAACTCGCGATCCTCCTGCTTCAGCCTCCCAAGTGCTGGGATTACAGGCATGCGCCACCACGCCCGGCTGTCCTCACCTATTTCATGAGACTAGTCTCAGCTAGGGTAGTCCAGGCCAAGCCCGAGCCTGGAACCCTCAGAGCAGAGGGGTCTGGGAAATGGGATGTGTGAGCTGAGCGTGGCAGCAGCAAGTCCTCTGTGTGCCCCAGGTTCTTGTTAAGCCACTACTCTGTGCCAGGCATCAGAGATTCATCAGTGAACAGGAACAGCCCTTTAGTGTTTGTTATCTGTCTCTCTCTTCCTTCTTGTGAAAATCTGGGGTAAGCAAAGCAGTGGCCCGCAAAGCAGCTACAGCCTTCTCCTGAAAAAGCATCTGTTTAAATACTTTCTGCCTCAAAAGAAGAAACGCTAGTGCATTCCAGGGTGGAGGCCGCCTTGGGTCAGTCTGGCTGTGTGTGCGCACAGCACTGCAGAGTGTGTGCGTGCTCACATATGCATGCTCGCTGCCAAGGTGTCCCTGTGAGGCTCTGCGAGCAGAACATGGCTGGTCTAGAGAAGAGATGTGCCAGCCAGTGCAGCCCAGCCCAGACTTGCAGAGGCAGAAACAGAGGCCGCTTTAGGGGTGACTTCTGCAAACTCACTTGGAGTTAAATGTGAGGCCTGGTGACTCTGGGCCAATTCATCGCCTCAGAGCCCTTCCCAGTTTCCTTGGTCTTGAAGGAGATGGAAAAAGAGCTATGGAGAGGAAGAGAGAGGAGCAGGAGGCTAAGGAGTAGCCAGCTGGGTGAATGCTGAGGGATCTGCCCCAAATGCCTCTGTGGACCTCTGGGGTAAGGTCTGGGTGAGTCTGTATAACAGAACCCAGCTTTTGCCCAGCCTGGGCCTCTTCTTGTCCTCTTTCTCACTCCTGGATGAAGAGAAGAGTTCGAAGGGAAAGCAGGCATCTGGGTCCTGTCCACCCTGGGAATTCAATCTGGGTGTTCAGATACTGGCTGTGGAGTCCATGATTCAAGTTGAAGACTCAATTCTAAAAATCGTGGGTAGCTCTTGCTATGTCATTTAGTCAACCTGGGCCTCAGTTTCCTCATCTATAAAATGGGTGTCATAATCTGAGGTTAAGATAACAGATGTGAAAGTACTTTGAGAAGGGTGTGAATGATGTTATCATCAAAGGACATACAACACATGTATAAGAAGAGGATACAAAGCTCAAGCACACAGCTCAGTGAAGTCTAGATCAAGAAACATCATCAACTTGGAGTGCAATGGCACAATCCTGTAATCCCAGAGATTCCAGAGGCTGAGGCAGGAGGATTGCGAGTTCAAAGCCAGCCTCAGCAACTTAGCGAGCTTTTGAGATCTTGTCTCAAAAAAAAAATAAAAAACAAAACAAAACAAAAAAGCAGGCTGGGGATGTGGCTCAGTGGTTAAGTGCCCCTGGGTTCAATCTCTGGTACAAAAAAAAAAAAAAAACGAGAAAAAAAAAAAACATTGTCAACAGAACCTAGAACCTGGAGTCCCTGGTGCTCCTTCCCCTCTTTACCTACCTCACAGAGTTTATGCTGCTCTAACATCTATCCATGTGTGTGTTTTTCCAGTTCTTGAACCTTACTTGGATGGCTAATGCTGCTCTGAACCTTCCCTTTGGGTACTTTCTTGTCTGCTGAGAATCCTGGAATAGTAGGGGCAGGGGTAGCCAAGTGAATGTTCAGCTTTAGCAGATAAGGCCAGTTTTCCAAAGAAGTGGTCCTATCAATTTACACTCCCACCAGCAATACACGGAGTTCCTTATTAGCCGTCCTCACCCACACTTGGTTTTGTCTGAATGCCATTTAACTTCAGGGAAGGATTATTAATATTTCTTTCTCTATTGTCTCTGATTTAGATCTTGGAAAGGACTTTGGAACCTGATAGCTCCGATGAAGAACCCCCGCCTGTGTACTCCCCGCCAGCCTACCACATGCACGTGTTCGACAGGCCTTACCCTCTTGCTCCCCCGACTCCACCTCCCCGGTGAGAATCCATCTTGTCTCAGAGTGCAGGGGAGCAGGGAAGGGAACGGGGCTGGGGTTGTTGACCCCCAGCTAGTCATCAGTCACTGATAGAATGGCTGTTGGTTTGTCATCCCTGGGCTAGGGGCATTGTGGGGATTTTTAAGCAATGGCAGCTGTCTCCCTTTCTGGGACAGTGGGAAGCTTGACTGGACCTCTCAGTATCTTAATCCACCAAGGACAGGCAAGAAACATTTTAGCTAGATACCAAGGAGAACTTTCCAAGTATAAAGATTGCATAAGCAAACATTTACTTAATTCCTAGTCTAGGCTAGGTAGCATGTCCCATATTATTTGGGACACAGTGAAGTATGGCTTAACCTCTGCTTTCTGGGAGCTTATTCTCAAGGTACATGCTGAGTAGGAAGAGAGAGCACATGAAACACTCCCTTCTGGAGCCCTTGCAAATATTACTTTTTTTTCCCCCAATACTGGGGATTGAACTAGGAGGGCCTCATGTATGCTAGGCAAGTGCTCTACCACTGAGCCACATCCCCAGCCCTTTTTATTTTAACTTGAGGCAGGGTCTCACTAAGTTGCCCAAGCTGGCCTTGAATTTGCAATCCACCTGCCTCAACCTCCAAGTAGTACTGGGATTGCAGACCTGTGCCACTGTGCCCTGATCATTTCTTCCTGACTTCAAAGCTACTTACTCTTCACTGCTGTGTACTGTCGCCTCCCTAATGAGAAATCCCTGACTGTAACTTAGGGAGCTGATAGAGTGGCAGAAAGTTATGGGGTGGGGAATAGCTAATGTTTTGAGTTAGGGATCAGAGCAGAGCTGGGGTCTATCGCAAGTGGTACCCAGAAATTGCAGGCTGTGCTGGAGTGGGAGGTGAGGAGTCAGTGGATGGATCTGGGTAGGTCTGTCCCTTCACCCCCATAGGAGAGCAGAGTCTAGGGGAGCCACAGACACGGGGGTGGGGTGGGGAGTGGGCGGGAAGGCTGCCTGAAGGACCTGCAGTTCAAGCTGTGACTTGAAGGCCACACACTTTGGCACTAGCCTGATGAAGAAGAAAACAGCAAAGGCCTGGAGGCAGGGAAAAGGGATGTAGGGAACTCCTGGAAGTGTCACATGGCTGGGTGAGTCTGCAGAGGCCAGTAGATCTCAGGGGCCTCCTGGCTTTCTAAGGAGCTTCCATCTTACTTGCAGCCATGGGGAGCCCCTGAAAAGGTTCCAGCTGGAGAGTGGTGTGTGGTCCTGTTTTGTGTTTTAGGAACCTCCCCCTGGCTGCTGAGGGAGATCAGATTTTAAGGGGCAAATGGTCTGGCTCCCTTCTGCCACCTTGTCACTGGGTACCTAAGAGCCTGTGGATGGGGTGGAGTTTGGGAGCTTGAACATTGCTTTGCTGGACCCAGAGGGGCAGAGCCATCCAGGGGAGCAAGCCTGGAATGCCCAGAGCCCTGCACCCTGGTTTTGCCTGGATGACCTCTCTGCCCTGGCATAGGGCAGGCCCCTATGCACCTCAGTGTCCAGCTGCATCCAAAATCCTGCCAGGGAGACCACCTTGGCAATCCTTCTCAGCCAGGTTTGAGATTCTGTGAGTAACCTGGTGTGTGTGGGGGTGTCTGATGGAGCTTGAAGTTCTAGTTTTGGGGACCAGAGGTTCAGCACCAGGAAATCTTCCCCAGCCTTCTGTCTCCTTCCCTTCCCCCAGCCTGTCCTTCCCTCCATCTGTCTGCAAGTCTCTGGAGCCCAGGGGACCCCTCCACACAGGCTGCTGCCTGTTGTTTTTCCACTGAAATTACAGCCTTGAAAGTTTTTCATTTGCCTCTCAGCTCATTTCTGACATTCCTTTCTGACCACAGTGGAGTTGCCTGGGCTGCCCAGGCCCCCACCTCCCCAAACCAGCAGTTACGGGCTGACCTCATCTCTGCCAGGGCCTGGGCCAGGAGGGGGCCGCTTCTGTCTTTCCTCCAGGACCCCAACAAGGAGAACAGCTTGATGCCCCCCTCCCCGCCCCCTCCCCATTTGGGTGTCTTAGTCTCAAAGGGCTGGGGAGGGGCAGGGTCCAGATAGAACTCTGGGCTTTCCCTCCGCAGCATTCCTGGATGACTTTGAGGTGTGGTTGAGGTGGGGGTGGGCACCTGTGTCCCAGATGAAGATCCTGAGACCCAAGGAAAGGTAATGACCCTAGAGAGGGTTCTGTCGTCTGTGGCTGGAGGCGGTCTCCCAGGCCCTGAGAGATGGGGCACCCTCTCCCTGCCCCTCAGGCCTGGGGAGGGAAATGGAGCTTCTGCCAGGGGCAGAAAGTGGGAGAGTGATGTAGAAGGAATCCTGGCCTAGCAAGGGGAGTCCCGGTTATGATGCAGGTCCCTCCCCAGGCTTCCCTCGCCGCCGCCGGTACAGGGAGAGGGTGGACCGCGCTCAGGGTTCCCTTGGCTCGGCGGAGCGCGCTGAGCTCCCACCGAGCACTTAGCAGCTGGTTATCCGTCTGCTGCCGCCCCCGCCCTCCCCTCGCCCCCGCCCGGCCACCCGCCCAAAATAGAAAAGGAAAGGAAGTTATTTCCACAGTCAGCTGCAGCCCGGAAAAGCTCCCCTCCAGTGAGGGGGCGGGCGGGATTCCTGGAGCTGGAGGCCAAATCAAAGCCAGGCCCCAGCACCCCGCGAGTGAGCGAGCGGAGCGCCCGCCGCCCCTGCCCCGCTGCCTTCTCAGTGTGTCATTTCCCTGATTCAGCAGAACACGTGTCCTGCGGTTGCCACGCTGCAGGCTGCCGAGGAGCTGTGGGGAGCTCCTGGCCCGGCTCCAGGCTGCCCTCAGGCATGGGCGTCAGAGCAGGAGGCTGGGGGTCAGGGAGGCCGCTGGCCTCCCCTCTGCTCCTCTCTTGTCCCCTGCCTCGCAGCTGGCATATGCCCTGGCACAGACCTCCTGCCACACACCTTGCTTAGGAATAGTGGCCCCTGAGCGTCCCTGGGAACAGGAATCTTCCACTGGCATCTCTATATGCCTTCTCAGAAGGTTGTTCAAGACCCAGCTCATGAGTCTTGCCCACCCTGCTGGCGTGTGACTGAGCTCAGATCTGCTCCCCGCCCCCCAATTGGAGATATTGGTTTTGTCCTAGCTATAGCATGATTTTTACTAAACTCAAACTCATGAGAATTCCACTTATGTCAGGATTAATTCTACTAACATGACAGAAGATTGCCTCAGTCTTCTCCAGGGGTTCTGGAGTCTCCCCTCCCCAACAAACTAAGGAGCAGGCCAGCCGGGCTCTTGGTGGCTTTTGCATCTATTCATTTGGGCCATACCTGTTACTCAGTGGCCATGCACTGGGTGCTGCGTTAGGTGCTAGGGATATAAGCACACAAAGGTAGAACTACTGCTGTCTCTAGGGGCCTTTCACAAAAGTCTGTTTAGAAACCCACAAGGGCTGCATTAGCACTGTGAGGACACTGAGTGATTGGAGAGCAATGACTGTCAGCCATGAGCCCAAGGCCAAGGCTGGGGAGTCACTTGAGGCTGATTCAGTTGAGGCTACTGATGAGAGAAAGAGTGCCAGCTTTGTTCTGGAGGCAGTGGAAGGTGCTGGAATCTCTGAGCAGGATCCCATCTGCTTGAGGATCTGGTATGGTGGGCCAGGGCCCCTGTCACTGGGCCTGACTGCTCCCTCCTGTTCGTCACCTCCCATTCTCCAGGATTGATGTACTGTGCTCTGGACTCCCTGCAAACCAGAGGCGCTATCGGAACTGGAACCCGCCACTGCTGGGCAACCTCCCTGATGACTTTCTCCGCATCTTGCCCCAGCAGCTGGACAGCATACAGGTAATGATCTGTCCCCACCCTGCATGACCCCTGCCTGTCCAGCATCTCTCTTTGCCCACACGATTTATGCCAGCCAGTTTTGCTTCCTGGTTTTTAAGCCCAGGCTGAGCTATTTCTTTGCCTGGGTTTGTAGGGAAAGAACTCTGGACCAAAAGACTCACTTCCTGTCTGGGCCAGGAGGTTTCCTGTTCGACCCAGGGAGGAAGACAGCCTGCGAGGCTTTCTGGCTACAGCCATTGGCAGTCAATGGCAGAGGGCCAGGGTACCTCCTCCCCTTTCTTGGGAAAGGGCCAGGGGCAGCTTCTCCCCAGATGTTGGCATGTCCCAAGGTGCCCCTGTGGTATGTGGGTCTCACCCTGAGGCAGATGGTGCAGAAGTTTGAGTTTGAGAGTTCCTGTGTGAGCTGTTGAGCAGTGTGCAGATTCTTTTTCGGGACTACTCAGGTTGTGGCTCAAGGAACAAGATGGTCCAAGGTCAGGAGGAGAAGTAGTCTTTAAACCCTTTCTGCTTCCCCAGCAGAGAGTGCTCTGACCTGTTCCTGTGGATTTTGACTGACCATTAGGTCCGGTTGGGAGGGGTGGGGCTGGAGGGTCCTGGGATAGGACATGTGTGAGTGGGCATTCAGCATGTTCGCCCTCTCCTCAGGGTAACCCCGGGGGCTCCAAGCCTGTGAGCGGAGAGGGAGGCCCTCCCTCCGTGGCGGGGCCTGGGGCCCAGGACAGCCGCTGGAAGCAGTACCTGGAAGACGAGAGGATTGCGCTCTTCCTACAGAATGAGGAGTTCATGAAGGAGCTGCAGCGCAACCGTGACTTCCTGCTCGCTCTGGAGAGAGGTGGGCACTGCAGGGGCACGGCAGGCTTTAGCCTTGGGGCTCAGGAAGGGCTGGGATGGAGGCCAAGGTGCCAGGTGCTTTCTGTGCTGATGAGGCATGGCCTTCATCATGTTATCCTGGGGGAGGCCAGAATTCTGCCAACAGGGGTCTGGAGAACCTTGGGACTCAGAGGAAAGGGGTGTGCCCACTTAGGCCTCTCCCTCCCCCTACACATCTGCTCTGTGCTCAGCCCTGGCCTTGGCACAGGCAGCAGGTATGAGAGCGTTGCCTTTCCTCACCAAGCCCCAGTCACAGGGTGTCGGGAGCCCCAGGAACAGAGTGACTGGCTCTGTGGGTGCCAGAGTAGGAGGCTCTCTGAGTGAAGGACATTAGTTAGGACATGAGGGTATTTGGGTGGGCTTTGGGTGGGGTGCCCTGCTCCCCAACCTGGCTGCCTTATCCTTTCAGGGTAGTATGGTGTTTAGGGTGACATATAAAGAAAGGACTGTGGAGTAGTCTTGTGAGGGTCACAGTGTAAGAGTGTATGTTTGTATGTGTGACTGACCCGTGTTGGTGAAGGAAGAGCAAGTTGTGCAGTGAGAATACTGGTTCTGAAGGCTGGCCCTGGCTCCTCAGCCAAGGTGGTGGAGGCCTCAGGGCCTTTTCTTTTATGTTAGGGGCACTAGACTCTACAATCTCAAGGACCTTTGAATTCTGACATTGTAACATTCAAATGGTTGTCTGACCGTAGTTTCTATTTTCACTGGTTCTTTTTATCTTTTTCTTTTTGTGGTACTGAACCCTGGGATGTACTACCACTGAGCTACACCCTCAGCCCTTTTATTTTATTTTGAGACAGGCTCTCACTAAGTTGCTGGCAACTTGTAGTCCTCCTGCCTCAGCCTCCCAAGTAGGTGGGATTACAGGCGTGTGCCACCACACCTGGCTTATCACTGGTTCTTTAAGAGCTGAGACATATTGTGTGCTTGTGTATTTTGTGTTCTTGTGTGTGATTTGAGGGGTTCACCCTCCGTCACCTCTTTGGAGAGCCCAGGAGCTAACTGCCCTGACAGGAGCATGGTCCTTTTCCAGATCGATTGAAATATGAGTCCCAGAAATCCAAATCCAGCAGTGTGGCTGTCGGAAACGACTTTGGCTTTCCCTCTTCAGTCCCAGGTAACCTTGCCTTCCTGAGAGAGAAGCCTGGAGGGCTGGGGGTGGGAGGACTCACCCCAACTTTGCCTTGGGTATTTGGAGTTTGGGGGAGGATGAGGAAATAGACCCAGGGTAGGGGTCGGAGGCCCCTCGGCAGGCTGGAGGGGATGACTCTGGCTCCACCTCCACATGGGCCATGGAGTGAGATGTCCCCTTCACTGAGGAGCCCTGGGTCTTTACTAACCCAGGGACTGTGGGATTGACATGGGTCGTCTGAACTACCAGCTAATTCTTGGAGCGGATCTACCAGAGGACATGCTACTCCACATAATGTCCCTTGGTAGCAAGTGGGTGTGGGAAAGATTCAGACTTATTCTAAGGCTTGGCATCGGCCCTGGAGGAGCTTATGGTCTTGTAAGGAGGTATGTCCAAGGGATAGGTAGAGCACACCAGCAAGGCTGGGGACATGCTTGTTGATTATAGCAAGTGCACACCGAGAAGGAGGGCAAGGGTAACCTGGGAAGGGTTCGTTCGTTCGTTTATTAAGTATTTGGGGAATATCTGCCATGGGCTAGACTCTGCCCTTGGTGTTGAAGGAAGAAAATTTTGAGTTTGGAGCATAAGGTGGGTGAGCAGTAGGAATTGCCTCAAAGAGGGCCAGGCCCTACTGCTCAGGAGGCCTGATGCTGAAGGGGCACCAGGGCGTGGGCAGCAGTGCTGCTGGGATCCAAGACGAGAGGGTTGAGCTGGAGCTAGGAATGTGGGCTGAGGCCCAGAGGCCTGCCTTCACACCCAGCAGCTAGACACTGTGGCTGTGGACACAGTGGCCCCTACTCAGTCACTACCCCCGCCCCACACACATCCACAAACTGCCTGCCTCACAGAAAGCCTCAGCAGCTTTTTCCTGAACAGACCTTCCACAGAACAGCAGAGTGGGGCAGGCAGGAATGGGGTGGGGGTGGGGCTCAGCTGATCCCAGTTTGGAGAGAGAAAATCCCACGGAACTGATTCATAAGCAACAGCCTAGGAGCTTAGGCCCCACCAGATGCGCATCTGGGAGTTTTCACGGAGCCTCTTGTCCTTGATCCCGAATTAACTAGAGACGCCAGAGCCGCTGAGATGGATCAGAATGACTCAAAGAGGACTTAGCAGGCAAGGTGACTTGGGATTAGCCAGGTTGCAGGATGGAGAATGGTGGCTTTAGAAGGGCAGTGGGAGACCCAAGTGGTGCCCGAGTGAGTGGGCAGCTCTGAGTGGTAGCTGAGTTCCAACCTTGGCCTACCCCTATTCACATTCTTGCTTAGTGTCTGGGAGGGAGTGATGGAGAGGCTGACCCGGGAAGTCAAAGGGAATCTCCCCAGGCAGTCTGGGCTATGCTCTTCCTCCTTTGACTCATACCCATGTCAGGATTCAGGCAGCCCCCACTTAGCTGGTGAATGGGTGTAGCAGCAGCCCAGTTTGCAGTGCTGGGTGACTCCCGTAGTGTAAACACCCCCCCTCCCCCCCGCTCATTTCAAACTTCCAACATGACTTCATGGAATATGGAATTTGTCAGAGAAGTGGATAGTCAGGACCCCGTTTCATCTGGCTCTCCACACGTGCAGCAGACCTTAAGAGCACCCCCATTTTCACAGAGGAGAAAAACATGGCTGACAAGAAGAAAGGGGAACCCAGAAAATCCTTCTTGCTTTAAACTCCCTCCCGGTTAAGGAAGAAGCCTGCATCCTTGCTAAAATGGAAGGATAGGACTGAAACAGCCACCATAGGGGACAGCCCTGACCCACCTCCCCAGGGCTTGGTAGCAGCTTGCTCTCCCTCTCCAGTGGGACCTGAGAGCCAAGGGGGCTGATCCCTCAGCATGTCTCCTCCTTCCAGGAACCAGTGATGTCAACCCTGCTGTGTCTGAAGATGCCTTATTCAGGGACAAGTTGAAGCACATGGGAAAATGTGAGTCTAGCCCACGGCTCCCTCCCGTCCCCAGCTCTTTGGAGGCAGGCCTTGTGGCTTAATGGGAGGGAAGGAGCCCCCACCAGAATTTTTAGTGCTGCTGACTCTTGGTGAACTGAAGTGACATTTTAATCGCAGGCTGGCTCTCTCAGCCTTCCTACCTCACTTCCCTCTACAGCTGAGTCTAGAGACAAATTAAGTTTAAATCCTCTTGAGCCAGCTGTCTGCAGAAAAATAATGTGCTGCACATCCCCTCGCCCCAGTGTCAGTGTTCACATGTTCTGTGGCTTGCAGCCACTTGGCTGGGTCTGATGGGTGGGTGGGAGCAGGGACTTTGCTAAGCCCACTTTCTGTGGCAGTGGGAGGCCTTCAGAATAGGGACCTTGTTCCACAAAGTCCTGCCAATCTTGGATGTCCCCTTCCCGTGTCCCTCACCTCCCCACCATACAGAACCACATCCAGTGTGAATGAAGATTCTTTCAGGCTCTGTTTCAAGGAAAATCTCGGATTAGTCATGGAAATTCCAGGACCGACTCTGGAGATGGCTAGGGGAGGGTGGGAAGGCAGGGGCCGCGGGCAGGAAAGAAAGCCAAAATGCATGGCTGTCTGTCAAAGCCAGGGAAGGAGTACCCGGATCTTGGGCTGCTGGCTGGCCTGGGCCTGCCTCTTGGTGGCCTTTGCTGCCCCTGCAGGCAGACCTGGGATGGCAGCCTTGCTCCTGAGGTGGCATTCATGTCTGGGATTCCTGTCACCTCCCTCTCTCCAGCTCCCACCCCTAGGGGTCCAGGTGCTGCCCTGGCCTCCCCAAGGCCTGGGGGGAGACCATATGTTGCTCTGGCTGTCAAGGAAATAAATAGCTCACAGGTCTCTCTGCCCAGCCACCCGGAGGAAGCTGTTTGAACTGGCCCGGGCCTTCTCCGAGAAGACTAAAATGAGGAAGTCGAAGAGGAAGCACTTGCCGAAGCATCCGTCGTATCCTTCCAGCCTGGCTCTGGGTGGTGTGGTGGATGCCAAGGGCCCTGACTGCGATCCCAGCTAGACTCCCCCAGGCCGTGCCCTCCCCAGGAGTGGGCCCTGGCTTTGTAGCCTCCCTTCTGCTCTGGGAGCTAGGCTGCCAGCTGGCTGCCCATCACTTGGAACGCCAGGGGCCAGACGTGGGGAGTGGAGCAGTGGCTTTGGTCTCCCTTCTGTGGGAAGTTCTCCTTGGGAGAAAAATTGAAATCATTGAATTCATTTGAAATTAGCAAACCTTTTCCTAATTTCTCTAGTTGAACTGGTCCACAGTCCTCCTGCCTCCTCATCTCAGTTGACTTCTCACTTTTGGTTCCTTGAGTAGAAATTAAGTAATTTCAATCCAAGCACGATGGTGCATGCGTGCCTGTAATCCCAGTGAATTGGAAAGCTGAGTCAGGAGGATCACAAGTTCAAGCTCAGTCTGGGCAATTTAGCATAGACCTTGTCTAAAAGGACTGGGGATGTAGCACAGTGGTAAAGTGTCCCAGGTTCAATCCCTAGTGCTGGGGTGGGGGGGGGAGTTTTTCCACATTTTTACCCAAACTCCCATCCTTTCTTGTTAAACAGGGCCCAGGATATTAAAAGCTAAACAGCAAAAGGGGAGCAGAGAGAAAGCTGCTGTCCTGTCCCCAGAGATGAGAACAAAGTGAGAGGGTTGGGGCCTGGCTGTTCAGCTGACCCAAAGAAAGGAACCAGCAGTATTGGGGTGTTGGGTAGGAGATGTAGGTAGAAGCCTCTGGAGTTTGGGGGTGGGGTAAGGTGACAGTACTTGTCTATCTCTGGGACTGTGTTCCTGAACAGCTGACAGGCTGGGGGCTGCTGCATCAACAGCTAATCTTCTGGAGGACGTGGAGGGCCATGCTTGTGGTGAGGCAGGGGGGAAACTTAAGCTCTGTCTTGCCTGTGATGGGTGACCCTACAAGAGGAGTCTGGGTGTTTCATGTCAGGGAGGGGGCACCCAACCAGGGGACAGACACATCAAGGGTTGGTGGGCAGGTGACCCAAAGAAGGGTGGTGCACAGTGCCTTCCCCTTGTTACAGTCCCTGAAAGGGGGCTCAGTCCCCCCTCCACCTATCTCTAGCACAAAGCACCAGGCACTGGAATATTCTGGGCAGTATTTCCTGGGGTGCGAGGGAACAGACAGGGCTGCCCACATGAAGACTGAGCACCAGGTAGCTCCCGTCGGAGGGCCTGCAGACTTTCAACTTTCACTGAGTCCCTTCCAAGCGCCACAGGGGCCAGAAGACCCTGCCTCAAACCTTACCAGACCGTGCATAGCTGAACCCGGAACCCCATGCCATTGGGCCTTGTTAGGGTCAGGAAAACTCCAGAAAGAAGGACTAGAGGACCTTGGAGGTCATCTGGGTAGTCCAACTTCCCCATCCCATTTTATAGGTAAGGAAAGTGAGGCCTAAAGAAGAGGGAAGAACTCGTCCAAGGTCTGAGCTCAGTGAGGAGGAAGGCCAACTCCTGGGTGTCCGGGTGCCTCTTTCATCAGACACAAGCACTGCCCACCCAGCATGTGCCCCATCAGACAAAGGGGGCAGAATGAGTTGGGGTCACCCTCTTGTGCATCCTGGGGCCTGCAGGGTGGGGGATGAGGCAGTTTCCCTCTGCATTTCAGATGAAGACTTCCGGGGAAAGCGGCAGGAGGTGCCCAAGGTGGAAGAAGCCCTAAGAGAAGGACAATAAGAGGTAAGGCCTGGAGCCATAGCTGCCCGGGACTGCCCAAGGGCAGAACCCACCACTCCCCACACCCCGTGTCTTCCCAGGGGTCCAGAAGTGCTGGGCTCAGGTAGCTGGGTAGTGCAGATCCTTGATCTCATCCCTCTGATGTGGCAGGGGACATGGGCTTCTGCATGCAAACCAGTCTTTTGCATTTCTCTTATTTAGCTATTTTTATTCATTTGACAAAAGGTAATCACACCTGCCTTTGACAGATGCTGGAATCAGGAAAACAAAATCAGCTTTTGACCTTGAATAGTTTCTAGCCCAGTTGAGAAGATAGTCCAGGACACACGTGGCACACTGAGAAGACAGTTGAAGAAAATCTAGGTGGCCTTGCACACACAGAACTAGGTCCAGTCCCCTGCTTGGGTTGGATGGCCTGGGGTCTTTGGTGGCTACTGCCCCTGGTCCCAGACTGCTTTTCCTTCTGTCTCCCTGTGCACCTCTCTGGGAATGAACAAGGAATGCAGACCCCTCCTGCAGGACTTGAGCACCTCTGCCCCTCTTTCAGCCCCTTGCCCTGCATCCATTTATTGCCACCCCCCACACCTTTTCCCCATCCTGTCCTGCATTCTTCTGGTGTGCACACATCTACACTGTGTGCACACAGTCCTTCCTGAAACCTTCCCTTGGCTCTGGTAACCCCCAACCCCCAGGAGCCCTGGCTCTCTCTCTCCTCCCTCCCAGGCTTCTGTTGCTCCTCCCACTCCCTAAATACCCACTTGCTGCTCTGTCCCTGACCCTCTCCAGCCTCTCCCTCCCCACTCTCTGGCAGCACCACCGCCCTCTTTTACAGCATCAGCAATACTTGTGTGCAGTTGGCTTCAAAATCTGAGTCTCCAGCACAGTTCCTCCTCCGGATCTGCTCTGTATCCCCAGCTGCACCCTTGATTGTCTTTCCAGCCCTGGATGTCAACTCTCTGAAAGCCAAAGTCTCTCCTCCTGACTTTCCCACTCCATTTCTCTTCCTTGTTCCTCCCATCACTGCCCTGCTAGACACATCATCTGCTTAGCAGCCCTGGTCTCTTTGCTGCCCCACCTCTGTCTGTCCCATCACCAAAAACCCTTTTGTCCCACTTCTCCCTTGCTCTTTGAGTGGGTCTTCTGAGCAGAGTCTTATGACCTCCTCAGCCCTATGTCTGGGGCCCACCAAATTCTGACCCCAGTTTACATTTCTGCCCCTACAGGTCCCTTTGGTCTAGCTCATCTGAGCTACCAGTGTATCATAAAATGGGCCAGACAGTTTCCTACTTCTGAGTCTGTCCCATACAGCTCTAGCCTCCCTGTCCCATACTTCCACCCAATCACTGGCTGCAGTTCTGCAAGTTTCCAGGAATTTGGATGGGGGGATGACCCCAGGCAGAGTTCCCAGGCTGATCTAGAGGCCCTAGAGAAAGAAAGGAGCTGCTATGTTTGGTTGTTTCTACTCCAAACTCACACTTCAGGAACCAGAGACCAAGAAAGACCAGGGGTCTTCTTTGAAAGAGACTTTATCCTTCCTTTTTCCCTGCCAGATGCCAGCAGCTCCTCCTCGCCAGAGATGTTCTGACCCGGTGGGGACAGCGAAAGCAACACCGGCGCCCAGCTGAAGGGCCCAGCTGCAGCCGGACAGATGGTGCTTGCATACTGAGGCCCAGTGGTTCTCCAGCCACAGTCCAGCCCAGCCACTGCCACTTTTCATGGGACTTAGAACTTCGGAGTTGCCATCCTGTTATTGGAGGAGGGACCTGGGGCCCTTCAAGCCTGCAGCTGGTCACAGCTCCTTTTGTGGCCAGGCTTTTCTATGGGCATTGGGGAATGCAGGAACCAACCTTTCCTTAAAAAAAAAAAAAAAAAAAAAAAAAAAAAAAAAAAGAATTCCAGCAAGTGGCCTAGGTTGGAGTTTGGAAAGGGCAGGATAATCCTACCAGAGGCTCTCTGGCCTGCAGGTAGATCTTCTGCCTCTCTTTCTCTTCCTTATCTCTCCTGCCAGGCCACAGGCTCCCTGGCTTACTCCCACTCCCTGCCCCCTTTGGGCACTCATGCCCTTTCTTCCCAAGGCCTCCTGCATCCCATCCTTTTCCTGGGGTTGCTGACCCTCTGCACAACTCTTGCAGAGAGTTTGGTGTGGGAGAGCCCTGGGCACTCAATGGGGCACCCTCTGAGGAGGGCTAGGCCACCACAAGGAGGAATCTGTCACCTGCCCAGGCCTGGCTCATCAGGCTGCTTCTGTTAGGGGCTGGCAGGGTCCCCCAGCAGCCTTCTTTGCCCAGCAGGGATGGGGAGGGTGGTTCCCCCCGGAGCTGGAGGACTCTTGGTGGGCAGGGTCTTTAGTTTGGCAGAAGACAAAAGCCAGTTCTGGAGTCACACACCACAGTGGTGGCCCCCAGGGGCCTTGCCTCCCCAGCTGGACTCTTAGGGTGGGTGGCAGTGGTGGGAGCGGGGTGGGGAGGGTGGTCAGGAGTGAACCCCCTTGACAAAGTGCAGGGATGAAGCTGGCAAAGAGGCTGCCAGCCTGGGTGGGAACTTGTAGGACTGAAGGGCTCACGGGGTGCCCCTTGCCGAAGGCCAGAAGGTGACCTAAGAAGGAAACTCCGATTCTACGAATGCTTAACCGGCACCAACCACTGCCAAGGGGAAGGAGGCTGCCCGTCTCTTCGGCCCCTCCCTGGACATGGGAACGCACTGACCTTTCCGGAGAGCCGGGAAGCCTGGGCAGGCACGAGGCTCCTGGAGTGCGGGACCAGCCCAGCCTCGTCCAGCTCCCCGGTGCGGGTTTGGAGATTGGGGAGTGAGATTCGATCTTTGGCTGGGCCCTGGTGGCATCCAGGGGCGGAGAGACAGTGTGTGCGTGGCGAGGGCCTGATAGGGCCTCGTCCCGCCTGCCCGCTAGCGACTCCTGGCGTGGAGCTTCCCTAGCGGCGAGCGCCGCGGAGCGTGACCAAGTTTGGAAGCGCGCACGGTGCCAGGGGTCCTGGCGTGGGGCCGCCCGCCCTCCGTTGGGGAGGGAGAACAGCCTTTCTTGAGCCCGCCTGCCGTCAGCGGGATGCCCAGATGGGTCTGACCCGGAGCGGCAGAGGAAGGGGTCTGGGCTGTGACCCACGCGAGGGCCAAGTGCACACAAGGAAGCCACAACCCTGTGTGTGTGTGTGTGTGTGTGTGTGTGTGTGTGTGTGCTTTGTTATTTTTCCCCTCCCTATGTGTGGGTTTTTTTCTTGGAGCTGTTTCATAGGAATTCCTGTAATAAAGACTTCGTGTTCTCTTGGTGCTCTGATGTGGTCAGCGGCGTGGGTTGCACCCCGCTGTCTTACCCCCTTTTCTTCCTGGAGGACAGGGCTTGGCCTCTGGAGATCTGTGTCGCGTCTGTAGCCCACCTGCTTCGCCTGTCCCCATTAACCCCATTATCTAGGGCCCAAAGGGCTCCAGCACTTTCTCCACTGCGCTTAGGAGGTGACACCTGCTGCCCGCTTTATCCAGTGGTGTAGCCTTGGGGTTTCCCCTGGGAAAGTAAACCCCTTGCTGATAAGCGGCAGAAACACCATTGGGAAAGCTAATCTGTTGGGAAAGCTCCAGACGGTCAGCCTCCTAAATAGAATGTTTATGGATTAACCTAGCTGGCAGATGGGAGTGCAATCTCCGACTTCAAAAGGAATGCAGGTGCCTTCCAGTTCATGTATCTCTAGCTTATCCCTGCTCTCCAGCTCAGCTGGAATAGCCCCCACGCAGGGATGGGAAAACTGGTTGCCAAAAGAGGAAGCTGATGCTATTTTCAGACAGGGCAGTTCTCAAGGTTAAAAATTCTCCCTTGCATTGAGCCAAAGTCCTCTTTGTAACTTCCAAGCACACATCTTGTTCCTGAGTTCTGGGTCACCGGGGCCAACGAAGCTCCTCTTCCTCCTGGTGCCATGTTCCAGGACAAACAACTGTTCCTCCTGCCCTTCCTACAGAGAAGTTCTTCATGAGCATCTGTCCGCATCCCCTTCAGACCTACTATACAAGGTGGGCTTGTACAGTGGCATACCTGGGACAACTGGTGATGCTGCCTGTGTTCTGTTCTAAGCAAACCAAGGTTCTCCGCCAATCTAATTTTGCTCATTATTTGCTGATCACCATGGACTAGTGTAATACCCAGACCACATCCCAGACCACTTGGAAACTTGTTAGAAATGCCAATTTTCAGCCTGATTCCAGACCTACTGAGTAAGAAGCCCTGGGGGCTGGAGCCCAGCAATGATCCTTATGCACACCAAAGTAGACTAGGCTTCAGTACTAGGCCAGTTCCTAGTACTGTCCACACGTAATGCTTTTTTTTTTTTTTTTAAACATTCCAACGCTCAGTACCCCAGAGCAGTTAAATCAACAACTTGGGATCATCTAAAATTTATTTTTAAAAATAAATTCCCCCAGGTGATTCAAGTCTGAAGACTGAAAGACCAGCCCTTTTGTTAGGTGTTTATATTAGCCCAATTAAGCTTGTCCAAAACAGCTACAGATGATGAAATAACAATTCAGAGAGCTTAAGTAACTCCTTTAAGATCACAGAACTAGAAATGCATTAGGCCAGAAAAGGGGACACAGGGATTTCCTGATTAATCCCAAAGCTGATGGGGCGTGTGTGTGTAATTTGTGGTATTAGGGATTGAACCCAATAATGCTCTACCACTGAGCTATGCCCCTACGCCTTCTAATTTTTAAAGTTTTTGTTTTTGCCAGAGCTTGTAAAGCACCTTCTATTCCTTTGTTGCTCAAAATGTGCCAGTAGCATCATCTGGAAGTGTGTTAGAAATGCTTATTATCAGCTGGGCGCGGTGGCGCACGCCTGTAATCCCAGCACTTGGGAGGCTGAGGCAGGAGGATTGCGAGTTCAAAGCCAGCCTCAGCAATGGCGAGGCACTTAGCAACTCAGTAAGACCCTGTCTCTAAAGATATACAAAAAAGGGCTGGGGATGTGACCCAGTGGTCAAGTGCCCCTAGAGTTCAATCCCCGGTACCACACACACACACACACAAAAAAAAAAAAAAAAAAAAAAGAAATGCTTATTATCACTGGTTGTAGTGGCACACATCTGTAATCCCAGCTACTCAGAAGGCTGAGGCAGAAAAGAAGGATCACAAATTCAAGTGCAGCCTCAGCTAATTTAGACTTTGTTTCAAAATGGGGGTAGGGAGAGAAAAGAAAAAAGAACTGAGTGTGTAGTTCAGTGGTAGAGCACCCCTGGGTTCAATCCCTACTTAAACAAACAAACAAGCCGGGCGCGGTGGCGCATGCCTGTAATCCCAGCACTTTGGGAGGCTGAGTCAGGAGGATCGTGAGTTCAAAGCCAGCCTCAGCAATGGCGAGGCACTTAGCAACTCAGTGAGACCCTGTCTCTAATAAAATACAAAAAAAGGGCTGGGGATGTGGCCCAGTGGTCTAGTGCCGCTGAGTTCAATCTCCGGTACCAAAAAAAAAAAAAAAAAAAAAAAAAAAAAAAGCTTATTATCAGGCCTTCTCCACATCTGCTGAACCTGCAACTTGGGTGCAGTGTAACAAGCCCTTCTGATGATTCTGATACATGCTCAAGTCTGAGAACTACAGTTCTACAACTTGGCTACTCAAATTTGGTTTGTGGTCCAGCAGCAGCAGTATTACCTGGAAGCTTGTTAGAGACAGAATCTCTGACTCTGTCCCAGACCTATTGAACCAGAATATGCATTTGAACAACTCTTCAGATGACCTTATGCACAGTAATCATTTGGATGCATTGGTTGCATTCTCAGAGTTCTTGATCCAATTGATTTGGGATTTAGCCTGAGAATCCAGCTGTAAAAATCTCAGGTGATTGAAAAGTTTGAGAACCATATGCCATTTTGCCTGTTACTGTAGATGAGACTGAAGGTGATGGTAACCACACAGATGGAGAGAAGGCAAGAGATTACTAGGTTGAAAGGTGTGGATAGGATGCAGGAGTGGAGACAGGCTGGGCCAGATGACTGCCTGTCACCTGTCTTTGTACCCTACATGCATCGGCAATTGCAGAGCTCCTGGTAGCCACAGGTGTTATCCCTAGATTTACCTTCTGCAAAAATGCTGAGCCAAGTTCTCTGAAGTCTAGTCCTTCATAGGTTTTGGTGTCCCCAGGGTTCAGCCCCAAGAAGATCATGGGTCTGGAAAACACTATGCCTGGTAGAACTGGCCTGGCTATCACAATATTGGAGTCTCAACCCTCCCTGGCTATTACAATGCTGGGGTCTCAACCCTCCCTTGGTTCTCTTGAAGCACACCTTACTTGGGAGTACGGGATAGGGATTAGAGAAGAAAACAGGAGAATTTGATCTGAAGAAAAAGAAGGTAGGCAACGTATGGGATGATGAAGATAATAACTTTTAGCAAGGGTTTGTGGCATGCCAATCGCTCTTTGGGGGTGATTCACATGCATTATTATTATTTCTTTTTTTACCTAATCTCCACAACAATTATATGAAATCAGCATTCCTTTCACACACATACATCAGGCAACTAATGCTCAGAGATATTCAAGTCCTGTTCAACATCTATCCTCAGTAAGTTCTAGTACCTGGATTTGAACCCAAGCAGCTGAATTCCAGAATTGATGCTCAAAAGCTAAGCTATATGTTGAGGGTAAGTAGGGAGCAGGTGATAAGACCCAGGATCCCTGCATGGATTCAATTTGTGGAGCAGAAAAAGGGTCCATCTGCTCAAAAACAGCTCCACAGTGATCTGTGATCCAACAGTGTGCCTGGAACTCCCCCATTAGCATTCTTTATCTGGTTTGAAAAACAATCTCTTAGCATTTCCATTAAATGGCAAATATGCTATTGAGAGAGAAGCACATGAACTCCTTATGCCCATTATCACAGCATAGATTAATTTTGTTGGATTAACAGGCTCACCAGCTGGGGGACATTGGAAAATTCTGGAGACTGTAGGGATTAAAAGTGGTTGTGTAAATCTACTGCCACCTGGTGGTCACTTTGCAGAAGCGGCAGTCACTAGCCAATGAAAGAATGATTTTTCCAGAAGGAAGATGTGAGCAACCGTTCGGCCTTAGGCCAAACAGAAGGGAATTTGTTCACATGGTCATGTTGTGTAAAATTTGCAAAACAAAGATTTGTTTAAACTTAAGAGGTGAAGTAAGACTATGTAATATTTAGGCTCCACAAAACCAGTGTCTACCCTGTCAGGAAAGCTGAGGCCTGGAGTCCGGTATCATTTTTAGAGAGTAAAGTGTCACTATTCTTTTTTAAAAATCCTTTTTATTTATCTTATTGTTTTATTTAGTGGTTCTGGGGTCCAAACTCAGGTCCTCGGGCATACCAGGCAAATGCTATACCATTGAGCTACACCCCAATCCTGAGAATCACTATCATGTCAAGAGGATTATTCCAGGGAATCTGGAATGAGCAGTTGTGAAGCTCACTATAGACTTGGCATAAGCAGCCTACCTAGTGTGGTCCAGATGCACAACTTTCAATGCTAAAACAGAAAAAATTCCCTTAAAACTTTCAATGCAAACTTGGGTGAGTTGGTTATAATGGAAAGAAGCCAATGTGATACAGACCTTACAGGGCATGTGTTGACTTAAAATGTTGAGCTCTCAACTGGATTCTCCTCGGAGGCAAGCCCCTGTTTGGTGAAGAAAAGAGTGAGCAGCCACGTGAAAATACCTTGCAAATTGTTAGATGGGATTTAACTGTAGGACAATGTTGCTCATAGTCAGAAATTGTTGTCATCACTTGTATTTATTGAACTGTTATTAGACACAAGCACTGTTTTAAGCACTTTGCAGGTGTTAACCCACTGACTCCTTGTAACAAGGCTTTCTTCTACGTACTATGATTATCTCCATTTTACAGATGACAAGGCTGAGGCCTAGAAGATTGTAAAAAAAAAAAAATCTATCAGTGAGTCACAGAGGACAGGGAGAAGTGGAGAAGCCCCAGACCCTGATATCCAGTGCAAGGTGGGGTGGGTGACTATTTCTGCCCAACCACAACTTTCTCCCTAGCAGTGCATCTGGGGAAGCCCTTAAAGGAAAACTGGATCTAGGAGGGAGGGCCAGCTGTGGGCAGGCACCACGTCAGAGCTGGGATCATTTCATCCTCATTGGTCCTATCCTGGCTTGATGCATCCCTGCTGTTCAATGGGCAACTCTAAGAGCCAGCTCCAGGCCAAGCAGCAGGCTGGGTTAGATAAAGGCCCTGGTTTCTGTTCTCAAAGAGACTCAGTTAGACAGGCTCAGACAAGAAACAGAGTGGTGAGAGAATGAAGCTTAGGGAAGGAGGGAGCAGGTCAGGGCACTCATCCAGCTTGGCTGAATATGTAGAGGGGTGCAGAAGTGGGTGTCCCTCCGGGAGTGCTCAGCCAGGAGAGGGAGCAGAGCTCAACAGCTTGGAGAAAAGAGAAGACACTTCTGGGCTGGGGCTGTAGGTCAGTGGCAGAGCACTTGCCTAGCATGTGTGAGGCACTGGGTTCGATCCTCAGCACCACATTAAAAAATAAATAAAATAAAGGCATTCTGTCTATCTACATTTTTAAAAAAGAGAGAAAAGGCACTTCTGCCTCTTTCACCCTTTTTGTCCCAGAACTCAGCAGACCTATAATCTTACACTGTGTATTACGTACATACTATTGCTTCCTCCCTTTTAAAGCAGCGAGCTAATTTCTCCCTAATCCTAGCTCTCTACCATAGATGAGTACCAGTACCCATGATTTCCTCAATATGCTGGAATTTTGGCTTCTCAAAGGTTTTCCACTATTGGGGATGCTCTTCTTTTTGTTTGATAAATTAGCATGTACTACTTAAATAGGGCACCATTTACGAAGATGTGGAGAAGCCAGAAGGGATAGATGGCTGAGGCTCCATGGCTAGTGATGGAGGGGCACAGTGCATGAGCTGCACCTGGTGTGAGAGAGCTCTGTATAAAGAACTGCCCACAGGGGCTGGGACTTTATGTTCCTGGACAGTGCAGGGAGGGAGCCAGAGGAATATAGGCTGACTCCACCCTTCTCCTGCCTTCCAGCCCTTTGCCAGCTCCTCCACTGGCAGAACCAACTGGAATCCATCTGGAAGCAGAGAGCAAAGGGTTGGATCAGCACTTTTTCTTTTTTTGCAGCCCTGAGGATTGAACCCAGGGCCTCATGTGCGCTAGGGAAGCACTGTACCTGAGCTACATCCCCAGTCCAACAGCAAGGGGTTGTTAGAGGATGCTATCATAGAAGTCAGCCTCCTGTGGCAGAGCAGGGTGAAGAATGGCAGAGGGTGGGTGTGGATTTGAGGACAAATGTGAGGTATTCAGCACAAACACTTGCCAATAATGTTTGGGGTTAAAACCCCCACCCTGTACATATTTTGAAGTGCTAACCCCCAACACCTCAGAGTGTGATTGTATATGGAAATATGGTCTTTAAAAAGGTAATTAAGTTGAAGTGGGATCATACTGGTGGAACTTAATCCAATATGATTGGTTCCCCATAGGATATATCTTTGCTCACAGAGGAAAGACCATGAGAAGACACAGGGAGATCTACAAGGCAAGAAGCGAGGCCTCAAAAGAAGCCGGCCTTGTGGACACCTTGATCTTGGATTTCTAGCCTCTGGAATTGTGAGAAAATGCGTTTGTGTTGTTTTAGCCACCCACTCTGTGATACTTCATTATGGCAGCCCTAGATAACCTAACACAATCAACAATCGATTCAGTGCATCACTCTTCAACTTTCCTATTGGACAGCTGATTTCTCTAGGACTAAGGACAGAGTCAGTTTAGGTGCTTAAATGCTTTTTTTTAAAAAATATTTATTTATTTACTTTAGATGTACACAATGCAATGCATTTATGTTTACGTGGTGCTGAGGATTGAACCCGGGCCGCGCACGTTCAAGGCAAGCGCTCTGCTGCTGAGCCACAACCCCAGCCCACTTAAATGCTTTTGAGAAGAAAAGAACATTTCTCAAACAAACGAACAAAACAATAAGGCAATCTATGAAATATCATCAGCCTGTTGCTCGCCAGCAGTCATTATGTGCCCCAGCTTCTTTCAGCCTTGAGAGACTATGGTCCCTACTCAAGAAGACAGAAAGCCTCAAATGTCTACTTTTCCTGCCCCCAGCCGCCCAATAACTTCCCACTGCGTTATGTATGAACACTTCTTGGGTGCACCTCCTGTTGTAGGCTCAAGGGATTCTAGTCAGTCATGCTCCCACAGTCCTCCGGTCCCCAATATTCTGCCCACCAATATTCTGCTCTCTCAGTTGCAGAAGCATTAAATATGAAGCTAGAAAGGGAAACTTCAAAGACTCAAAAGAGGAAGGGACCACCCCAAGATAATTCAGAAAGAAAATTCCTGCCTTGTAATTTTCTTTCCCATTGAGAGTCTGGGTCTTTGGCTCCTCTCCCTGAATTTGGAATAAACCCTTCTAATTCTTTAGCAGCAAAGACTGTGCTAGCCTCCAAGGTCAGGCTCTGGTGGGAGAAGGGAAGTGTGTCTGTAGTTCTAGCTGGCAGATAGCTCTGGATTGGACAGAATTAGAAAGTTATGAGGACCAGAAAAACTATATTTAGCTAGGGGCATGTTTGCTCTCCCTAGAGCAAAGTATTCTAGACCTCCTTAGGACTAGGAGACTGGATCCTCCACCATTGGCCCAGAGGCCAGAACTGTGCTTTTTCTGCAGGTCCTAAGGCAGCAGTGAAGTCTACTTCTCAGTAGGGACCTAGCCACAAGTCACTGCACTCCCTGATTCTGGGGCCAGTTTGCTCGACACCCCCCCCCCCAGTCCTCCAGTCTCCAGAATTACAATAGTTTAAGTAGCAATGTGGGGTCCTGGAAAGGGCCTGGACCCACTGGATCCTGCCTCTATCAGTTGCTTGTCATACAGGTTACTTAACCTCCTACAGCCTTGCTTCTCATCTATAATGAGGATGACAATAGCTACCGTGTGAGTAGGCATGTGAATTCAGTGAGATAACACAAACAGTAACTGCTCATCAAAGTCTTTGCCTGAGATGGGTGCGGTGGCGCATGCCTGTAATCCCAGCACTTTGGGAGGCTGAGGCAGGAGGACGGCAAGTTCAAAGCCAGCCTCAGCAATGGCGAGGCACTTAGCAACTCAGTGAGACCCTGTCTCTAATAAAATCCAAAAAAAGGGCTGGGGATGTGGCCCAGTGGTCAAGTGCCCCTGAGTTCAATCCCTGGTACCAAAAAAAAAAAGTCTTTGCCTGGGCTGGGATTGTGGCTCAGTGGTAGAGCGCTTGCCTAGCACATGCGTGGCCCGGGTTCGATTCTCAGCACCACGTAAAACTAAAAACACATTGTATACAACTAAAGCAAATAAATAAATATTTTTTTTTTAAAAAGTCTTTGCCTCCCACTCAGGGGCCTCCCTTAGAATGGGAAGACTTTGGGATGACTTACTACTCTTTCCTGCTGACAAAGATAATGGGCTCCCTAGAGACCGTGTGTGTGTGTGTGTGTGTGTGTGTGTGTGTGTGTGTGTGTGAGATTCAAGACATTGATTGGATTAAAAATTTCACACATAGGGCTGGGGTTGTGGCTCAGCGGCAGAGCGCTCACCTCGTACCTGCGCGGCCCGGGTTCGATCCTCAGCACCACGTAAACATATATGCATTGCACTGTGTACAACTAAAGTAAATAAATAAATATTTAAAATTTTTTTTTTTAAATTTCACACATAAATACAAACTCTTTACAAGTCAAACTCTAAGGCATTCATAAAGAAAAAAGTCTTCATCCCCCTCTTCCAATTTTGTTCCAAGACACCCAATGTAATCCCAGCACTTGGGAGGCTGAGGCAAGAGGATCGCGAGTTCAAAGACAGCCTCAGCAATGGAGAGGCACTTAGCAGCTCAGTGAGACACTGTCTCTAATAAAAATAAAAAAAAAAAAAAAAAAAAAAAAAGGGTTGGGGATGTGGCCTAGTGGCGGAGTGCCCCTGAGTTCAATCCCCAGTACCAAAACAGCAACAAAACAACAACAACACAACAACAACAAAAACACCCAATGTTCACAGCCTGGTTGTGTCCTTTCAGAGTTTCTATCCTCATACAAACACAGGCACATAGATAGATGTTTTCTTTTTCCTCTAACAGGTTGGAATCCCATTAAAGTTGTTTCTGCAACATCCTTTTTTTATTTAACCATAATCCACAGGAATTAATATAAGTAAATACACATGGATCTCTTTTTTCATTTCAATAGCTGCATAGGTGTCATACAATGTATGAACCAAAATTTTCCATCTACTTTCAATTTGACGAATTTTTTTTTTTTTGCCACTACAAACAATACTGTAATGACGATTCTTGCACAAACACCCAGATTAAATTATGCTTTAGTTGGGCGTGGTGGCGCACGCCTGTAATCCCAGCACTTTGGGAGGCTGAGGCAGAAGAATCGCGAGTTCAAAGCCAGCCTCAGCAATGGCGAGGCACTTAGCAACTCAAAAAAGGGGTGGGGATGTGACCCAGTGGTCGAGTGCCCCTGAGTTCAATCCCCGGTACCACAAAAAAAAAAAAAAAAAAAAAAAAAAAAAAAAACAAAACTTTAATTTCTGTGGAGTACTTCCCCTGAAGCGTGATAACTGAGCTACACACCGACCACATATTTGTTAACAGTTTAACATGGAGAAGTTAGTTCCTCCGGATTTTCGAGTTTCCTTCCCAGAATCTGTTATTCTTGACACTTTCACTTTTCAAGTTCCAACAGATTGCAAGCCAGTGACGCCTCCAGCGGAGGACACACCCCATGCAAGCAGATCCCAGTTACGGCGGCTGCGGGGCGGCACTCCAGGGAGGAAGGGTTAGGGGGCGTGCGCTGAACGACGACTGGGGTCTCAATAATCTGGGAAAGTGGCTGCCCGTCCTTGACTCGGTTTCCTTCTGCGTAGCCTGTGCCTCTGACCTAGAGTGGGCTCAGTCCGGCCCTAGAGCTAGTGACTTCATCTCTACCTTTATTATTCCATTGGTGGCTCCTCATTCCCACTCTCCCCCACCATATTCCCTCTGCGCGGCCCGAACTTCTGGTGGAAACCTGGCTCCGTAAGACCAGAAAAGGTAAAGCAAACACCATACTTAATCCCTCCCTGGATATGTCATTTATTACTTCTACTCGCCTTTGGTTCTCTCCTTTTCTTTTGGCTCGGCTATCGAGTGCTCCTGTCTGAACCTGTTAAGTAGCCCCGAGCGCGCCGCTTTGGGCCTTCATTGGCTTCCGCCTGGCTCCGCCCAGCGGATGGGGCTGTGGCGTCAGCATTCGATCCTTGGTTCGGCCAGCAATTTATGCCCCTTTTATCTGCCGTCGCCGGTGCCGGCACCGTTTCCGGTTCCGGTAGCGGCAGGTGGTACTCTCTTCCAGGCACGGGTCATGGCAGGGAGCCGGCTGGAAACCGTAGGGAGCGTCTTTTCGCGGTGCGTACTTGCAGCCGGGTGTGGGCAGAGGGTGGGTACCCCTGGAGGGGTCTCAGTGGACCTTGCCCGTCCTCAGATGGGCTTGAGCAGGGCGAGTCTTCTGCTGGGTGCGCGCATCTAAATCAGGTGAAGCCCTACTGCTCCCTCCTGGTTCCGAGTTTTTTTTTTTTTTTTTTTTTTTTTTTTTTTTTTTTTTTTTTTTTTTTTTTTGGTACCGGGGATTGAACTCAGGAGCACTCGACCACTGGTTCACATCCCCAGCCCTTTTTTGTATTTTATTAGAGATAGGGTCTCACTGAGTTGCTAAGTGCCTCGCCGTGGCTGAGGCTGGCTTTGAACTCGTGATCCTCCTGCCTCAGCCTCCCAGGTGCTGGGATTACAGGCGTGCGCCACCGCGCCCGGCTGTTCCGAGTATTTTTTAACTGACTTTATAAATTGCGCCCTTTCCCAGTAGAGGTCTCTAGGAAGAGGAAGGGAGCAAGATAGGGGCTGATGATCCTGACTTGACTGCCCTTGCATTTTCCGTGGTGGACCCGGAGGGACGTGCGAAAGGGATTTAACCCCTGGGTGTTGCTGGGTTGATGTGGTATGTTGCAATGCCTTCCCTGTAGGTGGGGAACACCCTGCTGCTTCGTCCTTCTCACGTTCTATGCTGTGGACTGCCTGGTGCCTTTGGTGTTCCAGGCAGTGCTAGACTGACGAGGGTCTTTGGCAGGCTGTTGTAATCTACTGACCTTTGTTCCTTCCCTCTCTAAGGACTCGGGATCTGCTTCGGGCTGGTGTGTTGAAGGAGAAGCCCCTCTGGTATGACATATACGAGGCCTTCCCACCATTGAGGGAGCCGGTCTTCCAAAGACCCCGCTTGCGATATGGCAAAGCGAAAGCTCCCATCCAGGACATCTGGTACCATGAAGATCGGATAAGAGCGTGAGTGTGCAGCCTGTGTAGTGATCAGAACACATAAGAAGTTAAGAAGGGAAGATTTAGGTAGCAGTCTGGTAACGAAAATAAGTTGAGTCAGGGGCTGCCCCTGTGGAGGTGATCTTGTATTTCAAAGTCAAATTAGGGCATCAGCAGCCCTCCCTTCCCCATGGTGAGAAGAAACAGAAGTTCTGAGAAGTGAAATCTGGAGCCTAGCAACTGACAGATCACTGAAGTTATAGAGGCTTGTTTTGTGCCAGTCTTCTTTGTTCCAGACACTGCTAAACCCTTTTCAAGTAGTATCTTGTAGGCCTTACTCTAACCCTGTAAGGTAGGTATCCTTATCTCCATTTTATCCAAGAGGACTGTGAGAGTCAAGGAGGTTAACTTCCTGTGGGTATACAGGAGGGCAGCAGCTCTGGGAATCACATCTCTGACTCCAGGCTCATGTTGGTTATTGTGCCTGCTTCTCCAGGAATGGAGATAGTGGGTATGTGGTCTATGGATCTAGTAGTTGGGATCTTTGAAGCCTCTCAGAATGAGAGGGATTGGAGCCAGGGTTGTGGCTTAGTGGTAGAGCGTTTACCTAGCATTCATGAAGCACTGGGTTCGATCCTGGCACCATATAAAAACGAACAAATAAAATAAAGGTATTGTGTCCATCTACAATTAAAAATATATGTATATATAAAAAGTTCAAGGGATTTAAAATAATCATCACTAAAAACTTGAAGGAAAGTACTTGCATGCTTTATTTACTTGTCATCTGTTTCTTTTTTAATAAAAGAATGAAAACATGCTTATTATGGAAAATTTAAAAACAAAGGAGAAACATAAAGAAGAAAGCACAAATCACCCAAAATCCCGCCATCTAGACAGCGATTTGAAGGCAAGCCCTGTTACTTGACTCAGCTGTGTGGCCTTGGGCAAATTATCCCTGTACGCTTCAGTTTCCATACAGTAAAATATAATAATATTACCTCTGGAGTTATAAAGGCTAATTAAGATAATGTATAAAAGTTTTTTAGTTCAGTACCTGGCACAAAGTAAGCCTTTAGTAAATGTTAACCATTATTGTTGTTATTAACAACATTTGGGTCTTTCCTTCTGTTTTCTTTGTGTATGTATGTATATATATTTAATCAGTAATGTGCTACAAATTAATTGTGTCTTTTTACTTAACATTGTGAGCAATCTCTCATGTTACACATTTTCAAGAACACAGTAGCTTATTGTGAATATTCCATAAACATTTCCTTAGAGTTGGATATTTATGGTGATTATATATTATTAGCTATAATAAATAGCAGTATTTTTGAATATACATCTTTATAACGCTGATTGTTTCCTTAAGGTGTATTTCTGCCACTAGAGTTGATTAGGTCAAACAGTGTGAACATTTTTAAAAGTTTTTGCTGCTGATACCCAGTTTGTTTTAAAAAGGTTGTCCTACTTTCACTCTGTAGGACAGAGTGTAGTAGTATCTGAGAGTTCTTACTTATGCTTGCCAGCACTGATTATTATTTAAATTATTTTTTCTGATCTAGATCACTTTAAAAATACTATCTGGAGATTTTAATTCATTTCCTTGATTAGTAAGTTTCCCCACTTTGGTGTTTATTGGCCACTATATTTTTGTTTGAAATATCTTTTTTTTTTAACCTGTTGTAATAATTATTACTATTAGTCTATTTATTTTATTCTGCTTTTGCTGAGGCTGGCTTCAAACTTGCTGTCTTTCAACTTCCTGAGTAGCTGGGATTATAATCACAATCCACCATGTCCATCAATAATTGTTATTACTTATCCGTAAGAGCTTTTTATCACTTTTGTTTTTGAGGTGGAGTCTTGCTTTATTGCTCAGGCTGCCTTCTAAAGGGATCCTCCTGCCTCAGCCTCCCAAGTAGCTGGGACTATAGGTGCGTGTAACCACACTCAGCTTTCAATTAGAGTTCTTTATAGAATCAAATGTTGCAAACATTTGTTATTCATCATGCTTTTTTTTTTTTTTTTTTTTTTTTTTTTTTGGTGTATAGAAATTGATTATTTTATTCCATGAATGTTTTCTGTGTTGCCTTCTATGTGCCAACTATTGTGCCAGACATTGTGCTGAGCACTGGGATAGTTTATGTATTCAAATAGACCAATTTTTTTCCCTTCTGTTGGCTTCATTGCCCTTAGTTTTAGAGTGTTTGGGAAGATCTTTTTCAGTAAATTTAATTTTCTTTTTCTGAGTTATTTTCAAAGTGCAAATTAGATGTTGAAAGTAGTAGAAATATTTGTTCTTTAATCTCCATTCCTCCTTCCCTCTCCTTTCCCCTCAAACCTAAATAGCCTAAGTAACTAAAAGCAAATGAAGCTAGAGGATCCTTCCCCCTGTAGCCTGAATACCTTAAATAGCATATACTTGTTAATGGTTTGTCATCAACCTTCTTAAAAATGACTTTAAAGTTCTTTATTTTTTCATAGTAAAGAACAATTCAGGTTTCACACTCTTAGAGACTGCTTTCTGCTGCATCCCCATGTTAGTGTCTTTCCAGAATATTCTGAGTACTTTGTTCATATTGCCCCTGTGAGGGTCTGAAGCCTGTCTTTAATAGTTCTGCATGTCAAGTACCATTTTTATTCAACAGTAAACATTTATGGGGTTTTTTTTGGCGGGGGGGGGGCTACTGGGGATTGAACTCAGGGGCACTCAACCACTGAGCCACATTCCCAGCCCTGTTTCGTATTTTATTTAGAAACAGGGTCTCACTGAGTTGCTTAGTGCTTCACTGAGCCTGAGGCTGGCTTTGAACTTGCGATCCTCTCATCTCAGCTTCCCATGCTGCTGGGATTACAGGCAGTGCCACTGCACCTGGCAACAATACACATTTATTAAGCTCTACCATGGGCCAGTTATTATCTGATTTATCCTTATAATCAGTGCCCAGTACTTGATGTGGAAGTTGCTCATCTAGTTGTTGCTCAGATGAAGAAATTAATAGATTAATGAATGAATGAATGAACCACTAGTCTAATAGAGGGAGATAAGAGAAAATTTTTGAAGGGGAAGGGTGAAGGACCAAAATTAGAGTTGTTTGGAGAATAGCCAACAGAGTTTTGTGAGCTCTCTGAAGCATCTCCTGGAACAGTGGATTAGAAGCCACTTCGATGGCCACCTTCAACTTTCCTGTACATAGATCTGCACCATTCACTGAGAATTTACTGACAAAGCCCTTCCCCTCAAACACTGATGTCAGTTTTAGTACCTACAGTTTATTTTAAATGTTAAGATTAGTGATTGTGCCTAATTGAAGTTAATACGCATCCTTTATTCTTAATCATTATTCTTGAGTGCAAGAAAATGGAATTGATAAAGTCTTTATAGTCTTAATTGGGATCCAGACTTTTCTTTCCTTTTTCTTTTTTTGTACTAGGAATTGAATCCAGGGGTGCTTCACTACAGAGCTACATTTTCAGTCCTTTTTATTTTATTTTGAGGCAGGGTCTTGCTAAGTGGCCCAGGGTGACCTTGAACTTGGGATTCTCCTGCCTCAGCCTCCTGAGTTGCTGGGGTCACAGGCATGTGCCACCAGTGTCTGGTAGGATCCAGTCATCTTTCATTTGAGGACTTTATTTTTCCATAGCATTTTCCTTCCTTCCTTCTCTCTCTCTTTCTCTCTCTCTTTCTTTTTTAATATTTATTTTAGTTGTAGACAAACACACAGTATCTTTATTTTTATGTGGTGCTGAGGATTGAACCCAGTGCCTCACATATGTGAGGCAAGCGCTTTACCACTGAGTTACAGCCCCAGCCCCTCCATAGCATTTTCTTAAGGTAGCAGAATAAGTATGTGGAAATTTTCAGGACAGGAATGAGATATTTGGGGAATTAGACTTTTCCAGTATGTTTTTGCTTAGACCCATTGTGTGTACTTGTACAGGATACTTTTGTGCTTCATTTATACATTAACATTATTTGTGCTTCTATGGATGGCATTGGAACTGGATGATAGGTCATTGGAGAATGTGGAATATTTTACTGTTCCATCTTTTTGCTTAAATACTAAAATTATTCAGTAATAGTGCTTTGAATTTATATGATTTGTTGAATGTTCATTTTTGTGTCTCTTTTAAGTAGTGTTTTTAATATTTTTCAGAACTTAAACAAAAAAAAGTAAAAGCATACAGTACTGAGAGAAAATACGGTAGAATTTAAAAAGTAATCTGAGTGATAAAGTCATTTTCAAGCATGACATAAAATCCAACACCATAAAAGAAAATGTTAAAATTTTATGTACACACACACACAAAAAAAAAAAAAAAAAAAAAAAAAAAAAAAGCAGAATCAAAAGATAAGCAAAGAAACCGGGAAAAAAATTAGTAACACATATGACAAAGGACTAATTTTCTACTTACATGACTGTAGAATTTGCTCATAAACCAGTGAGAAAAAGACCACTAATTTAGTTTGGGCTGCTATAAAAAATTCTGTGTCCTGGGCAGCTTGTAGACAACTGAAATTTATTACAGTTTTGGAGGCTGGAAAGTCTGAGTTTAGGGTTCTGGTGAGACCCCTCTTCCTGATTCAGAGAGTTGTCCTCTTGCTGTCTTCACATGAAGTCAAGCAGAGTGAGGAAGCAAGCCCTCTCCTCTTTTCTAAGGGTACTAATCCTATCATGCGGGTTGTACCCATGGCCTGATAACCTCCCAATGGTCCCATCTTTAAACTCCATCACCTTGGGAATTAGAATTTTATCAAAGGGAACACAAACATTCAGTCCACAGCAACCAACAAATAAAACAATGGGCGAAGAACATAGATAGTTCACAGAAAAGGAAATTCAATTTGCCTTTTAAACTTGTAAAGATCATTTAAAAAAAGCAAAACTACAGTGACCTGGTGTGGTGGTACACACCTGTAATCCCTGCTACTTGAGAGTCTAAGGCAGAAGGATCACAAGTTTGTGGTCAGCCTAGTAGATTAACAAGAGCCTGTCTAGAAAGAGAAAACGGAAAGAATGGAAGAGAGAGAAAGCCTGAAGGGTGTAGTGTGGTAGAGTGCTTGCCTAGGAAGTACAGAACCCAGGGTTCAATCTTCCCTGCTGCAACAAACGAAACTAGAATGAGTTATGATTTCTCAGCTGTTAAATTGGCAGAGATCAAAAAGTTGGAATATAATAACTTGGTCTGGATACAGTGGAATAGGCACTCATACATGACTGGAATGAGTGTAAATTGGTACAACTGCTTTGGAAAGCATTTGGCAGTTTGGAATGCTTATTTACGAATGCATATACCTTGATCCAATAATACCATTGTTTGTGAATTTACTCCACAGACTTATGTGCACAGTGCAGGAAGAATTATAGATACAGATAATTCTTGTAGCACTGTCTGGAGTAGCAAAGAACGGAAAACATTTTATATGTACTGATTTGAGGTAATCTTTAATAAATTAAGTTAAAAAGGCAAGATGTAGGGAGGGGGAAATGTTTTGGGGATGATGAATATGTTTTGGATGGGGCTGGGGCTGTAACTCAGTGGCAGAGTGCTTGCCTAGCATGCATGAGGCACTGGGTTTGATCCTCAGCACCACATAAAAATAGATAAAATAAAAGCATTCTGTCCATCTACAACTACAAAAAAAATTATTTTATTTTTTCCCCCAGAGATTGAACTCAGGGGCACTTGACCACTGGGCCACATCCCCAACCCTTTTTTGTATTTTATTAGAGACAGGGTCTCACTGAGTTGCTTAGTGCCTTGCCATTGCTGAGGCTGGCTTTGAACTCTCTATCCTCCTGCCTCAGCCTCCCAAGTGCTGGGATTACAGGCGTGCGCCACTGCACCCGGCTACAAAAAATTTTTTTAAAATGTTTTGGAATTTGATAGAGGTCATAGTGATTATACTAAATGTCGCTCAGTTGAGTGAGTTGTTATGTGAACTTTACTGCAATTAAAAAAATAAAGATGTAGAGCAGGATCTTTCATTCTTTTGGAATGTGACTAAGACAGGGAATGATAGATGCTTGTGTGGGATATTTCTGGGTGGATGTGCAAGAAACTGGTTCATGTTGCTTCCTGAGAGGAGCTGGGCAATTGGGGTGCTGAAGGGAGTGGAGTGTTAACTTTTCACTCCCCATGGCCTATAAATTATTCATTATTCCTTCCGCCCCCACTGGCCACAATCTATAACTGGAGATTTATATCATATTGTTTGTATTTTCTAGGAAATTTTATTCTTCCTATGGGTCTAGCCAAAAAGCTCTTGATCTGTTCAATCCAAACTTCAAGTCAAACTGTCAACGGTAAGCCATTTTCAAGTTTTGGGTTACCCCCATAGGGGTTAGTCATTAGTCTGAAGAGTTTTGTTGAACTCTGCTTCAGATAAAGATGTAGTGCTCGGTGCTCTGTAGCAGCATGTCCTGACTGCCCTGGCATACAGACCTCAGGTGTGGTTGTTTGGGATTCCAGGTTTGTGGAGAAATACATTGAGCTGCAGAACCTTGGAGAAATAGATGAAGAGAAATTATTTGTGGAAACGGGGAAGGCTTTATTGGCAGAAGGTGTCATTTTAAGACGAGTAGGAGAACCAAAGACTGTGAGTACTTTATTATAAGATTGTTACTGTTGGGCTGGGGGGTGTAGCTCAGTGGTGGAGCACTTGCCCAGCCTTTGTGAGGCCCTGGGTTCCACCCCCTGCACTGAAAAAAAGAAGCTGGTGTTAAACTTGGTTTTGTTCCTATTTGACAGAAATTAAAGGGGAGTTTGTTTTCTTCTCCAACTTTGGGTCATATTCTAAAACTTCAGGTCAAATACTGTTAGATTGAATATACTGGAATTTTGTAGTAATGACTGCCATTTAGAACAAGTGAGTTGTCATGAGGGCTCTTGAAATTGTGATTCTGTACAAATTTTTATCATGTTTACTATTTGTCATTACAGAATTTGACTTGAGCTATTAGTGCTAAATGTTTCACTCAGTGACGGAACGCGTCTAGTCATATGGCTCCAACCAGTTAATTGAGTGGAAATGATAATATCTGTGTTACTTATATCTGGTCTTTCAAGCAGCAGGAAGCTAGTCACAGTTCCTGGAAGTCTGAACACGTGAGTGTCACACCTCAAACTGCATTGGAAGGAAGCCAGCCTCAGAAAGACGTGGCCCAGGACCCGCATTTGGAGACACCTGAAGTGCAGTCGAAAGGTCTCTCCCCTCCCTGAAGGACGTGTGTACTGTGAACACTGGCAGCCACGCTGTGCTCACTGGATGAATGCTGAGCTATTTTTAACAGTTGAACTATGTAAATGTTTCTTGATCTCTAAGGCACTGTGTTTGCCTTGTCTTAGTTCCTATTTCTGGGTTGTTATAAGCTCAGTATCATGGTTTGAAAGAAGCAGTTTTGTGAACTTTCAGGACATTACTAAATAAAGGATTCCCTGGCTGCTTATAAAGTAAATTTACTTTGAATTTGTAAATAACATGAAGAAACCTTCATAAAGATTGTTTGAATGGGACTTGTTCTGAATAGGTTTGCTCAGAGGTGAGGTGTGTGTTAACGTGTGGCTGGCTGCATTTGATTCTCTGACATGAATCTTCTCTGGATCCTTCAGATTTTTACATACACACATAGTGTGGTCCCTTGGCAACTATTTCTGTTGGCAGATAATCTTAGTACTTTTTGCCCTAAAACCTAACTTCAGCTCAAGAGTCTGAGCTGACCTGTTCTTTGTGGGGAGAGTGAGGACCTGTCATTGATGGACAAAGGTCAGAACTTTAATCTCATGGATTAAGTGTGTTGCAGACAATTAGCAAAGGCCTGCACCTAGTAGACTGCTTGGGAAATATTTGTTGAATGAGTGAATGAATGAATGATTATACCCAACTAAAGACTGAATTTAGATGGTGTCTCTGTAGGTCACTGGGTCACCCGGGTGGTGAGGGGCCTCTAATTCAGATGCACTCCATGAGTATCCTCCCTCCCTGGTGCTGAGGTGTTTATAAGTCCTTACTGGCTGGACTTATGAGTTGACTTTCTCACTTCCCTGTATTTTACTGAATAAATGAAATATTCCTCTGTTATTTGTGACCAAGCTGCTTCCAAAATTTCTTGATTTAAAACTGATATAGCTTTTCCACCCGATTATTCTGTGTGTGTGGTCTTTGGCTGAAAAATGGTCTGCATCTCACAGCCTCAACGCACGCCACCTTGCATACAGGTGCTAAGTCAATGAAGGCCATTGAGTCCATGAGGCAAAAGCAGGTTTTTTTTTTTAAGTTGTAGTTGGACACAATGCCTTTATTTTTATGTGGTGCTGAGGATCGAACCCAGGGCCACACACGTGCTAGGCGAGCGCTCTACTAGTGCTCTACCACTGAGCCATAATCCCAGCCTGCAAAAGCAGTTCTCAGCCATGTTCCCCTCACCCTGCAATGTTTGTCACTGTTTTACAATTCCTCGTGTTTAAGGAATTCTTCACTTTTAGATGGGAAGTAAATTTCATTCATTCAAAGACATTGAACAGTTGGGTATGGAATATCTGGCCAGACCTTGGGAAGAGGATCTAACAAGCAGGTAGTTCTAAGAGGAACATTTGGGGGAGTGTGGGAAGTCACTCTTTATGTCTCTAAAACTCATGATTCTGTTTTTTTTTTTTTTTTTTTTTTTTTTTTTGTGGTATCAGGGATTGAACTCAGGGGCACTCAACCACTGGGCCACATCCCCAGCCCTTTTTTGTATTTTATTTAGAGACAGGGTCTCACTGAGCTGCTAAGTGCCCCGCCATTGCTGAGGCTGGCTTTGAACTCGCGATCCTCCTGTCTCAGCCTCCCAAAGTGCTGGGATTACAGGCATGCGCCACCGCGCCCGGCTGTTTTTAAGTTGTAGATGGACACAATACCTTTATTTATTTTTATGTGGTTCTGAGGATGGAACCCAGTGCCTTACATGTGCTAGGCAAGCACTCTACCACTGAGCTATAACTCCAAACCATGTTTCTTGGTTTTTAAAAAAGTAGTTTCTTTACCACAATGATGAAGACTTTTGGTACCAGGGATTGAACTCAGAGGGGCTTAAACACTGAGCTGCATTCCTGACCCTTTTTAATTTAATTTTATTTTGAGACAGGGTCTTGCTAAGTTGATTAGGGTTTCACTACATTACTGAGGCTGGCTTTGAACTTGCAATCCTCCTGCCTTAGGCTCCCTAGTTGCTAGGATTACAGGTGTGCACCACCTGTAAGGACTTTTTAAAGTTGTTATGTAATTCTTTAAGAACTTATATATGGACAGGATGTAGAATTTCTTTTTAAAATCTTTTTATCTTTTTATTTTATTTTTAAGTAGGTGGACACAATACCTTTATTTTGTTTATATGGTGCTGAGGATCAAACCCAGGGCCTCACACATGCGAGCCAAGCACTCTACCACTGAGCCATAGCCCCAGCCCCTGGATGTAGAATTTAAAGGTAAAAAGTCCCACCCCTATTGCTCATTCACCCATCCTCACTCCCAGGCTATCATTTCCTTGTGTGACCTTCCAGAAATATTTGAGTATACACTATGCATACTGTTCTGTACCTTGTTTTTCCAGTTAATATGTCTTAGAGATTCTTTGCACATATGCGTCTTGATTTACTTAGTGCCCAATTGATGAGAATGGTTGTTCTGTTTTACTGGGCTGTAAATGGGCATAGTATGGGGTGCGAGGGTCAAAGTAAAAGCCTATCTTCAATTTTGGTAATATGTCTCATAGGAACTGTGCTCAGTTCTGCCCTTACCAGCAATTTATGAGAATATCCATTCACCCCACATTCTGATCTTATTAAATGAAATGGGCTCATGAGGAGGGCCTGGGCCTGTAGAGGGGAGAGAGACTGTCTGGTAGCAAACCTCAGGAGGGGAAGAAGGCTGCTGGCACACACTGCCTTCTTCCAGTGGAGTCTCAGTGGTGGAAACGTGTGAAAGGTATGAAGCTTATTTGGGAAATTGAGAATCTTTCCCATGGTTTGGACAAAAGCCATTATCTGGTCCCTACAGTTTTCTTGAAGAGGATGGAAGTGTGACATTCTTGCCTTTAAAAAGCTGAAAATCAAGTTGGGAAGACAAGGGTGACTGTGAACAGCAAGATGAGCAGGCAACCTTCTGCTCATGATATAAATATACAGTAGAGATTCCTGGGCAGACATTCCTGGGCAAGAGACCAGCTGTGGACTAGTCCAGGCATCCCGATGTGAGCCTAGAAGGGTGGGTGGGGATGAAGTAGGTACACTGTCTCTTCTGCCAGAGGCACTCTCCTTGCCACCAAGGTTTTTAGAGTGTACCTTAAGTGGTGTTTCAGTTGGAGTCTGCTCAGAACCTTCTCTTGTTTGCATCGAATGTCAAGTCCCTGTTGAACTCCCTTACAGACAGCACTCATAGGCACTTCACTTAGTATACTTGGTCTGCTACCTGTGCTCCTGCCTAATGTACTTCGGCCTTCATTCCATATTAAGAGCATAAATAGGGCTAGAGATTCTCAGCCAATCTTTCAGGAACACACCCTTCTCCAAAGCAGAAGTGTGTATCCAGGCTACAGTGAATTTTGCACAAGTCGGAAAATCTGGGTATTTCTGGATATCCAGTTTTTACTGGTGTGGCCCCTGTCAGTCTCCCAGCCTATGAAATAAGAAGAGTGAATGCCTTGTTGGTGACCAGTTGGTGTTGTGAGGGTTGAGATAATGGGTGCAAAGTTCACCCGCAATGTGTTAACTGGTGCTTTCATTAGTATTTTGAGGAGTGTTTTCACAGGTTTGAATGGATAGGGTGAGATCAGATCATGGTGGCCTTGACAGACATATGGAGGAGTTCAGTTGGAATAAAGAGTGCAGTTGGGGGAGTGGGCAGGGAGGGAGAGGAGGAGACAGCTATTCCAAGGTTACAAACCCTAATGACCAGAAATCTAGCAGTGTAACTATCAGAGGAGAGGAATCTGAGCTTTCAGAAAGAGAGCTTCAGTTCTGCTAAGTTGGAGGTGATGATGCAGCATCCAAGTGACAGACGAGCTGTGGGACAGGTGTCTGGAGAGAGGGAAGAAATCCCCATACAGGGGTAAGGTTTGGAGCACGGAGAATGATTGAACTCTCTAAGGAGGGTGGAAAGAGACACAGAATGTGTCTGGCCAGGTGAGTGCTCTTAATTAAAGGATGGGAAGGAGAAAGGTAGCAAAAGAAAGTGACACCTGCATCTTCCACCATCCCAACATCAAGGCTTGTTTAAGTGGTTCGGGAGTCACTGGATTTACAGAGGTCTGCCTTTGCTTTTGTTGGGTAGACATGATTCTTGCTTGGTGTCCTTAGAAAACTAGCCCAATTAAAGAAAAAAAATTTCCCCTCCAGGACTGGGGTTTGATCCTAGGGCCTTGTGCATGCTGGGTAAACACTACTGCTGAGCCACATCCCCAGACCCTTTTTGTAGTTTTCTTTCTTTTAAATATTTTTTTTAGATGTTGATGGACCTTTATTTTATTCATTTATTTTTATGTGGTGCTGAGGATCAAACCCAGTGCCTCACATGTACTAGGGAAGCGCTCTACCACTGAGCCACAATCCCAGCCCATGTAGTTTAGTTTTCTTTAATTGTGTTGAACTTTTTGAATCCAGAGGATTTGATTTTATTAAAATGATGCCTTTCTCTTTAAATAAATGATGACTTGCTCCTTGAAAACATCTAGCAGAGCCAGGCGCGGTGGCGCACGCCTGTAATCCCAGCACTTAGGAGGCTGAGGCAGGAGGATCACGAGTTCAAAGCCAGCCTCAGCAATGGCGAGGCACTTAGCAACTCAGTGAGACCCTGTCTCTAATAAAATACAAAAAAGGGCTGGGGATGTGGCTCAGTGGTCGAGTGCCCCTGAGTTCAATCCCCGGTACCAAAAAAAAAAAAAAAAAAAAAAAAAAAAAAAAAAAAAAAATCTAGCAGATTTCCTTTTTTGAAACAAATTCAAGAGGGATGATAAAAATTTCCCTGGGGCTAGAACTGGCACCTGCCTCTGCTTCTGAGAGTCCAGATGTGGCACACAGGAGTCCTTGGGCATCCTCCTCAGCTCTAGGCTGTAACCCAGCCTGCTGCCTGACTCAGAGCCTGCCTGGCAGTTGTCCTGATTCCATGCGGGTTGGGACATAAGACGCAAAAGTGAAAGTGAGCTGGCACTGTCGCAGCCAGAGTGCTGTGGAACTAGGAACAATGAAAGGTGAGTCAAATCAGGGTGGGGCAGGGAAGTCCAGGGCATTTACTGTGTTCCTGAGCTCTATTTCAGAGCAGCCAAAGGTGGAAGATTGGCTCTGGCTTGGTGAGTCATGTGACTCAGCCTCTGACTGTGCTCAGTGAGATGAAGGCTCTGAGCAGGTTCAGTGAGCAACTTGCTTGAGGTCACCTTGGCTGGCAGAGGAAGGGCACCTGCCCTCCTGTGGAAAAGATGGGAAATGGCATTCATGTCACTCCTAGGGTGGCGCTCAGTGTGAAAGGCGGGTCTCTGATTGGATGAGTCCTGCACCAAGGCAGTTTCTGTGGAGATGCTGAACTAGGCAGGTGGTTACTGCAGCACAATAATGAGAAGGTTGCTAGGGGAGGGTGAAGGAAGCAGGAAACAAGGTGTTACGTCCCCTAAAAATGTCTCCACCATCACCACCTTCCTTCCATGAGTAAAGAGAGTTTCATTGCTAGCTGACAGTGAAACTACATTTCAAGTGTAGTTTTACCCTTGATTGATCCTTTTCCTGGGCTATAACTTAAGTAAACGTCAGTCACCTGACCTTCTATTGCTCCGTTCTTTTAATTAAAAGATGGTTCTAAGCAACATCCAGTAGTGGTCTATTTATTATTTATCAAGCATTTTCCTTCCAGCAGTTAGTGAAAGGTCAGTGGCTTCAATGGATGCTTTGTTTTTGGTGAGCAGTTTAGATGAAAAAGATATATAATCAATCTCTGCTCCCTCCTGTTTGCTCACAGGCAGGACACTGTTTAATAGTCATTTGTGGCATTTAGGATCGCAGGCCTCGGAAACATGTAGAAAAGTGCATGTGCATCCCTTGCTGCTGAACATTTCTCCAAAAGTAAACATCAGGTTGTGATTATGGTTAATAATGAGATATTGATTGTCTGAGAATGTCACTGCCTGGAAGCAGCCAGCTCCAGCACCACTAGATGGCGCTGTATCCCTGCTGTTCAACTAGTAGTTTATTTCCTTGCCTCAGGGTACCTTGCCTTTCAAGGTTGGGGAGTGTCCTTGTAAAATAACATTCTGGCTGAGATTTAGGAAGCTGAGGTCCTGTGGTGCTATTGAGATGGGGTAAGATGGAGGGGACAGGCCATAGGACAAATGACAAAGGCCTGCTGATGTGTGTGTGGTGGGGGCAGGTGGTACCAGTACTATGTACCATAATAGGAGTAGGAGAGGAAGGAACCAACTGTGCTAAGCCCCTGGAGACTCTGCCCAGAGCAGCGTTTCCTAACCTTCTCCAGTCAATGACACATCTGCAAATTTGCGGTGGAGGATGATGGGAGAGAATAGTGCAGTGAGGAGCAGCGGAAAAAACCCAGGCCTGGGAGGAACAGAAACCCTCATTAGTGCTTTGTTTTGTGATATTGGGGGTTAGTGAACAACCTGAACTTCAATATGCTTATCTAAGACAATAAAATAATAACATCTGTCTCATCAAGTTGTAAGAATCAGATGAGAACTTGAGCTGAGGTCTTGGCAGTAGTCAGTATTTGCTCTCCACGCCCAAAAGGCTCTCAGCAACTGTGATCTCTGCTCCGTGGGGAGGAACAAGCGTTAGATTAACACGGAGAGAGACAAAAATGGCATTGTGTACCCTTTCACCAGCCACTCTGTCAATCCCCCATTGCAGTAGTTACTATCTCCTTCTAGCCCCAAATAATAAATAAGTACATTAATTAATTAATATTTTAAAAGATGAAAAGCAAAAAGAACAAAGGAGGAAATCAAACCTCTTGGGAACTTGTCCACTCTTGGAACTTACCTAATACTGGTAGGTTTTACTGACAAACTTGTTTTTACCTAGTTATTTCTTAGATTATGTGTGTAGACATCAGTATCTTAGTGGCACTCCTTTGCTCCTCCTTTCCTTTCTTATCATTCCTCTGCCTCCATATTTGTGTACACTTTTCTTATTTCTCTCCCCACCCCACACCTCAGATTATGGAGGAAAGCTGGAAGGTCACTACCTAAAGGCCCGGCTGAGGAAAGTGGGTCTAGCCTGAGACTTTATTCCTGGGTCCTGGGGCTGGTCAGTAATTGAGGCAGGGATTTCTGGAACTCCCTCTGATCCTCCTGCCGATGAAGGGAATGAGGAGGCCATGGGATACCAGGGCTGAAGTGGTAGGCAGGGTGAGGGTGAGGCCTGGAGGCCCAGAAAGGTCTATTCTTCCCATCATCTCCTACCCTTCTTCCTCCATTTTACCCTGCAGGTGGGTGGTAGGACCTTCTGACTGGTTACCTGAGGTGCTAGGCCATAGGAGCACAAGAGCTATGGGTACCACTTAGAGGGGTGACCTTACATGCTAGGCTGGTTCAGGTGGTTCCTATCACTTAGTGGAAGAGTTCTGACCTCTTCTGCATATCTTAGTTAAAAGAGCTGGGTTTGAATCCTGATGCTGGTACTGCATGGCTGTGAATTTGGACAAGTCACTTAGTCATTTTGAGCCCTAGTCAGTCAGTTCCAACACAGAATCTAGAAAATCTAGAAGCAAATAGGTTTTTTTTTTTTTTTTTTTTTTTTTTTTGGTACTAGGGATTGAACCGTGGGGTACTTAACCACTGAGCCACATCCCTGGTACTTTTTTTTTTTTTGTACTGGGGATTGAACTCAGGGGTACTCGACCACTGGGCCACATCCCCAGCCCTTTTTTGTATTTTATTAGAGACAGGGTCTCACCGAGTTGCTATGTGCCTCGCCATTGCTGAGGCTGGCTTTGAACTCGCAATCCTCCTGCCTTGGCCTCCCAAGTGCTGGGATTACAGGTGAGAGCCACCACGCCCGGCTCCTAGTACTTCTTAAAAAATATTTTAAAAATTTGAGACAGGGTCTCACTAAGTTGTTTAAGGCCCCACTGAGTTGCTGAGGCTGGCTTTGAACTCTTATCCTCCTGCCTTTGCCTCCCAAGCCGCTGGGATTACAGGTGTGCACCATCATGCCAGCGTATACTTAATAGATTCTTGAATGTGCATTTGCTTAGTGAATAAATGAACAAATTAATGGCTCCTTATCTTTACTAGGAGGATGATAGTATCAGCACAAATATATTTTAGGGTACAAATTGGCACAAGATGCTGGCTGCAGCAGAGCTTTATGAACTCCTAAGACTTCTAAACATAAAGACGTGAGGAAGGCCGGGCACGGTGGCACACGCCTGTAATCACAGCACCTGGGAGGCTGAGGCAGGAGGATTGCCAGTTCAAAGCCAGCCTCAGCAATGGCGAGGAACTTAGCAACTCAGGGAGACCCTGTCTCTAAATTTAAAAAATGCAAAAAAAGGGCTGGGGATGTGGCCCAGTGGTCAAGTGCCCCTGAGTTCAATCCCTGGTACCAAAAAAAAAAAAAAAAAAAAAAAAAGATGTGAAGAAGAAGAAAATGCCATGGAGCTGACGGTGATGGGACATGAGAGGTGGACCAGGGTGTGAGCCAGGGCCCACTGGTGAGAACATTCAGCTTTCTAGTCTCTATCTACTAAGGAATTCTGCAGGAAAGGCCTATTGCTCTTCAGACTCTCTCTGGGGTGCCCCATTTAAAACCCCAGCATGCTCAGGGTTATCTCTTGAATATTAATTGCCTCGCTAGGAGATCCAGAGCTTTATCACCAGCTTCCCCTGGATCCTGCTGTGTGAGGCAAGAGCCCTGCTGCATCTCCATCCTCCCAGCTGCCTGTGGCCTCCTTCACCCTCTTGGAGCTCATCGCCTTCCTCAAGCCCGGCTTCCTGCCTTGAACCAGCCTGGCATGTATATCGCTGTGGCTCCTCAAGGCTTCCAGCCCTCTAAGGATGCAATGTCAGGGACAATGGACTTACTTTGACAGTACTGCCAGGCGCCTCAGGCCATCTCACATAGCTCGAGCAGAACCTCCATCTTCACACTCAGTGCTCAGGGCTGGTTCCCCTCAGTGTGTCTAGCCACATCTCCCAACAGTGGGTTCCCTGAGGCTAGAGCAAGAGGCAGCCAAAAAACTCCAATTCAAATCCTAAGAAGGTAAAGCTTGTCTTTGGCAGCTCTGTGCCATTCTAATTTTCAGACTTTAGGATGTGAGAGAAGAGAAAGAGGCAGAGGAAGAAAGGCCAGATGAGCAGGAGGGGTCAGCTAACCTGAGCTCCAGGCAGGCAAAGGGTGCCAGAAGGAATCACTGTCCTGTGACATTCCAGCAATGTCATTCCTGGCCTGCTAAGCAACCTAAAATCCAACACAGCATGTTCTCAGGGTTGGGACTGTTTTATTTCTTCCCTATTGATTAACGAAGTACTTAGACTGGCTTCTTAAAAGAACCACTTTGAACACCTGTAAATTCTACAAAGTTCAAATTTAGGAAAATCTCATCTATAGGGCTTAGGTTCTCTGAGCCATTGGCTATTTCTAATTAATATTAATGAAAGATCGTTGACATATTTATTGCTTGACTGACATATGTATTGCCAAACCCCAAAGGGGTTACCTTAAGATCTAAAGGATTTGCATGTACTTGGTAGTTAAGTTGAAGAGAATAAAACTTTCTGGGTATAATCAAGATTTCTTTCATTATTTAAATTAATTAATTTTTTTTGTAGTACAGGGATTGAACCAGGAATGCTCTACCACACATACATATCCCCAGCCCTTTTTATTTGTTGAGACAAGTTCTCTCTAAATTGCCCAGGTTGGCCTCCAGCTTGCAACCCTCTTTTTTTTTTTTTTTAATCTTTTTAAAAAAAATATTTATTTATTTGTTTTAGTTGTACACAATGTAATTTATTCTTTACGTGGTGCTGAAGATCGAACCCGGGCCGCGCACGTGCTAGGCGAGTGCTCTACCACTGAGCCACAATCCCAGTCCCAAGCTTGCAATCCTCTTGCCCCAGCCTCCCAAATAGCTCAGATTCCAGGTGTCCACCACTTCACCTGACCAGCTTTCTTATACAAGAACCCAATGACCCATAGGAAACATCTGCCTTAAACCAACCAAAAAATGAAAAAGGAACTGAACTGGGTGTGCCACTGTTACTTGTTGACATTGAAAAATGACTCCTTTAGTCCAAAAATGAGGCAGTAGATGGGATGTTGCATGAGGGTCCAGGCCCTAGCTCACCCACTCATTGGCTATACCTTATTAGTTTGTAAAATTAGGGTGTCTAGCTACAAGAGCCTGTTTTTTTTTTTTTTTTTTTTTTATGGGGGGGGGGGGGGTTCTGCAAGTCCAAGAATCACTGCAAAGTTTGGGAGAACAAGAATTTCCAAGACTTAGTAAATAAAAATAACAAAATCTTTGCACTTTAAAAATTGGATCATGGGAACACTCAAAGGTAGAAAAGTATGATGATTTTCCATATGTTTATCATGTAGTAGTAACCATTTTAAGTTTGCTCATCAATATTTTGTATATTTCTGAAGTATTTTATTTATTTGTTGAAGTATTTGCATGTGTGTGTGTGCATGTGTGTGCGCGTGCATGTGCTGCGCTGCTGCTGCTGCTGTGGATTGAACCCAGGGCCTTGCGCATGCTAAGCAAGCCTTTTGACACTGACCTGGTCCTATTTTTGAAGTATTTTAAAGCAAGTCCAGACATGGCCTCCCTCACCTGTCTTCAGCCTGCAACTCTGAAAAATAAGACCCTTTCTTATGTCAACATAATACCATGATCCGACCTAACAGCATGGTAATTAACAGTCTTTGGTGAATATTACCTAGTATGCAGTCTGTCTTCAAATTTCTTCACAGTCCTCCGAACAAGTTTTCCACTCTCTCCCGACAGGCATGTCCCTGGGACCAACCACTGTAACTCTGTGTTTGGTGCTTCTCATAGTTGCCTTCACCATGAGTTTATGCCATCATTTCTTGCTTTATCAATTGCAGTCATTGTCTCCTGGCTTTCTGCTCTGGTGGATGAGGCTTTAACTCACTTAGATTCTCCCTTCCAGTGTGGTATGTTTTCATGTTAGTGTCTCTGTATAATAACGCTCATTAAGACTCTATTTGAGGCTGAATTGTGCACTCCTAAAAGATGTGTTGAAGCCTCGTGTTGCACACCTGTAATCCCAGAGACTCAGGAGGCTGAGGCAGGAAGAGCACAAGTTCAAGGGCAGCCTCAGCAACTTAGCAAAACTCTGTCTCAAATAATAAAAAGGGTGGTGGGGGATATGGCCCAGTGGTTCAATCCCTGGTTAAAAAAAAAAAAAAAAAAAAAAAAAAAAAAGCGTTGAAATTCTCATTGCTGGTGCCTGTGAATATGCCCTTTTTTGGAAACAGGGTCTTTGCAGATAGAATCAAGTTAACATAAGGTCCTTCTAGATTAGGGTGGTCCCTAAATCCAATGACTAGTGTCCTTATAGAAAAAGAGAGAGATTTGGAAACAGACCGCACACAAAGAGAGAAGACAGCTCTGTGAAGATGGAGGCAGAGATAGCAGTAATGTCCCTCTAAGCCAAGGAACTGTGAGGACCGTTGGCAACCACCAGAAGCTGGAAGAGGTAAGGAAAGGTCCTTCCCGGAGCCTTCAGAGGGAGTGTGGCCATGCTGACATTTTGATTTCAGGCTCCTGGTCTCCATAACTGTGACAGAATCAATTTCTATTGTCAGCCACTCAATGTGTGGCAGTCTGTTATGGCAGCCCTAGGAAATGAATGCAGGTTCCTCTACCTTAAGAGCATTGTGTAATATACTTATGCTTCCATTTCTTGTTTTGCTAACTTCCTCTTGACTATAAGATGAGGGAGAGAACCAAAGGTTCTTTGAGAAGTCAGAGTGATCACAAGAAGTACTAGACAGTGGATTCCTTCAGATCCCAGGGCCGTAGCTGTGGCCCTGACCTTCCTGTCCTGACCTTGTAGCAGGCCTTTGCCACTGGTCCCAGAGCCAGGGCCAGGAATCCAAGTAGAGTCCTGCCCAGAGTTGTGTTGTCTGACATTCCCAAGAACACACCTAGGGTCTGCCTGCCTCCCACCTGCTTCAGGAAGGCCTGTTCTCTCTGGAAATGTCCCAGATGCTGGCAGAAGAAATGGGTCCTCTCAGGGCAGCTTCTTCCAAATCCTGCAGATGTCGTATTTAAGAGCACAGCCCTGGTGCCTGACTGCTTTGGTTCAAACTCCAGCTCTGCCTCTTCCTAGCTCTGTGCCTTGGTTTCCCCAGTTGTTAAATGGAGATTATTCCCTACCTTGTAGCTTGATGAGAAGGTTAAGGGATTTAATAAGTGTAAAACATCAAAAGTATTCATGGTACACGAAGGGAAAAAATCACACCAGAGACAACCGTGCAACCCAGAGATTTATTCACCAGCCTTTATGGCTGGTCGGAGGTAAAGAAGTACGGGGAGAGAGGAGTCAGGGAGAGGGAAGTGTGCGAGCTCTGGACGGAGGGTGGGTGCCTGGTCGAGCCGGCTGTGGTCTCTGGAGCTGTTGGCTGGGGCAGTTGTTGTCGGGCTGGAGACGGTGAGTCTGGAGCTGTAGCAGTGGCTGCCTCCTCTCAGCAGTGTGTGAGCTCTGGGCAGGCAGGAGCTTTAAGTAGGGATTTCTGGTGGGGGTGTACCAGAGTGACCTTTAATGCTATTGGCTCTTTTCCCAGGGAACAGGGCGACCTTTAAGCCGATTGGCTCCTGCCTGGGGAAAATGAAACCTCGTTGCTCCTCATGGAAATTTCCATGGGGGAGGTGGCCCATTGGCCCAAGCCTATCTATCAGCACAGGAAACGTGCTATTGAAGGGTTGACTATCCTTATTAAACATTTAATTTTTCCTGATATTGGAAATTTAAGTTGTGTCCAGCTTTTTGGATGTTTCAGGAAACATTATCATATCATTGAACATATGTACAGGAAGGAGTTCCTCTGAGCCAGGGCATACCCCTGGAGTGGGACTGCTGGGATATGGGGTGGCTCACCCTAGCTCTCTGGGTGATGATGCCCAGTTGCTCTCCTCCTGAGTCCATGAGCATGTCTGGGGCTCCTACCCTTACTGATTCTTGTGGTCACTTTTGTTTTTTATTACTTTTGCTTAAATTTCGTTTACTCTTTCTTCTCTTTTACCCAAATGTTCCCATCTATTTATTTGTATCTTAGTATGTGCTTTTGTAAACATCATCTTATCCACTGTCCCTCCTTCTTTTGAATCAAGTAGCATTTAATGCCTAAAAATTCAACAGGGTTCCACAGAATTAAGCACATACTGTATGCACACTCCCTTCTGCTCCCACCTTTGACCTGAAGGCTTCGTGGCTCTCAAAATTAAGGTAGCAATCAATAGCGACTAACCCTGGCTGAGTGCTATCTATTTGGTGCTCTCTGTACATTCTCTTCTTCCATCCCACTGCAAACCCATGAAATAGGATTGTTATTCCCAGAACCTTGATTCAAAGGAGGCCTTCTGATTCCATGGTCTATGCTTTTAACCATAGGGCTGAACTGTGGGGTGATTCAGGCTGCACCCTGCACCACTGGCATCATTTGCTCAGACTACAGTGTGAATGGTGCTCCTTGGGGTTGTACCATGCAGTGCCCCTGGCCTTCTGCTAAGTAGGAGCTTAAAGAAAATGCTTAGAAATGGCTGGCTTAGAAGGTAAACCACACTATGGAGAAATCTTTCTGCTCTAGATTTATAGGACTTTCTTAAGGTCATGGTTCTTCATGTTTTAAAAGCCTGTTGGCATGAGAGCCCTCCTGCCTATAAAAACATTTGTTTAGGAAGGGAGAACCCAGCGTGGGCCCATGCTCTGACCCCAGCCATGTTGGGGCACAGACTCGGCGGCTGTTCCTGGCTTTCTCCCTTGGCCACCGCAGACTTATTGAGCAATATATTATGAGTGTGCCTCACTCTGATGATGTGTTATGGATAAATCATTAAGGAGGCAGCTCACCGCGGTGATGTATTGGTGTAATAGATCATCAGAGTGAAGTCTTCTCCCGACATACGGGCTGGCTCAAAGGGTGGTGTCATTCAGGGAAGAATTAGCCCAGCGGCAGATCTGGCTTAATTACAGGATAAAAGGTTTGTGAATGATAGGCTGAAGTCTGCAGCACCAGCATTCTGATTCTTGATGTAAAAATATAATTGGGCTTCCCGAGAGAATTTTTGATTATTTTCAAACAGCCTCCCGCTTTATCACAACAGCACAACTTGCCATGTGGCTGCGGGATAGCTTTTATCAGGGGATAGCTTTTATCAGGGGCGCCAGTCCCCTTCCACATCTGAATTATTGTCCTCCTTTCAATTTGTAGGTCACAGAATGAGTTAAGGGAGATAAAATCCAGGAGGCCTGCCTTTTAGGCCTTTAGAATAATGTCCCTAGCAACTGGGCCACTAGAACCAAGTGATTTATTCAAATCGTCATTAACTAAAGCGGTGGTTCTCAAATAATCAACTAGATCTGTGAGCACGTGTGGGGAAGAGAGGGGTAGTCAGTGTGTCAGGACATCAGGATCCTAGGAATAATAATGTTTATCGAATGCTTAACAGGTACCTACCATTGTGCTAAAGGCTTTATGTGTATTATTTGGACACAATGCCTTTATTTTTATGTGGTGCTTAGGATCGAACCCGGGCCACGCATGTGTTAGCCGAGTGCTCTACCGCTGAGCCACAACCCCAGCCCCTTTATGTGTATTATTTAATCTCATTTAATTCACATGACAACACTGGAAGACAGACATTATTATTATTATTGTCTTCATTTTCCAGGTGAGAAAAACCAGCTGAGAGCTGGCCTCATTGGCTGAGGTTGCATTGCTGCTCAGTGCCACAGCCAGTGCACCTGATGCTGCAGGTGATTCTCAGACACTTCACTTCTCTTTCCACCCCAAAGTCCCCCTTTCTTGGAGGCAGAGCTTCTGTGAACTGCAGATCTCAATAAGCACAATTAAAGATACATTTGTTGAAAACTTGATTATTTTATTTTGAGACACACAAATCAAACTTTAGGTGTTCTGTAACATCTGTTTTTTTTTTTTTTTTTTTTTTTGGTACTGGAGATTGAACTCAGGGGCCCTTGACCACTGGGCTACGTCTCCAGACCTTTTTTTTTTGTATTTTATTAGAGACAGGGTCTCACTGAGTTGCTAAGTGCCTCACCATTGCTGAGGCTGGCTTTGAACTCGCGATCCTCCTGTCTCAGCCTCCCAAAGTGCTGGGATTACAGGCGTGCGCCACCGCGCCCGGCTGTAACATCTGTTTTTAGGGTTCCCAAATTTGATGCAGGTGATTCTTTCTTGAGAAGCTTGTAGATGAGGCTTCTTAGCAATGGCACGTGAAACTATTGGGACCAACTCTCCACTGGAGACAACTATAAAAGTTGCATAAAATATTTTCAAGATCTTCCATAGTTGTTAAATTGCTGACAAGACAGTAAGAAATGACTAGGTTAATAGAGAGAAGAGAAAGCAAGATCTAGAGAAGGGAATGAATGTGCAGATTGCTTCTCTTTGAGGGTGTTTACTGAACCTGGATGGGGACCTTTCCTGAAGGGGCTGCAGCCTGGCTGGAATAGAGGGCACAGACAAGAGACAGCACAAGGAGAGGAGCACCTCTGTATAGTGAGCTGGGCCCCAGGGTGATACCATACCCACACCCTACAAGCTGAAAATTTTAAATCATAGGCTAGTGACTCAGGAGGCTGAGGCAGGAGGATGTCAAGCTTGATACTGGGCTTGGCAACTTAGTGAGACCCTTAAAATAAAATTTAAAAAAAGGCTGAGGATGTAGCTCTGTGATAGAGCACCCCTGGGTTCAATCCCCAGTACATTAAAAAACGACGACAACAAAAAACAAACTCAAACACAAACTTTTAAAACATTGTAGAAAATATTCAATTTGATAGGTTACATATGAAACACAAGTGGCTATGATGTTACAATGTGTAGAAGAAATTGATGAAAATCCTTTGGGTCCTGGAGAATGACATCTTGGTTAAGAACATGGGCTCTGCGTTAGATGAGACTTGGTTGGGGTTCCAGCTATGTCACGACATTTTGCAACCTTAGGCTTGCTTAACTTCTGCAGGCTTCAGTTTGCTCATCTGCCAAATGAGGATGATATAGCATTACCCCTGCTTCAGAGGGTTATAAGGAACAAGAGATCCTTAAGTATGAGATTTGCCACTGTGACTTTGGCTTTTTGGAACAGCATGGTTGCATCCAGGAGAAGCTGGTATTTGCATTCTGCTTGCATTTAAACCCAGGAAGGCTTTATGGAAAGCTACTGGTTGCCTACTCTTACCATGAAAAGTTGATGAAACTTGGCTCCTGGGGACTACCTCAGAGCTGCCCAACTTGGGTCTTTACAGTGAGCCTTTTGATAAAGATGCCACTTACTCTGGCCTCTAAAATCAAGGCCATCTCCTTGTGAAGGGTAGAAATCCAGGTGAGATAAGATGGATAATCCTGCATTGCAGAATTTATTAAAGATGTCCAGATTAAAAATTGGGTTGTCTGTCAATCAATCAACCCGTTTTCCACATTTTTCTCTGTCGTTTACTAAAAATATTCTTGTATAACACTGAATCCCCTGTGGACCTCATAAATGCTAATAGCCCTTCCCCTTCCCTTCTGAAGGACAAGCTTGGTCATGTTTCCCAGCAGAGGTCCCTGGATTTGTCCTTGTCTTACTGAAGGCTTTAAGATTATTATTTAAAAATTCTCTCCAGTCATATGCTTTCAAGTGGGGAAGGAGGGCACATGAGTGGAAGTGACCAATGAAGTGTGGCATAGGGTCCACTGTTGACAGACTGCTGATTAGCCATCAGGGTCCCTTGAGTCAAGGGCTGAGTCAGCATCATTTGGGTTTCCCTACAATCTGGCCTGAGCTTGGGCTCCCTGAAAACGAACTCTGAGCTGGAAAGCTGTATGCAGAACATTAATTAGGAGTGTTCTCAGGATATGTACCTGCAAAGGGGCAAGGAGGGTGGGAGTGGGTGGAGGAAGAAGCTGCCCCACAATTTGCTTGGAGACCTCAACTAATCCCACAGGGAGCTCTGGAGCTGGGATGGCCCTTCACAATTGTCCTAAGGTAAGAGAGCTGGGTCTTCACACTCCCGCCCCCATTAGCCAGTTGTCGACTGACAGGACCCCCTCCCTTAGCAGAGTATGTAGTTTGGGTAAAGCAATTTCCATTGGAGGGAGGAAGCTCTGAGCCATCAGAAACGGGTATTCTGACCAGCTGAGGGATGGGTATGTGGACCCTGAGAGGACCTGGTGGACAGTATCCATGACCCTTGCAGCTGCCCAGATCCACTTCCTTCTCAGTGACTGTGCTCTATCTCAGATGGCTATCTGTGTGGGATTGTCTCTGTGTCATGTATTTTGTTGCATTAGTCTATAAGTCTGTTTTTATACCACTACCATGGAGTTTTTGCTGCTATAGTTCTTTTTAAAAAAACTTTTTTTTAGTTGTAGATGGACACAATACCTTTGTCTTATTTGTTTATTTATTTATTATTATTTTTTATTTTGGGGGGGTACCAGGGATTAAACTCAGGGGCACTTACCCATTGAGTCACATCCCCAGCTCTATTTCGTATTTTATTTAGAGACAGGGTCTCACTGAGTTGCTTATCATCTCGCTTTTCACTGAGGCTGGCTTTGAACTCGAGATCCTCCTGCCTCAGCCTCCTGAGTCACTGGGACTACTATAGTACTGTAGTATATATGAAATCAGATATTGTGATGCCTGCAGCATTGCTTTATTGGCTTATAATTGCTTTGGCTATTCTAGGTCTTTTATTCTTTCAAATGACTGTTTAGGAATGCTTTTTCCTACTTCCCTGAAGAAGAATCGTCAGTGTTTTAATGGGTAGAAGAAATACTTTGAATATATATGCTTGGCAAAGGTTAACATCCATAATATACAAAGAGCTGCTACAAACCACTAAGAAGAAATATCATAGATACATGAGCAAGGGTGACAAACTAACAATTTACAGAAGAAATACACGATGTGATATATAAAGCACAAAATGATGTTCAATCTCAGCAAACAACAAATCAATATAAATAAAAGCAAACCAAGATATATTTTCCCTATCAAAATTGGCAAAATTAAAGAGATTGCTACTATTCAGTGTTTGGAAGGCTATAGATAAAAAGGCATACATACTTGGTGAAACCAAAACTTCCTGTAACTTTTTAAAAAATCTGTAGTTATAGATGGACAGAATACCTTTATTTTATTTTACTTATTTTTATTTTTATTTTGTTTTTGGTACCGGGGATTGAACTCAGGGGCACTCGACCACAGGGCCACATTCCTAGCCCTTTTTTGTATTTTATTTAGAGACAGGGTCTCACTGAGTTGCTAAGTGCCTCACCATTGCTGAGGCTGACTTTAAACCCGCGATCCTCCTATCTCAGCCTCCCAAGTGCTGGGATTACAGTTGTGCGCCACCGTGCCCGACTTGTATTTTATTTATTTATGTGTGGTGCTTAGGATTGAACCCAGTGCCTCACACATGCTAGGCTAGTGCTTTGCCACTGAGCTATAGCCCCAGCCCTCCTGTACCATTTTTAAAGAAGAAATTGACCATTGCATTCAATTTAAAATTAATTTGCCTTTGACTCAGAAATTAATATTGTTAGGGTTTTATCATGTGGAAACCTTCTTTTAAGAGAGGAGAGACATATGTCTAATTATGTTTACTCAACATTGTTTGTTATAGAAAAACAATGCAAATAATCCATCAGGGTTAGAAAGGTTGGATAAAGTTGTGAAAAATCCCTAAAATGGAAAGTTGTTAAAAAGAATAGCAGTACAAACATGGAGCTGTGTTCACAACAAGCTGTTAGTTTATTGATTGACTGATTGCAGTGCTGGGACTGAACTGAGGGCCTTTTGCATGCCAGGCACAAGCAACTTACCACTGAGCTGCACACCCCCAGCCAAGCTGTTAGTTAAGAAAAAAAGTAGTAAATTAATAGCACATAAAGCAAATGTCAATTTTTAAAGAGTAAAACAGTATTTTAAAATGCAAGCTATTATTTATTTAAGCTAAATTTATAACTGCATAAAAAGTGTCTGAATCTCTCTATTCCCATCACCTGGTTGCTGCAGCAATTTTCAACTCTTAGCTATTCTTTTTCATTTCTTTGCTTTTCCCACCCATGGATTGCTTCGAAATAAATCCCAAAGAGCCTACAGTACATCAGGCCCACCTTCATAGGAAAAGGATCTTAAAGACAAAAGAAAGGCCTAGAGAACACACACCAATTTGATGTCAGTGGTCATCACTGACCATTAAGATACAAAGTGAGAAAGCTCAACCATCCCTTTTATTTAAATAGAACCTCCTTTTAAGTTTTAAAAACAGGAAACAAAATTATTGTTACTTGGTTAAACAAAAAGTCAACTCTTTTATGGACTGGTTTGGGATTAAACTTGAATGTGTACAAATATTTACAGCATCCATTTGGGTCAAGTTTCTGACAGTTTTGCCAAAGCCTTTAAAAGTTGTGTTTGTGGTATGGAAATTATAACATAGAGAAGCTCTTACAAATCAATATGTAATTTATGACCATTTCATAGAATTAGATTGACAGCTCAGTCGCAATTTCCAGAGGAAGAATTTGATTGGATCACCTTGGGTCGGCTGTTCACTCCTTATCACCTATGGCCTTATCACCTATGGCCAGGGAGTGTGGGGAACAGAGGGGGGTGTCGGGACGGGCAGGTGACTGTGAATTTGGTAGAAGTTTCACTTCTTCTTCTTCTTCTTCTTTTTTTTTTTTTTAAATATTTTTTCTACATGCCCACCTGGCATTTCCTTCCCTGATGTTAACTGACATAATGCTTCATGCAACCAGCAGCAAAAACGTGGAGAGAAGGACAAGGTAGAAGCACAGAGGAAGTAGCTTCAAAGGCAGAAACTCTGGGTTCCAAGTAACCAGTTGTGATTTGTTGTTTGTTTGTTTGTTTTTGTGCTGGGGATTGAATCAGGGCCTCATGCCTGCCCTGTTAGGCAAGTGCTCTACCACTGCACTATATTCCCCCAGCCCCCCAGCTGTGATTTTGAGAAGGTCCCTGGCCTCTGAATCTGGAGGGTTATGAGGAGAAAATGAATTATGGGTGAACAGCAGTGAGTACATGCCTGGCAAAAGTAAGCCTTGAGCTCCTCTTTATCGCAGGGCGTGAGCCTGCCTGCTCACCCAAGGACATGGCCCCGGAACGTTCTGGTTGGGGGCCTTGCAGTTGCCACAACATCAGCCCGCTACTGCAGAGGCCTTTGGCACAGGCTCCTCCTTTGCCTCCCACGCTCTCAGCCCCAGCCCATGAAGCACTGTTTCCACAACAGGGCTCCTAGGCTCTTCCCCGTGACCTTGCAGTTCAGCCCCCAGGGTGTTCCTCACAGGCCTAGCCTCCCTCCACTCAGGCCCATCTCCTCTCACCACAGGCCTCTCCGCAAACCCACTCGGATATGCACTAATGCCATTATCTTCCTGAAATTAAAATCAAGCCTCAACCTATAATGTTTCACGGAGAGGGAATTGGGGTTATATATTCCTGCGTTGAGCGGTATTCTATTTCAGTCATAGCATTTAATTATGATTGGTATGTTAGTGCCCACCGGAGCATAACAAATTGTCATTATGTTATTCTGCTGAGTCTAATTTAATTGGCAAGTTGTCACAAAAGCAATTATCCATCATTTATTTTGTTGCCATAACCACATCTCGAAGAGCACCTGCTGTCTGCGAGGAGAAATGAGCCACAGTCTCTCAGCCCTGGATCCAGGCCACTTATCTGACACAAAGACATTGCTTCCCCTTCTGATTTAAAAATATGTTCCTCATTTCCTGCTGCGGTCTCATGAATCCTCCTGGGGGAGCCTCAAAGTGCCAAAGGAAATTCATGGGCTGTGAAGTCGCCTGGGGCCCCACCAGGAGGCGAGAGGCCTGCCCTGCCCTGTCAGGTGTGGGTGGGTGGGAGGCTGCGGGAAGCGGCCTGTGGAGGGTCCAGGCCCTGATTGGGTCAGGTTTTGCTCAGCCAGCTGCTTCAGAGGCCACCTCAGTGATAGATTTATAAATATTTGTGGCTCTTTTTTTTCCTGAGGCATGCCCCATGATCACTCCCTGGGTAGCATGATTGTTTGGCCATTTCACAGAGAGAACCTAAGGCCCAGGACACTGAAGGCCCCAAGTCACAGGGGACGTTTGGGTAAAAGCCCGGACTACAGTCAAAGATCTCTGAAGTCCAAAGCCTTTTCCATTCTTTGGGTCAAACACTTGCAGGCTAAACTGAGTGACCTTTAGGCCTGTCAAGAGTCCCACACTGTGCTTCCGAGTGCTGGAGAACATTTCTATGTCCTCTTAAGGACTAGACTTAATGACCCTATTTCATGTAGAAGCATCCATTTGGAGTGTGGGGGAGAAAAAAGGGCAAGGAAAAGGTCACCAGACTGCATGCATTATGGAGCCTGGAACAGTGACAACCCTATCTCCCCAGATCCTCTGCTTCAGGAGGCCCAGTGACCCCCACTCCTACCTAGCCACCTCTCCATGCTTGGATGCATCCTCCACACCCAAGCACAGTGAGATTTTTGCAAGAGAGGAGGCAGAGGCAAGCAGAGTCGTCACGTGGATTTTTCCTTCCCTGAAACCGGAAAGACAGTCCTAAGGGAAGCCGAAGCCTTAGGCCTGTCTCTGTCCTGTGGACTGGAAGCAGGTGGGAAAATTACTGATCTTGTTCTTGCTTCCAGTATGCTCTTATTAGCACAGTCAACAGGGGACTCATTAAAAACAAAAACAAAACCAAACAAACCCCCAAACTCCAACAACAACATCATCAACAACAAAAAAACAAAACAAAACAAAAAAACAACAAGCCAAAAAACTACCATTCTATTGCAAAGGAAGAAAAAGAATCAGACCTTTAAATAAACCAGTTTCTCCCACTGGGTCAGTCACTGGCAATTCCCAGGCCACCTATGTGGGAACATTGGAAAATTACCAGCTTCCTAAATACTGGCGGGCCATTTCTTGCAACTTAAAAAATGAAACAAAACAAAACAAAACTCTCATTGCAGTTGCTGATAAAATAAGCTAGGGATTGTGTCAGGATCCTCCCTCCTGGACCAGCGTTATCCCTCAGGAATGTTCCTTGTGGAGAAGTCACTCTTGCTACTGTTAGTATAACATCTGGGGTCTTTGCTCCTGGAGGCCCCACTTGAGTTTGTGGGGTGGGAACTTAACCAGTTGATGTTGGAGCAGGATCAAGGATGATGTGCAGGGAGGAGGTATACATGAGGCCCCTGGCTGTGTCAGAGGGTGGTGTTCCCTTGCATCATGAGTGGGTGTGTCCATTAGTACAAACTGTGGAAAGTCAGTTGGCTAAAGGGGTGAAGGGCCATAAAATACGTGCATCATCTTTGACCCAGGAATTCCACTTGCATAAGCAAATTGCTTCAAAAACAGAACAATGTTTGCTTTGGTGTTACCTATAATAGCAAAAGCAGAGGCCGTGCTACAGAACAAACTGATTTGGAGCACATGGATATTGCTAGACTTTTCATTTTTGTTTTCCAGGTGGGATGTTGCTGCCCTAAGAACTCATTATGTAATTTTGTTAAGTAAGCTCTGATTGAGCACCTCAGTAACTGGGGCCATGGTATGCGTGGATGTAAAAACATATGAGACACATGCCCAGATGCCCCTCCAACATTAGTTTCCAGTTTCTGTTGTAAACAAATTACTTCCAATCTCGTGGCTTAAGCAATATAAATTTATTCTCTTATGGTTTTGTAGGTCAGAAGTCTGAAAGGATTAGAATCAAGATGTTGATGGGCTGCTCTTCTTCTTGAGGCTCCAGGGAAGGATCTCTTTGCCTGTCTTTTCTAGCATCTAGAGCCTGTCTACATTCCTTGGCTTGTGGCCTCCGTTTTCCATTTTTAAAGGTACAATGACATGTCAGATCCTCCTCATGCTGCTCCTCAGACCTTCTGCCATAGTCAGATTGCCTTCCAACTCTTTGCTTCTGCTCCTCCACCCCTGCCTCTGTGTGTGTGTGTGTGTGTGTGTTATGTGGTGCTGGGGATTGAACGCAGGTGTGCTTTACCCCTGAGCTATCCCTTTTTATTTTTTAATTTGGGACAGGGGCTTGCTAAATTGCCCAGGCTGGTGTTGAACTTGAGACCCTCAGCCTCCTGAGTAGCTGGGATTACAAGAGAATGCCATTGCACCCAGCCGGTTTTTAAAGGATCCATATGATGACATTGGGCTCACCCAAATAATCCAAATAATCTTCCTGTTTTAAAGTCAGTTAACTAGTAACCTTAAACTCATCAACAATCTTAATTCACCTTTGCCACATAACGTAGCATATTCACTGTTTGCAGAGATTAGAACACAGACGTCTTTTTTTTTTTTTTTTTTTTTTTTGGTGGAGGGGGTGGCGCCTTATTCTGCTAACCACACTCCAGTCCAGGACTTCAGAATTTAAGGGAAAAGACACATGAACACATCTTCAGGGTATATGGCAGTGTGCCATGGCCAGCCAGCAGGATCTTGGGGCGGGGGGTGCAACAGGCATGTTTATACATAACTCAGAAGTTATTTGATGGGAAACTACATGCTGCCCAAGTTGGTTTTCCTCCTCTTCCCAGCACAAACTCTCTGCTTGGGTCACTTTATATCCCCATCCTGCTGTTTCTTAGTCACCCTGTGCTCTCCTTTAGCCCCTAGCCTTTGCCCATTTCCCCTTCCCTACCTGAGGCCTGACTGCTTTTTGCTCTCTATCCCCTCAACCCCCCACCAAGATCCAGATAGAGTGCCATGGCCTCATGATTCCGCACTACAACCCCCCACCCCAGCCCAGCGCTTCTAGAACCTGAAATTTCTCAATTACATAATATTCTACTGAGGCGTAATTGCTGTCATGCTCTACCATCTCAATTTCAGTGTGTTCTTATGTCACAGCTAGTTTTTTAATCACTCTAAGGTCAGGGACCATGTGTTATAATTCTGTCACCTCCACAGCACCTGGGCTGAAGAAACATTTCTGAGTTTGTTGAAGTCATTCTTTGAATAAATGGTGTTAGACCTTGGGGACAGAAATGTGTTCCAACAGGGGTCCTGCTCTAAAGGAGCATTCACTGTCGCGAATGCAACAGGCACCCTAGTTACGCTCTAGTTCAGCTCCTTGCAGGTCCAGGAGAGCTCTTCTGAGGAGGTGAGGCTTGAGCTGACTTTTTGAAGACTGAGGAGGAGTGAGCTAGATAAAAAGACTTGGGAGAAGGGCTCTATTCCAAGAGGAGGAGGAACATTTGAAGCAGCAGTAAACAGAGCGAATTCTGGAAAAGCCACTCGCTTCTCTCTCCACCAGATATGAGTATTATAGGTCAAGCATGATGGATAAGCTCTAGAGATCTGCTGTACAACAGTATTCCTACAGTTGATAAAAATGTATTGTACACTTGAAAAAATCACTCACAGGCTGAGGATGTAGCTCAATGGTAGAGTGCTCGGCTCATACGCATGAAGACTCTGGGTTCGATCCCTAGCACTGCAAAAATAAAAAAAGTTGTTGAGAGGGTAGATCTCATGTTAAGTGTTCTTACTATAATAAAATGAAATGAAATGAAATAAAATAAAATAATTGATCTGGAGAGGAAAAAAGAATTACTGATACTAAATGCTGTCCAATTCCTTTTCCGAGCCTCCCAGCAACAACCCTCTGCTTTCACCTCTTCTCTACTCTGTAGTGATAATGTACATTTTTTTTTTTTTTGGCATTTCCACATCTTTGCTCATTCAATTGTAAAAAACAGTGAAAACTGACAATCACAAATGAAGCTGACAGGGAAGGGACAAAAATGATCAAGTCTCACTAGGTTAGAAGACTAATGATAATTCATATGACAGACAAGAAATAATATCCTTAATACATAACCTGCTAAAGAAAAAACTAAATAAAAAAAAAAAAGAACACGGAACACCAACATTTTACAGATAGAGAGAATACAAGTAGCCAATAAACATGTAAAAGACACTCAACTCTATGTAGTCAGGGAAATGTGAAATGAAACAACAATTAATACCATTCTCACTCATCAGATAGGCAAAAATTAAAGATTGATAACATCCAGTGTCGTTAAGTACGTGGGTAAACAGGGACTCTCATACATTGCTAATGGGTATTTAAGCGCTTTTGGGAAAGCAGTCTCAAGGTGACTATTAGAATTAAAAATGAGTGCAGCCTTTAGTCCAACAACACCAATTTTGGGAATGTATTCTGTGAGAATTATGTCATCAGCATACAGTTCTGTATTATATAGGTGTGTATATTTACACACAATATTGTTTATTGCAGGATTGTTTCTTCTAGAAAAAGCAGTGTAGAATCTGAATTGTTCATCAATAGGGAAAGGTGGGATAAATTCTAGTACATGTATACTACAGAATATTATGGAAGTATTGAAAAGTGAACCAGACCCACACATATTGACTAGGAGGAAACCCCACGATACCATGGTATCAATGAAGTAGCAAAAGCACAAAAGCAGCATCAGGGTGATGTAATAGAGGGTGAGGGAGGGACAGACTTGACAGAATGGTTGTTGTATGATTAAAAGATCCCAAAGAGCCAGACATGGTGGTGTACGCCTGTAATCCCAGAGGCTCCAGAGACTGAGGCAGGAGAATCCTGAGTTCAAGGCCAGCCTCACCAACTTAATGAGGCCCTAAGCAATTTGGCAAGACTCTGTCTCAAAAAATAAAAAGGGCTGGGGATGTGGCTCAGTGGTTAAGCACCCCCGGGGTTCAATCCTGGGTACCAAATAAATAAATAATAAAAGATATCAAAGAAAGATCTGAAAGGCCATGTACTTGAGGATGTCATGGTGATTACCTGAAGTGATTGGGATTGGAGTGAAGGAAGGGGAGACATTAACTTAAAGGATCTGTATTGTTTAACTTACTACAACAAACACGGACTACTTGTACAATCACGAATATTAATAATTTGGAGGAAAAGGAGTGAGGAAAGTATTGGGCAGGGCCCCTGTGTTAGGGTTGAGGGTTGATTAGAGTGAGCAGGTCCCTGGTTCAGGCCTATAAGTCCTCCTCTTCCCCTCTTAGTTTTCTCTCCTATTCAAATAAGCGAATTAAACAAAAGTAAGGCGACTTTCTTTTGTTGGTTAAGTGAGTTTAGGTCCCAGGATAAAAAGAGAATCATTTACATATGTAGTGACCCTTTCTTTATGCCAGTGAACTTCAGTAATAAATTAATTAGAGTCCTTCAGTCCGGAGCCACCTCCCTGAGGACTTTCGTGGGGTGCACATGTTGGTCTGAACCAGGCTCAGGGCACCGCATGGTGCCAGTGCCATTGCACACGAGCAGGCGGGCGGCGGGGTGAGCCGGCATTAGCTCCAGGCATCTGAAGGCATTTGGACACTTTGCTCATGTCTCCGAGGCTAAGCCAGTTAAATATCTGCCCGACTGACCAAGGAGAATGCCATTTGCCTCTCCGCTCCCTGCTTCTCAGCTGCACTGGGGGAAACCCTTTCTTCTGAGCCTGAGCTACCCTGGAGGTCACAGTCACACGGTCACCATGGCAACTCTCTTCAGAGTATGACCATGGGGGCTGAAGAAAAGCGTAGGAGACTTACCAGGGGGTCCAGGAGAAAGCCACTTTCACACTGAGGAATTTCAAAGTCTCAATTATTGGGCTGCTACACGGGACATGGCTTTATATGGAATATGTTATTTCTGGAAAGTTGCTTTAGGTCGATTTTTGGGTAAAATTTTGTCATTTTATTTTAAACACATAAGTGGGACTCCCTATATTAAGAACCCTGTTGCGAATTTTTTTCTTGTTGTAAAATGAACATTAAAAACTTATTATTCTTTTAGAGCAAGCCGACATGCTCAGATGTCAAGCTGTTGTAAAGTCCAGCACCCTAGTTTTTTGGAGTTTGGAAAGTAGAGGATAGTGGGTGTGTGGGGGTGGTGGGAGGAATTTATTTTAAGTAACTGGGGTGAAATTTGGATTTTTCTCTTTAAGCTTTGACTTTAGCAAAAGAAGAGCCCGGGCCAAGAACTCCAATGCAAAAGATTTATAAAGAAACAGCCCTCCCGAGAAATCTGTAGGATGGGAGAAGGAGAAGCAGGATAGGGAAGGAGAAGCAGCCAGATTGTGTTCCCTGCTTTAGCCTGACCCCCCAGGGAGTTCTGGGGGGTATAAATGACACCGTGGAATTTATCATCTTGAATCAGAGGAGCTGGGCTTTTATACTCTCAGACTCATCAGGTGTTGGCTATAGTTGCCCAGGGGAAAGTGTGAAATTCCCAGTGTAAAGCAGCTTGGATACCCACTGTCAATCTTGGAAAATCACCAGCTGGTGAAAGGGATCCCAGAGGGTGCAGGGGATTTCAGTGGCGCCTGCCACATGTGCCAAGTCAGGGTATACAAAGAGCTGTCTAAGGGCTCCTCCTAATAAAAAACCAGCAAAATGAAGTTAGCTTCCCACAGGAAGGGTTTAGAATACTGTTCAAGAAGAAGGATGATGATACAATTGGTTGGGCTTTCTGACACGTTTGCTATCACTGCATCTCGATACAGGGCACAGGTCTGGCACATTGGAGGTCTTCGATCCATATTTGTTGAGTGAGTGAATGAGCAAAGCTTGGCTTTAGTGACTGGCACCTGTTAAGACTGTCACTCTGCCACCTGCCCTAAATTTGGATTTTGTGGTTTCAGAATTCAGCTCTTTGTGGTTTCGGAGTCCAGTTCTTTGTCTTGAAGCATAACAATCCATCGCCATGATAGGGAGCTTTCTTGGATCCTGGTTCAAATAAACAAACTTGAAAACACTTATGATCATCAGGAAAAGTTCAAGAATTATTATTAATTTTGTTTAGGGTATGTATGGTATAGTGATAATGTTTTTAAAAAGACTTTATCTTTTGAGTTTCTACATAGTGAACTTTTTACAGATGAAATGATATAATGTTTGGCACATGCTTCCAACTCACTGGTGGGGAAGGAGGAAGTGGTAGGGTGCAGATGAAACAAGACCGGCTATGAGTTGATCATTATTGAATCTGAGAGGATCTGTTTCCTTATGTAAAAAATGGGTTCCATCTTGGATTATCTAAAACAAATAAAAGGTAAGTGAGCAAAAGCGGGCTGGATGCTCAGGATGGGGAGAGACATTGGTGGGGAGAAAGTCAGAGGGTTCAAAGACCCAGGACTCTCCAAGAAGTCACCTGGAGGTTGCCAAACCAGAGCTGGCTCTGGGAAAGTGAGGGGGCCTCCTGAGGCTAGGTCTCCTTTTCCTTGTTTGTTTCCTTATGCATTTATCAACTTGTCCCCTTCAGTTTCACAGAATGTCCTGATAAACAGGTGAGCCTCACAGGCTTACTCAAACAGTGTGCAAAATGGGCCCTTTAAGCTACAAGAGCCCTGGCTGGGAGCTCCCTCACCCTGGGTCTTCCAGGAGAATCGCTGATTCTGCTTTTTCCAGGGAGTGTCGGCCCGTGAGACAGGAAGTCTGAGCAGGGCTCAGGTGGTCATTCCCTGACAGTGGCTCGTGATTTCAGAATACAGTGTGCAGCACACTGGTCTGTTTGGATGGAGGTTTCTCCTTTTTGCAGGGGCTCATGGGAGGGGACTTCTGAGTGGCTGTTATGGAGGGCCCTACCCAAGCTCCCCCTGCTGTCCTCAGCACACAGGTTTTGGACTGTTTGAAGGCCTGAGGGGAATGTTTCTCAAATTCCTCCTCCTCGTCCTTGTCCTTTTTTGTGGTTCTCCTACATCTGCATCTGCAAGCCCCTGTCCTAGAACACGGATGGCAGGAAGTTCTGTAGGACCTGCCCAGGACTGCCCGGGAAGTGCATGCAGTATTTTAGGTAAATCAGGTCACCCAGTGGGAGGTTTCATCCTCACTTCCTCTGGGCCTTCCTGCATAAGCCCTGTTCTATATTTAGCCGTGTATACCACAATTGCTTCTGCTCCACCGGATATCCTCCCTGCTTGGAGATGAAAGAGAAAGGAAATGGGCATTTGGAGGGAGCAAAGGTGTGTTCACATGCTTGGAGTGGCAGAATTTGAGCACCAATAGACTTTGGAATTTTCTGAGAAAAAAAACTCCCATGTAAAACTTTTCACTTAGATGTTAAAACAAAAACTCTTGATGGGTTTTTCTAATTGGAAGGCCTATAATTATTTTCCACTTTAAAAGTGAAACACTTGGGCTGGGGTTGTGGCTCAGCGCGGTAGAGCACTCGCCTAGCACGTGTGCGGCCTGGGTTCAAATCCTCAGCACCACGTAAACATAAATGCATAAATGCATTGCATTGTATACAACTAAAGCAAATAAATAAATTAAAAAAAAGTGAAACACTTCATTAAAGAACTCTTGAAAAACACAAAAAGAGGAAAAAAGCAAACTCCAAATAAACAGAAAACAGACCTAGACATGGGACATGTCCATCATGGAAACACAGGGATAAGTACATTTTCATCTACTTTATTTGACTAATTTTTTTTTTTGCCCCCAAATGCACAGTCTCCATCATCTTATCTAATAGTGGTTGAGAGTCTAGCATGCACATACAATTTTTATTTTTTTATCTTCACTGCTTATTACAGCCACGACATTCACAGGGTAAAAGACTTTTAACGTCATTGTAGTTTCCAGCCTGGTTATAAAATGCCTCCATATGCTCTTCCTACGAGGCACGTTGGCAGATGGCTCCTCTGGAAGATCCTCCTGGTTTTTCTCACCCTTCCCCTACAAATGGGTACACGGGATGTTTCCATTTTTGTTATTATACACCACAGCAAACATCTTTTTCTGGATTTGGAGTGATTTCTTTAGGATCCAGTCCCAGAAGCGGGATTTCTGAGTCAAGAATTTGGGATATTTTTATGACTCTTGACTCATTTGGCCAATTTGCTTTTCACAGATTTTGCATGCATTTACACTCCCACAGGGCCTCTGATTTGAGTCTTTAAATTTGGAGCAACATCATCTCACATGCCACACTTTCGCTAGTAAATATTTTCCCATGCAGATATAAACTTTAGAACTTTCAATACCTGAGACAATACCCCTCTCCTATCTAACACCTCTGGTCCTTCCTTTTTCCTTTTCCTTCCTTCCTTCCTTCCTTCCTTCCTTCCTTCCTTCCTTCCTTCCTTCCTTCCTTTTCTTCTTCTTCTTCTTCTTCTTCTTCGTGCTACTAAGGATTGAACCTAGGGTTGCTCTACCACTGAGCTATATTCCCCAGTTTCCAGGAATAATTTCCAGCCTGGTTATAAACTAAATATATTTCCCATTATTTTTTAAAAAATGGGTTTTATTTATTTATTTATTGGGTACCAGGGATTGAACTCAGGGGCACTAGACCACTGAGCCACATCCCCAGCCTGTTTTTGTATTTTATTTAGAAACAGGATCTCACTGAGTTGCTTAGCACCTCACTTTTGCTGAGGCTGGCTTTGAACTCATGATCCTCGTGCCTCAGCCTCCCGAGCTGCTGGGATTACAGGTGTGCGCCACCGCACCCAGCTATATTTTTAAATTTCGAGACAAGGGCTTGCTAAGTTGTCTGGGCTGGCCTTGAACTTGGGATCCTCCTGCATCACTGGGATTATAGGTTTGCACAGGGTGACCGGCTCCTTCCTTCTCCTCCATCCCTGAAGGATGCTGTTGAGCAGTCCTAGGCTGTGATTTTGGCCTATAGTAGATCCTTGTTCTTCTGCTAGTCTCATCTCAGGCCACTGGCAGCCATTCCTGCTGTCCTGGGGACTGTTCCCTAATGTGAAGATTGTGCAGCAATTTAAAAACCAACTGCCTGAGCTGGACCCTGCCTACTTCCCCCTCCAGTCTGTTGGCCATGTTGGCAACTCCCTGGCTCTGTTTCCTTCTGATGCTTCTCAAAGTCTTGGTGGAACTGGAGGGATTAGCTCTAAGGGGTTAAGAGCTCAGCCTAGATCTCTGGTCAATGAATTCACCATTCCTGTCCCCCTAGGATAGGAAATGAAATTGCTTGCAGGTTTTGCCAACTTAAACTCCACCTCGAAGGAGGGAAAACACCCCCTCGCTTGCCCCCTGCTTCTTTTGATACTAAGAGAGAAAGAAAAGGAGAGATTAAAATATTTACAAGTATCTGATAGGCCTCCTTCTTTTGGAAGGCATGTTATGGAGGAAAACAGACAGACATCTGTGAGCGCTTAGACAGCGGAAAAAGAAACAAGCAGGCTTCACTGGGGGCCCAACAGGAGGTTGGCAGTGCCCCCCCAGGGGAGGGAATTTCTGTTCTGATTGTAGTGTTGGGAGCTCACTGGGAACAGAGGGCGGCTGTGGATTCAGGAGGGGAGTGCTGTAGGGCTGCGGGACGACTTCCAAGTTTAGTTCAACATACATTGAAAGTTGAGAGCGTGTTAAAGACTTGAGGCAGAGTTCCTTGGCCGCAGAAATTTGGGGGGTCTGGAAAATGCCAGAAAAAAATGAAGCTTGAAATGATGTTAGACTGTACACAGATCTAGAAGAGAGGAACAAAGAACATGGCGATAACGTAACAGTGGTCCAGTTTATGCTTTGAACGTAGCCCTCGTTGCTCTGTCGCTGCAACTTAGTTTTTAAATTGGACATGTTTCTTTCTCTTCCTCTCTCCCTGCTCCTCCCTAATCTCTTCTGCTCCTTAATACTCAGAGAGTACAAATCCACTTTAGGAACAAAGTAATCCAGACATTGGGGTTGGTACTAGAAGATCTTAGAAATGGCTATCTCCCAAATTAACAAGTGAATTACAACCCCAACAGAGAACATGTGGGATGTAGCCTTTGAGTCACCTCTTTAAAAGCCTCCTGTTCCTGCTGATGGGCAGAATCACAGCCTTTGGGACAGGAGTCCCCTGTGTTTCTCCTTTGCTAGCAAAGCAATAAACCTTCTTTGTTTTTTTTCTCAAAACTGTGTCCTCATTATTGGATTGGCATCAGGGACAAGGACCAAGCTTTCAGCAAAAATAACTCTTGGAGATGGGAAAGGGGCATAGTGATTTGGGGGTAGGAGACTGGGAAATAAATGATAGTAACAAGGATGATGGTGACAAGGACAATGGCAATGACAGTGATGACTATGATGATAACTACAGCTCACATTTGAGTACTTATTAAGCCCCAGCTGCTGTCCAAAACATATATGTGGATTAACTATTTATTCCTCACTTTAAACATATATGGAAATGACTATGATTGCCTCTGTTTATGGATGAGACTGAGCCACAGAGATGGTGTGTGCTGAGACTGGTAGTTTCGAGCTGTGGATATACTGGGGACAATTAGATGGACTGGAGCCCAAAGGGAAGAAAGATAAAGGAGGAAGGGATGGCAAATGATTTATTATTATTATTATTATTTGGTATCAGGGATTGAACCCAGCCAGGGGCACTTAACCACCAAGCCACATCCCCAGCCCTTTTAATATTTTATTTAGAGACAGGGTTTCACTAAGTTGCTTAGAGCCTTGCTAAGTTGCTGAGGCTGACTGAACTTGCGATCCTCCTGCCTCAGCCTCCCTAGCCACTGGGATTACAGGTGTGCACCACCGTGCCTAGCTTGCAAATGATCTTTTTTTTTTTTTTTTTGCCTCAGTGTCTAGTTATTTAGATCCCAAATCCGGGAGTTGACTTGAATTTGTACCTCTCCCTTCTCTCCAGTTACTCCCGTAATGTGCCTTTGATCCACAGCATCAAACCCTGTCCCCACTGTTCCATTAGCATCTTGCCTATTTCATAACTCCCAACTGACAAGCTGCCACCAGCACCCCCACCCATCTTCTATACCACCACCTGCTCCTGAGTACTCTTCCCCCTTTCTTGGGGCCTTGTAAATACCTGTATGTGGTATTTAGCACATCAATGGTAATTGTGCATTTATTTGGTTGTCTATCTAGGCAAATGTTTGGTGGATGAAAGAGTGAGGTCACAATCAATAAGGGATTTGCATATGAAGCCAGAGGGATAAACCTGTGGCTTCTGTAGAAAAGGACTTTGCATTCCCAGGGTCCAAGAGCACCAAGGAGAAACAAATCAGTCCAGCTCAGAGAGGCTAGGGACAGAACTAGAAATGGGGTGTTGCTGGTAGATGTCAGTGTTTTGCACCTGTGAGTTGAAGATACAAAACACTAAATGTGGCAAATTAAAAGTTCCATGAATATCAGGAATAGGATCCTTTGTCTGGTGACAGCTCAAGATACTCCAAAATAACTAGAGGCAAGGACCAGGCACAGTGGTGTACATCTATAATTCCAGCCACTCAAGAGCTGAGACAGGAGGATCGCAAGTTCCAGGCCAGCCTCAGCAACTTAGTAAGACCTTGTCTCAAAATAAAACATAAAAAGGAGTGGGGATGTAGCTCAGCAGTACAGCAACCCTGGGTTCGATCACCAGGACTGCAAAAAACAAAACAAACAAACAACAAACAAACAAACAAAAACTAGGGATGAGGAGTTGACGGAAACATCTTTTATTTGAAGATGTCTCATCCTTATCCACCTAACGAAGGAGAGCACAGGAGAATGACATGGTTGGGAAGCTGATAGACTCAAGGAGGGAAAGGAGATTTCTCAGCCACTCTCCTGTCAATTTTTGAGTATTTTCTTGGACTTTCTTGCAGTGCACACAAGGTACAGTTGATCTTTAGGTGAAACAAGAAAGGAGATTTAGATTTAGAAGCATTGTTCCCTTTTTCTCTCCAAGATTCTACAAGGTTAGGTACATCTCTTGTTTTATCTAAGAGTGTTATTAGGAACACCAGACCATCCCAGACCCAGCTGGCATTACCCTGAACATTCATTTCTTTGAACACATAACTGAAACAGTGAGTGATGGAGACGGATGACAGGATGCAGCAGAGAAAATCTGGAACGGATTCTTTCACAAGTTGGTCTCTGCCCCTAGGATGGGATAAAATGGAATTGAATTGGTCAATGCAGAAGTGGAAGAGATTGTATTATATTAGAACTTTCAAGCTTTACTATTTTTTAAATCTTGTATTAGTTGTTGGTGGACCTTTATTTACTTATTTATTTAAATATTTTTATTTATTTGCTTTAGTTGTACATAATGCGTTTTATTCAATGCATTTTATTTGTACGTGGTGCTGAGGATCGAACCCAGGTCGCCCACATGCTAGGCGAGTGCTCTACCACTGAGCCACAATCCCAGTCCCCTTTATTTATTTTTATGCAGTGCTGAGAATCGAACCCAGTGCCTCACACATGCTAGGCAAGCGCTCTACCACTGAGCCACAACCTCAGCCCCTCAAGCTTTACTATTTTTGAGACTAAAAAGGCTGAGGTGCTATTGCTCCAGTTCTAGCTGCAGGACTGTCTCACAGGTCATTGGTGACAGGCAAAGCAGAGTCATGAGATATCTCCAAAGCCAGTGCTGAGACTGGCTTTGGGTCTTTTGTCTCCGAGTCATGGTGGTAGTGTGGAGTGTGGACTGATTCTTTCCTGTAGCCACCACATACTTGCTGAGAAGCTATTATGTACCAGGCACTATACTAGGAACTGTGGATGTATCAGTGAAAATGATCTGATCACACACAACTGTAGGGGAGAAAAAGGTTATTGAAGGCCTCCTCCATTCCTCAGGGCTCAAGGAGGTGAAGCTGAAAATCATGTCAGGAGAGTGTGACAGAAGGAAGCAACTCGCATCACGATGATCCAGAAGGAGAGAGGGAGAGAGGGAGAGGGTGAGAGAGAGGGAGAGAGGGAGAGAGGGAGAGAGGAGGGAGGGGGAGAGAGAGGGAGAGAGGGAGAGAGGAGGAGGGGGGGGGAGAGAGGGGGAGAGGGAGGGAGAGAGAGAGAGAGAGAGAGAGAGAGAAAGAGAGAGAGAGAGAGAGAGAGAGAGAGAGAGAGAGAGAGAGAGAGATATTCCAGCTCCAGATACAAAATATATAGCCCACAGCCATGCCCCCAATTAACCACTTCCTCCAGCTACGCCCCACCTGCCTTTAGTTACCACTCAGTTAATCCCACCAGGGATTAATTCACTGACTGGGTTAAGACTCTCACAATCCAATCACTTCTCCTCTGAACCTTCTTGCATTGTCTCACAGGTAAGCTTTTGGGGGACACCTCCTATCCAAACCAAAACAGGGAGGTGTTTGTATCTTATATAGGATGGTTAAGGAAGACCTGTTGCTGGGATGGGCAGAGACTGCATGAAGTGAGGGAAGGAGCCCCAGGTTCGCTGGGGTCAGAGCAATCCAGGAAGAGAGGAGAGTAAGGGCGAAGACCTGGAGGTAGAATCCTGCTCAGCACACTCCAGCAACAGCAAGGAGGCAGGTGGGACTTGAGGGTCATGAGCATGGGAGTGGAAGATGAAGTCAGAAAAGAAGCCACGGGCAAGATCACAGGTGGCCCTGTAGACCTGGGAAGGTTCTTACATCCTACTCTCACGAGAGAGGAAACTTCAGTGAGTTTAAGCAAAGGACAGACGTGATTTGACTTTTGTTATAAGACTCCATCTGCTGCTATGTGGAAATGTCAACAAGGGATCACGGGTAGGAGCTTGGAGACCACCCAGGAGATGATTCTATATGCTTAGACTGGGAGTAGCAGTGGAGATACCATGAAGCAGGCAGATTCTAGGCTCTTTTTTTTTTTTTTTTTTTTTTTTTTTTTTTGTACCGGGGATTGAACTCAGGGGCACTTGACCACTGGGCCATATCCCCAGCCCCCCCCCCCTTTTTTATTATTAGAGACAGGGTCTCACTGAGTTGCTAAGTGCCTCTCCATTGCTGAGGCTGGCTTTGAACTCACGATCCTCCTGCCTCAGCCTCCCAAGTGCTGGGATTACAGGCATGCGCCACGGCGCCCGGCTCAAGGCTCATCTGGAAGGTAAAACTGACTGGATTTGCTGATGGAGGAGGTAGAAGAGAGTCAATAAGGATGACCACATTTTTTGGCCTGAGCAACTGGAAGTATGAGGTTGCCATTATTAAGATGGAAGAGACAGGGCGCAGAGGGGGATAGAGAGCTGTGTTTGGACATATCAAGTTAGAGGACCGTGGGGCATCCAAGTGGATCTGGTGAAGAGGCCACTGGATGTGCCAGTCTGGAGGTGAGGGAGAAGAGGAGCTGGAGACATACGGGTGGGCAGTGGGCAGTAGTTAAAGCACGGGGATGGAGAGTAGGCATAACTAGAGAGGTGGCCTGGATACTAGGCCCAGGGCACCCTGACATTCAGAGGTTGCAAAGATGACCATCTAGCCAAAGGTGACTGGGAAAGACTGGCCAGGAAGGTTCGGAGACCCAGGGGCAGGTAGGAGGAAGGCAGTGCTCCCAGGGGAGGAAGTGCTCCACCAACTACATACGTGCTGCTAATGCTGGTTGACAGTGGACCAGGGGATGTGCTAGCTGTGCAGAGGTCATGGTGACCTTGCCAAGGTCAGGTGAAGTGGAGTGGGCACAAACACCTGACTGAGCAGGTTCAAGAGCTAACAGAAAGGGAAGAGGTAGAGTCACTGGGCAGGTCTCAAGACATCTGGCCATATAGGAAAAGAAAGAAATGTGGGGTGGGCAGCTAACTGGAGGGGGGTAATTTTTTTTGTTGATTTTTTTTCATGTGGGAGATACTTCAGTATGTTTGTAGTTAATAGATATAATCTAGCAAATGGGAAAAATTGATAGTGCAGGACAGACATTCCCTAAACATAACTTTCTTTCTTTTCTTTATTGTACAGCTTGGAGCATTGATCAATGTGTTTAGTAATTGTTTGTGGTTGATGTTTCAATGAATGTCTCTGGCATTTATTTCCCCTTTAGGCAAAGTTGTTTCCCTCAAATATGCCCACGGAACTAGAACAGATCCATTTAATGATGAATATGCTTTGAAAAATCAAATCCCCTGACTTTCGTGCACGAGACCTTGCTAGTTATTCTCTTATCACTTAGTTGTAGAGGTGTGGGTTCAATCAATAATAACAAGTTACTATTATTGAAAGTTTAGTATGTGCTTTACATGAATTATCTCTGTGAAATGTTGCTGCGATGTAGATACTATTGATTATTTCAGTGTAATGATAAAGAAACTGAAGTTTCAGAGGTTAAATCATATGCCTGGGGTCCAGCAGGCAGTGGGGTGGTGGAACCAGGCTCCCAGCTAAACCCATCTTCATAAGGAAGAACTTGAGAACTGTCGCCCCTGCCCTCCATCCCTGACAAGACGAGCCAGTCCAGGTCGTGGTCACTGGGGGTAGGTGTAGGTACAGAGAGACTGTGTCTTCCTTCTGCCAGGCTGAGATTCCCTGGGTAACCAGCTGTCCCTTTGCGCTGAAGCCTCTGAGCGTCCAGAACGTGCGACACCGTCTGGGCTCGGGCAGCAGGGGGCGCTCTCCTGTCACAAGAGGCTGGCCAGACGCGCCCCTGATCCACACTGCAGGGACAATTCCCTGCCCCCACCGGCCTCTGGCCAGACTTTCGCCGCTCGGCCGCTCCTGCCCCACAGAGCTTAGTGTGGCTGCTGCTGTTGGCAAAACTACTTCACAGGATCAGGAAGAACCTTTACGGAGATTCCTAAATAAAAACCTCTGCTCTTGTCAAAGGGTCCTGGAGTAGGGGTGGGGTGGTGGTGGGAGGTGCAGGCCTTTGGCTTGGGAAGGCTGTTGTTAAAATAGGGGACAGGGGCTCAAAAGGGATGGGGCAGCAGGCTAAGACCCTCCCCTCTATCCTGGAGTCTGCTTGGAGCTTTCTAGCTTGGATCTGGGAGGCTGTGTGGATTTGATGCTGGGCAGGCTTCCAATACACATGGGCTTTCTTTCCTAAATTCCCATCTGAGCTGGCTTCTTTGTAAGGTCCCAACCACCAGAACCACCGAAATCCGAATTTCTAGTTGGAAAACCAGAATCCTGGATCTGCAGGGATGCAACAAAGAGCAGCTCTGTCCTGTGGCTTTGAAGCAAATGTCACATGAGGCTGGGTGAAGAGGGAAGCAGGTGTTGTTAACCCTTCCCCACCCTCCTCCCTGCCCCTTCTCCAAGGATACCACTGGCCATTTGCTGCTCTGGTGTCTGGGAGGAGCAGTCCTCTGTAGGGAGGGTCAGAATCAAAAGGAAGCCATGTGGTGGGCGCCTGAGCCCTGGCGCCACCCCAGCTGTCAGCTGCATGTGACTGCTCCCAGCCTGACCAGAGGCTCCCCAGGCCACAGAGGGAGAGCAGGAACACAGATGCTCCCGCTGGGAGAGCGCGGCAATCTGTACTTTCTGGGATCTATAAGACCAGACCAGGGAGCAAAGATGTGAGGGAGGAGAAGCTGGAGGCTCCCGCTTTGTAAATGAATCCGGATTTGGCTTGGCTGCGGTCAGGGCTCCCCTGCTGGCAGCCCCCATAGTTCCTGATTAATTCAGGCTTCCTCAGGGTGGTCACTACCTGGGACTCCTAGGAGCAGTTGTGGGTGGCAGGAAGCAACCAGTGTCCTGGCATTGCCCCAAACACAATCTAGTGCTCACTGGCTCTTCCCTCCCCCCACCCCCCAGCCCACTGATGTGTTCAGAAGCAGGGGAGCCACCCACTGAGGGGCACTACAAGCCACGTCCTGCTACAGATTCTTTGCATTTCCCCTTCGCCTTTGGAAGCACTGTTCTGAAAGCTGTTCTGATGGTTCTGATGCATTTAGAGCTATATAGCTACCCAAGCTGCTCCAGCCGAGTAGAGTTGCACTTCCTGTGGGCTAGACCTAAACAAAGATCGCATGTACCACAAGTGTCAATCACCTACTGAATACAAGAAACAGTCCTCCAGGGGCTTGTCATCTAGTTGAAGAGATGAGACCCAAATACATGGGAAGTTCAGTATCAGGGAACCGTGCAAGTAACCGTTTCAGTGACAGTAGAAGAGATGTCGCAGGTCCCTTTGTGATGAATTATCAGATGCATGGTTCTGACAGTGATTGCTCTCCAGGTCGAGGGGAGAGGGGGAGTGCTTCAGGCCTCCATGGTCAGGAAGGGCTGCGCTGGGACAAGGTGGGGGTGGGAATGAGGCTTGTATTTGAGGTGCTTCTTCAAGGCTGAATGCATCTGATTCTCGAAAAAGAAGTAGGAATCCTGTTTTATTTGGAAAACATAAAAGACTAACCCTTCTTTCTGAATTAGTGCTTGATTCCAGGTTACTGTCCCTCACATCATCAGGGTGCCCAGAAAATATAATTTTATAGAAATAACAATGATCTCTTATGAGCACCTACTATGTGCCAATTATTGCATGGGAAGCACTTTAAAAAATTATTTCTGATATTTTCAGCAATACTCATTGCAAGATTATCTCCTACCCTAATCTTCAAATGAAGCATAGATATATTGCCCAAGGTCAAGTGGTTAAGTCAGGGTGAAGCCAAGCATTGGGGCCTGACCCCAGTGCTGAAGGACTGAGATTTGCTGAAGGGGCCCGGTCTGTAGCTGTTTTCAAGGGCTTTCTGGCATGAATGCTGAATTTCCCAGTTTTGAGCAGACTTGCTTTCTTGGAATCCTCCTGAAATACTTCAGGGGTTGAGGTTCCAGCTTTGATACTATTTTCCTTTTTTGGGGGGTAGGGGGAAGAGAAACCCAAACAAGTGCTTCTAAGAGAGAACAAAACCCGAAGGCAGAGTGTGCCTGCAGATTTCAAAACAGGGTAGAAGGTCTGAGCCAGAGGAAAGCATTCAGAAGGGGGACCCCAGTGAATCTTGAGAAGATGAATGGACTCTACCCTCCCGCGGGCCCCTCTCCACCCTGTACCGCCTCCACCTTCCCTCTCTACAGATGTCCACCGAGATGCAGCTGAGGAGCTCAACCTGAGCTCTGGGAGGATGCTGAAACCTCAGTCATGGGGTGAGGGGAGGCCAGCCCTGCAGCCCCCAAATTCCAGGTCCTCAGCACCTGGGGGGACTGTGCGGGGCAAAGTGGCTTGGGGTTGAGCTGTGGACACAGCACACTTCTGACCCGCACGTTTGGTGGAGTGGAGTATAAATATTCCCCTTCCGTCTACTTTGCTTTCCCAGCTTTATGGAAATGAGGCGATTCACTCCCACCTTCTGTTCTGTTCTCCTGGGATCTCTGATCCACTTGGCACCTGTCGTAGTCTGTTCCGGCTGCTAGAACAGCACACTATCGACTAGGCAGTTTCCAAACCACAGAATTTTACCTCTCATAATTCTAGAAGCTGGGAAGTCCAAGATTAAGAAACTGGCAGATTCAGTGTCTTATAGGCAGCTGTCTTCTCCCAGGGTCCTCACATAGTGGAAGGAAGAGGGGGTTTCTTGGGGGTCTCTTTCATAAGGGCACTAATCCTATTCACAAAGGCTCTATCCCTATGACTTGCTCACCCCCCCCCCCAAAGTTTCCACCTTTTAAAATCATTACACTGGAGGTGAGGATTTCTTTCTTTCTTTCTTCTTTTTAATTTTTTGGTAGCAGGAATTGAACCCAGAGGTGTTCCACCACTGAGTCACATCCCAGCTCTTTTTAATTTTCTAAAATTTTGAGAAAGGGTCTCACTAAGTTGCTGAGGATGGCTTTGAACTTGCAATCCTCCTACCTCAGCCTCCTGAGCTGCTAGGATTACAGGCAAGAACCACTTCAGCTGGCGGGGTTGAGGATTTCAATGGTGGTGGGGGTGAGGATTCAACATATGAATTTGGTAGGGACACAAACATTTAGTTTATGACAACACCCTTCAAAAGTCTTTAGAGTTCAAGGTGATACACAAGTTCTTCAATATGAAAGTCAAACCATGTTCTGGAAACAAATATATAGAGGGGATATAAGTATGAAAAGGAGAAATGCAAATCCTCTACCCTTCAAAGATAACGCCTATGACATTTGGGTGTGCTCTGGTTGTAATACTAATTTTTTAAAAATAACACTGTGATAAAACTGTAAGCAGTTTTGTATCCTATTCCTTCATTTAGCCTTTCCCCAAATTATTTATAAACTCTTTGTAAATGATATCATATGGAGGTGGCGTCGTTGATTTAACCCCCATATGACTGATGGTCAAAGTAGTTCTAACTTCTTGCTACTATAAGTCACATCACAATGGACATATTTGTGTGTAAGGATTTGCGACATTGTAGTTTATAACCTTAGGATGGATTCCCAGAAGTAGAATTACGAGGCCAAGAGTATGAACATGTTTAAGACTTTGAATGTATTGTTCCAAATTGCTTTCCAAAAGGATTACATTAATCTATATTTCATTAGGTATCTATAAAAGTGTTAAACATGTCACACTCTGTCCAGCAATCAATAAACTCTTTCAAAATTAGTTTTAATGCTCAATCTCTCTCCTTGTAAAACAAAGCACTGCCAATTAGGCTAGAGTGGACTTTGACCCTGTCTTTGCTCCTCCTCCTCTCCTGTAGAGGCCAGTGCGCTGAGGCTGTTTTTTTTTTTTTTTTTTTTTTCGGGGGGGGGGGGGGGGCTCTTCTTTACCTTCACACATATCACTCCAGTGTGATATTTGATTACATGTACCTGCTGATATTTTAAAATATGTGTTCTTTTTCTCCTCCTAAAGCAGAGGTTGGCACGCTTTTCTGTAAAGAGCAGGTAGCAAGAATGTCAGGCTTTGTGAGCCGTCTCTGCTGCGGCCCCTGAACCCTGATGTTGTAGCGCCAAAGCAGGCGCCACAGGCAACATAGAAACAAACGAGCGTGGCAGGTTTCCAATAAAACTTTATTCACAAAAATAGCCATCAGGCTAGATTCAGCCTGCAGGTTGTGGTTTGCTGATTTCTGTTCTAGACTGTGAATTCCCCAGGTCAAGGGCCAAGTGGATTCCTGGAGTGGGGTTCCGCACAATTGCCCTTGACAACAACCAGGTGGGAGGGCCAGCGTTTTCAGTACCAAACGCTAGGGCTTGAGGTAGGACACGGAGCCATCATTCTGCATCAGCCCCTCTGTATTCCTGCACCCCTGCCCCTCTAGTGGGAAGAGGGAGAGGAAGATGAAGGGACATTCCAAAATGACTTGAGCCATTTTGGCCCTGGAAGAGGGACATTAAAGACTGCACACACTCTTTCTCTGCTTCCCACCCTCAGCTGAGCTCAAGCACAGTTCTTTCTCTGGACAAGGTGCATACCAGCCAGGGGCAAAAATAATGCTCCAGGCAAAGGAATAGCAATAATCAACCTTCACTGAGCACTTACCACGCACCAGAGCACTGTATACTCCTACAGAATCCGTCTGATGGTCTATCAGCATTGCCAGCAAAGGTCAGTACTGTGGTTACCCACTGTGCATAGAGGATGCTGTAGTTTGGATGCTGACTGATAAGGCACCACTGGGAGGTGGTGGAACCCTTAGGAGGTGGAGCCTATGGGGAGGTCCTGAGTCACTGGGGCTTGCCCTCAGTGGGGACTGTGGGCCCCTGGTCTCTTCCTCCTTCTTTCTGTTTCCTGGCTGATGATGGAAGTGGTTTGCTCTGTCATGTGCTCCCCACCACTTCTGGCCAGCACTCCCACAGAGGCCCCAGGTAACATGACCACTCAATCACGGACAGGAGCCTCCAAATCCCTGTGCTAAACAAACTTTCTGTAAGTGAATTCTCTCAAGTATTTTGTTATAACAGGAAGCTGACTAACACAGATGAGGACACAGAAGAACAAAGGGGTTAAGTACTTTGCCCAAGTTTTTACAGCTGGTGAGTAGAGGAACAAAAGATTTGAATGACTCTGGTCCCTCCACTCCTACCGTGACTCTGACTGCCTTGGTGGCAGACATTCTCATGGCCTGTCCCAAATCCATTCTACTCTTCTTCTTTAGCGTCAGGACCCAGGACAACATGCCTAGGTGACAAACTAGGCTCTAATCTCCCTTGCAATTAGGCTCAGTCATGAAATATAACTAGAAGTGCTTTAACTATGGCTTTATCCTGCTACTTGGAATGTAAACATGATGACTGGCACTCCAGCAGCCGTGATGAAGCCATCTTGTAGGTGGAAGTCACGTGCTGAGAGCTACTGGATCAGCTACGGGCTACTTTATCCTGGACTCCTTCTTCCTTCCTTTCCTTCCTTCCTTTCTTTTTTTAATACAATGAGAGAGAAATAAATCTCTACCTTGTTTAGACGACATCGATCAGTTCTCTCTTACAGGAAGATAAATGCGGTTCCTAAGTGTTAAAGCCTCAGAGAAGAAACCAGAGCCACTCTTATTACACACAAGAGATTTGCTAAGAGGAGTACATCTGGCAGGATCCAAATGCACATCTCTTTCCCCATCCCCTAATTCCAGAGTCATCAAATGCAGTGCAAGTAAATGATTGAAATATGTGCCAGGGATTTAATAGAAGTGCAGCCCAAGGGGAGGAGAAGAAATGCGTCAACCGGGGAGAAGGAAGGGTGTTTCCTCACCAAGGTTGAGAGGAGACACCACCCAAGGCTAAGAGCTGTTATTGAAGGCCTGTTCTCTGTGAGGTGCAGAACCCCAAGTTATCTGTGGATTCTGAACAGTACAACATAAACCTGAGACAGAGGACTCTTGATGATGGTCTGGATCCACGTGGGTTGACCCAGTCCTGAGGTGTAGGCCACTTAACAACCACCTACAATCCCCTTCCTTCCCACTGGCCAGCGTTCTAACCATGGGGTGACTGACTGCTAGTTCCATTACGGTTTGGTGGAGATGAAGCCAGCTAGAGGCCCAGTGCAGGAATATCCATGCACTTACTTTCCCTGCAAGCGACCAACAGGCCAAGTCCACTTGTCACCACGGCTGAGGGGACTTGGGATAATTCAGTAGGGCCCACCACTCAGAGTTGTGTGACGGGATCCAGCTGCCATCTTTCAAAAAGACAGATTTTCATTTGCCATCATCTCCATGCCCTGATCTCCACGACAGGGAGCAACGTGGTCAAAAGGGAGAGTCTCTAATTCAAGAGTCTCAGGATTCCAGGCAGCAAGGACAAGACTTGTCTCTGGAACCTTGGTTTTGAGATTCCATTGGGAGCTATGTACACATCTCCCAGTAATCTACAAAGGGCGCGTTGATATCACCAGTAGATAGTCTGAGGCTCAGGTGTTCACGGTGGAGGCTGTTGGAGGCCTGGTGAGGGGGCGAGGTTGTAGGAAACCCATTCTGTGAGAGGACAAAGATACAGGGGAAGGGGAAGGTCTGGATCCTAGCTGAAACAAAGAGGTGGAGAATCCTTACAAATGAATGCCTTTGGGAGAGGCTGGCACCATGCAGTTAACCTTGAAAGAAGGTCATGGATGGAAGCTTCCCACTTTACCCTTGTCCTGACAAGTGAGCATTTCCAAATTTTCCCTCAGACGACTCCCTATCAAGACAATCTGCAGATTTCCTTCCAGTCGGCATATTGGCTGCAGAGATAATGTAGGTATTTTCAGTCAGCCTGGAGCAGGAAAGATAAGGGGGGGGGGGAGAAGCCAGGGAGAACTTGATTGAGTGACCAAGATAAATTTACTGTACCACAGGAAATCGAAATGCAAAAATAAGATTCGGGAGCAACTGAAATATTTAAAAAGATAGGGAAGGGATGGGCAGTCTAAGGGAGCCGCTTACCCCTTCATTGCCTGAGCTCTTGAATATTGCAAAAGATAATAGGGTGGAGAAAGGACCAGAATAGAAACTAGCCATTAAGGGAGACAGAATGACAGGGTTTGGCTTACAAATGGGAATATAATTAAGAAAGGAGGGGAAATGAGAAGGGTTTGGGGCTCGTCTCCTTGGCCTCTGGTCTCACGTAGGTTTTGTCAGAGTGAGAATGCCTTTCTATGTTGTGATTTCTGCCTCCAAGAAACCTTTCTCTTGTCCTCCCCCTCGGGGGTCTGCGGATGAGGTGGGAGCTGTAGCATCCTTGGTCCGTAGGCACGGGGGTATTGGTCAGAAGGACCAGCTGGCTTTGCTGCTGTAACTAAGAGACCTACTTGTAACTGAGTAGTTGATGTAACGTAGGCATTTACTTCTCTGTTAGGTAAGGCTTGGAGGTGAGCTTACCACCCAGTCATTGAGGGATCCAACTCCCTCCACCAGGCCTTGCTGTTGTCCGCAGGGCTGAGATAGGGCTGCCATGGCTCCAGCCACAGGGACAGGAAGAGAGCCTAGAGAAAGCCCAGCCACATACCCCAAGGCTCAGGCTTGGACGTGGCACCCCGTTCTTTTACTTAGTTACATGCAGGAGAGGCTGGGAACTATAGTTTCATCACATTCTCAGGAAGAAGGGAGAGTAATGGAGGTTCAACAGTGTTCCAGACCACAGAGAACTAGTTGGGGCAAGTGGCTGAGGGGCTGGTGGGGCAGCAGCCTCTGGTGCCCTGGACTGGGAAGAAGCCCACAGTGGTCGAGCTGACTGACTTCCTCTGTCAGGACCAGCAGGGGCAGGCAGATGCGCTTGGTAAAAGAGTGGCAGCGTCCCCCCAGTCCCCAGCCCCTTGCAAGTGCTCAGCCCCCAACCTTGTTCTGTTGTTTTTATGTGTGGTGAGTGGGGACATCATCTTGTAGAAAGTCTCCTTCCTGATCCTCCCAATTTGAGAAGAAAGTTGAGGATGGAAGGAGGCCACACTAAACCATCAGCTGCTAACCGGATGCAGCAGCAAGGTCGGAGTCGCTTTCATGGGGGGAGATAGGGTTGGAGAATGCTTCCATCCACCAGGCCCGGTCAGCTCGGTCGACACAGTCTGCTCTTCCTTACAAGGGCCTGGTTTATAGATGTGCTAATTGTCAAGCACCGGTGACCTCTCCAGAGCTAGTAGCTTCAGATCAGTCTTCACAATATCTTTTTCCCGAGGCTGTCACCTCCACAATCAATACGCACGCATTGTCAGAGGCTGGCTGCTGGGCAAGCCAGATCTGACAGTTCCAGCCCCCCTCTATGTTTAAGGATAAAAATCTATGCATAAAACACACCAATGATTCAGAGGCCACGGTGCTGCTTATCTGTTTTTTTTTTTTTTTTTTCTTTTTTTCTTTTTCTCCTCCTTCAGAGCATCAGCTTGGCATTTCTTTAAAACAATGAAACCATTTTCTTTCTTTAGACATGAAACATGGCCTCCAAGACCTTGACTTGAAGTCAGGAGATCTGGACTCTCTTGGGGTCTTCATAAAGAACTGCTCCAAGCAGTTTTCTCCCCGAGGTCTCTCCCCTGTGTGACCTGGAAACTGGCTGAGCGCTCATGTCTCAGGAACTTGCAAGAAAGAGTGTGTTTATGCTAGAGGGATACTTTAGGATTCTAAAATTGCAGTTACGCCAGTCTAAAATTGCCAGGCTGTGTCTTTGGGGGCAAGGTGCCTGGACTCCACGCATCAGGGCGGCTAAGGGACTTCAGAGCTTGCCGCTTACCTTGTTTTTGCTGAACTCTGTAGTCTTATTTAGACACAAAACCTTGAAGAAACCTACTTCCTGAATCCCAAGAGTATACCTCATTTCCTTCCTTTCCTGGTCGATCCAGGCTCCTGTCAGGACACTTTCTCATCAATCTTAAAACTTTGAAATTTAGAGCACAGAGCTCTTTTCCTTTTTTTTTTTTTTTTTTTTTTTTTTTTTTTTTTTAAATAGGGTTTATTTTTCACTCTCTATATAAGTCATGCCAATTCAATATAAAAAATGGGAATCAGAGAGTGAGTAGGCGATGGAGCTGGGCTCAGCAGAAAGCCTCTGCTGTCCCCCCTCATGTCCTTGCGTGTGGCTCTGTGGATTCATTTTCCCTTCTCTTGCTTTTTTGGATACTCCCAGGTATTAATTAAGAGCCTTGTTTCTTCAGGTAATAAAATGCCAAGTCCCGGGCTCCCATCAAACTCGCGTGCAATTTATGACCTCCCCGTCCCGGAGCGTGGCCGTGGGTCAGCGTCGTCTGTCTTCTCCCTTGCTCTCCCACCCTCCGCCCCCTCCCGGTAGGCTGGCCTGCTTTGTGGTGTTCGGGAAGGATGGGAAAGGGAATAAGTGGCCAGCAAGGTCTTGGTGACTGGAACAGCTGTCACCTGGTATCCTCTGGGTGTGCTTCTCTCATGGACATTAGTTGGGGGTCTTCGGAGACACCGAGCTTCCCCCCTCCCCATGGCCAGCAGTGTTTTTACTCACCTGGACAGCACTTCCTCCAGCTGGCTACATATGATGCTCATTTGCAGCTGTGGACTGCTCTGTTGTGGTGGCCTCACTCCTCCAGCAGGAGTTCACATCATCTAAGGGAGTCCACATCTGGGCCTGGGAACCGCACCTGTCTGCACACCACCTAACTGTGGGAGTGCCGCTCTCCCACCACCGCCCTCCTCCCGAATGCCCCTCCATGCCCCTGCTAGCCCTTTGATTTTTTTTTTTTTTTTTTGGTACCGGGGATTGAACTCAGGGGCACTTGACCACTGGGCCACATCCCCAGCCCTATTTTATATTTTATTAGAGACAGGATCTCACTGAGTTGGTAAGTGCCTCGCCATTGAGGAGGCTGGCTTTGAACTCGCGATCCTCCTGCCTCGGCCTCCCGAGCCGCTGGGATTACTGGTGTGTGCCACCACGCCCAGCAAGCCCTTTGATTTTTAATCTTTGATGTTTAGGCATAAGTCAGTTGCATGCCTGCAGCCTTCACATCTCAGGGACATAGACCAAATTCCCTGAGTGGTCCTAAGTTTCCCTCACCTGGCTTGCAACAACAGTCTTTAAAGAAATCCTTGCTTTCCATCTCTTCACCCTGACTCACGCACTCAGTGACTTCTCTTAAATAGAATGCAAAGGGCTGGGGTTGTGGCTGAGTGGTAGAGCTCTCGTCTAGCACGTGTGAGGCACTGGGTTCCATCCTCAGTACCACATAAAAATAAATAAAGAAATAAATAAAATAATGGTGCTGCGTACAACTACAACTAAAAAATAAAAAAATAAATGCATGGAGGGGCATTCGGGAGGAGGGCGGTGGTGGGAGAGCGGCACTCCCACAGTTAGGTGGTGTGCAGACACAGGTGCGGTTCCCAGGCCCAGATGTGGACTCCCTTAGAAGATGTGAACTCCTGCTGGAGGAGTGAGGCCACCACAACAGAGCAGTCCACAGCTGCAAATGAGCATCGTATGTAGCCAGCTGGAGGAAGTGCTGTCCAGGTGAGTAAAAACACCCCAGCCATGACGGGGAGAAGCTCGGTGTCTCCGAAGACCCCCAACTAATGTCCATGAGAGAAACACACCCAGAGGATACCAGGTGACAGAATAGAATGCAAAATAGAATGCAAGTCAGCTGGGTGCAGAAGCGCATGCCTGTCATCCCAGTGACTGGGGAGGCTGAGGCAGGAGGATCTCAAGTTTGAGGCCCGTCAGGGCAATTTAGAGAGGCCCTGTCTCAAAAAAACAAAAGCAAACAAACAAGGAAAAAACAATAGCCCATCATCCTGCTTTACTCTACCTCTAGTGCTGGGGTTTGAACACGGTTTGAGGGTGTCCCCCAAAGGGTTCACACGTTGAAATTTAATCCTTATTATGCGGTATTAAGAGAATAGAGATAATACAGACATGGTCTTCAGAGGCGGGCCCTTTGGAAGGTAATTAGAATCAGAAAAGATCCCAGGTGGTGAAGCTCCCATGATTGAATACTGGTGGGCTTATAAGAGACACTAGAAGACACACACACACACACACACACACACACACACACACACACACACACATTTATGCACACATATGCTCCTGTGTCTTACCCTGTGAAGCTCTGTGCTGCCTCTGGACTCTGCCAGCAAGAAGGTCATGACCAGATGTAGCCCCTCAACTCTCCAGAACCACATGCCAGAACAACTTTATAAAGTTGTCTGACCTCAAGTCTTTTATTATACTAACACAGGACAGATGAATACACCTATTATTCTCCACTTTGGGGCTTCAGTAGAAACACTGAGACAAGAATCCCATTGTAACAACTAGCTGCAGTAGGTGTAGTAGGTTTTTTATGGCTCCAGATTCATTCCAGTTGGAGACATGTCCCATCATGATACCCTTTGCTGCACCTCCCATCCAGGGGCAGAGTCTGTTTTTTTCCACCCCTTGCAGTTGGGCTGGCTTTGGGACCTGCTTTGTCCTCATAGAATGGGGTAGAAAGAAAGGGTAGGAAACTCCTGGGCTAGGCCTCAGGGGTCCTTGCAGCTTCCATGTTTGCTCTCCTCTTTTGCAACATGGTCCTGAAACTGCCACCATGGAGAAGCCCATGAGGAGGGAAAGGCCCACACCATGCTCCAGTGCCAACCTGTGAGGACGGCCCTCTTGGGTCTTGCACCCACTCAGTCGACCCTCCCACGGAGAGCAGCTGCTGGGATGGGCCCAAAGGACCCAATGAATCCCCGCCATCAAAGAGAATCGTGGAATAATCAATAGTCACTGCTTTAAGCCTCCATCACAAGCATAGAGTATGAGAAATAACAAATGGATGTAGTTTCACGTCTCTGTGTTGAGGTGGCTTGTTACATGCGACAGGTAACTGAAACAGCAGAGTATTAATTAGAAAATAATCTCACGTGATGCCGCCACCCAAAGGTACCCATTCTTAACATCTGTGAGCATTCAGTGTCTTGTTTTTCCAACATTTTATTCTGGAAACTTTCAAACGTACATTAAAGAGTGAACACTCGCCGGGCGTGGTGGTGCACGCCTGTAATCCCAGCACTTTGGGAGGCTGAGGCAGGAGGATCGCAAGTTCAAAGCCAGCCTCAGCAATGGCGAGGCACTTAGCAACTCAGTGAGACCCTGTCTCTAATAAATACAAAAAATGGCTGGGGGTGTGGCCCAGTGGTCGAGTGCCCCTGAGTTCAATCCCCGGTACCAAAAAATAAATAAATAAATAAATAAAAGAGTGAACACTCCATATCCGCCACCTGGCTCCCACAATCCACTGCCCACTGATTTACTAGTCCTTGTCATTTTTTGTTGCATTTCAAAGCTACAAACCCCAGTACCCCTCACCCTTCAACACCGGGCATCCTGTGCATTGTTTTAAACAGCTGTACTAACACAATACCTTATATGTAATTTTGTACCCTGTTTATTCAATTATGTTGATATATGAACCTATTTGAATGTTATGAAACACTGTAAAATTTACTTTTAATGATTGATAATATGCTAAGGGGATATACTGTCATTTATTTTTCCATTTTCTGCTGTCAGATATCTCTGATTTTTCTATTTTTTCCCCCTATTATTCTAAACTGCACATCAAACACCCTCATTTCCAGGTAATGAAAAAAGGCCAGAGGGCTTAAATGACTCATCTGGTTTGCTCTGGGATAAGAGATAGTGTATAATTCTTGTTAAATAAAATATTTTATTTTCTCTTGTGGGAGGTATAACCTTGCAGTGAAAGGCTCGTAGCTTGACGTCAAAGACACCTAGCTCCATCACTTTTCAGCTGTACATTCTGGTCAAATCCACAACCTCCATAATCCTCCTTACCTCATCTGTGAAATGGGGGTGGTGATTATGTGACCCCCAGAGTGTTGCTAGAGGGATCGCAGTGAGATCACTCACGTCAAATTCCCAGGACAGTCCCTGGCGCACGTCTCCATGAGCACCAATTAATCCACATCCAGGACCTTTTAGAAACAAAGGTACTTACACACACTGATGAGTCACAAGTGGGAAAAAAATTAGACAAAACTCAATTTACCAACAGTGAAAAAGCCAAATGTGTTACAGAAAGTTTACGAGCAGAACATTCTGAGAGCATTCAAAATGACTCTTTCCTAAAGATATGCCGACAACCAGGACAAACGCTTAGCTGGTAGGCACCGTGGTCCATTCAGATTGGTCAGTGATTGTGCTTTCCTGGTTGGTACAATTTTTGAGCAACACTAACCAATACAACTAAAACCAGATAGCGAGCCAGCTCAGTCCTTGGTAATCTTTACTTCGGGGAGGAAAATGACACCACATTTGGAGTTCTCCGAAGTTGCTTCTGACAGTGATGAGAAGACCTAAGCTGGGCATATGGGCTGAGAGTCTCAGAGCAAATGTCAAGTCTTGTCTAAGGAAGCTCCTCCAGGGCCAGAGCCGGCAGTCTGTGTGCAAGAACGGTCATCAAAAAAGGAGGCTTAGGTAGGAAAACAAGGTGACCAGCAAGTCGGAGAAGCTGGGACTTGGCAAAAGAAAGGGGCTCTAGACCAACATGGGAGGAAGTTTTTGCTGAGCTCAAACTGGAGTCACCCTGTGTGGGCAGGACAGCTCTTTTGATTATCATCATCATTGTCACTTTGCAGTACTAGGGGTTGAATCCAGGGGTGCTCTAAGTTACATCCCCAGCCCTTTGTATTTAAAAATATAAAATTTATTTTATAGTATTTTTTTTTTTTTTTTTGTACAGTGATGAAACTCAGGGGCACTGGACCACTGGGCCACATCCCCAGCCCTTTTTTTGTATTTTTATTAGAGACAGGGTCTCACTGAGTTCCTAAGTGCCTTGCCATCGCTGAGGCTGGCTTTGAACTCGAAATCCTCCTGCCTCAGCCTCCCAAGTGCTGGGATTACAGGCATGCACCACCATGCCCGGCTTTTTTTTTTATATATTTTATTTAAAATAAAATATAAAATTTATTTTAAAATTTGAGACAGGGTTTCGTTAAGTTGCCCTGGCTGGCCTTGAACTTGCAATCCTCCTGCCTCAGGCTCCTGGGCTCCCAACACACTGGTATGTGAGACGTGGGCCACCATACCTAGCAGGACAGGTACAAGAGACAAGGCTGGAAAGGACAAGCATGTTTCTTTTCTCACAAATTTGGATTCTAATGCTAAATCTTGATAACCTCATCAAAGTCTCAGTCTTCATTATTGTCATTGATCATCATTATTGTCAGCAACAACAGGATCCTGAAACAGGAGAACAGTAGGGATCTTGTGGATTTGGAGACCCTAAGTCGGGTATTCACACCACCTGGGTTACATTTGGCTCTTCCTTTCCCTCTTCCTTTGCCTCTTAAGGAAAGGAACATTCTGGGCCTGAACGCTGCAATGTTTTCTCCTTTAGAGAGGCAGGAAGCCTCCTTCCTGCACCCACTCCAAGGTAGAAATTACCTCATACCTCTTCTGCATCCCCTTCTTCCTATAAACAAGGGACCAAACCAACACAAGAGGCCTGAGCTGAACAAAAATCCACATGTAAGCCTAACTTACATTTTACTCATTGTTAAAAAGGCAGAGATGCTTCCAATCTTGCAAAAATGTCTTCTCAAAACTTTCAACTCACTTGATCAAGTCTATTAGGAATCCCCAAACTTGGGTCCTTAAGTAACAGCAAATCCAAAACTTTCCAGAGATATTTACTTCTCTCAGCTAGAAAATTTCTTTCTTTTCACCTGAACAATTCAGGGAACCGAATGGGGATGGGTTAGGAAACAGAGAGATCAATGTGAGGCTGGAGGCTGATGGCTAGTGGCCTTTAGATTGCAAAGTCTGGGTAAACAGATTTAGCACACTGATTCAACATATTAATTGTTTGTTAACCTTTGTCTAACCTTTAGGAAGCCTCCGAACATGTGGATTTAAAACCCAGAGTACACTCGAGGTATTCCCATGCCATAACCCACTTTTGCAAGGTGTTAAAACTCATTAATTTTCTGTTGAAGCTGGGCAGGAAAGGGGGGGTTGGAGGAATAAAGCATACCAAATCAAGAACTAATCAAGCAAATTAATGTATGCAGAAGGCTCTCTCCCAGGCTTGCAGAAATACCCATTTGTTACCTATATAAGCTATAATTACAGAAACACGAGATGGAGAGTGATTTAAGGGTTGGAAGAGCAAACATAATAACAATAGCGTAATCCTAATCGCCATCATCACTCTAATAATGTTGGCCCTTGGCTAACGCCCTCCTTCAGGGATCTCTGAGCATGTGAGCCACGTTAATTAATCCTCTCGCTGCTGGTCCACCAGGGTTGCTCAGAGCCATTACCCTCTCTCACCTGAGGCGAGAGAAGGACATCAGAGCTGGGGAGAGGCTAGGGAATCCCACTCTCCATGCATGCCCTGCAACACCCCCCCCACCTCTCACCTCCCACCCCTCCACCCCCCACCCCCCATGCCCAAACACACTGTAAGCTAAAAGCCAGCTCTGGGCTGGCAGGTCATGGCTTTGGTTCTCTCTTGCACGGTTCTGTGATGTTTGAAAAAGAAGCATCTTTAAGCACTCGTATTTAAGTCATGGGACCAATACTTATTATTATTTATTATTATTAATACTTATTATTCAACAAATACTTTAGGTGAAGAGAAACCCTAAGAGGCTATTTGATCCACCTCAAGGTCCGCAGCCTTCAAACCTCTTCCAGTGACAATTGTCTACCCTGCCCTTCAAGCCCTAGAGAAACAGATGGCCGATTCTTTGGGTCCTCTGGGCATCAGGGTTGTGACATCGGGGAGTGTCTTCCTGTCTTCTGACCTAAGTCCCACTGACTGCAGTGCCATTGTATTTTTTTTTAGTTGTGGATGGGCCTTTATTTATTTATATGTGGTGCTAAGAATCAAACCCAGTGCCTCACACATGCTAGGCAAGCGCTCTACCACTGAGATACAGCCCCAGTCCAGTGCCATTGTATTTTGTCTGTCCTCCCCAGCTGACTTGGGGCTGTAGGCCCTCTCCTCCAGGAAACGACTTAAATGAACACTTAGACTAGCTCACTTTGGTTAGTTCTCCAGAGTTAACTGCTGTATAATTAGCAATCATAGGATTACTTATATCAAGGATGGGCCTTTGGAGTCTGGCCCAAGTGGAAGGGTCTCCACTGTGGAATTGTCTCCACAATCCTCTCCAGTCAGCCATTTGTCTGGAAGCCACTTCCAGCTTTTCTGAGTGAAAAGGGCTTGGGCCTCTCTCCCTACGTAGCTGGTCTGAGAAGGCTTCTCTGTCCTGCCCTTGCAGAAGCATGCTCTGGCAAGCCCTTCCTCTCCCCCTGGTGCCCTTTCTTGCTGCTCCTCCGGTTACCACCTTCTCCAACCAGTTACATAAAACCCGGCTCAGCCTTGCTCTAGCTGGGTGACTTCAAACATATTTCTCAGTCTCTTTCTACCTCGGTTTTGTCTACTGCAAAACCAAACGGACAAGATGACTTCCCGTGCTGCTTCCAGGGCAGATTAAGAGATAAAATGACAATTCCGTCCCAGCTCCCCAAGGGGCAGCTATGGCGGTTTGATTGCCTTTGGCTGGCCTGCCTGATCCATGCCCTGGAAATGAGAACCCTGCCCTCTTCTGCATAGGGGTAGTTTCTAGATCCTCCTCACACAGAGTCCCTGAACGAAGTAAGTGCTCTCCAGGCCTCCTGGAGCTGTGGTCAGCCCAGTGCAGCATCCTTTCCCCGACCCTTATATCCACCAAATGAGAACTGCTCCCGTCCACACACCTGACCATGCCACTGTACCTTTTTTTCTTTTTGGTAATAGGGATTGAATTCAGTGCACTCAACCACTGAGCCACATCCTCAGCCCTATTTTGTATTTTATTTAGAGACAGAGTCTCACTCAGTTGCTTAGCACCTCACTTTTGCTGAGTCTGGATTTGCATTCATCATCCTCCTGCCTCAGCCTCCTGAGCCACTGGGATCACAGGCGTGCGCCACCGCGCCTGACACTGTACCTTCTGAGTAGTCCTAGCTTTACGCTGCCCAGCTAGCACCCTGAGCCCCCTGGCCAAAAGAAGAGACAGGAAGATGTTAGCTCCTCAGAGCTCTGCCCTGCCTCTTGGTGAGAAGCAAACCCATAAACAACAACAAACACAAAAACAAAATAGAAAGGAAAAAGAACCTCAGTTTATAAGCTCATCAGAAATGTCTTCAAAGGGGTCCTGGAAGGAGCATGCCAGAGGCAGCCACGGAGCCAGGTTTAGCTGTGAGGCCTTGGGCCAGGTGCTGGGTGACCTTCTTTCTGTTTCTCAGCCAGGTGACCGAGAAGCGTGCCTCTTGCTTGAGCATCATGCCAACCGAGCTCACTGTCCACAGGTAGCAGCTGTCTGGGGCAGGCTTTGGTGCACCAGGCTCTTTGCGGAGGGTAGACAGGCATGATTTCCTGCAGTGTTCTCCACTGTTCTGTGAGGTCAGCACTAGGGTCAGCACAATTAGCCTGGCCATTTTGTAGCTGGGGAAACTGAGGCTCTGAGAGTAACTTTTCCTCAGTTATGCACCAGTGTTGAGGGCACAAATTTGTACCCAGGCTTGCTGGTGCCAAGCCATGATAGGGCAGTTGTTGCCTCAGTGTCACCCTCTGTACTGCCCTGCAGCTCGTGTTGCTCACTTTGGCTTGGGGTGGACACAGCCTTATGCCACAGCGGGTACCTACCCAGGAACAGCTGGGTCCTTCGTGACAGAGCTTGCTGGCCTCGGAGCTGGGTCCCAGAATATAAGGGAAGAGGCTCCTTGCTGGAGTCTGGAGGCTGCCCTTGCCCATGGGGCTAGGTGGGTCATTTTTAGTGTTCATTCAGCCTCAGTCCCCATGGCCTTGTTTCTCCTGTCCCTTCCCTGGGATCTGTCTGTCTCCCCGGGTGGCCGCAGCTCTTCCTCCACTCACTCCCATCAGTCTCCAAATCTTGTGGCTTCTGTGCTACCCAGGGCCTGGCCCATGTGCCTCACACCTTCCAAATCCTGGATTTCTTTCCTGAGCCTCCCCGTCTGCACCCGCCCAGCCTGAGCCCAGCACACCCCCTGGGATTGCAGCCAGACCCTGGAAGGAAACTCAAGTGGCCCGAAGTCTAGAGCAGCACCTCCAACACAGAGGCTTGGCCGTTAGCTAGGGAGCACTTGAAATGTGCCTGGTCCTGACTGAGATGTCCTGTAGGGGTGAGATCCACAGCACGCTGCAAGGCTTAGTATGAGAAAGAAGAATGTAAAATGTCTCAATAGTTTTTCTATAGATTATGTGTTTAATAATATTTTAGATGTATCGGGTTAAATAAAATATACTATTAAAATTAATTTCACCTGCCTCTCTTTCCATTTTAGGTTGGCTACTAGCTGATTTTAAGTTACATGTGGAATTCTCCTTGTGCTTCTCTTGGTCAGTGCTGGTCTAAAACTCAGAATCCTGTTCCACCTGGGCTTCTCACTTGCTGGGCAGTTCTAGAAGAACAATTACCTTCCTGGGTTAGCTTCTTTAGGACAAAATAGACGTGATGGGGTTATGGGGCACACCCCTCCCAGTTCACTCTAAGAGACTCACAGTGATGGACAGTCTTGTCTTTCCTGGCATGAATCTCATTTCTTTCTATTTTCCACTTTTGACATATATTTAACATGCCCAGACAATGTGAGTCCACCTTTGGTTTGCTCAGTTGACAGGTCTGTGATGCCTCTTCTGGCCTGCTATTCTTTGGGGACAGGTGGTGGTGGTCCCATTGAGAGCAAAACCTCATGATAACCAAGGACCTACTTTACCCCCAGATGCCCTGCCCAGGAGGTATCTCTTGAAAGGAGGCACCTGCGTTGTCACCTACTTCACCATTGCCAAGGACAACAGGACCCCTCATCTAACACTGGCCTGAGGGGCCAGAGTTCAATTCCTCTCTCTGTCACCTGAAACCCAAAGAGGGGGATAATAAGGATCTACCCAGACCTGGAGATTTTCCCAGCACCTGGGAGACTTTGGCTCATTGGGTAATTTGGGCTCCTCTTTCAGTTTTCCCCCACCCTTTAACTATTCCTGGGAGACACTTAGAGACACTTGGCCCACAATGACATTAACTGCTGCTAGTCATTGAGCACTGAATCAGCCATGAGCTCTTCTATGCATATCTCATCTAAGCCTTTCAACAACCCAGTGGGTAGGTGCTATGAATATCACCAGTCTATAGCGGAGGAAACAGGAGCTCAGAGAATCGCAGCACTTTGCCTGTAGTCAAAACCGAGGGAGAGGCGGAGCTGGGGCTCGAAGCCTTGATCAGACTCCAATGCATTCCTGCTTAAAATGCATCGATGTTTGTCAACTGCACAATTTAAATTTTAAAATGATGTGAGTAATGCACATTTTCCTTATAAAAATTATAAAGCAAAATGTAAAGAGCTCCTTGCTTTCTTCTTTCCAGCATCCTTTTTGCCCAAACCCTCCCAAGATAGCCACTGCTTATGCATTTGTGAATATGGCTTTATCCACATACCATATTTAGTTATTTAGTGTTTTTTTAACATTACATACATGATATCATGTTGTATGCATTTTTTAGCTAGTTTTTTTCCTTCCACTTAACAACCTAACTTAAAGGTCTTTCCACATCAATAGATACAAATTTACTTCATTATTATTTTTGTTTTACTCGTGCTAAACATGTGCTTTACCACTGAGTTATATCCCCAGCCCTTATTTTTTGATAAATGCAGCAGAGTATTCCATTGTATGGAGGTACCATCGATATCCCTAATGATGAATATTTAAGGTTGTTTCTTCTTTTTTGTTATGAACCATGTTGCCATGGACACCCTATGTCTACAACCTCAAACGGATCTGTGCTATTGCTGTAGGGTGGATTCCTGGGATTGCTGGGTCAAAGGGGTAGGCATTGGCGTTTTGATCAACACGGACACATTGTTTTTGAAAAAGCCTTCGCTCCTTCTCCCTGTACTGCCGCGTGAGTGCCCGTCTCCACATGTCCCTGGAACTGTGCGTCTTCTGGCTTCATGATTTTTGTCTCTGTAAGAATTTCCCTGTCTGAGGTCCCCTAGCCCTATTGTACCTTGAACTTCCTGCTCTCCAGCCACAGTGACCCTGGCTCTGGAGTAGGGTCCACTCCCTGGGTGACAGGCTGTTGGCTACAGTGAGGTCTGCAGGCATCACCAGCATCCACTATTTAATATTTATCGGGAGCCTGTTGTGTGCTGGGCCCACAGAGCCACCAAGGACCTTTGGGAAGAAAACATGCAGTGATTTGAAAGGCAGAGATTACTTAATAAAAATCAACAGCCCCATCAGAGGCCGCAGGGGTGCTGCTGTTTCCCTGGATGCCTGTGAGCTCCCGGTGAAGCAGGTGGGGGTGTGTCCCCCTCTGAGAACCCACATTAAGATGGCAGCTGGTCTCCTACAGGACGTCTGTGAATTCGACGGAGCTCATCACTTTTCAGTCTATGAGCAATTAAATTGCACCGGGAAGCCCTGTATCTTTATATCATCCTCTAATGACTTGGGGTGGGGGGTGACGGGGGCGGTGGGGGGGGGGGGGGATGTGGATGCAAAGAGCCCACATCTGTGGTTAACTGGCAAAGTCTCACCTTTTCTTCGGGGGCCTAACGTCCAGTGCATTTTCAATTCCTCTCTCCTGCCAAGATCAGAGAACAACTGGCTTTGTCCCTGGCCTGCATTTCTGGAATTAAATGTCATTTGCAAAGCCCACAACTGCTTGAAGATACAGCCACTTCTTTTTGTTTTTCTCCGACTCCGATACCTTTAACCCGGCCCACTCCTGCTCCCGCTCCCCCCGCCCTGCAGACTTTTGTTTCCCGAGTCCCATCCCAGGGCCTGTCAGATTACATTTTTTATTGCATGGAGACAAAAAGCCATCTGGAGCCCCTGGTCTCTGCTGTCAGTGGCTGCCGTTCCCAGGGTCTCCTGCCAGGCCCCCCGATTAAGAGTCGCCCCCCCCACCAATCCTCCTCTTTATTTTTTACCCCTCCCCGTGCCCCCTCCTCAGCACTGGTGCCTTTGTCCCCCAGCTCCCCTCACCCTATCCCTGGGATGCTGCTACCTTGCTGTGGCAGAACAATGCAGGCTGTCAGCTTTTATTAAGCACGCAGGGGAAAGTGCCACAATTTCAGGTGGCTGAAAGCTTACAAATTCTCCATTTGGTTCTACGAGAACCGAATTTCTCTCCTGGCTGCCAATATACTTATTTTAGGCTTCAGCTTTTCCTCTTTGCCTTTTTTCTTGCCTCTTAAATGATCAGCCCTGAACCTAAACAGCTCTAAAGGCAAGAACCATTGTAAGGTCATCCAAGCCAAGAACACAGCACCGGAAGCAGGGCAGGGGGATCCGCTTGGTTCTCCTGAGCGGCAACCCAGCAGGGGACTGCCCACCGAAGTCTGCAGGGAGGATGGAGGGGCCCTTCCCCCAGCCTGTGCCAAGTACCAGGAATTCTATTTGAAGTTTAGGATTCGTGCACACGCGTGCATGTGTGTTGTTCTTGTAGGGTCAGCACGAGGCCCAGGTGTCCTCTAGAATCCTGATATGCAAAGAAAAGGCCCCAACGGGGTTGCAGAGCCAGCAGGTCTTTGCCAGGCATTTTGTCCTAAGATGCGACAGGCTGCAGGCACAGAGCATTGTAGGCTTGGGTGCATCTGGGGAAGCTGTGGGGCCAGCAGTTCCCAGTGTAGGCATTGTGCTTTCAAATCTGGCCTCTGCCCTGTGGGAGTCACGTGGCCTTGGGCAACAGTGGTCTCAGCTATGATGATGACTGTATCTTCTTTAAAGGGCTGATGTGAAGACTGAATGAGATGCTGGGTGACGTTTCAAACATCACGCTTAACTCACAGTAAATGCTCAATAAATGCTGGCTGTCAGCATCTCTGGTTCCAGGCCTCCTTCTCTTGATTCCTACTTGGCAGTGATGTCTTCCATTTTGTACCCACAAAGTGGGTAGTCACTCTTGCAGAACTCTTCTCCAGAGCAGCGGGTAGAATGGGCTAGAGGCCTCCACTGAGCTGCACAGTAAGGTGCATGCCCTCTGGGTCTCCTTCAAGGGCCAGTCCCGTAGGCTTGTTTAGGGAGGTGCCTCACACCCTGTAGCCCTCTCAGTTTGCTTCCAAATGGCAGAAGTTTGCAGAAAGATCTATAAACCAAAAAAGTATCCTCAACTGGAGCTCAACCAGGCTTCTAGCTTCAGATTACAGATCAGCTCCGAGGAGGATGCAGATTCTTATTTAAATCACTCAACAATTGGCCTCTAGATCAGAAGCCTGAACGGAAGCACAAAGCACTGAGTGTGTTCATTGTTCTCTCCTCTCATCTGACATTAACCTGAATTTGGCTTTGAGCTGATTCATCCCGGCACTTGACAAGGGACTCCATATGAGAGTCACTTGGTGACTGCTTGTCCACGGATGAACACCCGCCTTGTCTTTCCAGAGGCGACGCAGCAGGGTGAAAGGGAGCTCACAGTTCCTCAGCACATACATTTTCTGTTTAATTCTCACAAAGTCCTATGAAGTAGGTTTTATTACTCTCATTTCACACGAGAATAAATGGAGACTCAGAGAGTTTAAGAAATTAGCCCAAGGCTTCGGAGCTGAGCGAGATGTCAGGATCTGTCCCCAAATCTATCAAAGCACCAAATCTGGGCCTTTCACTCCAAGCCGGCACCTCCAGCAGCATTTAATTAATCACCTAATAAAGGCAGACATGATATCTGTCAAAGTTTTGCCAACGGTTAACACGTTCAAGCGTTCGTTTTTCACAAACGATCAACCAGCTTGACCATAACGCTACATACAGCATCCTTCTCCCCAAACACCAAAATTGCTCTGAGGCTCAGCCTCTCACTAATGATCATAAACTGCCTTGGGGAACAATCTTTTTTAAAAAATGAAGCTGGTCTCAAACTTGCAGTGGACAAATACGGCCCGAGTTGTCTCACAAATCTTTCTTAACAAGCATGGGGTGGATATGTATTACCGCATCGGCATCTTCTATACAAACGTTGCAGACATACTTGGGAGCCTGAAGGCTTGTGTGGTTCTGCTTTTAAATGCATTTGTTGTGAAAACTTTCCTTAATTCCAACAAAACCATAGTAGCAAAGCAAGGTGGTTGGCACATGCATAGATTTTTCACATGTGCCTGCCACAGAAGATAAATTCTTTCTCCATCTCTGGACTTCAGGGTGATTTTTTCCCTCTCTAAAATTAGATAGTTGAACTAGAATGTTTCTAAAATTCCTTTCAGATTCAACTTTCTATAATGTCGTGTCTCAAAACCAAGGACCTTGAAGGCACCTTTGCAGATGCAACAGAACAGGGTCACATAACACAACAATTTAGTGAGCGAGTGTTCCATGCTCTGTGCTAAGCCACGTTTAATTTTTATGACAATCTTTGGAGGTAGATATTATCATCCTATTTATAAAAAATTTAAAAATCTTTTTTTTTTTTTTTTTTTTTTGTACTGGGGATGGGAACTAAGGGGCACTTTGCTACTGAGTACAACCCCAGTCTTTTTTATTTTGAGACAGGGTCTTGCTAAGTTGCTGAGGCTGTCCTCAAACTTGCAATCCTCCTGCCTCAGCCTCCTGAGTCACTGAGATGTGCTCTACTGCACCTTTATCATCCCATTTTTAAAATGAAACTGAGGCCCAGAAGAAGTTGACTAACGTACCTGAGGTCCCACAGCTAGCAAGTGGCAGAGCCAGGATTTGCAAAGGTAGTTTGGCTCCCCAGCCCCAGGTTCTTGCTTGTGGCTAAGGGGGTGATGCACCTACCCAGAGCTCATAGCCCAAAGCTGTCACTGAAGGGCCACAGAGCAGTCTGGATGTCCCTCTGCCCCAGACCTCTGCAGCACACACAGAGAATCCCACAGAGCAAGCCTGTCAGGTAGAACAGGTAAATGCATGTGGTATCAGTGGTATAGCAACAGTCACCTGGGTTTTATCTAATTCAGTCCCTTCTCTGATTTCACAGCACGGGTGTGAGATCTACGCTCTCCTCTTAATGCTTACCATTTTTCTTGCCTAAGAGTGAATGCACCTGCCAACTATTCACATATGTGCTCCTATGTTCAGAACCAGAGCAGAGAAGCCCGTGCTGGAAACCTGAACCAAGCTCTTGAACTTGACCCTGCTGCTAACCAGTTGTGTGACCACAGCGCTTACCAGCTTCCCTGGCCTTTTGAATCCTTATGTGCACCGAAGAATATGGATTAGATCAATGTCCCAAACCCCAGGCCTGGGGCCAAATTGACCCACCTATAGGTTTTGTTTAGTACATACAGCAATTTTTTTTTCCCGGTAAAAATTTTTGAATAAGTTGCCAACACTTAAATAGGGAGTGTTCACCTAAAAACTTTGGTCTCCAGAATCTCAAGAAACCTGAAAGATCTACAGATCTGAACTACCCCCACCATGGTGCCATACTGAGTACGGGGTGGGTCACTGCTGTCCCTGTGTGTTCTCTTGTCAGAGTCCCCACCTCTATGCAAGGGTTTACACAGCCTGCTTCCCTGGGTTTCTTTCTGGTCCTTCAGAGTACCTGGGAAGGCTCAGTGGCAGCTGAGTGACAGGTCTGTCACAGAATTGGGAGGAGCGGAGAGCTGAGCTCTGCATCTTCTCAGCCCTCTTGATTTGTTTTACTGTGGTGAGCTGGTTGGCGGAAAGTTAGGAGAAAGCTTGGAAGACATCATGTTCTTTTGGGTCCCAGGTCTGTGTTCCTCTCCACCCTGGAAGGGGGATGGAGGCACAGGGGATGGACAGTCCCCATTTGAGCGGCCCCCAGCATCCCTTCTGGACACATCTCTGCCTGTTCCTTTTAGAGAGCTCCTGCTTTTCAGAGATTAATTGTTGTCAAATGCAACTTACTTTCTAATCCTTTCAGGCCCCCTTTAAAGCCTTCTGCTTTATTTTACCTTTTTTGATAAAGTCACTGAGGGCTTTATTTTTTATTTTTTATGGATTTGCCAATGATTGTCCAGTTTGACAAATTGGATTCTTAAAGCTGATTCTTTGAAGAAAAGGGTGCAGTGTGACAAGACAAGAAACAGCTCATCCTCGAATCGGGAGGATAAATAAAAAAAGAAAAAAATAAAAGCAAGCCCATTCTCAGGCTTTCCTGCGACTCAAAGGGTGTCTCAGTTGTCACTGATAATCTAATCTTTCTATGATAGGTGAGGAACAGGACAATGGCGACCCAGCCAGGCTGTGGGTGTGATAGGCCTCTGATTAATAGGACTGTCCAATAAGCCCCCAGCCCCCAGGAAGATGATTAATGACATTTGATGTGAACTCTGGCCTCCTCCCAGAGAGAACAGAGGGAGAAAAGGAAGCTGCTCAGACAGAATGGTGAATCCTGCACAGGCTGATTGATTCCTGAAGCCTTTGTTACTTGGGTTGTGTGTTGGGGAGGGGCCCAGGCATCCCAGTAGCCTGCTCATGGGCTGGGGCCTAGCAGGGCTTTGCAGTTTGCACCTCGTTAGAGGCCAGCCTTCTCACGCCCCCCTGGGTCTCCAAAGCAGCTCCCTCTGAAGCCTCAGCCAACTCCTGCTGATCTGTTGTCCCCAGCTCCTGGGATCATTTTGACTCCCCCCTAACCCCAGCGCCAGGGATCCAATGTAGGTGACTTTAAAAAGCCAGGCCTAGGAGTCCTCTTGTAACCTCTGGGTTTACAGGGTCTGGGGGTCATGGTGGTCATGCTGGTGGGGACAGGGTCCTCTTAGCAAGAGTGTTTCTGTGGCCAGCAGATGAGATGCCCTAGGAGAGAAAACAGTGGAAAGGGGGCTGCCTGGGGTGCTATTTACCTGGCGACTAGGTAACATTCAGTTGGGAGGACACCTCTGCTTGCCTCTAATGGTGTAGTGGCAAAGGTAACTTCAGACTTGGTAGTGGTTGGTTCTTCTTTGCTCAGCTCTCCAGCTGATTGTCTCCTAAACAGCCCTAAATCTTCCTTTCTGCCTAATGGTCTTTTCTGCTCACCCTGACTCTCATACCCTTAGTAGCAACTCTACGTCATTCCTCCATCCAGAGGGACCATTTGGGCCTAGGCCTCAGCTTTAACAATGACCAAACGATAATAGCCAAGAAAAGTGTTAATCATTAATTAGATCAACCAAGTGTCCAGGCGATGGCCCAGTGAGGGCTGGAGGTGTCGGTCTGCGGGTGAGAGCTAGGCCTAAAGACCAGTCAACTCCACTCTTCCTGGAAGCAGCTTTAATTGCTGGGGGCCTGAAAACAGAGGTCACTGGGGTTGGCCTCCTGAGAGGTGAGCCCCATCCAAGACTATGGGCAGCGGCAGCCATGACACACAACTTGTGACAAGACTTCTGCCTGGCCCTCACTTCTGACAGTGCATCTCAAAACCACTGGACGCCTTTCCACATGCCAGACCGCAGTACATGAGTGTCCTTCTAAGCCATCCCAGCTGGCTGGTCAGCCAGTCATTGTCAGCAGTAATGCCGGCGTGGACCTCACAGCAGAAGTGGCACACGTGTTGAAGTATTCTATGGCATCTGGGCCTTATTTGATAACTATTAATGGAAGACAAAGTGAAGCCGCTCTTACAGGACACACCAGCCTAATTCAGCTGGGACAAAGACAAGCCTGGGCTCGTGTGTACGCCCAGGCTGGTGATTCATGAGTTGAGAAGGGATGCTGTCCCTGTGCCTAGAACATGGAAGACACTAAATCAGTACTAGGATTTATTATTGCCATGATTTATTTATTTATTTATTTATTTATTTATTTATTTATTGGTACCAGAGATTGAACTCAGGTACACTCGACCACTGGGCCACATCCCCAGCCCTTTTTGTATTTTATTAGAGACAGGGTTTCACTGAGTTGCTAAGTGCCTCGCCATTGCTGAGGCTGGCTTTGAACTCGCGATCCTCCTGCCTCAGCCTCCCAAGTGCTGGGATTACAGGCGTGCGCCACCCGCGCCCGGCCCCATGATTTCTTTATAATCAACTATCATTCACAACATGCTGCTCACGGGATGATCATTCTGTGATGTGCTCCGTTGGGAAGAAAGACAACAAAATTCAAGATCACCTGTGAAATGCTGAAAATTATCACAGAAGGAAGCATTCCAGGAGAGGAGGGACAGTGAGAAAGGATGCCCCTCAAACATGAAGTTGCTTGTTCAGTTTCCGTCTTTGGATTCTTACCTGGGCTTTGAGTAACTGTGTTGAGAAGTAGGAGCCACCTGGAATGTCAAGGCCGGTCAAGGCAGAGCTGCCCTAGGGAAGGTAAGAAGCTGGCCTTGCCTGGGCCTCCCCTTCTTTCCTCCTCCCAGGCCGGCTGCCATGCATCTGATGAGTGGGCCTTTGGGGATGGTGTGAACGCTCACCCAGGGTCACTGGGCCAGGGGCATTGATGTTCTCTCTCCCTCCTTAGCTACTTGCGTTGGCCAAGTTCACCTCTGTCTGGTTCAACTGCAGAGAACTCCCCCCTTCCCCTCCTTTAACACAGGGTCCTTGAATAAGCCAGGCCAGGAACTCTGGCCAAACCATCCACTTCATGCAAAAGTACTCAGGGAAGATCTAGGGAGAAGAAGGAAGTGATTTTTAAATTCTTTGTAGGTGTGGTACTGAGAAGGAACCCAGAGGCACTTTACCACTGAGCTACATCCCCACCCCTTTTGATTTTTCATTTTGAGACAGGGTCTTGCTAGGTTGCTGAGGCTGGCCTCTAACTTGCGATCCTCGTGCCTCAGCTTCCTGAATCGCTGGGATTGGAGAAGTGTACACTGCGCCTGGCTTAAATTCTTTTTTTTTTTTTACAGTGAGGGGGATCAAACCCAAGGTAGGAAGAAGGAAGAGCAGAGAAGGTGAGCATCTGCTTTATTTTTCCAAGCAATAAAAAGAAGAAGCTGTGACAGGGGTTAAGATTATAAGTCTTGGGGCTGGGGTTGTGGCTCAGTGCTAGAGCATAGCATGCGTGAGGCACTGGGTTCAATCTCAGCACCACATATTAAAAATAAAAATCATGTTAAAAATAAAATAAAGGTATTGTGCCCACCTATAACTAAAAAATAAATATTAAAAAGATTATAAGTCTTATTCAGAAGTTTTTGGCACTTGGCTTTACCCAGAGAGTCTCAGGTGTGTTGATTAGCTCAGTGACTCTTACACTTTAGCAATGGTCAGAATCATCTGGAGGGCTTGTTAACACACAAGACTGCTGAGTTCCATAGCCAAGAGAGTTTCTGATTTAGAAGTTCTGAAGGGCCTGAGAATTTACATTTCCAACAAGTTCCCAAGTGATGTGGATGATACTGGTTTAAGGACCACATTTTGAGAATCACTGGAATTAGCTCCTTAGAGGAGGACATCAGAATTATTTGGGGGAATCATGTTAAAAAAACAGCAACAACAATTTTCTAGGCCTCTTGTAACAGTCAAGTAATGTTTGGCTACTATTAACAGAATGTCAGATGACATATCAATTAGACTGGAGGTAGATGATTTCAGGTCGGTATAATCTCAGTGATATAATCATTGTAATTGTTCATCCTTAGTGCAGCTGAATTTTTATCCTTAGATTTGTTGCCTCATGATTGCAGAATGGCTGCCACAGTTCAACCTTCATATTCTCAAATACCTGCATCCCAGGCAGAGAGATCTCTGTCTCACTTCTTTACTTCAGCTGTAATATCCTTTCTATAAGTCTTCCCTTTGCAACTCATTGGTCTGAAGTGGGTCAAAGGTTCACCTTAAGTCAAAGCAACAGCAACAGGGAATGGGATTACCAAATGATCTATGTGTATGTACCACCCACAGCTGGGTGAGTGCTCACCTTCCCTGAGCATATTACTATCTGATTAAAATTGAGATTCTATGACGGGGAAGGAAGGAGTGTTATTGGGCAGGGAGGGACTAACAGTGTCTGCTCTAGCTGGGGTGACCAACCTGTCTTGATCCATCTGGAACTGTCCCAGTTTTAAGAGTGAAAGTCTCATATCCTGGAAACCCCCATTGGTTCTGGGCAAATCAAAATGGCTGATCACCCTAACTTTTGATTCTCAAGACCTTTTGAGTTAGAAACTCTTGGGTGTGAGACCTAGATCTTAAAAATGATTTTTTTTTTTTTTTTTTTTTTTTTTTTTTAGTGATAGAGCACTTGCTTAGCATATGTGAGGCCTTTAGTTCAATTCCTATTGCTACAAAAAAAAAAAAAAAGATGTTTTTAATACTCACCCAAGATGATTCTAACATACGGCAAAGTTTGAGGATCTTTGGGCTTAAGTTTTCCTGGAGCCAAAAGGAGACTCAAGTTTGACCTCTTCACAACGAGCATCAGGACAGGAGGAAACCTCAGATGAAGTGAAGCAGGCACAGCTTGAGGCTGGGGATACTCATGGGGTCAAATTGGACCCCAAGATCTTTGAATTCCATCCCCAGTTTGCTTCTTGCCCTTGATGTCAGGAGGGACGGTCTAATTCAGAGATCCTTCTTGGGGGTGATGGTGAGGTCCATGCAGCCAGCTCCATCAGGCCACTTACCACGCAGACTTTTGAAACTGGACTTGAGGAGCTGTCCCCTGGAGTGGGTTTTGAATGACTTAGGATGGAGGCCCTGGTTGAGGGATATTCTATCCTGAGCATTTAGCACCATGCCTGGTTTATCTTAATCATTCAGTAAGTGTGTGTTGAATACATAAATGAATGAATGAATGAATGAATGAGGCAAGCTATACTTATGAGTTGTACAAAGAAAAATTCAGGCCACTAGACTCCAACCCTTGTAAGAGTCAAGTGCTGAAGTCTAGAAACCTTTCTGCCTCATTGGTAAATGGGAAGGACTCTGGGTGGGGCTGGGTGGGCATAGGAGTTGGGTCAAGCTCTTCCCCAGGACACTAGGCGGCTGCACTGTCTCCCTGGCCTAGGCTCCCCAGACTTCCGCTGGGAGCGGGCATGTCTGCGGCACAGTGCTGGGTAACTTTCCGTCGTTTGAGCTCATTACTCATCATTAGGTGTCCTGGTGTCTGGGGTTTCACAGGTGATCAAAGCTTCTCTGTCTGGAGCGGCCGAGCAGGCCCTGGTGTGTGTCACCGGTAATCTCCTGCCTCACCAGGCAGACAGTTAAGTAACCCAGGAAGGAGGGGATTTGGTTTTTAAGCTCAAATAATTCAGCTTGACACCCCGACATGCAGACAGTAGCTCCGGCTCTGCCCTGAGGAAGCTGTCCCTGGGTGGAGGGGTGTGGGCTAGCAGGAGCTGCAGCTTGTCTTCACCAGAGGTTATTTTGGAGTCTATGGGCAGCCATGTTCACCTTGCTCTCCTGGGAGGGGTGGGAAGGAGAGGCTGTCAATCTCGCAGCACTTGGTGCCCCTTTCCTCCTCCTGCAGCTTGGTTTGTGCTCCCCTAGAGACTCAATTTCAAACATCCCTACCCCTTGCTCTTTTAGACTTGAAACTCCTAATGGGGCTTTTTTTTTTTTTTTTTTTTTTTTTTTGGTCCCTGGCTGGACTCAGGTTCCAATTTGCCTTCTCTGCTCTAAATTCTTCAATGCTCCCCACAATTTATGTCATTGCACAGAAAATGAGCTGCAGGCCTGAACCCCAGAATTAGATCACAGCACCTGATTCTAGTGCAGGTCCTGGCGTTTCAGTAAGAATCGCACATTCCCTCAATGATGGGGGAAACAAATTCAAGGATGCTTAAAACAATTTGCAAGTATTGCATTTCCTGTTTTTTTTTAAAGTTGGGCGGAAAATTTGGCCTAGAAACATTTTTTTTTCCCCTGATTTTGCACAAACTTTGTGCAAAAGGGTTTGCTCGTCTCTGCCTTAGTCAATGTGTCTCTACCACTCTTCCTCTCAGGGTGGAAAGCAAAGGCTGAATAAAGAATCCACTTGGGAGCTTCTTAGTCTGGGAAATGGGAACAGCTTTGCTTAAAGAGTTATACCCACATCCAGGGGATTTCAGAGAATCAGTGTGGCTGGCAACTGGGGTGATGTCTTCCCAGCATGTGCGAGGGGTCACTGTGCTGGCTCTCTCATGCAGATGTTCTTGCCCCAGCTAAGTTCTGTGCCTCTGGAGTGTGTGGATGGTGCATCTCGGACATCACAGCCCCTAGCCTTTGGGAGGATCCCCCTGACGGTCCTAGCCCTCCCGGATTGGAGATGAGCCAGCCCCAAGGCTAGGCAGGCCTGCCCTGCTCCTGTCCAAGGCGGGATCCTGGTGTCTTTGGATCTGACTCCCACCAGGATGTTTTACATATTTTAATTAAAGTGACGCCATGGGCTGGCAGGGTCTCTGATTAGGTGGCTGCAGTCCGAGTCGCAGGGTTGCAGCGGTGAGGTGCCTTCCGCGATGCTCTCCTGCTCTAGAGAAGGCCCTGGCTCCCGCCTCTGGAGGCGGGTCCACTGGGTTCCAGGAGGACAGGCAAACTCGGCAGGCGGTGGGCAGCAGGGGAGGTGGCCGGCACGTCCAGGGGTGGGTGAGGCGGAGCTGGGGACGGGAGAAGAGTTAAGGTAGGGACGCTGCGTGGAAGGGTTCTGAGGACCAGCTGGCCGGTGGGCTGCAGATGAGTCCAGTTCTTGCCGGCACACAGCCTGTGGACACTCCTTAGCAGTGTCAAATTATGACAAATGGCATGACTAAAAGTTGCTGGGTGGCAGCTGCTGCATCTCAGAGGGAAGCAGGTATTTTTAGCACAGTGCCTTGGGGCTCTGGCTCTGGGTTAATTAATCATGGTGAACAGAACCAAGTTTTGTTTTGGATCCTGGTCCCCATCCCCAATCCCAGTCTCGTCCCCATTCCCCAGACTGGAATTCCAGCTGCAGAGGCGAGAACTGCACCCAGCTGGAGCAGCCGGGCTCTGGGGCTCCCATCCCCTTCTTTGCCCTGTCAGCCTTCCCCTCCCCTCTCACAGGGTGCTGCCTCCAGTCCAGGGGTCTCCTCTAGGTTCCTCCAGCCTGTTCCAGGCCCTTTCACTTGTTGTCCCTTCTTGAACATTATGCCCAGCTCTCTTGCCTTCCTGTCTTACCCCAAGTGCCCCTCATCACAAAGGCCCTCCCTAGGGGCCTTTCTACCTCTCCCCTGCTATTTCCTCCAGGGACTTAGCCGCCAGCCTCAATCGCCTGGTGCTGCATGCTTACTTTACTGTTTGTCTTCTTCTGCTGAAATGCCCACTGCCTGAGACCAGGGCCTTCTCTGTCTTGTTCACTCTTGTCCTAGCTCAGAGGGCACAGGGTGGCTACTCCACGGCTGTCCCTGAGTAAGTGAATGGATGAATGGATGGACGGGCCAATGGAGCCCTGGCTGGCTGGGGGGATGCACGGGTGGAAGGCTGGATGGAAACCCTTTATGCCACACCTCGTAGGACGCTGGTCGTTTAGGCGTATGCTTGCCCACCACAGGAAGCACAGGACCAGGGGACTCTGGGAAAGAGTGGCTGACTCAGGCTGGACGCTCTTCCCTCTGCTTTAGAAATGTTCAATCACATGCTTCTGGGGGGTTGTGACAGATTGTTCTGAATTCTGGCCATTTTTTTTTTTTTTTTTTTTTTTTTATCATTTTTTCTCTTGGAAATGGGGAGAGAGAAATCAATGTTAAGGAACCCCTAGAAGACTGTTTCCCCCACTCTGCCTGAATGCTAACACGAGGAAGTCGTCTTTAGGATTAAGCGTGGTCCTTTCCCTGAACCTTGTTTTACAACACACCTAGTCTTTGTGGAAGACATGGTTGGTTGCCCACCCTCCCCCTTTCTTTTCTTTTCTTTTCTTTTTCTGGCAGGGCCAGATGAGGCTTTATTTTGGAAAAATACAAATGACTTGGTTTTGGGTTGAGGGCACTGGCAAGAGGGAGTAGCCTAGGCAAGAGAGGGAGTAGCCCAGGGATGGGCAAGGGCTAGGGCTGAGCCTGGGGCGGGCTCTTGTTCCCATGCTCCCCTCTACAGCTGTTTCCACTGCAGGCTCTGGGGCAGCTGCAGGGGCGGGGGACCATCCTCTCCGTTTCTTGCTTGAATACCGCCCCTTCCCCCCATTTTGTTCTGCACCAGCCTCAGTCCTGGCCCCAAGGAGGAACCGTGACCCCATGATCCAACTCTGGGCACTTCTGCCCCCTTGCCAGGCATAGGTTTGAAGGGCCGGGAAATGCCATTCCCACAAATGGGACCTGGGCTCTCCCAGCTTCTGAGTGTTTCCTCCTTTTCACAAAGGCATGCGTCGGAGGAGCGCATGTGTCATGTCCCTTCCGATCCTAAAAGGGATCGAGGTTTATTTCACTTGCAGAGGTGCAAACACATGGGGGGGCAGTTTCCATTCTTGGGTGGTGGACTGGGTCCAGCAGGAGTGGTGCTCAGACCCAGCGTAGTGCCGTGTCCAACCCGTGACCTCTTAAAGCATGTCCCATCCCATTCGGGTTGAATCTGACTCTCGGGGGTGGAACCGGGATCTCTGCTGGTATGGCATGTCCCTCACGAACCCCGTCATCCTGAGACACAGGGAGGCTGTGCCCTGCTGAAATAGAGCAAGGGCAGGGGCCCTTCTGACAGTGGGATTCAAAGCCCAGCGACGTCTGAATGCCCTTCTCCCAATACCTTGAAGAGAACAAATGTGTCAGCTTTCTTCCTTGCTGGAACTTTTGTGAGGAAGATACAGACCCTGACTGTGAACTTCCAGGCAGAGAACATTCAGAACGTGCACGCTGAGCTGCCAGCTGGGGTCACTGCCCAGAAGACTCGGGAGGCCACCACACGAGGGGCCTTCTGGTGACATTGCTCACCTGCTCTGGGCCTTTGGAGTGGTTTATGTGGAAATACAGTAGTGCCCCTCTATCCACAGGGGAAACATCTAAGTAGTACTGAACTCTCTCTCCCCTCTCTCTCTCTCTCTTTCCATATATATATATATATATATATATATATATATATATATATATATATAAAAGTTTTCCCTAAATTTACAGGTTAACAATTATATCTTACTGACCTCAGCACAAGATTTTCCTTCTTTCCTTATTAAGCCAAGAAGTTTTGCATTTTCACCTAAAGGAAGCACTTAACATTATCTCTTTGACATATCCACACAGCCAACAACACTACTCTTGTGCTTTGGGGCCACCACTCAGTAAAATAAAGGCTACCTGAACATAAGCACCACAATAACACAACAGTCAATCTGATAACTGAGATGGCTACTAAGTGATTAACGGGTGGATAGCATATACAGCGTGGATATGCTGGACAAAGGGGTGCTTCATATCCTCAGTAGAACAGAGCGGAATGGCGCAAGATTTTTATCACACTGCTCAGAATGGGACACAAGTTAAAGCATATTAATTGCTTATATCTGGAATTTTCCATTTAATATTTTCAAACCTCAGTTGACTGTAGTTAAATGTAAGCACAGAAATCAAAACTGCAGGTAAGGTGGGAACTATACTGTCCTCCCCTCTGGTTCACAGAAGCATATAAAAAAAACCTCACTAAAAGGCACCACCAGGGAAATTGAGACTTTGCTATTCCATTTTGACAGTAGCTAGTTTTCTTTCACAGTTTTGGTTGTGATTTCCATCTTTCCCTGTGGGAGACAGAGGCTAAGAATTAGAAACAAAGAGTTGGGGGGAGATTGGACGAAAGAATGAGAGGCAGAAATAGAAAAACAGAGTAATAGAAACTGGAAAACAGAGACACCTCCTTCCTTTCACTAATTCAGGAAATATTTATTGAGAACCTATTGTGTGCCTGACATGCACTGCCACCCCCACTACCCTCCAACCCCCAAATTAAACACACCACAAAAACACATGCTGTTTACAACATCTACCAAATCTCCATCTGGCTCTTAGGCAGAATTGGGAAGTTGCTATTTCTGCTAAGACCAGTAGGTGTCATCATGTCAGCGGAAAAGCTAAGGGTGCCTGCAATTGATAGCCACCTCCAAAAAGCAATTTGATTCCATCTAGTCATCTGAGTGCCATTATTTGTAGACACCAGGCAGAACACTTGAGGGTGCACAGAGTGAAATGAACACGGCCTCCATTGTCCTGGAGTTCACTATGCCTAACAGGTCCCAAGGAACGAAAAGAGGGAGAAGGCAAGAAGTAGACCATGGGGGTTCTGTGAACATGGGAACCCTCAGAGAACATGGGAGCCCTCAGAGGAGCCATCTCCCACCTCCCCACATTACAGTGAGGGAATAGGCTCAGAGACAGGAGGTGACTGACCTGGGATCACACAGCAATTGGACTCCAGATCTCCTGACTCCTAGACCAGTGAGTGCTCTTTCTACCAACTATTTTTTTTTTTGTCTCAATAATTGGAGATTTTTTTCCATCTTGTGCATCACAATTTCACCTTATTTTGGCCATGAATCTCCCTGAAAAACACCCTCTTTGGTGTCTACATGAGTCTCCCTAGATGGTCAGTCTGCATCTCAAGAGAAGGCAGCAGCCCTCATCATGGGCCCTGTGATTTTTGTACGGGCTCAGGTGGGCCTCCCAGGAACACCATGTTGGTAGATTGAAACTGGCTGTACTGGGAGTATTTATTCCATGGAAATTGGCAATAGCTATAAATCAGAGCTTTTTTTTTTTTTTTTTTTTTTTTTCTCCCTGAGAGCAGCACACTACTAAATTAGTCTTTCTACATTACAGATAATGAAACTGAGGCTCAAGGATATCAGGTAACCTGCCAAAGAGACCTAGCTTATAGGTGATGGACCTGGGACTCCGGAGCAGGTAGTTTGATTGCTGACATGCTCAGGGATGGTAGATTTAAAAGAACTTAGAGCCACTTTGACATGGAAGGGTCTAGGTTGATCCCAGTTGGCTTACTCTGTTGTGTTCTGTTAAAACAAAATAAAATACTTGAGGCTAAGCAATCCATAAAGAAATTTATTTCCTTACAGTTTTAGAAGCTGGAAAGTTCAAGATGAAGGTGTTGGCATCAGGTGAGGGCCTTCCCACGGCAGAAGCACAAAGAGAGAGAAAGAGAAAGAAAGGGGGGAACAGACTTACCCTTTTTATAAGGAGCCCATTCCTGAGATAACTTTAAGAGGACTCTGCCTCTTAAAGTCTCTAACCCCTTAATACTGTCATAAAAGAAATTAGATTTCAGCATGGGTTTAGGAGGGAATAAGCGTTTGAACCGTGGCACTGGTTTCTCAGGTGGGTACCAGAGTGGGTGTGGCCCCAGGCTAATGTCATTAATCAGACAGCAACACCGGAACAGGAACCAGTCTGGGTGAAGAGAGAATCAATTCAGTTTTGGATGGACTGGATTTGAAGCTTATTGTTGGGGAGATGTTAGATTTGGAGCCCAGGAGAGAGGTTCCAGGCAGGAGTTTGCAATCTATAAGATGAAGTTTCGTTCTTGGCCAAACCCCATGTAGATTATGTTAGAAACATTTTCTGAAAATACAAAAGGTGCAAGGTCCACCTTTCTATATATCTTTTTCTCATATGTGTCGACATTTGGTTATGCTGAGGAACTATGCACTCCTGCTTACATTTGTTCCCTGGTCCCGGTACACAGTGAACACTCAGGAAGTATATACTGAATAAATGTGAGTGACTCATTTTCACCCTGCAAATACTGAATCAACCACTGCTCAGGACTATACATCAAAATTAAATACATTTGCTGGGCATGGTGGCACATGCCTGTAATCCCAGCAGTTCAGGAGGCTGAAGCAGGAGATGGCGAATTCAAAGCCTGCCTCAACAACTTAATGAGGCCCTTAGCAACTCAGCAAGACCCTGTCTCTAATAAAAAAAAAAAAAAAAAAAAAAAAAAGAGCTGGGGTTGTAGCTCAGTTGGTAAGTGCCCCTGTATTTAATCCCCAGTACCTGCCCCCCCCAATTAAATTAAATTAAATTTCTCACAACTCAAAGATAATCTAGAATTCTGACGTAGGCGTATGGATTTGGAATCATATCACTCTTACAGCATTTTAGTGCTAGATATGGGACTAGGCATCCTGTCTGACAATGTCCTTGATTTACTGGTGAGCCACTGAAGACCAGATACCATGCGGAGACCATCCAGACCCCCTGTCAGGGAAGGAGAGCAGCTGGTCTTGGCAGCCAGTGAGCCTGGCCTGCCTTGCCATGTCTTGCCAGTTTTCCCCCCTGCTCTGTGACTTGGCTTGTCTCTGGGGTTACAGAAGAGTTCAAGCTCTGATTCTGGAAGGATGATGAACAGATGAACATCCACATCTCCGGAGGGCAACTCCAGGTAACCACACCAGAAGCGACAATATGCAAATGAGCAGATTGTGGCTTTCCTCCTGGTTGGCCAAAGGGGTCTTGATGTCACAGTGCACGGGGTCTCTGCACTCCAAATGATTGTGTCTCTAGGCAAAATAACTCACTGATCTGGCTGGTCTTTGGGCTCCCTTCTCTGTCCAACGGGGAAGCAAGGCAATGGATCCACTCTATCAGGCGGGGTCCATCCTCATGAAGGTGAATACCTTACAAGGGAAGAAGATGGTAGAGAGCGGCCTCCAGTCTGGAGACCTTTCCCTCTCCCAGTCTTGGCCCTCCTGCCTCCCGCTGCCGGCTGACTTGGCGATCCTGCAGCAGAAGGTGGCCGGGATGCAACGGGAGCTGGAGGACTTCAAGAAGGAGGCGCTGAAGGCCATCCATTACCTGGAAGACTCCTTCTGCGAGATGAACAGCATCCTGGCGCAGCAAGGGGAGCAGGCGGCCCGCGTGAAGCAGCGGCTGCGGGAGGAGGAGGACCGGGGCATCGTGCGCAACAAGGTCCTCACCTTCCTGCTGCCACGCGAGAGAAGCAGCTCCGGGAGCACTGCAAGTGGCTGGAGTACATGCTGCTGGGCAGGGGCCGCGACACACTGGGTGCTTTCAGGAAGAGCCAGGTGGACTGAGCCGCCTGGGCCACAGCGGCTGTGCCATGTGAAAGATTTTTTTTTTAAGGGAAGGACAAACCTTAAGTCCCCACCCACTTTCTTCTTTTCCCCCATTTCCATTGCTTTCCTTCTACCAAAATAACACCTTGCCGACAGGCAAAAAGACCTCATTATATTATTTTATTTTTTTTTTTTTTTTGGTGAAGTTCCATTTACCCAGCCTCATCAAGGAAGGAGACATCCTGATACTAAGTCAGACCCCTGTGACTTTCACCTTGAACAATTTTTCTGTTTGTAATGGTGATATCACTTGGATGTATAGCATTTTTCTTGTATATTCTTAAACTGATTGTGTTGAACAGATTTGCCTTTCTTTGAATGACTCAAAGCTCTCATGATTTGTTACTTAATGTCTGGTCTCCCGAGAGGGGTTGGGTCATGTGCCCAGGCCCTCAAATGTCCCCTGCTTGCTCTGGTTTTGTAATTCTTGTCCTCGCCTGCCTGGGGTTTTCCTGTCTTCTTTCCCTTTTCTCTGCCTTTGCCCACCTCTGCTGCCCTCCAGTTAGCCTGCAGACCGGCCCATCAGATCAACAGAGCTCGTCAGGACTCTGATGGGTGGAACTCTCTGGGCTCTAGGGCACTGATGAGGTGACACCCATAAGATGGCACTATATGATAGTGATGCCCATTTCCACATATGACTCATGGAGCAGGAATTGTAACGATGCCCAGATATTTATTGGCCAGTGCACACGCCCTCCACACCGCCTGCCTCCACTGGCCCTCGGAGGCGCGTGCCAGGCACAGCGTAAACACCCACGCAGGAAGTCAAGTTCTGTAAAGCTCTGTACCCAGGGCCTCCATGCTGGTAAGCCGCAGGAGTGGGCTTCAAGTGCGGGTCACCTATGCTCACTCACCGTCCTGCTGCTGCTCAACCCTCTCCCTGACTTGGGAACCACATCAGTCTGTTCACGGACCTGTCGTGGAGGAACGAGATTGTCACAGGGGTGACTGGGAGTTCATCATCTGTCCCTGTGCCTTCGATTTCCAAATAGCCTTCTGTTTCCTTTCTGTCCTTTCTCTGGACCCCCCAAAATGCTGCCAATGCAGCAGAAGTAAGGAGCCTGGAGGCCAGAGCCTCAGCAGAGTCAGGCCTCTGTCCCTCCAGCCCAGGACTTACAGCCTTGCCCTCTGACCTTCTATCGCAGCCTCAGCCACCCCCCCTCCTCTTTCTTTCACAGACTCTTCAAGTAAAATGAAAACATCTGGAACTTGGGTTCAACTTCACAAAAGGACCCTGTGAGCCATGGTTAATTTCAATATCCATCCATCAACCAGCTACCCAGAAGGGCTGTGTCCCTACTCTAACTTTAGGTTATTTCTACCATAGAGGGCTTAGCTGAAGTAATAGTAATGGCAATACCAGCAATGTTCATCTTACTACTAATACAACGGCTTAGAGTCACCAAGAATTTTCCAGGCACCATGCATGACCCTTTTTTGGTACCTACTATTAAAAAACTTTTAAGATTCTGAGGAAACTAAGGTTCAGAGAAGCTAAGTAACTTGCCCAAGGTTATATCATTGGTAGGGTTGGGATTTGAATCTAAGTAATGTCTAGCTTTAGAGCCTGAGCTCTTAACTACTGTGTAGTAATTTTGGAAGTTGTCTCATAAATACATCTGGAGTGGATAAAACAGAGGACAAATTGTTGAGCGAGTTCTCAGAGAAAGGATTGTTTGATGGAGGAGATTCCTACACTCTTAAACCTCGTAGGGTGTGTGTGTGTATGTGTGTGTGTGTGTGTACGTGCTTAATGTATCGGAGAAGGAGAACTTTGCTTTCTAATAAGAGGTTTAACAAATTTCCACTGTCCATGTAGAGGTAAGGGATCTAATGTGAATTCACATGGAAATAGACTTAAGGCAACCTCAGGCTCAGCCCTTAATGCAACTGCTCAAGAGTTAAGTTCCTGGGAACAATGAGAAGAGGTCAAGAGATCCCTATCAGATGACATTTGGAGTCATCCGTGTTTAGTTCTGGTCCAACAGTTTAAGAGAGTCCTAGAGTGTGTGCAGAGGTTGGGAAGAGACCAGGGAATCTGAGGAGGTGGGGGGTGGGCAATGCTGCAGGCACTGGGGAGTGGGCAGGAGACATTTTGAGGGGAGATCCTTCCATACACTAATTGTCTTTTGGGGTGTGATGGGGCTAATGTCATTATTCTTCTTCCTGCTTGCATAAGGAACCAGTCAAGGGATAAACACAAGAGCCAGGCAAATGGAGACAAAAATATCACCTTTCTAGCTGAAAGTGCTGTTTGAGATTGGGGTTTAGGGTCTGTCATGGACTGGCAGAGACCTTGTCCTTGAATCTGACCTTGTCTCCAGGTACAGTGCAGGCAGTGGTGGACAGCTGCAGTCTTCTTTGCAAGTGTAGAGTCACCTGTCTGCAGAGGGACAGCTTGGAAGAGACAAAGGAGTGTGCCAGGCAAGTGCAGATCTTGTCTCCAAACCCACCAATCAGAAGGTCCCTCCCCTTCCCTGGGGTGGAGTAGGTGAGGGGAAGGAGAGGCCAGGCAGCTGTTTGAATGCAGGTCCCTCCATCATAAAAGAGGAAGGGCTCGCCCTCAGCAATGAGAAAAAGGGTTAGATGAGCTGATTCTACAGGACAGCACTAGTGACAAAGGACAGGTGCTTGCAGGAGGCAGATCTCAGCCCCATCTGAGAAAAAAAAAAAATGACATTGGATGCCTATTATGTCTCTGGGGCCCCAGATGGGTTGCTTAGATGATGAGAACATATTAGAAAACCTTACACATTTCAAAGACTCCTGGGAGATACACTCTAAACCCTTGCAATATAATGCCCAATGGGAGAGTATCTTTGTTTCCCTGGGGCCTTTGTCTACACCAGATAGTTAATGCTAACAATGTGATTTATGGTGAGGTCCCTGGGTCATGCTATATCAGTTTGACCTCTGGAGGAGCTGCAGACTGAATAAGTAAGGTCAGCCACACAGGCGCTCCATGCCTATGTGATAAAACACCTATAAAAACCCTGGACACCAAGACTGAGCTGCCCTGGTTGACAATACTTAACACATCTCGCCCACTATTGCTGGGAATTTAAGTGTCATCCATACAGACAGTGGGAGAGGGCAACCAGAAGCGAGCCTTGTCTCTCCTTGACTGTCTTGTGTGCTTTTTACCTTTTCTGACCTTCATCTGTGTCCTCCAGCTGTCGTAGACTGTAATCCATGAGCACGACAGCTTTTCTTAGCTCTGCAAGTTCTAGCAAGTCATAGAACCTGCACTTGCTCTTGGGACCCACGACACAGAGTCAGATGCATTTGACCCTGTGCTGAGAGGTTATCCTCACAATAGCTATGTGAGTTAGGCACTGTTACCCTCAGAACAGAAAATGAAATTAGGGCACAGAGAGGTTAAGTAACTTGTCTAGACATCCCTAGTGAGATTCCAGAGTGCTCTCTCTTGACCACCACCCCACTCCAAAGGAAGGAACTTGGAGTGATGGGCTGGTTCCCCTTTGCTGTAAGGTCTTTTAGGGGGTGACCCGAAGGCCCTCCAGCTCTAGGTGAGTCCTAACAAGGTAGTGCTAGAGGAGGGGCCTGGAGGCTCATGGATTTCCTATCTTGTAGGGCTCAGGTGCACATCTGGCCAGGTTGGGTTAGGTGTCCTACCTAGAGACCAGGTAAAAGTCTAAATGTCCTCTGGTAGTCTTTTCTGCTGCAGGGTAGGAAGCCTTATAGTATATTGAGAGCTTTTGCTCTAAGCCACAGGATACCCATTACACTGACTTTAAAAAGGAGTGTTTTTTTTTTTTTTTTTTTCCTCTCCCATCTAACAAGGCATTCAAAGTGGATGTCTGATCCAGTGACTCAGTAATGACAGGGCTCTGGGTTTGCATTTCTCTCTTTCCTTGTCTTTCCCCTTGTCTCCTACCCTCAGGGATACAGGATGGCTGCAAAAGCTTCAGAATTGTGCCATTGCTCCACCACTGCCAGAGAAGGAAAGCAGTGGCAGACCTTTCTTTGAAAGCCTTTTTTTTTTTTTTTTTTTTTTTTTTAATCAGCGAGGAAACTTTTTTAGAATTTTCCAGCAGTTTTCCTTTGACCCTTCTTTGGCCAGCACCCACCCTAAACCAGTTATGAGCAATTGTCACAACTCAGCTCCTGGGTCTGGACACTTCAGTTACCCACTATCTGAACAAAATCAAGTTCCATTAGTGAAGCTGGCTGCTAGGTATTGACCAACCCTGCTGCCATTGCCTCAGTCCTACCTCCCCACTTAGTTGATACTAAGGGCCCAGAAGAGGAGAGCTCTGTGTGCTAGACAGAGCTGCACAGTGTGGTGGGCTGGTGTTGGTGCAGAGGGACACATCAGGCCTTCACTTGCTCCACCCTCATCTGCCTGATTGTACTCAGGCTTAGTTCTTGAAGGCAGAGTCTTGAGATAACCCAAAGGATGCCAGGGAAATTTTGAAACCCCTCAGTCCTTAAAATAGGCAGCTGCTCCAAAAGATGCAATTCACATCTGTCTGCCGTCACCATCCAAGGTGACCAACTTGTCCTGGTTTAACTGGGACTGTCCTGGCTTTCAGACTGAAAGTCCCACTGGGCTCAGTTGTGCATGCCTGTAATTCCAGTGGCTCAGGAGGCTGAGGCAGGAGGATCGCAGTTTCAAAGCCAGCCTTAGCAAGTTAGCAAGGCCCTCAGCAACTTGGTGAGACCCTGCTTCATAATAAAAAATAAAAAGGACCGGGGACGTGGGTCAGTGGTTAAGCACCCCTGGGTTCAATCCCTGGCACCAAACAAAAACAGAACAACAAATAACTGGCTAGTTACAGTGGTGCACACCTGTAATTCCAGCAGCTTGGGAGGCTGAGGCAGAAGGATTGTGAGTTCAAAGCCAGCTTCAGCAACAGCAAGGTGCTAGGCAACTCAGTGAGACCCTGTCTCTAAATAAAACTACAGAAGGACTGGGGATGTGGCTCAGTGATTGAGTGCCCCTGAGTTCAATCCCTGGTACCCCCCCCCCACCAAAAAAAAAAAAAAAAAAAAAAAAAAAAACCCAAAACTGAAAGTCCTACATGCCAGGAACCCTCTCAGTCCTGGGAAAATTGGTATGGTGGTCATCTTGCATTAGACAAGACACTTTGGGATGATCCAGGTGAGGCTGTGGGTGGGGCACATCACAGGAGGTCAGGGCAGGAAACAAAGATGCTGGTGGCTGTCTTTGCCAGGCAGGTGCATTTTTTTCTCTTTTTGGCAGTGCTGGAGACCAACTCCAGGCCTTGTGCATAAACACTCTGGAACCACACCCCCAGCCCTGGATGATGGAGCTTTGCATATTTTTAAGCATAGGCGGTTAGGCTGCCCATGCCGCGGCAGGAAGCGCTTGTCCTTCACCCCACTCTTGGGTCTTTGTTTGCAAACTCAGGTTGGCAAAGAGGTTTGAGAGCAAGGCTTTTTTAAAAACCAAGACAAACAAACAAAACATAGGGTCTCCCTATGTTGCTCAGGCTGACTCTGAACTTGCAATCCTCCTGCCTCAATCTCCTGAATAGTTGGGATTAAGGGCATGTGCCACCATGGCCTGGCTGTTCTGTTTTTATTTTATTTGAATCTATTTTTTATTTTGGGGCTGAGGATTGAACCCAGAGCCTTCCACATGTTAGGAAGTACTGGACCCCTGAGCTCTACCTCCAGCCCTGTTTTGATTTTAGATGGAGTCTTGCTATGTTGCCCAAGCTGGTGTCAAAATCTTGGGATCAAGTGATCCTCCTCCCTCAGCCTCCCAAGTAGCTTGGACTACATGTGTGCACCACTGTGCCTGGCTGAGGGAAAGGCTTTTCCTGAGCAACTTTTGAGATTTTCCTGGGAATTACTGAGGTTCCTGATTAGGTCACACCTCGCCGCTAAGACCTAGTCCTGGAGGACGGAGGAGATCCACAGTAGCAAAAAAGGCCAGGAAGAGAAAGGTTTTATTTTTTGCAGCTTTGGAAGAGGTAGTTCCTCACTCCAACCCTTCTCCTCCCCACTGTGAACAATGAAGTTGAGCAGCCCAACTGCTCACTTGCTCTGAATTTGTAAGACAAATAGAAGACAAAATAACAGATGGGTTTCTCCCTGCTGATAGCCACACTTCTCCGAGGTTTCCTCCAAGCTGCGACACTCTGCTTGCTCCTCCTGAGCATTCCCAGCAGTAAGAGGGCTGCTGAGACTTTAGATGCATGGTTCCATCTTTCAAAACCCACGGACGCTAAGGGAACCCTCCCTGGGACCCGGGTCCTGTGCCTGCTGCAAGCTGGGATGCTTGGCTGAGCAGAATGACGGCTGGGGCTAGGGAAGACAAGCACCGTGCTTGGCTTGGGGAGGTAAGGAACCCTCGCTGTCACAGCACGGGTCTTATCTTTTCTACTTAATTGATACCCAGGTCCAGGAGGAAGAGCGCGCTGGGGGAAGAGCGTGGATGGGCAGCGTTGTGCGGTGTGGACAGGAAGCAAAGGTTTGGATCTGGAGCTGGCTTCACTCCACACCAGAACTCTGCTTCCTGATCGGATCCAATCCATTTAGTAACCCACAGAGTGCTAAGGACAGCGAGCCTGGCACTTTCCTGACACTCGCCAGGTGTCAATCTAGGTGGCTTTCCCTGGGTTCAGATTTATTGGGTGTGATTTACATAGGAGACTCAGCAACAACTCCAGAGTCAGAGGGGAGAAGGCAAAAGAGACTCAGGAGGGTTTGGCCATTTCCCCTCCTCTTTGCCTCTTGTCTACTTCAAAAGTGAATGTGGTTCAAGTTGGTGCCCAGCAAGGAGTAGGTGCTCAGGGAACATTTGCTGAAGGGAATAGAAAGTGGCTGCATCTTCCTGGCCTGTTGGTACCAGTGGTATTTATAAAGGCAACCTTTGAGAGTGACTGAGGGTCATTTAACTGGAGAAGAAGTCTCTGAGGCCACATTTCATGACTCAGTATGGAGCTTCTATTCAGAGGTCCTGAGTTCAAATTACGACTTTGAAATTTCTTAGATTCCCATGTAAGGCAAGGCCCTTCATCTAGCATTCCTTACTTCTGTCATCCAGGGACTTCTGATTTTTCATTTGCAAATTGGGATTAGGGGAGCCCGGTTCCCAGTTTTGTTTAAAAGATAGTTGAGAGGAGGCACAGATGCACGTGACAAAAGAAAAGGCATTAAATTATAAGATATTTCAATCTTTTATTCCTAGTCATCTGTGAGGGTCACCCCACTTTCTGGGCTTTTTGGATACAGAACTAAAGAAGGGAGATTGAGGGTCTTGCTTCAGAGAAGACTGAGACTTATTAGTGGGAAAGAAAAAAATAGACACGAGTGGAAAGAAATAGGAGAAATAAGAGAGAAAGAAAACCCTGGAAGGCTCAGGTTTTCAGAGAGAAGTCTTTTCAGTGTGCAGTGGAGAATGAGCCCTGAGAATGAAGCTATGCAGGAATGGCCTGGGACATTGGGGTGAGCCAGTGGATTGGAGAAAGGTATTAGGAAGTGACAGGCATGAGAGCTAAAATGATGAAACTCTCAGAAGGAAACATAGGAGTAAGCCCGGCACGGTGGCGCACGCCTGTAATCCCAGCACTTGGGAAGGTGAGGCAGGAGGATCACAAGTTCAAAGCCAGCCTCGGCAATGGCGAGGCACTTAGCAACTCAGTGAGACCCTGTCTCTAATAAAATACAAAAAAGGGCTGGGGATGTGGCCCAGTGGTCGAGTGCCCCTGAATTCAATCCCTGGTACCAAAAAATCAATCAATCAATCAAAAAATCAAAATAAATAAATAAACCATAGGAGTAAACCTTAGACACTAAAGGAACAAGCAAGAAAAGAAAAATGTAGATAAATTGGACTTCAAGATTAAGAGATTTTATAGAACTAAAATTGGCACACATAGTGATACATGCATACCAATGTTCACAGCAGGACAATTCCCAACAGCCAAGCTATGGAACCAGCCTAGGTGTTCATCAACAGACGAATCGATAAAGAAAATGTGGTATATATATACACAATGGGGTTTTATTTAGTCCTAAAGAAGAATGAAATTATGTCATTTTCTGGCAAATGCATAGAACTAGAGAATATTGTGCTAAGTGAAAACCAGACTCAGAAAATCAAGGGTCAAATGTTTTCTCTCATATATGGAGAGAGAGAGAGAGAAAAGAAGAAGGAGGAGGAGGAGGAAGAGGAGAAGAGAGGAAGGAAGGAAGAAGGAAGGAAGGAAGGAAGGAAGGAAGGAAGGAAGGAAGGAAGGAACTCACAAAAATAGAAGGGAGACCAATAAAGTAGAGGAAGGGGATTAAGGAAGGGAAGAGGAGAGGGCAAGGGGAAGAAGGGAAGGCCTAGGGAACAATATCTACCAAATTATGCTGAGTCCATGTACCACAACGAATCTCACTTTTATATATGAATCATAATGCACTAATTACAATAATAATAATAATACTAGAGAAGAGATCAGTAGAGTAGAGCAAGCATATTGGGGAGAGGGAAAGGAGAAGTAGAGGGGAATGAGATTGATCAAATTATGTAATGTGCATGAACAAATATGGCATAAGGAATCCAACTATTACATCTAATTGTAGTACACCAAAAAATAAATGACAGGACAAAATAAACAAGATTTAAAACTTTTGTCATGCAAATGATACCATCAAGAAAATGAAAAGGGGCCGGGGTTGTGGTTCAGTGGTAGAATGCTTGCCTGGCATATGTGAGGCCCTTGGTTTGATCCTCAGCACCACATAAAAATAAAGAAACAAATAATTAAAAGATCCATTGACAACTTAAACATACACACACACACACACACAGAAATGAAAAGACAACCCACAGAATGGAAGGGATGTATTTATAAATCAAATGTCTGATGAGAAATTTGTATCCAAAATATTCAAAGAATTTTACAACTTAATAATAAAAAGACAATTCAACTAAAAAGCTGGCAAAGGATCTGAAGAGACATTTCTCCCAAGAAAATAGGCAAATGATCAATAAGCCCAGAAACAAAACAAATGCTAAGCAACCTTAGTCACTGGGGCAATGCAAGTTAAAACTACAGTGGGTTACCATTTTACATCTACTAACATTGCTATCATAAGATACAGACAATAACAAGTGTAGGTGAAGATGTGGGGAAACTTAAACCTTCACACATTGCTGATGGCAATATAAAATGGGGTAGGCAAGCACTAGGAATAGTTTGCAGTTTCTCAACATGTTAACAACATGTTACCAGATGACCCAGCAATGCCACTCTTAGATAAATGAAAACATATGTCCACATATAAACTTGAACATGAAGGTTCATGGTGTCGTCATTCACAACAGCCTAAAAGTGGAAACAACTCAAATGCTCACCACCTGATGTGATAAGCAAAATGTAGTATGTTTATACAATAAATGTTATAAATAAAAATGAAAAGAATAAAGTACCGGCATATGCTATACCAAGAATGAACCGTGAGAACATTATGCTAAGTAAAAGAAGCAAGATACAAAGACCACATATGGTGGTACACGCCTGTAATCCCAGCAGCTTGAGAGGCTGAGGCAGGAGGATCACTTCAAAGCCAGCCTCAGCGAAGGGGAGGTACTAAGCAACTCAGTGAGACCCTGTCTCTAAATAAAGTACAAAATAGGGCCAGGACTCGAGTGCCCCTGAGTTCAATCCCTGGTACAAAAAAAAAAAAAAAAAAAAACCTACATGTTTATTACAATCCCATACGTATGAAATGTCCAAAATAGGTAGATCTATAGACACAGAGGAGAGTAGCGGTGGCTTGGGGCTGTGTGATGGCAGAGGAAAGGGGACTGCTAAGGGTATGAGGTTTCTTTTTAGAGAGACAAACATATTCTAAAATTATTGAGCACTTTGTATAAGTACTTTATATAAGTGAATCATATGACATGTAAATTACGATTCAATAAAGCTGTTCAAAAATAAGGTGTGGGGCTGGGGATATAGCTCAGTTGGTAGAGTGCTTCCCTTGCATGCACAAAGCCCTGGGTTCAATCCCTAGCACCAGAAAAAAAAAAAAAAAAAAGGTATAAGTTCCTATGCACAGTGGAAAAAAAGAAAAATGTTTGGGCTGGGGTTGTGGCTCAGTGGTAGAGCACTTGCCTAGCATGTGTGAGGCACTGGGTTTGATTCTCAGCACTGAATATAAACAAATAAAGAAAGTCCATCAATAACTACTAAAATTTTTAAGAATTTTAAAAAAGAAACAGTGCTATGATTTACTACAGGAGCTCCATTTAATATTGAGAGAGTCAAATAAAGACTGGGATTGTTTTAAGTTGTTTTTTTGGTTTGTGGACATTCTGGAGCTACAAGGATTCCAGAAATTATTTAAGTTATATAGGTCAGACTGCCTGATTCAGAGACTGGCACAAGACTGGTATGTCATAAATGATAATTGGATCAAAACTGCAGATCAAAGGTCCTGATTGGCCTCCGCTATCTCCAAGCAGTCTCAGAAGCCTTACAGTGTGTGTCAGACATTCCTTGTCCTGTGTGCTAGACTCTGATTCTTTAGGGACACAGGAGATGGAATCGCAGGAAAGAAACGAGCCCCAAGCCTCTCTCCTGGCTGCCACACATCTCTGGTGAGGTAAAATGGAAGCACCACCACCAGGTGGCCCACAGTGCTGGTGACAGCTGTCACTGTACCAGGAGGCAGTCAAAAGGCCTCAAGCTTTCCAGGGGTACTGTCTCTGGGATGTCCTCAAAGGCGTGAGATGTCTTTGTTGACTTCTTGACACCTCAACCTTTCCTTTTGAGTTCCCCTCCATAGCAGGAGAGGGGAATGGACAGACAGACTAGTGGAATTCAGATGCCAGCTCTGCTATTCAGTTTCTGCCTGGCACAGGGATGTGACTTTACCCCTTGCTGCGCTGTCCGACAGCACTCTCTCCGTGGTGATGGAAATGCTCTACAATTCTGTGCTGTCAATATGGTTACCATTAGCCATGTGGGCCTGTTGAGCATTTGAAACATGGCTAGTGGGATTTAGGAACTGGATTTTAAATTTTTATGTAATTTTAATTAGCCATATGTGGCCAGTGGCTACAACCTCAGAGTCTCGATTTCCCTTTATCCCTCATGAGGTTAATGACACTCCCTATGTCCATCTGGGCAACAGAATGCAGAGATAGCAGGACTGAGGTTATTAATTACACTATGGTTCAGCCATGTTCCCTGCCTCGGGGACCCTTATTTGCTGGGCCCCAAACAGATGTTGCCATAAACCTAGAAGGAAATCTGACAGTTGTACTTGGAAGCCTAGATCATTGTGAGGAATCATGCTGGATCAACCCAGAGTGCAAGGGAAGGGAAGCAAGTGGTTGTATGTGTAGGAGGTAGAAGAGGCATGGTCCCAGGGCGTGGTCTGATCAGGCCCCTAATCTTCTGGTTCATCCTGTGTGCTGGGCTGGCTGTGTGGGAACATGGCAGGCTTTTTCTCAGGCTACAGGTCGAGTCATTGTCTCTGTTTGCCTCTGTCTCTCTCTCTCTTCATTGAAGTCATACCAATAAGCACACCAGGAGGATTTCTTTAAGAGACAGCCATCCTGTTGTCAATCAGAAAGGCCACCAAGCCAGAGCTCACTGGGGCTGAGGATTAAAGCCAGGGACTGTCTTCCTGAGCCAGAATTTGGAACCAAAAGACAGATTACAGAGTCTGAAGGTCACAGTTTGGTAGTGATGACCCCTCAAAATAACACCTTGGGAGCAAGCAGAAGAGTTCCTGTGATTCACCTTTGTGGATTGGCAGGGTAGAAAGTCTGGCCTGCACATAGTGACCTTGACCTCCAGATATCTATTCTTATGGGAAAGGTTCTCAGAGAAGCTCTGATAATCTGGGGAAGACAGCTATCTGTGCAACCAGGAAGGTAGATTTTTATCCGTGAGACTCAGAGCAAAAGACACTGGTTCCAATGTCCTTGGCTTGTCTGTCACTCTCCTAGATGGTTATTGCTTCAGGAGGGGTATGGCCCCATTTCTGAGCTTGACAGTTCTGGAGAAGTCAAACATGTCTCAACTAAATAAGTTAGATCTCTCCAGGGCAGATCAATATTTAATGTGGGGCTTAAAAAGACTGACTCGGGAAATGAGTTTAAAAGTAGAGAATTTGCCTTAGGTAGCAATTTCTGAAATACAGTCGTATCAGGGGACAGATTATTCAAACCCGAGCCATGGATGATATAAAAACAGTTGAACAAACCAAGTTCTGCTTCCTGTGCATCAGTGATTCTGAAGCCTTGGGTTTTCTGTGTGCTACTCACAGCAGACTAGTGCCAGGTTAGAGGAGGAGCTCAGAGAGCATCTGCTCAAGGCATGGCTGATGCCCGCCCAGCTGCCTGATGCCCTCACCTGGGGCAGACATCACTAATCAATCCCAGCACTCTTTCCACTTAGTCCTATGCCATTTCAACTCCAGGCAGCTACAGTCTATGAGTGACAATGGCACTTGATGTGACATATTTTTCTCACTGAGTCCAATTCCTCATTTAGCAAAGGAGAATCTCAAGGTTACACAGTGAATTAGTGGCTGATACAGGACCAGGGCCCAGTCTTCTTGTTCCTAAGACATTCCACCTGGGAATGCATTAGAGGTTGGGTTCCATCAGGGACCTTTTGCTGACATCTCTGTGAGCAACACAAGGCTTTCTCTGAATGACATTGAATATTTTGTTCTAGAGACAAAATTATGACATTTCAGAGCTAGCAAGCAAATTAGAGATCATCTAGTTCTATTCTCTCCATCATGGGGAAATTAAAACTCAGATCGGGTGACTTGCGTGGGGACATATAATGAGTTGCTCTTTTCTCTATATTAACAATATACAGGGCTGGGGTTGTAGCTTAGTGGTGGAGTGCTTGCCTCACATGTGTGAGGCATTGGGTTTGACTATAGATAAAAAAATAAAAGTTCATTGACAACTAAAAAAAGTTTTTTAAATACACACACAAAACAACATACATCCCAAGCTTTAATTTGGAGGTAGACAACTCACTCAAATTTTTGGACTTCCATTTTCTGGATAAAATCTCATGTCAGTAATTTAGACTCCTAAAAGGCATATGTTTTAAGAAACACACAGCATCCACTTTAAAATATATTTTGATGCTTCTGATACACCTTCAGATTTACCTTTCTTATTGTATTTTGGTTTGGTTGATGCAAAAAAAAAAAAAAAAAGGGTTTTTATGCCTTAAACAAATAATAACTGGGAATCTAGACTTGTGCTGGACGATGGAGAATTGACAGCTTTTGTTCGTTTTTGTTTTTCCTACTGGGGGTTGAACCCAGAGGCTCTCAACCACCTATCCACATGACCAACCTTTATTATTTTTTATTTTGTGACAGGGTCTTGCAAAGTTTCTGAGGGTCTTGCTAAGCTGCACAGGCTGGCCTCGAACTTGTGGATCTTCCTTCCTCAGCCTCTGGAGTAGCTGGGATATCACAGGCATGCACCACCACTCCCAGCCGTGTGTCCATTTTATGTGGAAATCTTTTTAATGACTTTGGAGTGAGCAGAAAATGATAGTTTCTAAGGTAGGAAAGAAATGTTCTCTCTCTGGAGTGAAGGGGCAGGTCAGTGGATTTCTAGTCCTAGGTGAAGACCATTTTTGTGGCCTCTATTTTCTCATCTATAAAATGGCAATAATGTACTTGTCTTTATGACCTCCCTGAAGATTGTGAAGGTCAAGTGGAATCAGGTGTGTGAAGGAGTTTTGAAAAGTAGGGGATTCTGGAGCCAGCAGGTGGAGGGGGGCAGTTCTTAGGAGGGGGTGTGGGAGCGTCGGGGAGGGATACGCTGCTTTGGACTGGAACACTGGCAAGAATTCCCATGCCCTCATTATACCGGGTGCTCCTGTCAGATTTAAACCAGCCTGTTATACAGTTTGAGACGCGGCGATATTTTAGAAATGGCAGCCCAAAGGAATGCCACATTTTAAAAAGGTCTCTCTCCTGAATTTGCCACTGGGTGTTATTTTTATGCTACTGTTCTGTTATCCAACTTCAAAATATATATCATATTTATATTGCCTCTGCTAAGCATATATTTTTATTTTATTGCTTACCATGTGGGTGACATTTGGTTATTGAATGTCTGGAGAATTGGACCCGTATTTTTTTTTTTTTTTATTCTTCCTTTCGTAAGTGCTCGCTCTGATGTATTAATCTTTACAAAAGGAACGAGACAGGGACACATGAGCATTCGCACTCACACACACACACTAATCACATTGCCATTTTATCTCACTTTGCGGGTGTGTGGCTACATTTATAAGAGCCGACAGATCTGAAATAGGTGGTCTGAACTGATTCAGGTGGGGAGCAATGATGCCCACAGCCTTCTGGGGATCTGTCCAGGGAGGGAGCAAGGGAGGGAGAGGGAGCCTTTTGTCTTCTCATGGTGAAGGACACGCCAGGCAAGGAGCAAGGAGGGAGCTATTGTATGTCTGTGCTAGAAGGGACCCTGGGGATGTATTTATAAGTCTATAAAGATATAGACATATGTTTTATAGATATTTTATTTCTTATATATCCATATATCTATATAACATCTCACAAATTCCTGATCCTGGGCTCCATAAATGGTGATTGAATTAAGGAACAAAAGGATAGTTATGTAAACCATTTCTGGAGGTTGTACAATGCAGGGCCCTTCACGTGCTCTTTCCCTACTCCTCCCAGCATCCCCTCACAGTGATTTCATTATATCTATTTTTAAAATAAAGGAAGCTGGGATTGTTCTATGACCCAGCAATTCTACTCCTTTCTGGGTATAGAACCAAAGGAATTGAAAACAGGTGCTGAAATAGACCCTTGAACATTAGTGCTATGTCAGTGCTATTCACAAGAACCAAGAGGCAGAAACATTCCAAACGTCCAACATTGATGAACAGAGACACAAACTGGGGCAGATGCATGCAAAGGAATATTATTCAGATGTAATAAGGAATGAAGTGTAGACACATGCTACAACCTTTGGTGGACCTTGAAAACATTATGTTAACTCAAAGAATCCAGACATAAAAGGTTACATATTCCATTTACATGAAATGTCCAGAATAGGTAAATCCAAAAAAGCAGACTGGAGATTGGCCAGCCGGGGCTGGCAGGTGGGAGGAGAAGTTGCGGGTAATGGCTTCATGGTACAGGGCTTTATTTTGGGGTGATTAAATGTTTTGGAACTGGAGACAGGTGGCGATAGTGTCACAATGTGGATATACCACTGAGCAGTTCATTTTAAAATGGTTTGATGTTATGTGAAATTCACCTTAAATTTTTTTTTAAAAGGACATTGAACTTAGAGGATATGGCAGGTAATTAAATTGAGAATGTGAATTACTAGGGATCATGTGGAGCAGAGGCAGGGTGGCACAGCCAAGGCCTTCCCAGACCAGCACGCCCCAGCCAGTCTGCCAGCCGACCACGGAGCCACCGATGAGCTCCGCCAAGATCAGCCAAGCCTGGCTCACATCAGCAGAACCACCCAGGCTACGGGTAGACTCAGAAGAGATCATCACTGAGTCCTGTTTTAAGCCATTAAGTTTTGAAGCGGCTTGTTTGGAAGTAATAGCTAACTGAAGCGGAGAGGATGAACAATGTGCCTGAAGTCTCACATGTAGTAAGAAAAGGTCGAGCAGGTTCCAAAGTCAGTTCTAAGGCATGGTTCCACTCAGTTGTCACCTTCATTGTACAAGCCAGAGAGATAAGAGTCAGAAGGATGAGGGTGATCGTAGAAAGACTGGGGGAAAAGTGTTGTGTGTGTTCTCTTTCTCTGTCCTTGGTAATGAAGGAATGTCACCTGCAAACCCTCCCAGCCCCCCCCCCCCATGTTCCAACAGGAGATCATGGGAAGACGTTGAAATGCTGCTGTTGGTTTTCAATTTGTGTTTCAAGGGGAATATCTGTAGCTTTCATTGGTTTTTGGCAAGGCTGCCGTCCTCCACTGCTATGGGCAGTGCCTTGGTGGTAGAAAGATAAGAAAAATAACTTATGGATGTACAATTCTTCTCTCCTAAAATGTCTGCTTTGCCCAGACATTAGCATGACTCTTTCAAAGCTTTAAATTCTGCAAAGCAGAGAGTTGCTAGGGTAATGGTTGCTTTAACAGCTATGGAAGCAGAGTCTTGGGGAGAGTGTGAAACTCATGTGGGCTACATGGATTAGTGCACCAGGATCCAAAATTATTAGTGTGGTGCTCTTCTGGACATCCTTCTCATTTAAAGGGAATCCTGAAATTTCCAACCTGCTCCACCCCTTACCAAGAATGTTCCTTCTTGTGGGAAACAAAGCCAAGCTGATCCATATATTAAAAGTGCTGGGAGTGATAGGGAGAGGAGAGGGGAGAAATTCATGGGCTGGGGACTAAGGAGTTTTCTTTTGTTTTGGTGCTGGGGATTGAACTCAGGGGCACTCGACCACTGGGCCACATCCCCAGCCCTTTTTATATTTTATTTAGAGACAGGGTCTCACTGAGTTGCTAAGTGCCTCGCCATGGCTGAGGCTGGCTTTGAACTCGCGATCCTCCTGCATCAGCCTCCTGAGCTGCTGGGACTACAGGCATGCTATACCATGCCTGGCTAGGAGGAGCTTTTTTAAGGGGCTAAGGAGAGTCACACTCAGCTGAAGGAAGCAGATAGGACAATGGGTGGGAGTTTAATAAGTGCTGCTGGAATCCGAGGATCTGCGTCTCCTTGACTGGTGTTAAGAGGAAGGCATGGCGTTGCACTGAGCTTCTGGGTCAGGGTAGTGTTCTGAGACAGCCACGTGGGTCCAAATTTTAGAAGGGTTACATTAGACATGGGGCTGATCCCACTGTGAACTGGAGATGATAAATGGGAATTCTATTTCCAGGGCATCTTCTGGCCACCGTCCTGGCACCTGAGTGCGAGAAGATTTAAGAATGTGAGGGGCTCCCCCTCCCACTGCCTGCTTCTAGGTCGGGGACTCTGCCCATTCATGGGGCTCTTTCTGTCTGTGCCTCATTGGTCTTCCTGAAGCTACGTTCCCAGGTTGTAGGGCTTTCCACAGCTGAGAAAACTGGCAAAGTCTGGCTTCACCTTGGTGGGGAGCACTGTGCCCAAGTTTTCTGTCCTGGTGATGATTCCTGTGTCACTGACAGGATGGGATGCCCCTGGTCGCAGTCTATGGTCTCACCCACAGGGACAAAGTTTCCCACAGAACCCAGACTGAGCCGTGAAGCCAGACTGGGCACAAGAAGGCCTTTCTCTTTCCCTCCTCATGCCACATGTCACTTACCTCGTACCCAACACCACACAGACACCACCCCCACACCTCACAGCAGATCATATGCATGTTCTATCTCACATATTACCAGCCACAAACATAGCATGTACCACAAATCACACCCCACAGCACAGCACACCGCACGCACACCACACCACATATCAAGTATACGCCACGTCACCCACAAACCACACACTCTGTGCGCCCATGTATCAATGCACCGCACACAAATCACCCCATCTGTGTCCCACCTACAAGATACACCTGTAACACAATATGCACACACATCACACCCCATGCTCCACACCCATCTGTCTCTGGATGCCGTGCCCCCAGCACACACCATCTGCCATGCACGCTCACCCCCACCCCAGTTCCTTCTAACCAGGAAAGGAAATGACAGGCATCTTTCTGATTATCCTCATGCCACAAAGACCCGGCAAGCAACAGGGAATGGTGGGGACAGGGTGACTACATGCAAGCAACTGCATGCTTTTGACATCAGGCAGCCATCGGATGCCGTGGAGCCTTTTACAAGCCGGTGCATTCGGGGGAAGCTTTTGTTTATTTAAGTCAAATGACCTTTTCTCTTCCCTCAAAATAAGGCCATGGGTGCTGCCTTAAAGGGCTCACCAGGTGGTGGGGGTGACTGACAGGTAAATAGGTGACAAAGCCATTCCAGAGCTCTGGGGACTCAGTGTTCACCTGACATAAGCATCTACCTGGAGAGACCTTATGGAGACCCAGAGGACATGCTTGCAGCCCAGAGCTTAGGGAGCAGCACAAAAAGCTGGTGAACACAGAGAGATCAGACGGCTAAGGGGGCTCCACATAATGGAAGTCGACACAGGAGGAGCAAGGTGGTGCTGGAGAGGTAGTCTCCATGATGGCTAAGGACGAGGTGTTGGAGTCCTAGTGTCCTGGGTCTCAGCCCTGCCACCCAGTGGGGCGAGGCTTTGGGTTTTTACTTAATCTCCCTGGACTTCAGTTTCCTTGCCTGAATAGAAAGAAAATAATAGTACCTACAGTTAAGGATCATACTGAAAACTAAATCTAAAAACAGATGATCCATAGGCTTGGTATATATCAAGCACTCCAGGAATATTAACTGCTATTCTTTTTTTAAATTTTATTTATTTTTTTATCCTAAGTTGTTAGAAATGACAGCAGAATGTATTACATTTCATATTATACTTATAGAGCACATTTTTACAAATCTCTGGTTGTATGCAAAGTATATTCACACCATTCGTGACTTCATACATGCACTTAGGGTAATGATATCCATCTCATTCTACCATCTTTTTTTTTTTTTTTCTTCACCCTTTTGCCCCCTCCCTTCCCCTCCCTCCCCATTGGCCATTCTAGTGTTCCTCTAATCCTCCTATGCTCCCCATCCCAACCCAACTGTGAATTGGCCTCCTTATATCAGAGAAAACATTTGGCATTTGGTTTTTTGGGATTGGCTAACTTCACTTAGCATTATATTCTCTAACTCCACTCTTTGGTCTATACCCAAAGGACTTAAAAATAGCATACTACGGGGACACAGCCACGTCAATGTTTATAGCAGCACAATTCACAATAGCTAAACTGTGGAACCAACCTAGATGCCCTTCAGTAGATGAATGGATAAAGAAAATGTGGTGTATATACACAATGGAGTATTACTCAGCAATAAAAAAGAATAAAATCATGGCATTTGCAGGTAAATAGATGAAGTTAACTGCTATTCTTATTGTATTATTACCACCATTTTCTTTGGAGTCTTGTCTCCCAGGTGATGGGAGGGATGAGCTCCAAAGCTGAGCAGAGAGTCAGCCTTGGAGAAGGGCAGAAGAAACAAGATGGGAAGAAGAGAACCAGCAGGGGTTAGGAGGAGTGGGGGACACCAGGAAATGGAGTCCAAGTTGGCTGATGTAGTTGGTGGTTCTCAGCCTCAGCTGCCTCTTAGAATCATTAAGGGAGTTTTTTAAAAAAACACTATGTCCGGGCCTCACCCTGAGAACATATTTAGTTGGTCTGGGGGAGGGCCCAGGCGTTGGTGTTTGGGAGAACAGCCCTGGTGATTGTAATGTATAGCCCTGGGGGTCGACAAGTGTTGGTGTAGGGTTACATTAGACAGGGCTACGTGACAGCTTAAGCTTTGGGGTCCCTTTGACAGCACATGGTTGGCAAAGGAACAGTGCTCATTGGAGGGGAAAAGGCCACAGAGGGAGGGACTCAGTAGGGACCACAGGCCTTGCTCACTCTGCTGCCCATAAACATGGAAGCCTGTCCAAGCTCTGTGGCCTTGGCGCCACCTCCCTCCTGGGCCCTGCATTATGCCACTCCCGACTCCACCTTCCAAGTCCAATGCTCTGCCCTCCCCCAGTCCTCTAAGAGCACCGTGCTGCTTCCTAGTGCTCTGCTTTGGCCCACTGCTGCTTCTCCCTTGTCCCCTCCTCAGGTCACACTGTCAGAACTGCTAGCTCTTCCACCTGCTCTCAGACACAGCTCTTGAAGGAAGCTTTCCTGGGCCACCTCTCCTCCTGGCCAGAGAGAACTTGTGTTGCCAGAGCACCTTGGCTCTCGCCTCTCGGTCTTTTAAACCCCCTGTTGCAATCTGCAGCCACCTGTAGTCATCAGACCACGAGCTCTTTGGGAGAAGTTTCTGGTTATTCTTATATCTTCATATCTCTGCACCTGGCAAGCTCTAGCTGCTCAGGTAAATTTGTGCAGAGCTGGGTGAGAACTGGACATCGGGCTCAGTTTTCTTTGGAGTCTTGTCCCCCAGGATGGAGTCTTGTCTGTCCTGGGCTTGCCCACTCTCCAGGAGTGAGTGAGGGGTGTGGCTCCAGAGCAGGGCTGTGGGACCTGCAGGTGTCTGGGGCTGTGGGGTGCTGAGGGGCTCTCTCCTGGCCAGTCCCAGAGGATGTGAGAATCTGAAACTGGGGCTCTGGTGAGGCGGCTGAGAGGATGGACTGTCAGAGGCCTCAGTCTCCCTGCTGAAGGCCAAGGTTGATCTGGTCACTTGCCCTGACAAAGGTATCCTTTTTCTCACTGTTCTGGTGGCCAAAGATGGTGGCTGACACAATTTCCTCTTGCCACCTAGGGGTCAAGAGGTGGGTTGATGTCAGCTTTGGCAACTGTCATTGTTGCCCAAATGGGTAAGTCCCTTCTCTGATGAACAATGGGGGGGGGGGGACTGCATGGTGTGAGATGCTGGGACGCTTCAGGATCTGGGGACAAGTGCAGCTCTCTGCACAGTGACACAAGCACCACAGCTGCCTTGCTTGGGGCCCAAGCTTTGCCTCCATGGTGACACAGGGGCAGGCAGAGTAGCCGCACTCTGTTCCCACCTGATGGGGCAGGTGAACCCCTTCCTGCCCCAACTTCCCAGGATTTGCTCCGTTGCCCCTTGGGCTGGGAAGGTTCTGTTCAGAAACTGACCAAGTTGTTTTTTGGGCTCTGACCCTGGGAATGGAGCAGACTTGGTTCGCAGCCCCTGGTGGGTTGAATCAGAGTGGCATGAAGGCGCCATGGTGACTCTGTCTCCTCCTCCACGGCTGGCAGTGACTTGCAGAGGCCACATCACAGCCCCAAGACCACAGGCTCAGGAAACCCTGCTTTCCCGCCATTTTGACAGCACCCCACCCCCACCCTGGGGCATCTCCTAGTACTCCGTAGGGCACTCCTATTTGGGGACAAAGAGCCAGCACTTCCTTGGGTCCAGCCAAGCCCAGGATGGCAGAGACAGGTGGCAGTCCTTCTCTTCTTCCAACAAAAGCAATCAAGTCATCAACCTGACTTTCTAATTTTTTTTAAAAAATCAATTCCCATGACAAATGGGTCTGTGAAGGATGGCAGCCTGCCCCGGGGAATTCTGTACGCCACCAAGGGCAACAGAAGAGCTGGATTCACAGAACTCTAATGCTCCATTGAGCATATTTCCCAGTAACTGGACCCTGTGGTCAGGAGGTTGTTGGTGCCCCCTGCCATTAAGGGAGCGGCTAACCCTCACCAAGCACAGACGGAGCTGTTCCAGAGCCTCCTCTTGGGACCAGGAGCAGGTCTGTGTGCCTGGCTGAACAGAGGGCGTGTGGGGGAGGGAAGTGAGACAGGCAGGAGCAGGCAGGAACCCCCAGTGGCTGCTGACCAGCTGGTCTGGACTGCGGTTTCCTTGCCTGGAAGTGGATTTTGTAACCATTTTCCTTCTGGGTGGTGAGAAATACGTAGAATAAAAAGGGCTGGGGATGTAGCTCAGTGGTAGACGGCCCCTGTGTTCAAGCTCCAGTACTTAAAAAACAAATGATAATAATTACAACCAATTCGTAGCAGCTGCCCTGATGATTTATACAGGGTCTTAGCTCCCAGCAGAAGATGATTAGAAAGAAAGCCTCTTATTACTATAGGTGTTGCTTTCTGGGACATCTTTAAAATGACGGGAAAGAGTCCACAATAGCAAAGGGTCCACAACCACCGACTCTCTGCTGGGTGACCTTGAGCCCGTCCCTGCCTGGCCGCGACAGGGGAGGAATGACCTTTTGCAGTGGCTGCCCTGCGCCCATCGCAGGCCTGAGCGCACTGGCAGGGCCTGAGAGAGCAGGGAGCAGGCGGAGCCCTGGGGAGGCACCACGCTGCCGCTGCCGCTGCCGCAGTCCAGGACATTATTGTTTGTGAGTTTGAAATTTCCTGACAGACAGGATGAGCCATCTGAAGCGAGAGTTTCATTTCCTTTGTCGTCCGACTCAGCCGTCTCCCGGGAAGGTGCGTGAGTAACAAGCTATAATTAAAGCCTCTGTGTAAGACGTAGCTGGAGAAGGACGGTCTTGTGGTCAAGCACGCTGGCGAGGACAGGCCTCTCTGTCTGCGAGTCTGCAGGGACCTCCTCCTTGGCTGCTCCGTCTGCTGGAGCAGGTGTCCCCCATCCTTGTGACCTTTTGCTGACCTGGCAGGGGTTCCCACACTCCCAGGCTCCAGTCCATCTGTTCAGTTCCCTGCAGAACCACTCGGGGACCCTGCTGAGACCTTTGTGCTAAGACTCCAGGAGACCACCTGCCTGGGGCAGATGGCACCTAGGAAACTCGAAATCTGATTCTGGCCTGCCTGCAGCTCTGGGGCATGCCCGCAGAGGATGGGGTACCACCAAATGGAGGATTCTAGATGAAGGGTTCCTCTCTCTACCAGGTGCCCCTGTAAGCTGGGGTTGCTTGCCTGGCCTTACCCTGCCCGCCCCAGGGGCTACCTGGTGGGTCATTTCTTTTCAAGGCACCAACCCTTGGTGTTTCCCTCTCTCTGGAGTCTTACTATTTCATTTGTTCAGTAAATATTTACGGGGGACCTGTGCTGTGCCCCAGAGACAGAGTGCAAACAAGACAGCCATGCCCCCCCCCTCCCATCCCAGCTCTCAGAAAGGGAGACCAGTGTCAACAGACTGAGACGGGCAGCTCTGGGCCCACACAGAAGTCCCAGACAGGGACTTCTGGGGACAGCCCCCTCCTGAGCCTGCAGGGTGAAAGGCACCTGCTCTCAGGCCGGTGGAATCTGAACCCCCTGCCACCACCTTACAGCCCAACTTCCTCTCCCCATCTCCAGCCTGGGCCCAACTGTCAGGGACCATTGGGTCAGCACTGCATTCACACCCTCTTTCGCTGGTCACCCTGACCACTGGTCTATTTCTGCCAGCTGTAATTTTTCTTTTTAGTTACTCCTTGGCAAGAAAGAAATATTCCTGTTTTACACTGGGGACGATGAGGCTTCAGGTGAGGAGGAGAGGGAAGGTGTCCCTGGCCACAGCATATTCCTTTCTTTGCACACTTGTTTCTTTGTTGCATGTGTGGATTCTCTTGTGTCTTTTTACCCATTTGTGGTGTCCTCATGAAACTATAGGTCCCCAAAGAGCAGAAATGTTTCCTCCTCCTTTAAAAAAAAATTTTTTTTTTGATCCAACCTAGGTCCTTACACATGCTAGGCAAGTGCTCTAACTCTGAGCTACACCCTCAGCCTTACCTTCTTTCTTTCGGGTCCCTTCCTGAATGAGCATGCTGGAGGGGCCCTGGAGCCTGTGCTGGGCAGTCCCCAGCTGCTGTTAAAATACAGCAACTTCTGCAAATCGCATCACCCGCTCTGCCTCTGGTTCATGGGCTCCCTGTTGCCTTTGGCTGATGGGAGACACTGGGGGGAACCCAGAGGAAGGGAAGGAGAGAGGGGTTGGGGCATTTGTTTGCCCAGTTTCCTCCCCTAGGAACAGTGATTGGCAGTAGCTGGGTCATCCCCTGTCAGGCAGCCCTCCTCCTGTGGATTCCGTTCCTCCTGGACTCCTGTAGTATGTGCCCCTGGAAGTCGTTTTCTAGAGCTGCTGTAATAAAATAAAGCCAGTGGGGTGGCTTACAAAAGCAGTATGTTCTGGAGACCAGAGCTAAGCCTTGACTTTTTCACCCCTAAAGTGGAAATGAGATTCATACCTGCCCTACCTTTTTTCACCATGTTGCAGAAGTCCAAAACCCAGGTGCCAGCCGGCCGTTCTGAAACCTGTGGAGGAGGTGCTTCCTTGACCCGCCCAGTGTCAGGGGCATGCTGGCCGTCTTTGGCATTGCTTGACCTTCCCTGGTATTTCTCACTTGCAGCAGCAGCCCTTCACTCAGTCCCATCCTCGTGTGCCCTTCTGCCCTCGTGTGTCTGTCCCCAGGCCTTTTCCTTTTTTTTTTTTTTTTTTTTTTTTTTTTATGTAAGGATACCAGTCATGTCGGATTAAGCCCCTGCCCCAAGCATGACCTCATCTTAACTCATTACATCAGAAACAAACCCTATTTCCAAATAAGATCACAATCTGAGATCCTGGCAGTTAGGATTTCAACATATCTTGTGGGGACACGATTCCTACCTGTTCTACCCACTTTGCTGTGTGGCTGGGATCATTATCATCCCTGGCATGGTACATGGTGCCATTGGAAAGGGCTGTGTCTCTGTCATTCTCTCTGATCGGAGCCAACAGAGCACCACGAGCCAATACGTGCTCAATAAACACTTCTTGTTTTAGATGACAGTGTCTCCTTCTTCCTGGCCGGGGCCTTCAGAGCACAGACGCCAAGCTTCTCCCCAGAACACAATTCACCCAGGAGCGGTTTCTTAGGGTCCTTTTGGTTTGGCCTCCAGCTGAACCCTGACATCACAGGAACCTCCATCACCAGTCCTGGGAGAAGCCAGCATCCCCCCGAGTGGAGCCCTTACTTTTAGTGCGACAGCTATTTTATCTGGGCTTCAGGGAAACAGAGATATTTTAAGATGAGTGTGTCAGCTGGGGTCAGCTTCCGCTCAGCTATCGCTCGTGCTGTCAGGAGGAGAGAGGTTTCAGCTGTTCGGCGGGAGCCCATCAATCACTCCCGACAGCCCTTAATCAGACAAAGGAGCCCTCACCACAGTGTTGCAGAGAGGCAGAGACTGTATTATTGCTCGCACTCAACAAATAATTTTGGACAGGGGTTTTAAGCCTGTAAATAAGATCCGTTGTATCTTCCAAGCATTTAGGTCCCTCGGGTAGCTGACGTCCTTCCTCTCTGATTTGGGTGTCTCCCGCTGCTCTCTCCTTTCCCCAAATACCTTCCTTCATTCATTCATTCAACATTCACTGAGCCCCTTGGTTGTGCCAGGGCTCTGACAGGTGCTGGGAAGCAGCAGCTTGAGAAGCCCACAGCCTTCTAGAGATGACAGGCTCATCAACAAAGAACCCCCATGCCCCACGAGAAGCTCAGGGGTTAAGACAGGCACGGCGTGCTGTGGAAACCCAGAAGGAGTGCTCGCCTCTCCGGGGAAGGCGGAGGCAAAGGCTTCACAGGGCGGCACCCTCAGCTGGGCTGGGGTGGAGTGAGGCATTCTGGGAAGAGAACACAGCAAGGGCGATGTTACAGAGGTGAGAGGAACACTTGGGAATTTTGAAGGGCTTAGTGGGACGAGACACTCTGGAAGGCAGGTAGATTATGCTAGATCACGAGGAGCCACGAACTTGGCAGAGTCCAAGTCCCACCAAGGCAAGCATCTCACTGGCCTTGCTCACTTAGCCTTCCCTGCACCTGAGCAGTGCCTGGAATCTCCATACATGTTCACTGAACAGATGAAGGAATCACGAGCTCCTGTCCAGGAGGCTGAGCTGAGTCAACCCTCCGTGGCTTGCCGTGGTCTCATCATTCTCCAGTGCAGACCTCTCCAAGACCCACATCAGCCATCCAGTAAAGTTCATTCCTTTCCTGTCGCTATTCATGCCTTTGTTTAATCTGTTTCCCACCCTATCTCCAACTGCATGTTCTAAGTCAGGACTTGGCACACCATGGTCAGAGGCTGAGTCTGGCCTACCATCTGCTTTTGTAATTATTTTTGAAACAGTGTCATGATTTGGATATGAGGTGTCCCTCAAAAGCTCTTGTGTTAATGCAGTACTATTCAGAGGTTAAGTGATTGGATTATGAAAGTTGTCATTACTCTAGGCAGGTGGGGTATGGCTGGAGGAGGTGGGTCACTGGGGGCATGACCTGGAAGTGTTCATCTTCTCTCAGCCCCTCCCACCTCTGTTTCCTGGCTGCCATAAATGAAACCATACTTCTCCACCATGCCCTTCCACCATGATGTTCTGCTTCACCTTGGGTCCAGAGCAATGGAGTTGGCCCACTGTGGATTAAATCCCTGAAACCATGAGCCCAAATAAACTTTTCCTCCTTGAAGTTGTTCTTGTGGGGTGTTTTTGTCACAGCAATGAAAAGCTGATGGACACAGGTATTGGTACGAGAAGCTGGGTCATTGCTGTGACCAACCTGACCATGTAGTTCAGAAGCCTTTGGAGCTGGTGTGTGGGAGGAGTTTGGAAAAATCTGGAGATATAGGGTGGAGAAGCTTTAGTAGGGTGTAAGTGGAGCTTAATAGGCAATTATGGTGGAAGCTCAGAAGACCAGAATGCAGACAATAAAGACTGTCCATGAGGTTTCAGAGAGAAATGAGAATTCTATTCAAAATTGGACTAGTGGCAATTCATGTTATATTCTGGCAAAGAACTTGTCTACATTTTGCCCATATCCTGAGACTATTTGATGCTGAATTTAAAGATGATGGACTAATTACTCTGGTGAAGGAAATGTTCAAGGTAGCACAGCATTCAGTCGGTAGCATGGATTTTTCTGGAAGCTTTAAGCCAGGTTTACTGTAAGAATTAGGAGAAAAAAGCAGAGTGGAAGAATTTTTAAAACTTGCAGACTGGTAAGAAAAGGCCTCGTAAAACTGGGGCTAAGAAAGGTGTAGTTATTAAAGAGATTATATCCATGAAAGAGATGCTGAGTACTTTGTACAGAGACAATAGGAGAGATGCCTCAAGGGTATTGCAGTAATTTGCAAGACCACAGCCATTACAGGCTCAAGGATATACAAGGGAAAATTCCTTTGAGAAAAGATCATGGGGGTGCCCTGAACACATGGGGGTGGAGGGGGCTTGCCTAGGAAGATGTTTCACTGTGTTCAGCCGACCAGGCACTCAGAAACCACTGCAGCCCTAGTTTCAGGGAGTCCAGCTATTGTACAAACTGGTGGCACACTTTGGCATTATCCATGTGGTGCTGGTTCTGCAAGAATGTGGGGTGCTTGAATTAAGAGGTCATAGAGACTTCCACTGAGATTCCAAAAGAAGGCCTGGGAGGCCAAGCAAAGTGTAGCAGGGTTGGAGTCCTGTGGGCTGCCCCTGAGAAGGCAATACATGAAGCTGTGAAAGGAAAGCTTATGCTGGAATGGAGACCCCAGAAATTAAGAGATGCCAATAATGTGAACTGTCTTCCAAGGAAAGTTGCTGGCTACAGAGAGAGTCAGGCTAAGAGGGAGGCTATGAACACTACAACCAGCAAGGCCAAAGGGGTGGGACTGCTGAAGCCCTCTGGAGAGCACATCTCACCATCATGTGTCCTAGATGCTGTATTTGGAATTATGGGACCTGTTTGTCCAACTGGGTTTGGGTCTTATTTTAGTCCCAACCCCAATTTCTATGCCCCTATCCCTCACTTTGGGAATTGGAATGTTTACTCTATGCAGTTGTATATTGGATACATATAATTTGCTTTTGATTTTTATGAGGCACATGGCCAAGATTTCTACCTTGAATCTCAGAGGAGAGTTTGGATTGGACTTTTGGGCAATGCTAGGACTGTTAAGACTATGAGGACTCCTAAAGATGGACTAAACGCATTTTTGCATTGTGAGATAGACATGTGCTTTTGGGGACCAGGGCTGGAATGTCAAGGTTTGGATTTGAGGCATCCTCTAAAGCTTTTGTGTTAATTCAGGAATATTCAGAGATGAAATTATGAGATTATTAGAGATCATTAGTGCTTTCCATCCTAGTTTGAATGAACTAAGTGGCAACTGCAGGCAGAAATGAGGTGTGGCTAGAGGAGGTGGGTCACTGGGCCACGCCCTGGAAGGGTTCATCTTCCCTCAGTCCCTCCCTGCCTCTGCTTCCTGGCTGCTCCTCCATCTCCCCTTTCCACCATGATGTTCCACCTCACCTTGGGCTCAAAGCAGTGGAGTTGGACCACCATGGACTGAACCTCTGAAACTGTGAGCTCCAAAAACATTTCTTCCTCTAAGTTGTTCTTGTGGGGTACTTTGCTCACAACAATGAACTCTGATGAACACGGACAGGGTCTCACTCTATTGGCCAGGCTAGTCTTAAACTCCTGGCTCAAGTGATCCTCCCACCTCAGCCCTCCTGAGATTAATTACGGGCACACCCCACCATACTTGGCTTATAAATAATTTTTATTGAAACACAGACATGTCTGTTTGTTTCATTTGGTCTGTGGCTGCTTTTGTTTTACAAGGCAGAGTAGTTGAGTAGTTGCAATGGAGACCTATAGCCTGCAAAGCTAAAAATATTTATTACCTGGTCCTTTACAGAAAAAGCTTGCCTACCCTTGTGCTAAGTCTTTGAACCTAGCACCTTGAACATAATAGATGCTCAATACATAGTTGTTGAATGAATGAATGAATAAGTTGAGTAAATCAATTTAATGGATAAATGGAGCCCAACTCTCACCTCGCATGTTCCCCTTTCAGCTCAAACCTCAACCTGCACGTGTGGCCATCTCTCAGGCCTGGGCATCATGCTGCCTGGTGACGTTTCAGCAAGATAAACAGGAGACAGGGCAGGACACTTTCCACCCCCCACTGCATGCATAGGGCCAGGATAGGTAGCTCCCAGGAGGCCGCATTTAGGTGCAGTTCCTGATGGAAGGTTCCTTCATCTTGCAGGTGGGTCGAGTCTACCAGGGCCAGGAAAGCCCTGTGGAAATGAGAACAGCTGAAATCTTGGTCAGGACTCTGAGTTACAAGAGGCAGAAACTTTCTATTAAACAGCTTAGGAAAAAAGAGGATTTGTTAGTGGGATGGTGGGGTCCAGTTTTCAGCTCTGAAGAAATGCTGTAGGAAACTAGGAAAATCCAGGGACCAGAGTAGATGAGGCCACGATGCCCTATTCCTCCATCTCTCCCTCTCTCTGGCAGCTCTTGGGCAGACTGGCTTGCTTCAAGGAGTATAGCCACCCCCAGGCCTCGAGTCCACTTTCTCGTTTTGTAATCCGGGGGGTCAGAGGTCTCCCCTTACAATTTGTATTTAGAAGTCTTGTGGAAGAACTCCCATTGGTCACATGTGTGCCTATTCCTGAGCCACTCCCTGTAGCAGGAGCTTGAGTTCTGATGTGCCAGGCCTGGGCACGGCCATTCTTTCATTTTGAGGCAGGGCCTTGCTAAGTTGCTTAGGGCAATCCTCCTGCCATTCTTGATCTGTGATGGAGACTGACATCAAAGAAAAAGGGTTGACGTAAACTAGGGAGCAACGGGAATGTCCGTCAGCAGGTGGCCAGGCCCCAGCAAGATGCCCAGAGACCTGCCTACCTCTACACTTGGAACTCCAAGAGAAGGGAGAGTCTCAGCAGCCACCAGAAGCCCTGCGAACACACCTGGGCGGGTGGTGAGCTTCACACCATTGCTGAGTCTAGAATTTAGAATTGGCATTGCTTCAATCCCTCCTGCTTCTCTTAGGATTTGTCCTGGGAATAGAGATGGGTCTGAGCCTATGGGACTGAAAAACCAATCAAGCTGACTCTGTGCATGTGTGCGTGCATGTGTGCATGCGTGCCTGTGCGTGTGAATGTGCACAAGCCCACAAGGGCTCTCCAAGCGCTATCTTGCCAGGACCAGCAGAGGGGACTCGCTTCCTTTGAGTGTTAGGGTGCTTGTAGGTAGAACATGACAGAAAAACCAAGCCAAAGGGACTTAACAATCAGGAAAATGGGTACCCTCTCAAGGAGAAGTCCCCAGGTGGAGCGGTCTTGGTTAGTTCAGTGCCTTTGCCATCTTTGCACTGGTGTCCCCCGCATTTGGCTGCTCATCTAACGTCAGATTCCTCAAGGTGCCCAGAGGGCTGCTACAGTTCCAGACCTCACATACTAACTCTGTTTAGAGGTGGAAAAAGGGCAGGGTGGGCCACTGCTTCTAGGGCTTCTTTTTAAGAAGAAAGGAGAACCTTATTGAAAGCTTTCCCAATGTACTTGCTCCCATGTCTTGTTGTAGGATGTGTGGTTTTTTAAAAAGCGTTACTGGTGAGGAGAGAGGAATCACAATGATTTGCTTAAATTAACCAAAATTTATCCCCAGGGCAGGGAAGAGAGAGAGAGAGAGCATTAGCCCTGAATTCAAATTCTGACTCCTAGGGCTGGGGCATAGCTCAGTGGCAGAGCGCTTGCCTAGCATGCGTGAGGCACTGGGTTCGATCCTCAGCACCACATAAAAATAAAACAAATTCTGACTCCATCATTTTATAGCATAACATGAATTATTTAATAACTTTATATGAGTCAGTTAGTTAACATCATTGAGCCTTGTTTTCCTCATCTGTAAAATGGGCTTGGGATAGTTCCTGCCATACCTGTGGTGTACAATAATTTAAAGCATCTAGTACAGTTTCTTGTACACTTAATAAATGCTATTTTTTTCTCTTTCTTCCTTCCTTTGATCTGAACGCTAACTATGCCACGCTGGCTCCTACCCAGCTGTCCCTTCTGCTTTTAAGCCTTCTTTCTCACATCTATGTTTATGAAACATTAAAAAAAAAAATAGATCCTAACTGCAGGAATTTACATTTATCCCTTTTACATGTTTTCAGCCCATTATTTCAACCTGTCAAGATGTTTTTGAATCTCAATTCTGCCATTCTTTCTATTAACAATCCCCCTGGCTTTGTGTCAACGGCAAATTTGATAAGCACATCTTCCATTCTGCTTCATCTGAGATGCCGAGAAAAAGGCTGAGACGGACAAGGTCAAGGGCCGAGCCTTGGCGTATTGTTGAAAATGCCTGCGGAGCTGATGGGGGCCCCACCCCTGCTTCCTCTGTACCTGTGCCACAGGGCAGGCCACACTTGGCCTTCCTGTTCAGGGCTGGAGTGGCTTTGACAGATGTCTTACTGGAACGCTGCACCGTGTCCTTTGTCAAAGGCACCCTCGTCCCTCCTCTCCGAGCAGCTCCTTCAGGATGGGAGTTGAGCTGTGCAGAGCTCAGCCCCGGTGAACTCCGGCTGGCCTTGAGGGATCTTTGCTTTCCCTTCTCTAAGTCCTTACTCTGAAATTTACTGGTAATTGTTATCAAGCTTGCCAGCGTGTGCCTGGGAGTTAATGTTTGATTTTGTTCTAAGATCAGAACATGGGCTGTCGGCAACTCAGTTATTTCTTCTCTCTCCACATCTTCCATCGCCCTTGAAGATGCCTGCCCGGGGTTTCCTAGTCCCCCCGGAGCTACTTGCCCGGGGACCTTGTGCCCAGAGGACTGAAATCCTGAAAAGACCCAAGTGTCTCTGAGGCATATTTCAATATCTTTCCCCTTCTGTCCCCCTTCTCCTTTTTTCCTCTACTCCCTTTTTCTTTCTCTTTCCTTCCCCCCCCCCCCCCCCCCCCGCCCATGAGAAGATGGAGGATGGGAGATGAGGAGATTAAGATGAGGAGATAAGAGATGAGGCAGGGGGCTGAGGGAGGAGGATTGCAAATTTAGAGGCCTGCCTCAGCAACTTAGCAAGGCCCTAAGCAACTTAGCAAGACCCTGCCTCAAAATAAAAAATAAAAAGAGGTGTGGCTGTGGGTGGCTCAGTGGTTAAGCTCCTGAGTTCAAATCTCCAGTACCAGGAAATGGGGTTGGGGAATTGGCTCTGTGCGTGTGGTAGGCTGGCGTTACCTGACCTCTTTACCCTCTTCCTTTTGTCCCGTCTTCACCCCGTGGGGTAGGCTATATTTTATACAATCCGTCTATGCAGTGTTATGCAAGGTGGTCAATGTTGGTGGCAGAAAGATTGCTGTCTTGGAGCTGCTCCCTTTTAAGAAGTGAGGGTCCTGGCACCACCCACCACCAGATGGGAATCAGGAGAATATCTCCGCAGAATATCTCAGCCTCTAGGAGCAAAGACCAAGGGAACTAGTTCTTAGGGGCAGGCTCAGGGAAGAAAAGGAAAGAGGGAAGGCAGAAGTAGGGGAGGCTTTGGGGCCTCATCTGAGGCTGTCTGACAGCAGGCCCATAGCTGCCCACACTCCTGGCTCAGGGAGGGAGCCCCCTGCACCTCCCCACCCACTCTCAGGGTGCTCACAGGTGGGTGACCAGCAAGACCCCATAGCTGGGAAGAAGAAGAACAGTCTAGGTAGACTCCCAACAGAATAGGACAGGAAAATGGAGAAGTAGGCAAGGGAGGCACAGAGATCTTGGGGGGCGGGTGGTGGTGCTGTGGTTCAGGGAAGAGGAAGGAAGAGGGGTAAAAGGGAAACAGGGGACTCGCACGGGGGCCTCCAGCAGAACCTGGTAGAAGACCGCTGATGATGAGGTGGGCTGCTCAGAGCAGTGGTAGCGGGGACCATGCCTTGCTTGTGCCTGTGTTCTGCCAGCTGCCCTCTATGTGAATTCGCGAACATCTTTCCATTCCTGTTTCCTCACCTGTGCATCGAGGAGGGCAGACCTGCTGGTCAGCCAGGCTCCCCTCAGCTAGTGTCTCCAACGCCAGGTGACCCCTTCTCTGTGCAGCCCTTGGGGGCAGCCCCCCGGCCTCGGCAGGCCTGTAGCGGTGGCTGTGGACTAGCGCCCCATTTCCTAGATGTAACTACCCATTCCACAGAGCCACTCTCGACCAAGCTGGGGCTGTGGCAGCTTTATTATAAGTTTATTACATGCTAATTCAAGCAAATAAATTTGCCCCAGCTGTGAAGCAGAGGAGATTAATAACCTCAAAGATTACTTTGCTGCTTTGATGAGTTTCTTGAGCAGAGTATATTTAGGAAGAGCAACTAGATTAGTCAAAACCCCCTTTAATTATTAGTGACACTGTGCAAACGACTCTATACGACTGGAATACCAACTACTTAACTCCCTGACCTTCCTATTCAAATAAACACGTCTTATTATAGCAACATGCCACCAGAGTCCATATACCATGGTAACTGCTGGCCCCGGGGACCTGGCAGTAGGACAGCTGGCATGAGGAATCCATTAGGGTGGGATGACGGCCTTAAAGGTGTATGTCCTCCTTTCCTTGTCTTCACCCCTGGGTTGGCATGGGGCCAAAGGGAATGTTCTGGATGTCCTGGAGCTAGAAAAATCAATTCTCAAATGAGGGCAAATGACTTGCCCAGAGTCTTGCGGTGAGTTAGCTACGTGGCCTCCATGGCCCTGCCACCTGTGTTTCCCTCTCCAAAATCCATTTTGCTGTAAAAAGCTGAGTCTGCTTCCAGTAAAGGTGATCCAGTCCAGTTCCAAGGACACTCGGCTTCCTCTCCGTCCTCATCCCTGTGTAGATAAATGGGGCCCAGCTTAGTGTTCTCCCTCCACCAACCCTTGAGCGGCTTGGGAATCTCACCTGCCCATATTCAGAGAATGCAGGGCAGAGAAATCATTTAGATGGCAGAGACGCTGGCATCTCTGGCTGGGGAGGTGCAGGGGTGCCCTTCATAAGTCAGCTTTTCACATGGTGCTGGGTAGCCACGGTGGGAATGCAAGCAGGAGGAAGCAAGGGATTCCACCTTAAACCAGAGCAGAGAGAAAGAGGATGGGCAGGGCAGGGCTGGGCTGCTCCTTTATAACAACCCTCTCAGGAGAACTACCAAGGGGGTCCCATGAGAAATACCTCAAGCCCCCCCCCCACACACACCCCGTGTCCCAAGGACTTCCCATCCCACTAAGCCCGCCTTCGAGGGGTTCTACCTCCTCCCAACAACGCCACCCTGAGAAGGAGCCTTTAATCACAATGTGCACCTGAGCCACAGGTGCTCCTCTGTCCCTGCTGCGCCAAAATCCCAGTGTAGACTCTGGCAAGGGTTCCAGCCACAGCCTGTGAAGGAGGCACTGTGTCGCGTTTACCCGAGGGACTTTGAAGGCGGCACCTGGAGAGTCTGAGCCCTGTGTCTGGAAATGCCCCTCTTGCACCGGTCTACCTGGAAGGCACCCTCAAGACTGACCCTCCTGACTCAATTCGAGCATCACCTCATTTGTGAAGTCCCCCCGCACATGCCTCTTCACACTGTCCTCAGGTTATACTCCATGCTGCAGGTTTGGTTCATTTCCTTTTTCTATTGCCTCCTAAAAGCAAGAATTGGGTCTCTTTATCTTCACATTCTGAGATGCCAGCCAAGCGCCTGGTCTGTACTAAGCGCTCAACCAACATTGACACAGACTTAGAATTGTCCTGGATAATCTTGGTCATGTGGCAAGGCCATCTGCCCCATATCTGACCCTACCAATTAGCAGCTGAGAAAAAAAAAATAGCCCTAGTTCCCTAATACTATTCAATAAAAATCTTAAGTATAGAAGAAAAAAAATGATAAAGAAAAGAACTGCAGAAAATCAATCTGAACATGTATGTCAACTCAAGTGGAAAATGACTTTCTCAGCATAGAAACAAAGGCTGATTTCATAAGAGATAGATTTGGCTATGTAGAAATTCAGATTCCCACCCCCCATAGAACAAAGGTAGATTTTGCTGTCATATTCTGTCTGCATGTATTCCTGGTTGGCCACCTGACTTCATCCCAAACTTGAAAAAGTATTATCAAGGTGAAAAACTTTCTGGTGGAAATGCTCAGATCTTATGATATTTTGACTTAGTATCCAGAGGATATAACAGACAGTTCCCCTCTATATCTTACTCTCTCCTCCTTCCTCTTATAATAGAACTCAAAATTTAGCTGAACATCTGCTTTTGAGGAAAAAAAATTGTATTTCCCAGTTTTCCTTCTAGCTAATTGGTCAATGGTATATAAATAGAAGTTGAATGTGCCACAGCTTCAGGAGAATTGGCCTCTTCTTCCAAGTGGCTCTTTGCTAGCTCTGGAGTGGGGATGTGGTGACAGGACCTGGGGCATTTGTGTGGATCCCAAGAAGGAAGCCATATGTTGAGGGTACCAGAGTAACAAGAGCCACCTATGTCATCAGCCCTGAAAAGCTTAAGAACTGCTAAGTGAGAATGCTACATTATTGCTATTTGAGGGTCTCTACTACAAGGTCAAGTCTGTATTCTAATTATAGAATAATTGAAAATTGCCTAGAGTGTTGATATTGCAGAACCACAAGATTCTGGAGCCTACACTACTCTGAGCATGATTAGGAATTTCTCAAACTATTGGAATATGAAGACTTCTTTTAAAACTGCACAAGACCCTGGGTTCAATCCCCAGAACCACAAGAAACAAACAAACAACAAACAAAAACTTGTTATGGTCAGCTGTGGTGGTTCACATCTATAATTCTAACAACTTGGGAGGCTGAAGTAAGAGGATTGCAAGTTCAAGGCCAGCTTCAGCAATTTAGCTAGCCTCCTAGTAAAAGTGAAAAGGGCTGGGGATGTAGCTCAGTGTTAAAACATTTCTGGGTTCAATCCCCAATACAGAAAGTGTGTGTGGGGGACTTGTTCTGTAAATGTGATTTTGGAACTGTGAAAATATGTTTATAATTATAGTGCAAAATTAATTTTAAAATAAATCCATTAAAATTTTAGAAGTCTAAATTGCAAAAACAGGATGAAAGAAAGAAACCTGTGTATTGACTGGCATGGTGGCATAATTAACACAGAGGGAAACTCTTTCAGGGGACTTAAAGATGAATCAATGTGATGATCATTCCAACTGGAATCTGGGATGTACCCTAACAAAAGTAACTGCAAAAATTTCTTAAACTGCTTATCAATATGCATGCTAGTGCTGATAGTGCTGGCACTGTTAATCTGAAACTGTTGGATTTAGAGTGTGAGATAGAGGAAGTGAGAAATTATGTTCCTTTCATTGGAAATTGGGATTTTCATGAAAGAAAGGAAATACAGGTGTAAGACATGAGACTAAGCCCTGGGATCTTAAACTGAAAGCATCGAAGTGAAGTCAGGAGATATGGCATTACTTTCTCGTTCTGCCTACTTTTTTTTTAATCCATTGCAAAACCTGAGAATAATAGCCAACCCCATCATACTGAATTGCCCGTAAGGAGGGAGGCAGGCATCCATGTGGGTGTGAAGGTGACGGCGGCAGCACCCCACATGGGGTGGTGGAGCCTGAGCAGGGTGAGGACTGTGTCCACAGGGGAGGAGCATCCTGTTGGGAGGCCCAGTGGGGCATAGGCTGTCAGAACCCAGAGCCCGAGGGGGCTGAAGTGGGAATGAATCTCCACGGGGTGGGCTGCTGACAGCAGGGGGTCTCATGTGGAATTGTATAGGCAAAGTTGGGTAAGGAGAATGTGCATCTGTGGGTCCCTCCACATGACGAGAGGTTGGTTACACACATGGGTTCATCCAGTAAGTGAATGTACAGAATAATGAGAGCCAAGTATCGCACTGTGAGAGGGAATCACAAATATGGAAAAGGGGGAGGTAAGAATGAACTCTGGCGTAGGACTGGAATTGGAGGTGTAATGTGAATTCATGTTTTCCAATATTTGTCTCCATATATGTATGTGAACACAGATGTGAGCATGGGTATGGATGTATATGAATACCTCTGCATGTGAGGGGTGTGTTTTTTAGCTCTGCACATTGGGAGGGCCAAAGAAAGACAACACCAGTACTACTGGGCACAATGGTGCTTGTGTCTTGATTTCTAAATACTATTCCTACTGAAAAGGAGCCAGGACTCCTTGGACAAATGGATGATTTTTCAGGACTGGAGCAGGAGAAGATGAGCCTACGAGAGTATCTTGTGCCAGAAAAAGAGTAGGTGCTCAAAACCTGATGAGGACATATCAAATGAATGCAGAAGTCAACTTGAGGGAGTCCCACTGGCTAAATCAGGGAAAATTGGAATGTAAGAATAAATAATAATAATAACTGGTAATGGTTAATTAAAAAAAAATCTTTCCCCCCCAACTCTCTCTCCAACTTGATTGGATTAAAAGATGGCAAGGATTAAGGGGATAATGGGTGTGTTGATGAGGGTGTGTCTAGGAATGATTGGCATGTAGGATAGCCAACTGAAATGGAGACCCTCCCTAGACGTGGGCAGCACTGGCCAATAGGATGATGGCTTGGATGAAAGGAAAGTTTGAAGAACAAAGAAGCAGCAACAGATGCAAGCTTGATTCTTCTTGAACAGGTTCTTGATTGCTGCTGCAATCATCTGGGGATATCGGATTTTTGCTTCTTCACTCTTCCAAAGAGGACTCTGACAGTGATTCCCCAGAAGGCTTAGGTCTCAGACTAGGGTAGCACCATTGAACCCTATTGTTCTGGGGCTTCAGCCTCTTGGACTGTGCAGCTCCTGGTTCTCCCAGCTCTCCAGCCTGCAGATGGCCATTGTGGACTATCCAGCTTCTGGTCCTGTAAGCCAACCTAATAAGTCCCCTTTTTATAATTATACTTCCTGTTGATTCTGTTCCTCTAGAGAACCCTGATTAAGACAATAACCAATTGCAATCCTTTCAATAAAAATCTCTGAATCCATACTGATACACATACATACATTTCTCTTAGGTAAAATACCAATGGATAAGTGCAGAAGGAAAGATGCAATTGAAAATTCACTATTTGGCTGCCATCATAGGAGTAATTAAGTCAGTCAAGTGGTCTTCATTGATGCTAAACTTAGAACTTGATGAAGAATTGGATGCAAGCATAGTGTCAGAGTGTCTCCCCAAAATATATTTAATAACTACAAGAAAAAAAGTAAATTTACTGTGGTATAACCTAGCTATGTTAGTCAGCTTTCTGTTACTGTCACAAAATATCTGACATAAAAACTTAGAGGAAGAACAGTTTATTTTGACTCATGGTTTCAGAAGTTTCCACCCATGGTTGTTTGACCCTGTTGCTTTGGGTCTGTGGTGGCACAAGTACATCATGGTGTGAACAAGTGGTGGAGGTGACCTGTTCCCTTCATGGCAGCCAGGAAGCAGAGGGAGACAGGAAAGAGCCAGAGACCCAATATTCCCTTCAAGAGCACATCCCTAACGACCTGTTATCTTTCCACAAGGTTCCACCTTCTAAATATTCCATCACCATCCAAGAGCATCATAGTCTGGCACGCAAGCCTTTACCACATGGGCCTCTGGGAGATGTTCAAAATCCAGACTACAGCACTAGAAAACCCCACTTAATCAAGTGATCAAAGTTAACACCCTGATAATAGGACAAACAGAAATCATGTACCACCTGACAGGATGCGGGTGAACATGCCATCCGTTCTGTGAGATTCCTGCTGAATTTACCATAGTAAATTTACTTTTTTCTTTAATTATTAAATATATTTTGGGGAGACACTCTGACACTATTTACGTATCCATTCTTCATCAAGTTCTAAGTTTAGCATCAATGAAGGCCACTTGACTAAATTACTCCTACCTCATTCTTATCATGAGGAATCATTAAAAAAAAATTGAAGGACCCTGAACAATAACTTTCCTATAATTTTCCAAAGTGTCAAGGTCATAAAAAGTCAGTGGAAGATAGAGAAGCTGTTCCAAATTGAGGGAGACTAACAAGACATGTAATGTATGATCCTAGGTTGTTTCTCTAAAGGACATTATTGGGACAATTGGTGACACTTGAATGAGTCCATGGATTATCCAACAGGAATGAATGGAGGTTAATTTTCTAATTTTGATGGTTATAATGTGTTTATGTAAAAGAGTACCATTATAGGAATATACTAGGTGTGTGTGTGTGTGTGTGTGTGTGTGTGTGTGTATGTGTGTACATATGTGTGTGTGTACAGGGATTGTTAGTGGTGACGGACATCCATGTCAGCCATTCTCTCTCAAATGTTTCAAAGGAAAAAGTTTCATTGTTACTATTGATGTGAAATTTATTTGTAAATTTGAAATTCTTTTAAAATTCAAAAATATCTTTAGCATTAAAGAAATAAGCAGTTTATAAAGTTCAAAAAGTGGAAACAACAACAAACTAGTGTTGATAGACTTCTGTCTATGAACCAATAAATGGGTAATATGTGATGTATCCATTTGATGGAATATTATTTAGCAATAAGTAGGAATGAAGTACGCACACACACTACAACGTTAATGAAACTTGAAAACATTGTGCTAAGTGAAAGAAGCCAAACACAGACTACAACTACGTATTGTATGATTCCATTTACATGAAATATCCAGAATAGACAAGTTTACAGAGTCAGAAAATAAATTAGTAGTTACCAAGAGATGGGGGAAGGGAATAAACAGGGAAGAAGTGTTGGTGGCATTATCTTTTTGGGGATGATGAAAGTATTCTAAAATGGATTGTGGTGATGATGGTGGCACAACCCTATGAATATACTAAAAACCCATTGAACTGTACACTTTAAATTCAACAGTGAATTTTATGGTTATATGAAGTATATCTCAATAAAGTTGTTTCCAAGGGACAAAAAGCAAACTGGATGTGCACGATTCACCAGTATTCACTAATTTATTCACCACGTAAACTCCAGTGTAATCACAATCTGGTGAGATTTTTTTGTTGTTGTTTTAATTGCGGGGGCAGGAATTTAGTTAAATTCAATGTGTATTGATTGAGTGCCTACTTTTTGCCAGGCTCTGTACCAGGAGCTTGGGATTCAGAAATAAGAGACACATGCCATCTATGCCCTCCAGGAGGGGCAGGTATGCAGCTTCACTGCTGCAGGGTCACTGGTGTCACAGAGGCAGGGCCAGACAGGGGAGCCCACCAGAGGGTGCTCCATCCACCTGGGGCATCTAAAAAGCTTCCCCAGAGGCAGGACTTGGACCCCGCTAGAGGATGAGGAGGCGCCCAAGGGCTGGAGAGGACACTGCCGGGAAAGGCTGTTGCAGGCAGAAGAAGCAAGAGGAGCCACGAGACAGGCCTGGCACTGCTTGGGAAAGAGCAAGCGTTTGGGGAGAGAGGAGGTGGGGCAGGTACCTGGGGATGGAGACCACTGTGCGCTGGGTAAAGGGGCCCTGCGTGGGCAGAACCCACCCTGCAGTCAGGAAGATAGCAATCGAAGGTCATTTTCAGTTTCCGGAATGCTAATGGGGAGCGGGGAATTAGAAGACAATTTACGAAGCCCACTGAAGCAGAGCAGGAGGCGCTGTCTTGAGACTGCCTGTCCCCCCCGTGGGTTAACTGGCCCGCCCTGCGCCCTGCAGAGCTTCCCAGGCTGAAGGCTCCTCTGTCACTATAGATCACTCCACCGGATTTGGGCTTGCCAGCTCGGTTCCCTGCTGAGATTCCCTGGCTGTCACGAGCAGATTCCCCTGAGGATGCCATGTCCCCTCCCTCCGGTTGCTCCTGCTGTGCGTGGAGGGCGAGCAGAACAGGGCTTTCAGGGACAGGGTCTCTGTGAGGAGCTCATAAGCCAGCCCCGGACTGTCCCTCCCTGCCGCCCGGTTGCTCCAGATGGAATGTCTTCCTCCCTGACCAGCATTTTTCTAATGTTGGCTCACCTTGGCTGCCCCTGGGAAGGGGAGAGGGGAAGGAGGGAGACAAATAAAGAGCCCCTTTGATTCTTTGTGGGAGCTCAGAGCAGTGCCGCAGGTCAGGAGTGGGGGTGGCGGAGTTTGTATCTCCAACTATTCTGCGGAGGATTGTGAAGAATATTTACTTTCTCTTCCTCATAGCGAAGCCAGTGGGGCTTTTGGAAAACCCACCACGTCTCTGGTGCAGTTGGCGCAAGATTCTCACTTCACAGCGCAGCGGCTGAGGCCGTGCAGGAATCTGGCTTTCCACCCGGGAGCAGCGGATTCTGAAGCCAGGGGGTGCAGGAGAGTCCTGAAGTGTCTTCTAACCATACAGAACCAAGGGAAGGGTCACAGGAATGCTGCAGACCAGCAGCAGGCCCTGAAGGCTGGGGGAAGGCGTCAGAGTGGGTGGCCTGAGTTCTACTTCTGAGAATGGGCTGAAGTGTGGCCAGATGGTCCGTCGTCGTCGTCGGCTCATTCCGTACACTACATTTAGGGCCTCCCATGCACCAAGAACTGACCTTAGCCAGCCCACACCCTTGTTGGGTTCAGGTGTCTGAGGCAAAACCTTGATAAGCTGTGTGCCTTCTTACCTGGAGGCTGGGAGGAGCCGGCTCTGCAGTGTGAAAAGCTTAGGAGTGTGAGTGGCTCTGTACCCAGTAAGAGCCACCAGAGGGTGGGAGCTCCCCGGGGAGGGCTCCCAGGAGGCATTCATTCCCTAGTGGAATGTATTCCTGTGTCCAGGCCCTGCAGGGTCATGTCTGAGAGTGGATCTTTTTCTGCTCACTCCCCCAGCACTCGAAATGGAAAGTTCCAGAAGGCCAGCTCACTGGCATGGCCCATGTCAGCCTGTATGAGTGTATTTTCCCCCCCACATCCTCGCCAACAGTTATTATTGCCTGTATCCTTGATAACTGCCATTCTGACTGTTTTACCATTTCCTATTTTATAGTTTGACTTCTCACGAAAGATCTTGATCCCTGAGTTTGCAAGCCCTTCATTGAAGCCTTATAGCAACCAATCCTCATATTGACACACCCAATAACCCATTCTTCAAATGATGAACTCCACTAAATGTGACAAATTACCCCCCCTATCACACACAGACACACACATGCACACACACACTTTCCCATACCTTGTTTCTATAATTCTTTGTGTGAGAAGATTATCCTACATCTAGCTTGTGACAGAACAGAGATCTGTTTCCCATGACATGATGGACAGCCCCTTGGGGAAGTTGAATTTATCCACCAGCTTTCCCTCCACCTTTGTTTTTTTTTAATTTTTTTTATTCAGAGTTATTGTATTTATAATGGTAGTATGCATTATAATTCATAATAAACATATAGAGCATCTTTTTACATAACACTGTTTGTATAAAATGTATATTCGTACCATTCAAATCTTCAATCATGCATTTAGGATAATGATATCCATCTTATTCAACCCTCCATCCTTTAAGCACATCTTCCTTCACTGGGCCTGATCTCACAGCATGGGTTAGTCATCTTTCCCCTGCGACCCATGTCTCTGCCACAGAGGAGGTCTTGGGACTGGCTTTCTTGAAGTAGATCCTTTATTGGTGAGTTTGAAAGAAAACCCTGACACATGATTGAACCACCTCGTCTGAGAAGTTGCTTTCTGTTCTGGGTGGAACAGCAGACTGGGCTGGGCTGTGGGGATCAAGGGCTCCAGGGTTGTAGGGCCTTCAAACTCTTTCCTCACCCGTCTGTTTTCCCACTTTCTGCCCCAGTCTCCTTCCCAGGCTGCAGTCTCCACCTGCTTGTGCCGATAGTCTCACACCAGGCTTGGCCACTAGGCTGAGCTGTGTGCCGATTTGAAGCTCTCTCTTCAGCAGAGGGTCCCTGTTCCTGCTTCACCTCCATCTATTGTGATGAAGTCAAAAGAAACAAGCAAAAAGTAGGTGAGTGCAACCCCAGTGAAATCTTCAGAAGCTATTAAAGTTGTTTATTTGACTCTGATTACTGAAAACTTCAAAAATAATGATAATAAGCAGTTTCTAACAAATGTGTTAATCTTGGCAGATCAGGCACTTGGATGATTGGTCATTTAGCATATTGGCCTGTTGCCACGTGGAGATGACAAACCAATCCCATGGAAGGGCAGCCTGGAGAAGTGGCCTCCTGAGCTGACAGAGGAGGGACACCTGTACCCTGGACTCAAGATTTTTAACCTGGAGCATGACTCTGGTGAGCCTCCAATTGAAGAGTGATCTGTAATGAAGAAGAGTTCAAATGCCAACTGTGTCACGTACACCATGCGCATCGCAGGCAAGCACCTCTGGGGGCAGTTCTGTCATTCAGTACTTGCTTTCTGGGGAGACCCAGCCATGGAACTACAGCTCGCAAGGTGGACTTGGTCCTAAGGAGGAGGCAGGTAGGTGGATCCAAGCCATCTGTGTGGGTATGCTATGGGAGGCTGAGTATGGAGGTTGGGGCAGCATTGGGTACGAGGCCAGTCATCTGCAGGGATGGCGGCACCTATGCTGTTTCCATGGCAGCTCATATTAAAGACATTGGGTTCATGGTGCCAGGCTTGGTGTGTGGTGGGGAGAGGGGACAGCACGGGTGTCAGGCAAGAAGGCTGCAGCAGCAGACAGGCTGAATCAGAAGAGTCTGGAAGCCTTCTAAGGAGATTTGGGCAGTAGCTCGTGAGCCTATATTTTTCAACTCTATCAGACACAACACCTAATGTTCCTTTACTAGCCTAAAAGAAAATCCACAAATATCATAACGTAGGTACACATGTATTTTCAAAAAACTTTAATGTAGGTATACTAATGCTTGATCTATAGTATAGAGGAGAAATGTAATCAAAATCAAATTAAATGTATTTTGGTAAGCAAATATTTGGGCAGAATCCTCCTATCATTGTGAGCACCAAGATGTCTCTAGAAATTTCTCAAAATGTTTTTCAAAATTTTTTAGCCATAGATAGACACAACACCTTTTTATTTTTATTTATTTTAATGCAGTGTTGAGGATTGAACCCAGTGCCTCACACGTGCTAGACAAGTGCTCTACCACGGAGCTGCAACCTGAGCCCCACCCCTACACCTTTCTAAACACCAGTGTTGAGAATGGGCTTGAGGAGAGTGACAGGGTCAGGCTCGTTGTGTGGAATGCTCACTGCTTCAGCTGTGGGGGGTGGACAGGCAGGGGAGGACACCGGTGGCCATCTCATCACTGAGAAGTCAGCATTGGAGGGCGGGGCTGCTATCTGCAGCAGAGCCTGTGATGTACTCTGGACTCCCCGACTTCTCAGACTCATGGACCGTGGACAGTGGAGTGGGGCAGGAAAGGATGGGCAGGGTGACATTCAGGCTTCATACTCACTTTGGCCTGCAGTTCCACAAAGTCCCTGCACTGGGTCCCTTGACAATGGAGCCCATGGTCTTGTAGCTGGGTCCCCACACTGGCTGTGTCATAACCTGGCCCCGCTTGTCTTCCATTCCCAGCTCGAAGACACGGCCTCACTTGCCAGTTTTCTCCCTCCTGAGGAGGGCACGGGGGCGCCTGGCAGAGATAAATAAGTACAGCTGCCCCCATAACTCAGGTTCAGACCAATTCTCTTTCCTCTATCAGGGTTGGGAGAACTTCCCTGTTGTCCTGCTCCTTCTGGAATGTTCCAGCATCTCCATTAACTCCATTTGGCTGGTGTGGTGGGGGTGAAGGTGGAGGTATTGGCCTCAGGTGGTTCCGGGGCGGACTTCCCTGGTTGGGCTCCAGCTGTCCCTGATTCTGGAAAGCACTTCTGGGGGACCTGGATGAGAGTCTCTGGCCCTAAAGGGACTTGCTCCTGACTTCTTACCCCTGTGTCCACATGGGGGTGTATTGAAAGAGGTATCTACAGCCAAGTAGCATTGAAAGGCAATTTAAATTTTTCCTGAAGAGATTCAAAGAATTTCACATGGTGATGCTATCAAAATGTCTTTCACCAGAGAGCGTGTTTAAAAAAAAAAATTTTTTTTTTACAGGTTTCTAAAATAGAATACTGTAGGCTGGGGTGTTTTAAACAACAGGCATTTATTTTTCACAGTTCTGAAAGTTGGGAAGTTCAAGACCAAGGAGCCAGCAGGCCTGGTGCCTGGTGAGGGCCCATTTCCTGGTTCATCAATGGCACCTTCTTTCTGTGTGCTCTTGTGGCAGAAAAGGGATGAGGGGCTCTCTTGGGTGCCTTTTATAAAGGCACTAATCCCACTCACGAGGGCTCCACCCACGTGACCTAATTTCTTCCCGGAAGGCTCCACCTAACATCATCACCTTGGGGATTTAGATTTAAACATATAAATTTAGGGCTGGGGAGTGCAAAACTTTCAGACTGTAGCCAAGTCTGGGTGCCTCTTAGATCTCAACAACAATGTTTGAGGTAGGTGTGGTTATTCCCATTTTACACACATGCACACACTCACACATACACACTCACAATCATGGTAGCTGCTTTCTAACACACGCTACTTTCTCCTTCTAAACACAAATCATCTGCCCCCAAACCCATCTCTTACATATCTGTTCATTTATCTTTTGCCTACTAGAGGGATTCTGTTTGGGGCTTTTGCGGTGCAGGACAACTCTCCCCGCTCCCCTTCACTCCAAATCTGCTCAGCTGAGGTCCAAGTTGGCAAAGACCCAATTCTCCTTGGGAGCAGGCGAGCCAAGGAGACCTTGGCTTTTTGACAGGGTCTTTCTTTGGATGTGGTGACTGTCATTGTTAGCCAGGTTAGACTCACACCACGCCGTCCACACCTGCGCCCCCCCTCCCCCGCACACCAACACGCATAGTCTTGCTCACTCTCACAGAAACACCTACCTGCGCTGGTCCCTAACATTTCCTTTGCCTAATTTTTCAATGGGCACTTTTACACTCGGTCAATATTAAGTTCTGATATTCATAACCAGGACTCTGATTAGTGTGAGACTTCAAAGCGCCTTTTGAATCATTAAAGAAAGATTAAATTATGTTCAGGATAGTTGCAGTATTAAGTGGGGCTGAGCTCATTCAGATTCTCTGGAAATTGGCGAGATGATAAATTCCTACTTTAGGCAATCAGTGCGTTCAGATTAAACCAAGGCCCAGGCAAGCTAGGCTACTCCAGATAGGATGGGAGTCCACCGGAGACCATAACCATACAGGCACATCTGGGAGCAGAGCAGAGAGCCAGCGTCCCATCCAGCCAAGCACTGTCACTACCCCGTAAATCTCCTGAAAATCTAAACAGCCTTTAACATTTGCCAGTGTTGTAAGTCATGGTTTTACTCTCACTACCATCTCTGTGGGCTGGGCCATGGCAGGGGTCATTTGGTTAATACAGGACTCCATCTTCATTGCTTCATAACTAGTTTATAATCACCAATGATTGCTGAACTGGGATGCTGCGGGTCAGCTTGCCCGCTCTTTCCTCGGAGAGTGCCCATTGATATGTCACAGCAATTAACCAGAGACCTGTGGGAGGTGGGCGGTGGCAGCAGGAGAGCTGGGCTGGTTGGTGCAGACACATGTCCTGTCCTGTCTCCCAGAGGCCTTCCAGGACCTCACTCAGCTTGAGAGGGTTGATGAAGGACATCTGTCGGCAAAGGGATGCACTCAAAGGGGCGACTGTTCCAATGATTTCTTTCAACTTGCCTAACAATTTCATCTCCCAAGGTGTTAGAAGATGACCAGTGGGTCAGCCATTTTGAAATCATAGCAGAATTGATGGGGCAACTAGAAGTGATGGGAATCTTGGGGAAAAGGGTACAATGTTACCACCTTTGTAATCTTGTAGGTCATGGTAGCTGAGGTGGGGAAGGCTTAGTATGTGGCAGTATCCCTAGACTAGAGGAGACAGAATCCGAGACCTTCAGAAAATGATATATAGTTATTCCTTCCTATTACAAGACTCTGAAAGGGAGAATGATGTGAGAAGGTGGAAATCTTACAAATGCACTTCTGATTGGGCAATCTCAAATGATCCCCATGAGGAGATGGAGAATGTCCTGGGGGGTGCCTTTGAGGCTGAACAAGCTTACCTACCTAAAGCAGGACTCCATCTTCACACACACACACACACACACACACACACACACACACACAGAGCCTTGTATATAGTATATAGCCTTTTGCAAGAAACTAAAAAGAGTTTTAAGGAGAGTAACTGGGTCACTGAGGGTTAAATGGAGAGGGAGGCTTTTTCCCCAGTATTTGTTGAATTTTGAAACATATTGTTGCATTACCAATTTAAATAAATAGATCAAAATGAAATGAAATAAGGAACACTTGTAAAAGATGGAAACCTAAGGGAGAATGAAGGAGGGCAGCCCAAATCCATGCAACTAGACCCCAAATGGCTGAAGCCCTAGTGAGTACTCATATAAAACACACTCAGAACTTACGAGAAAAAAGCCTTTAATGGGAAGTTCAGAGGAAGATACAGATCAGAGAAAAGACAGGCCTGCTGCTGGGGTAATGCGATCCTAGGACACTGGAAGTACCTTGAGAATCAAGGAAAGACCCCAGTAAAGAAAGGACGGGCAGACTGGAGTTTCAGGAAGAGGGAACTGGAGTGTCTTCCCTGCGGGACCTGGGGGCCAGGGAGCCCCTGGGGCGGGCGATGTTCCCTGGGAAAGTGTGGGTGCCTCACCCCTGCTGGGTAGGGGAGGCAGCAGAGGGAGCTCCTCCATTGCGGAGTTGCTTCAGCTCTCTGGGGTCCTTTCTTCGGATCCAAGCAGGAGCAGGGACAGTGGCTCCTCTCAGAAAGGGAGCGGAAAGCAAGCTCCCTGCGCGTTTGCCCTCAGCTCAGAGACGGCTCCAGTTTCTACCATTTGCTGAGCATGGGAGAGAGCCTTAAGACGTGGGGCAGGATGGCAGAATCCTGCTGAGAGGGTGTTGTGGGAGCGTGCTGATGAGTGAGAGAGTGGGCCAGCAGGGAGAGGAGGCGGGGAGTGAGAGCGTGAGGAGGCGTGAGGGGGGCAGCGGGGGGGGGGGGGGGGGGGGGGGGGGGGGGACAGAGTGACGAGCAAGTGAGGGGAGCAGAGTAAGAGCAGGCGTGAGTATGACAGTGAAGGTGAGAGCAAGGATTATGTGAGCCGTGTGGGTGGGTGTGAGTGTGTGGGTGAGTGGGTGTGCATGGGCATGCATGGGGTAAGTGGGTGTGAACATGAGTGAGTATGAGCATGTGAGTGGGTATGCATGAGTGTGAGTTAATCTGAGTGTGTGAGCATGTGAGTGTGTGGGTGTGCATGGGCGTGAGTGTGTAAACATGTGAGTGGGTGTGATTCCGTGTGTGTGAGTGGGTGTGTGTGTGAGCATGTGAGTAGGTGTGAGTGTGTGTCTGAAAGGGTGAATGTTAGGCTGAAAGCAGGAGTGAGTGTGGGTGAATGGGTGAGTCTGTGGCATGAGTGATGTGGGACTGAGAGGGGATTGGCCTGCACATGTGTGTGTCAGAGAGTGTGTGAGTGAAGGACTATGTGTGTAGTGTATTAGGGATGGAGAATGTGTGAATGTGTGTGTCGAAGTGACAGGGTCTGGTGAGGCACTCTCGCCACATCCCCTGAGGACCTGGTAAGGTCTAACCCCGGCCCTTACGCCCGTCCTCCCGCGGAAGCTGAGAGACAGCTCTGATTCCACGGAGCCTTCTCCCAAGCACTTACAGCTGCATTTTAAATTGCTCATGCATATCAGATGAGCAGAGAAGACACACAATTCAAAAGAGGAGAGAGTGTAGGGTGAATCAAGAGTGGTGGGAAGAAGGCTGGGTGGGACCAGGTGAAGACAGAGATCAAACCACCCCTTTGCTCAAATCCACCATGTCATTACCCACTCACCAAATTCCAGATTCTTCAATATGACATTCAAGATTTTGTAATCTTGCTAGATGTGGTGACGCATGTCTGTAATACCAGTGACTTGGGATGCTGAGGTAAGAGAATCACAAGTTCAAAGCCAGCCTCAATAACTTAGAAAGGCTCTAAGCAACTTAGCAACACCCTTTCTCAAAATAAAAAGCAAAATGGGCTGGGGATGTGGCTCAGTGGTTAATGCCCGTGGGTCCAATCCCTGGTACCAAATTAAAAAAAAAAAAAAAGACGTTTTGTAATCTTGAGGAATGAACATGACTTTTGTTACATAGTAGGTGCTCAATAAATGTTGGATCGTTTTAATTCCACAATCTCTCTTGGATGCAGAGAGGGTTCCTACTGGGGAACCATGGCTTCACACTCAGCCTTCCACATTCTGCTGTGACATTGCCGACTTTGCCAGGATCTGTCTATGGGAGGTGTTGAAGGACACCACAGGGCAAGAGGAGGGAGGAAGTACACTCTTTTTCCTATCTGCTTCCTGTTCCGGCCAGCTGTTAGCAGCACTATGTTCTAGTCTCTGGGACTTTTTGTTTGGGATGAAGGGGTATTTGGATTGAAGTTTTGTGTCTTCCCTCATTCAGGCTAAAGCCTTAATCTCTAGTGTGTCTAGAGATGGATCCTCTAAAAGTGTAATTAAGGTTAAATGAGATCCTAAGAGTGGGGCACTGATCAGATAGGATTATTATTATTATTATTATTATTATTGTACCAGGGATTGAACCCAGGGGTGTTTAACCATTGGGTCATATTCCCAGCCCTTATCATTTCTCAAATTTTGAGACAGGGTCTTGCTGAATTGCTGAGGCTGGCTTTGAACTTGCCATCCTCCTGCCTCAGCCTCCTGAGCCACTAGGATTATGGGTGTGCATCATTGCACACGGCAGGATTAATGTCTTTCTCAGAAGAGACCAGAGAACACCCTTCCTCTCTCTGCATGCACAGTGAGAAGAGGCCACAAAAGGATGCAGTGAGGTGACCATCTGTCAGCCAAGAAAAGAGCTGTTACCTGTACTCAAGTGAGCCAGCACCTTGATCTTGAACTTCCAATCTCCGGAACTATGGAAAAGTAAATGTCTGATGTTTAATTCACCCAGTCTGTGCTCTTTTGTCATAACAATCCAAGAAGACTTAATGCAGGGAGTATCCCCCCCAAAACATTCTCATGATACCCCTCAGAAGTTTTTAACCAATTTTCTCAAGTGTGTGTGTGTGTGTGTGTGTGTGTGTGTGTTGGGAACCCAAGGGTGCTCAACCACAGAACCACCTCCAGTTTCTCATATTAACGTCTCTTTGTTCACATAAGTCTGCTTCTGATTTCCTGATTAGATCCTGGGTACTCCAGAAGCGGTTGGGAGAGACAGGAAGGGACATGCCAACTGGTCAAGGTGGCCTCATCGTCAGAAAATGGAGGGAAGCGAGCCCTGGGTGACAGCAGGATCTCAGCAGCACAGCTCCACCAAGAGGCCCCTGTCCTCATGGGTAACGAGAGCACACAGCAAAGGTTGCTGCCCAGGCACTGGAAATAGACACCACACTCCAGTGGCCCCAGCTGGTGGCCAGAGACAAGAACTTTGAGAGGCATTTTTCTTACCGGGTCAACGAGGTGCATGGCTTTCCTGCTGCTTCCTTCAAATAGACCAGCCAGGCGTTTGCCCATGAACTTGAAGTGACCTCCACCCTATCCTCTCAACATATTCCCCTTCTAGTTGTCATGCTCAGCCTCTCCCTCTGCTTGACTCATTATTCCTGCCTCATGTGACCCAGTAACAGGAGGCTACCCTCCTGACTCTTGCAGCCTCCCAGCCCAAGATCTTTAATAAATCTTTGAACTTATTTCCTATTGTGATGATGCTTTGAATTTGAGCCAGGGGAAACTAGAAGGCAGGGTTTTCCCTAGGATGAGGAAGTTGGAGGGGGCCACAATGGACAGTTGCAGGACAATGGTTCAGGCTGGAATAAACTGGGTAGGGGTCAGACGAAAGCCACAAGGGCTCTGGAAGCATAAGCAAGTTTCCTGTGTGAGGGACCCCACCGGTCACAAGTTGGAAAAGTAGGCATCAAGCCACCCTCCAGGTAAAAGAAGTATCCCATGAAAGATGCACCCATGTCCAGCGCCCTTTGCTTCCTGTTAGGTCAGGGTGGCTAGCTGCTCTGGTATTGGAACCCCAGTTTAGATGGGGGGCTCTCAAAACATTGCCTCACATGGTCCACATGTCTCCATAATTCCTGGCCTTCAAATTGTGGCAAACCCATACCTGACAAAAGGCTTAATGTGGCTAAAGAGCCATCATACCCCTCAGCTGAGTTAGTCCCTGGGAAAGTGGCAGGACGTGAGTCACACTCACTGGTAAACCATAGAGCTATTTAGCAGAAGAAGCAAGCCTGGTGCTCTTCTCTCCAATAGGCCTCTCCCCTCCCACAAAGACCCGGAGGTTCCCTGCCTTCTCCCTGCTTTTAATTCAGAAGGTGCTCACTATTAGCTTGTTACGTGACCTTTTGCATGTTACTTCCCTCTGAGCCTGGGTCACTGGGTCATCTCATTTGTTAAACGGAAGAGGTGGACCAAATATTCTCAAAGTTTCCTTTCAGCTACGACATACTGTGATTTGATGACTTTTCCTCAATAAAACCAAAGGGTTCAGTTTATCTCCCCAAATATTCCCCATGTTCTCTGCCTACCTTTGATTTGGTGTAATTATAGCACTTGTATTTAGTGCAAATTCACTGCACGAGTTATTAATTATTCTTGAACATTGACATAGTACTCACTGAAGCTTAGAGTTTGCATGTTGATTAAGACCAGGGATAAGTCAAGCATTCAGATGTGTCTGGGACTGGAATTAGTTAAGTCAGGTAGTTCATGGAACTTAACATTCTGGATAAACCGAAAAGGGGCTGGGATTCCAAGGCAGTGTTGGAGTCTGATCTGCTTACCCCTCCCAGGGCTGTAAGAATCTGTGATAGCTTCAGCATGAATGTACGTTAATGTATATCTTAATATTATTGACACTTAGCCTTCTCCCAGAAGAGGTTTAGTCAAAAGTGAAAAAATTGCTAACCTTCCTGCAGCCTGGAAAGACGTGAAGCCCTGACTAGATTTTACCACCCATGGAACAAAAGTCTTACCTCTCTGGAGGAAGGAAGATCATCTGGACCATGAGGAATCTCCTACTGCTAGGGAAAGGTGGATCGGATCACTGATGCCCAGAGACACAGGGCCTAAAGTTAAGATTGAAACAGACACACCAGGAAAAATCTCCTGGCAACTTTTCTTCCACCCTAAGAATAAAATAGAGCTAGAGGAGGTACACTGAAAGTGACATCCAAAACCAAGCAGCAAACCCCAAAGCCAGGTCAACTTCTGATTAGATTGACTCAGCTACCTCCATCAGTGGTAGGCAAATTTTTGTCTTTAAAAGGCCTGATAGTAAATATTTTAGGCTTTGTGGGCTATATGATCTCTGCTGCAACTATTAAACTCTGTTGTTAAAGCATGAAGCATACATAGACAATATGCAAAGAGCAGGCATTGTTTGTTCCAATAAAACTTCCTTTGGAGACACTGAAATTTGAGTTTCATGTAATTTTCTTGGGTCTCAAAATGACATTCTTCTTTTTATTTCAATTCAATCTTAAAAATATGTAAAGACCATTTTTAACTTAAAGGCCATACAAAAAAGTCAATAAACCTGATTTGTCCCATTGGCCATAGTTTGCACACCCCTGGCCTAACAGAAGAAAAGGTGTGCATATTTACTTCATTCTACTGTTCAAAACAATGTTGAGTTTTCAATCAAAAGTCATGGGACACAAAAGCACAAGACAATACAACCCACTGTCAAGAAACAACGCAATCAATAGCACCAGATTTAGTTATGTTCCAGTGAAGCTATCAGACAGGGAACTTAAATAACTATGCTTAATATATTAAAGGTTGTAGTGGAAAAGATGAACAACATACACGGTAGATGGGAAAATTTCAGTGGAGAAAGGGAAACTACAAGGAAGAGTAGCTATGGGGGAAAACAGTGAATCTCTGAATTCTGTGGCTGATCAGTAGACAGTTGAAGAAACAATCAGTGAACTTGAAAATGGGCCGTTAGAAATTACATAAACACAGGAGAAAAAAAGGGTAACAATAAAAAGAGAAGTGGTGTAGGACAAAATCAAATGGTTGAACTTATGTATAGTTAAAATTCCAAAAGATGAGACAGAGAATGGGGCAAAAAAAGTTTTGAAAAAATAATGAATGAGAATGACTCCAAAATAATAAAAGACATGAAACTACAGATAGAATTCCAAAGAACTTCAAGTAAACAAACAAAACAAAGAGGGAAAAAGCTCATTCATGCACAGATCTAGATAAATTATATTCAAACTGCTGAAAATCAAATCTAGAATAAAGAAAAGTAGAGGTAAATTTTTAAAAAGAGTAGGTAGATTTATCACTGAAACCATGCAAGCTGGAAGACAATGAAGGTACTTTAAAGTGCTAAAAGGAGATAAAACTATCAACACAGAACATCCCCAGAAAAATTCTTTAAAAAATGAAGGAGAGACAAGTAGTTTTCCAGACAAACAAAACCTTAATTACTAGCATATTTGCACTACAAGAAAGATTGAAGGAAATTCTTAGGTGGAAAGAATGTAGAAGTTCTTTTTGGGGGGGTGGGGATTGAACTCAGGGGCACTCAACCACTGAGCCACATCCCCAGTCCTATTTTGTATTTTATTTAGAGATAGGGTCTCACTGAGTTGCTTAGTAAGCCTCACTTTTTGCTGAGGCTGGCTTTGAACTCTTGATCCTCCTGTCTCAGCCTTCTGAGCTGCTGGGATTACAGTCGTGCCCCACCACACCCAGCTAGAATGTGGAAGTTCTCTGGGTGGGAAAAACATCCCACATAAACTTGGATTTACACAAAGAAATTAAGATTTTTTGAAATGTTTAAAATAAAGAGATATATGAAAATTTCCTTATGTTTAATCTATCTGAAAGATAATTGATGCTGGGCATGGTGGTTCATGCCTATAATCCCAGTGGTTTAGGAGGCTGAGGCGGGAGGATCATGAGTTCAAAGCCAGCCTCAGCAACTTATTGAGGCCCTGAGCAACTTAGCAAGACCCTGTCTCAAAATAAAACATAAAAAGGGCTGGGAGGGGGCTGGGGTTGTGGCTCAGCGGTAGAGCGCTCGCCTAGCATGTGCGCGGCCCAGGTTCGAACCTCAGCACCATGTAAAAAACGCATTGTATACAACTAAAAGCAAATAAATAAATATTAAAAAAAAAAAAAGGGCTGGGAGCCGGGCGCGGTGGCGCACGTCTGTAATCCAGCACTTGGGAGGCTGAGGCAGGAGGATTGCGAGTTCAAAGCCAGCCTCAGCAATGGCGAGGCACTTAGCAACTCAGTGAGACCCTGTCTCTAATAAAATACAAAAAGAGCTGGGGATGTGGCCCAGTGGGCGAGTGCCCCTGAGTTCAATCCCTGGTACAAAGAAAGAAAAAAAGATAATTATCTAACATAAATTATTGTTCCGTTTAAGAAAGAACTAATACCAATTCTGCATAAACTCTTCCATTAAATAGAAAAGGAAGGAACATTTATGAGCTCATTTTATGTGGTCATCTTTGCCTTGATACCAGATAAAGAAGTGACAAGAAAAGAACAGGTCCACTTAATATAAACAGAAACATACTTAACAAAATAGTAACAAAATTCATTAGTGTATGTGTGTGTGTGTGTGTGTGTGTGTGTGTGTGTATCATGACCCAGTGGGGCAATACTGGGACTGCAAGACTGGTTCAACATTAAATATCAATCAACATAACTACTACATTTAAAACTATGATATGATTTCTAATAAGTATAAAATAACATCAACAATTCAATATATATATACATTTGACAAAATTAAATATTCATTCATGATACATTCCCTCAGCAAACTAGGAATAGGAAGGGTCTTCTCTACTTGATAAAGGACATTTACAAAAAACTTACAAAAAACTAATGTCAAAACTTACTGGTAAAATGCTTTACCCCTGATATTGGGAATAAGTAAGGAATGTTCGCTGTTACCACTCTTATTCAACATTGTACTAGAGCTCCTAGCCAGTGCAATAAGGCAAGAAAAATAAATAAATAAATAAATAAACAAAATGCTTACAGATTAGCTAAAAACAGAAATGAAACTATTTGCAGGCACTGTGGTGGTCTACTTAGAAAGTTGCCAAGAATCCACAAAAAAGGTTTTGAACTAAGTGAGTTTAGAGGCTGCATGTCAAAATAAAAAATTCAATTGTATGTCTATATATGAGCAATTATCAATTGAACATTTTAAAAGTACCATTTACAGTAGTCCATAAAAACATATTATAACAGGAATAAATCCAAGAAAGTATGATTAAGAACTATATACTGAAAATGACAAAACACTAATAAAACAAATAAAATTCAACTGGAGCTACCCATGTTTATTAATTATAGACTCAATATTGTTAACATCTATTATTGTTAACAATTCTCTTAAAATTGATTTGTAGAGGCTTGGCACGGTGTGCACACCTATAATCCCAGCAACTCAGGAGGTTGAGGCAGGTGTATCATGAGTTCAAAATCAGCCTCAGCAAAAGTGAGTTGCTAAGCATCTCAGTGAGGCCCTCCAAATAAAACACAAAACAGGGCTGGGGATGTGGCTCAGTGGTAGAGGGCCCCTGAGTTCAATCCCTGGTTCAAAAAAAAAAAAATAAATAAATAAAATTGATTTGTAGATTCAACACACTCACAATGAAAACTCTAGCCAGATTTTCTTGTAAAAATCAACAAGTTCAGTTGGGTGCAGTGGTGCATGCCTGTAATCTCAACTACTTGGGAAGCTGAGGCAGGAGGATGGCAAATAAGAGGTGGTCCTCAGCAACTTAGCAATACTCTATCTCAAAATAAAAAGGGCTGGTAATGTAACTCAGTGATAAAGTACTCCTGGGTTCAATACCAGTAATATCTGCATCCCTAAATCAACTAGTTTATTCTAAAATTTAGCAAATGAACTAGAGTAGCCAAAACAACATTGTGAAAGAAGACCAAAGTTGATGGAGTGACTCTATCTGATAAAAACACAGCCAAGACTGTGTGATATAGAAAAGAGAGAGAGCAAGTGAGAGTAACCAGAAAGACCCACTCAAATACATTCAATTTGAACCCAGGGGAGCTCTACCACTGAGCTTCATTCCCCATCCTCACCCAACGTTTTTTGTAGTTGTTGTTGTTGCTTTCAGTGTTGTTGTTGTTGTAGTTGTTGGTTTCAATCCCCACACTCCCAGCCCTTTTAATTTTGAGACAGGGTCTTGTTAAGTTGCCCAGGATCATATCTGTGATCTTTCTGCCTCAGACTCCCAAGTAGCTGGGATTACAGACATGCGCCACTGTACCTGGCTGTTCAATTGATTTTTTTTATAATCGTAAAAGATAACTGAATTCAATAGAGAAATGATTTTTAAAAATGGTGATGGAGCCAGGCGTGGTGGCACATGCCTATAATCCCAGTGGCTCCAGAGGCTGAGACAGGAGGATCACAAGTTCAAAGCCAGCCTCAGCAACTTAGCAAGACGCCCTCAGCAGCTTAGCGAGGCCCTGAGCAACTTAGAGAGACCCTGTCTCTAATAAAATACAAAAAAGGACTGGGGATGTGGCTCAGTGGTTAAACACCTCTGGGTTCAATTCCTGGTACAAAAACAACAACACAACACAAAAACAAAACAACAACAAACAAACAAACAAACAAAAACAAACAGGTGCTGGAGCAATTAAATTTCAATACATGAAATAAGAGAAGACCCTTAATCCATACCTTACACCACATATACAAGTTAACTCAAAATGGACCATCGACCTGAATGTAAAATGCAGAACTATTAAATGTGTAGAAGAAAATATAGGAGAAAATCTTTTGCCTTTGAAATAGACAGATATTTCTTTCATATGACAATAAAAGCATGATCCATTTTTAAAATCCCAATAAATGGGATTTTAAAAATTAAGAACTGTTGCTCTTTCACAGACATTGTTGCCAGGCATGGTGGTGTATTCTGTAATCCCAGCTACTAGGGAGGCTGAGGAAGCAGAATGGCAAGTTCAAGATCAACCTGGGAAAACTAGTGAGAACTTGTATCAAAATAAAAATAAAAAATTTTTAAAAAGACTAAGGATGTAATTTAATGGTAGAACGGTGGAGTGCTTGACTAGCATGCTCAAGGATTTGGGGTCTATCTATAGTACAGAAAAAGAAAAAAAAAATAAAGGAACAAGCCAGACTGGTAAAAAATATTTGCAAGCACATATCTTATAAAGGACTTATATCCAGAATATATACTCTCAAAAATTAATAAGAAAACCATCCATTTAAAAAATCGACCAAGCCAGGTGTGGTGGTGCATGCCTGTAAACCCAGCAGCTTGGGAGGCTGAGGCAGGAGGATTGCAAATTCAATGCCAGCCTCAGCAAATGGCGAGGTGCTAAGCAACTCAGTGAGACCCTGTCTCTAAATAAAATACAAAAAATGGAGCTGGGGATATGGCTCAGTGGGTTGAGTGCCCCTGAGTTCAATCCCTGGTACAAAGAAAGAAAAAAAGATAATTATCTAACATAAATTATTGTTCCGTTTAAGAAAGAACTAATACCAATTCTGCATAAACTCTTCCATTAAATAGAAAAGGAAGGAACATTTATGAGCTCATTTTATGTGGTCATCTTTGCCTTGATACCAGATAAAGAAGTGACAAGAAAAGAACAGGTCCACTTAATATAAACAGAAACATACTTAACAAAATAGTAACAAAATTCATTAGTGTATGTGTGTGTGTGTGTGTGTGTGTGTGTGTGTGTGTGTATCATGACCCAGTGGGGCAATACTGGGACTGCAAGACTGGTTCAACATTAAATATCAATCAACATAACTACTACATTTTAAAACTATGATATGATTTCTAATAAGTATAAAATAACATCAACAATTCAATATATATATACATTTGACAAAATTAAATATTCATTCATGATACATTCCTCAGCAAACTAGGAATAGGAAGGGTCTTCTCTACTTGATAAAGGACATTTACAAAAAACTTACAAAAAACTAATGTCAAACTTACTGGTAAAATGCTTTACCCTGATATTGGGAATAAGTAAGGAATGTTCGCTGTTACCACTCTTATTCAACATTGTACTAGAGCTCCTAGCCAGTGCAATAAGGCAAGAAAAATAAATAAATAAATAAACAAATGCTTACAGATTAGCTAAAAACAGAAATGAAACTATTTGCAGGCACTGTGGTGGTCTACTTAGAAAGTTGCCAAGAATCCACAAAAAAGGTTTTGAAACTAAGTGAGTTTAGAGGCTGCATGTCAAAATAAAAAATTCAATTGTATGTCTATATATGAGCAATTATCAATTGAACATTTTAAAAGTACCATTTACAGTAGTCCATAAAAAAACATATTATAACAGGAATAAATCCAAGAAAGTATGATTAAGAACTATATACTGAAAATGACAAAACACTAATAAAACAAATAAAATTCAACTGGAGCTACCCATGTTTATTAATTATAGACTCAATATTGTTAACATCTATTATTGTTAACAATTCTCTTAAAATTGATTTGTAGAGGCTTGGCACGGTGTGCACACCTATAATCCCAGCAACTCAGGAGGTTGAGGCAGGTGTATCATGAGTTCAAAATCAGCCTCAGCAAAAGTGAGTTGCTAAGCATCTCAGTGAGGCCCTCCAAATAAAACACAAAACAGGGCTGGGGATGTGGCTCAGTGGTAGAGGGCCCCTGAGTTCAATCCCTGGTTCAAAAAAAAAAAAAATAAATAAATAAAATTGATTTGTAGATTCAACACACTCACAATGAAAACTCTAGCCAGATTTTCTTGTAAAAATCAACAAGTTCAGTTGGGTGCAGTGGTGCATGCCTGTAATCTCAACTACTTGGGAAGCTGAGGCAGGAGGATGGCAAATAAGAGGTGGTCCTCAGCAACTTAGCAATACTCTATCTCAAAATAAAAAGGGCTGGTAATGTAACTCAGTGATAAAGTACTCCTGGGTTCAATACCAGTAATATCTGCATCCCTAAATCAACTAGTTTATTCTAAAATTTAGCAAATGAACTAGAGTAGCCCAAAACAACATTGTGAAAGAAGACCAAGTTGATGGAGTGACTCTATCTGATAAAAACACAGCCAAGACTGTGTGTATAGAAAAGAGAGAGAGCAAGTGAGAGTAACCAGAAAGACCCACTCAAATACATTCAATTTGAACCCAGGGGAGCTCTACCACTGAGCTTCATTCCCCATCCTCACCCAACGTTTTTTGTAGTTGTTGTTGTTGCTTTCAGTGTTGTTGTTGTTGTAGTTGTTGGTTTCAATCCCACACTCCCAGCCCTTTTAATTTTGAGACAGGGTCTTGTTAAGTTGCCCAGGATCATATCTGTGATCTTTCTGCCTCAGACTCCCAAGTAGCTGGGATTACAGACATGCGCCACTGTACCTGGCTGTTCAATTGATTTTTTTTATAATCGTAAAAGATAACTGAATTCAATAGAGAAATGATTTTTAAAAATGGTGATGGAGCCAGGCGTGGTGGCACATGCCTATAATCCCAGTGGCTCCAGAGGCTGAGACAGGAGGATCACAAGTTCAAAGCCAGCCTCAGCAACTTAGCAAGACGCCTCAGCAGCTTAGCGAGGCCCTGAGCAACTTAGAGAGACCCTGTCTCTAATAAAATACAAAAAAGGACTGGGGATGTGGCTCAGTGGTTAAACACCTCTGGGTTCAATTCCTGGTACAAAAACAACAACACAACACAAAACAAAACAACAACAAACAAACAAACAAACAAAAACAAACAGGTGCTGGAGCAATTAAATTTCAATACATGAAATAAGAGAAGACCCTTAATCCATACCTTACACCACATATACAAGTTAACTCAAAATGGACCATCGACCTGAATGTAAAATGCAGAACTATTAAATGTGTAGAAGAAAATATAGGAGAAAATCTTTTGCCTTTGAAATAGACAGATATTTCTTTCATATGACAATAAAAGCATGATCCATTTTTAAAATCCCAATAAATGGGATTTTAAAAATTAAGAACTGTTGCTCTTTCACAGACATTGTTGCCAGGCATGGTGGTGTATTCTGTAATCCCAGCTACTAGGGAGGCTGAGGAAGCAGAATGGCAAGTTCAAGATCAACCTGGGAAAACTAGTGAGAACTTGTATCAAAATAAAAATAAAAATTTTTAAAAAGACTAAGGATGTAATTTAATGGTAGAACGGTGGAGTGCTTGACTAGCATGCTCAAGGATTTGGGGTCTATCTATAGTACAGAAAAAGAAAAAAAAATAAAGGAACAAGCCAGACTGGTAAAAAATATTTGCAAGCACATATCTTATAAAGGACTTATATCCAGAATATATACTCTCAAAAATTAATAAGAAAACCATCCATTTAAAAAATCGACCAAGCCAGGTGTGGTGGTGCATGCCTGTAAACCCAGCAGCTTGGGAGGCTGAGGCAGGAGGATTGCAAATTCAATGCCAGCCTCAGCAAAAGGGAGGTGCTAAGCAACTCAGTGAGACCCTGTCTCTAAATAAAATACAAAATGGGGCTGGGGATATGGCTCAGTGGTTGAGTGCCCCTGAGTTCAATCCCTGGTTCCCCCCAAAAAAAATTGACCAAAAGATTTGAACAAATACTTCATCAATAAAAATATACGAAGTTAACAGCACTCAAAAAGATGCTCAACACCATTACTCATTAGAAAAATACAGTGAAAATCACAATAAGATAGTACTACGTGCCCATCAGAATGACCATCAAACAAACTGAAGAAACAATAACAGCAATAAAACACAAAGCAACCAAACAAACTCAGCAACACCAAGTCCCGACAAGATACGCAGCTGCTGGGAATATAAAATTGGGCATCCACCTGAGAAACAACTTGGCTAAATTTAAGCATATGCTTGTCAGTCTTAGTCCTAGGTATCGACTAAAGAGAAATGAAATCTTACCTTCCCCAAAAAACTGTCCACAAATGATTACAGTGACTTTCTTTGTAACTGCCCCAAACTGGGAATGAATTGAGTATATCCATATGATGAAAAAAACAACTCAGCAATAAAAAGAAATGAACAATTAAGACAAACATTGACAAATCTCAAAGCATATGCTTAGGAAAAAAACAAAATAAAGCAACCAGATGTGAAGAATCCATTCTATTTGATTCCAGTTGTAGTTAACTCCAGAGTAGGCAAAGGTAAGCTATAGTGACTGAAAAAGTAGGTTTGGTGTTTTCTGGGGTCAGACGTGCCCATAATGGGGCTAAGAGATTTTTACACCGATGGAAATATTCTCTATTTTGATTATGGAGGGAATTACACACATGTATTTATTTGTCAAACTTCATTGAATTGTACACTCAAAATGAATGGGTTTTATTATATTTATACTATATTGAGGTAATTTGTACCTTAGTATGTTTTTTTAGAGAATACTATCATTGTGTCTGGTGGGTGGGAAGTAAGGTGGCCCTGAACCTATTGTATTTAGTGCTTACCTGAAATCAAGTTCTCCAACAGGTGCATCACCACCCCTGTAGCCTCCTGATCACATCTGTTTCCTCATTCTCCTCCTTTGGCATGCTCCTAGCTCCCTTTTTGCTCCTTCTATCTAGATCATCGCTAGTTATTTTCTCTATAAACTCCATTTATTTATAATTCATTATATTATTTTTATTATTATATAATATAATTATATTATGATTTGTTAAAATTTTTAAATGGAAATATTTTTCTAAAAGAAAAATTAATATATGTTCTTTCTTTAAAAAATGTAGACAGAAGACCATACCAGGAAAAAAAAAAAAACCCTACTTACCTCCATAACCACTGCATACAATCTATCTTCTCCTCCCATGGACTTTCTTGAATTTCTTGTTTTAGACAGATAATTTAAAAATGGATTTAATTTCAGCTGAATATATAAATCCATGGTTATTTGGAAGAGTTAGAAATTACAGATAAAGCCAGAATTCTCTTTGACCACCTATCTCAATCTTCTTCCCATTTCACCAGTTAAGTAAGATGCAGTAGTGATTGGAATGTGGATTATTCTAGCTTTCTTTTGAAAATATTTCATTTTTGTTCTTAAATTTAAAAATTTAACATATTATGCTAATTTTTGATAAATTACTATTGCAGTTCTTAAGCATTGTTTCCTGGTTTGCATTCTCTTCCTCCTAGCCCATTTTTCCACTTCAGTTTTATTTCTCATCCTGCCCCCATACCAGGTAACCGTGTTCACAACAGCATAGATCATACCCCTTTCTTTGTGCTCATGTAATCGTGTATATAAGGTACATATCTAGATGGATATCTCCACACATATGTAGGGCTTTTTTTTTTTTTTTTTTTTTTCCAGTACTGGGGATAGAACCTGGGGGGCGGGTACTCTATGACTAAGTTACATCCCTGCCTTTCTCTTATTTTTTATTTTGAAAAAAGGTCTTGTTAAGTTGGCCAGGCTGGCTTCAATCTTCCAAACCTCCTGCCTCAGCCTCCCAAGTAGCTGGGATTATAAGTGAGCACCACCATGCCTGGCTCATACAGAGTTTGGTTGGTTTATTCTGAAAAACAACAACAACGAAAAGCATTTAATATATGCATTTTTGTAGCTATTTTGCCTTATTCAATAGTACCTCACAAATTCCTTCAAGTCATCGTTTATAGTTTAGGTCTCTTTTGTTTTCATGGCTGCCTAATTTTCTATGGTGTGGATGTACCATATGTTATTAGACCATCTCCCTAATGTTGGGGAGTTCAACCATTATTGTAGAGTATATATCTTTCTTACAAAATACATTCATAAACTTTTTTTTCCTATTTCCATTACTAGGTGCTTATTACTGGGGAAGAGGGCTACCTGTTTTTTTTTGTATATTTATCATGCATCTAGTCATCACCCAAAGTTTAACATTAATTTCGGTGGCAATTTTCACAGGCTTGTTTTGTTTTACTGGTGTATCTTGAAGTTTCTAGGAATATAATCACATTTTTGTCTTTTCATTCCAATGTTTATGTATTTTTATTGCTTTTAGAAACTCTAAGATAATATTAAATATTACTAGTGACAGAAGCAAATTACAAATTTATTTTAATTAAAATAGTTTGCGTTTTACTATTTATGATAATAATTAATGTTGGGTTTAGAAAATAGTCCTCATTATGTTGTATGTAATTGTTTTTTGTTTCAACTTTTTGTGGTGTTTTAATTAGAAATAGCTGTCATATTTTCAAATGCTTTGTTAACATTTATGTTATGATTACATTTTTCCCTTTTATATAATGGACTACATAAATGATCATAGAGTTCTTGATATTGAAATATGCTTACATTCTTGAAAGAAGTCCTGCTTCATCTTATTATACCCTTGATACATTGCAGTAGTCTACTTCTAAAGATATATTTGGAATTTTTGCATGTGAGCTCCTAAGTGTGTAGGTGTATTTTTTTCTTAGTACTGTATTGAGTTTCTTAAAAATATTTTTTTAGTTGTGATGGACACAATCTCTTTATTTATTTATTTATTTTTATGTGGTGCTGAAGATTGAACCCAATGACTCACGCATGTGAGGCAAGCACTCTACCACTGAGCTACAACCCCAGCCCCTGTATTGTTTTGACATCAGAACCATGTGCTTCATAAAACAGGATTGCTTGCTATACCTTTGTATCATTTGGTTTATAAATGAGTTTGTTTAAATGGCATTGTAATTATCAGTAAAATAAACTCATTTGAAAACTCATTTGGATACAGTCTACTTTCCAGCATTAGATCTTTTAATTACTCCTTTGTGGTAATATGTTTATCCTGGTTTTCTACTTACTGGTTTTGGTAATTTAGGTTTGGCAGGATATTTTCTGACCCCTCTGCATTTTTGAGATTTGTTGCCATTATTAATTCTTTCCTCTGTGTCTCCTTTCTTGTCCCTAATATTGTACATTTTTGATCTCCCCTTTATTCAAGAAGATTTATTAATCTTTGTAAATATCCAGGTTTTATGTTTGTTTTCTATTTCACTTTTAGCTTCTATCCATTTCTCCTTTCTGGTTTTTTAAAGTTGCTATCTGCTACCTTATTAATATGAACCATCTGTTTCTTCACTGAAAAAAATTGTTTCTCATCAAAGGCATTTAAAAGTACGTATTTTCCTGAGTACAGTTTTGGCTGAATATTATAGGTTTCCATATACTGTGTGCTTATTGGTGCTTTCTAGATAGTTTGTAATTTTCTTTAACTTTCCTCTTTGACCCAAGAATACATGGAATTGTTTCTTAATTTCCATGCAGTTAAATGTTTATAGCCACATGGATCATGATAGTGGAAGGGAGGCGGCAAACTGCTACCTATTTAAATCGGTAGGGTTTTTTTTTTTTTTTTTTGGCAAAATATACTTGAATAAATTTTTGTGTATATTCTATGGATATACATAATTATTCAAAGATTCTATATAGTCATCCCATTATTCACCTGTATTTGTTTATTAAACATGTCTAGTTCTGAGAAAAGTGTTTGATGTCTCTGTAATGGTGTTTTTACATTTTATCAAGTGCTATTTGAATTGCCAATAGCTTGTCGTTAGTTCCTCTGGTAATTGAGGTATAGGGTTGAACACTACTCTCTCATTTTTAAGGGTGCTTGCTAAAAGTTAAGTTCTAACTGGGTGTGGTGGTGTACACCTGTAATCCAGTAGTTTGGAGGCTGAGGCAGGAGGTTTACAAGTTCAAAGTCAGCTTCAGCAATTTAGCAAGGCCCTAATCAACTTAGTGAGACCCTGTCTCAAAATTAAAAGAAATAAAAAGGGCTGTGGATGTGGCTCAGTAGTTAAGTGCTATTGGGTTCAATCCCTGGTACCAAAATAATCAATGATTAATTAAAAAATAAAAGTTAAGTTCCATCGCTTGTGGTACTGACACTTCATTCAATTCCTGCCCTTTATTTTTTTTCCTTTTCTTTCATTCTAAGTTGTTATATATGACAGCAGAATGCATTACAATTCATATTACAAGCCGACTGCGGTGGCGCATGCCTGTAATCCCAGCACTTGGGAGGCTGAGGCAGGAGGATTGCAAATTCAAAGGCAGCCTCAGCAATGGCGAGGCACTTAGTTAAGACCCTGTCTCTAGTAAATACAAAAAAAGCGCTGGGCATGTGGCCCAGTGGTCGAGTGCCCCTGAGTTCAATCCTCAGTACCAAAACAAAAACAAAAACAAACCACCAAAAAACAATTCATGTTACACTTATAGAGCACATTTTTACATATCTCTGGTTGTATACAAAGTATATTCACACCATTGGTGTTCCTGCCCTTTATTTTGGTTTACATTTGCCCATTTTATCTTTGTCACCCCTTTATTTTCATCCTTCTTTATCACTAAAAGTATTTCTGTACATAGTATGTAACTGGGTTCTTTCTCCCCACAGAACTGTTACTGTTTCATAACAGTAGCAAATTCAATCCATGAGTATTGAGATAGTGCTGGATTTACTTGATCTCATTCTTTCCATCCTATTTTTGTATATCATATTGCCTGTTTGTTTCTTCTTTTACTTTCCCAGTTTTTGATTTGTTTTCTAGTCTTCTCTTTTTTAAAATTTATTTTTTAGTTGTAGTTGGACACAATAATTTATTATGTGGTGCTGAGGATCAAATTCAGGGCCTCACATGTGCTAGGTGAACGCTCTATCGCTGAGCTACAACCCTAGCCCTCTAGTCTCTTTTTAATGTTTCTCCGTGAAACACTGAAGTGTGAAAAAAAAAAAAAAAATCTTTCCTCTCGATTGGTATTTTTCCACCTCTTCATTGGCTTAGGTGGGCACTTAGAGGCCCCACCCACCTCCCAGACACACTCAGTCACCAGCCTCGAACCCAGGGGCAGCAGGATGTCCTAGAAATGAGATTTCATGCTGCTTGCTGCTCAGCAGTTCTGACCATGGACAAATTACCTGTTAAGGGTTTGGATGCGAGATGCCCTCCAAAAAGCTCATGTAGGAGACAATGCAAGAAGGTTCAGAAGAGAATTGATTGGGTTGAGAGCCTTAACCCCATCAGTTAATTAATCCCTAATGGGATTAACTGAGTGGTAACTGAAGGTGGATAGGGTGTGGCTGGAGGTGGGTCATAGGGGGTGTGCCTTTGGGGTACATATTTTGTGTCTGCTGAGTAGAGTCTCTCTCTGCTTCCAGATCGTCATGTGAGCTGCTTCTCTCTACCACACTCTTCTGCTCCGATGTTCAGCCTCATCTTGAGCCCTGAGGAATGGAGCTGGCTGTCTATGGACTGAGACCTCTGAAACCACCAGTCCCCCAAATAAACTTCTCCTCCTCTAAAATTGTCCTTGTTGGGTCTTTTAGTCACAGCAGTGAAAAGGCTGACTAAAACATTACCTATCCTCTTTGAACACGAAAATGTAGATAGGCTCACAGCAGGTGCACGTCTACCAGATCGTGACCTGCCTGGCACACAGTTGGTTCCCTGTGCGCACTCTCTTTAGGCTCCTGGGCTGCGTTTGGGCCTCACCTTGCTTCGAACCATCAGGATGAGGATGGCCAAGATGGCCATCTTCAGGTCTCTGGCCACTCTGCTCAGAATTCCTGGAAGGCATTTCTCACGTCAGTCCCCACTGTTCTGTCTCTGCAGGTCAGTGGGGATGACCCTTTCCTCTCCTCAAGGTAATGGGACACTGGAGCACTGTGGCCTTGTCTATAGACACACAGGAGCTAGCGTGGCACCCAGTGCTACTGTCTCCAGCCTCTCCTCTAGGTCCTTGGTGTAGTGGGGCTGCTCATAAGATGGTTGTTAAAGAGCCTGAAGTCGGAGGAGGGACACAAGAAGCCCACATCCTGAGGACCAGGGCTTTTCTCAGGGCCTTGAGGGAGGAGCAACAGGAATACTGCTTTATTCTCGCTGTTTGTCTCCAGGGCCACAAGTGGGAGGAATCCCACTGGTTACCACCAGGTCTTTGTCCTCAATGAGTTGTCTCAGTTCTTTTGCTTCTTCTCAACTGCTTGGTAAACAGAAGGTTGTAAACACTGCAGATGATCTATCTCTATACCTTTAGTTTTGTGATTCTAGTTACTTCCACTTGGCAAAACTCTGAACTCCTTAAGGACACGGGCCAGGCTTCCAGCCCCGTTCAGGCATCTACTCCAGGGCCATGGAGTGTGCCCTGGCGCTTCCTCCCACATACTGCTGGAAACTTGCTGAGGCTGGCAAGTGGGGGGGTCACTTAGCTCCTTCCATGCTGCTCCCCCTCTGGGTCCCACTATCTCATAGGACCTTTAACATGTATTCCCTGAACTCCCAGGGATTCAGAGCACCTCCACTATTAATCTGCACTACTTTCTGGCCTGCTTTTCCATCTTAATGCTCTCCAGTCCCTCATTAAAATGGCTCAAGGACTTCTTGGTTGGAGGCCCCGAGGTCAACACTCATGCCAAGGGCAGGTGGGACTCGGTGATACCCTCTCCCCACCCCAGTCCTCCTCCACGGTGCAAGGACACCAGACAACTCTGTTCAAAACAGTTTATTTTATTTTATTTTATTTTTGTCAGACAAACACATTGATTTCTGGACCACAGTAGAGGATGGAAACCTTTCACAAACTTATTTATTTGAAAATACAAATATAAAATTATACTTTCCACATCTGTGATGTGAGAGACTGCCATCCACATAGTAATTTTTTTACAACAGGGCTTTAAGAAAGCCACACACAAAGACCTGAAAGATGCTTGAGATATATATTATATATAGATACATATATATGTATATATATAAAAAAAAATACTCACTACCAAAGTTCTCATCAGTTTCATACTAAAGTATAAAAGTAAGGGTGAGGTCAGCCACAGTGCTAGGGAAAGTTTTATTTAGATACATTTATGTCCACATGAAACGCTTAGACTTGCAACCTATTACATATGGAATTCCGAGTTTACAACACACCGTGAACGGCAGATTGGCTAGCCCACGCTACTCAAGAGCACACTCACAGACTCCACACAGGATGGTACAGTATGTACAGAATACAGTAGCAGGAGCCTTCCACAGAGGCTCTGGAACTTTTGTCTCTCAGTCCCCGTTCCCTTCCCCTCTCGTGCCCTGCCTCCCGGAAACGAAATCCTGTCCGAGACAATACATTCTGATTATTAGATAGCCGGGTATTTGGATTAAGGTTGCTCCCCGAGAGGGGTGGGTTTGATTCATATGATTTTTGTATTTTAGTTTACTTACTTACTTATCATTATCATTATTATTATTATTTTTTTTTTTTTTTTTGGTGAAAGGAAAAAGAAAAAGAAAACAAACACATGACAGTATTAAAGTATTGCTTAACTTCCAGCATTGTCTGGTGTAGTGTCCGTGCCCAGGACTGGGCTGAGCTGACCTCTGCTTGTTTCTGCTCTAGGGTGGGGGTGGGCAACTCCCCAGTGTCTCTGTCCAATGTGCTTGCCTACAGCCAGTCCCTCTTCTCTATCCGCTACCCCCCTGGCTTTTGTCTTCCTTGGAAGATCACCTGGCTGGTGAAGCACATTCAAGAAAAAAAAAAAAAAAAATCTCCCCTCCCCACCTGTACCCCTAGTCTCCCTCTGTCCCTGTGTGTCACTTCCAACTGATAAAGTATGAGTTAGTGTTTCTTTTGTAAACAATTTCATATGCAATATAATACAGAAAGCATGGCTGACCTTCAATAAAAAATGTAGTAAACTATATTGCTTTATTCTTGAATATGCTGCAGTGAGTGAATGGCAGAATGAAGCAGTGTGTGGTGGTGGTGGAGGCTAAGTCCCTAGCCCTCGTTTGCACTAAAGGTCAAAATAGGTTTTGTTTTTCTAGTTGGAACCAAAAATAAAAATTTTCCCCAAAACAGAAAAATATACCCAAAACAAAACAAAACAAAACAAAAAAAAAAAAAAAAAAAAGAAAAAGAAAACTCAAAGATCAAAAACAAAACCAAAACAAAAACTGAACACCTTTCAGGTCATTAGAACCAACAATTACCCAATGATTTTTATACTAAGTCTAGCAAGATGTGTAACATTCACTGGCTGTGAACTGCTGTGCAGTGAGACATTAAATCCACAGCAATTGAGCCATGCTACCTTAAAGCCCAAGCTACAAGTTCAAATTAAGATGATGGTTATGAAGGATAAAAACGCAAAGGCCTGTTGGGGCTTTGTTTGAATCAAGCCAATGAGCGACTGGGATAGAGCGCGGGGCGTCTGGTGGTCCAGAGAAGGATGAGGAAGGCCACCAACGACCTCTGCAGAGGCTCCTGGAGAGGAGACCCAGGCTTGCCAACTCCATCTACCCCATGGCCACTTACTCTCCTCTGCTTGGGAGAAGAGGAGGTCGGGGCCTCCAGCAGATGGATCTAGAAGCCAGAGTTCTGGGTGGCTACACCAAGAGCCATCAGCTAAGAGGGTTTCTCCCTCAGGGAAGTGAAAGGTGGGTCCCACGTCCTTCATTGAGCTTAACTGAAACAAAGACGAGGCTGAACATCAGTGCTAAAAGAATTTACAAAAATCATTTGAAATGGACTTCTAGATGAGGTGGGGGGACTAACGTGAACCTTAACCTAGGTAGCCACATTAAAACATATCAGATTTCCACGAGATTTGTGCTATGGGCTACTGGGTCTCTTCAAAAGGTATATAAACATCTAAAACATATTCACACAGATTATCAATTTCTTCTGAGCATTCTTAAAAAAATATTTTTTTCTCTTAGTAAAATCATTTTAATATACCATGCCTCCCTCTTTTAAAAAATAAATAAAAAAATCCAGTTTTGCATATCTAGCATTAGCATTTAAGGTAGTATGGCACACCCCTTCACAGTGAGGGGGAGTGGGGATCCACAAAATGCCGTAGAGAAAATGCCGTAGAGTCGGTCGGCATTTGAACATTGTGAGACCTTGGGTTAGTTGAAACCACATCAGATCAGGAAAAATAAAATTAAACTTGAAATTGAAAAAAAAAAAATTAAAGGAAAAAACTGCCCCAAAATTATCAGCATTTTTTTTCTTTTCATAAATAAGAGAAAGTTCTATCCTTACTGGTCCTAAATCTGAATAACTATGTCTAGTTTTTTTTTTTTTTTTAAAACCTTAATTACATTATACCTATCAATATGTACTAGAAGAAAGAGGAGAAAAAAAGTCACTACACTAGTACCAGGACAGCACGCTTACAAGATAGCCATTTTATACATTATTAACAGACAATGATCAACCGAGAGTCTTCTACGAGGTGATGGGGATGCAGAGAAAGGAAGGGTGTACAGTACATCACCAACATGAACAAAGTAATTAAATCCCCTCGCTAGACACTGAATTTCTGGTAATTTATTGTCTCTTTTTTTCTTTTTTCTTAAAATAAAACTTCTATTTTGTTATTTTCTGACTTGAGTAAGTTCTGATATTTTAAAAGCGTCCAGCATTTTACTTAACCTGGTTGTTTGGAAATTAATATATTTTTAAAAAATAGAAAGAAAAAAAAAAAAAAAAAAAAAACCAACCCTCCCACCCCAATCTCTCCAAACAACCTAACAGTTTACTGGAAGAACAAAGAACATGATTCTCTCTTTTAAAAAAAATGCTGTAGCTGTTTAATAAGGATTGAAAAAGGCTTTTTTTCTTTCTTTCTGAGTTAGTATTTTGAAGTCTTTAGTTTAAAGATGCTTTTGCCCTACCATGTCTGTGAATGTCTACATTAGTCTACTTTGTTAGTAAAATTTATAAAAATAGGAGTGCAGCAGCTCTTTATAATAAATGTCGCATTCAGTGTCTCATACTGGCTGTGCCTTAAGTACCAAATTTATAAACGTAACAATTTAAAAAATATTAATAAAACGTCAATATCACATTTTTTAAAAAGAAAAAAATATATATCCACACTACAATATGTTTTAATGCCATCTATTGAGTTGTACTTCTATAGTTGCTGTTGCCAACCTATTACCAATATTTAAAAAAAAGTTAAATTAAAAAATATCCTTCATCATTAAGTGTCTTTCCCCAACCGAGGACCATATATTATAACAGCCAAATGTTAAACATGTGCAAACAGGAAACTGTCAGTTTTTCCCACCAGTCACAGTGCAGTGATGTTTATACTTTTTATTTTTAAAATTCTGTTTACATCTATAATAAATTAAAAAAAAATTCTTCCATAGCCTCTCTGGTGATACTTGCAGCACTGAGGTATTAAAAAAAATATATAAACCAAAAGGTTGCTTTCCTAATTTGTAAAATAGAAAGTGAATGGAGAAAAGGTTGTATTCATGCAGGTATATCCACTCCTGGCCCAGGGGCCCCCAGATCTGGGGCTGGGGTCGGCGGGGAGGGGGAGGGGAGAGGCAGAGGGTCCTAGGAACGTTTGGAGGTGCTGAAATGATTGGACAATAGAAAATGATCAAATATTTAAAAATTAAGACTGAAAAAGAATGTCCCCTCCCTGACCCGCCCCCAAGCCAAACAGGTGTGCTTTGAAACTTTAAATATGTTAAATATTAAAATTGTAGCTTTGTCTTTAAAAAACGTCTTGGGAAAAGCAGTTTTTTCATATTTTAAATAAAAATCTAGCTAGACGGTAACATCTGAAGCTGTGCACAGACAGAGAGGTTGATAGGCTGGTAGGATACTAGTACAGTTCATAGGTCTATCGCACTGACGACAGAGCTCGACAGCGCCCTCACTTGTCCGGGGTCGTCCTGGCAGCTGGGTGTTCCTCAGTCTCAGTACCGGACTTTGTCAACCTTTCCCTCCCCTCCTCCTTCCAGAGCATCAAACTGCCTGGGACCGACTCCCTCACAAAAATATTTTTGATTCTCTCTTTCTTAATAGTTTCTATGTAGTTAATGGAATTGTATTTACAACATTTCTTTTTTTTTTTTTTTAGAATTCACAATTTCAAAAAACCTTATAATATGACCTCTTTCAACAGAAAAAAAAGCACTTATAGAAAAGGAGGACACTCAAAACATGGTCGTCCTTACCTTATTGCCGAAAATAGAGATACTTAGGTTAACAAAGAGACATCACAAAAAAGAACCGCTAGAGAGTCTGTTAATTAGCCTACTACATCTCACTTCTTCTAGAACGCAAAATAGAAGGTTTACGCCCACCTCCCGCTCCCTCCTCACAATAGCTTCGGTGTGTGCTAAAGTTCCACCTGAAAATTCGTAGTCTCAGCATTGGTACCAAAATATGGAGAGCAACATCACCATCTCAGCATCCTTTACAAGTGAGAACAGAATCAAAACGAGCAAAAAAAATTTTTTTTTAAAGAAAAAAATATAACTCCTTAATATAACAATTATACTATGGCTAGCTTTTGACTAGATATTAAAGCTAGGTGACTACTGGACTAAGTCGAAATTACTACCAAATTGTGATTCAAAGAGATTTAAAAGGAGGCCGGGAAGAGGGAAGGGGAAGGGAAACCATCAAGAAAAACAAAACAAAACCAAACCAAAAATCATGGATTATATACACATTTAAAAGCTGTCGTCGTATATTACAGCAGATTCGTGAGATGAGATGTAGTCAACCCTCGATCCGAAGTGAGCCATCTCTGGTTGGGATGAGGAGTGAGGCTGTGGGGGTCCAGGTCTGAGGACATCACCTAAACAAAGGGCCACTCAGAAACTTCGCCCAGTCTTGCCTGGACATCCAGGTATGCTCTGCAGGGCCACGAAGGTCAGAAGTGTCCCGAAGAGAACAGAGAGCGGGGATGGGAGGAGAGAGAAAAAGGGTCAGCAAGGGTGTGATTTACCCCAACGGTTCAACTACCAGTTTCCAAAGGTCTAGGCTGGGAGACTGAGCACGTGTGACAAGGGCTGGGCTAACAGCTTTCTGAGATCATGGCCTGGGAAATCTGAAGTCTAAGCCACACCTGACGCCCAGGAGAGGGCAGCTCTGCAACTCATTCTGCGGGTGGGCTACAGGACTGGAGGCTTCTGGTGGTAATGTCGGGGAAGTGTCCTGCCAGGTAACAGGTCGCTTTGGGCTTCCAGCCAGCTGGTCCAACAGCACACTGACCAGATACTTTTTCTTTTTAAACTTGCTTTCAAAAATAAATGGTAAAGAAAAACTTCTGCCTTTAGTAGATACCCATGGATAACTGGGGAAAAGGTATACTAAAAAAAAAAAAATCATATTATTTACCAAGGGATTGAAGGTTGGGATACTTAAAAAAAAAAAAAAAAAAAAAAAGTATGCAACAAACAACCCCCTTTGGAAGACCAAAACTAAGTTCAGGATTCAAAGACTTGCTAAAGGGGTCCCTCTTTTGTGGATGGCACCAAATGTCAGAAGGGCACCTCTGCTGGGGACAAAGTGTGTGTCTGGCTAGTCCCCAACAGCTGCGGTGTGACCCCATGACTCGACTGGCTCACTTAGTTCCTTCTGGAAGGGGTGGGCTGCTGCCTCTATTCTCTTGGCTACTTTAGCCTTCTATGGAAACTGAGTCCTAGCATCGGTGGGGGAGATGAGCTGACTTCCGCCTGCCCCGTGGAGGGCTCTTGGGGAGGAGGTCCACACTCTTCTTCTGGGGCAGGAAGGGAAGGTAGAGCACCAGCAGCCTCAGCAACTGGCCACCAAGGCTCTGTTGCGCCCAGTGATTGTTTAATTCCCTTTTCATCTGACTCCACAGGGGGCTGGAGCTATCTTCAATCCCCAGTATTTGGACCTATCAGTCCTCCCTGCTCTCAGAGAAACCTTTCTGGGCCCCCAAACCCAGCTTAATTAGTAGCAAGAAGCTCTCCTTCAAACTGTTAGTGGCCTCTGGCTCTGGCCAGCGATGGCTGGGTCAGTGCTTAAAGGGAAGTGGAGGTGAGGGCCGGGGAGAATTCACACACATGGCTTATTGGGTTAAGAGAGGCAGTTGCATTAGTTGAGGTGATTCCTTAGCAGCAACATGAGAGGAATCCAGAGATTTGTGGAGCTCAACTCAACCTGGTCCCCAGCTGGTCCACACCAGACCCAGTCCTGGCTGATTCAGGGCTGGGAGCAACCACTTTCCACCAGAGCCCCAACGCAGCCTTTTTCTGTCCCACTCCAAGAACGAAAGGCTCTTGTGTGTCAGTGGGATTTTCCAAGTGGAACCCATTCTCAGGCCTTAGCTGTCACCCTCCCACTTCAAGGAGACCGACTGGTATTCCAACCCACTTCGCTCAACCTCATGTGCTAATGCAGCACACATCTAGTGCTTCTGCAGGACAACTCCTCTCCCTGCTTAGTGTTCTTCCCAAGAATGACAGACACTCACTTTTGTGGAGAATGTGGCAGGAGGCTTGCTCACTGCCCGCCCCAACCTCCCTCTCCTCTGTCCCACCCCCTCCATATCCCCATCAAAGTGATTTAAAAAATGTTTAATTAACTTGAGCTCAGTTTTAAAAGGTTAGGAAACTGGCAGGGATCCAAATCCACGTTATGCAGGTGATGTCGTTAATTTAATTTGCTTTTCGTGTGGTAATCTGGATAATTACTCAGTAGTTACTGGCAAAAATGTTTTCTTTTCACTAAAAGATGGAGTCTGGCTGTTTGACTGCATGAATCCCATTGGCTGAGCCCCAGAGAGCCCTGGGAAGCTGAAAGGGCCCAGCAACCCACAAGGTCGGCTCACAGTACCTTTGGGAGTGGCCCTGGCCCCCATCTCCTGCCCCCAGGCCTGGCAGAAGTCCAGAAGTTCCCTGCCCGCCCCCCCCGCCCCCGGGATGGGCACAGTATGAAATCGCCTTCCAGTTTCCCACACTCTTGATTGTATTTCAAGACAGAAAAAGATGAGGGTAGGGACAATACAGAAATGGAATTGAAAGAACCAACTCAAGTACCAAAAAACAAAAACAAAAAAACAAAAAACAAAAAAAGAGAGTAAAAAAGGAAGGTGAGGTCATGATTAAAAGCTGGAGGAAGGGATGAGAGATTAAAAGACTGGATTTGTTCTTGCCCCCACCCCCCTGAAAAGGGGTCCAGAAAGAGGAGGGAGAGATGTTGATGTGGTGAGACAAGGGCATGCTCATACATGTATGACCGGTGCACATACATGTACGGACACACCGGCAGGGCGGAGACACATGGCAGAGACGGTAATACCTCAGAGTGAGATGGCAACGAAAGCACCTGCTCAATGGTATCCATTTGTAAAGGCCGTTGCAATCAAAGGTCCCTAAAATTGCACAATTGTTAAGGTCATCAGTGCGCTATACATGGGAACAGATTGTCATATTCTGGGAAAGAAAATTATCTCTAGGACTAGTCTGTGGTTGCCAGCATGAATATGTAATTCTGAGACACCGTGCCATGAGGGGCCAGGATGACATCTTCTCCAGCTCCAGTCCCTCCCTCCCCCACGACCTCCACCCCATCCTGTCTGCTTACCCAGGGGAAACCAAGAGCCAGATTCAGAGGGGAGGGTGGGTAGTGGGAAAGTGGGGCTCATGCCCAAAATGATGGGCATGGGAGCCCTGACCCCAAAGGGCCAAGATAAGAATCTGATCTGTGCCCACGGTCCCGATGGCTCAAGCTGGGGAGAAGAAATCCCAGTGCAGACAAATTGTGTTGCTATGTGGGTTATTTTGGTGGAATCACTGCAGCATACAGGTCCAAAGACCCAGGTTTTCAAAAACAAGTAGGGTCTGTGTTTCTGGACACTGGAAATGGAAATGAGTCGTGTTCTAAGTGGTGATAGACGGTTCCCCAAATTGATGCAGCTCTTGGCTGAATAATAATGTTCTGGATTTGGTACTACAGTTGATCCAAAGGGATTAGACTCATCAAACTACTGACTCAAGTGATACTGGCTTGGGAGTGGAACTGAACAAGGACCCAGACAGCACAGGCAGGGCTGGCAGATAAGTGTGTGTATGTGGGAGACAAAGAAAGAGAGAGACGGGGAGAGAAAATGTGTGTATGATTGTGCATGCACAAGTGCATGTGAGGGGGGCTCCTAATGCCAGGGGCATGGACAAGGCCACCCTGGTGCCCCAGGCTGTCTGCACAGGCTCGGTTCTCCCCAGCGTGGCCCTTTAGGCAAAGCTTGCCTGCTCTTTCCTACATGTGAAGTCTGACAGGGACGTGACCTGGGACAGCAGTCACTCCCATCTCAGCTCAACACCAAACTGCCTTCAAAATGCCCAGGCTGGCTCGGGCAGGGGATGGCCAGTTTTCTGTTTCCAAAATGGAAGGGACAGCGAGCAAGTGGGGCTCAGGCACATTCATGCTCACACACCAGGAGGGAGAAGAACAATACAATCTGAAAACAGCATGCAAATCTGTTAAGCAAATTTCCATCGCCTGGATTAGTCAGATTATAGAACCACAGAGCATTACAAATATCAAATGCATCTGGCCTTCAGGGGGGCCACAGCTAAAGAACGCAAATGGGAACTTACTTGGAACCTGGAAACTGTAAGAAATGTTAGCAAAAGAAACGACCTGGGAGGGGGCTCGCCCCCCACACCACCTCCCAGGCACCAGAGCTGCCAGTGGACATCAGTCGGGGATTCTGCCAACTAAGGTAGCTACCCCTGATGTGAAGGGGATGGCTCGACACTGAGGACCTATTATGTGCCAGCATGGGGTGCACACTATTACTGCTCATTCTCACCCAATGTTTGGTGGGAGGTAAACTATTCTTGATTTGCAGCCAGGTACATAAGGTTATATAAGTGGCTCAAGGTTGCAAGGGCTGAAGGTGATGGAGGGGTGACATGAATCTGAACTGCCCATGTACTTTGCATTCCATCACCAGGCCACCCAGGAGGTACTTGGAATATGTGTAGACAGAGCAGCTTTAGCCTTTGGTAGCTGGCGTGACTGTTGATAGGGACCCACCATCCTCTCCTCTGCCCCTAACTCTGGACTTTCCTCCCCATGGGCTGCAAGGAGTTGGTCAGGTAGCAGGTAGCGGGAGGCAGGAGGGCAGGAAGGCAGGTACTTACAGCTATGCCATGGCCGAAGCCCGAGCCCGGCTGTGGGCTGGCCGCACTTATGTAATTCCCCACTCCGGAGTCCTGGCTGGCAGGGCCGTAGAGATCGGCGACAGGTCCTGGGCTGTTGGCCCCCGGGAAGCCTCCGGGCCGCGCCGGGTTGGAGCCTGCCGGGGAAGCGGGCGCGCCAAAATTCGGTTGAGCACTGTAGCTATTCAGGACTGGTGTGCAGAGAATAGAGCTGGGTATGAGGCCAGAAGCCAGGCATGCACCGATCATTACAAGCCAAACACTCGAGAAAAACAGCTGAGGCCCAACTTCTAACACTCAACCAAGGCCATGCGAAAACATGAGCAGGGACTCAAGAATACTCAGCCCAGGCTACTACTAAGAAGCTTGGAGCTCCAAAAATAGAGAAGAAAAAAACGATCATTCAACACACTACGGCAACCAACCGGAGGTGCTTCACTGCCCACCAAATTATCACAATAGAAATAGATATATATGGAGGAGAGAGAAAGAGAGAGAGAGAGATTTTTTTTTTTTCACATCTGAATTGACGCTCATGCAGTCTTCTAGATTTGGGCACGTTGAGACAGCATTCACATCCCATGCAAACTACAAAGGAACTAGTTTTAGACTACACATTGTGTTAATATTGATATTAAAACGTGACAGGAAACAAAGCAATTTGTGTCTAGGAAAAAAAAATCTTTGGGGAGGGAATTTTTAAAAATTTTTTGTGTGTATGTTTCATTTTTCTTTCTTTTCTTTTTTCTTTTGGATCCATTAAATGACAAATTTGTTAAAAAAAAAAAAAGACAAAAAAGATCTCCATTCTGCATCCCTCCCCCCACCCGCTCCCCCTCCCCACTGGCTACTCCCTCCTTTCCCACCCCTCCCATTTATATCCCTGCATGAAAGTCATTAATACTGAAGTGGTCGGAGAATGGGTTATGTCATGGAGAGTTCGGGCATCTTAACGTAACGGTAATGATGGCAACAGAGGGTTCCCTTTTGGGGTGGAGAGCAGGGGATGGAGGGAGGGGATGGGGTGGGGATGGTAACCTGAAGGTTGGGCTAAAGCTGGGGTGGAGCCAATGGTCCTACAGGACACCCACACACTCACCTCCTGCAGGAGAAGGAAAGGGGGGATTTAAACTTTTTTTCCTTTTGTTTAAACAACAACAAAAAAAAAAAGACAAAGAAGTATGAATGCAGCATACCAACTGAACCAATTTACAGCTAAAGCTTCGTCTGTCCGAAATGCCTGCTCTGTTAGTTATCCTCAGATATAAGCTCCACACTGAGAAGAAGAAAGCTTGGAATGCACCTTTGCGACAGAGGGCAGACCTGACACCCACACACCTGGAGAGTAGCAGGTTGTGTCTGGGGGCGGGGGAGGGGCAGAGCGTGATGCTGCCTAGGGTTTCTCGCTCTGCCTCCCCCAAATCCCATCATGCCCTTCCCCAAGAGGGGCACAGCCTATCAACCAGGTTAATTTTATCTCATCTTTATTTCCCCTTAGTAGTTTAAACTTCATTTTCTTTTCCAAAATGGAATAAAACAAAACAAAACAACAACAACAACACAACAACAACAACCCCTTTTTAATGGTAAAAGTTAAGTTCTCATTTAAACCTCAAGTTGAGTCTGGGGCTGGCCGCTTTGGGGTGACAGTCTGGAAGAAGCGGATGGTCTGAGCATGACACACCTACACATCTTTCGTTCCACAGGCTGCAGGCTCACTTCTCCCCTCTGCCCCCTTGGCACCCCCTCTGTCCATGACAGCTGCCTTCCAGGGCAGAAGGAAAGATCATCTGAAGTGGACAGCAGACTCGCTCTTGCCTGGGGGCCTGTGCAGAGGCCCTCACTTCTCCTGGGGCTTTGAAGAGCCACAAGTGGATTGACTGTCACCCACTTGTCACAGATGTGGGAAGGGACTGATGATACCCATCACTGCCAGTCTGGCAAAAGACCGAGTGGGGACTTGAAGACACAAAGGAGACCAAACCAAGCCGAGCCTGGCTCCTGACTCAGCAGAGAAAATGGACACGGTTGCCTTTGGGTGCCCTTGGGGCAGAAAGCCCTAAGGTGAGCCCCTGAAGCTGCAGCCCATAAATGAATAAACGGGCTGATGGAGAGAAGAGGTTAGAAAGAAAGAGAAAAAAAAAAAAAAAATCAGAGCTTAGAGCAAGCGAATGGCTTATTTGGGAATGTGCTGGCAGACAAAGGGGACTGGGATGTTTAAATATAGAAGATTAAACTTGCAGATAACATTTGGCCCGTCTCACTCACGGAGGCAAATATCAAGCTGAGATATTCAAACGGCGGTATTATCTTGGTAGAACACTCCCCCCCCAACTCCCTGGGCTCAGGAAAATGTAAAAAGCCCAGACAGTGGACTTCTGGTTTCCCAGGCAGTGGAACCCCTCCCTCTACAAAGAGCAAACTACCCTGTTCTGTTTTCGGGTAGGAGGGTGGGGTGGGTTTGGGAGGCACAGTGTGAGATGAAGAGGAACAGTTTTCAGCTTTTTTCACCTCTGGCAGGATGCAGACCCAGGAAGATGCTGGGCAGGAGCACCTGTCTAGAAGGTGGGGAGAAGGAAGGTTTTGGTGCTGACTCCTTCCGGCAGGGAAAAGCCCCTAGATACTAATCCAGGCAGAGTAAGCAGCCTTGGAGACAGGACGCAGCACGGCCGTGGAAGGACTGCTGTCCAGAGATGCCCCCGTCCAGCGGCTCAGAAGGCAAGAGGACTGTGTGGTGGCAACCTGTGTGCGTGGAGGCCTTGAGTCTAGGAGTTGGCCTGAAGGGAATTTCATAATGAGCAGCTCATCTTAGGCCTGGATCACCCCTCCCTGCTCAGTCATCTTCCATCAAATGACACTAAAATCACCATGGAGAAGGCGCTGTATTAGAATGCAGCTTTTAAACCCCCAAGTCCCATTTTATTATGCATTTGCTCATCACAATGCCTGGGTCCCAGCCCAAAGTCACCTTGCAAATATCCCCCAGCCAGGAGCAGGAGACTGGGCCTCTAGGTCCCCACCAGAGGGCGCAATGGTCAGGCAATCAGCACTAGCTATGGGTGGGTCTCTTCCAGGGGCAGTTTGGAACTGTACCCTCAAGGGCTGGGCACCCGGGAAAGACATCTCCGAGCTCCACAGTCACTACCTGCCTCTGTCTCTTTGTGGCAGCAGAATCATGCCCCAGGGAGCGTGCTAAAGTCCCCAGACAAGCCATCTGAAAATCCATGCATCTTTGGGAAGACTCAAAAAGCAACGGCTCTGGCTGATAGGACAGAATGAAGATGGACACTTGGCACATAAACTTGTCAGTACTGTTCCTGCTGTCAGATGTGGGAAGGCATCAGGGACAATGCCATTTTCTTCTTTCAGGAAGTCAGTGTCATTTCACACATCGAACACTGGCTGGCTACATGGTAAAGGGGTCATCTGAGGAGCCCCTCTCCTGGGGAGCCGAGAGAGACAGGAGGCAGGCCTGCAGCTGAGCCTCTACTGTGAGGGTGCTTTCCGTGGAAGCCATTCTCCAGTCAATCCTCAATGTCTTAAATGGAGGGCACCTTCCTTCAGGCACCAGGACTCATTTTGAGTGGCGAGACTTGGTCCTATACACTAGGATCAGGTTAGAAAGAGGACAGAACATCACTCTTAATGGTCAAGGGCACCTTGTCTACTGCTCTGCTAGGGTGTGTGTGTGTGTGTGTGTGTGTGTGTGTGTGTGTAGGGAAGAAGTAAATACTGTTGAATAAACAGTTGAGGTTTATAAATGGGATATTATAATGCCTGTCCCAGAAAAGGGCAGTGTCTTGCAAACACCTTGGTATTCCTGCAACATAAGCTGTGAGCGTTAAGTGGCTTGGGACAAGCCTCACACCAGGCTGGTTGTTTGGGGGCTCTTTCCTCCATCAGTGGCTCTGGGCAGTGTCCATAGCAACGGGCTAATCCTGGACAAGTTCCTTCTGAACCCCACACCTCTACCACCCAGCATCCTCTGGGCTTTCCCAGTCCAGGCAGTACCCTCAGGAGGTGGCTACAGTGTAGAGGAAGTGGGCACTGGACTTGGAGTCAGAAGACCTGTGTGTGACCCTGGCCCTGTCCTTCCAGCTGTGTGTCTTGGTCCAAGCCCCTCCAGCCTGTGCCATCTTTTGTAATGTGTGAGTGACGTTTGTCTTATTCAGCCTGACTCTGGGCTGCTGCGAGAGTGAAGAGAAAGTGCTCTGTGACTTGTCAAGTTTAAAACAAATACACCCATTTTTGAAATAGTTGTGTATGCAGAGCCCACCAAGGCAGGTACCATATGCAGATTTAGGAAAATCTGATATAGGAAAATGCAATTCACTTGCCATACAAATCAGGAGGTGATTTACAAAAAGATCCAATTCATCCCCTTCATGCATTTAATCATCTTGGACCTGAAGGAAGGACTCCAGGGGTGGGGGAGGGAGACGGAAGCAAGGACACTAAATCTCACCGAGGACAGCAAGAGGAAATGCATTTGAATGAAAGTTAGAGGCATCTTACATGGACTAGAAGGAGGAGCTTCCTGCCACCAAGGAAATGCCTTGATGGCTGACCCAGGAAAGCCCAAGAATCTTATCCTGGAGACCTTAACAGAGATGGGTGCTGTACGCTCAGACACTCACCTGTAGGTGCTAGACTGAAACTTGTGGGCACCTTCCCCAAGGGTTCTAAAACTAGCTGGGGGAGATGCATGCTGACCTGTGGGCACAGTCTGCAAGTGGCTCTGCCTACCTGTGGTTAGAAGGGGTTGGATTGAGAGTGAAGTTAATCCTTGAGGGTGGGGAAGTGGTGGGAGTCAGGATAGCCTCACTGTAGGTCTAGGTAGGGTGTGGAAGTCTAGACATTTCTGTATCTATCCTAAATATCTTGGGCAAAATCTAGAGCCAAGAATTCTGGGGGCACCCCTGGAAGGGCACCTCTGGTGCTAAGACCTGAAAACCGGACCTTGAATGATCCAGAGAAAGCTACTGTGACAGAATTCTCTCCAGATGAGCTCAGCCCACATGTCTGTGACAAGCCAGGGGTCCACTGAGTTCCAGCCCTAGGCCAGGCTCCTGGTTTGGTGGGTCTCACATTTCCCCAAGGGGCATGGCCAGCCATCGGGACATTCAGTTATTTGCTTTGTGAATCATCCGCTACTGCCAGGTTTTATTTCAGGCAGGGGACCCTGGTGGCCCCTTGCACTTTTCTGGGACAGAGCCTCTTCCTTGCCCAGCCAGCTGGTGCTGCTACAATGGAGGGCCCAACCTCTCTAGGTCCAAGGCAGAAGGGAACGTGCTGCCAAAACAAAGTTAATTACACTATGCATTTCTGAGTCAAGCAGAAGGGAGTCTGGGCTGATTGGTGTCATGGCCCCGTTCAAGGTCCCCAGCTCCCAATGGAATGGATGACTGAGTGCAGGTAAGGTTATAAGTCTGTGTGACACTTAGATAGGGCAAGAGTCGTGTTAATCCATCAAACTGGATTTTAGGGATTTTGTTTGTTTTAGAGAAATTAAAGAAACTAATTAAGTCACGATCCCCTTTAACACTCACCTGGGCCTTTGTCTTATCTATATCATGCTTCTATATTTGCTTTGGCCTGAAACTCCACAGTGGCAGGACTGTCTCCCTATTAGCAAGGAATTCCCCAAGGTGGTCTATGTGGAATTGTCAAGGTTCTCGAAGGACCTGGAAGGTTCCTTGATCGGATGGCATGGTCTCTGGAGCAAGAGTGACCCTCCTCTCTTCCCCAACAACACTGGACACTCAGTGGATGCTGTGTCTACAGTATCTGGTGGTTGCTGGCAGCAAAGACCTTCATAAGTCCCTCTCAATAGCCAGCCACTCCTCGAGGGCTCTGAAGAATAGCTGTTGAACAGACCCAGCCCTCCTTACTGCACCCTCTGAAAGCAGATGGGCAAATGGCAAGGGTCAGCAAGGAAAGACAAGCCTATAAGGGAAGGACAGCGCTTGGTTGTAAATTCACAGCGGGGTCTCACGCAGAGCAAAGCAGAAGTCTGCTCAACCAGTATGTCCCAGGGATCCTTGGCTCCAGCTTTCCTTTCAGAGCTTAGCCTGAAGGTAGGAGACAGACAGTGAAGGCCAGCAATTTGTCCAACCAGGGGAAATGGTATGACACGCTAAATTAAAATCAAATCAGTTCAGGGGCCCAGATGTAGGGACAATCAATTTTATCCACAATATATTTTTGAAGCTCTGCTGAAATTCAGGCAATTTCAGAAGAGAAGGGGAAGAATATTTTCAAATGGGCGGTGGTGGTGGTTAAGAGAGCAAGGTGCTGGTATGGCTTTTCCACGGTCTCTTATCAGTGAACAGGTATGTTACAGAGAATAGCAAACTCAGCCTGGTGATAATATCACACCAGTTGTGGCGTACCCATTGATGCCTGGCTCATCTTCATGCCGCATGGGACATGTGGTGAGAATCTGCTCTTTCACATGCTGACAGGGCAGTCAGAGTTGTATGACGGTCCAAATGTGGTTACAATAATGCCAAACTGCAGTTTCTGCTTGTTTTCTTGAAATTTGGCCCAGTTCAGACCACTATGGTTGGTGTTGATACCTGCCAATCAATGTCAGCAGGTCTCAAGTAGGGAATGGATAGGCATGAGAACCTAAGACTTGTGGCTGATTCTGTTGTAGGAAGATCTTAGCTTCTGGTGAAGTCACACCTCACCCAACCCTCAAGAGCTAACATCACTATCAGTCGATTCTAAAGCCCTCCCATAACATAGTGATGGTAAAGCTGGGGATTCTCACTACCATTCAGAGCAGTGACAGGAGAAACATCCAGAACGGACCCATCTGAGGAAGGCTTTGTGGCCAGGATGATGCACTTTACATTGAGATTCAACCTTCTCTTTACAGCTTGATGCTTTTTTGTTATCAGCTCTGATCAGCGTCTGTGAGTGTGCCTCAAGCTCACTAAGAACCATGCTGAGTGGGCTCTGGGTGGGCTGGCTGGGAAGGTGGGTGAGGGGAAGATGGAGGTTAGTGGCGGATGGCCATCTGCTCATGGTATAAATCCTGGGGATGCAGCAGCAGCAGCCTTCATTGGACCTGGGCTTGGTAGTCAAAGAAACTAGGCTTTTTATCAAGAGGGCAAAGAAAGAAATTTCTGGAGTCAAACTCAGATTCTTGCTTCTCCCAGCCCCCAGGGGACCTAGAGGCTCAGTTTGTCTGCAGGGTTCTAGAAGAAAGAGAGGGGCCCTGGGAAGGGAAAGGGAGCAAGGCCTGCCTGGTGCCTGAGCATCAAGGAGCCTGTGGCTGGCACTGGCACAGGAGCTTGCCTTCCAAGTGAACTGTCTGACAAACACTTATGGCTTGGCTGAAGCAGGTGGGGTTTTAACATGAACACCTGCTACCTCTTCCCGCAAGTTCTCACTGGTTAGAACCTGCAAGGTATAGCAGACGAAGAAACCCAGCAGAGACCACAGCACCCTTGTACCATGGCATTGAGCCACCTGATGGCTGAGCATGTAACCTGTGGCAATCCAGAGCCTGTGCTTCCTCGCCCAGCCCCACTGGCCCTGAGAAGCAAAAGGAAATAGGGAGCATGGAGTCTGGAAATACCCCCCCTCCTCCCTCTCTTGAACAGTCTGGTGGCTCTGAGTCAATCCTAGTTCAATTCTGAGAATGTCCCTTGCTTTGATCTGGTGACTGCCTTTGTCCTCAAGGTGCATGCATCTCTCTAACTTTCAAAAAGAAGTGTCTGGCTTTGCTCCTTGTGTCCCCAGCCATCTTCCCGTACTGCTGCACTTCTGTGTGCTCAGTATTTCCCACTCTTAATGCTACATCCCTGTCCCCACTAGAGGGGTCAGATCCTTGCTTGTGTCTAGCACACGTTTTCTGCACTACAAATACATTAAAACACTATGAAATCCAAGGCCAGGACTACAGGCTTAGGAGTTGGGCCTCATCTAGTCTCCATCGTGGTGAAGTACTATGTAAGAATCAGATGTCACCGAGTAGCTGTTAAGAAGAGTGGGGCAGGGGAATGCTGCATACTAGTGGGGACGAGAGAGGTGAAAGTGAAGGAGACAAGAAGCACAAAGCTTCCAGAAGCTGTGGCTTCAGAGGATGCCAGGCTGCAACAACTCAGACTTACTGAGCATTTCCGTGTTCCTGTTGGTAGGTACTTCACACCATTTTTTCATTCACCTAACTTATAAGCTGGGCTTTATTACCTGTGTGTTAATGAAGAAAGCCAGGGTTCGAGCAGCTAGGGAACATATGCAGTGCCACCCAGGGTCTCAGACAGGCCTGAACCCAGCTCTAACGTGAAAGCAACTGTGTTACACAGGAAGTCCCTCCCAGGATCATGGTTGGACATGTTTCTTTCTCTGTCCCAGAGAAATGGCAAATTTGAGGACAAGGAATCAACTTCCCAACTTTGGAGTGGAAACTGCCAACGGCTTGGGCCTTGTACCCTTTCCAAACTGGGAGCTCCATGGTAGTGCAGATGCGTTCCCATCAGACCGGGGACTCTCCAGAGTTGGGTGGTATGTGCCAAATGTGAAAGGGGACGTCATCTCTCCTGAGGACTAGGCCTGACCTCCACTGCGTCACATCCCAAGGATCAATGAGCTTTGGAGCACAAAGCAGTCCCCAGTCAGTACTGATGGGCAAGGGCACTGCGAGAGGTAATATAAGCCCTGGACAAGCATGGACTCCTGCTACACCCCCCCCCCAGAGTGCCTGGACCCAGAAGGGCACCCAAAGGGCTGGTCTCAGTGTCAAAAGACCCCTCCACTCTGCTGAGGGAAAGTCCAATGGGGAGCTGGAATACCCTAAGACTGATCAGCATTTACTAGAAGCTGTGGCTTCAGAGGATGCCAGACTAGAAAGTCATATCCAACAGCAACTCACTGTCCTGGGCTCCAGCAGCCAGGGGGTAGGGTGGGGAGGATGCCCAGGGGACAGCCCCTGAGGACCTGTACAAAAGGCTTTCCACTCGAGCAGCCCGTCTTTAATGATTATAAAGGCACAGGAGTTTAATCCATTTTTGATGTAAGCGCTAATAGCTCTGTGTCCTTGAAGTTCAAAGCGGGTGCATACATGTCACTAATTAGCCAAGCATGGAGCCATTCAGCTCCCTCTCATGTTTCTAATTAGGTCCTTAATAACAAACAAACTCCGACCTTACCAAAAGGCCCCATTCGTCAGACAGTCAAGGAGGGCGGCTGCTTCCCTGTTTATGGTTGTTTCAGGCTGCTTGTTCTATGTGTATGATGCTGCTAATTTCAGCCAGGACAGCCCTGTCCTCAAGGGAAGCAGGCAAGCCACATAAGAAAAAAAGACACCTAGCCCATCCTGGACAGTGGTCTTCCTGGCCCTGCTGTGAATACCAGTGATAGGCAGGAGAGCCCTGGGCCCAGGACTGTGGGCTAGAGATCCTAGGCCCAGGCAAGAGGTCTCTCCTGCCTGCTGTTAGAAGAGGCTGGGGTGCCAGTGACAGTCACAGAGATGATGTGAAGCTCTACTTTCAGCAAGAACCAGGTGGCACTTGAGCCTGTGGTTACATACTGGACTTGCCTGGGGTCCACCCTGAAAGATTCTGATTTGATGATGGCTTTGTAGTGTGGCCTGGACGCAGGGAAGTTAAAAAACTCCTCAGGTGATTCTAACATGTAGCAAAGTTCAGAACTACTGCACTGACTCCAATCTCAGGGCTGATTTGCTCATCACCAACTATTAACAGGTCCATTTCCCCTCCCCCCCTTTTGGGTACTAGAGATTGAATCCAATGGTAGTGCTCTACCACTGAGTGACATTCCCGCCTTTTTTACTTTGAGACAGTATCTTCTTGCTCATTTACTGAAGCCGGCCTGAATTTATAATCATCCTCTCTCAACCTCCCAAGTAGTTGAGATTACAGGCATGTGCTCTTGTGCCTAGCTAACAGGTCCACTGTTACTGATGAGAGCCAAACCCTAAAAATCTCAATCAACTACAATTAGCAATGAAAATCTGACAATAGATTTAAAAAGTGATACACACAATTCTGTAAATATTCAGTCCTCCCACTCCTTTGTGCATTAAACAATGCATGACCATGTTCAAGTGCATTCCCACCAAGCTTCCTATCACTTGAAAGTTCATGGCTTTCTCTCCACTCACTCCTCTCAGATCTTAAGCCACTGTCGTTTGTCACTAATTTCACCCTTAAGGACAAGAAATTGGGAGCTTTGGAAACAGCAGCCATACAGAACTGTAGAGCTGAAATGCCCCGGCTTCCTGCCCCAAATCCTCACTTAGTAGAGATGGCGGCAGACCTAGAATGAAGTCTTCTGACTCCCTACTTTTTCTTTTATGCACTTATGCTGCCTGTTTTTTTTTCTTTTTTCTAAAGCTGTTTTTTCATCCTTATTGGATTAATCCACAAGGCAACCTCTCTCCCTAGGTGAGGTAGGGTTGTAAGGAAGAGAAGCTTCTCAGCTGTTTGGACCTTGAAGGTCAGGACATGGGTAGTGGAGACAATCCCTAAACACAGGGTAATCCCAAGCATGTCATTCCCAACCTGAACTGAATGTAATTTACAAGACAAGCGGAGGGAAAAGGCTGGGAGGGGAGACCCTGAAATCCTGGGAGCTACTTCAGTAGAAGGTTTTAAAAAGACTATTAAATGAACCTAGAGCTGAATAAACAACAGCCAGATGAGAAATGTGGCAGGGACATAATAGTAAAATTGGCTAGGTGTTTCCTCCAACACTGGTCCATGTTGTCTGGTTTTGCGGCTGTACTTCTGGTTTTTCTTTGGAGGAGGGCGCGGCCTGGGTCTGTGCCTTACTGACCCCTTGATTTCAGGGCATTCTAGATCCTGTGTGAGTCTGTGATGCTAAGCTCTTCTCCCCAAGGCCGGGAAAGCCCATCCTCTCCAGGTTAACTTCAGAAATAACTTCCAGAAAGAGGAGGAAGCAGGGCTGGGGAACCAGGCTGGGAAAGGGACAGGGAAGCAGGGCTGGGCTGTCTTTCCCAGCCACACTAGCCTCTACCACAGGCACCCAGGTTTGCATTGTTTACCACAGACCTGGACAGACCATTTTATTAATATTAATAAGAGGCCAGGAACAAAGGGCCCCTTTATTTTTAGCTTTCTCTAATTGTGTAGTAATTACTCATCTACAAAACAAATGAACCCGTGCTCGCTGTTGCCATGGTACCCGGAGTCCAGCCTCCTTGCAGGATGATTGGCTGAGAAGTCCGCTGCACCTTCCTGTGGACCCGCCCCTCTCTCCACCATTGGCCCATAGCAAAGCCCCAGCAACTGGGCAGCCAATCGCCTCCCAGCGCTGGGGCTGGGCTGTGTTTCTCAGCGACCCTCCAGATGCAGCCCTCGCAGCAGTGTATCTGAAGGGATGTTGACTCTTCCCTATGGATAGGATAACGGATAACGTCTGGCTGAGAGAATCCCTCCCCGGGGTTCCATCCCCTGGTTTCTTTTAGGAAGTGGCTAACTTCCTTTGGCCTTGTTTTTAGTTAAAGGTTCCCTTCAAATAATTCCATTCAGGCTACTAGCTCTCTTACCCAACCACGCCTCCTCTGGGCCTCCATTGTCTGCCATTGGTCTGAAAGGATACAGGGACCAGAAGCCAGACCAGAAATGTCAGCCAAAGAAAGACAGGCAGAATCATGCATTAAGTCTGCAATAACAAGTGGGTGCAAAAAATACATAAAATGCCTTATGAAGCCACTTGTAAATAAATGACTTGGGGTTCTCCCCTAAAGATATTAAGAATTGGGAGCAGTTGTAGTTTTTATTTTTTATTTTATTTTTTGGGTGGGGAGTGTATATTTTAAAGTTGCAGTCTTGTTCAGACATTGCTGGGCTGGTACAGTGGAGCATCTGCTGATAGTGTTTGAGACACACTGAGGCTCAAATCCTGTCTCTGCCACCTCAGATAAGATACTATCTTCTCTAAGCCGCAGTTTTAATCTTTAAAATGGGAATGGGAGTTGGGCACGGTGGCAAATCCTGTAATCCCAGCAACTTGGGAGGTTGAGGCAGAAGGATCATTAAGTTTTTTTTTTTTTTTTAAATATATCTATTTACTTTAGTTGTACACAATGCAATGCATTTATGTTTACATGGTGCTGAGGATCGAACCCGGGCCGTGCACGTGGGAGGCGAGCGCTCTGCCGCTGAGCCACAACCCCAGCCCAGCATCATTAAGTTTGAGTTTGGCTTTAGCAACAGTGAAACCCTGTTACAAAATTACAAAAGGGGGGGGGGGGCGGTAGTGGACTGGAGATGTAGTTCAATGCTAGAATACCCTGGGGTTTAATCCCCATTGCCAGTGTGTGTGTGTAATAAAAAGGGAATGGAAATGACAGTGCCTACTTCGTGGTGTTATGAGAATTAAATGGGATAAGGCAGGTGGGCTTGGTATAGTACTCCTTGCTTTCATATAACAGGTGAGCTATTATTAACGTATTACTGGTATCACCATTTTATTGAAACGGGCTGGGAGGTGTCTCTAGCATTCTATCAACCATGAGAGCTTTACTTTAAGGGACTGCACAAGCAGGTGTGAATTTTAAGATGCTGGCCAGAACCCTCCCATTCCATGCCTTATCTTTAGGGGAGACCCCCAAGTCATTATGGCTCCGTCATCCTCTGACAGACCAAATCCCAGCAGCCAATCACAGCAGCTCAAAAATATTATTTGCCCACTTATCAAACTGGAAAGGAGAGACCTTTTACTAATTTTTTTAAAAACTTTTTTTGTAGTTGTAGATGGACAGCATGGCTTTATTTTATTTGTTTATTTTTATGTGGTGCTGAGGATCAAACCCAGTGCCTCACATGTGCCAGGCAAGTGCTCGGCCACAGAGCTACAGGCCCAGCCCCCTTTTGTTAATATCAATAAGCATCCAGGAACAAGGGGCCCCATCATTTTCTGCATTTTCTAATTGCATACTCATTACTTATCTATACTAAGAACAAGGACTAGGCTGGCTTTGCCTCCTGGAGGACTGATGGTTTATAGGGTTGGGAAGGCTGGTGCCACTCTGAGATATTGTTTTAACAAGGTCTACCATCTAAGGGGATCATGGGAAAGTAAGGGAGAGTCCCCGTCATAGAGTGCTCTCCAGTCTGTCTTCTCAATGCCTCATTCCTCTCCTCTTGCACTGGGTTACAAGCCCAGCCCAGGACCCCTGGTTTAAGGGGGTCAAGATGTTTTCTCTGGGGCTGCTGCACAGGTCATCTTCCCAGGCTCCGCTGCCATCAAGAATATGGACTTCCCTTTTCTGACAAAGTTACCCTATTGATCTCGCTTTCAAGGTGTCCCAGAACCTTGTTGTCTCTACCCCCACTCTAAATTCCTCCAAGGTGCATGCCATGTGTCACCTTCTACATGGAGCTTCCCTGCCAGCTGTGTGCCCTCTGGCCCTGCAGGAATCCACCTATATGACAAGCCAGCTCTTACATCAACTGTGTACTTGGTTTTCCTCAGAAGACTGGGAGCTTTGAAAGGCAAAGACCACGTCATGTAATTCTTGGGCATCCCACCCCAGATGCCAAAGGGCCAGAGTTAATCATCTAATGGGGAAGAGCAAACGCCCCACTGCTCACTGGGCACTTGTATACTGACCTGTATTCTGTGTCTATAATGTGTACGAATTATTTCTAACTTGTCTGCCAGCCTCCAATTCTGCCTCTCCAATATCCCTGGGCAACACGGCCAGGGCTTGTCTAACATGCAAATCTGACATCACTTCCTGGTTTCAGGCCTCTCTAGTCTCCTTAGCATGGTACCAAGAACCCCCTGTTCTGGGCTCTGCCCAGTTCTCTGACCACATCTGCTTCTCTTCCCTTACTTTATTTAATTCTCCAGCCAGAATTAAACTATTTGTTGGGCTTCAAATTCACCCTGTTGTTCTGGAACATGCTAGCCCCCCTGGCCCTTTGGGGAGCTCCCATTTGTCCCCTGACAGTTGAAATGTTCGCTTCCCTGTGGAACCTTCCCTGACAGCCAAGCAAAGCTAATCACTTCTTCCTATGTGCTGCTTCTGTACACGGAACAGGTTTCTGTTATTGGGCCTATGGCATCATATTGTCATTGATTACCTGTTAGTCTCCATGCTAGGCTGGTGGTTCCTCGAGAGCATGGACAGAGCTTGAATTCATCCATGTACTTTCAGGGCTGGCTGTGGTAGGCACCATTGGTTATCTCCTCAACACCATTTCCCCTTTTCCCCTCTTATCAGATTCCAAGTTTTCTTTTGGAATTTCATCTCCCATCACAGTGTAAGAGCCATTCAATTTAGAGGGAGATGGATCCCTCAATGATTGGTTCTTATAACCCAGGCCTTCCAAGCAGCACTAAGCTCTGAACTTTTGTTAGAATTCTGGACCATCTGACCACCTCTTCTTTAGACAGGACAGTGTGACACAAGAAACTGCTGCAGCCATTTTGCCACCATGAGGGAAACCAACATAAAGATGTTATGGGAGTTAGGAAGAGGGCAAAGCTTAGAGAATTACAGAAAAAGGGCCCTGAACAATCTACCCATGAAGGTTACTCTTCTAAGGATCTTCCAGAACATCAGCAAACAAATTCCCTAAAGTATTTAACCACATTGAATTGGGTCTTCTCTTATTGCTCAAAGCACCCTTGAAACAGGCCTAGGAAAGTACCTGCCATGTGTAATAGTAATTGCTATATACTTGATAAATATTTGCTGGAAGATGTGCCCTGGGCCTAGTTCTACAATCTTTGCCTGAAAGACTGGACTGCAAGGTGTTAGGCTGCAGTCACAGCTGACCCAGAACCCAAGGCTGCTTGGGCACTCCCCACATGGCCTTCACTGCTGCTCGTGCCAGGTGTCTGGGAGGCAGGTGAGTCCTTCAGGAACCAACATAGCTCCTCCACAGGACTACTTTCATCTGGGTTTAAATCCAGAGTTCCGCTTGACCAAAGTCTTGCTTCGCAGATAACTAGGTGTGTGATTCTAGTTTAGTCCATAACCATTCTGCGGTCCAGCTTTCTCATGTAAAACCAAGCCCCAAACTTCTGCCTTCCTGTCTATTTCAGGGGATAGCTATGACAACAGATGTGATGGTGTCAAACCTTTGCAGAAATATAAGGAACCACGACGTGTCCCGGCTTGTCCTTTGATGGTTCTCGTCAACTGCAGGGGGGTTGACTAGCTTTTGGGACTTCCTGAACCCAACAGTATCCTGACCCAGTGTGGGATACAAGGAGCAGGTCTCCTGGCCCCTCTCTAATGTGCTCTCCTTGCTTCCCAGAGTTGGACAGCTGGGCCTGGGCTCCTGAGCTGGCATGAGGGAGAGAGCCAATGAGCTCAGGGGAGGAGGCAGGAATGTGTCACCCACTGATTTAAAAGACTATTAACATTCCCCCACTCCATTCACGTTAGGCTTAACTTATACTTAGGTCTGGGCTTCAAGGCGAGTCACTAATTGCACTAGAGTTGATTTATCAAGTGCACGGTATTTCTATTACAAAATTATTGATTAGAGTTGATGTATTTTATCCTGAACAGGGTTGGTCCGAAAGCCCTTGGAAAATGAATGAAGCTGAGGTCAGCAGCGGGCGCCTGTGCACATTATTATAAATTCACTGGGGTTAGTGAAATCCAGTGCTGGACTCTTTATGGTGGAAAGTCCTGGCCCTTCCCCAAATGAGAATTTTAATGACCAACTGGGATACAACAAAAGGCAGTGGACTGAAGGATGTATGTTCAGGTAAGAGCCTTTGGGTAGGTCTGGGTGGCTGCAGCAGCTGGTTCTAATGGTCACAGATTTGCTCTCCCTCTGGTCCACTGTGCTGGCTCTATTCCATGGCCACAGATGTGGCTGCACCCTAGCTCAAGGGCATCCCTGTGACCTTACCCCCAGATGGGCCATTCTGGGATCGAAGTCGGCAGGATGCTCGCTGCCCGCCCAGGGAGGCTGGGTGTGTCCCCACCTCCCCTCCCTGCTTCAGATCTTGCTGATGAGGCACAGGAAAGCCACTTTCAGAAATGAAAAGTATCCATTTCCCTTCGCAAAATGAAGCCGACAGTGGTCATTATCAAGGCAGAAACAACACATCATCTCCTACAATAGGGACTTGCAGGGAACACAACTGGATTCCCAGGCCACTGAGGGCAAGAACTGCTCTCTGCCTTTATGTTCCTTCGTTCCTGGAATAGCAAATCCTCAATAAATGCTTGTTGAAAGCAATAGCTGGGAACCCTGAAGCTGGTGCTACAATGGACCCTAGTAGCAGCAGATCTTCCAGCGACTGGAAGGCTTTTCCAAAACCTTTTCCCCCAGAGCCACATGGAGGATTGAGGCAAGTTGGGAGGGGCACAGTGCTCTCTGTCTTCTGTGGCTACCAGCTCCCCAGCTTCAGGTCCGTGTGCAGCTGCAGCAGCCTTGAAGACTGACAATCCTGGTCATTTTCCTCACACCACCAACCCCCAGGAGGATGGTTCTTTCCAGATTTCTCTGCCTGGGGACTCAGTGCCCTTATCCAGCTGGCCTGGTGCATGCTCAGTCCCTGTGCATCCTGACTCCGCAGGTTTCTGTCCCTGGAGCTAACATTTCACTCTATCCCAACACATTCTTTGAGGACTTCATGGGCTCTGTGACCTTTTGCTGAGTTCTGTCTCCTGTAATACACAACGTACACCCTAAAGGTGCAGACCCCACCTGTGTCCTGCAGCATCGGGTCAGGATCACTGACCACCCTGAGTTAAAGAGCAGGTTCCAGGGGGCAAGTACTACCTTACTTGACACCAACTTGTGCAGATGAGAAGCACCTCCAAAAGCTCTAAGAGACCTCTGGCATTCCCTTATGGCTTGTCACTACAAATACAGGGAAGACAGTGTGTCCAAAGATGGCTGACTACGCATGCTCCTGAGTGGAGGGCAGGGGCTGCAGGACTGTTCCTGTTCCCCTTCCAGAAGGGCGTCTTGGGGAGACAGAGGGAAACTACAGGTGGCCTCTTTTTTTGGATGTTCCAGGCCCACCTCACTTCCCCTTCCCATGAAGCTTCCCATCCATACGAGGATGCCACTCATCCCACAGGCCTCCCTCACCTTCACCAAACCTAAGAGCCAACGTCAACATCCACCTCCTGGTAGATGCATGCCCTGTCTGCAGGATGTGAGCTCTCATGTTCCTCCACCCCAAGGAGCAGACCACACAGACATGGCTTCCACCTGGACCTGTATCCCTGAAGGGCTGGGAGGGAGCTGACAAAGAACTCAAGGAGCAGAGGGCCTTCAGGGAGCCTTGCTGGTGGACCTAAAGAAATAAGAAAAGATCTGTCGCTCTGTTCAAGAACAGCATGAAGAAGACAAGAACAAGGAAGAACTTGAAGACTCCTTCCAACCCTGGTTCCATTCTCTTTCACTGAAGTTGGACCATTCAAAACAGATCTCAGTTGGGAAGGCTACGATTGAGGGTGGTGACCCAGTTCTGGACTGGGGGAGTGGGGAGCGTGAGGGGAGGTGGTGGTGGCTGATGGCGAGAACATGGATCCAAGCCCCTTGGCAACATTGAAAACATGGAGCCCCTTCTCTTCCTGGTCCCCGTGCTATCCTTCGGACGGCCATGCTGTGCCGAGCCGTCAGAGACCCTGTAATATCAACTCAACAATGCATGTTCTACAACTACAGCTACAGCTACCGGTACATCGACTACAGTGCATGCATTTAGTCAGTCCCACAGATACATACAATCTAAGAACAGGCAGGGAGGTGTGAAATGTTTTACTGGACAACAGGTGTTTTGGAGTTGTAACTAATAATAAAAAAAAAAATCGAAAACGAAATTGTACAAAAAAGACATTTCTCGAGAGTTGGATATGAGTTTGTTTCTTGAACTGTTTCATCTGAACAAGCAAAAACATGCAAACCAGCTGGTACTAACAGGAAGCTGGACACTGAGAGAGGATTAATAGGTGTGGACAAACCTTCCCGCTGAGCGTGCTCAGAAGAGTGTTTGAGAGGAGGTGTGCAGATCCTAGTGTAAGAGAGGCGGGAAAGTATGCCTCAGAGACACTCTCTCACCGCAGCCCCAACCAAGCAAGAGAAAAGACAACAGAAACATGACTTCTCACACTCACCACCAGCATCGGGAGCTCACGTAACTAGATTGGGATAAACTGGCAAGTATAAAGTACAGTAAGGGGTCCTGGCTGGGGCCGGAGATGGGGAGGGGGGGCACGCCAGGGGGCTCAGCAGCTCTAAGATTGATACGTGGGCCCACCCACAATGTCACCCTCAAATAAAGTAGCCCGAAAATCTGAACCACTTCCCTCACATTGGGGGGAGTCGTTTACCAAACTGGATTTCGGATTGGGTGGGACATGATGGGGCCACTGGAACTGAATGAATACGATCAAAATAAACAAACAAACTCTTGACTGAGCACAAGAAAAGATGATATTTCAAACTACCAGGTGAAGGTGAAAGAAAAGTGACCACTGATAGTGAAGTTATCTAGGAGTCGGCAGGGACCTCCCTGGTGGGGTGGCCTGAGCCCTGCTCACCTCAGGTCCAGGAGGAATTAGGCAAAGGTGGGCAGGCTGGCCCAGAGGAGTGGGCTGAGGTAGGTGCAGAGCTCAAGGCCCCCCGGACCTCCTACCCTGACACCACAGCCCTGACAGATACAAGTTGCCACCCGGAGCCAAAACAAAGCTATGTCCCACCCCACAGCACTTCCCACCTCAGGAAGGGCCCCCCAGTAAGTCATAGTGGAAGGGGGACACAAACCAAAATGGTGGAGCTAGATAAAAATGAAAAAGAACAACAAAAAAGGGCCTTCCGCAGGATGCCCAATCCCTCAACCAAGCCTGAGAGCCCCTGGGGAGCAGAGGCCACAGTTGCTATTGTTTGAAGTCACCTGCCAGGTTAGCATGGTACCAAGCTCCAGGGAGGCATTCAACGGACTCTCTGAACAGGCACTGAGTCTGTGATGACCTTTCATCATCAGGCTGCTTGCTCAGGAGGCTGAAGGAGCGTCCGTATCCCCTGGGGAGGAGTTGGGATGTGTGGGGCAGGGCCACAGGAGCTGGTACAGGTGGACCTGGGTCATCATGCAGTGGGCCCTTTGGGACCTGGACTGATGCCACATACCCCAAGGAGTCTGTGTGGCCCCTCTCAATTCATAGCAAAGAGCTTCTGCCACTCACAGGTAAGTAACTTGCCAATATGCGAGGCTTGAAGTCAGGCCACTTTCTAGAGGGAAGAAGGTGACAGCTCCCCTATAGCCAAAATGTGTTAAAAGACAGAGAAAGGCAGAGACCTTTCTTCCATAGCTTTGTTACCCTGCTCCAGGTCCAAAGGTGGGGCTGGAGGCTGGGGTGCCCTGTCTACATACAAGCAGGCCAGTCCAGGTTCTGATGAGGCAGGAGGTCTAGTCCCTGCCCTGGGGCATACCCCAAGTCCATAACCCCCAGGCTGCACTGGGGGCTTCCCTAGAGCTTCTTGGGCAAGCCTGCACCCTGGGGGGTGGGCACTTGCAGCTGAGGATTAACCCCTTGCACTAACCCAGGCTGGGGTGGGGCAGGTGGTCTGGGAGCACACTCCTGAATACAATTCACTAGCAGTGCAGCGATGAGCATGGCTGACCTTGAATGGCCTGTGGGAGATTGCGCTCCCAATGGAAATGGCTACAAATAAAACACCATTGATCCTGGAAAAAAAAATGTGTGGTTGGAAATGACCTTGGGGGTTAGGAGTTAGAGGATGGGTGGGACTCCCGCCTGGCTCTGGGGTCTGTGAGAGGGTGGGGGTGACAGAAGGGGGTACAGACTGTGGGGAGACCGCTCTCAGACTCACAAAGAACCCCATGCTGCCCTTTAAACTTGCCATGAAGTCAGGAGAACAGGGTGGGGTGGGGAGAGAGGCAGGGTTAATTTTGGGTTAAAGTTTAGTTTCATAATCCAAGTTACAAAAAGAAAGAAACTGAACGAGGAAAAAACAACCAACAACACTCAAAAACCTCAAGATGGTTCTTTTTTTTTTTTTTATCTTTCCCCATCCCAGGCACAGGGAGGACCGAGGCTTTTTTTTTTTTTTTTTTTTTTTAATGATATCAAAAAGCACTCAAGTTAAAAAACCAAACGGAACAGGGAGACACGATGCAGCTGTGCACCCCGCCCCTGGGGCCCGGGGTTGGGGTGGGGGGACCAAGGGACACTGGCCAGAGGCAGGTGGGGCCTTTGGAGACCTGCTAGGTCAGAGGGGAGTGGAGGGCGCCTGGCTCTCTGGACCTGCCTGCCCACTTGCTGCTTGCCAGCTCTCTTACAAATGCGCCTCAGCAGCCCCCCCGAGAATTCCTGGGCCCCCTCCAACGAAAGCCCAACAGATGATTAGGGGGAGTGGATCCTTTGTAGCTCGAGGCAGTGCCAGTTTGCATGGAACGGATTTTTACTGATGTTTTTCTAACGGCCTCACTGTGCCAGTTTCTCATCACCCAGGGTTTGGGTTCTTGGCATTTGCCCTCCAGGCTTTTAACGCTCCATTTCCTGGTCCCCTTGCAGCACCCCTGCCCTGCCCACCCCACCCTCCTCAGAGCCCCCGTTACATCCAACTACAGCGCTCCCCCGTGCTCCGGTGCCCTGCCTAGGGAGAGGGGACCCAGAGCGAGCTGCAGACCATGGCTACTCAGTTTAGGGAGGAGCAGGGTGGTGGAGGGAGGCTGGGGACAATGGCTACAAGGGAGTCCAGCACAGGGCATTAGCCCTTGCACCTTAGGAAGGCAGAGGGCACTGGGCGGGGGGACCTCTGGTCTGATCTCACAGCGCCACTGGGAAAGTGTTCCCACATCACTTGCAGGATTCAGATCTTTGAAAAGGTTGAATTTAGAGACTGAAGGGCTGGGGCAGAGAAGGCCTCCATTCCCTTGGCGGCTGGGAGCCCAGGGAGCTTGCTGAGAAGAGTCTGGGGGCAGCAGGGACTCCAGGAAACAGCAGCTCCATTCCTTCACCAAGGTCAAGGGTTGGCCCTGCATTGGCCAGGGGACCTGGGGCTTTAGCCAGAGCAGCAAGCCCACCTGCTGAGTGCAGCAGGGGCCCAGAGGCCAACCTTGTACCTCTCTGGCTAGGTCAGAGGCCCAAGGAAGCCAAGGAGGGTAAAGCCCACAGCTGCCCAGAAGCCAGTCCTCAGGTGAAGGAGCGGTCCACAGTCAAAAGGAAGCTGAGTTTTCCTTTGCCAAAGGGAGCATAACAATCTACCTTCAGTTTGCAGTCTCGTGACTGCGACTGACCTCGGGTGGGAGCTGCCCTGGGTGGCCAGGCTCACCCATGCCTCCCTGTCCCCGCCCCCTCCCCGGGCCGTGGTGAGGGGCGTGTTGGACAGACGCAGCCACACAGATCCGACAGGGCCTTTACCTTCCCCCTGCACACTGGGCATGCCTGGGAGCCGCCTGTCCCGTACACCTTCCTACCTGATCCTCGTGCTGCTGCCACCGCTGCCGCCGCCACTGGTCCGTAAGCTGCTGCCGGGAAGCCTGGAGAGAGGGAGGGGTCAGAATCAGGAGGCAGCCTGGCAGGGCCCTGGCAGACCTCTCCAGCTCGCACACAGGGAAGGGGTTTGTGGACAGCTTTGGGGAGGGGGGGACGGGCACAGGTCAGTGGCTCTCAGGCTTCTGGTAGGCACAGCAGCCTTGGGTGTGTTTGATTCTCACTCGCTTTTCAACACAGAAACTGGTCCTGGGGGGCACACAACACCTGGGGGGGGGGGGGGAGAGAAGGAGGAGGTGGAACTTGAGAACCTGGATGAGCTGCCTACTTGGCCCTGCACAGATACTTGGTGACCCCCAGGGCTTGTCCAGAGCTGGCTGTGTGTGGCTGGCCAGCCTGCTGCTCCTTGTAGGGATCCCAGCCGTGTGGTCAGCAGAAGCCACAGGCAGGGGGCACTTGGGACAGCCTTTTGACAGAACAGGGACCTTGGCCAGGAGATGGATTAACACCAGCTGTTCTCCAGAGGTTCAGCCACCTGAACTCTAGACTTGTCAAAACTTTATGTCAGCAGTGTCAGCCCCAGACCCCACGGGTCCCAGGAGACTGTCAGCACACGGAGCAGGACGTGGGCATGCGTGGGCTCTGGGTGGGATGAGCCCTGTGGCTCTGTTTGCTCTCTCTCCACGTTTCACTCTCCCTGGGCAATTATGGGGACTTAGGTGGGGCTCTTCTGTCTGAGCCCGAGGGTCAGATGAAGCTGACTCTGGAGGCTCTCCTTAGGGGGTCTCTGGAGCCCTTACTTGTCAAGGCTTATATTATCTAAAAACACACTGGGCCACAGGAATAAGTCAGGAGGCCAAGGCGCATGGCTACAGAATGTCCAGGTGAAGGAAGCGGCAGGCCACTCAGCTCCTCTCTGTCACTAGCTTGTGCATGCACAGCCACACACTGGGACAGAGATCCACTCCCACACATGAAGACAAACTTCCTCTGCCCTTAAGCAGACACTTGGAGGCCTGACCCCAAGACCCATTTCCAATGGCTGTGGCTTTTAATGAGGTGCCAGAAGCCAGCCACAAACTCAGCAGTCAGCCCCCACCAGAGAGAGCCACTCGACTTTAGCCACTGCGCCTTTCCAATAAGGGATTTCTACAGGACAAGAGGGAGGAAGACATGCACCATTAAGGGCAGGGGGCAGAAGAGGAAAGAGGAGAGAGAGAGAGAGAGACACCCTCCAAACAGAGTGAACTAGAAGCCTCTAGGACTACTGTCCTAGCTACGTGGTACTACGGAGGGGAAAGAAGTTCAAAAGGGAGCGAGCTACTCTAAAAAGGTCAGGCTAAGCTACTTAAAATGTCAACGAAAAGAGACATACTTGCATTTAAATATGGTAATAGGGCTGTTGAAGGGGGAAAAAGAAAGATCCAGGTGAAATAAACGTTCACAATTGTCCCAGGCTGGCAACAGCTCTCCCAGCTCCCATGAAGGCTGTGTGACCCCGCCTGGGGGCTGTTCCCTTCCCCAGAGGCAGCAGGAAACCCACAGGGGAGCCCGGGATGGGACCCTCCTCCCCCACCTAATCCTCTCCCTGCGTCTTCCAGGCAGGGTCTAGGTTTCTGAGGATGTGGATGCTGGTACGAATGCTGAGGGAAAATAAGTTAGAAATCAAGTTATTTCTCTGCGTCCCAACCCCAGTCCCCCGGGGCACCTGCTCCGAGAGGGGCTCAGGGTACACTGGGGGAGGGAGGTCAAGTTATTCTTCTGCTCTTTCTTACCAGGGCCTCCACACAGAACGTCTCCTTGGGAGCAAGAAAAGGTGGTGGTGGCTGGGGAAGGGGAGCGTGGTCAATCCAAAGACTTATTGATAAAAGGTCTATTTTCCAGAGTTGAGCACATTTTGGACACAAAGTTTAAGAAGAATTAAAAAACATATTCAATAAAGGAAATCCATCCTCCATAGTCTCAGATAAAGGCTCCTCTTGGAGCCTGGGCACCAGACACTGCTGAGGGCTGGAATTTTCCCACAGCCATCCAAACGGAGGGTGAGCCAGACGCTGGGTGAGAAGAGGCAGCTGCAGGTGAAGAGCCACCCTGTCTGCCCCCACGGCAGCACAGCCTGCAGCTCTACGGGCACCCAGCCACGCTGCCCAGTCCCCTCCTCTGAGACACCAGGACCACTCCCGCTGGGAACGGGAACCTCCCTAGGGAGGACACAGTGCCAGCCCAGCATCCTGCACCAAGCCGTCTCCCTCCTGCCCTGTTGGGCCATCCAGGCTCACCGTCACCCTCTGCCCCGGATGCATTTTCCCTATGACCTAGCAGATGGGTTTATGGGAGTGGGAATGGCCGCTAGGTGTGTGTCGGGTGAGTTGTGTGTGTTTATGTGTTGGGGCATGTTTTGTGCAGCTGAGGGTATGAGTGTTGTGCTGGGTATGAGTGCTGGGTGTGGGGTGTACGAAGATGTGTGTGGTGGTGTGTGTGTGTTGGGGCCACAGAGGTCAAGATGCAGCATGGTGACTTCAGCCTGAAGTGCGGTGACAGGCATAGCTTGTCTCCAGGACAAGCCCTTTGCAGGAAGTCCTGGTGGATATGACGCTCCTGGGCTGGCAGGGCTGAAGGCAAAGAGGAGAGAAGCCTGGCTGGGATGGGCTCCTCTCTGGGTGGCATGGCTGACCAGGACAGGGCCACCCTGGGAGGGGGTGGTCAGGGGAAGACTGCATAGGTGCGGGGTGGCGGGGGCAGGTTCAGGTAGGCGGTCTGGCATGGATCAGGGCTTCCAGTGAGGGCGGAGGCACAAGCAAAGCTGTGGCAGAGATCTGTGCCACATCATACTCTATGATAGAGTATGATGGACCATAATCATACTCTATTGCTGAGACTGGAGTGCAGGTTTGTCCTCCATGCAACTTCTCTGGCCAAATCCATAATGAGGGCAACCGGGCTGCTCCTCGTGGGGCAAGTTAGCACAATAAATAGCTAGGCACAGATTAGGAACCTATTTGGGTTCAAATTCTGACTCGGCCATTTACTGTGTGGCTTTGGGCAACTTGCTTGCTCTCTCTGTGTTCAGATATGTCTATCAGTACAGGGGGATGACGATTAGTGCAAGATTAACATACGCAAAATGCTCAGATGAAAGCCCAGCAGCAAGTCAGCTTAAACAAGCATTAAGCTGAGGCTTATCAAGTTTGTGTCCAGCCACCAGTCCCGTCTTCAAGACAGGACTCTTTTCCACGGCAGATGCCATCCTCAGGTGGCTGTAAGCACATGGGGCCTGAGTTCCTCACTGGTCGCAGTGGCCTGGAATCCTTCACAATGTCCCAACTTCGTGATGTCATTATGGTGGAGTTAATTTCCACAGCTCCACATGAGAGCATATATCCTGCTCAGCTCTACCATGGACAACTGGGCCAGGCAGACCGGCATGTGTCAATCCAGCAGAAAGGAGGAAAACATTTTGCTGATCAAATCTCAGAAGGCCTGGAGCCACAGGCTGGCTACCTGCAACTCAGGAATGCAGACGGTTCCTCTTGTTCAAAGAGAGGATGCCTGGTACAAAAGAATGAGGCGCGGTGGCGCATGCCTGTAATCCAGCACTTGGGAGGCTGAGGCAAGAGGATCGAGAGTTCATAGTCAGCCATCAGCAATGGCAAGGCACTTAGCAACTCAGTGAGACCCTGTCTCTAATAAAATACAAAAAGGGCTGGGGCTGGGCCCAGTGGTCAAGTGCCCCTGAGTTCAATCCCTGGTACCAAAAAAAAAAAAAAAAAAAGAATGAGGAGCTAAGGGTGGAATTTCAGGCATGCACGGGTCTGTGTAAGAGGATGACAAGCCCAAGTCCTGTGGGGCTGGTGGTTAGTGAGTTGTGTGACAAGTGACATCATGAAAGATGTCACCATCTCACAGCAAATGACACCCTTTGATGGACATTTTGGAGTGGTGATGTCTGGTTAATGGGGTCAGGCCCAGAGACCTTCTTGCTAGTCTGAAGCTCCTCTACATTCCAGTGGGATAACAGAAGGCGACAAAGTCTGGCTGAACCCTGCCTTGCTGTGTGACTTGGACACAGCGCTTCCCTTCTCTGGGCCCTGAGCAACTCCTCTCTCCTGCAAGGAGGCTAGGCAAGATGATCTGTACAGTCCCTTCATTCCTTGCCTGGGTCTGTGTAAGAGGATGACGAGCCCAAGTCCTGTGGGGCTGGGGGTTAGTGAGTTGTGTGACAAGTGACATCATGAAAAGATGTCACTATCTCACCCACAGCAAATGACACCCTTTGATGGACTTTTTGGAGTGGTGATGTCTCACTGCTGGTCAGACGTCAATAGGCATTTTGGGCAGGGTTTTTTTTTTTTGAGAATTATATGATATAATACTCTGCTTTTTTATTGCTTCCGTGGCACTTACCGGTTTTTGCCTTACCTAAGCACAGTTATTTTTATATGTATATCTTATTTCTCTTGCTGGGTGACAGACTCTTCTAGGGCAGGGACTCAGTCACATGTCCCACTTAGGATCCAGCTCAGTCTGCCCACAGAAGACTCTCCCTGAGCACCAACTGACGAGGGTCAGCATGCGCTGATGTAGGGAAGGAGTCAGGGAACGAGTCAGGGCTGGGAGTCGCTGCTGCTTGGGTCAAGTGCAGCAAAAGGCAGCACCACCTGCAGGTCTGGCAGCCTCTGCTGAACCAGGGTGGCCAACTCAGATCTCCAGGAGTGAGTGGCCTGAGGGTGGTCAAACCATTGGAGGGTGCCAGGGCTACGGAAGGGAGTGCCTTGTCCTGCCTGGGCACCGATTCTCACCCCTAGGCTGAGAATACCAGGGACCACCTGGGAGTGGCCCAAAGGCTGATGGGTGGAGGCACAAAGGCTGAGGGGTGGGTCAGGTTACGATGCACATCTGTGCAATCTGTCACCATCTCTGGTTGAGAGAGGAAGGGGCCTCCTGAGAATATAATGGAGGATCTAATTCCTGTCATCAGTTTCCTGTGAGAGTCACTGCAGAGGTCCCCATTCAGAGTAGAGGGTCCCAGTCCTGCCTAGAAGATCTTCAATAACCCAGATGTCCTGACCCCACTAATTTGACAGAATCAGGGGGCACTTAGGTCTTTCAAGGCCTTTCAGAGGATTCTCAGGCCAGTGCAGGCAGACAACCCGACTGTGAGCACACTTTGGGGGACTTTACTTCACAGGAACACTGTCATCTCGCTGAGGATTATTGGGTCACGAGTTTTCTCTTTGTTTCCTCCCCCCTTATTGGTATGACAAGACACTGGCCTGGGGTGGGGGCCTCCCGAGGTCTGGTTCTGGCTCAGTCAATACTTATTTCCCTGACTTGAGATGAGTCAGTAGACCCCTCTGTGCCCCTCTCAGAAAGAGGAGATGAGAGAATTTTGTGGCTTCTTATGGCTCCAAGAGATGTGATTTTAAGGGGAATCTTTAAAAAAGTCCATTACAAACAATTTTTCTTATGCTGTGCTTGCTGAAAACACTCTCCGCCCCCTTCCTCCAGCCCGCCCAGCATCTCCCCACCAGCAATTTCTATAGATGGTTCAGACATTCTTGGCTAAATCTAATGTTGCTTCACTGAATCCAAACACTAAAAAATAAGCAACCAAAAGAAGAAACTGTCACCCAGAATGTGGGAAACATGTCCTACAAGAGTTTGGAAACACTACCATCTGTCAATCTGGCTGGCCCAGGATGCTCCCCCCTCCTGGGCAGGCCTGCCTAGGGTGCAGGGCTAGTTCTTTTATGGGAAATGCATAGCTCTGACTTCTGGGCAGAGAAAGGGGGATGGTGGCTGTCAGCGGGTGAGGCTGGAAGAAAGCGGGGGTGACACATTTTTGGAGTAGGAGGATCCAGGATTCACATGGGAACAGAGGGTCTAAAGAAGAGGCAAAACTGATCACTAAAGGAGCACATTTACCTGATCAACGTAATGTTTTGCTTTGATGGAAATGGATGTACGTTCATTTGAAAAATAACAAAATAAGCCCTGAGTTCTTCACATTTGAAATAGGAATCTGACTTGGACATACCTTTTTAGGAGTGAGCCCAGCTTTTACAGAGGGTACCAACAGCATCACCCTGTGAAGACCCCTGGGCAGAGGAGAGGGTGCAGGTTGCTGCTTGGGTCAAGGGGATGCTGAAGAGAACATGGGCTGGGGGTGCCTCATCCTCAGCCCTTGGCTACAGCCAAGAAAGAGAGTCATTTAGAACCTGGCAACTGTCCCTCGGAGAGGAAACGGGGGTGGTGGGTTGGCAAATGCAAAGGCCAGGAATGTCTGCTGGCAAGGGTGAGGGTGGCGGCTTGGGACTGGCTGGTTCCTGATCTTTCTGTTATCTATAGGAAGAGAGAGACTTTGCGGTCCATAGACTTAAGGTGTTGGTACAGAGGGAAAACTGGGCACGGTGGCAACGACTCAGGATGCTGAGGCAGGTGAATTGCAAGTTTGAGGCCAGCCTCAGCAACTTAGTGAGGCCCTAAGCAGCTTAGTGAGACCCTGTCTCAAAATAAAAAGTAAAAAAAAAAAAAAAAAGAAGTGCTGGGGATGTGGCTCAGTGGTTAAGAGCCCTGGGGTTAGGGGGTTCCGACTGTGGGACGGGGTCAGGGCTGGGGTTCCAGAACCAGGCTGCATTCAAACTGACTCCTGGGAAGGAAAAACAACTGGCTAATGAGCTGGGCCTTGGGTGAAAGGGGCCTGTGCCTTGGAGTCCTTGGCCACCCCAAGGGTTGCTTGAAGATGGAGGCAGCCACCTGAAGACTCAGCCCTCAGGGACAGGAGTGTGGGGTGGCTATTCCAACTAACTCCCTTCTCCAAGATGGAGGGGCAGGAGGAAAGAGAACAGGGCCCTTCCTGGGGCTGATGCAGCTCCAAGTTCTCATTGTTCCATTCCACTCAGTTGAAAACGTCACTGAGCCGGGCCTCGTGACGCATGACCAAGACACAGAGCCTTCAAATTCTCTCTGGCTACGACCTACAGAGTTGAGGGCAGAGGATTAGACTTTGACTCAGAGAGAGGAGCTAGAGAGACCTATACTCATGCATCTTCTGCCTGACCACCAGGGCCTTGGGGATGGGTGAGGCATGCCTGGTCCTGGGAATGCTGGCTCACTACAAGGGCTCCTGGTCCTGCTCTGCTCAGCACGGCTGTCTCTCCAGCAGGATGTCAAGGGTGAGGATGGCTACCTGGAGCTCACTCCGAAACCGGCCCTCACTGCCCTCGGCCTGTCATCTGGGGCTCTGGGCTGGCCCAGGAGCACCCACTTCCCCATAGAGCAAACCTCTGCCTTATCTTTGAGACCAAAACCTTCAAAGTGAAGGGATTTCCGACTGCAATTTCTAAGGAGGTGTCAGCAGACTACTTGGAGAGTTTTTTTTTACCACCCCACCCCCACCCTGCATCTGCCTACCTTTTTATAAAAACATTAATTTTTAATTTATTCTCCCAACTACCACCAATGGTGTCAGGACAAACCACAGCTGTGACCGCTACCCCTCTAGACCTCACTATGCAGGTCACAGATACACTATTACCCAATTTCAAATGCCAAATTGCCAGCGTCAAAATCTTGCTCCCCAAATCCCTGGGGCCCGCGACGCGCCTGCTGCTTCCTTCTCTGCTGCATTCTACACGGGCTCTCCCGTGGATCTGCCCCAGCTGCTCTCCCACCCCAGCCCTACAGCACCCACCTCTGCTGCCAGGATGGCAGAAGCTCAAGTCCTCAGCACCCAGCATGGCTTGCAGAAGACCCCAGGCGCCCTCCTTGGCCCCATCTCGGGTGAGTGAGTTAAGAACCCAGGTGAGCTCAAGCTTCCCTGTGAGATTGAGACCCTCCACTCCTGTTGTCCCCGAGCCTCATGTATCAGGAGCTGACAGACCACTCCTGTGCTGAGCACTGGCTCTTCTGCTGGGGACCGCAGGGTGGCCAGGGAGTTTGGGGGTCAGAGCCAGTGGTGGAGAGGGGCAGGGCAGCAGCTATATGCAACTAGTACAGAAATACTTAAAAATTTTTCAGAGCCAGAGGTTGTAAGACTGCCTGCCAGCTCTTGTTGAAAAAGCGGATGGAAGATTGGCCTCCTCTCTGTCTTGATTTCCTCACCTTGAAATTAAGGACTTGGCCTTGAACGTGAGAATGCAACCAGGACACTAATAACAGTACCAGCGCCACCACAGAGCGCTTCCTATGGTGAGAAGTTTCCTGCACCGCCTCACTACAAGAGCTAGCCAACCCTCCAACAGACGCAGGGCTCCCGCCCAGGGAGGTTAAGGAGACAGCAGCCAACCCTGCTTGGCGCCCTGTGGTAAGATCCCATCTCCCAATCTTCCTCCCGTGAGAGCCAAGACAAGTTACTTATTGCCCTTCTCTGCCGCCTTTTCCTCCTTCCTAAAGCTTCCAGGATTCAGGGAGATGAGGGCGTTAGGTGCGCAGCACAAGTGGAATAATTTTTATTCCTATTATTATTGTCATTATTGCCCAAGGTAACAGCAGTGGAACTGAGCAATCCCAGAGAAATCCCTTCTGTGCTTCCTATTCTAAAACCCTATTAATTTGCACGACATCTGGGCTTTTTGAGTGATAAGAGAAGTCTTATCTCAAGTGTAAACTAACCTTGGCGGGGTCATGTGAGGACAGGAGGCAAGGGTTTTAAGGGCTCAGGGAGGGCCTGGCTGGGGTGGCCAGAACCCTGTGACATGGGTGCCACAGGTGTGAATGTGGATTGCCAGCCCTGGCGCTTGTGCCCGTCAGCTGGGTTGACAGTCTCCACTGTCCTCTAGCTCCGACATGCTGTCTTCCCAAACATCCTCCCCAGCTCCTCCAGCAAGGCTGGGGTTAGAGAAGCCTTTCTGGGTCCTTCCATCAAGTAGAATCCTGTTTGCTCCTTTGCCCCTAGTGAGTGACTGACATGAGCCCATAAAGGCAGAGACTCATCTTCATTTATCACCGTCACCACACCTAGCACAGGGCCTGTGATGTGGTGGGTGCTTAGTAAGCCTGTGCTGAACTCATGAGGGAAGGGTGGGTAGAGGGGTGGGAGGAGGAAGGCAGGTTTTGGACAGGTATAAAGGCCTGAGGAGAAGGTGCTTTCTCCTGCTCCCAGTCTTACTTGAACTGCAGCATGTTCAGGCTGGGCCCTGAGCAGGTATCAAAGGGAGCTGCACGGCTGGTTCAGACCTTCCCTGCAAAACCAGGTGCCCCTGGGTCAGCCAAACACCTTGTCTCTCCATGGGAGAAGCACAGGCTGCATTCATCTCTCCCTCCAGGAATGAGCACGTCTGGGCAAGGCTTCCCACAGCAAGGGAAGGCAGCTCTGGCCAGCCAGCACCCAGAGCCAGGGCCTGTCATAGGTACTGATAAAGGCTGGTCAGGGAGCACCCTCCTATGGCAAGGGTGAGGTCAGCATCCCTGCCTTGCAAAGTGTCTGCCCATGAGGCTGGGGTCTTATTTGGCTTCCCAACGCCAGTCTGTCTGTTGTCCTGCTGTCTTGGTCAAGGTACAAGGACAGCATCTACCCAGATGAGGGCCATAGGATCAAGAGGCAGGAATGTGAGGGAGGGGACATGTAGTGCCTTTGTGACTTTGCATCTGCAGGTCTAGGGAGACCTGGAATATCCTTCCCTCACCATCTGCCTGCTGAACTTACACCTGTGCTCTGAAACCCAGCTCAGATGTCACCCACGGTCTGAATGTTCCTGTCCCACCAACACACATGTTGAGATCCTTACCCACCAAGCTCATAATATTTGGAGGTGGGGCTTTTGGGAGCTCATTTGGTCAGGGAGGCGGCCCCTCATGATTGAGATTAGCATCCTTATAGAAGAGACCCCAAAAGAGCTCACTAGTGGCTTCCACCAAGAGAAAATGGCCAGCTGTGGACCAGGAAGTGGCCCTCACCAGACACTAGCTCTGTTGGTGCCCTGATGGCAGACTTCCCAGACTCCAAAACTGCGAGGAACACATTTCTGTTGTTTATAAATCACCAGTCTATGGAATTCTGTCACAGCAGCCTGGAAGGACTAAGACTTGGCGCCCTACTGAAAGCTGTCCTGGCACAGCCAGGGACGCCCGCTCGGCACTCACTGCTTGTATACTGCCGCAAACGTGCTGGCCCATCGTGCTGGTCCAACTAAGGGGACGTCAGGCCACTCATGGAATGCTCCCCAGGCTCTGAACTCCTTGCCCCTTTGCTCAGTGCCACTGTACCCTGGAAGGCCCTGCTTGGGACAGGTGCTGATGATCGTCTGCACTGTGACTCTTGCTCTGACTGCAGGGACAGAGAGCAGAGAGGGTGACCCAGGCAGCTAGGGTCTCTCAGGGGCAGAGGACCCAAGCTGACCTGGATTCGGTGGAAAAGTGTCTGAGCAGGACTCTGCAGCCTGGGCAGGAGGGAGCCTTTGCCTTCTGCTCAGCCTTAACTATTCTGAAGGCAGGAGCTGTCCCCTGCCTCAAGCCAGGCACTGCTATCTGCCCAGAATTTCATAGTCTGAGTAACTGATGGGTTTCGTTGCTTTGTTTTTAAGCTGCAGGCTTTCACTTGCTTTTGCTGATGGAAATGAAAACTGAAGGCTTGAAGAAAGGTGATTAAGTTCCTGCTGGCAGATTTAATGGGGACTTTGAGGCTGGTGGTGCAGACACCTGTGAAGGTATGGGGAGCTGCAGACGGTGGGATCTGGCCAGTCCTGGGTCTCAGCCTGTGAGAGGCAGAAGCCCCACCCACGGCCTCCTGTCTGTTTATTCCTGGTGCAGGGCAAGGATCAACAGCCCTGTGAGACAGATGGGGAAACCAAGGCCCAGGGGTGACCTTACTCTCCAGGCAAGCTAATGGCAAAGGCAAGAAGTCTGTTTCCCAACGTCCCCCCAAGAACACTGAGCTCTAGGCTTTGCCACAGGGAGCTGAGCGCTCACTTAGTCACATCCCCTCACTTATGTAGAGGAGCTTCAAGAGGCACAGAAAGCTGATCGCAAGTGAAACCTGCAATTCCTGTCGATTCCGATTGCTCCAATTCATTTCTGCAAACAGTTATTAAGTGCCTATTAGGCACTGTGCTCTGCTTTCATCTGGGAATAGCGTCAACTCCTGATTTTCCATGCCGAGGGAGGAACGCAGCGACAGGGCACATCCACGGTGCCCCCACCTCCTCAACAAGCCTCCAGCCAGGCCCGGCTGGATTTGGGGTGTGCTGCTGAATTTTACTTCTCCATCTTCTTCCACAGCAGCAGACAGGCCTCCTTGACTAAGCTCGCCTTTAATATTCAAATGAGAGGCTAAGCCCCAAGTACACACAGGGCCAGGTGGTACAGGAGGGAGCTGGGAGGGGGACTGGCTTGTGATTTAAAGCCTGGCTGTAGATCCCTGGAGAGGAGGCAGGGCTGGGATGCGACAGATGTGTGGGGCAGGGAAGGCCCTCTGACAGGGGAACACTTCTGTTTACATGCCAACCTCTAGGGGGCGCTCATGGGCATGAGTCCTGGTTAAAAGAGACTACCTGCAAAGCCAAGGACCCCAGCCTGAAATTTCAAGGTTGCTGCCCAGCTGGTGGGGACCCAGCCACTGCTCACTGAGCAGAGAGGGAGCAGGGCAGAACCTGAGGGCCCACCACATTAGAGGTCCAATGGAGTTCCCACAGAGGACACTTCTGGACTGAAGTGGGAGGAGTCATGGAGCACAGCTATGGAGGCCAGAAGGGCAAAGACTGGGCCGCAAAGATCAGAACGCCAGAGGCCAGGAGAGGTCTCACCTCTCCTGAACAGGGGCCGGTCACAGGGATCTCTGCCGCTCCGGAGGCTGGAGGAAGAGGTGGATGGAAGGGCTCCGGAGCCACTCCCCACAGTGGCCCAGATGACCCCATCCTGGTAGAGTCCCAGGTCTTTGGTGTGGCAGGCATTAGCACTTCTGCACACCTTGCCAAATGTCGTCACCTGGGCAGCAGTGACAGGGCGCAGGAGAGCCGATCCAGGACACAGCCTGCTGCCCTTGGCCAAGGCTCCCCTGAGCCATCCTGGGGAGGCAAACTTGAGTCCTGAGCGCTGATGCTCTTCATGTGGCTTCCCACCTTCAGCAGTGCCCCTCGGGACATCCTGGGCCACGGAACCTTGGTCTTTGCTCAAAAACAGATCACTCAACCCAAGTGCACCAGGCAGCAGCCTCTACTGATGATGGGCTAGAGTGACACCACCCTTCCAGAGGGACAGGACGTCCCAGGGTGATGGCACCTCTCCTCAGACCACCGTTCTCCATGGGAACACCGAGTGGCTGTCTCTCTCTTGGAGTTACTGAAAATCAGCCAACACAAGGAACCACTACTAGATGCGAATAAGGAAGACAAAATAGACAGCAGCCGGGCCCTGAGTCCTGACGCAGTGCCCGCCTGGCGCTGCTCACCCCAGCAAGCCCTCCTCTGCTGAGCGAGGACCAGCCGGCACCACTGGACAGCTGGTGCTCTGGGACGCCATCGGGAAGCCAGTCCCATCAGCCCACAGCAGCACCTGACACCAGGCCTGCCTTCCATCGCTGAGGTGGCCGGAGCACGTGTGGTCTTTCCAGAACCAGAGCCAGGCCAAGCTGCCTGGAGAAGGGTCTCCCGACCTGGGACTGCACGGCCCTGCTGCGGGGGTGTGGTGTCTTAGAGGGAGGCCCTGGGCCAGCTCTTCTGGCTGCCCCGAGTGCTCTGTCACCAAGGCCACAGCCAACTGTTGGGACTTCTTGGCAGTTGGGGCTACATTATCCCTTCTGTCCCCAGCAGAGGTAGGAAATCCTAAAGGGCCACTAGCCAGCCTGAGGCAGGGACAGGAATGGGGCCAAGAGAGGGTGAGGTGGACAGAGAGGGACACTCTGCGCCTACCCTTGAAACCTCTTCACTGCCCCCTGCCTCTCCACAACCTCTGGCTCAATTTGGACATCTGACATCTCTCCTCTCCTTCAAATCCTCTCCAGGTCTTTCTTGTGCTTCGGGGACCTGCTCTGACTTCTTCCTGAACCCTCTGACTTCCTGAACCTGACAGGAGGCCCAGCTTGCTCCCGCTCTACACCTCGCCTCTTCCAAGACTCTCCTGTAGCTCTCAGTACACCACATGCTCACAGTCAGTCAATCTGCAATGTGTCCTCTCTTAGGTTTGTAGCAGAGATTGTCCCCTAGTGCCTGTTGCACTCTTTTACTCAGTATCAAGAGTCCTCTGTTTTTAGTGAGGCACACTGTTACCTGGAATGGAGATATTTGGACACTTCCTTGCGGCTACAACTGGCCACATGACTAAGCTCTGAGCAAAGGGACCTAAGTAGAATGTCAGGCATGAGCTTTAAGATGTGTTATTAAAGAGAAGAGGCACATTCCTATGGGAAGAGTATGTGATTGGCTGGAGCTTGAGTAGTATCCTTAGACCATAAGGTGGAGTCTTATGCTGAGGAGGGTAGAATGACAAGAAAGAAAGAAAAAAAAAAAAAAAAATAGGCCCCTAATATTATGCAGTCACATCCTGACTCCTTTTACACAGGAAAGAGAAACAATTTCTTATTTTGTTTAAGCCATAGTTATGATTGATTACTTTTGTCTTTTTTTTTTCTTCCTTCCTAAACTTACCTGATTTGGTGTCCAGGCATGTAATTTCTCTGCCTGGGATATACCTCCTTCCCTTCTTTACTAGCCAATTCGATCTAAATTTAAGACCCACTTCTTGTATCACCATCTCTAGGGGCCACTGGATAAGCAGCCAGCCTTTGTCTCCTGAGTATCACAAAGAGCTTCCCTTTCCCTAGCCGGGCACCTGCCCCATGACGCCTAACTGTCTGATCACTGGTCTCTCTCCCTTAGCCGCACTGTGAGCATTTTGAAGGAGTGGGCCAGATACCAGGTTCCTAATCTAGTGCTTGATAGTGAAAGGGGAGGGCAGGATGAGGATGCCAGGGTGTGGGGGTGTGCAGAAGTCCCAGCAACTCCTGGCTTCACCTGGGGATACTGGACCATGCCCTTCACTGCTGAGCAGGCCCAGGGAGGAAAGGACATTCTTTTCTCCTCTCTCTCTCACACACAGACATATAATCCCTTAATTTTAAAAAACTAACTAACCAGGCACTTTCATTATCTCAGGCCTTAAAAAGTTATGCAACTTGCTCAAAGTCATCTGGCTCCTAAATGGGCAAGTGCAACCTGGAAATGGGCCTTTGACCTTCACGTCCAGCAACATTCCCACTGTCCCACAGGTGTCTCCTCCAGCCTGCACCACTCCGGGCAGTTAGGAAAGCAAGCGACCTGCACACCCATATGCAGGCCCCTGTGCACAAGCACGTGCATGAGTGCGCACACACACCTGGTGCACAGATGTGAGGGGCTCCAGATGTTCCAGTGGCATTCTCACTTGGGGATGAAGTGATGGCAGAGGAAGGGGCATGGGGTGGGACCGTGCAGCTGGTGCATGCAGAAGCTCAGCCACTCTGCTCAAGGGCGGATCGCCCCAAGCAGGTAAGCAGAGCGCAGGGAGGGCTGGGAGCAGGCAGCCAGGGGGAGTGGGCGTGCTTTTAGATACTGGGCTCGGCTGTCAGTGGCACTGGTTATTTAGTGCATTCACCTCCCCCGGAGCGAGAACAGGACACTGTCAGGCTAAGAGACGGCAGCACACAGCATGTCCGTGGTAAACAATTTATTTTTCTACCTCAGTTACTTACAGGGGGAAAAAATAAAACGTCATTAGGGAGCAGCACAGATGAACTATTTACAGAGATGGAAGAAAACTCACAATGGCTGGAATGTGTGTGAGGCCAGCGCATGAGGACAAGTTCGCCAAAGCAAAGCAATTCATAGCAACCAAAATAAGAAGGGGGTGGGGGAGAGATCCACACAAATAAAAAATATTCATGAAAAAGCCTGGGGGAAAATAAAAGGAAACTAACCAATTTTTACATCAAGCATCTTTAATGACATGAGCCAAATGCACATGCTGGCTCTTGAGGACAAGGACAGGCACGTGTACAGACCCGCTCACATCAGATGCACCAGATGGAAGCACACGGGTCACTTCTCACAAACCAGGAGCACAAAGAGGTGACTCTTGAAGGTCCAGCCGAGCTGTATGCCCTTCGCCCAAGAGAGAGGGTGTGTATCAAAGGGGCTCAGGATCACGGATAAAGATCCTTCTGGGGGTGACCACCAGGGTACCAGCCCTGAGATGTGGCCTGATCAGGGTAGGCCCTCAGTGTCCCATCTCATCCTAGTCCAGTGGTGCCACCAGGGAAGGCAAGGCCGGCAGGGGCAAGGAGGTGACACTAGGAGACTGGGGAGAAGCTGCCCAGTGTGAACTGGCCCGACACACGGCAGTGCCCTGTGACCCTACTGTCTTTTCTCAAAGACGGATGCTTATTATTCACAGCCACTGAGAAACTGGCCCCAAACAGTCTCAGACAACCTGTTACAGTTGCTCTTCCGGGTCACGTTTCTTACATGTGTTCAGAGAGGGGTCTGTGTGTGCGCTCACACGGTGGCCCACCAGAGAACACAGATGCTCCAAGTCACACAGCCTCAGCCCTCGGGGCCTCCCCACGAGACGCCCCAACAAGCCTGTTTGTCATTATTTTAAACATTTGACGCCCTCTTTCCGGATCCCCTGAGGAGTCTACCAAGTTTGTGAGAAGTTCCCTTGGCCCCATGACATTCTGGGGAGCTGGGGTGGGGTAGTCACAGTGCATACAGGGGCAAATGGGAGGGGAATGGAGAAGTAAAAAAAAAAAAGAACACCAAAGAACAAGAACAAGGTCTTTTCTAAGAATTAAACACAGGAAAAAGAATATTCATTCAAACAGGCAGCAGGGACAGGGTTTCAGTCAGTGGGCACTAGCAGCAGCAGGGGTGGCCCAGGCCCGGACTGTATCCTCTCTCTAGAAATGGTGGCAAACCCCAATTTGCTATGCCTCTCTTAAGAGCTAGTTGATAAAAATAATGTCTTGTGAAATCGGCAAATAGTCTGTAAAGTGAAATAAGAACAGAAATTAACAGATTAAACTGAAATGAGAAGCCCAGGTGGGCAAAACGAGAGGAGGCACAGGGGACCAGCAATCACACTGTCATAATTCTAGACTGAACACAGATCCTGACACTGGCGGGGTGGACACCTCGCATGGGAAGAAGAGACACTGCCAGAGTGACCGGTCACCACCCAGCCTTTCTATGACATAACGACTCCCCACTTGAATAACCGGCAAAGGCATCTAGCACTGGCCCCCTTGGAAAATCCTGTGTGTTCTCAGAGTCCTGAAGCTGGGCAAAGGTGTGGCCTGGGAAGACATATGGCAAGGAGTGATATGTGGACCCCCAGCCAGGAGAGATGACATTCAGATGCAGGTGCAAAGGAGGATGCTTTGTAAAGGGATTAACTGCATCTGCTACATGTTTGCTGGTGTGAGTGACAGCAGAGGGCGGAGGCCACAGCAGCCCAGGAAACCTGGGTGGGTGTGCTTTCCTTTCTCTTTGCTAGCTGCCTCATGTGGCCCTGCTGGGATGAGAGGGCTTGGGGTGCAGTGTCCACACACAGCATTAAGGGGGGGCTGGAGGTGGGAACTGGGCACACAGTGAGGACACTGAGAAAAAACACATCAGGATGGTTTCATGGTGACACGGCAGCTGGGCAATGTCACAAAGTCACAGGATTCCTGGGGCACGGGGACAGGTCAACAGAATCCACCATACAGGGGTTAGGAGGAGGCAGAGGGCTGGGCTGCTCCGGCTTTGGTCGCTGCTTTGCACCCTGCCACAGAGGCCAGAGGCGAGAGCGGGATGTCAGATCATTCCAAAGTTTTCTTGACCCAGCCACTTAGGCCAAGGCCAAGGCTGCAGGAAGGGGTCAGAGGGAGCAAGCACCTACCAAGCTCTGACTGGAGTAGCACAGGGGCTGCCCTAGGCTGGGTGGCTAGCATGGTACTGCTTGGGGAGGTGTCTGGGACTTGCAGACAGAGCCAATGCTCCATGAGGGGCAGCTCCTGGGGGGTGGGGTCAGGAGTGGGAAACCAGCCTCGCTCTCCACCAGGAGAGGTGGTGGCTTAGTCCAACCATGGGGGCCACTAGGCCACCACTTCTGGTCAAGGCCACTCACACCCTCACCCTCCCTGAAAGCAGGTTGCTCACGCTTGTGGCCACTGGGGGCCCTTTTCTGGTTCTTAGGTTAAGAGAAGCAAGAGACTTCCAGGGTGTGAGTGGGAAGGAGTGGGAAATGGAAAGCTGGGTAGCTGAGAGGGAACAGCTCCCCAGCAGGCCAGGGAGCTGCTGCCTGTGCCCCTGCATGCCCGATTCCTGTCCCACTCAGACCCGGTGCACTAAGCTCAGGAGCTGGAACCAGCGATGAGCAGCATGAGCTCTGGGGGAATCACGCACTCAACCCCCAGCTCCCAGGGCCTTTTTTGCTTTTGGTGAAGGGCTGGGCACTCAGGGAAGCCCACTGCATCTGCCCAGCTTCAGTCTGGTCACTCTTCATGCCTGGGCAGAACCAGGGATAGAGGTCACAAAGACAGTTTTCTGCCAGGTATTTCCAAAGCTGGCTCACGGGGTCCCTGAGAGCAGCCTCTCAGATGAGATGGGGGCTTTAGCACGGGGTCCACTTTGTTGTTCCTCAAATGATTCCACATTAGGTTCTCCCCATTCTGCCCTCTTGGGACCAGGAACACACTGAGGGGCAATGGCAACCTGACTGTGAAGAGAGGCAGGCTGTGCCAAGAGCACAGATCAGCACGGCACTCTCAGGGAGCCGAGACGGGCGAGGCTGTGCGTGTGTGTGTGTGGACAGCGCCAGCATCGTAACTACCTCCTCCGCTAAGATCTGGACAGTACTATTCCGCAGAACTTTCTGTGATGACGAAAATGTTTTCCATTCTGTACCATTGGTAGCCACTAGCCACACGTGGCTCCCGGGTAACTGGAATGTGGCCGGTGTGGTTGAGGAACTGAATTTGGTTTAGTTTAAATCTTAATTTTAGTGGCTAGTGTTTCACATCCTGGACAAACGGATGTGAGAGAGATGGTGGAGTGTGGGGGCACTGCCTGGCTTCAAGTCCTGCCCTGCCTCTGGCTCGCGGGGACCTGCTGAACAGGGTCTGCCCCCTGTGCCTCGGAGTCCCCGCGTGCAGGAGAAACCCTAACAACAGCTCTGCCTGAGCCCGGCTCCTCTCCTGGGTGCCTCTGGGCCATGCCCCTCTTTGCTGCGGCCCGAGCCCCTGGTCACACAGAAGGCCTCTGCCACAGGGAGGCTACAGGGAAGGCTTCCTCCGGGAGGCCAAGGATTCTTGCTAAGGGTCCCTCCCAGACGGGAAACGCCTTTGGCCCCAGGGGACACCCCAGGGAGCCAACCCACTCACACCCCTCAACCCAGACCTCCTGCTCCTCCAGTCTCCTGGCCTGAGACCCACACAGCTGGGGAGGTACACAGGCCCAAAGATCCCAATCAATTTTTTGTTTACAGATAAGTGAAGTGAGGTCCAGAGAAGCTGAGTGACCTGCCACTGTCACCTGGCCAGTTGGTGTCACAGCCAGGAGAAGTGCCTGGGCTTTCGTCCTGGGTTGAAGGCCACAGTGTGTGGCTCCAAGTGTCCTAAATGCCTCCATCCCTCTCCCCTTTCTCCACCCCACAGCATGGGCTGAGGCCAACCCCAGCCCCAGCCGTGGCTCTGCCCTCCTGCCCGGCAGCCTCAGAGCAGCCCGCCCAAAGGGAACAGCTCTGTTCCCTTTGCTTCCTTGTTGCTCTTAGACCCTGATGCTCCCAGGTGGCCAAGTCAAGGCGAGACACAAGCCTGGAGTGAAACTCCCCCAGGTGCCCAGTTCCTGTGTGGCCCCTCCCCTCCAACAGAGGGCCCATAGAGGACAAGACTGTGTCCCGAGCGCCTCTACACACCTCAGCTGACCTTACACACTCAGGCACCCCGACATATTTTCACCTATACCCTGAGTCTGGGAGGGGTGGGCTCATTTCTGCAGGGAAAAACAAAGCCCCAGAAGACATCACTTTCTTCAGCATCCTCCCCGACCCCCACCAGACCATGCCCACCCTGGCTGCCCCCTGGCTGGTCCCAGGCCTGCCAGCTACCTCAAGCCAGAGCAGCCCAGATGTGTGAAGGGCATCACCGTGCACTCTGCCTGCAGCTTCTGATGCCCACAGAGAGGAGAGGGGACTCCACCCAGGCCCCCCCCAGGATGCACAGCAAGCCCTAACCCCTGCAGCACAACACCAACACACTCCAGCAGGCTCCCGAGCCACGGTGGCCAGGGCCAAGCTGAAGGAAGTCAGGAAGAAAGAAGGAAGGGCGGAAGATGCCAGACCTCAGGCATGGGGTGCAAGCAACAACGGGGGGTGGTGGGGGCAAAAGAAAATCCTGGGCCTAGAGTACAGTCCCCAGTGAGAAGAAACCCAAACAGGCTTCAGAAGAAGGAGTGAGAGGAGGGGGGCTCCTGCCTCTGGTCTCTTCCTATCCCTTGAAAAGCTGCTACTCTCAAATACCTTGCACCAATGAAGCACTCCAGTTAATCAGAAATTCTGAGGAATCTTGACAACTGGACTCCAGTGAACTTGGAAGTGAACACACAGAGGTCATCTCTTCATGGAGGTGCGTGTGTCGTGTTCTTTTTAAGGATTCTCTTTCCTCCTCCCAAATGCAGCCCACCTCCCAAGTTTCCAAAACCCTGGACACCCAAGTCACTCACCTGGGAACTGATAGCCATAGCTAGGAGCAAATCCGGGGTAGCCTCGGCCATAGGTTGCCACAAAGTTGGGATAGCCTTGAACACAGAAAGAGAGAGCTGTTAGTTGCCTCAGATCAGGGTAAAGTCCCAGGGCGGGTGGTCACAAGGAACAGCCTGAGTTGTTTTCATTCACAGAATGATTTGTCTCTGGGGAGGTCTTGGCCCAGGACCTGGGCCACCTCTCTCCTGTGGCTGGGGGTGCTGCTGTCGGCCTGCTGGTAATTAACCCACATTTGGGCAGCCGGGCTTCCCAAAGCCCCTGCACTTTCTCAAACCTGCAGAGTAAATGTCACACATTAGCACCAAACACAGGCCCTGCGCCTGGCTCTGACATTTGGAGAGCTTACCCTCAATGTACTTTACTTTAAAAGCTGTTGACAGTAGGAGATTAAAGTCCTTGTAATGCCTCTTCCCAGGGTAGTGGACAGCAGGGCCAGCACCAGACAGGTCACGGGTACTCAGGGGTCACAGTTTAGTAAACTTCAAGACCGACCCTGTGCTTGTGGAAAATGCTGGGCTTAATGAGCCCTGGCCTGGGGGAGGGAGGGGCCCAGGGACCTACTTAACCAGCATGGACATTCCACAGTGGTGTCAGTATCTTTGAGAGAGCCTTGGGAAGGGGGGTGGGCCATGTCAACATGTGTACCACAAAGCATGGCCCCAACTTGGAAGCCTTGGCCATGTGTCTTCATGGGCATTTCACAGTGGTCAGTTTTTCCAGAACTTCATCTCAGCAGATGATCTGTGGGTGACTGTTAGCTGATGGGTACTTGGGCTGGGCACAGGGTGCAGAGAAACCCCTGCTGGTAAGTCCTGGTACGGGTGGGACCTTGTCCAGTGTTACTAACCCCCACATGAGACGTCACCTTAGCACCAGGACTTTGCTCCTCATATTCCTGCCTCGTCACTCTGGCTACAGTGAAGACCGGTGCAGCCTCCCTGGACTGGAGACCAGTGAAACCAGTGAAAATCCAGGGACATCTCCTGTCCCTGCCCCATCAGGCTCCTTCTGCCTCCTTCCACTCGGTGTATGATCAGCTTAGGTCATTCATGCTCTTAAAATGCCACCACGGATCCCCACCACCATTAGCCAGACTTTTGCTTTGTCTTCCGAGGTGGATGTCTGTGGTTGTTTTCAGGCTGCCCAGCACCTGAGCCTCCTCCCTGCTGACCTAGTGAGAGGCCTGTCTCCTTGGAAGGTGAAAGGCCTGCTTGGAGCTGGGTGGCTGGGAGGCAGCTGGTGAACCTGGGCTGAGCCAATGGAAGTCTTGCCTGGGATCTGCTACTGGAAAGTGGGCAGAGAAGGGGGTGGCTCAGAATTTACCCTGGCACAGCTGCAGGATCCAGCATCCAGAGGTGGAAATGGTGGTCCCCTGACCAGGTCATTCGGGACTGAACTGCTGGCTGGGGCTGGAGCTTTGACCGACTAGCTCCCCTAGTTCCTGCCTGTCTCCTGAGTCCTGTTCCACCCTCCTGTCAATCTGAGCACTGCCCACGCACTTTCCAGAATCTCCTTTGTTGCTTATAGTTTGCTGCTTGTTGTTTGCCACCAAAATGCTGGTGAAAAGTCACTTTGATGGGTGGATTTAGGACAGGCTCCAGGGTCTCCAGCAGTGACCACTTTCCACATGTTTGCACTTCTGTCCGACCCTTAAACAACACCCCTCAACGCAAGCCCTTGGGTCTCATCACCCTCTTCCCCAGTGGGTTCTTACATGTCACACCAAACGCCTTCTGACCTTGCAAATCAAGGTTAACGGAAAAAAAATCATTTATCAAATTCCATCTTTCTTCACTCTGCCATCATGAGTCAAAGACTTTACTGGTCTTCCTGCTGCCCAGGCAGTGTTTTTGTGCCTCAGAGGTCCTGGGATTGGACACACTGTCCCTCTCCCCCTCTGTGGATGTTGGTGTTATGGCTTCTGCCTGTGACCAGTGGACCTGTCATCCAACCCAGAACAGGCTCTCGTGGGTCTGGAAATCAGGGACAGATTCATTCCTGCCTCTGGCCTGACCATGCTCTTGGGGATTACTCTGATCTGAATGTGCATGTCCCCCAAATTCAAGTGTTGAAATTTTAACCCTTATCATGACAGTATTAGGACCTGGGGTTTTAGGGAGATGGTTAGGTCACAGAGCAGAGCCTCATGAATGGGACTGGGGCCCTTTTGGTCTGCAGAGACCCTCAACCTTTCCAATAAGTGAGGACCCAGCAAGAAGTATTGTCTATGAAGAATGGGCCCTTGACAGACATGGAATCTACCAGTGCCTTGACCGTGGATTTTCCAGCCTCCAAGAATAGTCATAAATGTTTATTGTTTTAAAGCTGCCCAAGCTGCCAAGTCTATGGAATTTTGTTATACTGTCTGCCAATGAGATGTGGCCACCTGTTCTGTCCCTGTACCGCTTTTTCCCAGTGCATGGTGTCTCATTCACAGATGAGATGGAACGAACCAGAAGCTTTGCACTGACTGTTCTCTGAAGGGAGGAGCCCAGGGAGACCCTGAGCTCAGGTTCTGATGGGGCAAAAGAGAGGAAAAGGGACAGTGCCAGAGCTAGATGCCTTAAATAGATGCACACAAACTGACTCCTTCCTTGGTTATTTATTTCATGGCTGGGCAGTTCAATTCTCTTCCAAATTAATCACCTGCTATCAAATCAGATCTTTCAGCACTAGATTTCTTATACCATTATTTCAACAATATTGATAAACGGATTATATGCAAACAGCCAAATCACTGCTGCCTAAGGGCTTTCCTAATGAAAAATGTCTCCTTTGCTTCTAACTTCAGAGCTGGGGGTCTTAAATATTTTAGTGTTAATCTGACAGCAAAAGCATAAGCCCGTGTGTCACCTCCCCCTGGTGTGGGGGAGGGACAGTAGAATGGCCAGTCCTCCCCTGTACTCAGGCCACCCACACAACCTGATTAAATATGCTTTCTTCTTGGCACACCCAAAGGTCTCCAACAAGAAAAAAGAAAAGTGTGGTCAAGTTCACCCCAACTTTGGGCCTCACCCCACTCTTTCTAGACAGGTCAATATCATTGTCTCCTGAAGGAGGAAGATGAGAATTTGGCACCTGCCAGAGTGGGGGGATCTCATCTCCGTGCCCCCACCGCTGAGCACCCTTGAGGTCAGGCAGATGAAATTATAAATTTATAATACAACATTACTTCAATTTTCCTCTTCATTTACTGCTGTGCAGCCCAGCTCTGCTCCAACGGCTCACAGCCCCAGCCACACGGGGGAAATTGGCTGGCTGCATATCAATAGCACATTACTGCAGACCCATGGACGCTCCATCAAGCCCCATTACAGCGGGATGACCCAGCCGCCACTTCCATTAGCAGCCGGGCCCCTCCCGCACTGGCCACTGCACAATTTATTTGCTCCAGTACTCTGGCCGCCTGATCAATCCCACAGTAATTATCTCTTGTCACTAAAGTAAAAAAATCAAGCCTTCTGCCTGGATGACCACCTTTCTTGCTTTCCATTGTGGCAGCAAAATCAGCAACGAACAAAACTTGGCTGTGCCCATGGGCTCCTTTTGGGGTTCATTTTAGGGATGCAGGCAGGGTTCTTAAGATTGTGGCTCTAGATCTTTGCTCCAAACCGAGAAATGCTTGTATTCTAGACAGTTCCATGACTCATCCTGTTCTGGGCTCTGCTACTCAGCTACTCAGTCATGGAAAACGGCTCTCACCAAGCCACTGACTTGAAAGAGACCAGAGACAAGGGCTGTTTATCCAGGGAACCGCCACAGTGTGACATCTGCTGTATGACGTGCAGAGCATTGCCCGGAGCACCACATTAACTCCATGAAGTCTGCAGGCAGATAAAACAACAAGTGCCCATAGTCCTTCCTAGGCAAGGACACAAAGGCCAAAGTCTATAAAGATGCTAGGCCCTTGGAATCAACCGGAGTGGCAGGGGCTCCTTCAGACCTGTGCTATCCAGTTTAAATTTAATTAAAACTCTTATCTAATAAAAATATCAGCTCCTTCATTGCACAAGTCACATCTGAAGTGCAACAGCTAGGCTGCACATGAGACTAGTGGCCACCACACTGGCTTGTACAGACACAGGACATTCCGACCATCATAGCTGGATTAGACCGCACTGCTCTAGAGGGACGAGCAGCACAATTCTGAACTCACTTCCTCTGTCCACGAGAAAACAGCTGCACAAGTGGAGACCTACTTGGGAATGACCCAAATAGATAATTTTAAGAAAGACAAATCCTACCTGAAATTACAAACAAGTCTAGAGGTGTGACTGTAAGTTCCTGCTGGTCTCCTTCTGATCTGTTAGCAAATGCAAGCAGATCGTGGCTCCTCAGCCCTTCTCAAGGATGATTTATTTACATTTTGCTTTTACTTCAGATGGAGCTTAATGCTGGGGAACACTGGGCTGGGATTTCATGGGTGCTTCCCGATGCAAGTGTGCCTAAGAATGCTTTTGGCTAAAGGGGTTAGCCCATCAACAGTATCTCTCCATGCCCAGGCCTGCCAGGGTGAAACTGCTTTGCAAGGCCTCAGCAATGTTATTTCTCTACCAACGTGTTAAATAAATAGCATGTGCCCAACACGGCCAAGAGAGTTAAAAGCAGAGGGATTATGGGACGGAGGGCAGAGAAGGCCAAGAGGAATCAAATATATCAACAATCAAGTGTTTGCTTTTATTAAGTCCACTTTCATTAAGAAAAACTGGAGACTGCTGGTGAACTGTGGATGCGGCTGCGGCTGCAAGGCAGTGGAACAGTCTCAGAGGCTGCAGAAACACCTTCTCTAGGGGGCACGGTGGCTTTTGGTTTTGTCTGGCTCCAAGTCAGGGGAAAGGACCTAGGATGACCCTTGTCTTCTCTTCTCGCCTACATTCTTTGTAAGAAATTCCCATTGGGCTGATTATTCCATAATTCTATCAAAAGCTGTGAAAGTTAAAACCAAAACCGGTGCAAGTTTTCCCAAAGGATGTTTGCAGCCACATCAAGAGAGATTGCAAATGAATAACTGGACAACGACACCCTCATCGGCCTCCCTTTCATGAGGCCTCCACGAGGCATGGAGGGAATCTTGTGAAGCATATTTATAAATTAGTTCAACAGTGTCCAAGTCATTTTTAGATCAGCATACTGGTGGTCTCAGACTCCTCACCAGGATGTCAGCGTCCTGGGATCAGAACCTCTGTTCTCTGCTGTACCCTCAGTGTGTAGAATGGTGTCCTGGCCCTTACTAGGGACTCAGGAAATAACTTGTTGAATGAAAAAATCTTAATGGTTCAATGGTTCATAGTTTGACTTAAAAATAAAACCCCTAAAAGTTCTATATATTTTGCTGTTTTTTCAAAAGCAGGAGTTTGAGATGGGGACATAGCTCAGCTGGTAGAGTGATTGCCTCCCATGACAAGGCCCTGGGTTCTATCCCCAGCACCACATTAAAAAAAAAAAAAAAAAAAAATCAAAAGCAGGAGTTTAAGCTGGGCTCAGTGACTTGGGAGGCCGAGGCACGAAGATCAGAAGTTCAAGGCCAGCCTCGGTAACTCAGTGAGACCTTACCCAAAGTTAAAAAAAAGAAAAACTGGCTGGGGATGTAGCTACGTAGTAATGCACCCCTGGGTTCAATCCCTAGTACTGCCAAAACAAATAAACAAATAAACAACCCTCCACCAAGAAGGTCCTCATCTGATTCCATTCATTAGTGGATTTTAAAAAACATGTTTCTGCAGGAGCCAAGTTCTCAGCTACACTGTTAAGGGTGGTGACAGCACTGGTTCCAGGACTGACAATGCGAACAATGCACCACTGAGGTGGTGACTGGTGTGACCCGTGGGGACACGCCAGGCATCCTACCCAAGGATTAGACTCTGCTGAAGTCACACTGCCACTTTAGAGGGGAGAAGCAAAAGAGAATCCATCTTTGATAATGGAATTAAAGGCTTTAGTCACAGCACAATGGCCCAGTGAGCTGCGCCACTGAGCTGAGAGCAGCCCAGGCAGTGAGAATGCTGGAGGGGCTCGGTGGGAGACGCTGGCCTGGCTGGGGATGTGACGGGCCAGCCAGACCACGAGTGCATTCACCAGATGTTGTGCCTGATTCATCCCTTCTTCCTGGACTTCAGGCTGAGCCGTTTCCTGGCCTGGGGACACATTTTGGGACCTCTTAGGAGACCCTGCTCTGCAGGCATCTGGACACCTCATATAATAGCTGGGATTCAAGAGGCTCAGGGCTGGCGCTGCCTGGAGTCTAGCATGTGGATCTTTGGATCATCCTTGAGTAGCCATCTTCTGGCAAATTCCTTGGGTGGGGGCTGAGGCTGGAGGAAGAGGCTGTAATTGCCACAGCACAAGTCACATATGTTGGTCTTGCTAAGTTTTTAATCACAGACTGTAAGGGACTCAAAGGGGTAGGGTGTCACACACCTACTTGGTTAATACGTGTGTGTGGATAGGGTGCTGGGGTTGAACCCAGGGCCCTGTGCATGGTAGGCATTTGTTCTGCCTCTGAGCCGTGTCCCCAGCCCCCACCTGGGTAATAACTTGCCCAGGGCTCCCTAGTACCTTATTAGTAACAGCTCCCAATTTGAGTACATACTACCATATATTGGTGATTAGAGGACATACATTTTTTCCCCCATATTTTAAACACCTCTGTGGACCCATTTGTAGTCAATGTGATAAGAAAGCATCATGCAGTTTAATTATCAGCATATTCTTTTCTTTCTGAATGGTACATGAAGGTGTATCTTACTAGCCATGGCATCTAGGATTTGATGAAGTACAGCATTTGCCAGGCAAGATATAGTTTCATTTATCTTCCAACAACCCCATGAAGTGAGGTCACTGTCCCATGGATGGGGGCAAATGAACAATAGAGAGGAGTCTCACAGCTGGCAGGGTGAGGGGTCCAGATCTGCTTCCCAAGTCCTGAGCTCTTTCCCCAGACCGCACAGCCTCTCAGGTGGAGCTCTGTTCTGGCTAGGGCTGACACCACCAATTCCATCTAAAGGGGTCTCCGGTCGGTGGGGCGAGGAGAAGAACCTCTGTGACCCAGGGTGGCTGGGTGAGGCTGGGGATTCTGAAGCAGGAAGCAGCCTCAACCAAAGCTAAGGCAGGCCAAGGGGAAGAGCCTTAAGCAGCAGGTGGAGGCAGTGGGCTGGAGGTTATGATGCAGGAAGGCAGGGGCTCTTAACTGTGATGATGTTCAACTAACAACCCTTCCCTAAAATGGCCTGGGGAAGTCCTAAGTTGAAACACAAGCCCGGGAAAGAGCTGGCGCAGGTGAGTGAGCATGTGGCACTTGCAGGAGCCACGCAATGTTGTCTGTAGAAGCCCCTGTGCTGCCACCACTGCCTCATCAGATGCTCGGGGGACAGGGCTACCAGGGTTTCCTACCTGCTGTGGGCACAGCCAAACCTGGAGGCACTTGGCTGTCACGCCTGTCCCCTGGCAGTGCTCTTGAAGTCCTGCCGCAGGACTCTGGGCTTTCCCACCTCCCCGTCCCACCTGAAATGCCATGCCCACGGGGAGGTGTGCCCTGACTCCTCAGACCAGTCTTCACTCCTGACATGCCCACGGGGTACTCCAGGACTATCAGGGTGAATCCGAAGTGTCGGTGGGATGAGCTGTCATGGGTACATCTCTCCCACTAGACAGCAAGCTCCCTGAAGACGGGGTCGCAGCTGCCTTGTTCAGACTATTCCAGTGCCAGCCCAGGGTGGGGCCCGCAGTCAGGGAGCACAATTTGCTGGTGAATGCCTCCTGCTCTGCCTAGGCTTCCAGGATGAAGCCCCGGTGCTCATCCATGTGGGGACTCAGACCAGGGTGTCAGTGGAGAGGTGGCTCAGAGTTTGGGATGTTGGACGCGGCTGTGCTCTTGTTGCTCTTGTCAGTTACACAAGTAGAGCTGGCTTTGCTCGACACCTCTACTTCTCCCCGAAGAAAAACCAGTGCCTTCTTTTCTAGCATGTTAAGAAGGTCAAGTCCCACTTAGGCGGAGCACTGTCTGAAGATCTGGACCCCAGAAAATCCCCTATGCATGCCCTAAGGCCTTTATGCTCATTTCAAATTCAAGACTCCAAAAGTCAGCAGATGGTAATGCCATCAGCTCTTTTCCTTTAAAGTTTGATTTTGACGTTGAAAATCAGTGGCTCATGGAGTGTTTCTGACATACGACATCAGGTAAAGACCAAAGAAAAATTATTTTTTAAAGCAAGAGCTAAGCAATTACCATATTGCAACCAGGAAATAGTTCTCGCTGATTTTAAAAGCCATTTAAAATAAATAACAATTACTCTCACATATATAGGCTTTTAAACTTTTTCTATCAACAAGTGCATATTTCTATACAGACATTCCTCGATTTATGATGGGGTTACATCCTGACATTATAAGTTGAACATAATACCCCTAACCTACTGAACACCCTGGCTTAGCAACTCAGCCTGTGGGAGTCTCCACAGTTTCCCAGCTTGACAGATAGCAAGGCCGGCCAAAGCTGCCACTCACTGCTGCCCCCAGCACCTTGACAGATACCCAGCCCAGGAAAAGAGCAAAATCTAAAGCAGTTTCCAATGGATCCATACTGCTTCCTCACCATTGCAAAGTAGAAAATTCCTAAGTGAAAGCATCCTGAGTTGGGGACAGTCTCGTGTACCACATGGCTTTAAATACTGCAGCTTTGTGTTATGTTCTGGTATTTGGTTAAACACCAGCATTTTCTCATTTCTCTGTATTTATTCTCACTTGTTTCTTCTTCCAAAATAAGTTTTCAGAACTGTCTGGCCAATTTTTAGAGATTATAATAGAATTTTTTTCTTGGAAAGTCCGTTAAATCTTAAAAAAAAAAAAAATCAATTTCAGAAAAATTAGCCTTGTGGCTACTTTGAATATTCTCAATGACATCCCTCTCCATTTGAAAGTTCATCAAAATAGCTATACCTGCCCTTGTTATTTTCTCAGACAAGGAGATACGATTCTTCATAAGACCAAGAAAAGTTTTATAAATTTAAAACTAAAACAAGAATGATTTAAACAGCAAATCTGAAAATACATAAAGAACCCATCAAACAATATAGAAGAGGGACTCTAAGCCAAACCAAAGGAAAACCCATTAAAACTAGACCGCTCATATGCCTGAATGGAATTTTACCATTAACTACCATTTATCCCATTTAATTAGTATTTTCCCGACACACAATAACTTGCACTAAAATACCGTTCTCTCGCCTTGAAATTTCTAATTATTGTTGCGACCCACACCATTACGCATGCCCTGGCTTTCTCCATCTTTCATGCCATTTAAGCGGTGAGATTTTCAATTATCTACACAGGACGGACAGAGATACCTTTAAGGAAAGGGGCATAATACGCAACTCAATTTCTCTAAAAGCCAGGAGAGATCATTTTTAGTCAGAACAAACACACTTTGTCTTTCATCATTTTTTTTTTTTTGCAAATAAAGAGTAAAACAGGCTATTTAAAACATCCATTTAAATGCAAATTTTGATATCCCAAGAGGAAAATGTTAATCATTTAAATAGACAGGATTATCGCCTACCCTCACCACCCTCTCTCCCAAGTTTTAGAAAACGTAGCCTGAGCCTACCCAAGCTAAGCCCACCAGGAGCTCAGAAGTCTGAAGAACTCCTAGAGGGGGAGACCTGTTCTCCTATTTGAGGAAGGGGTGGAAAGAAGAGGAACCAGTATCAAGTACCCCATGAGCCGGGCTGGGGCAGGATGACTTGACAGGTGGGCTCATCCAATCATCACGACCGTCTCTGAAGCGGGGAGGGTGATCATCCTCATTTATATATAAGTAAATAGGCTTAGGTAAAAACTGAGGCTCAGATAGTCTGCCCAACAGACAGGTGACCCAGGTGAGCCTACAGGCCTCCATAGCCCTCCCAATCCACTGTGACCCCCAGTCACTTGTCCAGACTCACCCAGCATCCCCATGCCAAGCATGAACGCATCCATGGTGTAAGGCAGCCCCCGGGCCCGGCCTCTTGTCCCAGGTGGGAACATGACTTCTTTCGGCTGAGCTTTCTTACATTCTACCTGTTAAACAGAAAGGCGAACAAATGAGATGCAAATGAATTCCACGTAAATGTCAAATGCAGAACCGATCTGGTTACAAGCTAAGTTATTTTTAGCCTTGCTCCTTACTCACTGTAAAAATAGCCTTGCCGAGGTGAGTAAATGGCCTGCAAAATAAATATTTAAGAAAACACACCACTTGTGCAAATCCTGCTTTGGAAAAACCTACAAGGATGAAATTAGGTTCTGGAAGGGCGGCAAGGACATAAGCTAAAGATACACACACAGGCAAGCTCAGATGGAAGCTTGTGCAGAAAGCCTGACAGTTAAGGAGGCCGCCAATGGCTGAGGGATATGTCTGTGAGCAAACAGCAATAATCATCATCCCTCGTGGTTGTTGGCCCTCTGTACAAATTCCTCTGATGTTTCTTCAGGCCAGGGATTTTCACAACAGGCCATCTGATTCTCTCTCTTATAAAGCAGACAGGCTGCTCAGTCTTAGCTCCAACTCACAGATCAGAAAACCAAGCACTGGAAGGCTTGGGTATCATGCTGAGAGCCATCTCCAGCAGGTGCAGGCCAAGAACCCACATCTTTAAAAATTTCTAGGTTAGCAATACTGCTATTTCCATAAAACCCATACCACTACACTCCTGAGGGCCATCATAGGATTAAACACTGATTCTGTTCATCTGGATTGCAGGGTCTCTTTTGTTCCACCTATACCTTCAAGCAGTTGCTAATTTTTTCTATCTTTTGCTTCTAAAATGTTTTATTCCTATAAATGCACACCCAGAAGTCACATATTTAGCAACCTGACCCAGCAAATAAGGCTTTGGCCTGATAAAGTCCCTACACCATTTTACTAGGGCACCTCACATCCTTGCTCAGGGCTTACTTACTCTTTTAGTTTACGGACAAATTTAACAAGCACTGTTAGCTGGTAATCAATCCCACTGCTGATGAAGATGGGCTATGGCAGAGTAAGGCAGGGATGCTTATAGCAACAGTAACAGCATGGCAGCCTGGCACTGATGGAGGAAAAAGGGAATCAGGCATCTCATTTAAAAAGCAGTCTGGGCCTGGGCACAGTGGTGCACACATGTAATCCCAGAGACTTGGGAGGTTGGGGCAGGAGGATTACAAGTTCAAGGCCAGCTTCAGCAACTTAGTAAGACCCTGTCTCAAAATAAAAAATATAAAGGGCTAGGGATATAGCTCAGTGGTAGAGCGTGCCTGGGTTCCATCCCCACCAACTCCCCTCCTCCCCTGCAAAAAAACAGTCTGTGGACATATGGTATAGAAGTAAAAGCTACACTTGGTACAAGAGCTGCTGAGGTTTTGCTGTGACTCAGAAGACTGCTATTGCTCATAGCGTGCCTGAGATGTCAAGAGCTAGCTAAACTGTGTGCAGTATATACTGTTTAAAAAAATGGTTCACATGACTAATGACCAACGTGGTTAATACAAAGAGTTATTAATAGATGAGAAGAGATGAGATGAGCATCCAAAAGAGGAATGGGTAAAAGACATGAACAGGAAATTTACAAATTTACACTGACCACGAGAGTAAAGAAGCACACATCCTCCAAATAAGACATTTTTCACCTATCAGATTGATAGTGATAAAGGACTGTTTGAGTAAGAGCTCATGAGGATATGGGGAGCAGGGGTAGAAATTGGTACATATTTTTTTGGAGGGCAACCCGATGATATATCAAAACCTATAAATGTGCACACTCTTTGACCTAACGATCTTACTTGTAGGAATCTATCCTGTGCATATGGTTTAGGCTTTTCACCAGAAGCATCAATTATAATAGTAATTTAAAAAATCTCCCAAAAGTCCTGAAAAATTGGTTAAGCTGAGTTTGGTTCATCCACAGTGATAGATGGCTACACAGCCATATAAAAGCACACTGGAAAACAGAACTGGTACAGGAAACCCCTTAGTTCCAGGCAAACCAGGACAGCTGGTCACCCTAACTGTAAGATGAGATTGATTTATAACTGTAAATTACGTGACTTTGTGGACAATAAACAAGTGCATATAATGGAGAAGAAATACTAAAAAGACATACTGAAGTTGTCTTCGGGTGGTCTTTTAAATAAAAATAACCGCTGTAAATTTCTTTGTTATTTATTTTCCAAGTTTTTATAAGATAATGCATAGCTTGTCATGGATAGGGCTATTAGGGTATTACTGTTGCATGTAGGGGAACAGGAGGTAAAGGTGATTAAAAAGAAATAAATTCACCAGATTGGGTCTTTTAGGTTTCTTTCATAAGCCCAGGGGTGGTGATTGGCTCCTGGACTCCAGGTCCCCAGGGACTCAGAGAGAGAGAGAGACAGTTGGGAAATCTCATTTGCATGAACCTGCCCCAGCCTGGGAAGGTGGGCGTACCCTGCACAGACAGAGAGATAATTACCTAACGCCAACACCAGGATGGGGAATAATACCGCTAACCAGCTCGCTTCCTAATAGCCCTATCGGTGACAATCTATTCCATTGTCTTATGAAAACCTGCTGCTGGTTCCTAGGCAACCTGATCAACGAAAATTTCAGGTTTATACAATTTTCATTTAGGGAACATAAAGGTTAACTGACTGTAATGGGAGTATTTTAAACAAACCCACCTACTCTTCCTTTCAGTGAACAGGGCTGGCGGCTCTGTTTAATTCTGCTCTATCTTTGCTGGTGTCACTTTGGGCAGCACTGACCACAAGAGTTCTGTCAACCACCTGCTGTGTCAATGGTGAGTGCTCCCCGAGGCCAAGGGCCATGGCATACGCACTCTCTGGGGGACCCCAGGCCTTCCTGGGCATTTGAGCGACAGGGAGAGGCAGCGGTCGCAGCAGGGCGCTTGGCCTGTACTGAAGGCTTCTCAAAAGATTTCTCAGGACCAGAAGGCCTGCCCACACAGCCCCCCTTCCTCCTAGAGGTCCAGGCTAAATTAATTCAACCACACAGAGGAACTCGTGCCTGGTAAAAGTGAGGCTTTGGGGGACACGATGATGAACAAGGTCAGCCTCTACCTCTGAGAGCACTCATTCTATTGAAAAAGAGCCGGCATGGACTGTCTTGTTCTCTGAAGATGAATGCAAGTATTCACACACTGAACCGCCCCTTGCTACTTCTGGGCTTGTTATTCAGCAGCCTCTGGAGCTAGACCACATTTGGGTCTTCCTCCCCTGGGAACAGTCAGAGAGCTTGGCATGATAACCAGGGGTAGAGCTGGAAACCAAGTGGGAAAAACCAGTCAACTCCTGGGCCCTGGTCATGGACTCAGGTCCTCTGGCTATATGCCACGTTCCAGATTGTCAATTGCTCCAAGCTTAGCGGCTTCGAGCAACCACTGATCATTCTTCCTTGTAATTCTGAGTTCGCTGTGGTCTCTCATGGAGCTGTGGTTGGATGGTGGCTGGGACTGGAGCCAGGGAAAGCATCGACTTTGCTGGAAGCCCAAGTGCTGACAGGGGCACCACCCATGGCCTCTCCAGAGCATGTGGTCTTCTCCCAGCATGGCGGCTAAGATCTAAGAGACAAAGTCCCAAGCACGAGCATTCCGGAATGACTCAGGCAGAAGCTCGAAGGCTCCTCCTAACGTCGACTTGGGATTCACCCCATGCCACTTCCACCACATTCTACTGGTTCCACTGGGTCAGCCTAGAACCCTTGTGGGAGGAAAACACACAAGGGTGTGAATACCATTTGCTGAGACAGTAGGTGCCATCTTGGAGATGGCTCTCATATGAGATCAATGAAGGGCTGTGAGCAGGCAGGGCAGGGGACACATGACTTGCACCCTGGTTCGGCTGTCTGGGTTCTTAGGGCAGTGGGCATGCAGGGCTGCTCTCACCATAGGGAAGAGGGCAGGGCATGGTGCTCCCCTTCCCACTGCAGCCCCAGAGTGGCCTGCCGGGCTCCCTGAGGTCATCAGAAATGGAAGTGGTCCTCATGGTGGCCTGGCCTCTTGTTCCAGCTGTCTATACCACCAGCTAAGAACCCTATTTATGGTAGAATGCTCCTAGAACACTCCCCAAGTGCTTTCCACAGGGCAGCCTGGGTGGCAAAGTCTGGAGGAAAGAACACCTGCAAGCTTAGCCCTGAGTCTCCCCCAACAGCCACTTTCCACAATGGTGGCACTGCCGCTGTTTATTGGCAACTGAAGACAGCAACGTGATCCGGTGGCAAGAAACAGGGCAGGATCTTCCACAGAGATTTGTGCTTGTGAGAAGCCTAAGAGGCCCCCTGTACCCAACTGCTCATACCAGAAAGACTAGGCCTCCATTTCCAAATCCCACAGCTGGCAAAGCCACAAGACAACCCCACACCAGGGGCGAATGCCAGGGATGTGTCAACTCCCCCAGTGTAGATGGGATTTGTTTAAAAATTTCCTTCTTCTAACATACTGCTTTACTTGACAAACTGGCCTTGGAGGAAAGGGTCTGGATCCCTTGAATTCCCTGTGGTTATGGTTTTAGAATAGGGACCTAATGGAAGCCCTTCACCCTGGGGACAACTGGGGCAATAGCAAGCTCCTGCAGAGGACTTAGCAAAGGCCTGCTGTGAGCCTGCACCTATAGTGACACCCTTGTACATGCTACTTATCGGGGCAAGGGGGCCTCTTCCAATCACCATCTAAAGCAACTTAGTAAGGGGGCTTGTACTGTGTGCCCTTCATCCCGGTTCATCCATTGCTAACATTGTGTCACTTTTGCCTTATCATTTGCACACGATGTCTGTATCCATAGGTGTGTATTTTTTTCACATTTGAGAGTAAGTTGCACACATCATGGTTTGCATTTCCTATACAGGAGGGCATTTTCTTAGGTAACCACAACCGAGTTATCAATCTCAGAACAATTAATGCTGAAACGATAAATTACCTTCCACATTCCCATTTTTGTCAGTGAACCAATAATGCCCTTTACAGCTATATATTCATCTTCTATAACAAGATACCAAGGCCCAGAGTTCAGACACCTGGCCAACAGTCCAGATCAGTACATGTGTGGCAGGGCTGGGATTTGAACCCAGGTCTGCCTACACCCACAGCTCATGCCAGGGAGGCAGGCCCTATACTACACCCTTTCCCTGGGGCGTGCTTGACACTGGCTTTCAGGGAAGGCGCTGGAGCTGAGGGCATGGCTTCCCTGCGGGCACTCTGAGTGGCCACTCCTGCCCAAGCAATCTGAAGGCCCTGCAGAGGCAAGCTCGCTGCCAGGGTGTGTTTGGGGAGAGGCGGGCAGTCTGAGAGGAATGCCAAGCTCTGGGAAGTGAAAAGGCCTTTGTCTCCCCTGGTCTCTACACACATGGCCCCCAGTCAGCATGCAGCCCCAGGGGCCAGCGGGAAACCCAAGCGCTGTACCCGTGGCCTTGATACACCCCCAAGACAAGGAGGCTCTGTCTGGCTTGAAGAGGCCTGTGTCTGCAGCTTCATTTCTCACTGCAAACAGGTCCTGTTAGGAACTATTTGCTCCTCCAGGAAGAGAGAAGCCTATTTCAAAGGAGAGAATTCCCCAGTGCGCAGACATTGACCTTGACCGTCTGGCTGTCTGGTTGAAGGGAAGGGAGGGGAGCAGAGGGCCAGGCCTCTTGGGGGAGGTGAGGGCTCAGGAGGAGGGTGTGTCGTGGCTTCCAAGGTGGTCCTTTCATGGCACTTCCTGACAGACCCAAGAGCCCAACCCAGTCTTGCCCTGGGATCAAGCAGCAGCTCTTCCAGTGGACTGCAGGCAAATGCTGCTTCTCTGAAGCCCCATGTTGACAGAGATCTCCTCTGGCCATCAGACCTTTAGCTCAGTCCAAGGAGATGGGGAGAGAAGAGGAGATGACACCAACGTACAAAGACTCAGGACCTTGCCTGGAGTCCAAAAGCCAGAGGCAGCAGTGTGCTAGCCCCGCCTCCCGGGACCACACAAGGCCACCCGCCCATCAGCCTCCCAGTTACTCCCTCTTGCCCTCCTTGTCCATCTCTGAGAGACCCCTCAGAAAGCAAGATCCTTTGTGGGGCTCTTACAGGTTCATTACCAAGATTCAGAGATCTGCCCTCAGGGAACTTGCAGGGCCAGGCAGTCATGCCCAAGGTGAACCAGCCTCCTCTCCACCAGGGTGGGCCAGCACCGTGCCCGGCCCAGAGTACACCCAGGAGCAGGGCCAGCTACAGAACACGTTACAGTAGAAGATGAGGGGACCCTGGTTCAATAACTGCAAAGAGTTTCAAGACAGCAATGGCAAAGCCATTAACCAGAACAGTTAATGGGCCCAATGCAGCTGCTCAGGTCTCGCAACCGGGAAGCTGGTCAGGCCAGTAGCAGAGGCGAGTATGGAGGAGCCATGTGAGGGGTGGCACGTGCACAGACACCTCCCCCCAGGAAAGGGACGGAGGGCCCGGGGAGGGAAGGCAGGACCTGAGGCTTTCTTCTCTGCACATGGCAGTCCTGTTTCAGTTACATGTTAGCTACCACTCTCTGTGTGGCCTTCAGAGTTAGGTCACCTTCCTCAGTCCTAACGTCTCTCCCAACGTTCCAAATCCATCAAGATGCTCTCCTCACAGCCAGGTGAGTACAGGGCTGGGGAGCGGCAAGGCCTTGAGACAGAGTCATTGGTTAGGGTGAGAGACAGCGATTTCACTCCTGAAAATCCTGACAGCTACGCTGAGAAGACCCGGCCCTGGAATCCGGCAGGGGAAGGACATCTAATCATTCTGCAGAACCTCTCCCATGACATCAGCCCTTCTGCCCTCTGCAAGCTCAGCTGGGCTTCCCAGCTGCCTCTGTGATACTGGAGGGTGAGCGCAAGCAAGTTCTGTGTTCTGTCCCTCTTCTCCTGCCCCAGGCAAGCAAGGCACTGTCCTAGTGACCACGGACCAGCACTAGGCCAAGCACCAAAGCCCCTGGTGGGAATGGACCCCCAGAGTCTGTGGAGGAAGGGTCACTGTGCACATAGCAATGGAAATGCCATCATGGGAGGTGGCGGCCAGCAGGAACAGCTAGCTGTCTTCAGGGGACACATACCTGTCACAAATAGCCCTGACCCACTCGTGACAAGCACCAGGAGTCCTGTGGGATTTAGAATCCCGACTCAACAGGATCCCTCTGGAGAGGAAGGAGCAGTTTGTTGCGCCCCACCCACGCGCTACGTTACAGCATCCCTGTGTGCGTGTGTACGCGTGCAAGAGAGCTTCACAGGGTATCTCACGTACACGTGATGGCTATCAAGCACAGGGCCAGGCACACAGGGTCCTCAAGGGACATCTCCTGCTCTCTGTTCCCTTGCTGCACTGATTTCCTCTGCACCATTAGCCCCCTTGTTGACAAGGAAACAGAGGCTTGGAGGAGTGACCTGCCCACAGACACAAGGCACACCCAGGATTCAACTGCAGGTCCCCCAACTTCAAAATCCCTGCTCCCTCTTCTGGGTCCTGCCCTCCCATCCGCTTCCTGCCCCTGTCTCCCCAGCCTCCAAGCCCAACTGGATGCTATTTCTCCCACAAAGCCATCCCCAACACCAGCTTCCAGAATTAATTTCCTCACCACTTATGGAATTAATTTCATCCACTGTTTCCTCTGCTCAGTGTTTTATTAAAATCAGTGATGGCAAAGTGAAGTAGGTCATAAACCAGTAATATTAAGCACCTACTATTTACCAGGCAGGCAGGCTGGGCGTAGACACAGACAGGAACACTGGGGATGTGGCTCTTCCCTGGAGGGTGCTCAGTTGGGGCAATAGGTAGAGAAGAGCTGGTCCTCAGCACTGTCCAAGACACCCTCTAGTTGCATCCCCAGATCCTGCCCCAATCTGAGGGCAGGCAGGGGCCTTGTCCTCATGAAGCAGTGTCTCTGAGAGGCCAAGCCTCCCACCTTTAACTCTCTGCCCACCTGCCACCTCTCTGAACTAAGAGCAGCTAACTTCTCTGCACTCAGTGTTCTCATCTGTAAGTGACAGTGACAGTAGTGCCCACCCCACGGGGCTGTCGGGAGCAGATCCTACACAGAGCTTGCCCTGCACAAAGTTGGCTGAGACATCCCTGACCCTGCTCCACACAGGGCCCAGGTGAGTCTCTCTGAGAGTGATAATGCCAGCTCAGGTGTTCCCACAAATCCAAGAGACAAGAGTGAAAAGGAAGAGAGTGCAGCCGCCCCTCCCCCATGGCCAGCCCTGTCCTAACCTTCCCCACCTGGCAGCCAGGTAGTCCCCATACCACGCATCAGCAAGGTGTGCTAAGGGAGCCTTGCAGGCTGCAGTATTTGGGGAAAAAAGCTGACGGTGGCAGCAGCAGCTGTTCTCTTTATTTCTGGGCACCTGCAAGGGCGTTTCAAAGTGAAAAGAAATCTTAGCCTGCAGCAGGTGCCCAAATCCTGCCAGGAGAGGAAGTGGGCGTCTACCCCAGCCCACGGTGGGCTTTGCCAGAGGCCCTGCCAGGAGCCTCACTCAATTTATTTAAGAGAGAGAGAACTTAAGCACTAGGCGCGACCTGGGTGTCAGGTGCGGCAGCAGTAAGGAGAGATTAAAGTAAGAACCTGGAATAAAAGTCCTAGGCTGTAGGGAAGAGCAGAAGAGAAGGGAGAGCCCCCTCTAATGGTCTCTCTGCTCTCCTCTCACAACCCTGGACCTGGGGGTGGGGGTGGGCAGTCAGTGGCATCGGGTGTGCAAAACTCCCGAGGCACAGGACACCCACCCACCATGGCTCTCTCTGTGTTGACTTGGCCAGACTCATACCTGGGCGCCACCTCCCTGCAGGCCAAGGGACTTCTGCCTACAGAGCAACACTGACCACCCCCCACCTGGCTCCCTCCTTCCCTCCCTTCCTCCTCCAGGGGCCCCAACACCAAATCACTCTGCTCCCATTAACTCCGCCTGTACACAAACCGCCCGCGCATGCATGCGTGTGTGACGCGTGGGCGCAGGATCTCTCCCTCTCCCACGTAAACACGGGATTCATTTATTAAATGCCTCTCTGGCATTTCCTTTTCTGCCTTCATCCTGCTTGTTTAATATTGCATTTGACATTCTCATTTTATAAATGGCAACAGAAGCAGAATGTATGGCTAAAATTAGCTCACGAGTGAGAACGATGCTACAAATAGGAGGGTGAACACAGAAGCCCAGTTAATCCCACCCACATCACACCCCCCACCACTTTGGGGCTGGTTCCCAACTGAGTTGTCTGTCTTCGGGGATGCGGAGGAGTGCTGGTGGGAGCCCAGTCACGCCGCACTCTGCCAGGGGCCGAGGCCCTCATGCCGGCCCTGGCCTGGGATGACCCCTCCTTCTCCCCAGCACCATCGTCCTGAGACCCAGAGGCCAGCTCCCGGGTCTCCTCGGTCATTCTCCTGGCCCTCCCTCTCCAGAGCCCCATCTGAGGCCCAGTCCCGAGGTGGGCCCTGAACAGAAGAGGGCAGGCCTGAGAGCTCCCCAGGCTTTGCTTTTTCTGGAACTTCCCCAAAGGAGGATCTGGCTGAAGAGCCTGACTCAGCTTTCTGGGATCTGGATGGTCTCCTCATCTCAGGGCTCCTGCTCTGCTCCAGGACCACCTCTCCCAGGACCTCCTCTCCAGGCCTCCTCTCCCAGGACTACCTCCAACCAGAGGCACTGACGGTGTCCCCCTCCACATGGGACACTCGGGACCAGCCCTGCCTGGGCCCACGGCCTGCACGCTACTCACTTCTTATCTGGCAAGGACCTCCCACCCTCTCTCCCAGGGACTCCCCAACTGCCCACTCAGGATGATTCTGAGAACCAGGGTGACCCCCCTTTGGTGGACAGTGCCATGGCCCGGCTGTTCCAAACCCTTTATAAGCCCTAAGTCACTGCACTCTCTGAGCGAGGCACTAACAATGCCCCCTTTTATAAAGATGGGCAGCTAGGGAGCCCAACGACAGGAAGTTACCATGCCCAAGGTCACAAAGTGGCAGTGAACGTGGGCGGGTTTGTAGCACTCTGTGCCAGCAAGTCTTCTCAGTTGGCAGAACCCTGTGCTGTGCTTCCTCCTGCTCAGAGCTTAGGGGGGCCTAAGAATCAAGGCACTGAGCTTCCCACAGGCTGCTATCCCAAGCCCCAGTGTCTGTTTGGGGCACCCCTCTCTTCTTTGCCTCTGACTAATAAAACACCATTCAATAGTGAACCTATTGCCCCTGGAGATAAGCAGCCCCCAAAACTGGCTGGCTTCCTGCTTGATGGGTTTAGGCCCAGAGTTGCAAACCATGGCCAGCAGGCCAAATCAGGCTGGCTGCCGCCTGTTTTTGTAAATAAGGTTTTATTTGAATGCAGCCACGCCTGCTCATTTGCATATTGTCTGTGGTTCTGTTTGGTTACAATGGCAGAGTTGAATAGCTGTGCAGGGACCATATGGCACTCAAAGTCTCAAATATTTACTATCTGGCCCTTTACAGAAAGTCTGTTGGCCCCTGGCTTAGGCCAAGTAGAGGTCACTTGCTGTTACCAAGCGGTTTTCAACATGGCTGACTCTCCCAAGCCTTCCGGATTACAGATGCAGCAACAGAGCAGGTGGCGAGACAGGACGCGAATCAAGGCCTTAAAGGAGCTGTAAAAGGCAGCAATTCCGTGTTTACCATTTTGCAGAAAAGGAACCAGATGCAGACACATTGGGGACTCAGTGGTGGTCACCAATTAACCAGTAGTGGACCCTGGGATTCAGGCTTGGGTTCCAAAGCTCTCAGTGCCTCTACGTGACCCAGCAGGTCCCAACGTGGAGACAAGGACACGGGCACGTTATCCAGAGGAGCCAGGCTACAGCTGTGCCTCATACATCTGTGATGCTCAGTGGATAAGCAGACGGGTGCTTCCTTGGGGACAGCTGGTCTCTCTGACCATGAGTGAGGAGTGGTGCTGAGGGCACTAGACAGGCCTGGGGATCCAGTGCCAGGCCCAGCGAGGCCAGGCTCGTCCCAGCTCCACACTCCCTCCCTCCCAACTATCTTCTTTCTGACTCTGGATGAATGATTTATTACCCACAGCTCCCCTGTTATCCATCATTAGCAACGATCCTTGCCTGGCGCTTCTCAGACTTTAATGTGCACACAAATCACAAGGGGCTTGTCAGCGTGCAGCTCCTGACTCAGGGGTCTGGGTGGGCCCAGGCCAGCTTCCAGAGGCTGCCAAACTGCTGGGACATGTCCGCATGCTGACCACCAGAGCCAGGCCTCCTTTCATTTCAAGACAATGGGCAACCAAACTAGTTGTACCCACCAGTTGCTTAGCAAATTTCTGTAAACCTGACCACTTTAAAGGAATAAGAACAAGGACTAAAGGAATCCTGCAGTAGTCTTTCCATGAAGCAAATAAAATCTCTTTCCTATAGTCAGTCATATAAACCCAGATTTTCAAATATTAGGTTTGCCAAGATGGCAGCAGCGTAGAGCAGGAAGAGCGGAGTTTGGAGCCAGACTGGCATGGATTCAAATCTAGCGCTGCCATGACAGTCCCTTCTTCACTCTTGAGCTCTAGTGTCCCACGGTAAGGGGGAACAGGACCCCTACTCAGGATGCTGTGAGGACAGACAGGGCGTGGCCCGTAGACACTAATCCCTTCTGCTGAACCAAGTCTAGAAGGCTCTACCCAGGCACCTTTCAAAGTGAGTTTCCACCCAGTGAGGGTGGTGTTGCCTCCCTGACATCATTTTGAGGAAGGCGGTGTCAGGCCTCTGAGGAAACCTGGAGCTGGCTCTTTGTCAATTCCCACCTCCCTCCCTGCAGCTGCCTGGCTCCTCGGGAGGCTGCCTGAAGGCTGGGCTCTGGTGACTAATCAAGCAAGTGTCCCTGCTGCTCAGGGGCTGCTTCAATCAGGGGGAAACGGCGGGAGGCATTATTAGCTGCACCCGCAATGGGGCTCACGGAGTGGCCAGAGAGGACCCCTCTGAGGGTCACAGGCAAGGCGGCTCCATGAGTGCATTTGTGCGTGTTTATTGATAAAGAGCCACATTTGCATTTCCCTTTGGCTGGGGCTGAGTCTCCGCTCTCACTGGGCTGGGCCTTGAGCTCAGGTGGCAGGTAGCTCCCCACCCCTGTCCCTTGCATCTATGGCAGTGGAGGAAGAGGCTTGGAGATCCGTGGCTGACTGGGACTCCTTAAGCCCAAACTTGGCCCTTCCTCCTAGCCAGGAATCTGGCCCCAAGGGAATCTGCCCTTCTTCTAGAAGATCAAGGAACCACGTGGGCCACAATATGGCTGGGTAGGAAAGGAAAGGACACTGAGCGGCCATGGGAGGCCCACAGCCCAACAAGAGGAACTTTAGAGTCCCCTCAGCCCAGAGATGAAGTACAGCCTGTGATACACACTTGATCTCTGGAGTATGGCTTTCGGGCCCTGAACTCCGGGGCTGCCACTTACTGTGTGAGCTTGCAATCTCTCTCTGCCTTGCCTGCCCTATCTGCAAAATGGGGATAATGATTAGTACCTACATCAGAGTGGATGCGATCATCAAATAAGATACATAAAGCAAGTGTCGAGCAGAGTATGTCACCTGCACCCAAAAATGTTAGCTATCTGTGTGATCGCTGTGTGAGAAGGTACCATATGGGGTCTTTCTGGACGTCCCCCTGCCCCATCCTGGAGACCACACGCCTTCCTGAGGTAGGACCTGCACAGGAAGTGAGGCGATAGAGTCTTGTGATCCCAGCTTCTAGAAGACAGCCATCCTGGGCCTCAGCAAGCAGGAGCACCAGGGCCTGCTCTGGTTGGCTAGATGTTACAGAAAGGCCCTCCGTTTTTAAAATGCCTAGGAGACTTACCAACTGAACTAGACTGGAAATGGCTTTAGTAGCTATGACGTGCCTCACTGTCATGTGAACCCTGAGTCTTTTATTCATTCCACAGTTATTCATTGTCTAACAAGCGCTGGGCACATGTGATTAAATCAAAGACCTGGATTCAAGTCCAATCTCTGTGACTCATCAACAATGAGACCTCTCCTAGTAGGAATATGAGAATACCCTCTGCTGCAGGATGTTGAGAGGGGTGTAGCCACCTTCCAGCTCCTCTGAGACCCAGGGAGATAGTGAGGGCTGGAGGAGACTCACCTTTCCAGAGGCACAGCATCCTCCAGCGTACCAAACACACTACGAATAGCCTAGCAGCCACCAAGGCTTCTGGCCGGTGGTCTCTGCGTTCTCTGCCTTTCTGGAGCTCTCATTTGAATTCTGCCCACAGCAGAGCGTAAATGCATTTCCTTTCTTTGGGTCTCAGTAGAGAATTCAAAGCAACTCAGGATGCAGGCTCCTCTCCCAGTCCCCTTTCATTCCCACCCTTTTTCAGAGCAGGGGGAGCTGGCTAGAGGAAGATCTTTCAGAGACAGGTGACCTGGACCATGGCAAGCGCTCATGTTCATCAAGCCTGTGCTCCGGGGCAGGCTGCGTGTGCAAAACCCTTCGTTCACAGCCATCTCCAACCTCCAATGACCCAAAGAGGTGGCACTGTTACCAGCCCTGCTTTACGTACGTCCAGTGCCCTACCTCTAGATTCCTGCTGGGAGCTTGTGGTTGGTGGGGCTGAGCTGGGAATCGGGATCCTAGTCACTCTGCCCTGCTTCCTCCTCTTTCTCTACTTCCACTTTTGATTTACCTCTTAAAGAGCATGTACTAGCCCCAGATTAAAAAGAAAACAGAAACTCTTCACACCAGACTCGCCAGTTACTCGCACCTGCCATCATTAACACCCAGCCTGAGTGGAGGAGAGTCACTGAGTGTGGGTGGAGGAGCAGCGGCTGCAGGCTTCTCTGGCTTCTCCTGGTCACTAGGGTTTGCCCTCCACCCCACGCTCAGAAATCTGTACAGTTTATCTGGAAGCCAGTAAGCTCAAGCCCTGTGATCCCGCACTACCTGGGCAGCCCTGGGCCTCAGTTTCTCCACTAGAACAGTGAGGAGGATAAAGTCCTTCCCCGCCTGGGTCTCAGGCTCATTCCCAAGCCTGTCAATAGTCAAAGGCTGTACATTTGCATTCAAGGTGGCACACAGAGCTGTCTCTTCCTGCACCGGGCCTTTTCCGGTGAACCGTTAAGTTCTGGCAGGACAGGAAGGGCATCTGCCTGCACTCTCTGCTGCTCCTTCTATTCCCTGCTGCCCAGGCAGCCTTCAGAGGAGCCTGTCAGTAGCATGCTCTGGCTAGGATAAACAAGGCATCCGGGCACTGCACACAGGTTTAAGTCCTCTGTCTCTCTAGTTTTAAAAATAGCAAATAGTGACCTACTGAGAGAGGTACCAATTGAAAGGCAATGGCATCTGGGGGACAAAGGCTACAAAGGGACCTGCGGTATTATCTCCCCAGTACTGTTTTAAAGCATGCACTGATGTCTCCAACATGCAGTATGCAAAGAAAGAGTATTTTCATTTCAGATGCATATGATGGCTAGGAACAATATGAACAATATTATTTTAGTGCCCTGGGAAAAAATTAGCAAGTCAAATATTGAATCAGGCCTGTAGCACCACATGCTAAGCAGATTGCTTTGATCTTATCCACACTAAAAGCTCTATTATTGAATTTAAAGTTGGTGAACACACATCAGACCAATATACAACGCATATCTAAATGCATGTTTCAGAAGCAAGGAATGTTTTGACAAAAGGGAGAAAATATCAAAGTTACAGCAGAGACTGAAACATGAATTTGCCGTCCCTCTTCTCTCAGGGCTGGAGGCTTTGCTAGCCAACCAAAATGCTGGTGCTCCAGAGGACTTGATGATGGTTCCAGAAATACCTGCTGAGCTCCCATTTTGCTCCAGAACCAACAAAGAAGGGGTTTCTCACCCCCTACCCAACTTGAAAAGAGGAGCTTGACACAGCAAGTAGGCAGACACCGCATGGCATGGCGCCCTCTGGTGGCCACTTCTCTGGGAGGCCTACCTGGCTCCCCAGATCCCATAGTCCAACCTCCTCCCTCCTCCAGAGGCAGCTGTGGCAGGAAAAGGAACTTCAAAGAGCCAGAGGGAAGGAGGGAAGCAGCTGGTCACGAAGGCAGACACAATCTAATTGACCACAAGGGGAGGGGGTGCTAATTACCCAGCTGGGCCCAAAGAGAACTAGTTTGGTAAATTTCCTATCAAGGATATGCTCCTCCATGGACACACATGGAAAGCACATTGTAAACCAGGGGTCAGCCAACTACAACTCACAGGCCACATCCAGTCCCCCCCTGTCTGTCCCTGCAAGGTCCAAGAGTTAAAAATGGTTTTTATGTTTTTAAATGGTTAAAAAGTAATATTGTGTGGGCTGGGGATGTAGATCAGTGGTAGAGAACTTGCCTAGCATTTGTGAAGCCTGGGGTTCAATCCCCAGCACCACATACACAGAAAGAATAAATAAATAAATATGTAAAATAAAAATTGTAACACGGGAAACTTCCATGAAATCCAAATTTTAGTGTCTATAAACAAAGCTTTATTGAAACACAGCTCCACTTATTCATGGGATATACAGCCAATGGATGCTTCTGTGCCATGACTCAGGGATGAGTAGTTCCAACAGTTGGCTGTGTGGCTGCAGAGCTGCAAATACCATTTGGTCCTTTATAGAAGAGCCCATCCATCCCTGCTGTAAACAACTGCCACCACACGTGGGGCTGAATCCTGAGAATCTGTGCAGTCAGTCCCTGAGAATCTGTGCAGTCAGTCCTCGTGCCCACCCCTGCCTAGCCGGCACATGATGTGGGTACAGCCAGGTGGCCAGCGGTGTGGCTGGGGAAAGGGTGTCCCATATCAGAGCAGTGCCCCCAGACTTACCATTTTATTATTGATTTCATGGAAATGAATCTCACAGACTTTCTCCACAACATCTTCATTCTCAAAAGTGACGAAGCCAAACCCTGAAGGGAAAAAAGGAAGAGAGAAAACAGAGAGGTGGGGTGAACTTGGCTGGGTAGGCCCCCCGGGGGTTTCTCTGACCGCCTACAGTCAGGCTCCTTATGGGGTGGGTGGGCGGATCCCTGGGAGGACCTTGAAATCCAGGCAAGGATTCTAATTTGTACCCAGCTCCCTTCCAACAGCGAGGAAAAGTTAATGATTTCACCCACATGCAGCGGGCACTGTGTGGTTTACATTTGCCCCGAAGCAAACAAGAAATTGACTTGTCTGTTATTTACGAGGGTCAGAGCCCTGCGGCTCTGTGCGCAGAGGCAGGCGGGTGGGCGAATGGCAGGCTCGCGGATCACTGCGGGGCCACGCTGGCCCTTTCCGGGAGCTGGAATGGTCAGCCCTCGGGTCGGCCTCCAGACGGAGGCGGTTATTTGTCCTTTTCTTCCTGAATTACTTCCTCTAATACCTCATCAGGACATCCTGAGGCCTGGAAGAAACTATTAAAAGTTGCAGGCCTCTGTTCTGCGCAGGCATCCTTTTTCTACTGCCGCTTCAAAAGCGCTGCGGATTTGGGGCAGTTTAAGACTGTTTGATGCCTGCTGTCAGCCGTCAGCTATCCACTGTATTTACTCGGCTGGAGACCGGCTTTGCTAGACAAGCTGCACTGAAGAATTTTGGCAGGCGACCGCGGCTCAGCATCCTGAGTGTCTCTCTCCACCCTCCTGCCCCTTCCTTTCTTCTCTTCCCACCCCCGACCGCGTTTCCAGCATGCGGCCCCATCTGTGACCCCACTCAATAAGCACCGCGGTCCCGCACGGACCCACACGCAGGGGCGCGCCCTGCGTGGGACGGAACATGCGCAGTGCTAGCATGAACACAGGGAAGGAAACAGGGGCAGAGGCGCAGACGCACCCGGGAGCCAGAGGGCCTGGGTTCCAGCTGCGACTGTGCATCCAGTCTCTGTATAACCTGGAGAGCCCCTTCCCCTCTCTGAGCCTGGCATTATGCACCTGCAAATTTAGGTGGTGGGATTGGACACGGGGTGCCCACACGCAAATCAGGACTCACATGGCTCCCTGCTAGGGACCGAATGTGCTGCTGTCCATCCCTGACCCTATCCTTGGGTCCATATGCTGAAGTCCTACTTCCCAGTGCCACGGTGTCAGGAGGTGGGGCCTTTGGGAATCAATTCCATCATAAGGACATGAGGATGGAGCCCTCATAAAGAAGCTTAGTGTCCTTATCAAAAGCCACGAGAGCGCTAGCTTTCTGCCAGCCAAGTGAGGCTCAAGAGAGTGGCCTTCTCTAAGCCAGGAAGTGAGAGCTCACCAGAACCAACCAGGCTGGTGCCCTGACTTTGGAGCTCCCGCCTCCAGAACTACTGGGAAGCTCCTGCTGTCGGTAAGCTGGGGTCCTCTGATACAGCAGTCCCACAAGACACTGTCCTCCCCAAGGTTCCAAATCTGGCTGAATACAATGCCAGACATAACAAACAGGAAGAAAAAAATCAGAATGACTTTTTGTATTATGCTCACAGTGCTTTCTATTAACGAGAAAAATAGATGCTTCCCATTCAACCTGGTACCAAAGGTGAAGAGTGCATCGCTCCAGTCCCTTCTGGCTCACATATCCAACTTCACTACACCTTGTCAGGAATACAAGGTGCTGATGGACGGAGCCCTTACATCTTAGCTACTGCAGGCTCTGCAAGATTCTTCAGGAAAAGACGACCACTCTCTGCTCTCAAACAACCTCCAGTAAAACAGAGGGCTAGCACCACCACGCAAAGGCAATCAGGACCTTCAGTATGCGCCAGTGGTTACTATCCACCAAACACCGGGCCAGTGCTCCCAGTGCACACAGCCCAGCTCATTATACACACAAGGTACACATATGACCTTCCAAAAGGAGGACACGGGCATTTGCTATAGGGGCTCAAGGAGGACAAGTTTCACCCAGTATTATTGGTAAAGGTGGGTCCTCAGTTACCTCTGAGGCCTGAAGCAGGCATGAGATACACGAAAGAGTTGTGTGAGATGAACCTTTTTCCAGGTCCACACCCCTTTCCCTCCCTTAACCAGGTCCCTGAGAGAAAGCCACAGTGCTGCTGTTGTTGGTTCCCCTCTTTGGGCGGTTCTCCTTGGCCTCTGGACGTGCACGGCACTCAGAGGCGTTGCCCACAGCATTTCTTTTGCCCTGGTGTGTCTACTCCCCTGCCTCATTCAAAGGTTCAGAATGATGCTCAGCTCTTCCTCCCAAGGTTTGTTTAGGGAAAACTGGGTGGTAGGGGCCTTAAAACCATCAGTTTAAAAGTCCCACCCAGGGAGGGGGCCCTTCCCCTGCATCTCTTTGGTTAAGCCCCTTCCTCCTGGAGCTCAGATCCTAACTAGCCCTAGGAGAAGGGGTGAAGGCCACATCTTCTGTGGGGAAGAGGGCAGCCCTGCAGAGGATGCCAGAAGTCAGCACTAACTCAAGCCCTGGACGAGGGCAGAGCTGGGCCTCTTCTCGGGTCTGAGGCCCCTAACACTGTGTTGAGTGAACGGCTGGCGGAGCCATTTCTGTGCCTCCAGGGACAGAGTGTCTTGCCAATCCACTTGAGTCACTGCTTTGCCTCCAAACTGATGGGACCCTCCTCCTGCACTGCCTGGCCCCCTTCTGTGCCAAGCGCTGTTGAGGACACACAGAGCAACACGGTTCTTCTCTAGCAGTTCACTCTTTAAAAGGCTTGAGTAGGGCCGGGCGCTGTGGTGCACACCCGTAACCCCCGCAACCCGGGAAGCCGAGGCAGGGGGATCACAAGTTAGAGGCTAGCCTGGGCAATTTACCAAGACCTCGTTTCAAAATAAAGAATAAAAAGGGCTGGGGGCATAGCGCAGTGGGAGGGCAACCTGGGTTCAATCCCCAGTACTGGAAACAACATCAACAAAGCAACCCTGCAAACTTGAGTCAGAGGATCCTCGGAGAAAGCCTTTCCTAGGATGGACCTCACTCCTCTCTGATGTCCCTTACTTCTAGCCCGTGGGTTTCATCTGTCTTTGAAAGCCACCTCCCTGGCCTGGTCCCAAACCCAGGTACCTTGCAAATAAAACAAGCCCAAGTGGCCAGTTTTTCAGGGATCTCACTGCTAATCAGGGTGAGTGTAGAGGCCTGGAATGTGGCCCTCCAAATAGATATCCATGTCCTAATCCCTGGCAAGCATGAAGGTGACCTTACTTGGAAAAAGGGTTCTTGCAAATGTAACTACGTTAAGGATCCCGAGAAGAGATTATCCTGGATTTAGGGTGGACCCTAATTTCAATGACAGGTGTCCTCGGACGAGACAGGAGAGGGAGATTTGACAATGAGAGAAGAAGGGCATATGAAGGCAGACGTAGGCTGGAATGGGATGCTGCAGCCACAAACCTAGGAAGAGCTGGAGCCACCAGACACCAGAGGAGGCCAGGAGAGATGGTCTCCCACAGCTTTTGGAGGGAGGACAGCCTCAGCCTCCAGAACTGTGAGAGTCAATTTCTGTTCTTTTGAGCCACAAGGTGTGTGGTCATTTGTTACGGCGGCCCCAGAACCCTAGTGCAGTGAGGTTACAGGTTTCGGCTGCCCCCAAAGAGGCGGGCCACACACCACCCCCTCCAGCTGACACACCAATTATGCCACTCTGGACAGAAGGCAGGCGTGTAGATGCGTGAGCAAAACGCATCCTGGCGATCGGGACAGAATGTGAAGTCAGGGCCAGCGAAAGACACCACTCTACAGGCCAGAGGACAGATTGGACTGAAACACACTTGACCCTGGGAGAGAGACCAGGTGCATCAAGCCGCCATGGGGCCCCAGGCTGAGCTCTCACCGAGCCCCAAGCCCCTACATTTTAGAACTCTGTGCTGCCAAACTTCCTCCTCTGTGCCACCACACCCAGATAGGAGGGAGGGCAGCCAAGCAGAAGGGCAGGAACTAAAATGCAGAGCGCTGTGGGGGTGGGCGCGGGCCTCCTCCCAGCATTTCAGGTTCTGACTCCCATGCTCCCCCTGCCTGTCCCTTCCCCAACCCCGCACGACTCAAAATGTGAATATCACAAGATGATTTTCCTGATTAAAGGCGAAAGCCTGGATCCCAGGCCCATCCGCCCTCGATGCATAACAATTCCGTGATGTCAAGACTCGTTCGTGGGATTTAAAAGATCTATATCATCTCAACATCCCTGTCTGTTGGGTCTGAAGGGAGAAAACAAACTTGATTGTGTCTAAAATATTTATTTATTCCATTTGGGGAAGCAAAGAAGCAATGAAACACTTAATTATCAATAAGTGTTATTCCTTAACATATAATCATTTTTATTTCACAGGTGTATTATCATTTCCAATGAATCAGTAATTCAATGGCAAACAACCTCCAAATAAATTAAACTGAGGAGTGGAGGACAAAAACAATGGGGTCAGAAATGTGGGAGGGATGGGTGGGTGGTGAGAAAACCCATGTTTATTGTTAGTCTTTTTTCTCTTTTGAGATAGATTTTTTATGGCGTTAAAACAGACATAACATAAAATTTACCATCTTAACCATGTTAAGGGTGGAATGAAGGCAGTGGCCACCACCATCCATCTCTAACCCTATTCCATCATCACAAACTGAAACTCTGCACCCATTACATAATAGCTCACTGGGTGTGGTGGCGCACGCCTGTAATCCCAGTGGCTCGGGAGGCTGAGGCAGGAGGAGTTCAAAGCCAGCCTCAACAAAAGCAAGGTGCTAAGCAACTCAGAGACATCCTATCTCTAAATAAAATAGAAAATAGAGCTGGGGATGTGGCTCAGTGGTTGAGTGCCCCCGAGTTCAATCCCTGGAACCCCCCGTCCCCCAAAAAAGCTCCCCATCTCCCTCTCCCAGCTCCTGGTAACCTTCACTGAATTCACCAATTCCAGGTTCCTTACATGTGTTCAATCATATGGTTTCTGTCCTCCTGTGTCTAGCTCAGCTCACACTGTTTTCCAGGTTCTTCTGAACAAACTGCTTCACAGGTTCAACATAGGCCTTGGAAGGGGGGACAGTGGGGGCAAGAATTGATGATCAAGTGATGATCACCTGCCATTCTCCCCAAAGAGAGTCAGAAATGGAGTCTTGTGAAGGCCCAAACTAAGGCACAGTAGCCAGAATAAAGAAACACTGCTGTCCTCACTCAAGAGCAAGGACTGGATGAACTATGTCCCCTGGAGAGTCCCTTGGCCTCCCTGGGCCTCTCAAAGCAGGCACAGCCAGGCATCTGGATCTGGTCCCTGCCAGGGTGAGGCCTCTGATCCGTGAGCATCCACAGGGACTCACACTGCCTGCCCCATTTCTCTTCTTCCTTGGTGCTAAGGCACGACCCTGGAGCCAGAGACCCCCACTCCCTAGGTATTTAAACTCTCGAAAGCCATCACTAAGAAGAGAGAGGAGCCCCAGAGACTGACACAGAGGGGAAGGTGTCAGGGCCAAAGCTCAGAGGATAACAGACCAGTGCAGCAGAGAAACACTTCTCACCTGTCCTCAGCAAAAGGCACCTGCCCAGCCTCTTGGGAAGCCCCCACCTTAACTGTGCCCCACACTGCTAAGGGGCTCCAGGAGCCAGCAGACTCAGGAGGCAAAGAAGGTGGTGAGGTTAATTTCCAGCACAAAGCGATTTCAGAACACACATAAGTAGGGTAGCAGTTGACAAGGACCATTTAAAAACAGAATTCTAGCATTCTCCTGAATGAAGCTATTATTGGAAACCAACAAGTAAGCTCTATTTAAGAGATAAGCATTTAACAGTCAAACCTTTTTTCCTTCTTTTATTCAAATGAACAAAACTGAATATTCATCAGAACAATACAAGGCTATAAAATGCGTGTGCTTGGCAGCGCACATACACACACCAGAAGAAGAGACCAGAAATCTGAAAACAAGATACCTCAAAATTAAAATGACCTGCTCCAAACAAACACAGTCATGGAGAAATGCCTGACAGTTAACTTACAAAGAATCTCTCTCTCTTTTTTTTTTTTTTTTTTTAAGGTCAGGGAGGGAAAGACAGAAACAACCTTCTTCTAGCCTCAAAAATAATTTTCTTCTCTTATCATATAGGTCAATGAACACTAATAGGCAATCAGATAGGGCTGATGCTCCTTCAGTGGGAATCGATGAGAGCATGACTTAACACACTGGGTAATGGAGGGAAAAGGGAAAGCAGAAAAAACCCCAGATTGCCAAATTTACCTGAGTATCCCACGTGGAATTTAAAGCATGAGTATGCAAGAATATTTTATAACACACGCCACCCGCCCTCTCTCCCTGGAAACCCAGGGCGGGGGAAGCACTGATATCCGTGGGTTGCTTCCGCATAAACATGAATTTCTCAGGTGCAGGCCTGGGGAGAACTTTCTGGTTTTAAAATGCTTCTCACCCCTCATCTTAGCTGGTCCCCAAGGCAACCCAGCAGGAGACAAGGCAGGCTCCCTCACTGTCACAGTGCTCGACTGCTCTGCACAGTTCAGTGGCTTCTCCACCGTGACGTGGCTGCTCAGACCAGACCAGGAGCTGGACCCAGGAGTCACACCCACACCCTGCTTTTCTCGAGCGGGCTGTCCTTGGATCAGGAGGTTCAAAGATGGATTTGGTGGCCAATTGGCCCAGAGAGGGGAGCAGGGGTGAGCTGGGCCACGAGGCGCGGTGGTCTGCACGGCTGTGTGTCCAGCATCGTTCACCCTGGCTGCCCCCACCTCCAACTCGGAGAGTTCTGGGCCACCTGGTGGACTACAGCGCCTCTGGCAACACCCCGATGTAGAGAATCCGGTTCCAGCTGCCAGTAGCGTTTCCTGGGCATTTTTGGATGTGAGGCCTTGGGTGTGGACTGGGGTGACGGGAGGCTGGGCCTGCTTTCCCACCCAGATGCCAATGTGCACCTCAGCAGGCAGGAATGCCATTTCCCACAGCCAGGGGTTGGGTTCCTTCAGTCACCGCTCAGGCCTGGCGTCCAGAGGTGGCTGTCTGCTCTCAGTCCACATTCTGCTTGATAATGCCACCCAGGGAAGCTCCACGCTACTGGTTGAGCAGCTTTTCTTAACTCAGTCCCCACCAGCCCCTCCATCCCATGGAGTAAGGATGGCTCCCGCTGTACAGACGGAGGACGGAGGCCCAGGTGGACCCGTGTCCTCCCCACAGAGTGCCCTTCTTCACGTGGGGTGGACCATCACAAACTTGTCCCACACCCTGCTCCACCAGGCTTCCTGCCAGGACATTCACGGAGTGGGGAAGAGCCCCGCATCCCAGCAACCCAGCCCAGAGAGGCCAAAGACCTGATGTCCATCCCAGAGACGCGCTGCTTCCCGGGCTGCCCGATTCCTCAAGCAGAAAGGCAGGTGGGGGGACTGAGTCTTTTCAGAGAAACGCACAGTAACAAAGACGTTCCCAGAGAGAAAACAAGGGAGGCATCTCTTTGGTCAGTCTAACCCGACTGGGCATGGGGTGAGGGACGTCTCTGAAGCCTTTTGGACCCCAACCACAGTAGTGGGGCCAGGATGCCCAAGACTGGCAGCAAACTGACCCCCTAGTGAGTCAGCAGCCTCGGGGGGTAAACTGAACCACTCACTTCTCTGGCTTTATTAAGAACAGACCCCTGCTCTGCCCAGGACTCAGTGCAGGGGCTGAACACAGCAGGTCAGGACAAAGACTTCTAACCCAGAAGCCACTGGAGGCAGGTGTTTACTACCCCCCCACTCCCGCAGTGGCCAAAAAGCCTGGAATGGATTGGGAGGCCTGCAGACACCCCTCTCCCCGCTCCCCGTCTTCCTCCTGGCAGGAGCCAGCAAGCCACACCTCCTTCGCAGCCCCCCAAACCTCCCCCCCACCCCGGCCCCTTCAGGGTGGCATCGTGGCATCCTTCATGCACCTGCTTCCTCGTTTACACCAGTAGTTTGGCAGCTGGTTGCTGTAAACTATAATAAAATGCCTTTCCAAAAAAAAAAAAAAAAAATGAAGGAATGTGACCAGACACGCCAGACATCATGATATTAAAGCCGTGTCAATTAATTTCTCCCCTGCTTGATAAACGAGCCCCATTCCATCTCTTAATAATGAGGAGAGAAACAAGAAAAGTTGACACTTAGTTTAATTTATTTTCTCAACTTGCCTGGTCATATTTCTTTCTGCCTTGCAGAGCAGGCTGGGGCTGTGGGGAATCTCAAGTGGCTCGTGCGCAGGACGGGCAGAGATGGGTGTGAAGAGACGTGGGGCTCCGTTACTCCCTCGCACCGCTTAATCAGGAGCGGGAGAGTGGCTGGTGCGCCAGCGCGCACCTGCGCCTCTCCAGCCACCTTTGTCTGCTGGGGTGGGAGAGTGTGGGGCGGGAGCCGTCTCAGGTGTTTAGGGAATCGGGTAACAGAAATGGCACGATCAGATTTCCAATCCAGTCCAGTGGCGCTGCACAAGCCTGGATTCCCTAAATTAATATTAACCTACGTGGGTGGTATTTGCCAGAGGGGAGCCAATTTCTCAAATGGAAAGGTGCTTTTCTTTCCTTTTCAGCTGGAGGATGCTCCAGCCAACACTTGACCTTGAAATGTGAGGACAGACCTTCCACAAGTCAGGCGCCCGCCAGGAACCAGCAAGTGTTTCTTCAGTTACAAGTAGCTTATGTCGTATGGTCCACCCTAACCTCAGGACCAGTCGGGGACACTCCTAGAACTCTCCTGGACGGTAAGTCCAGGCGGGGTGTGCCCACGTGTGCTGCGTGTGTCCCGCAGCAGGGCCTCCAGCTGGGGAAGTGCTGGGGGAGAACACAGCTCTCCGGGCTCTGCCTGTCTCCTGGCGGGGTGTGGCTCAGGACCTACATTTTCATCCAGGTTTCTGGTAACTCCAGTGCCCATGCATGTCGACGGCCCTGTTTCCCAGTTCAGGACGAGCCAAGCAGATCACTGGGTCAAAGAGAATCTAGAACTTTCCACAGGAAAAATTTCAGAGAATTTTCAGGATCCCTCTTCTATGAAACAGAAAAACCAAAGCTGTTTTTAAGAAGCCTCTGACATCTCTTTCATGGGCAGCCCTCATCCCAGGCAGACCCAGGAGCTCAAGGACAAAGCCAGAGCTGCCGTCTCCAGGCTCAGACACCAGTTCATACTAAAGTGTAAGGGACAGATCTTGCTTCCACTACCAGAGGTACTGGAGGGTTACCTGATGGAAACCCACATGCAAAAGCAATTAAAAGCAGAATTTCAAACAAGCATCCAGGCACTGTGTCTCTGTGTGTGTGTGTGTGTGTGTGTGTGTGTGTGTGTGTGTGTGTGTGTGAACTGCTGAGGGCACTTCCCTGAGTGTGTGGCACTATACAAGTACACACAGCTTTCCAACATAAGAGTGAGGACAGAAGGGATGGGGTACCCTGAAGACCCACCCAGGAAGGAGGAGGGGAGCTTAGAAAAGGGAGGGAGAGAGGGAGGGAAAAAGAGAGAAGGTGCAGAGGGAGTGGGACCTCTGCTATCCCCCAACCGTTTTTCTAAGAGCGGAATCTGCCATGAATACTGATGGTGCGATTTCAAAGTGCCTGCGGCTGCAGGGAGAGAGTGTCTCATCCCAGACTCTTGTTAACTGAGAGGCAAAAAGCACCTGTGGTCCAGGCCAGACAACCCCAACCTCATTTAATTCCGAGTGCGCTCCATAGCAGCGATTCTGTGAATGACACTTGTCAGGGCGGCAGATTAGTTCACAAACCTATTTTTTTTGTGCGTGGTGTTCCATCTTGGTCGGGAAAATAGTCAGTTCTTGGCGAGAGAGACACATATTACTGCTGTTAAGTGCCAATATAAACTCTGGGACGCAGTGGTAAATTCACCAAATTAAATCGCTAGACAACTGGCTCGGATCAGGACCCCGGCAGAAGGTGCCAGGACTGCAGCGTGCGCCCAGCGGGGTGGAGGAGGCTGAGGTCGAGCGCGCAGCTGGAGCAAGGGCACGAGGACGCGCCGCCTCCGCGTCTGCTCTGGAAACCACAGAGCCTGGGTGGCTTCGGGGGCTCCACATGCAGGAATGGGCCTTCCAGTCCTCTCAGCCCCGGGGCTTTCTGTGCTCAGGGGAGATGGATGCGGGCTGGACGCCCTTCTTTAAAAAGAGGTGGGTGTTTGGGTGGGTACCCCCCAGCCCCAGTCCCAATGAGTGGATTTCAAGTCTGTCACCTTTCCTGGCATTCATCCTCTAGCCTCATCCAAGTAGGGAGCAGCCCTGGAAAGGTGAGAGGGAGTTTCAATTTACTCAATGCCCCCACTGAGGTGGTGTGGAAAAGGGCTTGGACTTTGGAGCCAGGCAGATATGAGCTCCAATGATGACTTCCTGTGTGACTCTGAGCAAGTCATTCAACCATTCTGACCCTCAGTATCCTCTTCTGAGAGACAGAAATAATAAAATCCACCTCATTAGTCAGAATGATTGTTTGAAAACGCTAGGTAAGGCCGGGCGCGGTGGCGCACGCCTGTAATCCCAGCACTTGGGAGGCCGAGGCAGGAGGATCGTGAGTTCAAAGCCAGCCTCAGCCATGGTGAGGCACTTAGCAACTCAGTGAGACCCTGTCTCTAATAAAATACAAAAAAGGGCTGGGGGTGTGGCCCAGTGGTCGAGTGCCAGAGTTCAATCCCCGGTACCAAAAAAAAAAAAGAAAACGCTAGGTACCCTCAAGGGGCTTAGCTACCCACTTTCACCAACAAAATGAGACTTCTGGCCTCTCCCCTGTGCCAATTTCTCTCTCCCCACACTCGCTTACCTTTGCCTCTACACCAAGCCTCACTCATTAAAATTCATCAGTCGGGGAGATGGAGAGGTCTACAGCGCTTTGACCAGCTACCGTGGTGGGAATCAGATTCAGGAGAGGGAGGGGCAAAATAAGCCACGGGGTAAATTCCTGGCCCATTTTGTTAGTTAGAGAGACCCATCTGTGTATTCCTTTTGGTAAAAACAGCAACAGAATCTCGCATCTCAGAGCGTGGTGCCCTGAGCTGGCCACCCTGACTCGCACGGCCTCCCCGAAGCCATCTCAACATGCCCACTCACCTCCCTCTGACACGTTCTCGGGGAACAGTTACTGGCCGCAGATAAGGTTCCAAAACTCCATCAAAAAACCACTGCTTGGAAGCAGGTTTTCAGCTCTGCCACAAATTATATGACTTTTATTATGAGGTATGGTTTCAGAAGAGTCCCAACTGACAGAGCCCTGGCTGGCTGCCGCCTCTCCCTCCGCCCCCTCCCCGACGGGGTCATTTCTGCCTGCCTCTCATGCCCCCAGCCGCTGAGCTGCCAGCCAGCCCCACGGCAGCCCGCGGGTAGGTGGCCGCCCCTCGGGTGCCTCTGACGGGTGGTCTGCACAAGACGCACGCTCGCTCACCACGGGGTGGGGGCTGCCTGTTTAGTTTTATTTTTCCGGCTGTTAAGGAGCTGTTTCAACATCTGGTGGCCAGATCTCTCTGAGAAGCTGAGACCTGCAGCCCAGGCAGTCTGGCCGGGGTGGCAGCTCCACAGGGAGGGATTGCAGATCTGCTCCCTGGTTCCCCCAGACAAAAGTGGGGGGCAAGGAGAGGAGAAAAGCAGCGGAGAGGCAGGAGCCTGGCTGCTTTACGGCCTCTCAGGGTGCTCCACCCGGCCGCCGGAAATGGGCTGCAAAAGCAGAGGCCTCAGGCCTCACCTGGGCCTCCAGGAACCCAAAGCTGCCCTTTTAAAGTTCCTCAGGTGATGTTTATGCAAATTAAAATTTAAGAAGCATTGCTCCGGAACAGTGGTTCTCACCTCAGACTCAAATAGGAACTTTTTGTTTGTTTTTAAATGAGGCTGAAGTCCAGGTCCCCATCCACAGAAACTGAGTTAGTTCGGTCTGGGGTAACACCCCAGCACCTGCAGGTTTAAAAATCTCCCCCAGGTGATTCAGATGCACAGTTAGGGTCAAGAAACATTGGGAGGGGGGGGACAAAAAAAAAGCAAAATGCTTAATTTTTTTTTCTTCTGAAAATAACTGAGGCTTCACTAATATTTAACATATGAATTGAATGATTCTGGGGCCTTCAAATCTCCACACGTCAGAGACACCCTTGTTGTAGATGTTTATAAATTGATAAGGTGGGCACCTCATCTATGCACCTGCGGCAGGCAAAGCTGGCACTGTGCGCTGTTTACATGTGACAATAAAAGGACATATAGATCACGGTGACCTGGCTTCACGTATTCACAAGGAATGTGGATTGGAAATAACATGATGATAGATGCACAGGCTACCTACAAGAAAATGACAGCTGACCCTCTTCTCCCCCTTAGCAAGGCATGTCACCAGCTGCGTCAGGCCCCCAAACCATGTTCTGGTCAGAAGGGACAAGGAGCAAGCAGCTGAATGAGAGAGGGGGAAAAAAAACCCTGGTGCTGTAGAGGAAGCACTCGGAAACCCCAAGTTTGGGAAATATTTCCCTTGTTATGTGATTTTGTTGCTAAAAACGATGTAACTGGGTCATTCACAAAAGCTCTTATATCTGCATGCTTTTAAAACCCGGAAACAAAACCGTAAGGACTCATTTTTTTAAAAAATGAAATGTTTCAGTGGATTCTGAACCCATTTGTTAAAAATATAAAAATGCAGCACTTGATTAGTCTGCATGAAGAACTGATTGACATCAGGGAAGATGGAAATTTACAAGCTGAATTTCAACAAAATCCTTTGCATAATTGGAGGATGGAATTGAAAAATTAGTATCATGATTTAGTCAGACGGCGAATGTGCTTCCTCCGCTGGGAGCTGTGTATCTTGTGAGGTGTAGTCTTCAGTTGGGCTGGGCAGGAAAACCACGTAGCAAAATAAATGACACTGAGAACCCACATTTCGAGCTGGATCGCCAAGTGTTAAATCAAGAAAAAAAAATTTTTTTTAAAGCAGCATATTCAAACTCATTGTTTTCACAAAAATATTGCTTTTAATTATTAATAAATAAAATCCTAAATATGGCTCATTGCAAATGTATCCTATTAAATTCCTATTTCTGTAGGTTTTACATAGTATGTGATATATTAACAGTTGTACCTGTATATAAATGGAAAATTAAATAAGATATACTGGGAGTGCATGCGCTCTTCCCCTCTGTTTCTTTTCTTCACAATTAAGACATTTTGGAGACTCTGGTTTTGAAAGAGGATGGGGCCTTTCGTCATGGGCTCTGGTTCTGCAGTCATCTCGGAGCCGAAGACTGCTGAAAGCCAGGCCAGGCTGGGAGGAGGTACCTTCAGCGAAGGCCGCCTGGTGTGGACCCCTCCCCACCACCACGGGAGGGCCTTTGGATGAGAAATTCACTGGAGCCAAAAAACAGCCCATTCTAAACCTCCTGGGTCCTTCTGGGCTTAAAAGCATTTGGGGGCTTCTCCCCTCCAACCAAGACCCCTGCCTTGTGCAAGTTAATGGCAGCCATACCTGAATTCTTCTCAATAAATTTTTCATAGCATCGTATCTTCATTAAAATTTTATTCTATTAGCATTCTGAATCCAAACCACTAAGTACATAATTGCTAAAACATGTGTTAAGCTCTGACTTACAAAATGCTGGTTTTATCATATTGTTAATTAACAGAAAGTAGGATTAATACATTCACAGATCATTAGGAGCATTTGATGCAATTTCACTGGCTCTTTGGCAGGACGGGGGTGGGTGTGGGTAGCAACCCTGGGACTTCAGAGCCAGGGCAACAGTGCTCCCTGGGGTTCACCCTCAGCCCCAGGTTCTGGGAGTGTGTCAAGGAGAAAGCCTGGAGAAGACAGTGACTCGAGGTCTAGTTTTCCTAAAGGAAATGATTCTAACCAAGATCTGGAGCCACTCGGTAACAGCTTAGAAGGGCCCATGTGGAAAAGGATCAGGTGGGAAGAGAAAGCAGTGCTTTCTCTAAGGCAGACACGAGTGAGCCTCCAGGGACCCCTGGGAGAGTTCAAGTCTTGAATCCAAGGATGTGCTAGAAATTCTACTTGTGCTGCATACTGGCTGTGTGACTTGGGACAAGCCATTAACCTCCCTGACCCTGTTTCCCTACCTGCAAAACAGGAATAAAAGATGCTGACCTCGCGGGCTGGCACGCGGATTAAATGAGATAATGCAAGCTCCCGTTATCGTGTGTGCACAAGGTTGTAGCTGTTATGTGAGGATTTTGTATCCAGCATTGCTGGGAATAAGTTGGCCACTACCTAAGACTTGAAAATACTTTAGCTATCGATAAATGTGGGCTGTGGCGACATGGGCTCTAATGGGGTCTACCCCGAGGTGCCAAAGTCAAGCGATGCGGGCGTGTGTTTGGACTCACCTCGCTATCATATCCAGTGGAAACCTGGTCACAAGATCCTTAGGCCAGAGGGGTTTACTCAAACTTCTTTCCACCCTGTCCTGGGAATTACAGAGGTATCCAGGCATGAAATGGACTAAATGTCTTCTCTGTTCCCAGCCGTCCAAATTGCTTTAGCCTGGCCCATGGTGGTGCTCCCAATTCTTCACGCTTAATAATGAAACAGCCCACTGACTGGGCAGCAAGCAAGACCAGCGCTGGAAGCCAGGAATGGAAGAGCCACAGCAGGCGAGGGTGGAGCGAAGGGGCCAGGTGTGAAGTGAGGCCTGGTGGAAGCTGGGGGCCAAGGCAAGATCGGAAGCTAGAAGCCAGCGGACAAAGGGAAGCCAAGGGCGGGAAACGGGAAGCACTCACTCAGCCAGGAAGTGACCAGGGTTGCTGCCTGGGCTATCAATGCTTTTGGCTGGGCAGCAGATCTTCCCAGAGGAGGGAATGACAGGGCCACAGCAAACTATTAGGAATGACAACAAGTGGGATCCCCTTGCTGGAGACAAAAACCAGAGCTACAGGAAATCCAAAAATTAATAAGTGCAGACCAGCCCCTGCCAGGCCAAACGTGAAGAGAAGGAAGAGTCAGCCACTGGGTTGCTTCCCCCCCCCCGCCCCCCCAACACTGTTTTAAGGCCCAAGGTACTTAGTAATTTAAAGGTTTCCAGTGGCAAGACCTTCTAATATGTGGGGTTTTATTTGTGGACTGTGACTGGAAAGAACTTCCTTGTTTGTAGAGAAGAATGTGAGTGGCCAGAGCCTGGGCTTTGCATTCAGATGGGGCTTCTAACCTCAGGTCCACGGCGCACCTGCCTCAGTTCCCTCATCCATACAATGGGGTCATAACATTATAGAGTCACAGAGTTTAAGGAAGACGGTGTACACGAAGCTTAGTTCTCTTCAGAGGCTGACACAGTGGTGCCTTGCTAGACATCTGTTTCCTTAGATACTGACTTGCAGAAATGACTTGATAATTTGCCTGTGGGACGAAGGCTCCAAGAAATGCTGCCTCTAGGGGGAACTGTTTGGAGCAACGTCTCTTCACCAACTAAGTGGGGGCAGAGAGGGCTGGGGACGGAGCGGAGAAGGGTCCAAGAATGTCCTGACACTCTGTATGGCGCTTGCTGCCCTTGACCGCAGACAGCTCTTTTCATGGCCCAGGTGGGCCCGAGGGCACACCTGGAAGCCAGGTGCAAAGGCAAGGCCTGGCTTTCCACCGGGAGCCACCCCTGCCTCCTGTTCTCAAAATGGGAGCCAGATTGTGTCCGTGTACCCCAGAGTAAGCAACCACGAGACAGCCGAGCTCTTCCCCCGACTTGAAAATCACCGTGCACAGACAGCTATGTTGCGGACATTCTGCTGCTCGGCCAGAGACCAGTAACTCCAATTTATTTGTGTCTGGGGCCTTAAGGAACCTCAGCTGTCATCCCTTCCTCAGTTTATTACCAAATTTCTAAAATATTACATTCTTTATTATATCCAAATTCACTTTATTGCACTTGACAATACAGATAATCACATACCATATGCTCTAATGTTTTGAAACCAATGCATGTTGACAGCGGTTTTTATTCATGATGCATAATTCCGTCCCGAACTCACAATGAGGCATCTGAGCACCCAGCCTGGTGTTAAGACTTTCGCCTAATAACAGATTAACAATACAGCAAGTTTCCCAGACGCAGCCTCACCCCTCCCTCGCCATTCTCTATTTACAAAGCGAAAAATGTACCTGAACTGAAAAGGTAGGTCTATGTGTGTGTGTTGGGGGGACCCTCCGCACCACCCACCGCCCTTCCCAGAGGGTTTATGATGATTTGTTATTGTTCCACGTTATGAAACTTGATATTGAAAAGAGGAATTGGTCTCGCGCCAAGCAGCGAGGCGACTAATCACAGCAGCCCACGCGGCTGGCCCCCGAGCTGCGAGCACAGAATGCCCCCAAGCTCTCATTAGGAGCCTTTCTTGTTTTTACTCGTGTCTTGCTACAAGCAAATATTTGTCACTCCTCTACCTTGGTGAGACCCTCCCTCTCTCGGCCCCTCTCCACATCCCCTGGGCATCCCTTCTGTTCCCAATTAGCCCCGAGCTTCCAGGCGAAAGGAACACAGCTGGGGGTGGTACCTACCCTCAGCACCCCGCACCTCCCACACAGAAAGGCCAGGCTGGCGGGAGATGTCTCCCCCACTCCTTCAGCCCCTCAACCTGCGGGCGGCTGAAGCAAAGGGTGGATAATGGAAGGATGATCCTCCAGCTCCACGGTAGTGCCCGGAACAAACAATGCCATTTCACACGTCCCCTAACTAAGCACTTTCATTTGCTTCAGAGAAGCACTCAAACAACTGTAAACCCATTAGGTTGTGTCCGACGAGGGGAGAGTGCGCTGGCGCTGTCACCAGCAGGGAATCAACTCAGATTTACAGATTCTCAAAGCTTTAATACATAGATATTCGTCTTCCCCTGCACACAGACGAGGGCACCTGGGCAGGGTGGAGGCGGCAAGAAGAGCAGCCCACAGTTTCGCAATCATTCTCCCGGATAATGGGATTTCTCTACCAGGGGAGGGGCCCTGGGAGGAGGCTGGGTCCTCACGTTGCGGAGCACTTGGCTGTTTCTCCAAAGCTTAGCTGGGCGGTGGTGGTGGGAGGAACTAGATCAAACACCCTCTGGAGGACCCAGTGACCTGTTGGGCAAAGAAGCCCCATAGGACCTAGAGGGGCCTGGCATCAGAGGGCTTGGTCACCTGCAAAGTGACTTAGCCACCAGCAATGCAGGCCACAGGAATGCAGAGGCACCTTCCCGTAACTGCTGTGTTCCCGAGCAGCTTGTCACAACCCCGTTCCACAAGAAAACCCAGACTTCCTTCTGGGCTTATACCACCTTCTGGGCTTGGACCATGACTCCAGGAAGAGCTTTCTCTTTATTTCTTCTCCAGCAGGGAGGGGCCTCCTCCTTCTACCTCAGAGGATTTGGGTATTTTTATTTGTTTTTTGATTTTTGTCCGTTTCTCTTGCTTGTCTATCAGGTATTGAGTATGGCAGTAAATAACTGGTAGCTAAAACTGATATCTACTAGCGAGACCAGAGCAAAAAGACATAATGTCACAAAGAATCCTTCTGACATATTACGCAGGTCTCTATGGACCTGGGACCCCAACGGTTGGGGCCAGGCTGGGCTTTCCTAAGGCAGGACCCATCTGGCTGCCCATCACTCTATTCTCTGTTGGCATACTTCTGGGGTAAGAGACAATACCCCTTCCTTATCACTTCACCAGATGGCCTGTTTAGGAAGGTCAGTAAATCCTTTATCCCAAGCTTTGTCCTTCTCTTGGTAACTTCCCATGTAGCCATCTATAGTTGGGAAAGCAGCCCTGGTCCCCCTCTCAGAAGCAGACATGGCCACCTCGTTTCTTGTTATTCTGGTCTCTTCTGGTTCCTCCAAAATTTCTCATGTGGCGTTGTCCTGGTCCTCCATGAGACCTCTCGTGGTCTCCTTGACAATGTCCCTCCAACACAGAAGCGTGGAAGGGAACCCGACACTCCACGTGGGGTCTGAGCCATGCAGATCACCAGACGCTGGACTGGACTTCTCCAGACACAGATCTTGGGGGTCTGCTCCATCACCCCCTCGTTCAAAGAAAGCTGACACTCAACTCAAACCCCAAACTCCTGGAAACCATTACTGAAATCTTGCCCCACCCAACCTTCATTTGTTTTCCTCTCTAAAATATAAACTTTGGTTGTCATCTTCTAATTATAGAGGTAATGCTCATTTTTGTCTTCGAAATGTGGAAACATTGATTCATAATATAAATTAATAAGATACCTATTAATGATATGGAAAGAACAATGGAGAGTAAGCCCCAGCCTCTGTCTTCAAAGGGTGGAAGAAACACGTAACCCACAACCCCTACAGCCAGTGGGCAAAGAAGAGAGTGACCGAGTAGGAATTCCAGGACAGGCGCTGGCCTGTTTCACCTCATCCCAGCTCCTTGATCAGCACCTGGCACAGAGCAGGTGCTCAGTAAATGCTGATCACAGCAATGAATGGCTCTGGAGGATGGCCCCAACTCAGTTAGGACCAGAGGCATTGAGTACCAGGCCAGGTCTGAAGTATAAGAAAAGGAACCCACATCCCACTCCTAGGTCCAACACCACCTTCTTCTTCAATCTCTACCCACAGCCTGGTCCCCAGGTCAGAATCTGCTTGGCTAAAGGTCTGGGGTGCAGAAGGGTAAGAGAACAGGGAGCAGAGAGAGGAGGAAGGACGCCAACCCTAGGAATCCTGGACCTGGCCAAACAGAGCCGTCTTCCTCTCTGGAAAGCCTACCTGCAAAGGCTCTGGTGGCCCAGGCAGGGGCATCCCTGAAGGGCTGTGCAGCGACTGAGAGCTGAAGCTGGAGAGGTGGCCTCGGCTGCGCCCATGGAACCGCCATGGCAGCCAAGTCGAGGTTGGTTTTGCCACTTACACCAATGGGACAGCACATTTGCTCTCGTAGGGGCAAGAGTGCCAGAAAAACCACCAGCCAGACAGAGCCCTGGGTTTCCTGATCACAGTCTCTCCATGAAGGGTGACCATGCAGGGGACAGGAACAGCCAACATCCAGGACCCAATCTACCCCAGCTAAGACTTTCTACAGAAGCAAAACACAGTGTCTCTCTGTCTCTCTCTCTCTCTGGCGCTGGGGATCAAACCCAGGGCCTCGCACAGGCTAAGCATGTGCTCTACCACTGAGCTACACCCCTCACCTATCATTTGTGTCTTTGAAGACTGTGAGAACCAGTTTCCCTGCCCATCTCCAAGGACTGATAAACCAGAAGCTCTGCTGTGCTTGGCAGAAGACAAAAGGCAGAAGGTATCAGAGAGCTGCACCCGGAGCATTGTGCCCTGTACAACACACCCAGCCTTTCATTTCAGGATGACAACTCTCCATGAGAAGCTGGCTGGGTCCCCAAGGGCAGAGGGGACCTAGAATAGCATTCCTAACCTGGGACCTACGCACTGGGCCACGCTGGCCTCTCTGCCCACAGGCATAGCCCACCCCTCTAAGGGGGCTGCTTCCCACCCCAGGGCCTGTGCTTCAGCCTCATGACAGCCCTGCATCCTGGTTCTTACTTCCTGGTTTTCTGCCAGCCAGAAGGCCTAATGGACCTACTTATTTTATTTCATTGGCTTGTAAAGGGACATAACCAAGTAGTGATGGAGAAAGAAGCTGGCAGTGGCGGAGGCCTGGGAGATGCCAGGAGTGAAGTAATGCCTTGGCCATGCGCTCTCCCCGGAGGACCAGCAGCACGGCTGGGGCTGAGCTGGAAGGATGACAGCCATTCCCATCCTGCACGGAACGATCCTGGCCCAGTGAGGCAGGGGCAGAGTTACCTCCTGACATTCTCCTCCAGCGTGAGCAGCTGCCTTTCCCACCTGGCTTCTTTTTTTTTTTTTTTTTTTTTAATATTTATTTACTTTAGTTGTACACAATACCATGCATTTATGTTTACGTGGTGCTGAGGATCGAACCCGGGCCGCGCACGTGCGAGGTGAGCGCTCTGCCACTGAGCCACAACCCCCGCCCCACCACCTGGCTTCTTTTTACTGGGTTGTCATCATTATCATCACACCACCACCACCATTTATTCGGCAGGAAGTTATATTCAGCCCTTGCATATGCATGATCTCTAACCCTTCCAGCTTGCCCACGAGGCAGGTAATGTCATCCCATTTTGATAAACAAGGAATAGGATACTCAGCAAAGTGAAGTCACTTGCCCATGGCCTCTCTCCATCTGTGAGTGGCAGAGCTGGGATGCAAGCCCAGGTCTGTCTGTCCCTAAAGCCTGGCTTTCCTCTCCATTAGCCCTTGGAAGGGCAACCAAAATAAGCAGAAGGCTTAGGGCTAACACAGCTCTGGATAAGCTGCCACACAACTAGGCCAAATGACTGATCGGTTGTCCTTTTGGAGAAGCGTGGGGCCCAGGATGCTCGGAGGGTCTGGAGTGAGGGAGGACTGACCCCCGGAACCACCCACCTGGGCTGCATCACCCTGAACAACTCACAGGACCGCAGCAGGCTCACTGAGGGCAGATTCCAGTCTGCACACTTCACGGGTGCATTCTCTTGTGCTTAGAACTTGTACTCAGTCAACACTTGTCAAAATGAATGAATGAATCTGAAACATGGAGATCCCAGTAATATCCTCCCTACTAATGAGGCAAAGTAATAGGGCACTTTGCACAGAGCATGGCCGCATTAAGCGATCAATAAGAAGTTGTTGGCTCTTAATAGATTTATCACAGACTATCATAATACTACTAGTATTGCTTCACAAGGTCATTACAAGTAGCAATGCATTTGTGAACTTTACCCTAAGTAGTAACCAATGCTGAAGAATGAGGGCTGACAATGGTGGGTACCATGAACACAATGGAGCCCAGCAGGTGTCCAGACAGGCTGCCCTTACCTCTCCACTGCCTGTGTGCATGTGGGACCTAGGAGGGGTCCTGCTTGAGCTCTGTCCAGGATTGCTGAGCCCATCTGGAATTCTCAGGCTGAATTGCTGTGCACGTCCATGACTGCATGGCCAGTCCAGCGAGCAGCTTATAATCACTGTGCTGGTCACTAACAACCATAAGTTACAGCCACCTTGGCCAGGTCTCTGCTCGGCTTAGTTAAAAATAGAGTTTACAACAGAAACCTAAATCCAGACGCCTCTAAATCAGGGCAGCGGGGGAGCAGGTGCTACCCAAGTGTGGCGCCATGCTGACGTGCAGAGGCTGGGGACAGCTCCCAGGGCCGACCTGCCAACTCTGGGGCAAGGAGCTCTCTTTGCACACAAGGTAGCACACTCCAAGGTACTAACCTCCTCACAGCCAATCGATCCTGGTTTAGCACCGACTTATGTGCCAGGAAGTACCTGGGGCTGAATCAGCCAGGCCTCAAGGTGTCAAAGTGGACAGACAAGCATGCACAAAATCACTCTAATTCAGGACAGACTTCCCTAAGGAAAAGATCAACAGATTGGTCTTAAGTAACTCCCCAGAAGCTAGAGTTCTGACCATGGCCCACAAAATCTCCTGGTGCCTGCCTTGGGGGCTCTGCCAATGCCTCTCATCCTGGAGGCTTATGTGGCAAGTCCTAGCTCTTTTCCAGGCTGCTGGTGCCAAATGCCATCTTGCTTAGCAAACCCAATGCTTCCGGAACAGGGTGAAGCTCAAAATAATTTTCACAGTTAGACTTACTAGGACCTAAATAGCTTTGCTGATTAAACCTCTGAATCCTTATCCGAACCTGCGACATTCCTCCAGGGTGGTGCCAAATCCTTCACTGATTCCCAGCAAGCTCTGGCCTGAGAATCTGATTCTGCAGCACACACCTGTTAAGGTCACCTGTCTTTACCTGTCTATCCACTGATCTACTCTTTGAAATGGCTGATCCTCTTTCTGGCTCTCCCACTTCCCCAACTGAAGCAGAGAAGAATGATTATTTGCCCAATTTATACAGCATCCTTCTCTGGGGTCTGCAGAACAAGGGTAGTTGTGGGCAGGTCGGGTGGAGATGGAGCGAAACGGGGACTTGCAAGGAGGCCTTGGGGCTCCCCTGCTTTGGGGGGTGAGAGACACACAGTCAGCTGTACAAAGTACTGATATTCCCCTCTGGTGTAAGCTGCTCACCTGCCCAGCTGGAGGTGGAGAGAAAGAACTGACGAATGTCTGGATTTGCTCTTGATGTGTCATTATTATAATTACTGTTATTACTTTACCACTGTCTTTTCAAAACCATTCCCATAGGTTATTTCACTGTAGCCTTACAATCATCCAATGAGGTATCTCAGAAGGGATGATCAGCCCTATGTCAAATCAAGAGGAAACAGAGGCACAGAGTGGGTGACCCTGACCTTGGCCACACCATGAATCAAATGACGAGGACAGGATGAGTTGCCCCTGGTCTGGCCTCTTGCCAGATATCCAGTGTCCAGAGATAAAGGCAAGATTGACACCCTCAGGTCTGCTGGAAACGGGCCTTCCAAAGGGAGGCAGGCTCCTCAGGTCCTGCTGGGACTCCTGCTCACCCTTCACTGTGTCCTCCCTGCTCATGGTCCCACTCCCTCCCAAGTCAGGCCACTTTCCCTGGAGAGCATGGGGAGACGTAGCGAGTATCAACATTTAACACCCTAGCTGTGGATGGATTCTCCTCTTTCAGGGAGCCCAGCCCCTCCTCCACTGTGACAGGCAGCAGGTTATGCTTGCCTTGGGGTCCTCAGAGCACGGTGATTAAATGATGGTAGGAGACTGGGCAAAAGCTCCATGCCCAGTTGGAGCTGCCGTGGCTCCGGAAAGGAGGCGCTGCTTTGCAGCCTGGCCCTCTGCTCAGAAGCTCTGAGCTGGACCCAACACATCACCGAGGCTGCCAGTGATGGCCATGTGCGCTGAGCTTCACTGGTAGACGAGCAGAGTGCCCAGCTATGGCAGGTGAAAGTCCCTCGACCCACCCCATGGCCATGCTCTGCTCAAATCTGCAGGGAGCAGGGCCTCCAGAGGCTGTCCCTGCTGCCCCGACTCTCTTCTTCCTCACAACTCCTGGGAGGACGCCAACCCAGCCAGGCCTTAGATGCCTGGCCACCCCAGCAGCTCGTCAGGAAGCCCACCCTAGCTGGGGCCCAGAAGGCGCTACTCGGAGCAGTGGCTCATCCCAGCACACATCCCACACCGTCCACTCTGGTGACCCATGAACACTGATCACATCCACAGGAGAAAAGGCAGAGAGGACTTTGTTTCAGGTTTCCCAGTGTCAGGTTTCCCCTTTGTCTCAGTAGGTTGTTTGTTTTCCTAATAAATATTATAATAAGCCATTATGGCCTCATCACTAAGTGCACCAAAATAAATTCCCAAACTTACAGGACTAGGGACAAGAAGGAGGGGCAGGGGGTTGCAGAGCATGGGCTTGGCTTGGGTCTCTAGCACGCTCCACTCTTACCAGTGGGCAGGGCCCCCATCTTAATTATGGCTCTCCAGTTCCCTGAAAAGTCCTGGAAAATTCCTAAGTGATTAAGGCACAGACTTGAACCCATCCTGTGGCTCTTCCGTTGGGGAAGCCACTGGCAGCAGCTTGGCGCAGTCATCCTCAGGCCAGCTGCACATCAAAGTCACCTGGGCAGGGGTGAAGGTGCTCTAAAAGATGCTGACTCCAAGAGCAGTGGTACCCACCTGTGACCCGGGCTCTTCCACAGGCTGAGGCAGGAGGATTGTAAGTTCAGGGCTAGTTTGGGCAACTTAGCAAGACCCTGCCTCAAAATGAAGTAGACAAAAGGGATGGGGATGAAGCTGAGGAACAGAGCACTCCTGGATTCAATACCTAGTCCTAGCACTGGGGGGGAAAAAAAGATATGCAGATGTCCAGGCCCCCCTAGGACTCCCCGAGACTGACTGATTTGGTGTGAAGTGGGGCCTGGGAATTGTCATTCTTTAAGAGCTCCCAGGTGATTCTAATTCTAATGTGATTCATAGTGTGTATAAATTTTATAGCTTTTTTTTCATGCAAAATATTATGTCATCAGCATTTCACATGTCATTTAAAAACTCTCTGTAAACATCATTTTAATGGATGTGCAATAATCCATCATATGAACATCCCGTAATTTCCTTTCAATTTGCTTTTGTAACCAGCGTTCTCCTGAGCATGTGTCGTACATGGCTCGGATGCAGGCGGAAGGCCTCTCTCCAGCTCTCCTGGCAGGCTGTTTCCTGGCCCTTCCCTGAGTGGCTCCCCCTGAGGCTGCCAGTCAGCTTGGATGATGGCACAGACACCCAGGACCCACAGTGGCTACCAGGGTCATACACCATGCCCTGGGATTCTTTCCAATTGAATAACTGGTTATTTCTGCCATGAGGATCATCTTGGTTCCATTCACGCAGAATGAAGGCCTGTGTGGCAAGACTGATTAAGCGTTAATTCACCGGGCTCCATGTTTCCTGGTGAGATCCTTCTGCAATTTCCAGAAAGCTCTCTGCTTTAGGGTAATCACCACTTTAAAAGGCATGTTGAATCATTTTGGATCAGAAAAGAGATTTGGTTGAAATGAGTTGATTCCTCATCTTTCTATGCCTATGCCTCTTGCTTCTTTCTCTGAGCATCTTGAAAACCCTGCCCCTCTCCACAAAGCAGAGCCTTGTCAGCCCAGGCCTGCAAGGTGCCTTGTTTTCGAGCCTCAGGCTCCATCCTGGAAGTTCAAACTCTGGGTGGGTCAGGTCCTGCCAAGGGAGGTGTCACTTCAGAGGATTCTCCTGGTTCCTTTATCCACCAGCATGCCCAGCTTTCAGAGGATCCACCAGTAAGACAGCTGCCTAAGACTCCAGGCTGGGCAGAGATGTCTCTTTTACCATCCTCTCTCCAGATGTTCTAGGAAGGAGCAAACACCTGGCAAGCAACCGCAGCCCACTTCCAATTCGAAGCTACTTGCTCCCCACCAGGGAACTATCATGCAAGGCCTTCCATTTCCCACTCTGGGAACATCTGGCAAGTAGATGATTAGAAGCACATGCTGGCAGTTACTAACATGCTTCCCGGCTCAATTCGAGCTCAGTCCCAGGAGCCCTATCTTCCCTCCTCTTTCTAATCCACCGGCCCACCCCATTCACCTCCCATCCTAGCTCTGCAGAGCTTCACTGCCAAACAGATGTTGCACCTGACCCAAGATCTCCCAGGCGCGTAGCCAAAAAATATTTTAAAGAGGCTGCAACATGAAACAGTCTTCCCAAGTCCAAGATAGCGCTGAAATTTCACCCTCGGTCCCCCTTCCTCCCCCTTTGCCGGCCAGGCCCAGGTGTGCTCATTGCTGCCTCCCGACCTTTTCTCTCACCAATAAACACCATCACAGCTCTCCAGCCTCCTAGAGGCCCGCCTTGGTGTAAAGCTTGTCATTCCCACTCAGCAGGCATTGCAATAACCCAGCTACAGGTACTTCCCCTTCGGTTGAGATTCTATGTCAAGTTTAACATGAAGGAATGTGCTGAAAAGGACTTGCTAGGAGTTTAATAACACTCATTTCCAGTAAACCGGGTTTAGTTTGAAGGCCTTTATCAAGAAAAAGAATTGCCAGGGAAGAAGGGAGAACAGAGGCTGGAGCTAGGGGTTAACTGTTAGGAATTGAGCCATTAAAAGCCACTAAGAAAGTTCTAGAATACGAATGATCCAACCACCTCCTGCTGGGAGGCTCTTTGGGGTCTGCCTCTCAGACACTTCATGTTCTAAGGCAAGGGAGTCTTTGCTCTTGACTGAGGAAAGACTTAGGGGCTGGGAAAGGCCACTACCCAAGGGATTAGGCCATGACCAACACTTCCCTGAGATATTCTCTTTATCCCAAACTTGGCTTGTTGTTCTGTGTTCTGTACCCACATTATAGATCATTCCAACTCAAATATTTCAAGGAATGAAAATATGGTTTAATAATGATTTGGGGGCAAAATAATCTAAAGTATGATCCACCTTCCATTCAGACTGCTCTGTGGACTCTCACGCGTCCTCTCAGAAGAGGGAAGACCCATGTCCTCAGCTGCCTTTACGGGGAGCAGAGGCCTCTCTTGCACCCAGCCTCATGCCCAATCCCCAGGTTTTATTCTGGTTTGTTTTCCAAGTGCAGAAATGTTGTGAAGAAACACGAGTTTTGGAGTTAGCTAAACTCAGGCCCCAATCTCAAAGCCAATATGTATGGGAAGTTATCCAATGTTGTGCCCAACGTCTTCATGTATAAAACAGAGACGACACTTTCCCTTCAGGTTATGGTAAGGATTCAGGAAAGGCATTTGTTGTAATGCTGGGCATACGGCAAGGTGCCCAACGCTTCCGTCTCCTCCCTCCACTTCCCATCACCTGTCGTAGCTAGATGCTCACAGACGTCGGGGCCAAGCAGCAGCAGGAGCAGGACAAATTCATTCCACCTCTTCCTGAGGACAGGTAAGCAGCTCACCTCTGAGGCAATGGCTTCATCTATCCTAAGGACACCTAACTTTCCAATGCTTCTGCAAGCCTCAAAAGGAGCCCTGCCACTCTGTCACCTCCGGGGCACAGCCCTGTTGTATGAAGCACACACACCATGCTCGAGACAGAGGACTAGCGGTCGCTGGTTAACTGCCGGTTAAGGCAGCTGCACTTTACAGTAACCCAGCATGGACAATATTATGAATGACACTTGCAAGCTGCCAGCCTGGGGACTCATTACAGTCAAGGTACAACATGGCGGCCTGCCAAGCCCCCGGCTTTCACACTCGCTATGCCAGAACATCCACACACAATTTAATTGCATTATAATTTCAAAAGTGCTTTTCAAACTGGAAAAAGGCATTCACTGATTAACCAGCGAAGAGCAAAATTGTTTATGAAATTGAATACAAAAAGCTACAGAAATGTAATTGGGTCGTTCTAGCACCTAATTTTCAAGCCATTTTCCCCACTTATTTAATCACGAGATACAAAAGGAGCGACTGAATTGACTTCATACTAATTAGATTACTCCCTGCGATACTCCGGGCTTATATTCCAACTGGTTGATAGCAATGTTTTAAACAGAAACGAAAATGCCGCAGCAGCTTGACTGTGGGACAGAAAGGATTGTTTCAAACAGACCCTTCCATCCGTTAATAAGAATGTGCATTTGTCCCCAAACCTCCTGAGCTCCCTGCTATATGCAAGTGTCCTTGGAGAAACATCGCCCTCCAGGGTATTGATCGGAAGAATCCTCGGGTCCCTCTCCTGCACTCCCTGGAAGGATGGGTCTGAGCATGTCCCTTCTATTAAACGCTGCCACCTCCCTAGCAGGCGCGGCTGCTGCAGAGGCAGGCAGAGAAAGCCACGAAGCGACTCTCCTAATTGGCTGTACAAGGCCCTTGGTGCGCCTCTGAACGCTTCTCCTTTCATTGTTTCATAAACCGACTGGTGGCCCTGACTACATAGGTGGCAGCCTCGCGGCAAGCAAGCTCTGCTTGCTGGCTTCTCATTTCACTTCTGCCCTGAGCCTCCTGAGATGAGCCAGATCCTCATTCCGTCAGTGACAGAGCGAGGAAAACCATTTCATCTTGGAAAGCAAGGCTGTGCTACATTCTGTGCCTCGAAATGATACCTTGGTCCGGATCCTCACTTCTGAAAATACAGGTGTGGGAAGCTACAGCGAGCCGGGCACAGGTAAACGCATCCAACACAGGTAGATGCCCGGCTTCAGCGCCTGTCCACACAACATCCACCTTGGGGCGTGAAGGGCTTCCTTCTTCCATGCTTCTTGTGTCCCACCTGGGGACCTTCCTTCGATGTGTGGTTCAGTCTTCCCGAGGCTTTTTTAGCTCATTTTAAGAATTTTATTAGGAGAAACATAATTGATTATATAATCAAATGTAAAACGTACATTATCAAAATATCTGAGCACTTCACAGGCCATTTAATCAAGACATCTGGGGCTATGCCAAAAGGAATTAACTTACATTAAGCCTCAAGTACGCATTACTCTGTTGTGTTTGTTTCCATGTTTAAGATGGGTATGAGAACAGAGCTCATCCATCAAGGGCTGAACCGTATGCAAGCTCTGGGTCTCAAGGTCCTCTGTGCCACTTCTCAACTTCTCCAAATGAGAGAAACTCCCCAAGGCCGCTCTACCTTGAACCCTATCTGCTGATGTTACATCTTCACACCGCCCCTGATTTCTCCAGTCTGTGAGGATGTCTTTGGGGACCTGCCCAAGTGCCCCAGTAACACACAGGCAGCAGAAAGAAGGAAAGGAGTTTTCGCTTCTGTTCACTCATCACACAATCCTACTCTCCCTGGGAAAGTAAACAGATATTATTTAGGAGGCAAAAGGGGTATCTCATGACTAAAGCCAATTTGCACCAAACCCAGGGAGCCTGGGAAAGATGAGAATAGCAAGAAAGGGACATCTGTCTGAAATGCTGTTGTCCCCTCCTCTACTTTTGAAGCCTAGGCAGATACAGCATCAATTGTGCCACAAAGGCTGCTCAAACTCACCCGTTCACTCAGGAACCATCTGCTGAGCCTGGCTGGGGAGCCAGGCATGGTGTTAGACCTGGCAGTATAAAATAAAGCCAGGTCCCTAACTTTAAAGAGGTCCCTGCCCCTTAACAGGAGAGAGCCAGGCGAACAGTCCCAACACAAACCCTACAAGGCTGCAATGGGGGTGGGACACAAGAAGCATGGCTGCCTATGAGAATGCAGGAAGGCTTTCAGGCAGGTGTCATCTGGCCACTCGTCCCCTTGAGTGGGGTCCTGCATGGAAGACCAGGCTTCCAGGCCAAAGAGGCAGGGGAGCGCATGCCAGGTGGAGGTGAGGGCAGGGCAAAACTGGGAGGCCTCCAGGAGCATGGTGTGCTGGGATACAGGAGGCAGGACAATGTGGCTTAAGAACTAGGGCGTGGGCCAAGTGTGGCTGGGAAGACTGGCTAGAACGGAACTCGGACAACCTCAAATGCCATGCTTATCCTACAGGAAACTGGAAACCCATCATGATCCCAACTTCTCTGGAAGCATCGAGGCTCTCCAGGAGTAGCGCCGGGGGCCAGGGATCGTTCAGGAAGTACCCCTATGATGCAGAGCAGGACGACATAGACCAATGTCAGGCCCACGCTCGGAGCCAGGCCACCATGAATGCAGACTGTGCCATCTTTGGCAGGTGACCACGCCTCTGAGTCTCAATGTCCTCACCTATCAAAGAGGAGCTCTATGAGGATTTCCTCAGGCAATGTACGTACGGCACGCCAGAAACGGTGGCTGCTGATGAAGCTGGTGAAACAAGCCACACACATAGAAGGGAACTGAACACCAAGGCATCATGACTGGCACCAGGAGAGATCTGTTCAGTGAATAAAAGGCTGTGCAGAATGGTGGGAAATGCAGGCGAGAGCCCAGACTGCAGTACAGTCCCAACTACGCGCTTGCACTATTTACTGAATGAACAAATTTAGGGCTGGACATGGACATGATGAGACTCCCAGTTCTGGGGGTAATGAAAACACTTAATATACCCAAAGCTCTATAAACCCACTGGGTCTGGTACCTGGGCAGCAGCTCCTCCTCCAGAGTTCCAGGACTCAGCCTCCCCAGGACGGCAGCACAGCTGTTGAGTGTCTAGAGCCTCTAACCTCAAGCCACTGCCCTCCCCAGCGCCCCAACCTCCTGCACTTACTGGTGGTTTTCAGGCCACCCTGGTTAGATCCACTGAGGCCCAGAAACTCCAGAGCTTCCCCCCAAGCAGCAGAAGGACCCAAACATCCAGAAATTCCTCAGGCAAAGAGGAAAGCACCAGAGGGCAAAGGAGACAAGCCAAGGCCACCACCACTGTTGACTCAGGAGTCACATAATGCCTGGTCACTTGGCTACCTTCTGGGCTGTTCTGGGCCAGTGTCTATAAATATGTTAGCTCCTGGGCAATTCTTTTTTATTTTTCCACATATTTTTATTGGTGCTTTATAGTTATACATAATGGTGATATTTGTTGTTACCTATTCATACATGCACACAATATAACAATATAATTTGGCCAATATCATTCTGCTCCTGGGCAATTCTTAATCACTCTATTGCACTCAAACCTAGCCATCTGTGCCCAGAACCAGCAAGAGGTCCACAAACATGTGGCATGCCTCTCACACAGGTGGAGAGGATGGGCAGCTGGGGACACAGGGGTCTTTGTGTCTCAAGACAATGGTGCGGCTGTACAGTGAGATGCACACCAGGGGTCCTGGTCAGAAAGGACGTCCCATCCATCGGCTGTGCTTGGGAAATGTGACACGCGTCACAGGAGGCGCCCAGGCCTGTTCTGGCTCATGTGGGCTGTTTAGCAGAGCGTGAAACAGGCTAGACAATGGGATCTTTCTGAACTCCTTAATCACAGCAGCCTCAGGGGGGCCAGCAGGCATGGGGGAAGGAAAGCACAGAACCTGGATTTTGGGTACAGGGGCCCTCTGCACACAGAGGTCTGTGTCCATGCATGTGTGCAAGTATGTGTGTGAGTGTAACACAGAGAGGGGGAGAGAGAGAAATAGAGAAAGCCACTAACGTGGGGCCCTTACTGATGTGTTAAGGCCACATCATCTGGAAGGCCACAGAACATCAGGAGGGATCAGCAACTCCCCGACAATGGCTGAGTCCCATCCACTGCACGCTATTTTTGGAAGCGGGTGGTGTAGTGGGAGGAAAGCGGCTTTGGGATTCTGAGCTGAGCCCCGGGCTCATTTCCCTGCTTCAGGCTAGCCTGCCGGAGACCTGGGGTGAGTGCCAGAGCTGCTCTCAGTTCTTTCTATCTATAAGAAAGGTCCCTACCTCACAGGGCCAGGGAGAGGCCGACCGAGTGAATGTCCCCCTGAGCAAATGTCACCTGAGTACAGGGCTAGAGTGCAAAAGAACCTTCCATGGAACCGGCAGGAGGAACAATTAAATCACTAAAGAGAACAAGTCCCTAAGGCCTGCAGCCACTGGTATGAAAACAGTCCCGTGCAGCTCACACAGCAAGGCTTCTCTCCACTACGCAGGCCCCAAGGATCCAATCTGCAAGCCACCAGTTTGCTGTCAGTTCACCACTATAAAAAATACGGTCACTTTTTCTAACACTAAGAACAGAAATATTTTCCCCAAATGTGATATTTTCAAAAGCTGGCTCTGTTTCACTCTCCAGAAAGCTGGCCACCATGTATAGCATGGGGGCATTCTACTGGAAAGCCAACAGCCACTGTCACCACCACTGCCATGACAGTCAGCTCTAAGAAGGACTGTGACATGCAGCTCTTTACTTCCTGTTCTCTAGAATCGTGACATCCCTGGTTAAGGCCACAGGCAAAGCAAGGGGCAACAACTAGGCCAGCGCCTAAGGGGCTAGGTTGGGACTGGCAAGCAATGCCTCTGTCGAGAACGCTCCCTCTGTGAACAAAGGCTCCACAAGAAGAGACCATTATAGGCCTGGGCAGGGTGACCTTAGAGATGTCTTTAGACACACAAGTTTCTATTCCAGGATCCACTTTAAACTTTTGAGTTGTCACAGCACTTGGCATACAATAGGGGCTCAATCATTGCTTACTGGATGTGTGGATAAATGGATGAATGGGCAAATGGATGGATAAGTAGATGGATGGGCGGGTAGATGATTGGATGAATGGAAAACAACTGTTGTTATTTACTGGACCCCGCTACACCTACCGCATTTAATCGGTAGCAGTTACCATCTGAGGAACAATTCTTATCCCTGTTGCACAGATAAGGAAATGAAGGTTTAGAGAGATTAAGTGGCTTACACACATAGTAAGTAGAAAGAACCAGAATTGAACCCAGTCTCAAAGCTGCAAATTCAAATGATAAATGAACTAGCCCTTTTAGGATGTTAGTGTCCTCATCTTTAAAATGAGATGGGTGTGGTGACACATGCCTGTAATCCCAGCAATTTGGGAGGCTAAGGCAGGGGGATTGCAAGTTCAAAGCCAGCCTCAGCAACTTAAAGAGGCTAGGTAACTTAGCAAGACCCTTTCTCAAAATACTAAACAAACAAACAACTAAATAAATAAATAAAAATGGCTGGGGCCTGGGGTTGTGGCTCAGTGGTAAAGCGCTTGCCTAGCATGTGTGAGGCACTGGGTTCGATTCTCAGCACTGCATATAAATAAATGAATAAAATAAAGGTCCAGCAACATCTTAAAAAGTAAAAACAAAACAAAACACAACAGCAACAAAAATGGCTGGAAATGTGGCTCAGTGGTTACTTCTGAGTTCGATCCCCAGTACCAAAAAAAAAAAAAGCAGCTCAATGACGGGTTGGGCATAGTGGCTCACACTTGTAATTCTAGCAACTTGGGAGGCTGAGGTAGGAGGATCACAAGTTTGAGGTCAGCTTGGGCAACTTAATGAGGCCCCGTCTCAAAATAAAAAAATAAAAAGGGCTGGGGTTGTACCTCAGAGGTAGAGTACCCCTGGGTTCAATCCCCAGTACCCTCCCTCAAAAAACCCCACAAACTTCCTGCTGTCAGCTGTTGCCTTATAAGTGCACCTTCTGGCCCTCCAAAATGCCAATTAAACATGCAGGCAGACCCCTCACTGGACAAAGACTGCTGGGAGTGATACTCGTTTGGACAACAGGCTGCAGGTTTCCTACTCTCTGTTCTCTCCACAGCTTTCCTGCCTTGGGGTTTCCAGTCCATGTCTCCTCACGAGCACAGCCTTCTACCTACACAGAGACCCGAGCAGATGAATCAAGCACCTGGGCACACAGGTCACACTGCTGCTTGTCTGCAGCCTGGATGAACAGTCAGGGGGGAGTGGCAGTGGGAGGCCCCTGGCCCACAGGCGCACGCACTGCACACGGGGTTTCTCAGCATAAGCCACCCAGAAATGGACAGGTGGGGATGGGAAACAAGAGGGCAGGGGCTTCTGTGATACCCAGGGCCTGATACCCTTGAGGTGCCAAGATGGGCAAAGCATCCACAGTCAGACAGACTGCATCCCAAACAGGTGGGCAAGAACATCAAAAACTTCACCCACCACCTCGCAGCACCCAGGCCCACCATGCCGATATCTACCCATCTCGGGGCCCTGCTTTCACGGCTCCCTTGTGGTCATGGGGTGGGTCTCCTCACCCTCCTCAGGCAAAGTCAGACAGTGGAGAACAAGAGGTTGACTCCCTTGACGTGCGGATCAGCTGGGTGGAGGTCTCTCATGGGGCTGCCGCCCTCACCACCTTTGTTTCCTCAGCTGAGGGCACCCTGGGAGGTCACAGCCCCACGCAGCAGGGCAGTGGCTCCCATGTGGCCAGGGGAAGTGGTGAGCTCTCTGTCCTCCCACCCCACTTCCACTGGAGCAAAATTGGTTTGCCCCCTTTCCTGGGATGCTCACAAAACAGAGTCCCATAACCCATTACCTGGTAGGCCAGGTACCAAAATCAACTTGCCAGGCACCCCCATGCCTGTGCCAACCACCACCTTTACCAAGCCCCCAATGGGCCCGAGGTGGCTCAGCTGGGACTCCTGAAGTCAGGCAGTCTATCAGGATCTTGCTTCCCAGTCGGTCACTCTTCTCCCAGAGCATGGGGGTTTGGAGGTGGTACAGGAAGTCGGGCAAAAGAGTTCGAGACAGCATCCATGCAGCAGACCTGTAGACCCCCGTGGGGTCTGGTTATATGCTCACCTCCATCCTACTCCAGGCTGCCACAGAGGATCACAGGACACTTAAGTCTCCATTTCTGGATTTCCATATAGGGTCCCAGGGCACAGAACCTTTCTCCTCTGCCACCCCCAAAAAATATTTCCAAAGAGCAAAGTTTCCTCCCCACCAAAGCCTAGGAGGCAAGCCAGCTGGCAGGGTGAGCGATGAGGATGTCATTACACAATGAGCTGCTTCCGCACAGCATAAAAGGTTTTTGCATTTGCTACTGTACCGAGAGATACCAAACAGCAATTTTAAACTGTCTCCATGTTGCCCCATCTCTAGTCTTCCATAATCACACGTTTCTGCTTTAAAACCTGTTAACATGGTGTCTTCGAAGCACAAATCCAGATGGCCAGGAGCCCTCAGAGAACCCACAGCATTCTGTTGAAGAACTGATTTTTCGAAGCCACCAACCAATCCCAGCTAAGGAGTTAGACTGGCAAGGTGGCCCTTGCCCAAGTGTGAGTTCCTGATCCTGTTTTGTGAAGCCCCACTTCTGCAGGGATGCAAGGCAGCCTTTGGGGATGCTGATCCCTGGGCGACTGCAGCCACTCTCTCTGGACCGCCAGCCACCCTGGCCCTCTGGTAGACACGGCTGGTTCTGAGTGGTAGCTGGGGAGACACACTGGACAAAGCAAGAGCCACAGTCCTTTGGGTTGCAGGCCCCCATGCCTGCCTAGCCAGTGGCCCTCAGGGATTTGCACGTTCACCTCTGGGTCCACACTTCTGGGTCCACATGCCGTGGCGGCGGGCAGGCTCCTGGAGTGCAGGAGCGAGAATCACACTGCTACCCAAGTACCATCATCTTCCCCCTGCTCCCGTCCAGCCAGTCCCAAGCAGGGCAGCTGGGTTGCAACGGGACTGCAGTCAGCTGGATCAAGGTGACTTTGTTGCCAAGGGGGGAGGGGCTGGGACACAGAGGAGGGGAGAGGGCGGTTGACAAAAAATACATTGGGCTTCTCCATCTTCTGACCGCCATCCCATTCCACTGGCCTCATATTGGCGAGTCTGAGCCCAAATGTTCCCTCTCCGGAGGGCAGGGCAGATACCAGTCAATCTTGCCACTTGGTTGATGTCTGCGTGGGTTTGGGGCAGTTAAGTAACGTTCCTTTTATGGTTGAATTAGAGAGGGTATAAGCTTCAAAGAACCTCTGAATTCTTGACACATGTGAGGCAAAACAAAAGGACCCGAAGGCGCTGTGTGGCTCAGCACCGCCACCAAGACACAGTGGAACCCAGGGGCTGCCTCTGCTCTGGGCTGCACGAGTGCTTCAGAACTGGCAGAGGGCCGGTCTAGCCTCAGTAGAGGCCCAAGGGATGAACAAGTGACCTGGGGTGGTGGCTGACTGTTGTTATGTTGCCAGGAAAGATGTCTTCAAAAACAGGCAGCGAGACGCAGTGTGGGCCTGTGAGGGCCTCATTCCCACCTGCAGGCAACCGACTGGGTCTCACTTGGACCCTGGGGTCTCCAAGAACTTTGTGGGAGGCAAAAACACCCCTGCCCCAATGCACTCACTCCAGGACATGGACCTAACAACAGGCCCCAGGGGAAACAACCATCTTTGCTGTTTGTTGGTAAGACACTATCTATAGCTCCTGATTGTTAACTGCCTTTTAAAAAAGACTTTCTTGGGGCCATTTTTGGACCACCAGTCTTCCTCAGGAAGGCTGTGTGGTGAGTAGAAATGGCAGTGCTGAGTAGGTGTAATTACAGACGCACCAAATACGCGGACTGTAACTGTAAGGGGGTCTCTCTTTAAAGATCTAGGCATGTCCCTTCCCCCTGAGCCTTTATTTAAATATTTTGTCAGCTCCCGTCAGCTCCCCAGGCCAGCAGCAGGCAAGCTCCATCCCTGGCAAAATGGGAGGGGGCTGTGAGGGAGAAGCCACTCCCACCACCCCCTCGGCCTTCTTGACAAAATACACAAAATACACTGGGAAAACCAAGAAGCAGGAGGTGGGGAGGGCAGAGTGAGCCACAGCCCAGAGGTGCTGTAGCACCCAGGGAGCCGCTTTCTGGAATGCCAACACACAATCCACTGACTTAGCTGCCTCGGCGATGGACCTCAACAGTTAGAAGACATCTTCGGTGCCCAGGAAAACAGTGCTGTTTTGCACCATTAACTCTGACCAAACTTGGGGCTGCTTCTCCCTCATCAACAGAGGTTTGGAATCAGGGACTCCGCAATCCCAAGAGATAGCCGGTGAGACCTCCACTCCCTGAAGAAAATGGGGAGTAGCGAGAACTAGCTGTGTACTGCATCTTGGGGATGGAAAAATACCCTAAAGATATGCGCAAAAGAAACGAAAATATAGCTCTGAAGGGTGTGAACCTACCCAGCACCACGCACCTTTGCCCAGCTTTTCTCCCACAACCAAAGGCTACCGAGGCTCTCTTAATGGCAACGGGCCACCCAGCCAGTCGGTCCACTTGGGAAATCAATTGTATGACCTTTGCCCCACAAGGGCCACACAGGCTGTACGTGAGTCCGATGATGTCACATGATGCCCTGAACGCCCTCTCACCTGCAAGACTGATGTTGCCTGAGACGCGTTCTGCCTCATGGCCCCACGGCCCTCGTCTGTCCACCTCAAGGAAGATGTATTCTTGCATTTCTAACTGATGTCTTGGGGGAAATAATGAGATGTCACTACTCCAACATTACATTACAACTTCCCTGCAGATCCTGGAGGAAGGGGAAATGAGTTACGACGAGCAAACCAAGCTAAATACAGTTGGTAATTGAAAAAGTGGCCAAGGAAATCAGGAGGGGAAAAGCAAGCGAGCCAGACCTAAACGGATTATCAATCATTTCCTTTTAGGGCAAGCTCCACTGCAACTTAATCAATTGCTATTGCTTCCCAAATTCAATAAGAAAACTGATACTGTGGGGAAGAAGCAGGAGGAAAAGAATCAACTCACTAAATGTTTACCATTACATTCTTGATAGATACTGGACACCGGCCCCCATTCAATTCCAATCCAGTTCCAAGTTTATCAGCATAAAAGAAAATTTACAAGCAACAAAACTCAGATAATGGTCCAGAATTACCAATAAGAGGGCAAAGTGTCTGAAGCATGGCATCCAGGCATTACTGGGACCTGGGGTTTAATAGTCACAACACAAAGTGGCAGGTGGTCTGAGACCGAGTAGCCTGTCCTGGCTGCACAGATGGGGCTCAGAAAGGTAGCAGTGTGACCTGGGGACCTGTGAGGACTGAGGCATCTGTTGCCATAGTGACCTGGTGAGGATGAACACCATTACTCTTCCAGTTAGTAAAAAGGTACCAAACACCTATTATGTCCCAGGTGCTGGGGACACCAAGAGCAACAGAACATGGTCTCCCACCCCTAGACTCCTCATACAACTGGCGCAGTCACAGTGTACAAACAAACTATGGACACGAAGGGGCGCCGGTCAAACTTGAGGAGTCAAAAGTTGAGAGAGAACGTGGTGGTCAAGGAGCTGCCAGGGAACAGGGAGGCAGGTAAGGCTCTAAGTGGCCTCCTGGAAGCCATTCTAGGGTGTCTGGATGGGACATGATCTGAGTCACAGTTCTCAAAGATCCCTCTGAATGGACCGGAGGGAGGCAGGCCCGGAGGCAGGAGTCCCCAGGGTCACTGCAGTTGCCAGGAGAGTTGTGATGGGTGCTGTGATGGGTACCATGGATGGCTGAGGACACAGGACAGGGCGACGCAAAGCTGGACCACAAAGGCCAGCCAGATATGTGGGAGGCAGGGCCCAAGATGAGGCCTCAGGTGTGGCTTGTCCAGCTGGGTACCTTTACCCAGGAAGTGGCCACCGGTCAGTGAGGCAGCCTGGAGACCTGAGCCTGCAACCCTCCCTCCCCACATTCCCCTTTTTCTCGCCCACAGCCCATGGGACATTAAGACAGGAACAGGCAGCACAAGCCTCTCCAAGGAGCTCAGCACAGTGCCCACATCTGCTGTAGGGAAAGAGCATGAAGGCAGGGGCCCAGGCTTCCTGCGGAGTCCCAGCATGTTTGGGCAAAAGATCCCAGCAGGGGTTGCTGGAGTTGCTCCTGACTCTAGAATGACAATGACAGCATCAAGAGTAGGGCAGGAAGGGGACAGTTTTGAGTATATCCCTGAGATTTGGTCCAGAGGCCAAAATCCAGGCTTCAAGGATCACGCCTGGGTTCAAATCTCAGGTCTGCTACTGGCTGGCTGTGTCCCCACAGTCAAGTTGCTCCACCTCTCTGTGCATCTGATGAATGGGCATAATAACAGCTACAGGGCATGGGGTCAGTTAGAAGGTGAAGTGAGACAAAGCCAGGGAAGTGCTCAGCCTGGTACTCCCACACAGGGAGCACTTTCTGGTTCGAGATAGTCATTGTCTATCATCCTTGTTAATAACAAGAACGTCCCAGAGGTAAGGCAGGTGTAGAACATTCCCTCATACCTTTCAACACCAAGCAGGCAGGAAATAGAGCTTTTTGACACTTTCCAAGCAAGCATGTGCACACACAGCCACTATTCGCTGAGGAGGCGGGGGAGAGGTGTCTCAGGATGCAGCGCCCCAGTTCACCAGAGCAACTGGAGGCAGATGCTGGCGGCTCTTAGTGATTATGCTGTTCCTTGTACTTGATGGAGGGTGACTTTGCAAGCAACAAGGCTCTCTAGTAATGCTCCGTAAAACTATAAATTTACTTTGAGAGCACCAAGTCTAATTACCTCGCCAAGACTCTCTGCATTTTTAAGAACCGTTTTTTCCCCCCTCCTTAAACTCTTGATCATAAGGACTCTTGTTAGCAATACTCGGCATCGTTCTTGTTTCGCCTGTTGCCATGGCAACAAAGCAGTGTTTACCAGCCCTTCCAAGCTGGTACATCTTTATTAGCACCCGATCCCATGAGGAGCAGGAAGCAGCGCAGAGGTTTAAAGAGCATTAATCCCCTTAAGCTTTGCAAACCTCTCTAGTTAGGGAGCCCAGAAGGGGGGGAAATTGAGGTCTCTGCCATTTGCAGGGCCCTCCTCGAATCGTTAAGCCTACATGAAGCACCAGACAGAAAAAAACTTATCTCTCTGGAGCTTCACTTTTAAATTTCTTCTCTTGAAAGAGACCAACTTGTGGACTGCCTTGGCTTCACAAGAAAAGTTTGCAACCCATCCATCACAGAAGGGCCGCTGGCTCTTTTCTCGCTGCCTCTGACCACACTGCTGCACTCTCGCGATAAACACAGGACTTTTAAAAAACTGTTATCTCTTGGCCAGGCGGAGGGATGGCCACAAAGGCCCACCAGCTGGCCCACCCCTGCACCCTCCTCTTTGCCCCTCTGTGATGAGAGCTGACAGATGATTCAGAGCTGAGATAGATTTCCAGTTTGTCCCCTGTCCCCGCCAAAATAAATAAATAAATAAATAAAGGAAGGAAAGAAAGAAATCCAACCTCAGAAAGAGGCTCAAGCAAGCTTCCCCCACCTGCTTAGCCTCTGCCTGTCTTGGAAGGCTTTTCAAAGTCAGCATCAGGGCAGGAGTGGAATTGGGGAGAAGAAAGGGTTTCTTTGCATCATTTAAAAGCAGTTCAATGTCCTGTTCCCCCTTCTGCCAAATAAAGATCTCTTTCATCTTTCATCACAGCTTAGAGAATCAAAACCTTGCTCGGGTCCAGGAAGACCTGAGGCTGAATTATGGAAACTTATACAAGTGAAAGAGGATATACTAACACTCGCTTCATCTTCCCAAACGGCATTCAATGGGCAGTTGGAGCTGGCCAAGCCTTGGCACCCTCCATGGTCCCCAGTCTGGTGCTCTTGATTATCAGTTGGGTTCAATCAGGGCTGCTCAACTAAAGAGCAGGAGTCACAAAGAGGTCGGCCGTGTGTGTGTGTGTGTGTGTGTGTGTGTGTGTGTGTGTGTGTGTTGGGTTCCTCATGCTGGTTGGGGAACCATACAACAAAAATCTGGCTTTTTAATAGACCAGGTACCTCCCATTATTCGGAATGGTGCTCAATTCTTAAAACAACAACAAGAACTTCTTCAGTCATTGAGATCCTTTTTCATCTTCTGGTGGGGTGAAAAATTCATTCAAAGGCCAGGGTCAGCCTTTCAAGAGATAAGACTTCCCCAGCCTAAAACCTGGGGCAGCATGGTTCTCCCACTCAACAGACCCTAGGTGCTTCAGCAGCTGTGGAATTACTGGGGTGTTCATACTTAGGTTACCACCTGTTTTCTATGTGTCTTATACGCTTAAGCATGTACAAAACAGGACTATCAAGACATGAACCGGTTAGGCATGGTTCATCCCAGCTACTTGGGAGGCTGAGGCAAGAGGATGGCAAATTTGAGGCCAACCTCAGCAACTTAGCAAGACCCTCCCTCCAAACACAAACAAAAGTCAGGGGGTGTAGCTCAATGGTAGAGTGGTTGCCAGGCAGGTGAGGAGCCCTGGGTTAGATCCCCAGCACTACAAAAACAGAAATAGACAGAAAGCCAGTAAACAAGGAGCAATCCCATAAAGAAGGGAGTGATGGTCACCAATGTCAAAGTGAGGGTCTCAGGTCAGAGAATCTGAAGACAGAAGCCAAATACCAAGTTTCTGTACAAGCCCAAGGAAACTTGCCAGACTGTCTAACTTGCAGAGCTATCACTGGGCAATAGGGCTTAAAAGACTCAGGGCTAAAGAAAGCCCATCAACTAAGACCTTCAGAGGGAGACAGGGCCCGACCCGTGACACTTAGCGTCTGGCCCTGCCACTTCAGGCTTAGGCCAGAGAGCACCTCAAGAGAGAAGACCCAGGGTCTGCACTCAGCAGGGCAGTGAGGTGGAGGGCTGGGTGGGGGTGCTGGCTGGCCCCAGGCTCAGAGACAAGAAGCAGGCAGAAAGCCAAGCTTGGCTCTCAGAAAGGGAGTTAGGAATTACAGACCAGAGAACACGCCCCTGACTTAATTAAATAGCTGCAACTCTCCAAGAATTATGTGGGTTAACTAGTAACAAAGATGGTCTGAGGAGCCATGAGGAAGCAGGAGGTCAGCATCCCCAGGTGTGGCCAGTCTTGGGACAGTCTGGAGAGAGGCCTGGTGAAGGTCACGCGCCTGGGTCCTCAGGAGCCAGGACATAGGAGTCTAGGTCCAGGTCATTCTCCTTTATACCACAAAAATGCTATAACAACGCCTCTGAGCAGCAAACAGGGGAGAAGCCAACCCTTCTGGAAGCTGGAGGACCTAAGGAAGCCAGGCTGCTGGCCTGGTCATGGTGACATGAAGCTGCTCTTTCTACAGGAGTGGTCAGCCCACTAGTCCACCTCCAGTGGACCCTTGCTCCCAGTTGGCATTTATGGGCCCTTTAAATATTTTCCTTTTTATCTTTGGAGCCCAGTAAGAAGCCCCTCAAGCAACTGGGTGACCAAAGGTCTTTATATTAACCTCAACAGTTGCACTGGAGCAGCTGAGCAGCAGTTGGGGAGGGGAGGTGGGTTCAAAATGCCAGGGTTTGTACACGTGTGCACCTCACAGGTGCACGCAGATCAACAGCCAACGTGGCAACCAGGGTGTCTCACCCATCTGATTTCTGTCCTTGGCTGAAACCCGGTTCCAGCCCAGTCCTCCTTCATCCTAGGCTGTGGCCAACATTCCTTCTCCACGCAGCTTCCTCTCCTCTGGGCAGCCACAGTGAGCTCACACCAGGTTGGGGATCCACTGTGGACCCCCTCACTCTCCATCCCAGGGGGCTCAAGAGGGCCAGCCTCTCACTCAGCAGAGCAGGAGGAACTGAGGATGGAGCCAGGCAGGAAGTGAGCCCGTGGGGACTCAAGCTCGGCTTCTAAGGAGGTCTCATTTGAGAGGGAACATTGTTCCCTTTGCCCCTTCCCATTTACCTATAGTCACCACAAGAAGGGCACTTCCATTCCTTCCCAGTTCATGGCCCCAACCAGGGCACTCCACGGAAGTTGGCCATTACTTGAGTTCCAAACCACTTGGAATAAACCAATGGAAATCTTGGCAAAAAAAAAAAAAAAAAAAAAAAAAAAAAAACAAGAGAGTTTGGGATATAGCTCAAGGCCTGGGTTCAATCTCCAGCACAAAACAAACAAAAACCCACCAGGAAAAGGTCATTCATGTGAATAATAGCCATTCTTTCTCCTTATTCAGTACAATAAACAAATTTTAACTGCATCTTCCAAGAGCACCCCCTTCCCTCCTCAATTTCCACTTTTTAGTTGGATAGAAAAATAGCTCCTAAAAAATTCTATGAGGTGGGTTGGGGTTGTGGCTCAACGGTAGAGCACTTGCCTAGCACGAGTGCGGCCCGGGTTCGATCCTCAGCACCACATAAACATAAATGCATTGCATTGTGTACAACTAAAGCAAATAAATAAATATTTTTTAAAAAATTCTATGAGGTGAGGCTGGGTGGGCAGGGTGGCCCACCAGCATGGTTCCCTCGTTCAGGACACTCTGAGGCTGTGGATTTCATCAGGCCTAATGCAGTGGGACACTTGTGTGCATGGGTGCACTGGTCTTGCAAACAGCCTAAGCCTGCTCTGGGCTTTCCTAGGGAGAAGAAAACTGTCCAGGAACTCCCCGGGTTCCAGGGCTGAAAATGTCCATCTTCCAGCCAGGTTCAAAACCTGTCACAAGTTCAAAGACAAGGGGGAGGTTAAGAAGAACGGACAGAGAGTTAATCTGGATTTCTGCCTAACTTTAGATTCTGTGCCCAAAATTACTTTTGGAAAAAACAAGGGAAAAAGGGGTATGTGCACATACACACAGTTAAAGAGAGAACAAGAGACATCGTCTTTCCCTATGACCCCCAAACTTTGCTCTTCTAAACAGGAAGAGTGCAGTGTGCACAACGCGTGCACCCAGCCGAGGCTGGCACCATCTACCTCAGGTTTCCTCCACCAGCTCAACTTTTACTTCTTAAGCACTTCTGCAACAAAGGAGAAGAAAAAGCCCAGATGGCTGCGCGTCAAGGGCACCTGTGCTTACAGTAATCCTGAAGGTCGCTGGGACATTGGCTATCTTCCCCAGGCTGCTGCAGGGAGGCCTCACCAGTCACTGCCACCTGCTGTGATCAGCGTGGGCAGCACAGCCCCGTGGGCCCCCGCCCTGTCGTGCCAGCACTTAACAAGAGGCATCAGCGTGCGGCAATGACTCTGAATCCTAGTGCGCTCTCCTAGTTGGCTCGCTGAAAACTGGGGCTGGGCGGGTTGGGGGAGAGTAGGCAGGGTGGCTTTCCTTCCTCAGGGTGACCACAGCCACTGACGGTGCAGCACTGCCCCAGCCTCAGCCAGCCTCCAAAGGGAGTACCAGTCCAAGGTCCTCAACCAGCCTCCCTCCAAGCTGCTTTTGAACTCTGACAGCCTGGACATGAGCGCAGGAGCCCCCTGGGGGTCAAGGTGTTACCTTCATTTTCAGAGGTAGATGGTCTTACAGGTGAGGATGGGGTGAGGGTGAGGTGGACAGGAGGCAAGCTGCTATCACAACGGGTACAAGGCAGTGAGGAACTACCAGAAATGAAGGTCAACGGGATTCCTCCCCCACACACTCCACCAAGACCGGAACTGCTGAATGGCAGGCCATGCCAGGCCCTCTGAGACACAACCCGTTGGTTACAAATGGGGAGGTGAGATTGTTTTCTCAGTCCACAAACCCCTCCAGGGTGGGGAGCAGGCACATATAGCTGGATAAGTCTTAGATGGAGTCATGCATAAGTAGGTATGTCATGTATGCTCTTTAGCAAGTCTGTCTTTGGAAAAGTCGAAGTCTGGGGTCCATGCATGTGCAGGATAACTGCTGTGAAGTCAAAGACTGATCTCTGCTGAGATTTTTTTTTTTTTTTTTTGAAACAGCAAGGAGGAGGAGGAAGAAGTGAACACACAAAAACTGCTGACTGAATGCCTGTGAGATGCTCTTCTTCCCGGGGGCTACTTCAGCTGCATCCTCAGGTGACATGCATGGCCACTGCACCCAGGAAACCCAGACCCTGTTTCCTGCTGAGGTGGGGTTTGAGAGCAACCCGTCTCTCCCTTCTCAGCCCCACCCGTGCCCTAGCCCCCACCCCAAACTCACTGGGCCCTGGTGTTTACAGCTCACTACACCACAAATCTTTATTTCCCGTCACCCACTGGCCCAAGCTGTCCCCACTCCCTGTTTCTCCCAGACAAGTTAATAAGACGGAAGGCTCCCTCGAGGCCTGGAGCCGCGAACATTATCACTTGGAAGCAAGGCAGAAATCCTGACACATCGGAAATGACTTCAAGCCTATTAATTACCCTTTCTTCTTTGGCAGATCTTTTGAAAGAAAGCTTGACAAATTGAAAGGAAGGCTAGCACTGCCTCTCCGCCCCAATTAAGCCCCTACTCCCACCCTGATATCACAAATCTGATTTCTGCTCTTTTTTTTTTTTGGTAACCAACTAATTTGTCAGAGTGTCACCCGCCCTGGGTAGGTCCACCTATGGTCTGCATGGCAGGAACCCAAAGGGTGAGCCCCTCTTTACAGGTCAAGCCCTTGAAATCTGAGAGACCCAGGGGGCTGGAAGGAGTAGGGAGTGGCCAGGGCTTTGGGCCCAGGGGTTTGTCTTCCAATGACCTTCATGGTGAGCCCAGACTCCTCTGCACACACCCCAGAGAGGATGCCACTGAGCACAGTGAGGGCACCCACACTCCCCCTGGGGCGGGTGCAGTGATGCTTTTATTCTTGGGAGCAAGAGCTTTCATCAAACCCTCTGCATGAATCACAACAGGAGAACACAGGGGATATGGGATGTTGGAAAAACTGGAGTATTTATGAATCAAACAGTCACTCCATCTCCAAGATTCACTATTCTCTATAACAAGGAACTCAAGGTCCCCTCAAATAGTCCCTTCCTTAGAGGTTTATGCAAAAATAATTGGTAGGTTATTTTAATTCTCCAGAGACTTGAAGCAGTCCCCATATTAGTGAGCAGAACCCCCAAACCCTCAGGGGCTCCACTCCAGAACCTAGGGTTAGATCTAATTTCCCACTGGCCCACAACAAATCTATAGGCACTTGCCATGTCTCGTCTTTGGGTACCCCGAGATCCAGCATCTCCCCAGCTCCACAGCCACCGGCTCTGAATGCACCTCTGCAATGGATGCAAGGGGCCATCCTCTTTCCCAGCATGTACCGCTGCCCTCTCCTCAGTTCAGGAGCCAGTGGGGTCTTTCCAGGGCACATCCCCACACCTTGCCTGGCTCACCAACACTTCATGCTCCAGCCCCTGCCGACCTCTCCATTCACCTCTGCTGCTCTCCCTCTCAGACCCTGGCCTTCCGCCTGTCCTAGCACCAAGCCAAATCCTTCCCAGGTCAGCTGCTGCAGCTGACGATGGCCTGTTCCTTGGGATGTTTTGCCAGCATTTCTTGCCTCCCAATTCAAATGCCCACTCCTCAGAGACAGGCCACTCCCAAGCTCCTACCGCAACAAAGCAGGGCCCAGCCCTCCTGCCAAAGATTCCCTATTTTATCTTCTTAGTACTTAGCAGCACCTGAAATTATGGGATGTATGTTCCTTCTCACCGAAGAACACAAGCTCATGGAGGGCTAGGGTTTGGTCTACCTTGTTCCCTGCAGCATTGCTAGAACTGGAACCTAGAGGGGCTTCATATCCAGTGGTTCCAGGAGTGGGACCAGGGGGTCACTCTGCCCCACAGCTGAGGCTGCAGCCCCTCCAGCCTGGGGAAGTCCAAGGGGAACACCTGGAGGGATCAGTGCACCCAACCCATTCCTGGAAACGTCAATGACTTCAAATCGGAATCCACCCAACGCCTGATGGTCCCTGACAACCCAGGAGAAGCCTTTATCACTATTCCACACAGCCTTCCAAGGGTGTTCTGGATCTGAATCCCCAGGCCTAGCTCTGATAAAGGCAAGGCCACCCACCAAGGCCCTATTTTTTCTGGTGCATTTCTACGGTAACACATTTTAAACTCAAACAAAATCTCTAAACCATTACCCAGGAAATCATCATTAAATCATTTGTTCATTTTTATTAGCATCCCAGTAATTAAAGAGAATCATATTTCAGAAATCTTCAGCTGCACTTATCAAAACCCACCCTCCAACCAATCAATTAGTATTACAATAGCCGCGTTCCCTTGTTGCCGCCGCTATTAGCATTTTGATTGAATGTCTGTTGAAAAGTGACTGGTAACAGAAGATTGTGTTCAGAAAGTAATGTTTCTTTATTCGTTACCACCGAACCTTGTCTGGTTGTCTCCAGTCTCGACTCAAAAGAGACAAGACAGTTTCCAAAAGCAGTCATTTTGGTGGTGGATTATATTTTCATGAGGTATGTGATAAATTGGGCAGAATCGCTCTGGAATCGCCAGTTCTGGGCCTCCCGCACCCAGCAGCTGCACCTTGGCTGTCGAGCCCTGATGGGATGATGAGTGTCCCTTCTGCCGCCTTGCTCTCCCCCACCCCAATAATCTAGGGCCATAAATACCAGGTCGGCACACATGGCACTTGAGGCGACTCAGATATAATAATGCCTGTGGCAGATCCGCCGGGGGGCCACTGTTATTCCCACGGAAGATCATCATCATTATACACCCCCTTCTCTGCCAGGCACTCGGGAAACCTGTTATTCCAACATTCAGACTTAAGTTCTCCACTCGTCATAACAGTAATAAAAGCACCAGTCAGTACAGAGATGGGCGAACGAGCTCCGTTATGGGGAGAGAATGGCTGTCTTCTCCAAGACACAAGAATTAGAGATGAGAGTTCATTAAACCACTGTCTCAGAATTTAAATGGCCTGCTACGTCAGGCAGCTCTATTTACTGAGGCTCCCCCAATCACTGATGTCTCTTGTGGATAAATGGAGAGCTCCAGACACACAACACTGTCAAATTAACACAAAAAAGTTCCAATCTTCCTCTAGCAAGTCAGCCTCCATAGCTGCTGGTTCTAAAGGAGATTCTGCTTTGACTTGTGTGGAACGGAACTGGGTAGGGTACAGGAGTGGGGGTATCTGGGGCTGGGAAGGACATGTGCTCCAAACTATAAATATGGTGGCTGTGCAAATGTTATGTCTGTCTATCCCTCCATCCACCCAAGTATCCATCCAGCTCCAATCCACAGTATATACATGAGCTTCTTTTTCAGTGCACATGACCTTGGCCCCACAACCCTCTCCTTCTTCCACACACTCACTAACCACCACACAGCGGTGAAGGGCACTGACGAGACTATGTTAATGCTCCAATTAAAATAAAATTTTTTGTTGTTGTTGTTTTAAGGCTTCCAGAATTCAGAAGGGGAAAAAAAGTGCTATCCACTTCCTGTAAAAATCTGTCCCTTCTCTAAACTCAGTCTCCTTTTTCTCCTCCCCAGCTCTTGTTTCTCCCCTGGCTGCCAGCCAAGATTTTATAATAGTGTCAGGTAGCAATTTCATTTTTAAAATGCTCTTATCAAGGATTTAAGGTGAAAGATAAGAACAGCGCAGTAAATCATCATAAAGGAGTGTAGTGCGAGGCATAGTATTTTACAAATCAAAACAGTTAACAAAATGAAAAGGCAAGGACAGGGAAACAAAGTGAGTTTAAGCATCGGCTGAAAGGGGGAGGGTAGAGGCCAAGTTAAATAGAAAGATCATCCTTCAGATTTCTGAGCTCCCTTTGGTAATAGTCTTGGCATATTTGCTAAGAATTGCATGCATAGTCCAATTTCCATTTTAAAACAGGATGTTTTTAGAAGGCACATATATCGTCAAACCATTACGCACACTTAACTGGGGGTTTTCATCGAAGTCATCTGACCTGCAAGCATGTGTTGCTAATATCACTGCTTTATTATTTATCAAATCAATTTTTTCATGGAATGACTAATAACACAACCACAGCTGCTCTCCTCTTCCCTCCCCAGCTGCTACCACCCTGGCAGCCGCAAGATTTGCTAGGCTACCTGCGGTGCCTTTCTCCCCCACTTTACTCCTTTCCTGATAAAAAGAAGGAAAAGAGGGGGTGAACTCAGGAGGTGCCAGTTCTCACCAACCATGTTGTGGAAGCCACTTTACATGACCCTGGAGAAGTCAACACTACTGCTAATGACTAGGCCAGGACACTGGTCTTTATTTTATTGGGGGATTTTAATTCATTCCACAAAGAATCACAAGCGTTAAAAAAAAAAATAAAAAGACAGGAGCTGGTACCTACTTTCCTACTTATAATTCACAATGTCTTTGATTCCAGTATTTTTTTTTTTTAAACAACCAAGAGCCACATGCAACTCAAATGTACCCAACAACCTCCAACCTATACACAAACACACACTTGCATACAAAAACACCCACAGGCACACATCCCACAAGCACATCACACACACACACACACACACAGCTGGGATGCAATCCCAAAGAGGCTTTTTTTTTTGGTACCTGGGATTGAACTCAGGGGCACTCGACCAGTGGGCCACATCCCCAGCCCTTTTTTGTATTTTATTAGAGACAGGGTCTCACTGAGTTGCTAAGTGCCTCACCATTGCTGAGGCTGGCTTTGAACTCAGGATCCTCCTGCCCCAGCCTCCCAAGTGCTGGGGTTACAGGCGTGTGCCACCATGCCCGGCCCAAAGAGACTTTTAATCCCTAAAAATAAAGTCCTTACAAGGGCATTCACTCTAACTCTTTACATATGCCCGCCAATCTCTCTGAGACCTACCTGCAAATTCACAATAAATACAAACATGCAATTAGATGATTTCCTATTTGCCAAGGAATGATTCAATTGTCCATTAAAAGCTATAGTTCTAAAAATAACATAAAGGGAAATGATTGGGTATTGTGGATACACATCTCTGTTGTAAAACAGATTTGCATGATGGGCAAAATACAAAGCTTCTTTTGTAAATTTCACTCATTTTATTCTTTTTTTAAAGGTAAGAAAGAATGGGGGAGGGAGCAAATTAAACCATAATTTTCAGACTACGTTTTCTTATTGTCACTCAGAAAAAATTGCCAGGTGTTTCTGCATAGTTTACACACAAATATACCAGCTGAATCAGGAAATCTCCTTCCAGGGCAAATGAATCAACTTAATTAAAAGATGACTTCAGATGCCAAGACTAGGGATTCTGGAAGTGGGGAGGAAACAGAACTCCAGCTTGAAGTGTACCCCTTTCTACCTGGCTCTGAGAGGGAAGCACATAATCTTTCTAAACCCGGGCATAGACTCCTGGCTAAAGCACAGGTCCCACCACCTCCAGGGCTGCGTCATGGACACAAGGGAAAACATAGGATTTAATTAAAAAAAAAAAAAAAAAAAAAAACAATAATTTCAGTCTTCCCTCCACCCCCCCAAATCAGCTATAAGAGGCAGCTATGATGAAACCAACAATATCTTTTCTTCTTTCTAAGCAAGTAACAACTCTCATTAGTTTGCTGGGTTCCTTAGGCACCAAGGTGTGTCCTGGGGAAGAGAGGCCTTGACCCCAGGTACAGGTCAGGGTCAAGGACCTGGCTCATAGAATCTTCCAGCCATAAAACCCACCAAGGCAGGTGGATTTTGTAATGCTGCCTTGGTGGGTTCTATAGCTGGAAGGTTCTTGGTGATCATTTGACCCAGGCAGGGGTCTGGTCCCCAGCCCTGACTGCCTATTAGCACCAGCTGGGGGACGGTAAAGATGATCAATACCAGGGCTCCATCCCTGAGCCCCCCTTAACTGACCTGGGCTGGGACTCAGGCATCAGTGTGGATTTTAAAAACTCTCCAGGCGATGCTAACGTGCAACCAGGGTCGAAAACCACCCATCTAGTCCAAACCTTGAACACGGAAACCATCATTCACCACGTGGAGGGTCTCAGGCTCAGATGTGGGACGAGCCAGACCTTCGTAACCAACCCCATGCCACGTGAGGACATAAAGCTGGCCACAGGAGTGAAGCACAAGTGAGATCTAAATTGAAAGTAGAGGAACGTTATGGAAAAGATGAACTTTGGGGGAGATCCCCTCTCTGCTCTCTCGTGCCATGGCACTGAAACACATTTATGGTCTTCTGCTAAGAGGTATTTCCGGGGGCTCCCTGGGTCCACCGTGGTTCCTGCTCAGAAAGCACGTGGCAGCTGGGTGGGAGGTGGGAGGGAGCCTAGAGCTGTCGAGACACACGGAACAGGGGCCACTGTTGCTTTTGTGTCTATTCTGGGCCCAGAATGGATGATGTCACCTCCAGCAGCAGTGGAAAAGCAGAGTCATGAATCATCCATGAACTGGCAGCCCAGCCCTCCGAGATAATAAATCGGATGTCGGAGCTGCCACGTCCGCTGCAGAACTGGTGCGGAGGTGTGGCCTTGCCTAGGCTGCGGGGACATGGGCACCAACACTGGGCACATCCAGGAGGAAGGAGGCATTCTCAGTTTTTTCCCTGACAGCGAGATGGGTGGCAAGTTGAAGAAGAAATTCCAGATCTGTAGGGAGTGCTGAAAGGCCCACAACTTTGATCACTTTACAATCATGGCAGTTATTTTTATGTGCTGCCGGGTTTGCCAACCACATGCGAGGATTAACAGAAGCGCATCCCATGACTGCTGTAATTACTCACTGCCGCTGCGCCCACCGGCATCCTTACAACCCGAGACCTGTAGGTGCTGCCACTGTGACCCTCCACTGCTCTAATAGCTTAAAACTCACTCCAGGATTGAATTTGGCAGATGTTCCTGCCTGAAAGGGTTTCTGGGACAACATAAAGACATCAAGAAGTCTGTTTGGCAGCTTTTGAAGTTCAGTGTTGTCTTGCTGGGTTTTCTGATTTTTTTTTTTTTTTTTTGTCAGTGAGAGCAGAGGCAGGTAGGAAGGGATACCAAGGTGGTGCTGCCATATGCGTGAGTTCTCCTGATTTCTTTTTTCTTCCCCTTAATTTGCATTATTTCCCTAAATAGCCAAGGTTGATTCAACTGGAAACAGTTGCTCCGTTGAGGATGGCTTGTACCAACAGCGCTGGGATTCTGATAACTCCTAACTCCTTGGCTTCTGAGGAAATGGCTGAGCCCTGGAAGCCACTGAGCTCTACAAGGTCTTTTCTCTGGGAGAGGACATGGATGGGAACGCACAGAGGTAGAAGGCTGTGCTTGTCCTGCAGGCTGATGGTGAGCAAGGGGACGTGATGGACAGAAAGCACTGCACTGCCCTGTACTGTCCTCCTAGGGCTGCTCTAAGCACCACAGGCTGGGGACAGTGACAGAGATTCATTCTGCCTCAGTCCTGGAAGCTATAAGTCTGAAGTCAAGATACTGGCAGGCCATGCTAGGAGGACCCTGGGGGAAGCTGTTCCATCCCCTTCTCCTGGCTTCCGGTCCTGCCAGCACTCCTTGGCTTGCAGTTGCACCACCCCAGCCTCTGCCTGAGGTCACATGGCCTTCTCCTTGCAGGTCTCTCGTCACATGTCCATTCAGTCACACTGAATTCACCTACTCCAGTAAGACCTCAACTTGACTTGATCACATCCACAAAGCGCCTATGTCCAAATAAGATCAAGTTCTGAGCTAAGAGGCATGAGCGCTTCCACATATCTTCATGAGGACCCAGCGCAACCCACAGCACCCTCGACTGTGGAAAGCTCCACAGCATCTGCCTGCCAATAGCTTCTAGAGCGCTAACGTTGTCTCCAGTCAGCAAGCCTGAGCCCATACCCCCCAAGTAACGACAGTATTCTTGTTAGCAGTAACGTAACAACAGTCAATAGTGGGATAATAGTAAAGTTAACGTTTACAGTCTCCTAAGCACCAGATGCTTTGTATATATTAACTCACTTAAATGTTACACAAGTCCACGAGTTAGTAACGAGTTAGTAACATTTAATAGATGAGAAAACCGAGGTTCAGAGAAGGTTAATAACATGGCCACAGTCACTCAGCTGATTTGTGGCAGCTCTGGAGGTTGAACCCAGCAGTGTGACTCTAGTCTGAGCTCTCTTCCTTTGCCACCAGGCCTGGACACTTCCCCACCTTCCTCAACTGAGTGTTGCCTGGATCCTTAAGCTAAAAAAGGCAAAGGAGGAGTAGGCACAGGCCACATTGTGTGCGGTTCCCACTTGTTTACTAACTTAAACTTAGGGTAAGAAAATGCGTAGCCTTTCTTTTTTCCCATTAATTACAAAGCACTTTGAACTCCAGGAGGCAGGGCCTCCCCATTCTGACCTCTCTCCCCTCTGGTCTTGGATGAACTTGAGCAAACAGGCTTGTTTGCAGATGGTGCGGGGCGGGGGCGGGTGGGGGGAGCAATCTGACTATTCTGACAACAGCACGTTGTCTGGGAAGACCAGGAATTATCTATCAGATTCTGTGTATGGAAAGAAAAACATGGAGGTGCCTCAGAGGTAAAAGACTCCCAGCATATAACCACGTCTTGTGGGCCTGGAGCTCTGGGGTCCCACAGGAGACAGGATCCACACCCCACTCTGCAACGTACAAGATTCCACACAATGTACGAACCCCCCCAGATTACAACCAACTTTAAAAATATGTATGCCTATGTCAGGAACAAGCAAGAAGTGACAGTAGTCACTGTGTTAGGATCCTGGGATCAGGTGAATTTTTTTCTTTTGAAAAATCTCTTTCATGTCGATATATCACTACACTGACATTTCAAACTGGGATGAAATTTTAAAAGCTTATGTTAAAACATAAATGTTTGAATACATAATATATGTACATGATACAAAAATCAAAGGGCAAATGAGAATGCAATAAAAAGTATACCCCTGCCTGTGTACCTCTGGTCATTTAGTCCTCCTCCTTAGAAGCAAACACCATTTCCTCTGTATGTAGGTTTGCATTTATGTATGTAAGTATACATGTGCATAAGACATACATGTTTATTATGGCCAGAGACTGTGCTAAGCACTTTCTACTTATTAAATAATGTAAAAGCCTTGGTTGGGCTAACCCAAGGTCATTTTCCTATTTTATTTATTTTATCTTTTATGGTGCTGAGAATTGAACCCAGGGCTTCAAGCATGCTAGGCAAGCCCTCTACCTCTGAGCTACACCTTCTGCCTCTCATCTTCCTAATTTATAGATGATGAATTGGAGCCACAGAGAGGTTAAATAACTTGCACAAGGTCACACAGCTATTAAGACATTGAGCTTACATTTGAACAACTATCTGGCTCCAGAGGGTGTGTTCTTAACCACAAAGCCACTGTATAGTTTGCTACCAGTTTTGTGGAAAGCCTTTCAGAAATACCATATGTACAAGCAAGTGTGTGTGTTGTGTGCAAAACGGAGGGGAAGACATCCATAAGAAAGTTTTATTTTTAAAGACAAAGATCCCCCAAATTCAAATAGATTTTAGTTAGGTTTCCTAGAGAAATTAAAGCGACTACTTTATTTAAAAGGGAAGGGGAAGAACAAGGCTACAAACGTCACTCCATTTGCTGTGGACACTAAGCAAGATGAGCCACCCTCTGGGCAGTGCAGAGACTCCCCAAGGGAGCAGTGAGGGGCTCAAGGCCGCCCGGCAGCCTGCCTGGGGTCACCCATGGGGAAGCTGGGGTTCAAGTCCAAGTGCGGCCAACCCTGAAGCTCTGGCTCTCTGCAGCACACTGTGCTGATATGGAGGTACAGGTGGGCTGGCGTCTGCCCTCTGACCGTGTGGCTTAAAACAGAAGCTCAGGCCCAGAGCTGTGTTGTCACGGGAGGAGGCGGGGGTGGCGGCTCCTTTGGGAACCTCAAGTTCCAACAGGAAAGCAGCCACCCACAGCTTTGGGTGACCCCTGGCCCAGCCCTCCACGGCCCCCAGCAGTGCTAAGGGGTGCTGAGGAAGGAATGCTTTTAATCAAGTCGCCAACCCAAGGGCTCCTTTCTCTTCAGGCCCCCACACTGCGCCCTCACCGAGCTCTCAGAACATGTGAGGAGAGCCGGGCCTCGGCCTCCATGGGAACGGGACCCAACAAAAGGCGCATTGTCCCTCTCCACAAAAAACCATTTCTGGGTCAGCGAAGTTTCTGACCCTCAGCCCACTCCCTTTCTGCTTCCATGGGCCACAGCCAGGGGAAGGCAGGAAGGCCTATTAGCTCACCGCCCTTTTGGTGCCAGGGCTTTTATTCCAAAGGAAAAAAGTTGAAGATTTATACTTATACTTTGGCCAAAGAAAACGCAGCTCCCCCAGGATACTAATTCCCCTTGGCTCTGCAGCTCCCGCTGGCCCTGGGCACCCTGTCCCCAGCCTGGTTGCTAAGGAGTTGAGGCCTTTGTATCACTCCCTGTCTGCAAAGAAAAGCAGGTGAACAGAAACCAAGTTACTGTGTTGATTAATATCTCAAGAGACAGCGCCGGAATGGGCGCTTCCGGAATTGAGTTAGCTCAGGGGGAAGAAAAAAAATTAAAGCCCAGTCCTTGGTTTCCTGTCAGAAATAAAATTAAGGTCTCGGATCGATGTTGCCAGGGCTGGGGCATCTACAGGAATTTCTAATGGCCTCCTTTACATGTTTTCAAATTCTCATTCCCCTTCAACCCTGCCCTTTTAATTGGTTATTTGCGAGGTCATGTTTGCACCAATTTCTCGGGAAGGCTAATGGTGTTTATTTAACGAGAAAATAAAATGTGCAGACAGCTCTGGGGCTGGTCTCTGAACCTCGGCTCAGGGTGGAGGCTGCGGCTCTTCAGCCTGTGCCACCTCCCGCTCAGCGCTACAGGGGTGTGGCGTCTAGGGGGAGCCCGGTGAGGGCGTCACAAAGCCCCTGTTCCCCGCATGGTGGGGGACACAGCAGGCTCAGCCCCAGCGTTCAAATGCATCCCACCGGAAGCACAGAACCTGGGTTCTAAGAATCTAGCAGAAAGGAAGCGGCTGTCCCTCTATTGCCTCTGTTGGATTCAATGACTCCCCCTCATTCCAACTGAAGTGTGCCCAACTTCAAGCCTGCACACAGCTTCCAACAGAATCTCTTCAAGTACCCAAAGGCATCCACATCCCACTCCCCTGCCTCCATGGCCTCTGTTGTCTAAGCTGGAGCACAGGAGGCTCAGTCTTATGGCCTTTCTGCCCCATCTGAGCATCTTCTTCTAGATCCCTGGGTTTGGCAATGCTTTTCCTAAGTAGCTGCCCCACACCAGGAGAGGTCCACTCTTGTAGGAGCCCTAATTAAGGAGATAGCTAAGATTGCGGTTAGCTGTGAGCCGTGGAGATGTTCGAGCGTTGCCACCTTCCATGATCTCGCGAGACTTGGCCTGGGACATTGCGGACCGGGTCGGTGCCATTTGCATGATCTTGCGAGACTTGGCCCGGGACATTGCAAATGGGGTCAACGCCATTTTTGTGGTGTGGTTGGAGGAGTGTGGATTGCGGGTAGGAGTTGTTGTTGGAGCCGGAGAGAGAAGCTAACAGAATAAAGAGCCTGTTTGTTTCCAGTCTGCCTCTGAACGTATTCCCGTGGCATTGCTGCTCCAAGTGGCAATCGCTTCAGGCAGCAACACACGCTGAGAACAGGATTTTCACCTAACCCCATCTAGACTCCATACTTGCTAACAGCTTGACTGGCGTGTTTTGGGAAAGCTGCATCACACTACAGACTAGACTGAGAGCTCTGTGAAGCCAAGACCATCAGTTGTAGGTGGTCTACAACAGACTGGCTGCTTTCTTTTTAACTGGATTCCAATTTGGGTGCAGCATTAGGACTAATACCAATAATGATGACTATTGGTTTACAGGTTTTCAATAAACTCATGAACACAGGATCTGATGGGTACTTAGCCCTATCTGCCACCAACACCACGGATACAAACAAATTCGAGAGGTGAGAAAATACCACTGGCACAATTGTAGAAGGGCAGACCAGCAGCAAATCTTGCTTAGATCCCCAGGGTGGGCACTGTGGGCACTGGGATTTTGCAGAGTGACCTCTTGTCACGTCAGCTCAGGTGTCACTCCCAGCTGAGATGCTACATAACCTCATCAGGCTTTCTACTCACCGATCCCTCTTAGACTCAACCTCTGTCAGACACCCTTTCTCCTCCAACCCACAAAGTCACATTTGCAGCTTGTAAATCTCAGACAGCTTCCCCAGGTAAATAAAACCAGAATACCAGAATTTCATCAGGAAAACCACACTTACATTGTCTTTGACATCCCACCCTTATGAATGAAGCGGTGCTTTTAAAAATTTCTAAATTTAATTTACGCCTCCACGTAACTTTTCTTACATGCCTCCCCCAATTTTTTGAGAAATAGGCACCAATAAACAAATAATTACCTGGTGATTCTTAATCATCTTTATATGTGTACATGAAAGAGTCAATCTGGACTTCAGAGGTCAATTTCAAAAGTGAGTGTCTGGCAGGTATTCAAGACATTAAGGGCTGTTTTTTCTCCTTAGAAAAGCATTATCTTCTATCACAGCTTCAGTTACATCTTACTGGCACCATTTTAATAAATAAACTGATTACACGAATTATAGAGACCTTAAACTTGGCCAATGGCTTTCGGGACAGAGACTCTGAGCAAGCTTCAAGGAAGAAGCCAGGCTTTGGGTCCAATGGCCTTGAGGTGAGTCTGTGGAGAGTCCCTTCCTCTGGCTGGATTTGCCACCCCTGCACCTCCCCAGCTCCAGATAAGGCTTAGCCACCCTGGGAAAGGACCCTCTCTGTCCATGGGCCTGCTGTGGTGGCTCAGGGGAGGGGCCCTTTGGGGGCTGGTGGCTGTCTGGAGCTGCTATTCCTCTCCAACGCCATTAGCACTGCACTTAATAAGTGACTGCTAACTGTCGGGAGAAGTCATCCATCACGCTAATCTTTATTTTTCTCTCAGTATATCCTGTTCCTTTGCTGCTGGCAACGTTCCACAGCAAACAGGCCCACTGGGCAATGGCAGCTACAGGGATGTCCATGGCCAGAAACCATTCCCTCTCCAGCCGACCCTCCCCAGGCTATGGAACGAGCTTCAGAGACGTCCCACTCATTTCCCATTGGGCCCCAGTCATCCCAGCACAGTGGGATTCAGGAGCCCAGGGCCTGGGGTCAGAGGGAGGGACGGCTGAGGTACCCGAGTGACCCTTATGCCAAAGGACTCCCTTCCCCAAAAGGAAGTGAGTGTAGGATGTTATTCAGCAACCAACACGCCCACATTCCACTCCCTCAGGCGGGGCCTAGGCTGTAGGGATCCTGCAGAGAACAGGGATGCCCCACCTCCAAACTGGCTCTCCACTCCCAGCTCCTGCCAGCAAAAGAACAAATCAGAAGGACAGCACCTTGCTTCCTCTCTCCCTGTCCCTCCCCGACCAGTCCCACCCCAGGATCAATACCTAATGCTGAATTCAAGATCTTATCTGAATTTTGCAAGGATAAATCGATAAACTCCCCCCACCACGCTATGCTTCAATCCTTTGATGATCTGCCCAATACTTTTTAGACCACCTCTAACAACTTCTAGAGAGCAAATGAAATGACTGAGAAAAGTGGAAAGCCACCATCCCCTCTCTCCCCCTTGGGCACAAATCATCTCCAGGGATGAAGTGATGGGCAGGGCCAAGAACAGTCCCAGCTTCCACCAGTAGCTCAGCTCCTTGTCTGGCTCCAGGAACCTGCTATGTGACATTCCCAGACTGTGTGTGTTTTAGTTTCTCCATCTAGAAATGGATAGCCCCATGGTCTAGCAGGAAGGCCTGGGGTGCAGAGGAAGAAGAAATGGGGAAATGCTCAAGCTCCAGACGTCACCAACTCCACTGCTTTTACACAAGGGCCTGGCATGGTGCCAGGCCTACAGAGTGGCCAAGAGCCTGGGCAGCAGGTCAGACAGGCTGGTGAAGTCCCAGCTCTGTGTCCACCTGCCTGCGACTCTGGGTGGCTTGGTTCACCTATGGCCACTTGCCCTACAAATTCAGCCCCGCGTGCAGGTATGTGCTGGCTCAGTATTTGCTATTGTAAGTGCGCGGACAGCACGGCTACTTCCACCAAGATGGCTGACACGGCCTGCTCAGACAGCCACGGAAGCCACATGGCAGAAACCATGGTGGGTGTGGTGACAGGACGCCCAGATAGTCTTCCAGAATGAGAGACATCTTCCCCAGCTGCTGGGAGTGCTGCTGGAAGAAAGTCCCAGTTGTAGGTCCCCTGTAAGAGTTCCTCAGCACAAGAAAACCAGGTCACAGCAGCTCCACTGGTGGGCTGCATCCAGCGACTGATCATGTACATATAAAGGATGCTCTTACCCCAGTGGGGGCAGTGGAAGGACCACCCCATTTTTGGACCACAGGTTGACTTCTTCCTCCCTCACCCCCAATCAAAAGCATGTTCTAATAAACCTCCCACAGCTGTGTCCCCTCTCAAAGGTACCTCCTCAGGGAACCCCATTTGCAGCAACTGCTCACACCTTCCCCTCATTATAAATTTTTTAAAGAGTTTTTTAAAAAAGTCCTCAGTGGCTAAAAAACTAAAATCCAGACACATACTTGGGGTCCTGGGGTTCCTCAATCCTAGCTCCTGTTTTTTCTCGAGGAAGAAGCCCAGACGTTGGGAGAGTTCAGGAAGAGAGCCCCAGGCAGACGAGGGGAGTGGTGCAAGCTGGAAGCCAGCATTGCTCTCGGGGATGGGAAGACCCCACACTTGTACCACTCCACACCGTGAGGCCGAAACCCAACTCTGACCTCAGCCTGCTCGTGGAACACAGCAAACACACCCAGAGAGGGCTCATGGTCTCCCATGCCCAGGATTCTCTCCTACAGTTCTAGAGAGGCCACAGATGTACCTGGGAGCATCCCTGTCCACACAGGGACTACACACAGCAGGGACAGGAGGGGGCCACTGGGGGCCAGAGTGGAAATTCTGCCCTGACCCCTGGCTCCTAATGGTGAGTATGGCCAAGTGGGCTCAGTTTTCCTCAACTTGCAGTGCTCTGGCTCTGAGGGCACTCCTAGAGGTCAACATTCCTGGGGCTGAGGATGAACTGGTACCCAGATGCCCAACAGGGCTGGGTGAGAGACTGAATGAAGTGCCCGCTGTGCTGTGGCAACACTCTGGATCATGGCTGGGCTCCTTTAAAAAGAGAGCCTGGGATGCAGCTTACTGGTATAGCATTAGCCTAGCATGCACCAGGCCCTGGGGTCTGATCCCCAGTACAGGGGTAGGAGGTATAGGTGGAGACAGTGTCAGCCCGAAGAGTCCCCAACCTCTACCACTGCAAGGCGTCTCTCTTGATGAGATGACAGCAGGTGGAGGAGAGGCTGCAGCATGGTGGCTATAGGACTGTCTCATTCTCCTGGGCTCGTCACCTGATTCCAGCTGCACACTCCCCCAGGCCTCAGATGCGGGGGCCCGTGCTCTGTGCACATGACTTGTGCTTCTGCGGTGCTGTGCTCTTTTCTCCCTGCTCCTCTTAGTGCTCTGAATTTCAGGGCTACCCCAGCTTTAGCATCCAGGCCCAGAGAAGCTCCTCCTGGGCTGTTCTGATGGGACGGAAAATGTAGACAGGGCAAAATTCCCACCTGCACAGAAAGGACCGCGGAGAGACTGAGGAGGGGGAGGCGGGTGCTAGGCCTTTCTCCTAGAAACTTCCCGGCACACCTCCCCCTGCCTGCTCTTCCCCCACCACCAGCATCACACAGGCTCGCAGGCTGCGTCCACTCAGGCCGGCTGCATGGTGTGCAGCCTGAGCAGCTGCACGTGGCCCGCTCAGAAGGCTCTGCCCTGGTCTCATGTTCTGTGGTCACCTCGAAATTCTTAATCATTTTTTTAAAAAAGAGACTTCACTCTACCTCTTGGTCTGGGCCCCATAAATCATAGTGATGGTCCTGCACCTACCACAGGGGCTTAACTGCTCACGCAGGTTCCGCCTGCTCACCAGGCTCTGCCCAACCTTCTTCCCCTAATGCCCACTGGAGTGTGGACTCAGGAGGGTCAGTGAGGACATCCTGGAGTCACTCTGAGCCCTAGGCTGTAGCACTGAGAGTTCTCCACCTCCTAAGAGGCAATGTCTGCCCTGCCAGTGACCACCCCCCCACCGCTACACCCTGCACCTTCCCGTCCTTCTCCCCTCTGGAAACAGGCAGTTTCACCTCCTGCACAAGGGCTCCGGTCAGTGGTAAGGGATTTTTTTTTTCTGGCATCCTCTGGGGCTTTGCCCAGAAGTCTCACATCCTGAGTGAATCCTATCTCTACCATTTCCTACCTGTGGGTCCTCAACTGGCCCTCTCAGGGTCCTTAGATGACAAACTTCTGTCCCTGTGTCACTGTGAGAGTTGATGAGATGACGACACTATGGAAGGGGCCAGACACAGAGCAGATCAAGAACAATTTCTTCCACTATCTTCAAAAATGAAAGTCATGGGGCTGGGTGGGTATAGCTCAGTGGTAGAACATGTGCTTAGTAGGCTTGAGGTCCTGGGTTCAACCTCCAGTACCGGGGGCAGGGGGCGGGGGGAGGGAGAAGAAGGAGGAAAAAGAAAATCCCTGGAGGGTGCTCAGGGGTCTTCCAGGTCTGTGAAATCTAGCACTGAATACTGGGAGCCACATTCAGCAAGGCAATGCTCACCTTGAAAATAAATAGATGAAAATGGTCTTCTTAACAAACCTGTCCCATTTATCAGACATCAGAAAGAGAGAGAGAGAATTTGGAATCAGCAGCCTTGGGTTTGAGCCCCTGCTGGAAAGGAGTACATCAGCCACCCCCACCCAGCCTTGATTATCTCACCCCCAAAATGGAGGTAACAATAATGATAATAACAAGAGCTAACATTTATGCTCATTCAACTCTGTGTTTGGCATGACACTCTCCAAAGAATCCCATAACAAGGGATGTTATTGTTTCCATTTCACACATGAGTGAACTGAGGCACAAAAAGTGATTTTCTCCAAAGTTACAACCACCCTCCTGTGGCTCCGCAAAGATCAAAATGGAAGATGCATGTAGAACTGAAACTCTGGAATCCATAATGGTAGACGGACACACTACAGATGATGTCCAAGGATGATTACAAACTGTCCATCACCACCCTCTTCCCTCTCTTAGCTCTCTTTCCAGAGCAATGCAGCCAACAAAGACAATCTCCCTCCCCTTCCCCACCCCTCCTGCCCAGCCCCTCCCTCCACAAACACTTGCTGCCACTGTGTCCTCCTGGCCTTCAGTTCTCCTATTTGGAGATGGGCCCATGAGAAGCTGGGTTACCAGACACAATGAGGACAAGCCCGGCCTTCTCCCACCCCTGCCAGCAACCACTCCCCCTTCACTCCTCCTCCCTTTCACTCAGCTGCCTTCTCCAAACAGGAAAGACATACAGTTAGCATCGGGTAGCTGCTTCTAATCACAGGTGACAGCAGGAATGTAAACAACGCAAGAAACATCAAAATGCAATCCAAGTGGCAAGGAAACACCGCTCACACGCAGATCCCTCCCTCGAGAACACCCCACACCCTTTCTTGCCACCCCCTTCGGAAGCTCTGCTCTTTAACACCCTGTTAATAGGAACCCCAGAAACCTAGGGTTTCCTGAGAACAGGAGAACGAAACGCTAAATTGTGACCTCCTTTGACTATTCTCTCTGGGGAGGATTTTCTAGATTCCTCCAATGTTTCTGTTCAAAGCAATAATTTCAATGTGTTCTTTTGGGAGGTGGCGGCTGGAGAACCCACGGGCAATCTGTCCAATGCTAGGGATCCTTCCTGAGAGAAGCCTGTATCATTTCAAAGGTTCTTGGACTACAGGTTGAGACCCATTTTCTGTAACAGGGATGGAATGGGAGGAGCACAGGAGAGAAAACACACAAGTACAGACTTCCTGTAAGCGTTCCGAGGTGCCGTGGAATATTTCCACATCTGTAATCGCTGTACACGGCAAACCAACCCAAGACAAGGCTTCTCGTTCTCTCTCTAGATTGACAGTCTGCTTCTAAACCACCTCCTTCAATGCAAATTGAGAACTCAACTGAGTAATTGCTATGAATAATTTCCACTAGGATCACTTACTGCTGAGGTTAGCAATGGATTTAAGAAAGCCAGGATCAGAAAGGTGTATATGAACGCGTGTGCTGGCCTGGCTCTGTAATCTAACTGCAGTTCCCAGGCCAAGAGAGATAGGGCTTTGACCGTCCACTATCTGGGTTCTTTGTGCTTTTGTGGCCCTCTATGAATGCAGATCCTCAAAAAATGGTCACCTCTACCTGCCTCCTTCTGGACTCTTCCCTGTATCTTTTGTCAGTGACTCTGGAGGTCAGAAGAGGCAAAGGCCAGAAAGTGGGGGGGGGGGGGGGGGAACACACTTTGTATGCTGGGGTCATCTTACCTCTGTGCCTGTTGGTGGTTTTATCAAACATCAGCATCGCATCCTCCACCTGCAAAACACCGAAAAGAGGCTGCTTTAGGAATTTTCAAAAAGTATGCATTATATATACTCATATTGGGTGTTGGTAGAAGAGGTGGTTTCCACTACAGAAATAATTAGTTGCTTGTTAAAGAATATTTGAATGGCTAACGTGGTGTATCAACCTTTAGTGTTTGCTTAAAAAAAAAAATCTATGGTTTAAGTTATATTATATGTGGAATTTTTGTCCTAGGTTGGTTTTTTTTTTTTTTTTTGGTGTGTGTGTGTGTGTGTGTGTGTGTGTGTATTTTCTTACCAGTAACATTAGAAAATTACAAACAATTCCTAGGTCATTACATTGTAAATACTACTTTGACTATTGTATAGCATTTCATGAAGCAAGAAGCCATGGCTTACTTAATTATGTCTCTTCTGACAGATATTTAAATTGTTTCCCATTATAAACAATGGAACTCAAACATCTGGATTGTTATGAGATGAACTATCCTCCCAAATTCACATGTTGAAATCCTAACCCTCAGTACTGCATATAAGACTGTATTTGGAGATCGGGTCTTTAAGGAAATAATTAAGTTAAATTGAGGTCATTAGAGTGGGCCCTGATCCAAGATGACTGGTATTCTCACATGAAGAGGAGATTAGGACACAGGCACACACCAGAAGGAATGTCTTGTGAAGAGACACATGTGAAGGTCACCTCCAAGCCAAGGACAGAGGCCTCTGAAGAGACCAACACTGCCACACCTTCACGTTGGACTTTTCACTTCCAGATTTATAAGAAAACAAATTTGTGTTTTGTTACAGCAGCTTTAGCAAACTCACACATTGATGCTGGAACCTTTGAAAAAACATCAAGGAGAATACCAAAGGCATCCATCCTTTGACTCTCTCCCCACACATTTTGTAACCATTTAAGATTTTTCTAGTAGGAAGATTTCAGGATCCACACTCAACTCCCATGTAGATCTCAAGAGACTCCTTCTTAAACAACCAGATCTGGTGATGAAATCTATTCCTTTTGTTTATGTCCAGTATTTTATTTCACAAGACACACCTGGAGCACAGGTCTCTGTCCCAACCAACCAGCTACTCACTGTGGGAGCACCTGGTCTGGCCAGGTGAGCACTTTTGTGCCCAAGGCTAGCAGCAAAAACACAACCTAACCCAAGGGGTTGTGGGTGGACAAAACTATTGCCCGAGGGCTCTGTCCCTGGAGCAGTTTCAGCCCGGGATGTGGTTGAGAAGGACTGAGTACCCTTGATTTGTGCTCAAAGGCTCACAAATGAGCCTGGAGGCCTGAGCTAAGCCAGCTGGGAAAAGGAATCACAGGCTATTCATTCCTCACTCCTGCCAGAGTGCAATCTCCAACTGAGGAGAGGACACTGGGTGAAGCAATAAACGAGGCTTAAAATGGTGCCTCCAGACAAATCAAATCTATTTTTCTATGCCACCAGATAGACAGAGGGGAGAACAAAGTCCAGGTAAGAATGGAAGAGTGGGTAGGCAAGCCAGTCACCAACCTTGGAGGGACTGGCGAGGGTAAGAATCCCTTCTGGAGGCAAGGCCCCCTTCTGTTGCTAAGCAACCGAGCCTGAACAACTAGGCTCCGGGGCCTTCCCCTCCTGGTCCCCACTCCTGAAGTCAGTTGCTGGGAGGAGAATGGCCTTGCCCTCCTGGTGACTCCTCCAGCGGGGAGCTGCCCTCTCTCCGACACCAGCTGATAGAAGTAGGTGGCGCTAGTTTGGGGATCAATGGAACAGGGGTTCCTTCCCAGGCCCCTCCCGGAAGCCCATCCCAGGCAGGCTGAGGTGTCCCCAAGCCCCTGCTGAGGTCACAACACACAACAGCCACCCTGCCTCCCAGGCCCCGCAAGATCAACCGGGGTGTCTGTGCTCAGAGGAGTCATCACACTCGAGCACATAGCAGCTCAGGCTCAGACCCTGGGGTGCGAAGAGAATTCCAACACCCAGGGTGCGGGCAGGGGCCAGGGGCCTGCTGAGGATCGGGCAGGTAAATGGGACATCTGTTTCGCACCCATCTCCACAGTTTTCTGAGATGTTTGCCAAATCCTTATTTTGGGCTGAAAATGCCTAACGGAAAGGAAAACAACCCCCCTTCTGTGTTGGCCATGTTTTGGTACTGCAACTGAGATCCCCTTAGGAAATAAATATTTTGAATGAAAAAAAAAATGTATTTTCAAAACCCCCTTTCAACAGGGCGTAATTGGCTCCCTCCTCTCCTTGCTAAGTTTGGATGTTTTCTTACTCAGCTTCCCAACACTCCCTCCACCCTGGTGAGAGTGGAGGAGGATCGGGGGGCTGTTTTGGGGGCAACCATTGTCAAAAAGAATAGCGCTCCCTCCTCTGTAGTCCAGCTGTACAATGGGACTCGCAAAGACCTCCTCCACAGATAGTGTCAGGGTGAAAGAAAAATTCTATTAACACTTTACAAAATACAACATCTAAGAAAGTAGCTACAGAGGAAAGAGAAAGAAAAAAAAATCAATATGGATAAGTCCCAGTGCTTGGGGGGAGAAAACTTTTCAGCGGTTGCAAAACACTTATTAATTCAGAGAAGCCATCAATGCGATGGAAATCTGGCAGAACAGCAAGAGCTGAAACTAGGAGAATTTGAATATACAAAGACTGAATAGAATGAAAAACACGGCCTCACATATGGGACTGTTTCTCACGGTTCTATGTGAATCAAACAGAAGCAGCTTGTGTGAGTCTCCATCAAGGGGAAGTAAGGGGCATGGCTGAGGTAACTGGTATCAAGCCTGCAGCCAGCAAGCGGGTAACCACCTCAGCCTTGCTCTCTCTCGTGCACATGCGCACACGCGAGCCCCAGGTAGATGAGGTGGCTATGCAGACTCAACACCAAGGGACAGGACAGGCCTCATTCAGGGGCTGGAATTTCACCAAAGGGCTGCAAACAGGAGTTTTTCTGATGTGGGTAGAAGATGCCATTAACCTTGTTCAATACTCCTCAAGGGATACTACCCTTGTCCTTAGGACAGATGCTGCCATTACTGCGTGTTGACAATGGCTTCATGTGCTTTACAGATTTCTTTGTACCAGATGTAGAAACCTGCAGGCCTAGTGGTCTTGTGAGTCCCCTGAGGGAGAGAGGACAGGAGGGGTCTGAACCTTGGTTTGCTTTGTCTCAAGCCCTGGCATAAGCCTAGCGCGTCTGGGAAGGAGTTTACTCCAAACTTAAGATGCACCTGGTAATAATAACCAGAGGCAGGTTTATCACGAGCCCTGGTATCCTCAGTGGTGTATCTTCATGAATGAAAATATAAGGTGCAGTGGTTAGGAATGGGACACCCTCCAACCCCTGCTGGGCTTTGTCCCAACAAAAGGTCCTGTACATGTATTTCTGGCTATGGCAAGGTCCAAACTATGCTGTGCTATGGTCTCCAGGGCCAATGTGGTTGGGACAGGGCTTGCCAAACCTCATCCACATCAGAGTCACCCCAGGCTTTGCAAAGCACCCCCACCCCCCCCCCCGCCCCAGTGTCTGATTCAGTGGTATCTGCAATTCTGACAAGTTCCCAGGTGCTGCCACTGTAGCTGCTGGTCCACGGACCCCTCTTTCCAGTGCACACTTCTGAGGGGTGAGGAACAAGGGCATAGATTAAAGACACTGGTCAGAGGTTGCTTCTTATACCGTTTACCCATGTTCAACACATGGAACAAAATCTCTCCTTTAGAGGGTCCACTTCTGCCTGGCTGGCAGTAGCTCCCTGTTATTCCCCTTTTCTGGACATTTACATTGTAACACTCTGCAAGTAGGGGAAAGACAATAAGAGGAATTTCTTAGTGGCAACCAAGCTACTCCTGCACCCAAAGTAGGAAAAATTCAGATTCAGCTTGGATGTAATATAAACTTTCCTTCCAGCTGATAAACTCCTGCTAATGTGTACATCATACAGCCAACCCAATCTTGATTAGAAATTCTAGCTAATGGCGACTTTATTTACTTTTATGCAACCTGTACTCATTAGGCATTCACTACTTGCAAAGCTTCAGCCTAAATACAAATAAATTACATAGTTCTGTGGTAGACAAGCATCAAAGGCCCCAACAGCCTGTAGGCGATAATTTTGCTGCTCTTTTCCCCAAAGAAGAGGAGCCTATCTGTCTCCCCATCCCTTGAAATGTGGACTTCACTTGTGGTGGCCAGTGAAGTGGAGAGAATGGTATGCCTGTTGGAGGCCTGGCCTTGAGAAAATCTGCACATTTCTGCTTTTTTCTCTTGCACCTTTGTCATTATCATGAGAAAGACATAACCAGGCTGGCTTCCTGGAGGGTGAGAGGAGCGCAGGGCAGGGCCAAGTTCCCCAGTTGCTCCAGCTGAGGCCAGTCTAAATCAGCTGACACCCAGTCGCCCCGGAACATGCAAGTGAGGCTAGCCAAGATCAGCAGAACCGCTCCCAGTATCCTCCAAACACGTGACAAGAAGTTATTTTCTGCCACCAAGGTTCTATGGTTTGTTACACAGCATTCTTGTGGCAATAGGTAACTTACATGTGTGGTGCCTGTTTGAATTTGTTTTAAAGTACTGGGAGTTAAAATCAAGGGTGCTGTATCACTGAACTATGTCTCTAGTCCTTCTTATTTTAAGCTAGCATCTTGCTAAGTAGCCCAAGCTGGCCTTGAACTTGTGATCCTCCTGCCTCAGCTTCCTGAACAGGTGGAATTACAGGCATGTACCACCATGCCCAGCTACATGGTCCTTATTCTTTAAACGAAGCAAAATACCTCTTACATTCAGAAGACACACAGACTGTCTGGAATAATACTAGAGAGTAAACAAAGCAAGGAAAGAGGCAGAAAGAGAAGGTGTGGGCCAGATAATAAATAGATTCCATATTCCAAATGGAACCTTCCAAATGGGACCCAGGTATTAGGGTGTGGAGGGGCCTCTTCTAAATCTCACCCTGGCAGCAAGGATGGGGACCCAGATACTGGAAACACGAAGGAAAACTGGCAATATGTTCCTCCCTAAATGAGCACCATGAAAAATCAGCAATAATTACCACTCCAGTCCATGGGTGATGCCTCTCTAATCGTAATTCATGTAATGAATGAGCAAACCCTCTTTTGAATGAGTCGAAAGCTTTACTGTGAGCCCGACATTCTTGCTGAGGGATTCTAGACGTAGCCAGATGGTGTTGACCGTGTCCAGAGGTTAGACTTCAGCCAGTCCAGCTCACGAGCTGGCTGAGGAGGAAAGCTTTAAAAGTCACAATGCAAAAGACACTGCTAGGAAGGGAGGTCAAAAGTTCTATTTGTCCAGTTTGTTGGCCACAGGATGTGACCTGAGAGTATGGTCCCTCAGAACACTGCTTCTTCTGTTCAGGTTTGGGCAGTGTGGGACCCACAAGTACAGAGTAGGTGAGTGATGTGAAGACACAGAAAACTTGTTCCCAGGAGATGGGCTAAAAAGAAGAGCTTCTGGTAAGGGCTCAGCAGGTTCTGGAGCTGCCAGCAGGGCAGGCCGTGCTGCAGGAAGGCGCCAGGCCCAGCTCCACCTGCATCAAACACAGGACAAAACCCCCTCCCTTCTTTGTCCTTAGGTCCCATCTGTGAAAGCAGGGAATTGTACGAGATGGTTCCTAAGATCCACAAGTAAGGACTCTGCCTAGAATGCAAAAATGGGCTGCAGAGTCTGCTGGAATAACATCTGGGAGCATCAAATTCCCCACTGGTCCTCTGCAAACTGTTCTGTGAGGCTGTTCCAGAGCTTTGCTGTGGTCAACACACACCCTAAGAAATTTCCTACTCCTCCCGGGGGATCCACACACCTACCCACACACCACACATATCAAGAACAAAGCAGGAAATGGCACTTCAAATGATTCTTAAGTCATCTGGCCAAATACAAGGAGGGAGGAGAATGAGAAGAGGAGAAACCGGGCTCTTCCAACTCCCCCAGAACAAATGTCCTTGAATTTCTCTTCCTGCTCCCACTCAAATGCTTCAAGTGTTAGTTTAAATAAACACCCTCAAGTGCAGGACCATGATATTATGGTGCGTAGGGTTTACAGGCCTTATTATGCTCCATAAACTCAAGACATGAAGCTGCAGAGCAGACTTGTTTGATGTGGTGGGACTGCCCAGGACATAGGTGCTGGACCCTGCGTGGTGACAACGGCTGTGGGTCCCTGGTTCTTCCAGAACGTGGAAAGGCCCTGCTCACCACTTCTCCCTGGCCATCCTGGACACAGGGAAAATCAGTGCTGGCCAGAAAGCTCAATACTAGTGTCTAATATATAAAAATATGACTTTTCAGTATGTCGCAGCCTCATAAAAAGAGGGTTCATTGTTGCCCAAACGAAAGGAGAGGGAGAAGGTTCATGCTGAAACCTGTGGTTTTCAACCTTGAGGGAGCCCCAGAATCACCTGAAGAGCTGCTGACTTCCCTGGCCTGGTAAATCAGCAGTTCTCAAGTTCCCCGTGATCCAGGGCAGTGCCCTCTAGTTGAGAACTGCTGTTCTAGATGGCCAAGTACAGCAGGGCTGAGCCTTAATCACAGTCTCAGGCCCCAAATAAACAAACAGGTACTAATGGGCTGTCTACAAGAGGGATATCTACTCCCTGCTGGGAGTCAAGATCAGGCAGGCTCCATTAAGCACACTGCTTTCTTAGGGCCCTCCTGACTTTGTCTTGGTCTTAGGACAAGAAAGCCAGAGTTCTGTCCTGCACAGAGATCAGAAGGACCAACAAAGAAACACAGGACTTTTAAAAAACCCTAACGGAAACATTCTTTCTTTCTTTTTTTAGTTGTAGATGGACACAATGCCTTTATTTTATTTTTTACATGGTGCTGAGGATGGAACCCAGTGCCTCACATTGTGAGGCAGGCGCTCTACCACTAAGCCACTGCCCCAGCCCCCTGGAAACATGATTTCTTTCCTCACTACCACCAATGTTTCCACGGAGGTCAGGACAGCCCCAGTCCTCAGGACAGCCCCACGAGGCAGGCCTGGGTCATCATCAGTTCTCTGAACCTCAGTTGCCCCCCTGGTGGTCCCAGAGCTGGCAGGGCCAGGCCCAGGACTCAGATGCTCACCTTCTGAATCTGTGTCTCCCCCTGCAGCACCTGCTTTCCTGCCCCATCCCGCGTCTCCTCCTGGTGGCAGGCTGGCAAGCTTTTCTAGCATTTTCCTGGTGCATTCGCTGCTGGAGATTCCAGCAACAGAGGTGCCCTCAGAGCCTGTCCTGAACGCTGCTGCCATGTGGTACCCCCTCATTCCAGAAGTAAAAAACTCCCTCCCCTGCCACCACGAATTCATGCCTGTGCCTTAACTCAAAAAGAGCCAGCTTGCTCTCTCCTGAATTATTTTTTTCATTGTGGTAAAATACATACGGCAAAGAATTTAGCATTTTAAGCACTTCTTTGGTCTTCAGTTCAGTGGACCAAGTACATTTCCTGCACATTATTATTTTTTTTTTTTTTGGTACCAGGGATTGAACTCAGGGGCACTGGACCACTGGGCCACATCCCCAGCCCTTTTTTGAATTTTATTAGAGACAGGGTCTCACTGAGTTGCTAAGTGCCTTGCCACTGCTGAGGCTGACTTTGAACTCGCAATCCTCCTGCCTCAGTCTCCCAAGTGCTGGGATTACAGGCATGTGCCACCACGCCCAGCTATATTTCCTGCACTCTTTACAGAAGCCTTCCAGGTCTTACTACAGCCAGAATATTTTACTCCCCATTAGCAGGACGCTGCTTTATCAGCCCTATTTTTCCCTTTTATTTATTGCTTTTTTAATTCTTGTGGGCCATTCCATTTTCCCATTTAACTTAAATAAAACCAAATGCCAGTGTTTATCAGATAGCAGTTAACAAAGGCACAGCTGCCCACAGGGACTGGTGGGTAAGGACTCTCCAGAAAACTCTACCCTGGAGATTTAGGTGGTTACCTACCTAAGGCCATAGCTCCTGCTTGGGGATCCCGACTGCACCTTTACTTATCGAGACTGGCGGTTATGACATGTCTACCCACCCCCAAAATAATGATTATTGTAATAGCTACCATTTTACCGCAGCTTAATAGGCAATTTGTAAAGCCCACTTAATTCCTCCAGTAGCTCTGAGGTAGATATTATCATACCCATTTTATAGGTGAGGAAATTGTGGCTCTTTGAGATTAAGTGACTTCCCTGGGATCACACGCCTAGTAAATCCTGGAGCCAGCATATAAAACTGGATTCATCCCTTCATTTCCTACTAGGCCCCCTTTATTGTGTTCTAGTTTTTAAATCCCTAGGGCTTAGTGTAGTGCCACAGTGCTGGATGAACCAACAAACGCTGCCTTAAAACTCTACAAGAAAGTTAAGAGACGTGATTAGGTAACCTCAAGAGACCGGCGTATTCTGCCCTGGCAGGCTCAGAGGAGGCGGGGATGCCTGGAGAGGTAAAGGAAGAGGAGGATTCGGGGGTCTCTTTCGTTTAGATGGGCAGATTTTAAAAGAGAACACCGGGCAACCTGACAGCAAGCTGGAACTGGTAGGGGGCCTCTGGGCCTCGGTCCAAGGTTCAGCCCATGAGAGTTTACATCATGCTGTGAGAGCAGGAGTGCAGGCTGTCTCCACCCTAGAGTTGGGAGGAGGGCTTAGGTGGTAGCCGTGAGTGCCTAGTACTTGGAATGTGCTCATCAGAACAGATGCTGGCCCAATTCACTGCCCCACCAGGCAATCCCCTTGCTGAGCAGGGTGTATACAAGTGCATGTGCGCATGCACACGCGCGCACACACACACACTCCACGTAGTTAAGCTGGGAGCCATACGCAGTGCTATGTGTTTTCCCACTGCAAATGGGTCACACCAAGGGACAGCCACTAACAGGATTAGCATGACTTTGGGGGAGCAGTCCCAGGAGGCACCAGTAAGAGTCTGCTCACGTGATATATGGTTGGGGCAGAAGCTCCACGTTAGCTATGCAAAGCCTGGGGTCCCAGCACCAGCCAGCGGGATGGCAGGAGGCTCTGCCTGGGGTTATCTGAGCTGAGGCTTGGAAAGGAGGAGGCAAAGGAAGGGAGGTGGTGGAGCGGGGACACGGAGAGTCTGGGCACGAGCTGTTTGAGGAGAAGCAGTTGGATCCGGCAGGCTGACAGCTGTCACAAGAAAATGGCATCTGGCCTAACGGCCTCTTGTGTGTGAGGCTCCTTCGAGTGGTGGCTGCTGTGCTCTGGAAATCCAGGGCCCGTTTGCAGCACTGGTTTTGAGTGCGTGCGTGCGTGCATGCAAGTGTGCTCTGGGGGAGGGGAGTGGCAGGCGGGCTGCCTAATGCTCCTCTCTCCTCCTTTCCACCCTCTCCCCATCAGGCCTCACCTACCGTGAAAAAGGCCCAAACCTGCCAGCTCCAGAGGAGAGAGGCAAATCATTAGGAGAGCACTGATGTGCCGTAACACTCTCTTGCATTCCCATTAAACAAATACTAAACTGCTAATTGCCAAAATGGATCTCCACGACTCTGACCGAACAGGGGAAGGGTTTATAATTACCAAGTGTGAAAATGCACAGCCTGTAAATAACCACCTCATCTGTCCTAATATGGGCTGATATTGATGGGCATGAAATAAACATCAGGACCAAATGGAAAAATCATCCACATCTCCTGTGGCCAATGCAATCGCAGACGGTGACAAGCGTGGCTGCAGCCATCCGCTTGGGAAGGGGGGGGAGGGGAGGAGAAAGGAGTTTGGAAGGCTCGGAAAGTCTAGGTCCCAATCCCAATTTCTGTCCCTCTGGCCACTGGCCGCTTCGTTCTGCCTGCAGAACAGGGAGAGTGAATTACATGGCTTGGTGATGGTGTGGAGGGCTTGTCTGCTTCTCAGAAAGGCTAGGACTCCAGAGGCAGGGAACTTCTGAGTGTGCGTCTCCAACTCAGGGCTCGGACACCCTCTGCACTGCTCTCTAACAGACTAGCTGGTGAGAATGAAGACCAACGGAGAGGGAGCACTTAGCCAAGGTGACACATTTATTCACTAAACTAGACTTTATGGGGCTCTTCTGTCTGTCCAACAGAGCTGGCTGCAGAGCAGAGATGAAAAAAAAAAAAGTGGGTTTCTGATACCTCCACACCATGCCCCCATGCCTCCTTATCCCCTACCATCCCTTTCTGCCACCCGGATGAGAGGCAGGCTGTGGTGCATCAGATTCCAGAGCCTACCACCGGCCTTGACTACACCGACGGAGAGGGAGGTGACGTGCCCCAGGGGAGCTGCAGGCCTAGGATTCTGATTAACTCAGCTGGGTCTTGGGGTGGATGTCAGTAACCAGAGGAGAGAGGAAGTTACATCCCCCTCAGAATCAGAGACTCAGAGTTAAAAGTGACCCAGAGGTCAGTCCTCCACTTCCCACCCAGCAAGGGAATCCCCTCTCCAGAGGTCCTGGGGGGCCTCTTCTAGAGTTTCAAAGACTCAGAACACCTCAGCTCCACCTCCCCCCACCCACAAGCTGCTCAGGCCTGAATTCAGCAGCAGTAGCACTTAGATGCCCGAAATAGCAGTTTCCTCTGCTCCACAGCCCAATTTTGGCACGAGGAAGAATTCTGTGAACTGTATAGCACAAGGCTCCCGCCCCACCCATCCTGAAGGCCTCTCTGTGGGGCTTTAATGGTGCCCAAATTAGCTCCTACTCCTTCCCTTTGGGTGCCTGACGGCCAATCTCCCTGGCCCTCTTGTCCCTAAAGTTGTCCCCAGAGGCCTGGGTCAAAGACTCACTGGATTGCTCAGTTCTAGTCCTGACCCAAAGACCTTGTCAAAAATTAGCAAAATGAAGGAAGCTCAACCCGACAGACTATTTATAAAGGCATTCTAGCTTGTTACTTTTAAATTCCCTAAGCATCCTCAAATAACAGGCGAACACAGTGCTGCTAAGAACAAAGTTCAAGTGCAGCTATAGGCAGAGGATTTGGGCACTTGGCAAAGTTACTTCTTGTTCAGAGAGGATCATAAAATCTCTCAGGCGAAGAGAAACGAAAAGATAGAGGAGCCCGGCCCACTAGTTTTCCAGAGGAGTAAATTGGCTCGAAGTGACTCTGCAGCCAGGGGCAAAGCCACAGTGGGAAAACAAAGAGAACTCAGAAAGTCCTGGGTTCAAATTCCACCCCACCATTTCCACCTGCCCGTGATCTTGGGCAAGGCTTCCCAAGGCAGCTCAGTTTCCTTGCATGAGAAAGATCATTATTGTTTACCTTCCCTTCAGCCTTGACAAGTAGAGATTATTGACATCACATACAGGAAGGCATTTGGCCAGTGGGAAGTGACTGCCCTATGTTATTACCAGTTTATATCCCAGCCCCAGATGCTTAGCAAATATCTGGTAGGCAGAGGGCTGCACAATGGACTCACAGACTTTGTATTGATTAGTGCACATTCCAATTTAGCGAAATCAGTATGGATGAGTGAGGTCTGACCTCGTCAGGGTGCCTGGCTTTATGAACTGTGCTGCAGTGAGTTGTATGCAAATAAAAGTATTTTAGAAGCACAAAAGGAATGGGGAAACAAACAGGGTACACCCTACAATAGAATCCTCAAAATAAAAAAGCAGCAGACCACTGGTACACGACATGGAAGGTTCTCAAGGGAATCGTGCCGAGTGAAAAAAGTCAATCTCTAAGGCTCACGACATGCTGCATGATTCCATTTCTACAGCATTCTCAAAATGACAAGATTATTGTGCTGGAGAGCAGATCAGCGACTGCCTGGGGAGGAGCAGGGAGTATGTGACTATAAAGGCAAACACAGTGGGTGTCTTGGTGCCAATGGGACAGTTCTGTGCCCCGACTGTGATGATGCTCACTGGAACACACCTATGATAACATTTCAAGGAACTGTGCACACACATGCCCCCTACCCAAAGGACTTGTGAAAACTGATGGACCAACACTGGTTTCCTGTTTTAGCAACGTGGTAAGGGTCTGGGAGGTGCTATCATCGTGGGAAGCTGGGTGAAAGGCATGCCAGGGACCTTTGCACTATTTTTACAACCTCTTGTGAGTCCTAAACTATTTAAAAATAAAAATGTATAATAATAATAAAAAGAAACCACAAGGGGGCTCATTATTTCAAGAAACTCTGGCAGATCGGTTTACAATGCAAACAATTATGCCCTAATTTCCGTTGATTTGGATAAAGTAGGCAAACAAGGCCCACGTGTACTATAGTCGAAAGATAGGGGTGTCTTACATGTTTCTGGTATTTGGCACTGGCACACGTTATTTGATCACATGAACCTCTGTGTTTGCAGTCTCTGCCACCCTAGTGTTAGGGACAGTTCACGTATAGCCCTACACACCCTACCTAACACCTCCTAGAATATAGAAGTATCCAATGAGTGCTTGAGTTTCACCAAAATTTTGCAGAATAAAGAAAAAGATTCAGAAGAAAGCATTAAATCCAGTGGATTCCCACTTTTCTTTTTTGTAAGTCATCAAGGTTGTTTATTTTTCCAAAGAAACATTGTGTTTTGAGATACTTCATGTACCCAACAAATTGAATTTACTAGCTTAAGACTACTGAAGTATAGAAGATTACTTGTTAAAACACAACACAATCATCATGGAGGCTTTTGGTGGAATGGGGTGATTTGGGACAGGGTGGGATGGAGTACTGTCTAAAACAAGCACACTTGACCTTTTAGTTGGCCTTCATGGGGTCTGGGGTGGGGAATCCCAGGTGCCTTCTTTTGAAGTCATGAAGTCAACCTCAGTACCCTGCATTCCTTCTGTGGCCCCCTAGGGTGGAAATCTCTGGCCTACTCTTCACGTGGAAATCATGACCCAGATCTTTACAAATGAGTATTGACAGAATAACCAACTCCCCTTTTAATTCCCAAGCCTCACAACTCCCTAAAGGGGAAAAAGGGAGGGAGAAAGAAAAACCTACATCTACCCTTAAAAAACAAACAAATTAAAAAAAAAAAGCACCAATTCAAGCCGCTTCAAGACCCAACAAGCATGTTTTTCTTTCATTTATTTCTACATCAACACTCTGAAGGATAAAGATCTTTCTCATTTCAAGAGCTGTCAATTTGCTTTAGTGCTGTGTTTTTCATCTGTTTGAGGTAAAGAGGAATTACAAAGCAGGCAAATGAAATAATGCACCACAATCTAACATATTTTGGCAATTCAAATTGGGACCAGGGAAAAAGGAAATTAAACAAGGATGACAGGCCACACGGCACACCTGTGCTGTGCCTGCTGCCCGCCCCCACCTCCCCTCTGCTTGCTAACTTTATAACTTGATGAAGTCCTCAGTTCTATGCTGCAAACTGTACTATTTGCTGCACCCTAATTCTTCAAATCATTTATATACATGGTACAACTCATAAGATATTTTGTCATCTGAAGCAGAAAAAACTCGAGCTGCTGGTAAATAGTCAGGTGCTATTACTTTAAGTACCCCTGTGAAATAGCACAGGGACCAGCGGCCCGTTCCTATAGATTTACTACCCTTCCTCATATAGATTAACAGAGACAAATGCTTCCCACAAGCCAGACCGTGTGGGAAATCCTCAGCCCATGAAGCCTAGGGGCTTGATTACAACGGAACTTAAAAATAAATAAAAGGAAACCTTAATCTCCTCCTCTCAGGGTCCTCCCCTGCCAATGTAGGTGCCCCATGAAGACTTTTGGCTAATTCATTTACATTTCCTTTTGTTTTTAATTAAATCGCTCCTCAGCTGCTCAGATCTGTAATTTTCCCCTCTTAAGCTCCAGGGCTGGGGATTTTCTAAGAGAATACAGAGACTTCTGGAGCCAAGATGCCTCAGCAGACCTCAGGTGTGGTGTGGGACTCAGGAAACTGCTCCTGACTTTCACAGGTAAGCCACAGGAGTTGGCTAGAGGACGTGAAGGCACCAGGGTTGACCAAGTTCCTTTGGGTTGCTACAGGAGTCCCCGGACCCCCCACCCCATCACCACCAATTTAAAAATCAAATGACCTTCAGGATAATGGCCTGAAGTACTGACTTCTGCAGGAGGCCATCTGTGTGCCAGGCTGGCCAGTCCACTTCTGGGGCTAGAACACTCTCAAGGGGAAAGCATAAATGGCTCTGTCCTTCCCTGAACAGAGTGGTGGTGGTGACATCCTCCAAAGTCTCAAGGCTGATCAATGCCCCAGAGAGTCTGGTCACAAGCAAAAATGGGATTTCAGGGACAGAAGCATCCATTTGCTTGCTGGCAGGTGTACTTCCACCCCACCTCTGGAAGGAGGCAGAAGGAGATCAAGAAGAGAGGTGGGGAGTTGTAGGAGCCCTGTTTGGGGAGATGGCTTAAATTGCGGTTGACTATGGGCCATGGAGTTTTGGGCATTGCTGCCTTCCGTAGTCTCACGGGACTTGGCCTGGGATCTCGTGGGACTTGGCCCGGGATCTTGAGTGACTTGAGCCGAGATTGCTGATGGGGTCAGCGCCATTTTGTGGTGGTGTGTGGTGCGTGTTAGTTGTTGTTAGAGCCAGAGAGAAAAGTTATCAGAATAAAAAGCTGTTTGTTTCCAGTTCGCCTCTGAACTTCTTCCCGTGGCTTCGTTGCTCCAAGCGGCCATCGCTTCAGGCGGCAACAGGGAGTGCAGCATTATTTATGACCCCATGCCTATGGAGCCAGGAGCATATCAGCATAGGAAGAATCAGGAGGGCTGCCTGGGGGTGGGGCCAGCATTCCCAAAGTGGCCCCCAGTGCCCACAGCCCTCCTCCCAACTCTGGACCATCCACACCAGCTCCCAAAGAGGTCTGCAGAAAACCAACCACCCAAGAGGCTGCAAGTCCCATGGGATTGAGACTGAAGAAGGAGAAGACAGGGACGCCTCATGGGACAGAGCAATGGGCATGATAAACAACCAATTTAAGAATGAATCGACAACGGCCAGGCAGGTGCAGCACCTCTCCCTCTGCCTCAATTGGAAAGGCTAGCTGAAGCAGACATTCAAGCCCAAAGACCAAAACAGAGGCTGATGGTGGCAGAGGAGGTGCTGGAATGGAGAAATCACCCTTTGACCAAAATTCTTCAGAACTAAAGCCTGTCTTGAAGGGTGGACATATTCTGGAAAAGCAGCGATGACCTTGGGAAGGGGTTCACATGTGGGGACAAAGGAGTCCAGGAGGCGGGCAAGGCCTTGGGCCTAGATCTAAGGAAGAGGCAAAAGAACACAGGCACCCCCAGTCCAGCATCGCAGCCCAGGGCTCAACACTCCCTCCTCCAAGAGCCAGGCAACGCAGGTGACAGACGCTTCTTCAGAACTCTCTGCCTGCTCCTCCTTTCTGCTCGAGAGAAAAATATTTAAGAGAAACCCTCTCCAGACGGCTGAAATGTCCCCCTCGCTAGCCCCATTTAGTTATTTATCAGAAGGCTTCAGAGAGGTTATTTTCAGACTTCCACATGAAATAGTAATACTTAGCACTTCCAATTCATCTCCCCAGCAGTTTTCAAATGTCAGTTCATTAATTGCCAACACCCTTGAGAAGCTGCGCTCTGCCCCATCTCGCAGACTGGGAAGACAGAGGCCGGGCTTTCTGAGGATCCTGTCCCTTTCTCCATGAGTCAGGCCTTTTTGACTCAGGTGTTCTCTCAGCTGGACCCCAGGAGACTGCTCCACTTGAGATGGCATTCTACTGAGGACTTGAGAACTCTGTTCTAACGAATGGGTCCTGGTGACAGCTGTGTGGCCTCTGACCCCTGCTGCATCTGCAAGAATCCCGCTCCTTCAGCACTTCACTCAGGCAGGTGCGGGTCTCTTCTCACTGAACTCTGGCTGCCATAGCAGGTGTCTGACAGCTCTGGATTCCTGTGCCCCCGCCCAACCCCCGCGCAGCCGGCTCACCAGCACCGTGTGCTGGGAGGTACACTGTTTCCCCCACATCAACGGCAGACAGAGCTAAAACGTCACTTCTGGGATAGACCACAAGCTTCGGAGGAGGTCTTCCAAAGAGGGACTTAACTCTTCTGGTGTGGCTTCCCTTCTCTCCCAAAAAGAAACACCTCTGGATGTCTTCAGAACCAGCACCAAGCCTTTCAAGCCCCAGTGAAGACCCAGCACTTTCGTCTCCTGGTGGATTTTGCATTTATCACTTTAAAATGAGATGTAAGGTTCCTGTCATTTGAGTCTTTGCTCTGGTTTTTTAGCTGTGGGAGCAGGACTTTAATGCAAATCCCCCCAATCCTGGATCCAGTGGGCCCTGGTGGTCAGGGAAAGTCCATGTCTGTGAGGGCAGTGGATGGGGCAGTGTGGTCACAGTGTGTGGCCCGGAGGCAGGGCTGGGAGGCAGACTCACATCAGTGCCAAATGGTGCCCAGTCCACTGGAGGTTCCTTCCCAGAGTTGCAGACCAATAACTGCCCACTGGGGAGGGCATGGCAATGAAACACTCCGGGTGGCTGTCCTTCATCCTGGCCTCTGGTGCCACCACATACGGCTCCTGCCAACCTGCAGCAGCAGTGCTGAAGGGGCAATTTCTGCTTTTGATGTGCCCCACAGTAGGCCTCCACTAACTCACAGACTACCCTGCCCCTTTATCTAGCACTAACTCACAGACTACCCTGCCCCTTTATCTAACACCTGTCCCTTGTGTGATCCACGGCAAAGATCAAACAGAATACAATCTCTGGCTTGTTGCTTCTGGAACACAGAATGGACACCACGTAGCCACTGTTTCCTTCAAACAAATCACTGTGGAAGGCCCTGTCTTTATTCACTAAGTTGTTTTTTTCTTTTTTCTTTTTTTGAGGGGGGGATTCCCTTCTACTCTATTCCCAAGTCATGCAAGACAACTAGTCTTATTATTTTATAGTCTTATTGCATTGTGGTCCAAAAACAGCATAATCAATCTTGGCCACAAATCATTTGGAGCTAAGGCTGGTGATGGTTTCCAAAAATTACATCCATTTTCAAAGGCCAAAGATTTATCACCAGTGAGGATATTCAGAAGAAAATGCCAGAGTCTGAATACGAGTTCATAGTGAAAGCTTTGAAAGTGTTCAGAGCAAAGGCGGGATCTTTGGAATAAGCACCCAGCCTCCCACTTTGAAGAGGACACATTGCATTTGCAGGAGAAAGCCCTGTCTCAAAGCTTCCAGTCATCATGGGGGTCGGGGAGGGAGGGAGACACACACACACACACACACACACACACACACACACAAAGTCACACAGAGAAACTGAGAAAGACTACATGATTATAAAAGAATCCTGAAGGTGAAATAGAAGGAAGAAAGAAATAAGAATGCATTCTACAGTCTAATACCAAGTAACTGCAAAAACACATTCACTTTCAATGTACAACAAAATTAGCATCCCCAAGATGTATTTACCAAGCAGCAGGGAGGTTTGTGAGTCTGGGCTGAACCTGAAATTGCTTGAAAAAATCACCCTACAGACCCCCTGGCTCCAACCCACACACACCATTCACATGCATTTTTTAGCTGTCAGAAGATTTAGGCCCCTCCCTCCCTGAGATGCCCAGTCTAACGCTTGCTGTCCCCACAACCTGTACGTGGAGGAGGACACAGGAAGCTTTTGCTCCCCGACAGGCACAAGAAACGTCCTAATCTAACAGGATGAACACATTCAGATGTCCAAAAAGCTCTGGAAAATGAGGCAGACCTCCTCAGAGCATGGCCTTCTCCCACAGGCAGCCTTCTCCGTGGCCCCTGGAAAGCCAAGGAAGACCTCTGAATGCAAAATGGCTGCTCTCAGGGGCCTTGAGCAAGGACCACTCCCAGGGAGCACGACATGAGCTGCAAACCAAGGAGAGGACCCGCTGCCAACGAGCCAACGAACGAAGCGATGTTTACCCCCTCGTGAGACATCTGGAAAATGAAAGAGGCCACAAGCCATCTTTATCACATCTCTGTGCATACAAATACACAACGGAAAATTACAGATCCCTCTCATCTACCAAATGAGCCGTAATAACCCCACAGGTTTTCCAGAGTCCTTAAGAAGCTCCTCTTCGCACATTTATCATGAGGGAGACTGGCGCAGGGCTAACAAAAAGAAAGAGGAAAGGCAAGGGCTGCCTTTCAAAGGGACAGAACTGGGGTATTGAAGCTCTGATCGTGGCTAATTGCCCTGTCAGGGTCTTGCCTGGACAGACCCAGGTGAACCTGTCTGAAAAGAAAATGTCCAACCTCGGTGTCCTGGAGATATCTAAGGCCTGCCCACTGTCTTTGGTAAATGCCTGCTGGGTAAGTGTGCAGATAAGACGAGTATTACATTATGATGCTTCCTCATGCATGAAAGTCTATTTTAAAGAGAGTCTGCAGGGAGGGGGGCCTGCAGGAAGGGGGACGTGGCCTAAGGAAAGGCGGTAAAAAGGAAGGCTGCTTTATTTAGAAAAGTCTCAGCCACAGAATAAAAGTGTGCTTTAACTGCAAAGGAAAACTCATTAAAGTTTCTCTTCGGTTCCAAAGAAAGAGATCAACAGCCCCTGAGCTTCGGAGAAACTGCTTTTATGTCCTACATGCTTGTCACCTTGTCCCCTTGCACCATCCTAACTTACAAATTAACTCCTGCATAAATATATGACACCCCCCACCCCTAACCAAGATGCCACTCAACCAGACAAATAGCTCCTGATATAGCCTTTACTTTAAAATCTCATCCTTTCTGGGTTCTGCCTCTCCTTGCAAAGTAGTGAGCATCCTACAGAGTTGTATGAATATCTGTTTAAGCAACTCTGGTGATACCTTCTTTTGGAAAGCAAAGAATACACGAATATAGTAGGGAAGAGCAGCTTACCTCTTTAATTTGTTCATGTAAGTCTAGAGGACCCCCCCTTTCACATTAAATAGGAAAACTTAGAAATTACCCCAAATCCCAAGCCTCCATTTATACCCACTTTTGCTCCCAGGGTTTCTAAGCAGCAGGTGCTCTATTCCCCGATCTGTAACTTTTCCTGGCTCTCCTTTCTTCTCCCATCCCACAGATTTCCAAGTTGCCACCCACCCTGCCCTATCAGCTACCCTGCACTCTCCACCTGAATCCTACTATATGCAAGAACATAGCTTCCGCAGCCACCTGGTTCTCTGTAGTCTCCTCCCATTCCTGTCTCCAGAGCACCAGCATCACTTCTCTGTGGTTGGTTCTCTGCCATGTCTGGGGACTTAAATGCAGCATGTCCTACACCCCTTCCCAACTCCACTTCTCCACCTCCCATGGGCTAAGAGCTTAACACCCTCATAGTCTCTTCTCATCTGTAGATTCACTTTCCATGGTTTCAGTTTCCCAGTCAACCTTGGTCCAAACATATGAAATGGAAAATTCCATAAATAGTTACTCTTAAATTCTCAATTGAGAGCCATTCTGCATCGTAGGATGAACTCTAGCACCATCCTACCCAGATTGTGAATCATCCCTTTGTCCAGCACATCCACACTATATACGCTACCCTCCTGTTAGTACCCATCCTAGTTATCAGAGCAACTGTTGTGGTATCACAGTGCTTGTGTTTAAGAACCCCATATCTTACTTAACAATGGCCCCAAAGCACAAGAGCAATTCAGAAATGCCAAAGAGAAGTCAGAAAGTGTTGCCAATAAGGAAAAAAAAAAAATCGTACACTGAGGTTCCTAACATCTATAATAAAAAGGTATGTTTCTCCACAAAATTGTGAAGAAGGGAAAAGAAATTCATGCTACTTTTGTTGTTACACCTGAAACTGTATAAGTTATGGCTATGGTGTGTCAAAAGTGCTTAGTTAAGATAGAAAAGACATCGAGTTTGTGTATGTATAGGAAAAAGCATCTGTGATTTCAGTAGTTCATAGCGGGGGAGGGTCTGGAATGTATCCCCCAAGGATTAGGGAGAACTACTGTATTTCTTCCTTTGATGTGACCCTGACCTACCCTTTCCTTGCTTTTCTACATTTTCCCTAGTTACAGAACCTTGTCATGGTGTCTGGACCTAATGTGAGATGACCTCCTTCCTGGGATTGAATGTTACAGTTCCCACTCAGTGTTGCCTGGTTACTCTTCCTGAACACCACTGCAAACCTTCCATGTCCCCACTGTCCACAGGGAAATATCCAAGCACATGTCGCCTGAGGCAAGCTGGACCGACCCACCTTGCAGCCTTAAGTCTCTCTGCCCCCCACAGGTGCATACCCGTTGGCGCACTGCCCTCTGCTCAATTCCCTCCAGCCTCTCTGCTTATGGGGAACATGCCTTGGTCCAACCTGCTATCTCTAACAGTGGGGGAGACAGAAGAAAGGCCATGAGGAGATTCCCAGGGGACCAGCTCCAGGAGCTGTTTTATGAGGCCATAATGGCTGGGCCCACAGCCCTGGGAGCTATCCACAAAGAAGCTGGAAGTGAGAGCCCGGGAGGAGAGAGGACTATGCAGGAAAATGCTGGATAAAAGGACAACACCCTGGCATTAGCTCCCTTTGCCTATCATAAAGGAGAAGATTTGGGAAGTAAAGCCAAAGTGGGGAATCTGAGAGGTCAAGGCTATGGTCAGCAGAAGAGAAAGTGTCAATAAAAAACTCTCTCGCTGAGCCACCAGCACCTGTGAACAAGAACAGGACTGCATGCCTCCTCTGTCCCTGACCCCAGACCAAGGGCTCAATAACTACTTTTGACTGACTGACTGACTGATGAAGGGCAGCTCAGGGGGCTGAACAATTGCTCTGAGACTTTAAAGACCCAGACTCGTGCTGATGTGCAGAGTGACCTTGGGCTAGTTGACAAATGTACTGTGCCTAATCTGTCATAAAAGAGGGCTTGCACAACATTTTGTTCTTTAATACATGCATTACATGTACATAGCAGAAACTACCAGTAGGCAAAAAGAAGAAAATACAAAGTACCACTTGTTAACATTTTGTTTTTTACTTTTCACATGTGTGTGTGTGTGTAATAACACCTTTAACAAGAAAAATGAATTATGTGGGGGAAAATATAGCAAAGAATGTTATTAAAGTAATTCATGCTCAGAATCATTGAGACTTCACCCCCAAGAATGTATCATCATTGGGTAGCTAAATGTAACAAAACTCCCAGTCAGCTCTCTTTGATTCCTTGGACTCAAATCAGTCTCTAGGCCACCCCTAAACTGTGATTTATATGACAGCTTGGGAAAAGCCAATTGGGGACAATCAATGGAACAGACGGAGACAGGCCTGGTGAATGTGCATGAATTAAAAGGAAAACTCCATTGTAATAGGAACAAGATTCTAATCACTACACCTAATTACGAAGAGGAGTAAATCACGGGGAAAAAAATTAAGTGTCTCATACAGAACAAACAAAGCAATTAGTCATAAACAGCTCAGGTTTTGGTGAACAAGCTGGAACCCAGACCCACGTCCAGCTGTGCATCTGCTCCCAAGGCCACCTCAAGGCCACGGAGGGTGGGCTTAAAGGCCGGGGTAGAGCCTGAGTATGTAACGGTGTTGGGAGGGGTCGGTGGCAGCCCCCCTACACACACACCTGCATGCATGCACTCATGCTCAGCCTCAGCGCGGCCTAGCTCCAGCAGTGACCCTGCATTATGTGTCGGAGCCTGGACCTTCCTGGATGGCAGAAAAGTAACTGCTTCAACAATGACACAGCCACCTCCATTCTCCGCTGCCATCTCTCAGCTGTCAACAGCAATAGCAGCAGCTAATTCTTATTACACAATTACTGTGCACCTGACACTGGGCCAGGCGTCCCACAATGTTATCTGGTTCAACTGTCATGTTAAGGCTTCCAGGGAGACAGGATCATCGCTATCTACGTTTATAAATGGGGAAACTGAGGTCCAGAGTGCTGGACCTCAGCAATTTGGCTACACTCACCCCACTTAGGAAGAGCAGAGCCTGGATTTAAGCCCAGGCGTGGACTTCGGAGGCCATTTCACTGAACTCTGCACCACACTGCCTATAAAGTATGAAAAGTAATGCCCGCATCTCACCAAAGCACGACCCAGGAGCAGAGTGAGAAGCGCCTGGGCAGAGACCACACCATCAGAGTCAAGCTGGTTCTCAGCCTCTCCCTGTGGTCGCCCCAGCTGCCCTCCTCCCCACCCCCTGGGTATCCTTCCTAGAGGGCCCTTGGTGTGTGCCAAAGTCACACTGGCCTCTCTTGTCCTCGCAGCCTGGGAGAGCACGATGCTCCTAGCGACTGCCCATGCAACCTGGAGGTGTGCTCTGAGAGTCTGAACTCAAAACTCTCTACTATGAACTCTAAAATTGAAACAGACCTGCAGTAAATAGTAAAGCTGTAAAGTTGTTCAGTGACCAGAGTTACTTTAAATGTATCACCGGACACAGAACGGCTAAATTTCCATGAGAACCCCAAGCCATGTGACAACTGGTAAATGGCAGGCTTGCGCAGAGGGTCTGTGAATAAAATCTCCAGGAAAGGTGGCTGTGGTAGGTCCCTCTCGCTGCCAGATAGTGGGGTAAAAAAAAAAAATATATATAATAAATATATTAGGGGGGGGGGGGGGGGGGGGGGGGGGGGGGGGGGGGGGGGGGGGGGGGGGAACAGGCCAAACCTGGGCTGACCCTGACACCAGCAGGAGAGCTAAGTCAGCAAAACGCTTTCACTGTCCACTTGGTTGTTCCGAGGAAACTTCCTCAGCACTGCAGAATGCTGGGGCCCTGAGAGGTCGAGCCTACTGGAAAGACCTAACAACACTCTGCTCACATGCTGCAGGGAGGGGGCTGCGTGGGACGGAGTCACCTGGGTCCTGGCCTAGGGTGCCTCTAGAGGAGGTGGAGAGGACAACAGGTCCTGTTAACAGGGCTCCCCTCAGTCTAAACTCCATACAGGAAACGCATGTGGCAGCAAACACACACGTGTGCTTTTGACAAGTGTGGCCAAGAAGCTCTATTCAGCACAGGGTCCTCAGCTAAGCAGCTCCTCCAGCCCACTTGGACAGCAGCAGAGTGTTCAAGGGCCCAGACTGTAGGGCCACAGACATGGGACACTCTGGAACCACACAGTGACCTTGGGCAGGCGACAGAACAAGTATTTAACCCTCTGAGCCCCAGTTAAGAAAGTGTTCCTTGGCAGGGTGCAGTGGTGCACACCTATAATCCCAGTGGCTTGGGAGGCTAAGGCAGGAGGATATCACAAGTTCAAAGCCAGCCTCAGCAAAAAGTGAGGCGCTAATAAGCAACTTGGTGAGACCCTGTCCCTAAATCAAATATAAAAAACTAGGGCTGGGGATGTGGCTCAGTGGTCAAGTGCCCTGAGTTCAGTCCCTGGTACAACCCCCACCCCCCAAAAGAAAGTGTTCCTTAAAAGGAAAGGAAATGAGATTGAGAAAGTGACCATGGACATGTGTACCCATGGAAACACACCAGTGGCTTGTAATGTTCCAACTGTTATTACTAATAATAGTGGTTCATTTTTTATTGAAAGGTCACAGTGGAACCTGTCCTGTGTTAAGCATCCTCACTTTCAGAACTGACAGCCTTCTGTACATCCAAGTAGCCCTTGCTTACCTGATGGGGCTAGCTGCTCTCCCCAGGGGGCACCTGCCCACTCTTCTTCCAGGCACACCCCTCCTGCAAGTCCACCCTGCCTGCCTTCTCCAACTGCACCCAAGAACCAGTAGAAGAGAATAAAGGTACAACTTCTTTCATCCATTGCTGGAAAGAGATCTGAGAACAAAGCCAGTGACAATCCTAGCCCCCACCCCCACCTCCCGGCACCCATTAAAAGTCATCCAGAGGAGCTAAATGGAACTGCCTTCTTTCCCCTTCCCACGTCCTTCAGGCAACCTGGAGGGGTTGGCCACTGAAGGTTTGTGTTCAAATTACCACTTAGTAATTAAGCAAGTCTGCAAACTACCTACCTCTCTGGCAATAGCACCTCCTACCCCTCCTAGTGTCTGAAGGTGACCACGTATGCCAGGCTTTATTTTCCACAGATGGCCACGACGTCCTCTGCCCCTCCATTCTTCATGCTATCTCGGATGTGAGGCTGATTTGACCAATCTGCAGGTAAGATCCGTGTTCCTTCCCATTTAGTCTTCTTGAGTCTGGGACTCACTTGTGTTGTATGACTTTTTTTTTTTTGGGGGGGGGGTACCAGTGATTGAATTCAGGGCACTGGACCACTGGGCCACATCCCCAGCCCTTTTTTGTATTTTATTAGAGACAGGGTCTCACTGAGTTGCTAAGTGCCTCGCCATTGCCGAGGCTGGCTTTGAACTTGTGATCCTCCTGCCTCAGCCTCCCAAGTGCTGGGATTACAGGCGTGTGCCACCATGCCCGGCTATGTGTTGTATGACTTTTGAGGCTAGGTCAGGAAAGGTGAATATATGTCCACCTCATTCATGGGAACACTTGTGTGGAAGCCCTAAGCTGTTATTATCAGGGGTCTGACTGCCCCAAGGCCGCCATGATGTGAGGAAGCTCAGACCAGCTCATGAAGAAAGACCACGTGGAGAAGTCCTGAGACCCCAGGAAGAGAGAGTGGTGCTTGGCCAGCCCTCTGCCCTGCCACTCTGGCCACCATCTGACAGCACCCGCAAGAGATGCTCCAGGTCAAAACCATATGCTCCAGGCTAGCCTCTCCCAGATTTCTGGTCCACAGACACCACCAGTGATAGCATGATGATTGGCGTTGTTTCAAGCCAACAAGGTTTGGGGTGAGGGAAGCATCAAAAGACAACTGGAACACCATGTACATAAAAGCAAGCTATAAACTGACAGATACAAGTGAAGAACTATGAATGCATCATAAGTTTTATGATTATTTCCTCTTTAAGCCTGTCCTTGATTTGTCTTTAAAACAAGATGTATGTTGGGGACAGGATGAGAAAAACACATATTTATACTTAGCCATTGCAAATAAGCACAATCGTCACCAAATGAAGGCTGTCAATATGCAAAATGACATCTCAATCCATCAGTGGCATCCTTTTTTGTTTCATTTATTTAATTTATTAATTTTTGTAGTGCTAGAGATTGAACCCAGGGCCTTACACATGCTAGGTAAATGCCCTGGTGATATTCTTTAGGGCCAAAAGTCCTATGGACTGATTAAAAAGTGACACATAACCATCTCCCAACAAAGCCAAGCCAGTTCTATGCAAAGACCCTCAAGCCCTGCCATGCCGCGTGCTGTAGTCCCAGTACAGCCTAAGACACGCCTCTCATCCACCCATGGGGAACAAGGAGACTCATGGCTGGTTGGCATAAGGACCAAAACAAGAAGTCTGGCCTTCTGTCCCACACCTTGGTACTGGAGTGAGGGAGATCTCCTCCACCAACCACAGAAAGTGTGTGCCTGGGCGGCCACGTGCCTCAGAGCTCAAAACCACAGCATTCCCGTCCTCATTGCTGCAGTTCCGAGGAGCAAATTGAGATCGTAAGGCCGTCAGCGTCCTAGGCGCTCATCATCTTGACAGATACTTAGCTATTCATTTAAAAACAAGCGAGAGAACAAGCGTCAGCTGTATTTTTTAATTACTCCTGGATAGGACTGGGAATGCTCTGGCATAATTGGGGTATTGAGATTTTTTTTCCCCTTTGAAGGCCTTGTTGCAGCAAGAAAAATACTGTGTTTATTCTAATTAAAACCAACCCTTCTTTTAAATAATCTTAGCAATGGGGAGGCAAAGGGTGACATTTACTTTGTAGTGGGCAGTGGGAGTTAATGGCCATAGGGGCCAGCTCTATCATGAACGTATGTCCTTGGACATAACTTACTCTGAGTTATCAGTTCTCTCATTTATAAAATGGGGGATGTGAAGAAAATTCCACATGTTCCCTTTGGCTCTCATGTAATTTGAGGACAATGCTCCTACCTCCTGTCACCCCAGCTCAGTGGGGTGTAACATCCCCAAGACTACCCCCAGCATGCAGAGAATTTCAGGACACGTGGTGTGCAAAGTCATCTCTGGCCTCCAGCCTCCGTGGGGATGCCAGGGCTGGAGCTATCTCAGCTGTCTGGAGCTCCCAGTGGCTCCCGGCCATCTGCACGTCCATGAACCACACCTGGTAACCTTGTTCAATGCACAGCCCCAGGCTGCGCCTCCAGAGGGCGTGATTCAGTGCTTCTGGGTGGGCCCAGGAATGTTCATTCTGTTTAAGGGCCCTAATTTCCTGCTGATCAGGTATTTAGAAGGCCATACTTTGAAATATACAGGGCTGGCTGAAAAGATCCTGTCCCCTAGACTTCCCAGCAACCTCAAGCAGCATACTCCACCTCCCTGAGCCTCTCTGTTCCTGAAGATGGACAGTCTCCCAGCATGGTGGCAGGACTGTAGGAGAAAACTAGGCAAAGTCTCTCGTCCACTTTCTGCCACACAGAAATGCCTTCCTTACTTTCAAAGCAGGACAACTCGGAGTCGCTTTTCATAAAGCCCCAGCGTGACCCCCTCTCAGAAGACAAGTCTGGCAGGAAAAGTCACATTAAAAAGGGCTCACTGGAAAGCCTCTGACCGTTTAAAATGGCCACATCTCTCATGGTTGATGGTAAAGGTGAGGATGAGGTCAAATTTAGCTGCCAATGAAGGAAGTTGTAAATGAGCACCAGGCAGGTGGATAACACAATAATAATAATGGCTGCTATAAAACAGCCTTTCTAAAAGCCTTTGGGTGCCTGGCCCTGCCCTGTTCCGGTCTGGAGCTGTCATGTTCCCACCAGGTCCCCTCAGACTTGACTCAACTCCCAGAGGAGTGTCAGAGCCTGGACTGACGATGCGTGCACTGGAGCCAGGGAGGGGTGCCCAGGTGCTCCTGGCTCCCAGGCTGCCACAGCCTGTCCTGTGGGAGCAGATGGGGAAGCGGTTTACCTGAGCATGCCCATTCGCAGCCAGACACCTGGGCTGGCCACAGCCCGGCTCTGCAACCAAACGGCTGACAGAGCACATTAGCTAGGCTCCTTCGCTTGTCAAAACAATTAGACTCTAGAAGGTGGCGGCAGCAGTACCATAGGGCCGAGAAAATGCAGTCAGCATGTCGGCCTATTCATCAGCCTCGTGGATGGTGCTGCAAGCCAGGAGGGCAGAGGACCTGGACGGGGGACAAGGATTGGGCAGGCGGAGGGACATGGGAGTCATTAAAAACATCTGGCAGAAACATTATAAGACTCAGAAGCATCACACAGCCACAGATGCAAAAAGGTCCCAATTTCCGTGGCTCTGCAGGGCAGGCAGCCAGCAAGGTGCTCAGGAGAAGGGGCGGGAGTCCGGCATCCACCCGGTGACTGACAAGCCGGCCCTCCCGCACTTCTACTCTGCTCTAGTAACTACCCATATTATGCTGAAATGACACCAGCGACAATAATTAAGCCCAGATCTCTGTGGATCGTTCGCAGTGATAATTCCACCTTTGTAATTCAGCTTCAGATAAACCCCTTTTGTTCTGCCTTATAACACAGATTCTAGTATCATTCAAGTATATTAACTGTAGCCTATTACTGTCACAAAAAATGCTCCCTGAGCCATAGCAAAAGACTCCCCAGACAAAACTTTATGTCATGTTAATCCAAGCTTTAATAACTATGAGGATATATAACTGTATTCTAATTGTGCTCTGCATTCCCGCATACAAAAACAGAAGATATCAAAAATGACAGCCGCAGCTCTCTTCAATAAAACAGCATTAATTCCCCACTCTAGGCAGTGGGATGCGGGGGTGAAGGGATGCAGGTTTATGTTAGGAAAGAAGAGATATGGGGCTTCTGAGGGTGGAGAAGACTCCAGGACTATTGTAGGACCTTCAGAAACCAAGACCACTGAAGCTGAAGGCCAGGCTGCGGAAAGCACACGTGGAGACCTGGGAGTGGAACCTGTGACCTGTCAAGAGAACCAAGTCAGGGACTGCAGAGGACACAGAAGCACCAAGGCAGCTGTCTTGGTGGGTAATATTGGCCAAGCTGGCTCCACTTACCAGGCCTCCCTTTCTTCCTGAAAAGACAGCATCACCTCAAACCCCCAGGTGCATCTGCTACGGTTCACTCCGCCTCCTCCTTCAACTGACCAACTGATGTAAAATTGCAACCTTGGGGCTCACCTTAACCAACTGATAAAAGTGCAACCCACCCCAGGGCTCTAGATCTCCTTCACCTGCTCCACTGTTCTTTTTAAAATGGTTCTCATCATTTTCTAATGTGCCATGTCATTTACTTCTTATCCTATTTGCTGTTTATCATGTATCTCCCTCTACTAGAATTTAGCTCTGCTACCAGCCAGGATTTGTGGCTGTGCTGTTCACTGACCTATCCCTGGTGCCCAGCATGGAACCCAGCACACAGCATGTGTGCTCAGTTACTGAATGCTGCAGTGGCACTCCCACAGTCCAGGCAAGTGGCCTGGCACAAGCTTCCAATCACTGAGCCTCAGTTTCCTCAAAAGGAGGGGAAAAGAGGCAGATTCCTAATTCCTAGTGTGGCCAAGAGGAGAGAATTAAAGAACAGATGTGAAAGCAAGTGGAATGGTGTCTGGCACAGCAGTGGTGCTCAGGGCAGGTTATTTGGTGGAGAAAAACAAATTTCCCCCGAAGGCTAAGGATGCATTTTCACAGCCCAGACCAAAGGCAGGCCCTTATACACTCATGTTCTCATTACCCACACAATGTCCCCTTCTTCAAGAACCTCCACTCTACTTCTCCAACACACCATTCCAATCCAGGTCCACTGTGTGTCTCTGGCACCAGCAAAAGACCAAACCCATTAGGCTCTCTTGTGGGACACTGATGCACCGTGGCGACTTCTGGCATGGGTGTCCCGATGCCCAGAATTAACTTAGGCACAAGAGAAACCTCTCAACAGTAAAGTCACCTTCTCTATAAAATCAGGACACTATATTTAATGGGTATTGCTCGCTGCAGGTGGGACAATGCATATGACAGGAGAATCATGACTCTCAGCTGCTTGGCCTGAGAGCCTGATTTCCTCACCTGTGGAGAGGGGTATAAAACCTCTCTGCCTTATCGCAGGGGGCAGTCACAAAGACCCCAAGTGCTGGTGGAGATTTCTGCTCATTAGAGAGCAAGCAGGGGCAGAATGTCGGCAGCCACGGGCACTCAGTGGGTGACATGGAGACCGGCCATACAGTGCCAACGCTCAGGCTCATGCAAACCACTTCTCCAGAAGATCAGTTTCTTCCTTTGTCTCAGGGGAGTTAAGACTTTCCTGCCCCACCTGGCTCACAGTGCTGAGTAGGCTGGGACAGGTACTTTGTAGACTGTCAATCACTTTCATGCTCACAGGTGAAGGACAAGATCAAGGCCCCAAGGGTAGAACCACAGTCCACCTCCCACTGCAGTGTGGACCACTGAGGAGGGCTGTAGTAATCTCGACAGGCAGATGAGAAGATGCTTCCCCCCAGAAGCCACAAATCTTCAGGCAGTTCAAGATACGTTCCCACCCGACCCTGGATCCTGAATGTCTTCTCCTGGTGGCTGGGACTTTGAGGACCTCCCTGGCATGTCATGACACGACCCACACACAGGCAACGCAACATGCCCATCTGGGCCAGATCTCCCCCAAGAAAGCACTATCCCCTGAGATCTGAATGGCTAGCCTCTTCATTGATATTCTCTCCGCACTTCACCACCAAAGAATAAAAGACTGAAGGTGGCAGGTGAGGTTGGGCATTTCATTCACATTTTCCTTCTTTCTTTCTGCTATAGATCAACTATACAACCAGATTTTATCAACTGTGCAATCAGATTTTATCATGAAGCAAATCAGAAATCCCCAGGGCTGTGGTTGGGGCTCAGTGGTAGAGCGCTTGCCTAGCATGTGTGGGGCACTGGGTTCGATCCTCAGCGCCACATAAAAATAAATAAATAAAATAAAGGTATTGTGTCCACCTACAACTAAAAAATAAAATAAATCAATCCCCAATGTAGCAGCATCGTACCTTTTACCTGTCTTCTGACTTAAGCACCCCTCATCCCTGAAAGGCAAACTGCTTCTGGTGGAGGATGGAGGAGAGACAGTTGCTCTCTAGGTCTCTGACATGCCCACCTTTGAGCCTGCTGGGTGCTCAGAATTCGGGGGGCCTGGTCGAGAGGAGAGCTCAGACTTCCTCCTGTTAAACAGGAGCCTGAGTTCTCTCGGCACCACTGGGGTCTACAGTTGGCTCATTTCTCCACCCCTGCTACCCTGGCTCATCTCATTTTAATCAATTTTCAGTTCCCTAAAGTGGGTAACTAGTGGAAAATAGAGGGGGGGAAAAACAACAAAGATATCCCCCAAAAAGAATCCAAAGGGGCCTCCCCTCCCACCCACAGGCTGGCTGGGGACATGTCACACACAGGGACAAGAGGCCCACTTAGCTGCTGCAATCACTTCAACACCCATTGAAACTATTTCCCCCCCCTCGCTCCCCAGCACTGGCTGCCAGCGACATGGACATCTATTTGAAAACCCTCAGTATTGATTAGGTCAAATGGTGGGAGGTTTTTATTTCCTGATTTCTTAACCTTAAAGGGTCCCGAGGGACTTACCCAACACTGTAATGCCGCCGTGAAAATAACTGTGGGGAGGAAAAATACTGGGTAATTTACGCCGTCCTGACTTTCACTTGTCCATCATCTCAAATGCTCACGAAGAACGTCTCACGTATCCTTCCCCCATTTTTCACGGGGATTACTGAGACCCTGACAACAGGACGGATGCCTTGCTTTACTACAGAAATACTGTCGAGAATTACAAATGAAGGACTTAAGTGATTCGGAACATTATAAATCAGACACTATCTTTTTCATCTTTGTTAATATGTGAACTCCAGGCAGCCAACCTGGTGTTTAAAAAAAAAAGAAGAAGAAAAAGCTTTAATCACAACTGATTTAGGTGGTATCAGGAACAAATTAAAACACTAATACAGTCCTCAGAAAGAAAACTAAGTTCTAAAAGAGCAAAATGGTGACTTTCAGAACAAAGCTCCTCTTCCTTCTGGCCAGTGATGGGAATTCATCATTCAGGGAGGAACATGGAGGTGAAGCCGCCAAGACAGAAAGGCTGAATGAATGGCAGCAAGGAGGCTTCATATGCCACCATCAGATGAGTCGTGAAAACAATCATCATTATGGGGCTGGCCTTCCTCTCACCACAGTGCTCACTGGTCCCCGAAATGGATGTGAAGACTGGCAGGCACTGGTCCCTGCCTTCCCAAACACTATCTTCTCTGATGGGTAGAGGCCCAATCCACTTCATCTGACCCCAGGCCCTCCCAGGGAGCCCCCCACAAGGCCAGGCCCCTCTGACTGCCAGAGTTCTGCATTAAGAAGTGTGCCACGCCTACATTTAATTTACACGAGGCCCAAGATCAGCCACAACCAGGCTGGCTGCCTCTCCTGGAGAGCTCTCCGGGGCTGTTTTCTGGCACCTCACCAAATCTGAAAATCGCATGTGCAGGCAGCAGTCCACTATCCGCCTTCTCCAGCTCCCCTGAGCATGCTCTCAGAGAGGCCACCAGCCAGGTCCTTCGGATAGAGAAAGGAATCAGGAAGAAGCAGGTTGGGCCCCTCCATGGGAGAATCAGAATCAACTGCAGGAACGCTGCGAGGTCCCCAGGGTAAGCTCTTTATCCTGGCGCCGGGGCAGCCACAAGCTGTGAGTGGACGGCCCACGAGGGCAGTGTGGCACCTCCCACCCTGGAAGCCTGGCCAGGTGGTTGGCAGTGGTTGCACCTTGGCTCCAAGGAGTCTGAGCCATTCTAAGTGACTGGCTCCAAGTACTAAGCTACTGCCGGTGGCTGGAGGGGAACAAACACAGAGTGTGTGCTGGGGGTGGGGAACAAGTAGGGAATGTCACCCCTCCCCCAGGGCACGCCAGCCACTGAAAATCTGGAAGATGAGTTGGCAAACGGGGGCCGGTGAATACATTTAATGGAAGCTCTTTGAGGATGTGCTCTACTTTTGCCCTACAGAAACAAAACACCAGGGTACCTCACCAAGATCACGGTCACTTTGGGGCCTAAGACATCCTGAAGCATGAGCCATGGCATTTATCCTACACATGCCTCCTCAGGCAAGGGTGATCACATGAGTGACCCCAACCCAACCACTGGCCCCTCCATGCCCCTCCATGCTCACCGGCCGCTCCCAAAGGCCACCCCAAGCTCTTCCTTCATGAAGAGGGTGTGACTTCCAAAGCAGGGGTCAACCGTCAGTGTGAGGAATTACTTAGTCCTCAAACTCCCCAGGCTCTAATTAGAGGTGTCTGCAGAATTCTTGCCAGAGGAGATGTGAAAAATGAAATTATGATACTTGCCAGGGACAAGCAATCCGGCTTGGTGGCCACCCCAAGACACTTGGCAAGTTTCGTTGGGTGTTAATAATAGGTCCAAACATATTGAGCCTATGAGGACCACAGAGAGGTCTCCATGGTGCCTACAAGGAAAAATGCTGCCAAATATGATAAGCAAAAGAAAGGACCAGTCCTTACTGAGTGCCAGGCATATCATGTATATTATTTCAGGCACACATCTAATACAACCCTTCTAGAACAGCTCAAAGATCCCAATTTTGCAGATGAGAAATCAAGGCTTGGGGAGATGAACGCTTGCTAGGGAGCTCCAAGGTCCTTGCTCTTCCTGTACAGATTGCTCTCCTTAGGCACATTCCAGTTTCCTAGAAATGGAGGCTACCAGTGATCCCATTGGAATCGAAAGTGAACACAGTGCATTCCTGAGGTGCCATCATCTATCTGGACATTCCAACCACCCTCCCCTTGACCATCCTGCTCAGCCCAATTCCGCTTTCTTCAAATTATATGAAGTGTTATAGTTTGCACTGCCGTCCTGGGCTGCCACCCTCCGAGGTCCTAGACTTACGAGAGGATCCACTTGTTGCTTTTCTTCTTCTTCCCCAAGTCCTGTTTCTGAGCAAGGGCTTCACCGTCTGCAGAGTGGAGCTGGAACAGGGCAGGGTCAACAGCTTTCTGGCCCCCACTCCACTGGGTCCCTGGCCTCCCACTGCTCAAGACTGGGCGGTAACCAGGATGAGGACTGCGTGGCAGACACCATGTCACTGGTATCCAGCCTGGTGCCCAGGGGGCTCTTACTGATGCTGCTGGTGGTAAATAACGGAGGTGCTGCACAATGTAAGGGGGGGAAAGGTTCTAAGGGTGGCACCAGCTGGCCTCTATGGGGCTCTGTCCACTGAAGGACTGGCTGTGCCAGGAGCCTCTCCAGTCAATTCGGAATTCCAGTGTTCATGCTTGGCACCCCAGAGCCATCTGCCTCAAGTTCAGGGTGGCTTCTCCCCTGCCGAGTGGACGGGCTCCTCTCTGCCACACCCTCCTCCCCTGTCTCCTCCAAAGCAACTGAGAGCACCTACCCGTGGACCCCTGCAGCCCCAGCCTTGGTCACCGGCCCACCTGACCCTTGCTGCTGTTCACTTCTCCAGTGCCATATTCACCCTCTAGGGGTCCCACAGACCCCACTGTCAATCCCCTGCTCCAGGGTCTTTTGTAGACTCGTGGAATTGTGAAGCTGCAAAGACCCTCAAAGATCGTGTTCAAACCCCTCCTTTGACAGATCATAGCTACCTGGGCCCCAAAAGCCACATGGCTTGCCCAAGGCCACTCAGCCAGTTGGCAGCAGATCTGGGACCAGAACCCAAGGCTCTTAATGACCCTTAATGGCTCTGATGACACATAAACGAGCACGGAGATGAGATTGAAGGCCTCGGGCCCCGCTGGCTCCTGGCAGAGCCTTCTCCCCCACAGAGAGGCTCTCACAGGAAGGACGCTTGGTGCTCAGTGCCAGCACATTGAATTTTCTCTCTTGCCATGTTTGCATACTGCCAGCCTTGATGTGCAGTCATTTTGCAGGATCTAGACACATTTTTAAGCTGCCTTTCTGGCTCTGAAAAGTGCAAGGTACACACCACTGCACGCACCCCCCCACCCAACACACAGGAAAAAGAACCAGCAAGTCCCCCAGACTACATGCAAACGCCCCAGTGATAGTAAAGAAGATACATGATAGGATATGATGGGCTATAATAGGATAGCAGGAAAAAAAGACCTGCCCAAGGAGAGGAAATTTCAACCCATTGCTGATTATCTTTCATTATTCAACTGAGCTTCCGCAGATGCTGAAAGGAGGCGGATGTTTAGGATGTATGGAAATATCATTTCCTCCTGGGACAGGAGGAGGGAGGCAGAGGAGTTATATACAAATGAGTTTTCCCCCGGTTGTTTTCTCCAGTAATCTCAGTACCACCCTCAGGAGAAATGAGGCAAACTCAGAGACCAGCACGATTGTGGGGGCAATAAGAGGCTTGGGCTGCTGCCCTGGGCTTCCTCCTTCCAGGTCCCTCCATCTACTCCCTCCCACACACATCTGCTGGGGGCCTGCCATGGGCCTGGTACAGAACTAAGCACTGGGGAGGAGCGCAGTTTAGTGATAAGATGGACAGGCCAGAAACAAAAACCAAAAAAGATGAGGGACTGGGCTGTGTGCACAGAAGGGGCAAAAAGTACTATGGGAAAGCAGAGAGGAGGCACAACTACCTGCACCAGGTGGGGAAGGAAGGAGCGGGCTGACAGGCCTGTGGATGTCTGCTGGCATAGGATGGCTATGGGGAGAATACAAAAGAAGAGTCCCAAGCAGAGAACACAGCCCACTTAAAGAGACAGAGCAGAGAGACGGTGCACGCTACATTCAGTCTGGCATGGCTGAGGCTGGGTGTGTGAGAAGGCAGGGCTGTGGAGGACAGCTGCTGAAGGCCTCACCTGCCTCGCCAAGGACCTGAGGCTTTCCTTGGGGGATGACAGGAAACTTAGAAAGAGCTGACCAGGGAACTGCTGTGGCCAGCCCAGCCTTTTGGAGCCATCCCTCTGGCAGCATCTAAAAGATGGGCTGGAGGAGACCACAGGTGAAGGTCAAGAAGAGTTCTGTCACGTGCAGGATGCGTGACGAGGGAACAAATGCCAATGGAAGAACAACTGAAGAGAGGCAGGTCATACTTTTGGGAGCAAGAGAACATCTGATGACTGCAGATGTGAAGGACAGGGATAAAGGAAAGCATGGAGAGGACTGTTCCCCAGTACCACTGAGATGGAGTTACACAGGAAGGATCTGGCCACGCCCCTCTCCTTGTGGAACAGGCTCCAACAGTGCCAGCACAAATCCTGGCTTGCACCACAGTCCTGATCTCTTGCAGCACCTCCTCCCTTACCCTGTGATCCTAAGTCCCTCTGCACTTTCCACATGTGTACCTCGGAGCCACAAGGCTTCCTGTGCCGTGAAACACAACCTAGCCTTCAAGTCTAGCTCCAATGTCAGATCCTCCCTCCTCACCTGGAAGATTTATCTCCTTTTATGATCCCAAAGTGCTGTGCACGCACCCAGTTCTCTTGTATTATTGGGTCTGTTGCTGCCTCACCCTCCCAGCAGGCAAAGGCGTGGATGGCTTGGTGTATCTCTGCAGCCCCTGTGGAGCTCTGGACAAACTAAATACCCCCTCAGTATGTCTTGGCAATGCACTGAAATACCATGAAAGCCAATAAGCAATCTAGGCAGTGGAGGTCAAGGTGTTCTTTCAAGCTATTCTCATTTCTGCACTCCACACTGGCCATCTCTTGTATCCTCCCAACTCGAATGAACAACAGAACTCAGAATTTATTGCTTAAAAGACAGCTTCCCCAAGCCAAAAAGAGAAGGCTGCTCACCAGCAAATAAGCTTTCCAAACACACGTCCTCATGAAAGAAGATGAGTTTGAAAAAAGTGGGTGAAATAAACCCTACATATTATTTGCATATAATGTTAAGGAAATCACTTTCAAGTTCTCTGCAAGAAAGAGGTTATATAAACACCATTTCTTTCATGATTCCAATGACCTAAACTATTTTCAGAGTCCTATTTTGGCAGGAAGAAAGCCTTACTTTTGCTGGGTTGGGTTTCTGTTTTGTTTTGCCCTTCCCTATAGAAAGGAGACTCAGCTCATTTGGATTAAGTGAAGTGAAAAGAAAGCAATATCTCTGCTCTAATTCCACAAAGCTAGGAGAGCCCCTTATAAATGCATTTCTGGTTCTCAGACAAATACTCGTGAACCTGTTGATTAGAGGAAAGGTATTGCCTATGTTTGCTAAGAGGAGGAAAAAAACATGCCCCTGCGATGTCCCTCATTCACGAACTGGACAGCTGAAATGCTGCTCCCACCCATGGGTGTTCAAAGTCAGAGAGCGATTTGCATGAGTAGGGAAAATTCATTTCAGAAGCAGCAGAAGCTATTATTCTGACACTACATCCCTGGGAGTGTGGGAATCCTTGGGACTGAGGGAGTGAGCCTGTTTGGAGAATCAGAAGCCCACCTCCACCCCTAGGCTTTCCAGAGCTCTAAGGGGAGGGAAGTGGGTCCCGGGCATGGGTGTGGGTGTGGTGCACTGGTAGGGTACAGGCAGTCTCAGCCTGTAAGTTGGAGTGGGCTCAGAGCATGGGTGCAGGTGTGGCTGCCATTTCTCTGATGGCCCCCTCCACCTACTGATGCCCTCCCTCCCTTCCATGGCTGGAGAAGGAGGGCCGCTGGCCAATCCTTAGTCTGGTCTCCTCTCTCCTTGAACCCTTTGGTGATACGGTTATTATGGCAACTTGCCTCAGAGTCTGTTCCAAGGAATGCCAGTCTCATGAGACTACACTCCTTTGGTCAAACTGACTTCACATGGGGACCTAGCATACAGCTCATGTTCAAGAAGCTCATCATCACAGCGACTGAACATTCTGTGACCAGAAGGCTCTGCAGAAAGGGAGCCTGCTCAACACACACTTCCCCAGACTTGTCGCAGGCCCTTTCTTCCCAGAGCAGCTCCAGTTTTCACAAGAAATACGCAGTGGGGTCATCAGAACCACTCCCCTTCCACGTGCCTGGCTCCCATCTTCAGAATCCTTTGTTTCTACCTATTGTGTTTTCCTCCATTTTAAAGACACAGGCAAGTAGGAGAAATTAAAGAACAGATCAACACAGACCCAAGAAAGCTTGTTAAATTAGCCAGGCAATCTTCACAAATGAAAGGATTTTAAACTCCTGATTTGGAAGATAAGGAAGCAGGGTAGCAAGACTCCCAAGCCAAGCCCCTCTCCATCCTACCATGTGCTGAGACTAATAGTGTGGCCTGTGGCTCCACACCCAGGCCACTATTCCTAAGGATGAAATAGTCTAGGCCTACCTGTTCGAGGCTGGGCCGGAAGGTTTCTTGAATGGGAAACAAAATGCCCTCTGGGTGGCATGCATGAATTGGAAGCACCAAGTTCTGCAGTGAGCCCGCACCAGGCACCAGAGCCAGAAACAGAGAAGACTTGAGTGTGCTCAGGTGAAGGTTCCCCTTGCAGTGGGCAAAGAGCAGGTAGTGGGATGGGCACAAACAAAACGCCAGGGAAACTGCAGAAAGGAGACCGTGTCTACCTGGGGGGGGGGGGGGGGGGGACCAGGGAAGGCTGCCCTGGAAAGGTGCATCACACTCGGGTCTGCCAGCCAGGGCAAGAGTTCCAATGGTGTGGACATGCTGGCATTTCTGACACAGGCGGTCTGGGGATTCCGGAACAAGTCAGAAGAGCCACCAGTGACCCGCTGGGGCTGGAGAGGATGGAACTGTGACAGGAAAAGGAGACTGGGGCAGGTACCCCAAAGGGTCACCCACCTGCTTTCTGAGGGCCTGAGCTTTGTACAGGAGCATTTGCAAGTATAGGAGTGATGGGAACAAAGCTAATTTTGAGGACTATTTCTCCAACCTCTGTTTACTGGACAAAGTGAGAAAGAGGAAGTGTCCAGGAGATCACGGGTTTCTAAGTTCACCTCCCCAAAAACCAGTCAAGGGGAGAGGTACAGATGTGATGTGGACCCATGCTGATAAAGGTGATGGTGGAGGTGGAGGGAGAAGATGCAGGAGATGACCCACAAGGACATCCAGCTTAGTGACAGGAAAGGAAGCAAGCAACAATGGAGACCCAGAACAGTCAACAGAGAGGAAAGGGGAGCCAGAGAAAGCGGCTCCCCTCCCCGTGGAGAGCGGTGGAGGGATTGAGGCCTGAGGCCAATTACCTGGGATCAAATCCCAGCCCTGCCACCTACTGGCCGGGAGATCCTGGGAAAGTGCCTCATTTCCACACCTGAACAGACAGCTTTCAGCTCCAAACCCACCTTTTTAGATGGAGCTTTGTGCTAGTGCTAGGACTCTGCAAACCACATATGTTTCTGCTTTGCCACTGGCTCAATAGGAGGGGCTAGAAGGAGGACCCCCCCCCCAACCCCCCCGCCAGGCTGCAGGAGGAAGGTCTCGCTCACTGGTCTGCTTCCTGGGGCCTGTGGTTCCTGAGCATCACCCCAGGAATGTTTTTTCACCCTGCCATTTGGTGCGTTACAATACTGGCAGCTTGAGTTCAGTTTGTATTTCTCCCGCCGGCTGAACCAGCAACATGGTGCCCATTCCCTTAGAGACTCCAGCACCAGTAGCCAAGACCTTCTCCTAAGACTTCTGGGCTCTCAAATATCTATGCTTCAACCATTCCAGTTTGGTCAACACTCAGTAGCAGAGGGATTGGGGCTGCTTCCCGCGGTCGCTACCTCTGTGGCACGTTACCACACTGATTCTCAAAATGTGGCCAGCAGCATCAGCATCACTTGAACGCTTGATAAAAATGTGAATTTGGGGGCCCCAGAAGCTCTGGGGCATGGCCCTGGAATCTGTGTCTGAATAAACCATGCACATGCATCCTGATTTTAGAGAACATGCCTCATCTCAGGATTCTCTTTTGCCCTTTCACTGACCTAGTTAAAACTGTGTGCCCCAGTGACAATGCTTTAACTCCTGGTACAAATAATTGCCATGGTTTCTGTTCCCTGACTGGACTCTAACTCATCCAATAGGGATAACAGTAATAGCCTCATAATGCTAATACTTAGTATCACTAGTATATTAAGACACAAAAATCAAGAACAGAAATAAAGGCAGGTGATGGTCAACAGAATCAAATATCAAAGATACTGAATTAGGTAATTGTTGCCCTTTCATATCAAAGTTCTAAGATCTGATTGGGGTAAAAAAAAAAAATACCCTAACATACAAACACAGCTAGGCTATTAGAAAATGCTTCCTTTTTAGCCAATTCCTTCATGGCTGCCAAGCAAAAACTACTCCATCTATCAAGCTGTCAGAATGAACTGCTATGTTCTTTATAGTTCCACTCACATAAAATGTCCACATAGTCCAATGCATCTGGGGGGGGGGGGGGGTCTGGCCCTGACTTTCTAAATGCAGGCACTTTCAGATGGCCTTTAGGTCCTCCTAGTGGCACTGCTGTCCACAAGAAGGGAACCATTACAAATTACAGGCATGGAGTCCAGGGATGTTAGAGAAGGAAGGGACCTCCCAAGTCATGCAACCCAAACTCCTCATGCTTCAGAGGAGGACGCTGAGACTCCAGAGATGCAGGAACTTTTCCAAGGTCTACTCGTTACCAATGTCACAGCCAACTTCAGTACTAAATCTCCTACGTCCCTTCGTACCCAAACTCCCTTTCGACTCCATTAGACATGAGTGACAGGTTTGGCCGTAGCATTCAAATTTCTTAAGTACAATAATTTAACAAGCAGCAAGCAATCACACTGTAAATGGGGAGAGGACTACAAAAGTAAGGCTAGGAAGAGCTTGGGAAGGAGTATGACCATTGGCAGGCTGCTTTCTTTGCCCATCAAAATAATAAAAGAAGTCAGGCATTTACTGTAGCGTGGACGCCAAAGCGACTGTGAGCCCAGAGTGTTTCCAACATCTCGAGAGACAGGCACGCCACTGCAAGACAATGCATTCTTAACGCGTTCTTAAACAGATTCTGACTCAAACCCTGAGATGGCTGGGTCTCTTCCAAGAAATGTGAGATATCTCTTTCAGTTCTCTCCAGTAGATCTCCTTGGAATTTGCCAGATAAAGAGGCAATTTATCATGTGGCCGAAGGTTGTATGTAATGCATTATCTGCCTTCCACCAGGATTTGTGCATATCTGTGCGGTCCCTGGTCGGGCTGGTGGACCGACCCACTTCCATCTTGAGGTGCCATAGCAACATGAAATCAACAAGGAGCAAACTGTTAAATGAATAATTTACTGATTTCATAAGAACCTGTCTTGCAATTTATAGTTCTATTATCTTTCCTACCCATGTCTTAACTCCTCTGTATAAAAGCCGCAATCAAGCTGAATAACATTTGAGAATCTAATAAGCATATACAGCCCTGTACTCAAGCCGAGAGGTATAGATTGATTCTGACAGCAGTTACGGCCCTTTGAGGCCAACTCCTACCACGGCTGCCTGAATTTCTTTGCCCCTTCTGCAAAGGGGTAAAAGCTAGGGAGCAAATGACCTTCACTAAGCTTTATGTTTTCAAATGCAATGTTTCTCTTCCTTGGGATATTTGAGGCCAATCAAGTCAGAGTTGAGTGGCATTCAGAAGTATTATGCGCAAGAAACACCATCGGCTACAATCTACCAATTGTCACTTGAAAAATTCCCAAAGAGACCTAGTTACTGGCAAAGGAGAGGGGGGTAAAAAAAGCAAAGTATAGTTTCAATGACAATTGTGGTATTTTAAAGCTTTTTCAATATCATCAGTGATACCATTTTAGTGGCAAAAGCACATCTTGTCACTCAGCTTCAATTTAAAGGGTATTTATGGAGAAGACAATACAATGAAAGCAGACTTATTTGCTGACTTATTTATTTGGGTGGAATGGGTTACAGATTATTTTGGTGCTGTGCTTTTCAGCAGAACGGATATATCCTTTTGAAACGCATTACCTGCCAGCTGCTGCCCCTGCAATCTCCCCCAGGAAACCAACACAAATGACAGAGAATGCAGACTTTAACACCTTGTCACTGCAAACCCAGACTTCCTCACCTCCACAATGGCGAACAGCCTCAGGGAGATCCTTGCAGATGTGCACAATTATCATAAACCCCGAGGAAAGGGTCTCTTTCCCCAGTGTGTGTGTGCACTGGACCACCTTCTAGAATGAGTCGGTGAAATCTTACGAGTTTCCCTATCACTGTCATCTTCAGCCTATTCCAGATGCAATGGTCGCTGGCACTACAAACCTACTCCTTCCCCTCAGCATACTGCTCATAAACAAGTTCTGTAAATTGTCTTGGTCACATTGAGGTTAGAGGGTAAAGTCACCTTGTTGTCGATGGTCACCTAATGCTAATGAACTGAGCTTCTGTGACTGGGGTGTGGCCAGCCTGAAAACTAACTCATGCAAGTTAATGTGTGGAAACTTCAGGGCCCGAGACTAGGACAGCTTGGCCCAAGAAGTAGAATGTGGCAGTTCTGAGAACACAGGAGTGTTGTGCTAAGTCTCTTCCCCACATCTATTTATAGTTCATGGTCTCTTCAGCTGAGGTCTGAAACCTAGCCAGGCCCAGGCAGAGGTAGGCCTGTTCATATGATCCAGTCTCAAAATTCTGAATACGTTACTCGGGGGCTCTGGGTAAAGCAGATACTGTGATGAAGGTGACAAGGGTTCTCTTCTCTAGCTTCAAAACTCTTGGGCTGCTGGCTGGAGCCTGAACCTTGGTTAATGTCAATATGGAATCTGTTTATTGGATTAAGAAATACTATGGAAGTTATGCTTTTTAATTCTGTTTATTTTCAAAGGTCACCTCAATGAATGCTAACACAAATTCTTCATATCTTGGGGGTAGGGAATACTAGGGATTGAATCCAGGGGTGCTCTATCACTGAGTTACATCCCCAGCCCTTTTTGTTTTGAAACAAGGTCTAAGTTGTTGAGGCTAGCCTAGAACTTGCGATCCTCCTGCCTCAGCCTCCTGAGTGGCTGGGATTATAAGTGTGCACCACTGCACCGGTGAATTCTTCATATCTTAACTTAAGGCTCAGATCTGAAACAGTTCTTTGCCCTGGGAAGTGGATCTCGGTGAACTGGTAATGTGAAGAAGAAGGGCTCCTGGCCTTTTAGTTGATCTGCCCTGGGTTTGAATGCTGGCAGGACCTTGGACACATTACTTCATCTGCATAAACCTCAGTTTCTCTGTATGGAAAAAACATCCCCCTTTCTCAGACTATCAATGAGGACCAAATGAATGATGTATACAAAATTCCTGGGAAGGTGCCTGCCTAGCACATGACAGGGTTCAGTAATGACAGCCTGGCTGTGGTCACTAGGATCTCGCTGGCCAAAGAACTCCCCACCATGAAGAACATGAAAATCCCAAGCCCCGTGGTTCCAACTAGTGTTCACACACACGGCTGGGCCGTCAGCCCAGCTTCCCTCTCCCAAACAACCCCAAGTCCTGATTCTGACAATTATGAATATCCTTCTTGCTCTTCTTTGAAAGAAATGTTGAATGACCCATAATTAAATAGAATATGGCTTGGGATTAAACCCTAAGTGTGAAAATGGGAGTATTTGGGATGTTTTATCCAAAGCAGGAAAGAGAAAACCAACTCTGTTCTGAAAAAGCCAATGCAACTGGGACCACCAAGTCCAGAGTAGAGTTAGGACCAAAGGCCAGGGCTTGGGGGCCTCACAGCAACTTGTGCTCCAGGTAAAATGGCCCATTCCCATTTCCAGATCTCCCATGCAGGGGTGAAGAGGAGCTGCCTCTCCCTATAACCTGACACTCAAGCCCCATCCCCACCAACCAGCTTGAGACCACAGGACTAATCTTAGCGTGCCCTTTATCCATGTTGCTATCAGTCCTCTGAGCAGGCTCCCTGCCTCCTGGGACTATCAGGTCACTCTACAAGGTTCTATGGACCAGGAGGTGGCATTTGTCAAAACACTCCTACCCCTCCCTTCTGGGACTTTTCCAACATCCCCAATCCCCACTGGCTTCTAATGGGGCTGGCAGAGCTTTGTCAGCACATCAGCTCCACACGGGCTGGGGTCCAGTAATGCAACCCAGTGCCGAGAAGGGCATTGGCACATCGAAGACACTCAGTGACTATCTGAATAAATGAACGAGCGGATGAACCATATGCAGTAGCAAAGAGACTAAGTAGTTCCTCTCTCAAACGATTAAACAGCTGAGTCCTTGCTTGTTTTCTGAGATCCGTATTTCAGTGATAGGAAGAGGGAACAAAGCAATAAATTGCTTGGCCTTTCGCCCAAGGCCAAAAACCAGGCTGCTTTACACTAAACCCCACTGCAGGCTTCCTGAATTCCTTCCGACTGAGAACCACTCTGTTCTCCCAGAGCAGTTCGGGGCCTCACGGTGGCCTTCATCACATCTCTGGCTCAGTGTGAGAATTCAGACACCCAATGACCTAAATGCTGCCCTTGAATGTAACAGAGAGACGTCAGTGATAATCTGTCTATCTCACTTGGTTTGGCGGGGCAGACAGTATTATAACACATGTTTCTGAGGCCTGTGGCCTTCTTTCTGGAGAAAAGAAACAAAATATTTGGCAGTGCGTCCTAAAGGCTTCAAGTCCTGTAATTTGAAACAAAACAGAGAATTAAGGAACAAAGGCTTTGTCCATCAGACATTGAACCTGGGCTTTCATACTGGGAAAATATCTTGAAGAATTTGAGTAGAGGCCAGCAGGGCACCAAGGATTCTAGAATCCGAACCCCACTGGGCGCCATTCATTCTGATACACGGATTCTGACAAATGGCCCCTTCTCTTCATCAGAGACCAGGCTCCCCAATGAGGAGGCCACCAGGATAGACCACCTATTGGCTTCTGGTCTCAGCTACGGGACCATCTTCAATGTGTCTGGCATGGTACAACCCCTACTGAGATCCAAGGCTGATGAGGAGAGACCCCATCCCCAAAAGCTTCCCTGGGAGAGTCCTAACATGACCAGGCTGGGCAGGAGCTCTGAGACTCTGCTCCCTAAATCCACTCTATTTTTTTTTTTTTTTTTTTTTTTTTGGTGCCAGGGATTGAACTCAGGGCCACTTGACCACTGGGCCATATCCCTAGCCCTTTTTTGTATTTTATTAGAGACAGGGTCTCACTGAGTTGCTAAGTGCCTCGCCATTGCTGAGGCTGGCTTTGAACTGGCGATCCTCCTGCCTCAGCCTCCCAAGTGCTGGGATAACAGGTGTGCGCCACCGTGCCCGGTTTAAATCCACCCTTCTTGCAGAAGCAGAGGGAAGGTAGCTGTGCTCCGGCCCTACACTCCAGGCTGCTGAAGGAGGGGCTGGTCAGGTGGACAGGACCAGGGCCGTGCCAGGCTCTGGCTTTAAGCCTTTAAATGCCCCCCCACTTATAATCACCACACGCTCTCAACCTTTCTGCCAGGAATACCCCAGGAGAAACAGGCATGCCAGGTCCGCAACATCTAAGGAGAGAAAGCTTTCTCCAAGAGCCTCTGGGGATTCAGGGGCGGTTCTTTTGGCATACCTCCCCCTGCCCCCCACCACACAGAGCAGAGCCTCCTCCGGGGGCCTCCCTGGCCGCCTCTGCTCCCTTGGGTGGGTTTTGCATCAGTGCACAAGCAAAAGCCCCATGCCGAGCACTCAGGAGGCTTTGCAGGGATGTGTGCAGCCTCTGCAGGGCTGCCGTGTGCGGTCACAGTTCCATTTTCCCTGCAGATGTCAACCAGGACATTTGCCTGCAGGAGTGGGGGCCAGGAGAAGCCTAGGGATGGGTTTCGGTTAACTACGCCTCTGTTGTTTGATCAAGGCCATGTCGGGAGCAGTGCAGGGCGTCAAAAGGAAACCCATTTGTGATCGGTGGTGTCAAGTGCTGGAGCAGCCGGGCTCATTGGCAGTCGGCTTTCGGTGGAACTGCCAGACTCTGAATCCATTAACAGGCAGTTGTGTCAGGAGAAAGCCCAGCTTGTCAAGAGACTCCTTCTGTGGGGCCCACATGCTGTGTTCAGCTCTCCAGAGTTCAGATAAACAGCTCCCCGCTTCCCGCCCCAAGCATGTGTGTGTGTGTGTTGTGTGTGCGCGCGCACACCCCTAAGGCCACAGGAGGCAGACCTCTGCACCAAAGGAGGGCACGGTCTAGGATTCTTCTCCTGGCCCTTCTCCACCTTCCCAAAGTTAAAGCCAATCTCAGAGTGATGGAATTCCTCTGTCCCCACTCTGAGCAACCCCCCCCCCAAGCCCAAGACTGGCTAAACCAGGGACAGCTGGCCTTGTGAGATGAGGCCATGGGGGGGGGGGGATCTTGTTTTGCACATCTTAAATGGGAAAGAGAGTGACAACCAGCACATCTGCCGATGTGGCACTGGCGGGAGGGCAGGAGTGGGAGAATCAGGTCTTTCTTTGTGTGGCTCTGGAACACCTGTGATACTCCCACACGAGACCTGGCAAGTAAGTTGACCCAAGTCCCAACTTTGCCACCTGTAAGATGAAAACATTGCCTTCTTCTAAGAGAGGATTAAAGGAGATAATAGGTCCAACATATTTAAATCAGCACCTGAGACCCTAAGGGATGGCAAGGGCCTAGACAGGGGGATCTTGGGTCCTTGAATCAGCGCATGGAAGAAAAGTCAACCAGGAACCTCCAAAATGACTGCTAAGTGAGCAGGAAACAAACGCCTATTGTGTTAAGCACTGAAATTTAGGGTGTCGTTATCTCAGCAGCTAGCATTAACCTAACTAATACAGGCGGCAGGGACGGCGTCTTGTTTGTGATTTGTATCCAGATAGACCATCCACATCCCCTACTCTTAATGACTACAAAACAGCTGAACAGTCGAAGGTTTCCCTCTGTATGAAGACTCCATCCTGAGCCCTCCCACCCCATGCCACCCGGCCCAGGATCAGAGGAAGGCGACAGGAGGTTCTAAGTGGTTGGAAGGCAGTGTGGGTGAAGAGAAAGGGAGGGGAGCCTCGTCTTCCCCTGACTTCTGCTCAGGGACCCCCAGGAAACATGCACGGCTATTAACCAGAGGGAGCTGCTGATGCAAATCAGCCTGGATGGCCCTATATGTTGTGAGTGGCAGGCACTAACCGTCTGCATGACAAACCTCCTACAAGATGCCGGCTAAACTGCCCTTTTGTGCCAATTAAAGATTCTCCAGAACACAAAGATTACACACCATTCTGCGGTGCTGACAACAATAAAACAATTTTAAAGGCTATTCAGATCCTCAGTTCACAGCTGACACTGTCAGGAGGGGGAGATTGTCTGTGGCTTTGTTCTTTGTTGTTGTTGAGTCTTAAGACTTAACCAAGGATTTCTGGGGGAGGAGGGGAGACTGGCAGGCAGGAGGAGTCCTGAAAAGGTTTCTTGAGTTTTTAAGAGAAAAATGAACAACCCAGTGCTCTTTTGTGTGTGTGTCTGTGTATACACAAGACTACACACACACCACTCTTTCTCACCAGCACCTCTCTGGAGAGTCTTAGTACAGACTCCCAAGGAACCCTGGTCTCTCCTGGGACTGACACCCTGAGATAGGAGGTTATGGGTAGCACTAGCAATATTTTTGGCACCAATTAATTAAAACTACAAGGGCAAAGGCCCAGAAGCTTTCCTCATATGTTTGTTTTAAAGGCAAACTTCCAAAAACAGGGAGAGATTAAAACAAACAAAAAATGACTGTGAGTTTCGGAAGTGAGAAATGCACATGGGCCCCTCAGAGGAAACAAAGGGGCAGATTATTTCAGGTGACGGCATATTGCCTACGGGGTCCTGATGAGGAATGACCAGGAGCCCCACAGATGTCATGAGTCTTCTTCTTGCCACTCCTGTGTGCATGTGTGTGTCTTTGGGAACACCTTCAACATCTGCCCATGCTCCTTACCATGTGCCCATCCAACAACTGAAAATGTGACCAAAAGGACCGAATGTCCTATTTTCCAGTGCTCTGTGAGAGCAGGGAGCGTTTCCGGTATTTCCTTCAGCTCCTGGGCACTGCAGGAAGCTCCTGCCTGTGGTTTCACTCTTGGCCCCAACACCTTGCTCAACACACAGCTGTCATGTTTGTTGAGTAGGCGCAGCACCTCAGATGTCCACTGATCACCTCAGGATTCACAAGGACATGGAGTCCTGTTCTCACATAGAGCTACAGGGCATGGGGCAGGTTTGGGGTAGAAGAAAGAACCTGGGTTTCAAGTGGTGGTTCTCAACTAGGGTCATCTTGTTCCCCAAGGCACTTTGACAGTGCCTGAAGACATTTTTGATTGCCACGACTGGGGTGGGGGTGCCCCTGGCATCTAGCAGGTAGAGGTAAGGGATGTTGTGAAATATCCTACAGTATACAGGACAGTGACCACAATAAAGAAGCACGTGGCCCACAGCGTCTGGAGGCCCAGGTGGAGAAACTCTGGTTTAGTCTAACCTACCTGAGCTGCAAACTTTCTCCCTGTGGGCAGGATATTTAACTGAGATGTGGCTTCCAGATATGTACAATGGGGACTCACAGCAACCCTGCGGAAGGACAGACTGAGATGGTGAATGAATGAAGACAGCCAGCACCAAAACCCCAGCTGCTGGGGTTACCAGGAGCCACCTAGAGGCCCAGAACACCACCAGTGGCCCACTGCTAAGGAGAAGAGGAGGATATCACCCTGGATACCAAAGGCCAGTGAATGCCCCCAACTTTGTGTGACAGCCCCTGCATCTAATCATCTGCCTCCATCCTCAACTCTGTCCTCTAAAGCAAATTCATTCATAAAAGAAACATCTCCCAAACAAGGAAGAGGAGCGGGAGGGGGAAAAAAAAAACCAACAAAACAGCCAAATCATAAGAAGTCTGGGTCTGCTCCCATCAGCTGGTTGTGATCAAAACCACATTCATATTCTGTCTGTTGGGGCTAAACAGAAGGCCTCAGACCATCTCAGGAATGTGAGCTCCCAGGCCACCCCCCACCCCCAACTTACAAGAAGCGGCTTCCAGAGGACCAGGGAGGAGGTCCCTCTTCTCGCCATCCCTGGGCACTTGCCCAGTCGAGGGGAGCAGTAGCTGGATTCCAGGGGCACCCAGTCATCCTCCATTCTCAAACAGCCCTTTCCTCCCCTACTTCAGTGGTGAGACGAAGGTTCCGGAAGAGAGGCCAGAGCACAGCTTCTGCCCATACCCTCCCCACAGAAACAATTAGTGAGCCCAGGCCATGGCTGCCAAGTTCCTCTGTCCAATTTGGTAGATATTTTAATAGAGGAGGAGAATTCCCAGGGGCCCCCCAACGGAAATGCCCCATGTCAGGGAACGTTTGTTTTCATTTCCTTTTGCCGTCAATGAATTCTACTCATGGCAACGGCTTGGGGCTGGATCAGATCCACACAGAAGCTAACCAGAAGCATTTGTTCCTTGAAATAAATCTCTCTTTGGGGAATGAGTTATATATACATCTGTGGGGGGACCCACGCACACGTACTCACACAGGCATATATATTATGTATCACAGACAAAACACATGTGCAAATCCCCAGGCAGGCAGCCCTGAGCTTCTGGGAAGGGGAGGCGATCGGCTGGTTGGCTTCAAAGGACATTTAAAGAAAAGTGGCTTGGTGGGGAAACTCAATGACGGATAGAGCCCTGTGAGTGGGAAAACGGTCCGTGAAAGCAATGCTTGCTGCAGGGTACAAAGCAGTACTGTGTGATGGGATGAGTGACAGCCACCACCACCGCAGCCACATAGTGTTTCCTGCGTGCCAAGGTCCACACTGAGCATCCACACACATCGCCTCCCACCCTCCCAATAGCCCCAAGACAACAGAGGCTATGAGTACTGCTTCCATTTTGCAGATCGACAAAACAAGGCTCAGGAAGAGGAAGGGTCCTGGTCAAGGTCATAGAGCTGGTAGGTGGCAAAGCCAGGATTCAAACTCAAGAGTGGCTGGCTTCAAAGGCAGTGCCCAACCTCTAAGACACGGCGATTCCGTCCCTTCCCATGGCCTCCTGTGGACGGTCAGAAGGAAGCTCCTCTTCCCTGCCCACTGTGGCTGGGTATTTGTCTCCTGAGCCCCCGATGGCCACTCTCCCACTAACAGGAGCTGCAGGGCTTTTCCCTAGAAAAGCCATTAGGAAAAGCAAACAGGTCACGCTCCGCTGTTCCACCTCATGGAGGGCAGTCCTGGAAGGAGTCTGGGTGCACCTGCCAACCTTCATGGGAAGCAACACTTACTGGGACTTCATGAGTATATTTTAAAAGACCACTTCTGTGAGATGCTAATTTTTTCCAGATTTGTCTTTGTGGGATCCACCACTTCAGCTCTCAGCCTCGCTTCAAGCAGGGTTCACTCACTGGCAGGAGCAAGCAGCAGCTCCAGCCTGTGTGTAGTCTCTCCCACCCCAACCCAGGGGGTGCTGCTGGAGCAAGCACATGCCCACCCAAAAGGGGAGAAGCCACCCCAGCTCCTCATCAAGATCTGCAGGACAAGCCTCTCACAGCAAGCCTCTAAGGTTCTGAGAGAGAAAGGGCCCAGGCATTTGTGGCTGAGAATGACTCCCCTTCCTCCTGCCTCCTCCTCTCCCCTCCAGATGCTCCTGGCTTCTGAGGAAGCCAGTGATTTGGGGCATAAGTGGATGAACCTTGAAGTCCACTGCACAATCAAGTATTTGCCTGGCAGCTGCATCACCCCCTGCAGCCGCATGCCTTGAGCTACCGCCTGGCTCAATTTCCTCATCAAGAAAAAAAGCAAGAATACCAGCGTGGCTTATCTCATGGGTTAAGGGGGCAGACCAAATGTACTCTTCAAGGCATTTGTGGCAAACAGGTCACCTGTGAGTACAGTACTTGTACACGAAGGTGTTCCATAAATGCCTTGGATTGACTGGCTGAGTCTATTAGCAGAGCCCGTTTACAAGAAGTCCTAGAGCTAAATCAATACAGAAGGCATAAATTCAAGTGCCCCAGAGGCCAGGCTGGTGGCACAAATGAGAGAGTGGGGTGACAAGGTCAGGGGCTACCTGCCCAAAAGGGCACCTACCACCCAGAGGGTCCAGTACCATGTGCAAACACTTTGCTCATGAAGGCCCCAACCTTTGCTCTAAGCAGGGCCTTCAAAGGGTCGGAAGCAAGCTCCAGCTGGGCCAGTGGAGCAGAAGCACCATAAAGAGAGTGACAACAGACCTCCCTTACCTGATGGTCATGGGACCAGGCTCTGCGCATTGCACCTTAACTGTTACCTCCAATTAATATAACACGCCTGTCCAGCAGGCACTTTTATTAACCCTGGTTTGCAGATAAAGGCACTAAGGCACAGAGAGTTTAAATGACTTGCCCAGGTGACAGGGGATGGGGTGGGATTTGAATCCAGGAAGGCTCGGGGAGAGGTGGGAAGAAAAGTTCCCAACAGAAGGGCAACGTGCAGCACAGCATCTTCAGGAAGCTGCAGGAGGGCTACTGGCGGAGAAGAAAAGAGGTGCAGGTGGACAGCCCAGGACAGGAGGCTGCCACGTGGCCATCTGGGTCCCAACCCAGCGTGGAATGCAAAAATGAGACGTGCGCTTTAGAAGCTCCACAAGGAGAACTGGAGATGTGCTACCACTTTAAAGCAAACTTGGACCTCCTGCCCTTCTCATCAGGGCCCTAGCACCCCATCAACTCTTCCTTGTCCCTAACCTCCCTGGCTCTGCACATGGGAGGTTCACAGACTGGCGTCTGAAGATTAAATGCAGCTGTAGAGGCAAAGAGGTGACCCCTCGGTAAGAACGGAAAGCCCCTGCAAGCCTTAACCCTTCCTCAGCACCGGCCACGGTCACGGGCTCCCCATCAACTGAAAGCTGCTCAACAGACCACTGGCTCGGCACCCTTGTCATCTGTGTCTAAGTGTAATGGAAAAAATTGACTGTTTGCTTGGTGCAATAGGGCATGACACTGTTTACACAGAAATAATAGCCCAACTGCGATGGGTTCTAAATCTCCATTACAGTGAAAGATTTGAAGGAGTAAAGCAGTTAGAAAAATAATTGGTTTTCTTGTTTAGTTTAAAAATCCTTTATGCTTACAGATCATGGACTTTGCACCTCCCTTCTTCAGGACTTGAAAATGGAAACGAATGGAGCCCGGAGACTAAGCAGGAGTCCAGAACTTCTGTCTTTCTGGAAGCATCCTAGAGCTGGCAAGACCAGAGTTGTTCTGGATTTCAGAGTATCAGGAGGGCTCGGGCACTCGCTGTGGTCTCCTGAGATGGACACCAGCCTCAAAAGCGGCCCCTCTCTGAGGCAGAAACAAAGGTGAGAGCTGGTCCTGGGTAGTCATGTTGGGGTCTCTCCCCAAGGGGCACACACACTGACTGCTGAGAGTCCTGGAGTCTTTACTTTCAAGGGAGGAGAAACTGTCAGAAAATCCTTTACTAGAACAAAAGGAGAAAGGAAAAGACGCAGTCTCAAAGAGACAATAAGTGAGATAAGGACCCCTCTCAGGGCACCTTCTAGTATCTTCTCAAAGCTCGCCATCCTCCTCGGTGCTCCTCAGAGCACACAGGGTGCTCAGATCAGGCCTGGGAAGCCCACGTCTGGACTGCCACTGAACACACACAGATCCCTGGTGATAGCCCAGGGCACTTCAGCAAGCTGTGTGCCCAAACACCACCTCAGCAGCCCAGGAGTCTTCGCGCCTCTTCCTGGGAGACACCAGTTCCCCTACCCTCCATAACAATAAATACAACATGCTGGCCCCTCTGCTGGTTCCAAGGACCCTGTGCATCACTCACAACACTCTTAGAAGGAGACTCCTTCCCCCAGTTTACAGATGAGGAAACTGAGGCTCCGAGGTTACACAGCTCACCCAAGGTCACACAGAACTAAAGGGTGGTCCCAGGGATCCAAAGGCAATTTCACTGGCCTCTAGAGCCTGGGCCCTGGTCCACTCTACTCCACACCCCCAGCTTGAAGTGACAGCCCAGGCCAGCAGACCACACTGCCCAAGGTGGCCTTTGTTGTCTGAACCCAGAGAGGACACATCTGGCTCTTTGGTAGAGACTGCCAATACCCCAGTCATGCGCCAGAGCACATTGGCATGCAGGTCCTCTCACAAAGGGAAGGGGCAGAGGGGCTGGGGTACAAGTTCAACACACACTTTCACCATAAGAATGGCCTTGGAGGGTCAGTCAGTCAAGGCAGCTGTAAGGAATTATTCAAGGAGGACAGGTGTTGTCCAACTTCCTGGCAATGGTGTCCAGGTCACCTTTCCCCAGCTTTTTAGGAGCAGGTCCAAGGAATGCCCTTTGGTTGGGTACAGAATGAGAGAACAAATACTACAGGGGCAACCAAGAACCTACCATCTCTCCATTCTTCCTTCAATCCACCCACCATCCACCACCCCTCTATGCATCTGCCCTGTCTTTCCTTTCATCCGTCCTTCATCTACCTACTCACCCATCCATCAACTGACCATTTAGCCATCCACCTATCCTTCCTTCCTTTCATCCATCCATCTGCCCACCCATCCTTCCTTTGTCTTTCCTTTCTGCCCTTCCTTCCATTCATCTATCCATACATGTTGCCTCCATCCAACCAATGCTTCTCAAGAACCTATCGTGTCCTGCGTACAATCACTGCACCTGGTCAGTCAGATTCCTGGACCCAGAAATCCACACCTACATAAGAGTTCTTCCTGGCAAGGCAGAGCCTGTCTGCAGGGGCTAGGATTGGGTCCACCTGAGCATTTTTTGATCTGTACACCTTTATCCTACTCTAAGCTCCTGATTCCCCAGAGGCCTGACCACCTCTCTCCCTTCCCACAGTGAGCAGTCCTGGCTGAGTAAGTTTCTGGACAGTGACTCCACATATAAGATATCACTCCCTTCTGCTCCCTTTGAAAAGAGTTAATAGGATGAAAAATCACAGCAGCCAAGACTCCACCCTCTCGTTAAACTAAAGAACAGGGGCACAGATCTTGGATGAAGGAAACAGACCTCAGGTTGGTCTGACTTAAGACCAGTATCTGAAACATGATTTTCATTTGAAAGTTGGACCTAAATGTTGCCGACAGCAACTTAAAAAAAAAAAAAATCAATAAAGAAAAGAAGGGATGAGAGTCTAGTGAGAAAAATGCAGACACTTATGAGTTCAAGACCCTGCGGGACACTCCTGAATATTTTAAATATCTTGGGGGGAAAAAAATGAAAACAGTTTCTCCCAACTTAAACCAGAGAAGGGAGTCTCTTTCTAGTCTGCAAATCCTTTGAGGCAATTCTTTAAATTATTTACTAGCTTTTTGATTATATTTTATGGTAGGGTGGGTGGAAGGGGGAGGAAAAGAAGCCGGGTAAGAAGTAAGTGGGAGAACCCGGCCGCTGACATTTTCAATATCTGTCTCAGATATTTTAAAGCCGCAAGGCCGTTTGAAATCCCAGTCTCCGGCAACAATGGACGGCTGCCTCCCGTACTTCTTTAGGTCATATTTGCATACAAAAGACCGGCTGCTGAGCAGCTATTATGCCGCACAGCCACAGTGGGCCTGGGAGAGGCCAGGTTACCAGCAAGTGTAAAGAACCCACAGAGACCCCATTAATTTTTCAGGAATTCTCAGGCCCTGGCCTTTTAAAGGCCAGTGGGGAGAAATTCCAGTTTGAAGCCTCCCCACCGTCCCTGCCACTAAATGTTGAGTCCAAATTGAGAAATGAAGAGTGACAGGGCCTCACAGAATTCAAGGGGCCTCCAATGCCTCATGGCCACGGCCAGCAGCGCCTTCGCAGGGAGCTGTGTGCACCGAGCTGGGGAGAGACCCCCGTGTGCACACCCAACTCTCCCTCCGAGGTCCAATTTCAGGAAATTTATTCTAGTTGTAAGCCATTAGGTGCCAATTTTTCAAATCAACCTTATGATTCCAAAGCCATGAAAGCATTTGCCGCCTAATAGACTTTGGAAACCTTCTATGGGGCTCGGAGCTGAGCGAATGTTCTCTAAAAGCATCGCAATAACGCTTCATCTTCTTCAGCATTCTCAGGTCTTAAAGAAACGGATGTGCTCCTAAGCACAGCCTGGGCTGCTCTGCTGCTCGGACCCAACGGGGTGCAGCGGGGAAAAGCGGCTGGAATGCAGGAAGGGAAGAGCACCCAGGCTCAAAGGGCCTGGCCTCGGCCCACTCCACTGCCTACAGGACCTGCTATGGCCGCTGAAGGACAGGACCACGCCTGCCCCACCCCGTGGGCTTTGGGTAAGATCTGAATTATGGATGCAGAGCTAGCAGTGTGAAGCCTGCCGTCCACCAGGACCCTGTCTCCCTTCCCCATCCTCAGTCCACCCCAGGACCCCAAAGTCCAACAGTTGTTTGGCTTCAAGAGCAAAAATTTCCATAGCACAAAGAACAAGGAGGTTTCTGATAAAACCCAGACGGGCGTCTACCTCAAGGAGAGGGGTCCAGGAGGACCTCTGCCTTTGAGAGGGACATCTGTTCTGTGTCTCAGGACTGGCTCTTGTCCCAGCAAGATGCCTCTTCTGTGCCAGAACCAGTTACCCCATCAGGCTAAACAGAAATATGACAGTAATGAAAGGGTAACAGATCAGCTCAGGCCTACTATTCCTGAGGTTCTGTCAGAAGAATTATTATTTTTTTTGGCTTTGGGACACATTCAGGTAGTCCAAGATGGGGGGCACTTCCCAGGGGACGTAGAAGGTGGCAAGTGCCAGCAAGAAGCAAGGAAACCTCACCATGCACTGGGGAGGCTCCACACACTCTCTCCTACGGTTTCTCACACCAGGTGCACACTAGTACGGGCTCTGTCACATCTAGTAACGGAGATAGACTGGTTTTTTCCCTCCTCCTTTTCTTTCTCTTTCTTTCTTCCCTTCCTTCCCCTCTCCCTTCTTTTTCTTTTTCAGTGTTGGGATCGACCTCAGGGTCTGGAGAATGCCAGGCAAGCACTCGACCACTGAACTCCAGCCCCATCCCAAGAGGGAGAGGCGCTCTTTGCTCAGAACCAAGGACTTTCTGGCAAGGTCTGGCATCTTCCTGCCAAGCTCAAACAGGAGGCCCTGCAGGACACACACTGCACCAATCTCGGGGAAAGGAGGTGGGGACAGAACAGAGTGACTAGGAGCCACCAGGGTCCCAAAGAGTATACCAAGGGGCACCAGAGGGAGGGCATCCCATCTGACCCACCTCCTCCTTCCGGCTAATGAGGCTGGCCCACACCAGGGACGAACCCGCTGCCCTCTTCTCTCCACCCTTCCTCCAAGAAATGGATGGAACCGTATGGGACTCATCAGACTGGAGAGCCGACCATTTCTGGAAAAGCGGCCTGTTGCTCTACTGTGCTTCCTTCCACTTCTAAGACAACCGTGCCCTTCCACCATAGGCTGCTTCTTTCTTTCCTGCCTCCCTCACCCTCCACCCATCCCATTCCTCAAATATCAACCCAGGAGACAAAATAATTATAAGTCCAGAAAATATTTATTGGATATATATGTATATATGTGTGCGGGTGTGCATATATATATGAAACTGAACCAAACTGGTGAGGAAGGATAGAGACAACTTAGGGTTACAGAAACAGAAGATATTCAGAGCATAATCTATGCTATATGGGGTACAGCCTACGAATCCAGAAAATGCCAAATGAATGACAAAGGAGAGGTGTGTCTAGTTGGGATCATATGGAGGATGCCAGGGCAGAACTGGTGCTGAAGGATGGGCTGAGCCTGACTCGATTAGGAGGAGGCCAGTCCACACGGGCACATCAGACACGCACTGTCTGGGCCCTGGGGCAGACCAGGGTCCTGGGGCAGTGGGCTCACACTGTGGAACCCACAGAGATCAAGAGGGAAAAGTGGTTGGGCAGGACTGAACTGGAAAGGGCTGGAAGGCCAGGTCACAGAGTGACCGTGTGAGGTAATGCTCATGGGAAAGCAGTGAAGCTTCCAGAGAGGAGGCCTGGTGTGGTGGGTGACCGGGGGTCTGGACCAGAGGCAGCCTTAGTGGGAGAGGCCCAGGTCGAGGGGAGGGAAATCTTAGAGACGGAAACTGGTGACAAGTTTGAAAGAGGAGGCTTTCTCGAAACCCTGAGAAGCCTTTAGGTTTTACTCACGGTGGAAATTCCCCAAGAGCAAAATTTTTCAAGTCATTTCAAAACTACTGGTCCTAGTCAGACAAAGGTTCTACCCAACCTGCCTCTCTGTCACCCCTAACATCCACGATGCTGGAGGACCCAACCCAATGCCCCTTCTAGATGGAAAGCAAGCCATCCCTGGCAGACTAGGAAGTCCGGGGCCTTGGCAGAAGGAGGGCGAATGAATCCAGGTGTCAGTCTATGGAGTGCCAGAGTTCAGGTCCAGGGTCCACCAAGCTGCAAGCCGGGAAAGGGATGCTCACTGCCATGAAAGCCGCAGCTCCTACATCATCCTGAGACCCGTGGCATGAGGCCCTGCGACCCCCACCGAGATCCAACGGGGAGCCATCTGGCCTCTCACCAGCTCTGCTCTCACACAGGTGCCCAAGGAAGGAGTGACACCAGGAGACAATGTGCTCATGGGCAGGACACCGAGAGCAGCGGGAGGGTGCTGCGGCATCCTGGCAATTAACAGGGAGGCAGGAACTCCGCTACCCAGAGGCCTCTGCTACATTACAGGCTTAATGGCCCATGATGCTTTGGAGGCCGACATTCCCCTCTTGTTGAATTTCGACTTGGCTAGCTCTGCACTTCGCCTAAATGGATTGCCTCTGAGGAGGAAATGCTTTAAATGATAAGGCTCATTCCGGGGAAGTCCCTGCCCTGTACTGGAATATTTTTTTGATCAATAGAAGGAAACTCTACAGTATGCAGACTCACACAGATACCTTTCTTCCTGTCCACACCCATGTAGCCCTGCTTGGAATTGAACCTCAGATGGGGAACTTCTTCAAAATCCAGGGAGAAAAGTTTTGTGTGAGAATGACAGGAGAACCTGGAGGATGGGCTTCTGTGGGCGACACCCACCACTGCAGAAGGCAGGGGTGGGCTGGCTCACAGGAAGACACCCACCATCTCTGCTGGATGGCTGAGACCCCCAAACACAGTGAACCATGAGGGCTAGGGCAGGGGAAGAGACAGCAGAGAAAGGTCAGAGGAAACAGAATGAGAGGGAGTCTGGAAGGCAAAGGAGGGTAAAAGAAGGGACAAGGGTGGCACAGGCTGCACTGTGTCGCCTCCAAACTGGTGGGTTGTGATCCTAACCCCAAGGTCATCAGGAGGTGACCTTATTTGGAAATAGGGTTGTTGCAGGTATACTATGTTAAAATGAGGTCATACTGAAGTAGGGGAGAACCCTGATCAAATTCAATTGGGGTCCTTTTAAAAAGCGAGAAGCTGTCATGCACACAGACAGGCACACAGGGAGAAGGCCGTGTGCGTGAAGATGAAGCAGAGACTGAGGCAGTGCATCTATAAGCCAGAGAACACCCAATGGCCGGTGACCAGCAGCAGCGGAGCAGGCATGAACACAGGTGCCTTCACAGCCAGGCCACACCTGGGACTCGGGCTTCCAGCCTGCGGGACCGAGAGGCAAGACATTCCTGCAGTTGAGGCCATTCCGTTTCTGGTATTGTGTTATGGCATCTCTAGCAAAGTAACAGAGAAGAGGGAGGGGAAGGGAAGAGGAAGAGCAAAAGGGGAAATCTGCATAGAGCTGCCATCTCCTTCTTCAAACCTGACCTTGGTGGGGTGAGGGCGCAGGCTGTGCCACTGTTCCCACAGCAGGAGGGCCAGCAGGAGAGGTCCCTCCACACTTCTTTGCCTGCCTGCCTCCCAATCCCCTCTGCTAAAGCCACCTTTTAGGAGGATTAATTTTTAATAAATCAGCGCTCTATTTTTCTGTACTTATTAAAATTTAAGACAATGAGTCATTGCACCTGTAAGGCTGGGCTCACTAATTACCAGCGAACAGCTGCCTGGACGGCCCTGGGGCCCTGGGGGAGTGGGCAGGAGGCTGTCCACGCACAGAGCTGGGAGTAGAGCGGGTGACGACGCTGTACTCTGTGATCTGTGTCGTCCCTCCAAGGCCGGGTAAAGGGCGGGGAGCAGTCGGCTGGCTCGTGGATACATGCTCAAATGCCACAGGAGGGTCACCAATCTCCCAATTCAGAGGAAACAGGAGGCTGTGATGAGGGGTGACTTCAGCCCCTGCCACAGGCTTACAGGACCTTCCAATCTGCTTTCCACAAAGGGGGGACAGCCTCTGCCAAGACAGGTCCTCAGCACCGGGCACGGTGGGGAGCAAGGTAGGGAAAACATGCAAGTTCCTTCCTCATCTGATCACCCAGTCGAGTACCACCCAGGGCCTGTCACCCTCCCAGGAACACACTCTGCTCTCAGCCACCCTCGCCTTCTGCGTGGGGGCCTCACCTCCTGCCCAGAAAGCCCTTCTCCTTTCCCAGCCCCACGTGACCCTCTGGTGGAGCCTGCAGAAGCACAGCTCCTCTCTCCTGTGTGTGAGTACACACTTCCCAGCACCACTGAGACCTGGCCACACCCACCTCCTCCCCTGAGCCATCAGCCCCTGCTCCCTGTGTGCCCAAGGAATGGAGAACTGTTGGCATGTCTCCAAATTCATACCAAGTCACTTCTCAAGATCTCTGCATGTGCTGCTCAGTCTCTCTGGACCACTGACCATGGCTGGGGGAGCGGAGGAATGTGACTTGTCCCTTCTGCCCCTGACTAGTCCTCACACCCCCTAATGCTCTCCCCAGATGAGTTCTTCCAACTCTGCATGGTTTCTCGGCCTCCTAGGTGTTTTCTCTCGCACACATCAGCTATACCAGGTTACACCGTTGGTCCTGATTCTGCATGACTCTGTCTCACCAGGAGGCCTCAAGGGTCAGATCTCCTGCACCTAGCAGGGTCTGGCTCCCAGTGCAGGAATAAACAAACACATGATGGCAGTTACCAAAAACCAACCTCATGGAGCATTAGGGTTCCAGTCTAACCCTATGGTTCCCTGGAAACCACAGGAGATCGATGGACCTGAAGGCAGGGTCAAAGGTTCAGGGCTTGGTATCACTCTGACGTCAGAGGACTGAAAGCCACAGATGACTCACAGCTCCCCCTGCCACCTCTCTAGACCACTGATGCCCTTTTCTAGAACGTCTGACCTCAGGCAATGGCCCTGTCCCACATCCCTTGCCACCTGCCCCGAGCTCTTACCTCACTCCTTTCTACCTCTACCCCCCAAATACAGCAGAGAGAACTTCCAGAGTGGACAGGGACCAGATTTTAACGCAGAAGCAAACTGCAGAATGTCTCAAGGATGCTTGTGAGAAACACTTAGCCTGAGTCCCCGAACACCACGGAGACCTTAACTTCTGCGCCACCTAAATATCCTAAAAACAAGTTTTGCTCAACACTCATTAAACAGGGAGAAAAACATGCAATAGCACAGGCCCGCCTCCACAAAGCTTCTGTCCAGCTCTCAACAAAGAGGTGGGCATTCTTCTGTGCAACGCAGCAAAACGACCAGAGCCGAGACTGGGTCGAAACGATCTGGTGGCAATTAAAAGGAGCTGCCATAGTTACCCAAAGCAAACAACCCAACACACTTGCCAGGTGCCCGGCAACCACAGCGCAGGAACAGGCGAGGGAATTCTCAAATTATCCTCCGGAGGCCCGCACAGGGCGCCTCACCAAACACCAGACCTGGTTTAAGACATGATACCAGTAGCAATTAAGAGCCCAATTATGTTCTGGGGTTTACAGGGAAGCTATTCTGAGTTATGGGCTAAAGCCACTGGGATTTTGGTCACTCTGAGGCAGAAACAAAGATGGGGGTCCCCATTCATGTATCCAGGGGATCCAAGTCAGAGGTCTTTGAGTCTTGCAAAAGACATCAACCAGCAAAGCTTTGTCAGCTTCCAAAAGCCAACCAGAAATTGCACAATGACCCCAAGGTCTCTGCTTCTGACTAGAGCATTAGCGACACTGGCTACCTGAAGCTTGCTAGTCACTCTGAGGTTTTATATGTTGTATAGAATACATCTCTGCATATGCGTGTAAGTACACAAACACATAAAAATAAGGGTATAGGGCTGGAGTTGTAGCTCAGTGGTAGAACGCTTGCGAAGCACATGTGAGGCACTGGGTTCAATCCTCGGCACCACATAAAAATACATAAAATAAAGGTATTGTGTTCATCTACAACTAAAAAAATTTTTTGAAAAATAAGGGTATATATCAAATAGGTCTATTTTATTTAAATATACACCATATGATGTCTGATACATATTTATATGTCAGACTGACACAGACATATCTGACTTTAATCTACCAAATCAGAATTCATATGACCTCCTGGTATTTACTGAGTACTTAGTTTTCCAGAGGGAAATCTATTCTGTTAAGACCGAGGGTCTCTAAGAGAAAAGTAACTTAAGACATGGTGGGGATGTTAAGAACATTCAAAATAACCCCTACATGTCACAGCTGGGGACTCTGAATTAGAACTGGAAGAGCCTTAGTAAAGGCTCTGTGAAGGCCTGCATTTAGGGAACGTTTACTTCAGCAGCTGCTCCACCTATTTGGCTCTGGAGCCCCAGTGTTTTCTAGCAGCTCTTGATTCCTTGGAGAAATGTGGCACTAGAGAAATAGCCAGACCTCCATTTGGAGTCCAGTTCTGCCCAAAGAAATGGTGAACTTGGCAGAGGTGGTCAGTCTGGCCCTACTTACAACCCTGGGCCTTGGGACAGGATGCTTTTCCCCTCCTTCCCAATAGCCAGGAACTCTGCAGGGAGACCCCAGTAAATGCACAGGCCCAGAGTGCACAGAGATGGGGAAACGCGATGGCTGTCTCCAGCTCAGACAGTCTTGGCCCATTCCAGCAAGTTTTCCTGCCATGGATACTTCAAGAGTTGAGAAGCACCTAGACAGTAACTGACTCCAAGATGACACAGTCCTGGGAGCTAAGCCGACATTGTGCGGTGAAGTTCTGCTGACCCCACCCACAGCAGCAGGCCTGGGACTGAGTTCCTTATGCTCCTGAGCCTGACCTTTGGTTATAGTCCTCGACCAAGACTCAGTCTCCAAAACAAGAGAAGTCAGAGGCCCTCGCTCCCTCCTAGAGAGGCCGTCAGGCTAGGCGGGGGCATGAACACACAGGAGCTCTAGACTCACCCCCCACCCCCTTCTTCCCCTTGGTATCACGAGCTTGGTATCACTTGCTCTTCACATCTTTGTGTCCCCAGGAGTAAGCTCAGCAATGCTGATCGGTGCTACCGTTAAACGGTGCAAACGGTACTGTTTGTTCCACATTTTTACTTTGCTGCTTTTGTTGAGGGTCCCAGGAGGGCCATATCTGTGGGGCTTCGGGTCCATCTTCAGATGCAGGAAGAAGCTCATAATAAAAAGCCTCTTGGGGATGTTTCTACCACACCTTTCCCCCCAGTTAATCTTTAGGGCTTTGTCCAAAGAGTGTGTGCGCAAGGTCCACACGTGGGCATCAGCTGGGATGGGAGTGTGCGTGTGGAAGGGCGCTGGGAAGAGGCGAGGCCCGAGTCTCCCCAAGGTTATGCAGCAGATCAGCAGGAGGCAGGCTCTGCTGAGCACGCCACGCTGCCCTACTTCTCAGAGCACACACAGGAGGCCAACGATTCAAAGCTGCACCCCTGGGCTCTCCCTCACCATTGCCTCTGCTGCCCTCGTTCCCCTGCTGTCTCGGGTCCTGGCTCACCAGGACTCTCAAGAACATCTCTGTTTGGTTTGGACTCACTACACACAAAAACTTAAACACTCAGGGGGCACAGGGAGAGGGAGCTGTGGTTGTTTACAGACGATCTCTGCAACGGCTGTAATCTTTAATTCATAATGGTCCCATGAACCAGGCGAGCGTGGACAAGGGCCGAGAACCAGCCCCCCTTTTCTAGGGTTTTAAAACACAAGCGGCTGTACAGGAAGTTTGTTTTCACAGAAGCAAAAGAGAGAAAAACATGCTAATGTACAGGCAATGGCTTCAAGTCTTGGGATGGTTGCCAAGGGGGTCCAACTGTGACCACAGCTCCCTGTGTGAGAGTTTGGGGGGGCAGAGGCTTCTATGCATTATTCAAGGGGTGACCGCAAAACCTTCTTCTGTGCAAAGTTACCACAGAACAACCGTTGCGTGTGCAAGCTGCAACAGATTGCACAGGCGGCTGGCAGTGCTCCAGAGGGAAAGGAAGTCCTAGCTGGGCCCCAGGGCCATATGGAGAGCATAAGAGAGAACTCGGGGGCCACTGAGCATCTCCTCAGCACACTGTAAGAACTTTATAAGATAGGTGGGAAAACCCAGGCACTCAGAGGTCACCTAGAAGCCTCAAGGTGACAGCAGTAGCAGGGTTTCAGCCAAGTCTTCTAATGCCAACACAGCAGCCACAGCAGACGGGGCCAGCTGGAGAGATGGGCTGGAATCCTCAGATGGAGCCCACTAGCACCCTGCTTCCTGGGCCAGAGGGCTGGACTATCACCTCTGCAGGCTTCAACCTGGTGACGCGTCCAAGGGCTCCCTGTACTATCTGGCTATGAAATACTCCACAGCCAAGGTCCCAAGCCAAGGATGCAGGTCTCAAAAAAATATGTCTTTGGGAGCAACAAGGAGGATGAGGCAGGCTGGAACCACTCACGACCGCCCTTGAGAATAAATGGAAGCACATGGCCACCGCACACCAGCACCACTGTTGAGACACAGGAAGAGGGTGGGCGGGTGATGACCCACAGTTCCAGGTTGTCCTAGGGGCCACCAAAGACACACATTAATCATCACCCAGTCCTAGACTCCTTCAGCTTTGTCCCGAACCTGAAGATTATGCTCAAGATCCTCAGAGCTCCTGGGAGAGTCCTCTCCACGTAGCCCTTGGGGGGCTGATACTTCACTGAGGGCTCGCCCAGTGAAAGAGGGCCATCTAGGTGTCAGCCAAGGTAGCCAACAGCTGGGTCACAGGACACAGGGCTCATGCAGCCCTTTCTGCTTAATGCAAGACCTCATCCAACTTGCAGTGGTTTTTGATGAGGAGCGGAAAGGCATGAGCCCTGGAGTCAGACAGGTGGGATCTTGGCTCTGCCAACCGCCAGCTGTGCGACCATGCACGAGTCGCTTAGCTTCTGGGCCTCCATTTCCTTGTGCATAAAGTGGGAACAGTAACAGGACCCACCCTGATGATCAAGCTGACAGGGAAGGGCACCAGGCACAGGACACACACGTTTCTCAGGCCCCACACTCACTTCTGCTGGAGCTGCTGTTCCAGTGTTGGAATGAAGTGTCTGGTGCTTCCCTCTCCTAGACTGAGATGAGTGATGAAATCACATGTCCCATGATACCACATGCTCCTCTCCACAGTAACTTTTAGGGGCACAACTCAACCCCAAATTATCAGGTTACAAATAGACTGGGGTGCTCATCATCTAGAACAGCAAGAAAAGAGTCAACAGACTTGGCATCTGCCTCAGATGCCCTGAAAATCTAGATGGTGGCATTGCAGGGAAGTGACTGCAAGCCAGGATGAGAAGCCCCCCCCCAACCAGACACGCCCCCTCAGCCAGGGCTGCCCATACAGTTCTGTTCCCTTGAACCAAATCCCCCTCCTAGCAGAGGTGAGACCCTGCGTCCATGTCCTGGCTCCCAGCATCCCTGCAGGCAGGACCAGAACCTTTCCTGGTTCTCACCTGTGAAATGGGGATGGCCTCATGGGGTGGTTAGGAGAAACAGGTAAGAAGAAGCAAAAAAGGTACTTTGTTGGCATTGGACACACTGTAGGGATTGAGTAAATGTTAGATTTTATTATAATTGCAAACACGAGAGAGTTTAGGCCTCTCTTCAGATGAGAGTCATTGTAGATACCAGCCTTTTCAAGTACAAGGTCCTCCCTCCTCCTCTTGCTCCTAAGTTTGGAAAAGACAATCTACATTTAATGATGCTCATCTACAAAGAGAGAAAGCGAGCAGAGTGGCCCTCGTGAGTCCAGGACCCACAGCTAAGGGGTTCCTGGCCGGAAGTGGGCACAGGCAACCCACAGGCACAAGGTCTGACTTCCAGTCCTCCGTCTGCCACTGGCAGCTTGTGGGCAAGGTGACCTGAGTAAGTGGCTTCCCCTCTGTGAGAAGGGACCCTGTGGTCCCTATCATTCTGGTAAGGAAAAAAGAAACGTGAGGTACATGGCTCAGAGAGCTATGGTGACGCCAGGCCCGAGGCCCCCAGCCCTCCTCCCGGACACAGCTGTGCAGACCTCCCCTGGCATGAGGAAGTCAGCTGACTGGTTAACAAGGTTCTGGTGGTGGAGACCCTTCCCATGTTTTCAAACTGGAGCCTGATGAATGAGGGTGTGGCCAGAAGTGCCCACCCTCAGCACCCATGGACTGGGAGGCAGGGAGAGCCACTCTTCAGGAAAGCAAGAGAGGGGCCATCTGTCATGAGAATGACCAGCAAAGCTTGCAGGCCAGGCCTCTGGGCTTCTCCCTTGCCTGGCAGCCTCATGCCTGATGCTTGTCTTCCCCCAGGCTTCATTTCTGAAACCAGAGAGGCAGCCTATGGCCCTCGGTCTGAAAGGCCCAGCTGGGCAGCAGTTGTGAAGAGTTTTAAAGACTGTAACTCACAGCCTGTGAGAAAGAAACTAGGCTGGGAGGCTGAGCCGGTCTCTCCTGTGCTTCCTAAGGACCTGCAGCTTCCACTCTTCACCTTAAATCTCAGAGAGCAGCAAAGCACCAAGGCCGTTCTCAGCCAGCAACGGCAGGAGCAGGTGAGAATGAGATCAGGGCCTGCTTCTCTGTGAAGATCCAGGCCCCAGGCTGGCATCTGAGGCTGCAGAAATGTCACAGGACAGATGGGACAGAGGGAACTACTTTCAGAAGACCCTAGGAGCCCACTAGGGCAAACCAACCTGCTGCTTCAGAAATACCAACCAGTTCTGTGAAGGTGCCTTCCTCAAGCACCAACACCCACCGACCCGTTTTAGCTATGGATCTCATCTGTCGGCCTCAGGACCAGCTCCATTGCCAGGGAGCTGGCAGCTTCTCCGTCCTGCTTTAACCGTGCACCCCTCACCTGCACAGCCCTAGGCTCTCACACTGCCACGCTCAAGCCATGCAACAGACAGGACCGCCCTGCGCAGTTTCCACAGTCTTCACTCTGATGAGAGTCAGGGTCTAGCTAAACGCAAATGAAGCCTGAGCAAACGAATCCCCAACACTGTCGACCACCTCCCTGCATCCTCCACGCCATCCACCTCCCCAGAAGCAGCCTAGATTATGAGCAAGGGGAACTAAGAGTAGCGTGTAGAGACCCCTCCACCCACAGCACCATCCAACCCCCTTGTTAAAGAAAACCATCCTGGTCCATCGAATCGCACTCTTCTCTGGCCACTGTCAAACAAGAAGGAGGGTAAGGTTTTGGGGAGCCTGCAAAACCAAAAGAATAATGCATTATGCTTGCTGAGTATATAGGTTAAAAAACAAAATAAAACAAAAACAAAGGCTCTGTATGAATATTCACCGAAGTAAGAGCAAGTGGGGCAGGGGGAGGGGCAACCTGTGCAGAGGGACCTGCGCCTTTTCTATAAGGTTCTAATTTTTTCAAGGGAGACTGACTTCCTGTACCACTTTATGCAATTTAGCAACGCTGCTGCTCTTTTTTTTAAGCTGGGGAATGCCATTTCCAGTAGCCACTTAGCCACAAAAGGAAATAAATCTTTTTCCTCCCTCTCCTTTTTTCATTTTGAAGAAAGAAAAGAAAACCCTGTTCCCCTCGAATGCTGAATTTGCTGAAGGTCAAATTCTAGTGCCAATAAACTTTGATAATGTCTCTATAATTTACTATTTCTTACAGGCTCTATAGCTTTTAATAGCAAAAGCGAATAATTTTTCACTGCTCATTTGCAGCACGCAAAGGGAAAAAAAATCTGTCGTGTCTGACGTGTCTAAGCTCAAACGCTCCATTTTCCTTTCTAGTCAGTAAGTGAACTAAAAATTACTTCTTGCAAATAGATGCGTATGTCTATAATGGACGCATAATGTATGTGTCTAAGATCAAGCCTGGGGAAAACCAGAATAAAACAAAGATAGCTACCCAGGGAGGAGTCGACACCACCCACTAACAGAGCAGTACTTTATTAAATATTTCTGTTTTTGAGAAACTACTGGCCTACAAGGTCAAAGATTTGGGGGGGGGGGTCACCAACCAATAAAAAGAAATAAATTCTAGGAATCCCAGTCCTCCACATATGTGGGAAAAAAATAAACCCAAAGTGGGGAAGATCTGCCACTGTGGCTCTAACCCAGGACAGGGCGGAGAGGGGCTGCGGGTAGAGACAAGGTCAAGGGGAAGAATGGCAGCTCCATCTCTCTGAAGGGGGCTTCACCCACGCCCACAGCAGGTGAGTGGTTACATTTCTGCTCTCACACAGGGCATTATGTTGGCATTCCTGCAAAACAAGACTGCTGGGTGGGGGCACATCATAAAAAAGGGCACTACCCTCTGAGTTAGGATCTACTTTCAATCCTAATTTGGCCTTCAGCCAACTGTGCCATAACGAAGCCCTGAAGGATGAAAAAGGAATACTCAACATTTATTGAGCACTTACACAACACACGTGCCAGACATGGTGCTGAGCAATCTGCACGTATGATCCTGTGGGATCCTCACTCCAGCCCTCCACTCACACCGTCACCCTCATCTGCAAGATGAGGCTTAGGGCAACAACACAGAGGCCAGCCCAAGATCCAAGCTAGTAAGTGGCAGATGGCAGCCTGATGGTGCCACCTTAGCCCCTCTAGGCTGCCTCTGCTGCCACTCCCCTGGTCTAGGGCTCCGAGAACTAACACAAACTGAAGACCAATAGCCAGGTGCTACCCACCAGGCCTCTGGAGGTGAGGCCCAGGGACAGGCAGACCTGCAACTCGGGGAAGGTAAAGTCCCACAGCTCCCTAGTGAGGTCTTGACCTTGGCCTGGTACCTCACTGTCCACTCCTCTCCCTGACTTCTGGGAACAGGGAACCACAATGGAGTGTTTGTTATTAACAGATTTGGCAGCAGGAACCCGTGCTTCCCGCCACCGTGTCCCCATAACGAGCATGAGGGCAACGGGAAGAGAAGCCCGCTCCACACACCTACGGGCAGGCTCCCTGCCAAACCCGCCACACACCGGCTTCCTGTTCACTTTGCCTCATGGATGATTTTTAAAGCTTTTTAATTGTCCTTAATAAATTACCTACACGTGCACGATTGTTACAATAGTTTCATTAATTTTTCTCGGTGCATCTAAGCTGTTTATCACAGAAGTGTTAATGGAAAAGAAAAACATGTCAGGCGGGCTTTTTCTCACACACTCCAGGCTTGGGCAAATTAATACTTATGGGATTGCTTTCCTACACCACAAACAATTAGGGACATCTTTATTTCATCCCAGCAAACCATCTTTCAGGAGGGCCAGAGGGAGTGTGCCAGCTGAGCGCCCGGCTCTGCCCACTGAGGAAGCAGCCCGCCAGGCCTGCCTCGTGCTCTGTGCCCTGCAACTTTATTTCCACCGTTCCTCGGCTGAAACCTAAACTGAGTCCACCTAGAGGGACACGTCAGAGGGCTTGCTTCTTGACACTTGAGTCTTTCAACCCAAAGTGAACAGTCGGCGCTGGGGAGAAGCCAACCCTGTCATCCCGGGGCAGTGGTGGCAGGGTGGTGCAATCCAGGAGGGACTGGCTGGCTGGTCTTTCAGTTGCCTGAGGAAAGGGGAAGGGGCTGCCAGGAGCTCAGCTATGAAACCTGAGGCTCCTGGTGTCGTTCCACACACTGACCATCTGACCAGGAGCTTGACGGGACAGCTGGGCCACTTGGGCCTTACTTGTGTGACAGTAGGGAGCCAGGACTTGAATACATATGGTACTGAGTCCTCCGTGATTGGTCCCCACATCCCTGGGAGTCACCCTTCCACAGCAGGGTGATCTAAAATTCAAATATTGAAAGGCTGGAAGTTGGCTTCAGAGTCACTGAGGGAGTGGTCAGTCTCCTTGAAGCACATGGGTATTTAGACTCCATTCTGATGACGCAAGCTCACAGCAGTGCTTACAAGAGTGTAGCTACAAGACAAGTTCGAGGTGTGCCTCGACCTGACCCCAGCCCTGCTTCCCCAAATGCCATCTCTTGTCACACGAGGTCATGTGCCACTCCCCTAGAAGGCCAACCCATTGGCCCATGCGGGCTCCCTCTGCTGTCCTTTCCACATCCCTCTGTTCTTCCAAACTCCCACTCCTCCTCCACAGCCATGTTTCCTGTCCCCAATGGAACCAGAGTCACAGATGCCCCTACAACATGTCCCTGCATCTCCTTTACAGCCCAGCACTGTAAGAACACTCCCTCAGTAGGATGAATGGCCAACCCTATCTCCAGCCCCTCGGTGTCAACTCTCAAGCACCACTGCTGGGGCCTCAAAAGCTCACCTCCTGGCACCTGTGACATGGAGAACATGTGACAGAGTCCCAAAGGGGTCATTGGTGCAGGGACAGAACACCGCCTCTTTCCTGCACTTCTGGCTTCTCAGTGCACTGACCATGAACCCAAACCTCCTGTGGTCCCCTGTAAGAGTGCACCTCTCCAGCCTCACCTCTCTTACTTTAATTTCTTGATCCCGATCCAGGGATCTTTCAGATCCACTGCCCTTGCTTCCAAAGCTTGCTGTCTCGGGAACCAGACAGGCCACATCACAGTGCCTGGAAATCCCTGTCCTTGGATGGTCACGTGGCTCAGACAGGCCTCTAAGCCTGTTCTGCCTAAATGAGTCCCCTGCAGCCCCTTCTCTAGCCCCTCTCCAACCCAACACTATGCTCCATTTCCTCCTTGCACTGATCAGTGTCTGTAAGTAGTGCGTTTGTGTGTTCAGTATTTTATTTGTCCATTAGATGACACACTTTATGAGAGCAAAGAACTTGCTATCGCATCCCCAGTCCCAAAACAGTACCTGGCACATAGTAGGAACTCCCAAATATTTGTCTCATGAATAAATGTAACTCATTTTGTCCCAGAACAACGTTTGGTCTCCTAAGCCCCTGGAGAAGCTGCTTCCACATCCTGAAAAGTGGCCTGCTCCTGCTGCTGGAAGCCCGGGGAGCACACTGGGATGAGGAAGACCTTGGATTTAGGGGACACACCTCTGGGGAACACTGGTAAACACTTGGCATGAATAAACAAAAACTAGTTGCATGTTAATATATGCTGCCTCCTCCTTAAACAGCTTATGAACACTATAATTTTCTTCACTAAAACACTGTCTTACAGAACCAACTCCCCTAATTACAGACGTTTGTATGCATTATAATCTTTACACAATTAAACCTACTAAAAAGAATAAATGGTTAAATGCCCCCTTGCCCTGTCGCTAACCCATCCCTCCCCAAGCACCAAAGCACAAACAAAACAACAAACACATCCCCAAAGGTACTGAGAGAGAGCTCTAAGTTGAGTTGTAAACAGAGAAAAATCCTAGGAAATTGAAATTCGGGCTGACGCAGAACTTTGTCACTACAGGGGGCAAAGTCAACTTTCAACTTCAAATCCCGGCATCTGACAGCTCAGCATCTGCCTTCTATGTCACATAAAAGGCTCGTCTGTATTGTACAAAATGTCTATCTCATTGCAGGGGCAAACATCTTCCTCACGCAATTCGTCTCTAGACACAAACACACAGCTTGGTGACCCGAAGGAGGCTTTTCTGGGATCATCTCCGAAAAATTTCACAAAGGCATTCCTGGCCCAGGGGTATTTACCAGGAAGTCTGCGGCGACTATGCTGGAGCCAGGCAGGTTTAACTGATACAGCTCTCTTTGGGACACTGACTATGCATCCTTGGGAAAACACTCACTGTGGAATGCCAATGAAAAGGCCCAGGCATAGGAGCTGGACTGAGCCTAAGGCATCCCTTTATTTTTAAGATTCTGCACTGCCGGGAGGGAACCTGGAGAACTGAGCTGGGTCCTCCTGTTTCAAGTACTGAACGAGCCCTGAGCACAAAGTCCTGTTATCTATCTGAACCCCTGAAAAGCTGGTGCTTGAAAAGGGCTGTGGACAGAGAGGCTTCCTTATAGGCCTCCTGCCCCTCCAGGTCTCAGGCCCCTGTTCCTGCCAGGGCCACATGCAACACAAAGCTGCCCAAATGTGGCACCCAGAGGCAAGACAGGACACGAGGCCTCAAGACAACCACAATTGTGGGTCCTGCTCTTCCAGGGATGAAGTTCCCTGGCGCAGCAGCAGAGCAGATAGGCAGAAAGATCTGGGCTATCTCACGACTGTGCAGTAGATGTTGCTGGGCAAGATGCACCTCTCTGAGATGTTGAACCCCTTTATTCCTGTGTGACCTGGAGGCGACAACAGGACCTGCCTCCTCAGGCTGCTGACGGTGCCCTGCAGATGCTCCAGGAACATAAGCTGGGGCTGGCAAGTGGAGGAGGCCTGGCCATGCATCAGAAATTTCACAGGGTCACTGAGGCCTCGGTAATGCTTGGCCCTAAAAAGCTCCTCAGGTCTCTTCTAAGATTTGAAAGCAGAAGGGTTCAAGTAGGGAAAAGGGAGCAGGAATCAGCAAGCACTTGGGTTCACCCATTTTTCTCCTGGGTCTGGCTTCATTCCTGGCTCTGCCCGCTGCAGAGGCCAAGGGCACGCCAGCTGCAGTTCCTGAAGTGTCCATCAGGGCACTCGATACAAACCCGCTGTTGGATTTATGGGGGAAAGAGGCATTAGGCAAAGTGGCTGTGGCTGAGGTTCACTGCCTGCCAGCCAGGCATGTCACCCTGGGCTCTCATCCAACCTATATAGTAGGGACAGCACTTATCCCATTTAACTCTGAGGGAAGTCGGGCTCAGAGGTGACATGGTTTGCCTAAGGACAAATGGGTGACAGTGTCCAGCCTGGGACCATAACAAGACTAATGTCGGGACAGGCCTGCCTCACAAGGGCAGAGCAGTTCCGTTCAGAAGCACTGTACTTGCTCTTTGACCTTCGGTGCCACTCCTGACACCAGGCTCTCCCATCTGCAGAAGAGGTTGGCTCTTCCAACACCGTCTTATGGATCCAGAGTCGCCAAGTTCTAGGGCTTTTCTGCACAGCAGCTTCTCACCCCAGCCCAGCCCGCAGCACCTTCCCAGACCTTCCGTGGCTGGCTGGGTACAGGTTGGCAGCTGAGGAGAGATGCCACTGCAGCTGCCAGGAAGTCTCATTAGTCAGCACCAACAGCTGCTACCCCAGAACACGTGGCACCAACAGAGGCACGTCTGAGACCCTGCTGAATCCTGTGGGTGGCTGGAAAATGGGAAGAGCCAAGGAGAAGCAGGACTCCAGAACCTCCGTGGGGCTCCCTGCGCACCCCTTCTTCACCCATGGCAGGAGGCAGGAGTAAGTCAGCTGAAGCCACAGGCCCTCCCAGCCCACACTCCGTCTGGCTGGGTTCCTAATCAGGAGTGGGCCCAGAGACACAGACAGGCCTGAGGCATCCTCAGACAGACAGACAGAGGACGCAGGAAGTACCTCACTGTCCCAAGGCCCTGAAGCCTGTTTCCCCAAGGCTCAGGAGTCAGCCAGGTAGGAGGGGACTCCAAACCCTATTGAGGCTGGTCTGAAAGAGTACAAGTCTCTCCCATTACCACCTTTCCTCACCCCTCAAGTTCTGATGAGGGAAATTTCTATAAGCATTCTCAGGCTCTCCCATCCTCAAAGCATCCAATTTCCGGCACTTCTGCCAGAGCTATCCCAGGTCCCGTGACTGCCAACAGGCGATGCCACTCCGCACACCTGTCAGGAAAAAAGGAAGGGGAATATGGCCCCAGGCCAGCGCCTTCCTGGCTCCCGCCCCACCCAGCTCTGGGGGCCTTTCCAGGGTCTTTTCAACATCCTCTCAGTTTTCATCCAGTTTCATCTTCAGCAACAGAACCTGGGGTTGTGGCTGTTTCCCACAAGAAGAAAACCACCGAACACAAAACACCCATTTCTTCTGGAAAGAACAGGAGAGGAGATGGCTGGCTTGTCAGGTTGCAGAAAACCCATGGAAGCCAGCGAGCACAGTGCTGTTTAAAGAAAACAGTTCCCAAACAAAACCTCTCCAAGTTCCAAGTCTACAGCAGCTCCCCTTTAGGGGAGGGAAGTTATTCATGCTTGAGAACCAAGAAGATAAATGCTTGAAAACTAGAGAAGGTTTATCAAAATTGGCTTTGTTGATGTACAGGCCATGAGCTGACATGGAACCCAGTTTAAACGTCCACAGATTTCCAGGGAGGGGAGAGGGGTAATACTGCTTTTGGGTCCCTCCACCCTGGCACCCTCCCCCTGAAGCTATGATAGTGAAATAAATAGTAAAACAATAACAAAAGAAACTTCAGGTATCGCCTTTGCCTAAAACAGACACCAATAAGGACAATGACTACTGCTGATGTTTATATACCCGCATGAGCAAGGCAAACCGTCAAGTACTTCCCATATTGCGACTAGCCAACAGGAAGGGAAGGAAAAAGAAGGGGGAAATAACAGAAAAAAAGGCGGGGGAAGTAACCACAAATGGATATGACATCTGAGCTGGCCATTGCAGAGAGGCTTGATCTCCAGTGCCCCCCCCCCCCCCCCCCGCCCCCAAGCAGGTCAGGCTCTGTGAAGTTCAGAGGTTTACAAAACTGGAGAGTCCTGAGGGTGAGATTCAAACCCAGTTCCGTGTGACTGCAGAGGTCTGTCTCTGTGTTGATACTGTAACGCTTCTCTAACACCTGCCTCCCAGCAGTTAAAGACCAGCCCGGCTAGCTCTGGCTGCAGGGCAGTGGGTGAGTGGCAGAGTGGCAGTGCAGGGTGTGGAGGCGGGGCGCTTTCCAGGGGGTGCTGAACCCCTTCCGTATCTGACTCCAGAAAAAGCAAGAAGCAGGTGCCAGGCCTCCAACTACTCTGGAGCCTCTGGGCCCACAAGGAGCACTGCATGGATTGGAGAGTCAGCCTCAGGCCTTGGAGGGAGCGCAAGTGAGATGCCCTCCCTCTCCCTGCTCAGCCATCTTGTCTGCATGAGTCACTAGCCTAGGCCAGGGTGTGGGTGGTTCCACAAACCCATCCCTGTCAATGGAAATAAAACATAAAGACTCCAGCCTCGCATTTGTGAGTTACTAGCGTCACTGCCTCCTACAAAACATCCGTCTCTAGCAAGGCCAGGGGCCCACAGCCCCAGGGGAGCAGCAGGGGGCAGTGTTGACAGGAGTGAGCTGGCCAGAGAGTGGCCCTGACCTGAGGCCCGCCCTGAGCCCCACACCTCTCCAGCTTCTGTTTCCAGGGTAGTAAAAGGAGATCATCTAGGCCCCTCCCTTGGATGTTTCTGCAGCTCTAAAGTACCAGAGACACCAACCCTCTGGGCATGAACAATGGGAGACAAAAGGAGCAAGGTTCAGCCCAAGCCCCCACCTCCTCTCTTCGGAGTGGGGCAGCTGGGAAACCGTGTCTGTGCCCATGACACTGGCACACTAATGAGCACCCTCAGACCCGGTACACGGGTATGCGAGCCATGAAAGTTCTGTGGCAGCCTGCCAAATTACAGAGACCCGCTCGTTTTTAAGATGACCAGCTCTTCAGCCATTAGCAGTGGTGTGAGTCCTGCAGATGCTCCACAGACAGCCCAGCTCCAGCCCAGCCAGGACAGCTAAGCTTAGGCCCGTTTGTGTACACAGCAAACCCAGGGCATGGCCGGCTGACAAACTGGATGGACTGATGCTAAGTCCACAGATCCAAAGGCCAAAGGGCCTCCAAGTCATAGGACGGCAAACAAGAAGCTGTTTCAAAAGCAACGAGGGCTAGAGGTGTGGCTCAGTGGTAGAGCGCTTACCTAGCATGCACAAGGCCCTGGGCTTGATCCTCAGCACCACAAAAAAATAAAATAGAAAGGAAGAAAGGGCATGGCTTCCCGTGCCCCAGCAAGCCCCGGGCAGCTGGGCCCAGAGGACCATCCCACTCACTTCTCAGCCCCCGTGGTGCTGGGCACCCACTGCTACCTCCTCAGCTCACAGATGAACCAGCCCTGCCTCCCCACCCTTCCAGCACTCCATGGCTTCTAGGTGGAGAACACTCAAGGGTGATTCAAAGCAGAAATAACCCCTGACTCCAGAGACTGAACCGTGCCGCTCACTTGCCCTACCTACAGGTCCCAAGCCAGAAGACCCTGCTGGTCTTGAATCTCAACCAGACAGACCCCTGCCCCACTCATACCCACTGTCAGAAGTCTGCAGCGTGGTTCTGATCACTGGAGACAGGCGCACACACCTTCATTTGTTCTAGCCGTACTACCAATATACAACCAGCGTTTGTGTGTGTGTAGGGGGGTGTCCTTAACCTACTAGGTTATAAACCTCCAATTTTCTCACCATTCCAACTCCCCCTGTGGCCCTCACAAGCTAACCCAAGACTTTGGACTATCCTAGAAGAAGCCTGAAGTTTATTCACTATGGTAAGGAGTTAAGGACTCGTAAGAGATGGCCCCAAGTCTGGCCTTCTCCTGGGCTCCTTCAAGCCCAAGTCACCCTTCCAGCGCTGGTGACAGTCACACTCCGCTTGATGACTGAAAGTCACCTCCAAGTACGACTTCATGTACTGATGTAGAAGGCTTGGGTTTCCCCTTGAAACTCCCAATCTCTTTCCTCAGCCAAGAGCTTTTTAGAAGCAGCCCTGAGGGTCCCCTGAGTCGGGCGAGACCACTAGGAGATGCCACAAGCCTGGGCGGGTGCAAACCCTCACCCACCTCTTCGCCTCCACCTGCAGCATCCCACAGACCACCCGGCTTGGTCAGAGCAACCGAAAACCGCCAGAGGCTGAGACTTCACAGCAACCAACCAGTAGGACACAGAGCTGTGCCTCCGTTCATGTCTCAGGAAGCTGACACCTAACCAAGGTGCCCTCTCCTTCACCAAGCCCCGGGGGACAATGCCATTCCTTCTAACAGGAGGGTGAAACTCCTGAGCCAGCTCAGACCAGGATTTCCATGGTGTTTCCCTGCTCCTCTGATTAAAACCCTCATCTCAATACGCTTTCATCTTCCCCCTAAGATACTGCACTTAAAAAAAAAAAAAAAAAAAAAAAAAAAAAACCTTAGAGGAGTGTTGTTGTTTCCTCAACTGAACAGCGGCTTTCAAAGTGGTCCTGACCTTCCTGCCCCTCCCCCTCCTTGTCACCGAGCAACAGAAATTAAATTGATTCCCGCTATCAGTGCTCTGCATCTCAGTGATTATGCCCAGCCACCAGAAAAAGCCAGCTTTCTGCTCCATCCTCTGAACAGAAGCCCTGTTGCTAAATCCAACCCACGGCTCAGGAAGGAGGGGAACGCAGGAAGAGGGGGTACCCAAGGGGCACAGGTAACAATTTATGGCCCCCTTGTCACTGAGGTCTTATCTCTGCCGTCAGTCCCTTCTGAGAAATGGCATCTGTTACTAAACCCTGGGAGGGCTGTCCCTCAGGACCCAGCCGTTTGGGGCAGGTGGCCCAGCACACAACAGAAAGATTGCTGTGGAGAACCACCATGCCCTGAGTCAGTCCCTGCTCCTGGCACCACCACACAGGTGCCCCATCTCAGGCAAACCTCCCGCCACAAGAAGAGAAGGCTAAGCCTCCCCGGGAAGGCCCTTCCATAACTCTGGCCACGCTGGGTCAGTCTCCTTCTCCCTCTCTAGGACCACACACTGTGCTTTCCTTTCAAAGCACCCATGACAATCTGTCATTTCACATGTATGTGTGTCTGTCTAATGTCAGTGTCCCCTAATAGATTAGGCCTCATGAGGGCCAGGCCATGGCTGCATTCTTTCCCAAACCATCAAGCCCTCTATGCTTGCTGAAGAGGTAAGTAAAACAAAGAGACGCTTAGCTGGGCGGGGTAGCACATGCCTCTAATTCCAGCGGCTCAGAAGGCTGAGTCAGGAGGAGCCTGAGTTCAAAGCCAGCCACAGCAATTTAGCAAGGCTCTGAGCAACTCAGTGAGACCCTGTCTCTAAATAAAATACAAAAAGGACTGGGGATGTGGCTCAGTGGTTAAGCGCCCTGGGTTCAATCCCTGGTACAAAAAATGTGTGTGTGTGTGTGTGTGTGTGTGTGTGTGTACACGCATACGCACACATCCAACAAATGCTCCCTGCGCTTGTCCCAGAAACTTAAAACTCGCTGGGCATGGTAACACATGCCTGTAATTCCAGTGACTTGGGAGGCTGAGGCAGGAGGATCACGAGTTCAAAGCCAGCCTCAGCAACAGTGAGGCGCTCAGCAACCCAGCAAGATCCTGTCTCTAAATAAAATACAAAAAATTGGGCTGGGGATGTGGCTCAGTGGTTGAGTTCCCCTGAATTCAATCCCTGGTACAAAAAAAAAAAAAAAGAAAAGGAAAAGGAAAAAGAAAGGAAGGAAGGAAAGAAGGAAGGAAGGAAGGAAGAGGCTTCACTGCAGGACACGAACCTAGCTTTCATTGGGCCTCTTTGGGGATCGTCTGGTCCCCACCATAAAACCTGCAGGCTCTCTTTTCTTTCCTCATACCTCTCCTTATCTTGGTCTGGGTAACAAGCCAGAAAAATGCATCCCTGCCCTGCACGGAAAAAAAGATAGAGCCAAGGACAAATATTTTGGGAAAAGCTTTGGTGCAGTGAACAATGGAACCCTCCACCTGACCACCCACCACAAACACACTTTCCCCCTCCCCTGCCCTTGTGCACATCCCAGATTCAATCCCCAGCCTACTCCATTGCCCTGCTGTGATCCCAGGAACAGCAGTCTCACTGTCTGGCCCCTCCCAGAGCTGGAATTTGAATCTCGATCTGACCCAAGTTCCATTAATGGCATCAGAGCTACCTGGTTCATTCAGTCATGGTTCTGAGGACCTAACACCAAAAGCCAAGTGACTTCGTGTATTTATTTCTACCTCACTTTGTTCCAAAAGGGATTGGAGGTGTCATACAAAAATGCCTACCAGAGTCAGAAGAGTTAGGAGGGGAAATAACAATTTCAAAAAGTGAGGCCCCCACCCCAAAGTATGCATCACACTGATAAAGGCATTCCCAAGAAATCTCAAATCCCATCCCCACCAGGATGGTGGGCAACACTTCTGCTGATCCCCAATAGACCCTTTACCCACCATTCAACTGTCTCAGTTCAACCTTGGAGATCCACTGACAATGCACACACCAGGCTCCGGGCTGTAAGTGTCTGTGACGTCCTTGAGTCGGATGTCAAAGACCTGTCAGCTGGGGAAAGCTGCTGGAGTCCACTCAGGAGAAGGGACAGGAAGGGTGGGGGAATGTTTCTTTCTAAAACCTGAGCACTCTCTGCGTTCCTCTCTGCTTGCACAATAGCCCTGTCTGACCCTGGGCAGGACTAGATGCTCTCTCTGTCCTTCCAATGCTACAACGTTTATGATTTTGTGACTCCCACGGACACATTTACAGGAGTGGCGTTCCTGGAATGTCCACAGCGATCAGCTATCTTTTACTTCCAGCTTCTTCTTGACTTCCCAACTCTGCCCTCGTCCCTTTGAGGATGGGCTGCCCAGAACCAGGGACTCCTCTGTCCCAGATCTCCATTTCCCACACCTGCAAACCCCTACTTTGGACGAGCCCAACCCACGCTGGACCTCAATCCCCTCTTACCCAGGCTGGGTACCAGGGTTTGGTTTGGGTTTGGGTTTTTTTTTTGCCCTGTGCTTTTCAGAGAACCCAATACCCAGAACACGAGTACAAGTTTTTCCCAGAAATTTATGCACATTCTTCCTTCTTCTATCATCTGTTCCCAGTCCTTGTCATAATAGAAAATATTTACTGAGTGCACATCCTGTGTTACGCCCTCTCCTGCGCCCTTTTCGTGAATTCTCTCATTCAGTCCTCGCCACATCCCAACAAGACAGCTGCTTTACTACCCCTCCTGTCCCACAGGTCAGCACACGGGAGGCTCAGTGAGGTCTAGCCCCTTGTCCAAGGCCACAGCAGGATTCAAACCCAAGGTTATGTCATTGCTGTAGAGAGACATCTATTTCCACATCCATTAAGAACTTTCCGGATCATAACTGCTTCATCACTGGGCTGCCAATTTTTCAGACATGCATTCATTCCACGAGCTAAACCTATAGCACCATGGTACAAGGAAGAAACTGTGGGTTTCCTGGTCCAGCAGACCTGGGCTCTGACTTATGAGAGGCCACACAGCCTCTCAGAGCTGTAGCTTCCCAAGTGTATCCGCCATGTCTCCTTGGGCCACAACTTGTTACATATAAGTGTGGCAGTTCCTGGACAAATAAAAGATTTTTACCTGTTCTTATAAGCTCACCTCCTACCCCTCCGTCAGCTCCACACAAAACACAAGCCCAGCACTTGGTCCCATCTGAAGAGCAATGGATCCATCACAAGGACCTCAGGATACTTTAGAGGAAGCTCATGTGCAACAGAGTTGCCCCAGGCCTGCTTGGCCACGGAACCCCACGAAAGCACAGAAACGATTTTCTAATTAAGTGGTAAGTGTGTTATATTGACTTTTAAGGGCAAGAGGAGCTCAGGGGGAAGACGGTGGATCAGAGATGAGTGATATGATGACTGAGCTGGAGCATCAAGGCCATATGGCCTTCTAGTGGCCCTGGCTCTCCCCACCCAGTCTCTACAGGACACACGGAGGAGCCTTTAGAAACACTGATTCTGTCCTTTGTCTGCTAAAAACCTTAAACCTTTTAAGCTTTCCATGGCACTTAGAACAAAAGGCAAACTTCTTCCTATGGCTCACAAGACTCTACATGACTTACCTGTGTCTTTTTCAGGTACCATCACACCTGTCCTCCTACTGTCTCTTGAAAAATCAATTTCCATCCCACCACAGGGTCTTTGCACTGCCATTGCCTCTGCAGGCACTACTGCACACCACTTCTGAGAGAGCCCTCCTGAGCACTGCATCAGAAGCAGCCCCAAGCACTCTCTATTCCATGAGCCAATATTACTTTCATCATAGAAAAGGGCATAGTCTGGTATACATATTTTCCTTTTGCTATCAGAGTGCCTTCCCCTCGAGCTTCCACTGAAACGTGTGTTCCATGAAAGCAAATCCTGTCCATTTCACAGCACCTAGCATATGGTAGCCACTCAATAAACACCTGTTTGGGAGCATGCTCAGTGCAGCACTGTTTACGACAGCCAAGATATGAAAACAACCTAAGTGCCCATCCAGGGATGGATGGATAAAGAAAATGTGTGTATACACAATGGAATCATCATTCAGTCTTTGAAATCCTGTCATGTGCGACAATGTGGAGGAACCTGGAAGACAATATGCTAAGTGAAATAAGCCAGCCACAGAAAGACAGATACTCACAATCTCTCTTATATGTGGAACTGAATAAAAGTAAACAGTGGTGACCGGAGGACTGGGAGGGTTGGGGGCTAATGTTGGGGAAAGGAGAGACGTCGGGCAAAAGGCATGAAGGTTCAGTGAGACAGGAGAAGACAATTCTAGGGATCTATCACAGCATGTTGGCGACAGGTAAGCATAATGTGTACTTCCAAAGTGCTGAAAGAGGAGATTTTTAAAGGCTCCCATCACAAAGAAGTGGTAAGTGTGTGATAAGTGTGTGAGGTAAGGCATATGCTGATTGCCTTGATTGACTCACTCCAGAACACACACATAACAACATCATATCGCACCATTAAATACATACAATCACGTGTTAATTATAAATGAACTCAATTTTTAAAAAAATCACAGTGCCCTCCGCATTTTAATTTTAGAAGTTATACCATTGAAAAAATGATGGTGGGAGAGGAGGAGGAGGAGGAGGAGGAGGAATGAGCAGGACACAAGAGAGCAGGCATTTCTTTGGGGACGAAGACAGCCACTGGGGAATCCTCACAGTCCACACCTCATGGGGAGGTGCACGTGGGGGAGGCCCATGAGGCCAGGCAGGGGTGGGGGACTGTGCAGAGTGAGGAGATCTCTGGACTTAGAATCAGGGGCCTGGTTTCCAAACCCAGTTTCACACTTTGTTTCCCAGGGCTGCCATAATGAAGCACTGCAACCTTGGTGGCTTAAATTCCCAGAAACCTGTTGTCTCACTCTTCTGGAGGCAGGAAGTCTGAAACAGACACATTGGCAGGGTTGGCTCCTTGTAAAGGCTCTAGGGAGGGCCTGTGCCATGCCTCTCTCCTACCTTCTGATGGTTTCCATCACTCCTCAGTGTCCCCTGGCTGGTGGCCATATCACCCCCATCTCTGTCTCCATTTTCACATGGGATTCTCCCTGTGTGTGTCCTCTGGGTCCAAATTTCCCTCCTCTCCTAAAGTTACCAGTCATTGGATGAGGGCCCACCCTTATCCAATACAGCCTCATGGTAACTAATCATATTTTCTACTCCCAGAGAAGGTCACATACTGACGTTCCAGGTGGACATGAATTTGGGAGGAGACACCATTCAACCCAGAACACCCACAGCCACAATGTGCAACCTCAGAGAAGGCACCTGAGGTGTCCCGGCATCCCTCTCTACATCATTCCATGGCAGGCCTCAAATCCTTTCCCAAAAGGCAGGTGGCAGCACTGATCCTCAGGCCCATCAAACCAGAGAGGCCCCTCTGCATGCGCTGACTCCAGGGACTATGCTTCTGCTATGGCGGGAAGAGGGGCGTCACTACAGGTTGGGGAGCAGAGGGCTGTCGGTGCACACAGGGCCTAAGGAAGACATGGCTGGGGGGAGGTGGAGACAGACTAGAGCTGGAGAGAGCCTGGCAGGCAGGGGACCACGTCAGAAAGCAGCAGTGGTCCAACCTGGCTTGGGACAAGGGCAGCAGGCAGGAGGAAGAAGAGGTGAGCACAGGAGGCGCCAGGCAGATGAGCATCAGGCGCCAGGACGAGTCAGGAAGAGCTATCAGTGACGCCGCTGTTCTCCCAGACAGGAACGCAGGGCAGGGGGAGTCAGTGAGATCCAAGAGGGTGGAGGGGGAAGAGCCAGAACATTCAAATGCAAGGCCCAGCAGTGGGGTGGTGGGAGTCACGGGAAGGGGGGTGGGGAGGCCTGGCTGAGGTGAAAAGTGAGGGAGAGGGGGGTCAGTGGCTGAAGCGGTGTGGTGAAGGGGTCCTGGGGACAAACATCTCTGCAAAAGGGGCCAAGGGCAAGGGTGGACCCAAGGACAGCCTGCCTGACCCCACACAGGGGCAGCCCTCCAAGATGCCTGGTGTGCAGGTCTCCACCTCACCATCTCCAACCGTGACGACGCCTAGGAAAGCACACCTGAGGCCACGAAGCGTCAGGACGGAGCCTGCCCCACAAGGCCCCCCCACATGGCAAGTGGACCCACGAGCGCTCCGACGGGACTTGGGGCACCTCGGAGCCTAACACACCCTCCCTGTCACAGCTGAGGAAACTTGAGACCCTCTCCAACGCTGGAATTCTGTGGTTCTCACCCACCAGAGCCACATTAAGTGCCTGGTAATTCAATAATTCAATTAAGAAAGCTCAATTTTTTTAAGGCTTAATATTTAATGGAAGGGTTATGAAGTGCGACACAATTCACTGTGATTAATAGTCACAATTAAAGGCTGAGCGCATTGAGGAGAGAGGCGCAGCTTAGTGGGAGCACACTGCTCTGCAAGGGGACCCGGGGAGTCACACCCACTGCCCGGGGAAGCCTTCCCTCCATGTTCCCCGTCCAGCCAAGCCTGGCCAGGGCTGCTCCAGGGGAGCGTTCTGTGTGCAGAACCACCTGCAGAGTCAGTCAGGTGCAGCCGGACACTACTGGTGGGTAGAGCACCAAGTGGGGTCCACTCCCACCTCCCCATCGAACCACGTCAAGCTTGCTGTAGAGCTGGAATGGTGCCCACCCTGACCAGCAACCTCACCCTCTTTCATCTCAATCACGTGTTCCAGAAGGAGGAAAGGCAGAGAAGGAATACAAGCTGTCAGACAGGAAGAGGGGACAGCTGAACCAGTCCAGGGGCTGCAGGAAGTTGCTGGCATCTCTGCCTTCTCATGTCAGGGAGACCCTCACTCTGAGACCACTGGTGCCTCTGGCCTCCAGCAACCCAGATGCAGGGTGCATGCAGAGACATGCCCCCTGTCCATGCTACAACATACCTGGCCTCCTGGCCCTGCTGGTGCCTCTACCTGTAAATTCAAGGGAAGACACAGACAGCCACAGTGCAGGTACTCAAGGGCTGATTTCATTCATGACCCATTTGATATTTGCTATCTGAACCTAAGGCAGTGAAAAGTAACCTGCTGGGATCTGTCCACCCCTAACCACTTGGTGGTAAGTGCCTCTACTGGGCTTTCCAACTTACCATCCTCCAGTTGACCAGAAGGGCAGGAAGCTGCTATCGGTTACCCTGTGATATTAAATGGGTTTCAGCAACTGGGGTCATTGATCTAACAGTGGGATAAAGAACATGGCCTCCACAGTTAAAGGCTTTGCTGCCAAAGGCAGAGCAAATGAGCTTCTGTTTGTCTGTAGTTCCCAGAAGCACTTTTTTTTTTTTTTTTTTTTTTTGTGTGTGGTGGTACTGGGGATTGAACTCAGGGATACTGACCACTGGGCCACACCCCCAGCCCTATTTTGTATTTTATTAGAGACAGGGTCTCACTGAATTGCTAAGTGCCTCACCATTGCTGAGGCTGGCTTTGAACTCGCGATCCTCCTGCCTCAGCCTCCCAAAGTGCTGGGATTACAGGCGTGCGCCACCGCGCCCGGCTAGAAGCACATTCTTTATGCTTCCAAAACCACAACTAAGGCCAGATTCGGGAAGAAGAGGTGGGCAGGTCAGCCAACCCAGTTCTCCCAACAGTGAGAGCTCCTTTGCCTCTCTATTCTTGAGACCCCTCACCCACCAGCCACCTTGGCCTTGCCCCACTTTCTCCACTTCCCCAGTATGGCACAGCCACCTTGAGGGAGAGGAGGAACTAAGTTCAGACAAGCACAAAGGCCAGGGAAAAGTGGCGAGGGGGTGCCCTGAGCCCTTCAGCCTTGAGAAGAAGACAGACGAGGGAATCCGTTGAATGCAGCCCTGGAGTTTCTTTTCATGGGAAAGTAAGGGGTGAAGGGGGAAACCAGAAAAATGCATCCCATGAAAGGAAGCTTGCTGCCTTTAGAAGCTCCTGTGTATAACTTAGGTGAAAATTTCTGAGCCAGAGAATAGACCGCTAGTGTATCCTGGACCACTAGCATATCTCAGGTCCAATTCACCAGCTGAGTACAAAAGAGAAACACCATTTCTGCCCACAAGGATATGCCCACAGGCAGTATTGACCCTCATTTCTGATATTAGAGAAAAAGGTGAGCTTGGATTGGGCAGGGGGAAAAAAAAAACATTTAAAAGCAATACTAATTAATTATCATCACTGATGTGAACTGTTTGCCATTCATCCCTAATTACTGTGCAGCAAAATGATGGTGTTTACCATTAAAAGTGCATCATGTTAAAACTGGGGTGGGTTTTCTCTGGTGGCAACAGAATTGTCAATGATTGGATGATTCACGGTCATCTGCTAACAACCTCAAGACTCTGGAGGGAGTCCCATCCTTATAAATAATAAGACACATATGATTTAAATAAGCACTGTATGGAGCATTCACTGTGTGTGAGGTCTTCTGCTAAAGACTTAACACTGAAGAGGTCCAATACTATGAAATACATTCTATTTCATCGCCATTTTACAGATAGATGAACTTGCCCAAGGTCACACAGTTGGGATGTGATGGGGCCAAGAACTGGCAGCCAGGCCTGCCTGCCTCCAGTGTCCACGTTTGTCACCAAGATGACAACGGCAAAGCAAATGCACAGAAAACGAGTCTGGAAGGACACATTCCGAAATGCTAATTGTGGCTGGCTCTCCACGAGACCCATTTCTTCCTTTTGCTCGGCTATTTTTACGTAATTTCTCATAAACATTCTATGACGAACGTGAATTACCTGGGGGCTGGTTGTTTTGCTGACTTGATTTTTAAAGACAACAGCTCCACCAGCCAGGACTCCTGCAAACCAGAAGCTGAATCCACAGTGGAGGTGGGAGTCGGGGCACGGCGGGCACAAGAAGCCCTAGCTGGTCATCTAGGCCAACCTTCAGTGTGCTGCAGACGTCCTTGCTATCTGGTCCCTAACAGATGGCCCTCACTTCATCACAGCCTCCCCGGATGTCGGGTGAGTGGATGGAAGCTCCAAAAACATCCAGCTGGGAAGGGCAGTAGCAGTGAGCATCACTGGATGATCAGCACAAACACTGCCCTGCTACAGCAGCTTTCCCGGCATCCAACGGCATGCCATCAGCCTTTCCTCCTCTTACTGGGAGGGCAGAATGACTGAAGTTAATCTTCTAGATACAAAAAAAAACAGGTTCCAAAATTGAGCTCAGCCTTCTCCCCCTCCTCCCAGGATCTTAGAGCAATGCTGCATGTTTGGTGGTCTTGTGGGATTAGGGTGAAATGCTGGGCTAACTCAGAAGAGCTCAGGTATGTCTAAAAGGTCCTACCCACCTGAGGTCAGGCCTACAGGGTCTGCCTGCTTAGACTTAGGACACTGTCAGATGCAGAAGGACAGGTTCCTACTTAAGGAAGAGCCGGATATGGTGGGAAACACCTGGACGGCATCAGGGTCCAGCCTGTCTAAGGCACTGCAAGGCTGTGTCGAGTCTGCTCCTTGGGACACACTGGATTCCCGACTCCCCGCGCTGTGCCGGGGCCATGAATGCATCACAAGCACAGACTGACTCACAAACGTATGCTGAGTGGCAAAGAGGTCGTTGCCCAGGAGAGTGAAGGGCACTCAAAGTCACAAGCAGGACGAAATGACGTAAATGGGCACATTTGCCTTGGAAAACAGACAATTCAGGAGGCAAAGGAAACCTCATGATTGTGCTTTCACCATTAAGCTTCATGATGATAGAGGCAAAACACAGGATTTCAAATCAGAAGACTTTAGTGTGAGACCTAACTTTCTGCTACTCAGTTAATTTTGTGTGCCCCTGGAAGAGGGCATGAACCCAACTGCTCTAAATATGAAAACAGGTAACCAGTGGTTCCCAACCTTAGCTGTGTAATAGGACTCTTAAAAATAGATGTCTTATCACCCAATCTCCAAAGATAGGTCCGTGAGTTTCTATGTTTTTAAGAGCTCTTTAGATAATACTGATGTAAAAAAAAAAAAAAAAAAAAGGAAGAAGAAGAACAGTGACATATCGAACCATGGATAATGCAAAAATATTTTAGGTACCTGTATCTATATATCTGGTCTAGAAGATATCCTTATCTATAGATATTAAAATGCATATGTGAAAAGGGGGAAAGCCATTCTTGCAGAGAGCTCAAAAGGCCAAAATCAGGGATTCTGTACCTCAAGTAGAGAAGCAGATTTTCGCTCCTGAAGATTCTTCCTTCAACCTTTAAAAACCATTAAAAGTGGAAGATGATACCTTAGGTTCCTAACAAGTAAAATTTGTTGGAAATAATGCAGACAAAATTCTTACGGACTTACATATGGAACTTACCCTGATTGGATTTCCATCTGGAGAGGTTGGACTAAGTAACGTTTTAGTCGATGTATTCCTAATTAATGACACCCTAACATTAATTAACCCTCACTGTGTGTCAGGCACTTGACACGGGTTGTCTCTGAGTCCCTAGGACCACATGTTGAGGAAGCTAGCAAGAGCCTGTCCCTTCTCACGCAGTCTACTGCTGCTGGGCTATTTACCAACATCCTTCAAGGACCCTAGGCACACACCTGCCTCTGTTCATGCCCGTCACACTCAAGAGAAATACAGAGCTTCTCCCAATCAGAGCCCTTCAAAGCGATTTGAAGTCCCTTTGGCAGGACCCAGCCCGCCCTGGCTGGACCCAGAAGCAGAGATTTCAGCACTCAGAAGCCCTGGGTCCTGCCGGCCTCTGGCACTGCCTGCTTTCCCACTGGATAGAGAGTTTGCCTCCTCTTAATCCCTTCCCCAAACACTTCTCTGGCAGGCAGTGCTTAACTAAAACCTTCCCTCTGAGCCTGAAGAGCGCAGGCCGCTATTAAAATCAGGGCTCTGTGAACTTTAAACCTTTCTCTGGAGAAGGTTTTGATGAAATGCAGATGTGGAAGGTAACAGGAGATGAGAGAGGCCGCGTGTGCCCCAGGCCTGCGCCCCCAGCCTGCTCAGGGCACTCTGACACAGCCATCTGACACAGCGTGGAAATCCATTCATCGTCCACTCCCTCTGCTCTGCCCGTAGCTCCCACGAGGATGGGGGCACTGTCACCGCACAAGTCACCTTAGCACCTGGTCTATCAAAAGCACTCGGCAATTTATTTCTTTCACTCAATAAATGAAAACGGACAAAAGATCAAAAACATGACTACAATGGGAGAAAAGTTGCCCGAGAGCTTCCAATGTAAAACTTTGTGATTGGAGAAAAGTCCACAGCACAGGCCCTGGGTGTCTGCTGGGTGCAAGGCGCCTTACCACATGCCACAGGGGACACTCACAAAAGCAGCAGTCTGCAGTCCCCACTAAGCTGGAGGGAAAAGATAAACAGGGAGCAAGCAGAACCTTTATCTTAAAAGAGCAATGCAAAATTTAAATAACAATAGCAATGCTTTCACAAGGCAGCATGTAATTGCCAAATGTATTATATGAAGGGGAAAAAAAAGTCACAATTTGTCTTCAGTTATGTCCTGTCTAGGACAAAACTGGTACGCGGCTGAGAACGACGATCAAAAACCCACCGAAAATCAGAACTAGACCTACCCACTTGAAAACATTTCATCTTGAGCCATTTTTGTTTCAAGATGACAATCTGAAACACAAACTCAACTCCGAGTCTATCCTGAAACTAGTCAAGGTTTCGCAGATCATTAAGGAACACAGAGGCGGTGTAAAAGCATTGTAAAGTCAAGGTAAATCAGATTCCTCACTTTTTAACATGTTGTGTTTTTTTAAAATCACATGACAAATTTCAGAGGAATGCAAATTTTAGAAAACTCAGGCACAAAAATCCCAAGACCGAAAGCACAGGCTCCCAGTGACACTGCCTTCACTGGTAGAAATGTAAATGAGTACAATCTCCCTGTGGGGCAGTTTGGCAATAAATAGCAAATTGTAAAATGTATTATTATCTCCTTATTGTAAATGAATTGCTGGGTCAAAGTCTAGCAGGCACAGGAGAGAAATGCATTCACAAGGGCGGTCCTGACAGCACTAGTTATAATTCCAAATAATGATCCTAATGATAATGGAAACAACCTAAACGTTCCTAACTAAGGGTTTGGGGAAGTCAATCACTGTACATCGATATCACAGAAACAATAGGGCACACTGACATGGGAAGATGTCTCTGACACATTGTTGATGGGAAAAGCTGCCTGGCACACACCACACACCATCCCATTTATGGAGAAGCACACGCCGCCGTGTCTATCCACGCACAGACAGGCCTCTGGAAAGCTGCACCAAAACATCACCAAGGGTTCACTCAGGGTGGTGAAAACAGAGGGCACTTGTCAGCTCTTTGTTTACTTCTGCATTCAATATTTTCTAATGTGCCTTTTTATTTTTCCGTTTTTTTTTTTTTCAACAAGATCATAACAGAATTAGAAATAAACTCCCTTCATTTACAGATCATCCAGTTCTATGTAAAGTGTGGTATTTTCTTCACTATGGAGCCCAGAAGCTCTAGTTTGGGAATCTTCCAGAATACCTCCAGTCAACCCACCTACCATGCTGGCCCTCTCCTCCTTAGGACTCCGAGTGCTGGGACGTGAAGGCACTGTCACCCTGCCACCTGGAAAGCCCAGGGTTTCCAACCATCACAAGTGTCCTGAATCAGGCCCTACCTCCTGCAGGGCAGGACACACTGGAAACAGACTCTGCCCTTGGAAGGACATGGGGCCTGGCCAAAGAGCAGGAGTAGGGCCTCAAATGACAGCTCCCAGACCCAGCCCCCAATGAACCCCAAGAGGGTCTGCAGCTGAGCTCCTTTGCCTTGTTCTAAGCCACTGTACCTCCAAGCAAGGGGAACCTGCCACCTGCCCTTGAGTCATCCATCAGGCACAGAAGCCCGAGGCAGCCTGAGGGGGTTGGCAGGGGCTGCTGACATCAGCCTCTACTATCCCCCTGCAGGAAGCACTAACACCCACCTGGCATTCACCTGGCAGGTGCAGCCTTCGGAAAACCACAGGATGCTCTGAAGCATACCAGGAGGCCCGGAGCCCAGCAGGCCCTGACAGCAAAATAATACAGTTAACAGCTGCTGAGAGTGAGTGGGGAGTGTGGTTCAGTAGTAGAGCGGTACCTTGGGAGAGGCTTGGGTTGCATTCCCAGCAAAACAAACAAACAAACAAATAAAAACACCAAACATAGTTCCCAAGTCCCACACCACATGGAGTCCAGGAGGCAGGTCTGTCTTCCAACTTTGGGAGCTATGAGAACAGCTTCAAAGGCTCCTCAGAAGAAGAAGATGAAAGGGGGGAACCTACAAGTCAGAATCCCCACTCTGAGGGAGTATGGGTTCCTCTTAGCACTCAGGAAACAAATAGAGCTAGGGAAGAGACGGGCTTGAGGGCACAAAGCCACTAGTGGAAGGACTTCAAATGTTTGTCTGAGTTTGCTCTAAATCCCAAGTCTCCCTTGCAGTACTGGAGGGGCAGCATTTTTCTCACCCTGATTCATTTTCTCCTTCATTCTTTGGTTTAAAGAGCTTAACAGAAGGTGTCCACAACCCAGGGCTCTTTCCTTCCCGATAATGACGCACACTGAGCACGCCCCAGATAGTTCAGGGTTCATGCTGCCCCCAAAGGATCTCCTAGAACCAGCTCTCCACACAAGCAGCTGGAACATCACAGTGATTGCCCCTGCAGGAGATGTATATAATAAAAATTGAATGCTGCAGCATGAACTTCATACATACTTGTCCTCTTGGTTTATTCATCAGAAATAATTATCTGTGCTTGCTTTCACAAGAGCACATATTTTATAGGGTACATTAAAATTTAATGGATTTTTAATAATATTGTAACTACCGCAAGAGAGAAACTGGAAAAAGCCACACCACATGTCTTTGCTGCATTTTGGTGGTTTGGCGGCTGCAGCATGGCATCGAAGGAAGAACTAATTTGGTGAGAAGGGGCAGGCAGGGGAGGGTGAGGAACTCTGATGTCACACACAGGGTGGGTGTAAAACTTTATAGCTGACTCCTGGCATGAGAGAACCCTGGTGAGGTAGGACGTCAATGAAGACAAGGCACCAAGTCAACGGGCTGACTGACTTCCCAAATGGGAAATCATGCCCGACTTCACCTGAGAGAGGGCACCTTGGCACCCAGATCAGATCCAGGAGGAGGTTAGCAATGGGGGCCCATAAAACTGACACTTCAGGAGGTGGAAAGTCACTTGCAGGTCCAGCGAACAGATTGCGACCCTAGGGCCTGAACAGATCTGAAACGTCATTCAACTTCCATAAATCCAAAATGTATGGAGGGGAGCATCGAGGCCCAGAGAAGGATGGTGCTGCTCAAGGTCACGGAGGGAATTAGCAGGAGTCTGCATGGGGCTTTCTCTATGGCCATGCATGGCACAGGTTAAAAAGATCTTCTTTAATCCAGCTCTGATGACACAGAAATGTCAAGTCTTTAATAATTATTATTTATATTTTTATTATTATTTAATATGTCTTTAATAATTTGTTGGAGATCAAGTTTCACATTTTTAGCCATTTCTGAAAACAATTATTTTTCATGGGCCACCTCATGGTTTCTACTTTGATATGCTTTGATAAAGAACACTATTTGAAAATTTCAGGAAAAGTTCTCTCTCCCCCGTGGGACTCAAGCCCACGTAGATGAGGAATTCTTTAATGAAGAGTGTCCTGGGGGCTGGGGTTGTGGCTCAGTGGCAGAGCGCTCGCCTCGCACGTGCACTGCCCGGGTTCGATCCTCAGCACCACGTAAACATAAATGATTGCATTGTGTGCACCTAAAGTAAATAAATAAATATTTAAAAAAAAAAAAAAAAAAAAAAAAAAAAAAAAAGAGTGTCCTGTCCAGAGACCAAGATGAGGCAGCTCCTTGGCCCCCTCAGGCAAAGCTCCACAAGTGCCCAGTGCAGTTGTCTGGGGCCTCCTGACATGTCACCAGCATAGAGACCAGTATCTATTCCTGGCCAAGGAAAGGAACACGTGGTCCCTGCCACCAATGAGACACCACAGCCAGGCTGACTCACCCATTTGCAATCGTGCTGCCAAAAATAACACCTTGCCAAAATTACGTCTCCTAATCTTTGACAAAGTAATATCCAAATTAAAATGAAAAAAGGCTTAAATGTTAAGTGATGATGGTGATTTATCTTGTACTGATTGATATAATGTGCCACATCTCAGATGGGCAGATTTTTCCATGACATCAATTCAGGCCACAAGCAGGATTAGCGATGACCACGACGGCTGGAGAAGGAGGATGGGTTTGCAGTCCGCTAGTCCTGAGTTATCTTCCTCTTCCTCGGCAGCTTCTCACCACTGAGCATGTGCCCTGCTGCTCTGAGTCTCATTTCCCTCATCTGTGACAATGGGCACAAGGGTATCTGCCTTGCAGGGGTACTGTAAGAATTATGTGTTTATATATTAATAAAAGCCATCAGCATAGCAGCTACCACACAACAGAGACACGATTAATGATAACTATCATTTAGAACTGCCTGGAATTTACTATCACTAAATACAATCTGAATGGGTTGATAGTTCCTTCCACTTCTCACATACAGAACTACATAAAAGCAAAAGCTGTGTCATATTAAAGCTCAAAATATTGAACATTGGAGCAGTGACTGCCCGAGGGTCTTTTACGGCCACTTCACTGAGGTGTGAGTTTTATTTATTTTAAGTACTAATCCAACATGCCATTTTAGGAAGAGGAGACATGGAGGAGAGGCGGCAAGAACAGGTGGGAGAGAGAAAGCGAGGAAGGCCAACAGCAGTCTAGAAGGTTGTGGACGCCCAGGCCTTGTCTCCTACTGTTTCCTGCAGGGCTCTCCTTCCGGCCTCTGCACTGTGCACACACCAGGCCTCCCACGTGATCCCTGTCCACATCCCACACAAGAGCCATAACTATCTCCAGCTAGAGACACTAAGTCAAAGTAATCGCACGACCTCTCAGTGTCAACACGCGCTTCGACGAAGGGCAGAGGACTGCCACGGGGCCATTAAGTGAGGACATTAAAAGCGTTGATGTAGCTAAAGCACATTAACCTGTGGAGGAAGCCAGGCTATAAGCTGCAGCTCCACCGACATAATAAAAAGTAAAGAGGCCTCGGTAATGGAACCAATATTACAGCCATTGATATAAATTATACCTCAGAACAGGGGAGAAGGGGGTAGGATGTAAAAATGGAACAAGTTCAAACTTCTTTTATTGTAATAGTCTCCAGTTGAGCATAATCACCAAAGCTATAGCGCGATACGATTGCCAAAACTAGACAAACATCTGTGAGATGGATTCATCTCAGAGGGGAGGCCAACAGCTTGTTATCATTAAAGCGGCGATGCTCGCTCTGCGATTGAACTGCAGGCCGCCTTGTTACTGCGTTTGCGGAGGCAATTGTACCAGATGTTGGCAACTATCTTCAGATAGATGACAGGCACCTGCTGTTGAGGAAATTAAGCTCCTTGTTGGCCTCTCTGATTTGGGGAGAGAGAGGGAGGGACAAGAAAGAGTGACCCTCCCACACACTCCATGGCCAGGCACCATTCTGACCCAGAGGGTGGGTGGGGCTTCCTGCCCCATCGCTCCCCCCAGCTCCTCATGCCAAAGACCCAAGAAGGGCCCACGAGGCCCGAGGCACGGAGGAAGGTGGAAAAGTTTGGGAGGAATCAAATTCCGGCTGGAGACGTAAAGAGCTCTGCGCGATCAACTCCCTCAGCAGGTTGCTCTTGGTAACGGTCTCGGAGACTCTTCAAGAGATCCTAAATTTGAAACATGGCTATGGACATTAATCATCATTAAAAGCCAAACAGGCAATTTTCAAACCATGTCATGCTGACTCAGATGGAGACAAAGGCTCAGAGAAGGGGGGAGGATGAGGACAAGAGATAAATACCCCCCATGCCACCATGGACAAATAAAAATCATGAGAGCCCGTAATTCATTTTTCAGAACGCCCTGAACATCAGCCGCTGGTTATCTGACAGCAATGATTCACGCCAAAGTCAGCAGGGCTGGCCTGGGTCTACCTTGCTGAGAGGTGGCCTCATAGAAAGGCACCAATAAAACGCAACTGCAGAGGCCCTGGGCCCTGGAGGTACCACCTGACTCTTGCTTAGCGGAGGGCAGCCCACAGAGCTGCCGGGGAACAAGCAGCTGGCTCCATCCCAGAGGGCTGAATTCTGCTGACAAGGTCGAGTCCAATCATCTTTGCCTTTGCTAAAATGGGTTTATGTGGCCCCTCGGACAACCATGGGTTATTTCGGAGCATGGAGTTTATTTTTCTTCCTCTTCTATGATCAGAGCTGAACTGGGATTGGGATATCCCACACGCGTGTGACTCATCCTATCTACCCAGGGCTGACCCAAGGACATGAGTGCTGACAACTTCCTCAAGAGAGATGTAGCTCGGGGGCAGGGCAGGCCCAGCCAGGCCCCAGGGTGTTCAGACAAAGGTGGCTACCACCTTCTCTTGACCTCAGTCTTCATCTGTGAAAGGCTCTCCAATGCTCCCTCCAGACCCACACAGCTGAGAGCCCTAAGCTGTGCTAATCACAGCCCAAGAGATTAAATGACTTGGTCCAAAGAGCTGAAAATTTAACAGACACATTAAATCCTAAGTCTCTACCTCTACTGGAAGTCCAATTTGGGCTTACTCTAATATTTCGCCACAAAGTAAAATGAAATATACTTCTTTAGCCTGTAATTAAGGTTGCTTCGTGTCCTTAACCAATAAAGGACTTCTTTGCTCTGTTACAGAGAGAGAGAGAGAGAGAGAGAGAGAGAGAGAGAGAGAGAGAAATACTTCAAAGGTCTTAGGACAGAAATGACAAATTTTCAGAGAAACACTTACCAGAGAATACAGAAATCAAGGCATCAATTTAATTTCACACTCTACCTGCCTTGGACTAATTTGTGTAAATTACATTTCATACTAAAGAACCTCAGCCCACGTGACCACAATGGAGAAATAAGCAGCTTGCATCAAATCGAGCTTTTTCAGGTATAAATATATAGCTCTTTTTAGCATGTGAAGGTTTAGCTGAATTTTCAGTACAGGTTTTATAGAAAAATTTCCAAGTGTTAATTTCCACATTTTCATCGACACGTCAATGTCATTAGGTTTTTACAGAGAAGTTAATCCATGTGAATCCGGTTTTATCTTCTTTTACGAAAATGATGATAACCAAGTTCTCAGCTCACCGGTGTAGGTTAGGAAGAGTCAAGGAGCCATTGCATGAAACTGCACAAAGTTTCCATTTGGGCTTTCCATGTTCAGGAATGCAGCTGGACAGGTGGTGCATGATGGGCAAGCCTCTGCACATGTGTTCCCAGGTAAATCCTTTAGCCAGTGGCTGTCACAGCCACCCAGAGCACCTGTCCCTCAGCAACAGCACCCCATGGCCTGAGAGAAGTGCGACTCAAGGACCATCATTTCTTGCCAATCTACAGTGACATTCCTGGATGACTGACATGGGCTTGCGTCTATTCTACCCTCCCCAGTCTCTGTATTTGCATCTATTTTAAAAGATTTTTTCCAAATGTATTAAAGAGGTGGTAGCAGACACATCTTTCTGATGTATGTTTTAAAGGACTATTTTTCCACATAGCTGTACCCATGTCTATGACTAACCCTAACAATATCTTCAGTTCTACAAAATCATTGAGTTCTTTGGGACGCTTGGGGCCTGGGAATGTCTATGGCAGTAACTGTCGGCCCATGGGCCAAATGCAGCCTGCCGCCTGCTTTTGTAAATGAGAGTTAAATTGGAACACAGCCACACTCATTCATTTGCATACTGTCTGTGGCTGTTTTGTGCTACACCAGCAGAACTGAGTGGCTGGGACAGAGACTGCATGGTCCACAGAGTCTAAAGTATGTGCTATCTGGCCCTTTACAAAGTCTGTCAACCCCTGGGCCATACAAACATGGTGCTCAGAATGGGAATATGAATGCTAATATGAATAATAAACCACTATAATCCCTAGACACAGAAGATTTGACACATGAAAATAACAGTATTTCTTTTCATTGTCTTTTAAAAGAAAAAGGGTTTTTTTTTAAAAAAGTACAACTGATTTGGGACACTTCATACAAACTGCCACTGATGGCGACTGTCATTTTCTCCTAGGTGTATCTGAGGAATCATCTTTGTCCACTTCCTTGGCAGCACTTCCTTGGGCTGCCAAGTCCCTTCTCCAGCAGATTCCATGTGAAATGCATGTGGGAAGCAACAATGAGCCTGAATGATAACATATGTCGCCTGAGGTTGTCTAGCACTGAAGAGACGGATGTCCACTGCCCCACTCATGGGTCAGACAAGCAACCCTGGCTTATATTTCTGGTCAGTATAAAGCATAAGATGGCAGAGAGGACGTGGGACATGGCAAGAAGGGGAGAGGGCTTAAAATCTGGGGCGTGTCCTCAGCGGTTAACACACTTGGGCAAGGTGGGGGCAGGCACTGGGATGTGAACTCCCTCCTGACCCCACTCTCCAACCGACCTCAAACAGTCACTGCCTCAAGCTCACTGAAGTGGGCGATCTTCACTGGGTTCTTTCCAATGTCAGCACAGGCAGGGCTGCTCAGTCCAGGGGGGTGTGGGGCAAGTCAGGCCAGGAGCTTCCTCCTACTCTCCAGGCCAACTTCTAATGAAACCCAGAATAAATGTGTGCCAGGCACTTTTTCCAGATCAATGCTCAAGGTGGCATGACCCGCCTTCCAAGGATGCCTTTGGGAACAGATGAGATGGCAGACATAAAAGATGGGAGGCTCAGGGGAGGGCTCACAGCAAGGCCGCACACCTCAGCAGCTGCTGTCCTCTCTACACTTTTAGACTACACTGCAACTCTTTTCATTAGAATTTCCACTCCTTGCCTACATGCCTCTTGTGGTCAGGGACCCGCCTCACTCATCTCTATGAACCCAGCATGGCGCTAAGACCTAGGACTGGGCTGCTGAATGCACAGGTAGGTGGACAAGCACAACCAACCCAGTGCATTTCAACATGGCAGATGGAGACCACTCTCCTCCCTTTCTGGCTGTTACTATGGACTCCAGCATCCTCAGAGCTTCTGACCCTCCCCAGGAACTCCCCCCACTAAGCTGAAGGGCTCTCTGAGCAAATGCATAAAAGACTGCCCACCCATGTGGAAGCAGCAGAGGAGACTCAGCATAAAGCACCCCCCAAAAAGCAACTAACAACAGAAGCTCTTCACCGAGAGGTGTCAAATACACCCAATCAAGAAGGGATACTACCAGTAGTTTTGAAAAACTCTCAGCCCACCAGCAAACAGTGACTTCTATCAGAACAGGCCTTATGAAATCACTTGCAAGGGAATTACAGCAGCAACTTCCTATGGGAGAGGAAATTATTTTATGCGGCTTTCCTGTCTCATGTGCCTCCTTAATCCAAGTCATATGCAAGAAATATTTATGGAGGGTGGAAATCTCCCCATAGGTGTGTTTTAAGAGCAGGCGGCTCTGGAGCATTGCAGTTAGCTTTATAAAGCTGCCTAAAAGAACATTTTCAATGCGCAGTCTCATTTGCTTTAAACTGATTCCTTCTTGCAAACAAACCAACCCCTACAAATATCTGCTTTCCTGTGCAAAGCAGAGGCCTCTGCTGCCAGGCCTGCATGGAGTACTTGGGGACACCACCATCAAGATGGTGGCTTTCCGTAGAAACTTGGCATTTATCATAGCGAGAGCATTATCTTCTCAACAGAAGCTGACAATTTGTCCCCTTCTTCCCTCGAGAGAATCCAGTGAGATCACATTTGCTTCCCCTGCATGCTGTTTCTCCTACAACAACATTTCTTTGCCTGGAAAGAAAATATTGTGACTCCTTGCCATATTCACTTCATTAGCATAAGAGGAGAAAAAGCCAAATCCTCCCATCGGCCTCCCCCCACCCCCCAGGAGCTCCAGCTGGGTTAAATCTAGCTGGATCTTAGATGCCGAATTTGTCAGAGCTGATGGTGGGGGAGCAGGGACAGGGAACAACTAAGAAACTAGCCCCTTAAAAATTCAAAACCCATTCATTTGGCACAAGGAAGTGCTTTGTGCAGATGAAGGTAGAGAGTTTGTCACAGGGGATGAACCTGGTGGAAGCCAACAATTTGGGAGTATAGAAACAGAGGGCGTGGGCCAGGCGCAGTGGCTTGTAATTCCAGCTACTCAGAAGGCTGAGGCAGGAGGATTGCAAGTTCAAGGTCAGCCTCTGCAACTTAGTGAGGCTCTGAGCAACTTAGTGAGACTCTGCCTCAAAATACAAAATAAAAGGGCTAAGGATGTGGCTTAGTGGTTAAGCATGTGGATATGGGGTGTGTGCATGTGCATGTGTGAGAGAAAGAGAGCATACACAAAAGAGAAGCAGAGAGGGAAAGAAGGGAGATGATCATTGAGTACCCAGGTGCCAGACACTGTCTCTTTTTATAACCCCCATAATTGAAATTGTAGTCCTGTTTAACAGACACACAAGGTTCAGAGCGTTAAATCAACAGTGCAAGGTCACAATGCTAATGGCAAATGGGGATATCTGGATTCAAACGTTCAAACTCAGGCCTACCTGATCCCAGAGTATTCAACATCATCCCACGTCATCCACACAATTCCCAGGAGTCTGGCAGTGACAATGATGTCCCTCTGTTCTTTGGAAAGGGAAAACACACCCACTAACACGTCCTCCCGGTTCACAACCAGATCTCTCAGCGTCAGAGATGTCTGTCCTTTGGCTCACTGTTGGTGGACCCATTTCCACTCCCCAGCTTCTGACCAACCACTCCGAGGAAGAAGCACCCAGTGCCTGCCTGGATGCCCACCCTGGAGGGCATGTACAGCTACAAACCTGGGTGAACCAAGACTCCCACTGGATTCTGAAAACCACAGACCCTGAGACCCTCCACTCAGCAGGTCCATGCCTTCTTTAGACCAAAGACAGAAAAAAGAGCAGGGGAGAAGATTAAACACACCCCCCCACGCTGGCCCTCCTCTCATCCTTCCCTCCTCCGGGGCAGCTGGGTGTGTGTCCAGCCTCTGCACCAAGACCTGCCTGGCCAGCTACCTGCTCTGGAGGGCTTTGCTGACGCGCTCACCCTGCCCAGACATCGCCTGAGTTCTATAAGTTTTGGCTGTGGGGTACAAATAGCTCATTCATCCTAAGCAGTAAAGGAATCATTGGCTCCACATAAGGAAGGGCTCCAGATAACAATATATTCTCTTAAAGCCCCATTTTAAAAGAAAAAAACCCTAATTTTACCTTCAGAAACTCCCTCTCCAACAACTGGCAGAGCCTTACCACTCAGACACAGAGGATCCATTTTTTCCCAGGTGCTGGGCCGCCCTGTGCTAGCTGGCCAGTAACCAGACCCAGCCCCACCTTGGTGGAATTTGCAGCCTAGCTGAGGCAAAGATACTACAACATTCAATTTTTTCCTTGATTCCCTCTTTCATGTCCCCATTATGGATTCCCTCAGCTCCTGTGTTGTTGTTCTCTCCTTTCTTATCTTTATGACACAATTTGTAATTATTTGTATTATTTAGTGCTTGCTTGGCGCTGATCCTTCCCCATCCCACCCCAGGCTAAAACTTACACTATAGGTAAGTATAGACCTTGTCTGTTTGGTCCACTGATGGGCTGCCAGCTCCTAGCTTGGTGCCTGGAATGCAGAAGATAATCAAGATCTGCTGAATGAATCAATGAACAAATGAGTGACGCGTGAGGCTGTGGAGGCCGCGCTTCCTGGGCCTAATGAGGACGGATGGCTGTTTCCCTGCATTAAAGGGTCCCACGATGTGCAGCTGTATAAGATCGAAGGCTCTTTGCTTTTATAGGTTTCTCTCCCTCCTGCTTTACACCGACTTTATTAACATCTTCCAACCCCTTAATCTTTGCTATAAATTCAAAAGAAGCCAGAAAACCAAGCTTATGAGAATCATATGTAAAAGGAAAAAGAAAGAAAACCGAAATGAGGAAGTGAGAAGTTCTCCCACGAGGCAAAATAAATGCAATAAACACATGAGTGGATCAATATATTTACATGTATTTTAATAAATATCTGCTAAGTGATACTGGGACAATTTCCAGATGATATCCTTTACCCCCAAAAGTTGTTTTAATTATTCAGGAGTCCAGCCAAAGGAACACTTCTTTGGCCACCTCAGGTCAACAATTTCCACCAAAGTCAGAGCAACCCAAAGGTCAATTTCACAAACTGGAATCATCTGAGTGGCTAGACTAAACTTGAGGTGTCTCCTACCAAAGACTACACGAAATTGGTGTCACCCACAGGCTTGGTGGAAGAATTGAGTAGTAAGCTCACCTGGGAAAAGATAGACGATGGGAAAGATAGAAGAGCATGTGCATGTGTGTGAGTGTGTGTGTGTGTGTGTGCGTGTGCATGTGTTGCTACACTGGCAAGCAGGCCTCTTGCTGGATAGGACTAGAGAGGCACCCCCAGAGTATCAGCGGACTGAGGTCTCAAAAGGTGGAAAATAACAACAGCAGCTAATGTTTCTAGTGTGAACTAAGCATGTACTCCATTTATGGCCTGATACTGAGAACTAGAGGTACCTTAGTTCACTTAAGCCTTGTGACAATTCTATGTGTTAAGTACCATCGTTATCCCCATTTTTTTTTCTCAGTTAAACAGGTAGAAACAAGTGAAATGACCCATCTAAGTTGACAAAACTAGGAAACACATGACACCAGATGGTGTATGCATAAGCAACCCAGGTCCCTGTCACCAAGCAATCTGCTAAACCAAGGAGTTGGCAAACCATGGCCCACAGGTCAAATCTGTCGGCCGCCTGGTTTTTATAAATAAAATTTTATTGGAACCCAGTCATTCGTTTTTGGCTTTTGTGATACAATAGCAGAGCTGAGTGGTTGTCAGAGACCCTCTGAGCCACAAAACTAAAGTAGTTACTATTTAGCCCTTTCCAAAAAAGATTACCAACCCCCAGGCTAGAGGATAAACGGCAGTGATTCTCAACTTCTCTACTCATATACTCCTAAGGGTCAAGGTGACCAGGTACAAGGACTGATGCAGACGGCAGCTATCCCAAAGTGTCTCCAGGTCTCATTTTTTCAAAAGGAATTATGCAAGTTTTGTATTCTGGTTCCTACTTATTCTATATAACATGTTTTAAACAAAAAGCCATAAAGTAACACCTTCCTGGGAGAAGTGCCATAACCAATCTACAGCACTGTGAACTGCTGGACAGGGCACCCCACACACCCAACAGAGGGGCCCCCGCGTGAGCAGCTCATGAGGAGCAACAAACCCCAAGCTTCCTGCCAGAAGGCCTGGATGGGCACCTTCAGCTCACTTCTATACGGCCAGGGCGCCTTGAGCAAGTCATTTACACCCTTCTACCCTTCCTTTTCCTAGAAAACGGGGACAATCCTTCTATCTCACAGGGACAATTATAAGACAAAGGACACATGAAAGGTTAGAGCAAACAGGAATCCCTGCATCTGAATGTAGGTGTCAATCTTCCTTTTCTTTCTTTCTTAAAACAGATCTATCAATAAAAGAAATGGGGTGGCCTTTTAAAAAGATTAAAATAAAAAATACCTGTCTCTATATCAAAGAATCTCCCGAGTTCCCTTGCAGAGAACCCCAGCACTTCATCTCCCAGCGGCTTACCACGCCCTTCTGACATTCCATAAGAAAGCTGGGGAAAGGTCAGCAAGCCCGTCTCTGATCACTCCACACTCTCATTTATTTTTCCTTTAGTGAAAAGCACCTTAAAATGTTTTTTTTCATATACTAACACGCTGTAAGCAAGTCAGAAAATATTTACTTTTGCCGCCAATTATAAAAGACCGCTAGCGACCTCAACAACCAAAAATCTCTAATTTACAACTAATCCACTTGCACAAATTACATCTTCTACAACAGACCACCTAAAAACCGACTTCCTGTAAACAAACCACTCTGCTGGATTTTTTAAAATCTAATTAAATCCTTATTTTGCTCTTAAGGACAAGAAGCTCCCTTTTCACTATAGTGGGGCAGAATTTTCATTTTCAAAAGTCAGAGAAATACGCCCTGAGCAGAAGCCCAAATGGGAGCCTGAAGGGACCCTCCAAATCAGTGGCGAGCCACTGCTTGCACCAGGGAGGGGACCTCTGGTCTGGTTTCCCTGCCTTCCACTGGCCACTTGCTCATTTAACACTTACTGGCCTGTACTCAAGCACATTCTGTCCAGCCAGCTCCTGTCCCAGTCACTGGGTTAAATCAGGAAGGCAGAATGCAAAATAGGTGTGCAGTGGAATACACACAGCGATATTTAAATCTGCCTGAAGGTAGTCACAGAAGGTATGACTCTCCTAAAGCATCAAGAATCAGACCAGGTGTCTTGATTCCCACCACTTCTCCCCTTATTTAGGGTAACAATTCATTCTGATTTGCAAATCCTCTGTCCCAGGCAAACCCGGACAACTGGGCGTCCTACCCTTACCCTGACAAGGTTGTAGGAAGAAGTCTCTACAACCAGGAAACCGTCAATAATATTGAGATTGCCTCCAAACGACAGAGTTTTATTTCTATGTCATCTCTAAATGAACTGGCTGCCTATTCTCTCTCCTGTTCCTATCTTCAGCCCCCTAACTTGCAACAAGCAATCATCAGCCCTTCCAGGCAACAGACCTTCCATCCAGATGAACCTTCCACCCTGGAAGCACCATGGCGACTCAAGTGTCCCACAGAGGACCATCACCTAGGCTGCAGAAGGTCTGTGGACTTAAGGCAAATCAAATCCCACTTTGCCAGAAAGTCTACCCTAGGAAGAAAACACAACGTGGAGGGAAAATGGAAGCTGCATATACAAATTCAATCTCTCCAATCTCCTATTTATTTTATGCAAAGTTTTCCTGGTGCTTATTAATGCCAGCTTTCCCTCCACCATTTAATCTCTGCTTCTATTTCATTCTTAGAGGCCTGTGATTATTCTAATTCAGCATTTGGATGACTTCATTTCCGCTCAAGTACACCCAGGTCAACTTGGATAGAAAAGAAAGAGGAGGAGAAGAAAAATAATCAGCTAAAAGCTATTAAATATCAGCCGTGTGCCTCCTGATTGGTTTTAAAGGCAGTGGTGAGGTTAGCAACAGTCAGAAACTCAACCCTCCTGCTTCTTCCTGCATATTAACATTTTTTCTGGGTCTCTCACTATTATGGCTTCGAATGTAAATAAAGCACAGATTGGCAGCCCACTTTGAGCTAATTCACAAATACCACGTCTGAAAATACAGAGCTGTAAAAATTTAAGAGGGCAGTAACTTGACAAATCCGGCCATTCTACAGAAAGACTATTTCTCTAAGGACAAAAGAAGGGAAAAAGGAAGAAAAGAGAAAAGCGTCCCGACCCATGTAATGGGGTATCCTATTGACAGGGTGGGGGGCGGGCAGGAATCTCCATATCAATGTTCACTCCACCACACAACAGAGTTCGATTTCTATGCCAAGTCTAAATGAACTGCGCTTTCTCTTCCACAAGAACCACCCCTTGCACCCACTGGCACAAGCCTGAACCGTGATTCCTAGTACACTTTGAGTTCCCACTGGACTACATCGAGGGAGAGAAAGCTTTCTTTTCTCATGCTAACAACTCCATTGTAAGTGACCTCTTCAGAGGCCTCCAGGAGGACTCTGGGAAGGTGAGCCTTGAAGTACTTCAGGCCCCCTTCACCCTCCCCTACCCAGCGCCAGCCTCATTAACTCCTTTGCGCCCAAGGGCTCCCCTGTCCCTGGGCCTCCCTCCTCTTGAGCCCAAAGAAAAATTAAATAAAGCTAAACTGTACTGGGGAATGCAGTTAAACAGCAATGCTAGAAAGTTTGGGCCTTGTTCCTCTACCTACTATGCAAATGAACATGGCATTCGATTAGCATAATCTCAAAGTCTACCCAGCTTGCTACCCAGAAGGCATCCTATTTTTCTATTTGTATATTTTAAAACACTGTTAACAGAGCAATAATAATGTCTGATGCCTTTGCCTAACAACAGCTGGCTATATTTTATACACTAAAAGGGAAATGGGAAGTTTTCCTGGAAACCCATTAGCTATTTCAGGAACTCCTTTTTGAAGAAAAAATAGGAAGGCTTAGGAGAAGTGAGGTTAGGGTGCTCAATCCATTTCTAACTCAACAACCTCCACTGGCTGCAGCAGAAATCGGTCTAGAGAGGCAAAGCTAACACAGTCGCTCAGCAGGAGGATATCCCAGCAAAGCCCAGGGATTGTGGTCCTCACAGGTGATGTGCCAGTCTGCTAGAGCCACCTGGCCTAGAAGGTGCGGGCAGGTGGATGAGGCAGCATTCTCCTGTCTGCTGAAGGGGACTTTTCCCACATCAGGGGGCAAATAAAGTTCCCTCCTCGCTTGACACTGACACATGTCCAAAGGAAGGGATTGGCATGAACCAGACAGAACAAATAAGACATGGGGCAGGGTTGTCCTTGCTCTGGGCTATCAGAGGAGAAAATATAAGACCAAAAGTAGCCTTTGGCATACACAGCTGGGGAGGGAAAAATGATCCTTCCTGGTCCTCTGTAGGGCTGTAACTGAAGAAGGTCTGAGAAACATGCAGACTCTCCAGACTGAGGTCGAGCAGGTGACAGGCAAGCTAACTGTCCACCTCCCAGTCAACCCACCTGCACAAACCACTTCAGAAGACAAAGGCCTCCTGGGAGCACACACAACAAAGGACCCACACAACTTGTTTTCCAGGCCTCATGTCAGAGAACCACACACAGCGCAGAGCTCCATTTATCTGCAACGCACATTTGGAAGTGTTAAAATTCTACCTCAGGATCACAGTCCACTTTCAGGAGTGTGGTAACTTGCTTATTTATTTTCTCACAAATCTCTTGCCTTTCAACTTCAAAGGCTTTCTAATACTTTCATTCTAGGTACTACTCTCCTCACAAGCACAGTATCAAAAGGAGTATCTGAGCATCGGCTGTGGACAGGCCACTATCACACCTGCACCTAAGACCTGTGGCTAGAAAATCACAGGACCTACCCTCCCTCAGAGCATGCGCATCCTCAATCCCCCACCCCAGGAATTAATGAGTAGGTCTCCTATGTTAAAAAGCCAATTTGTTCTTGTTTCCAAGTTTTCCTTTTTCCAAAAGGCTTTCGAGCACCACTTCCCAAAGCTCAAGTTAACTTCCACAGGCCCACCCCCAATCCAAATCTAACACAGGGGGTCCAAGGACCCTTCCGCCTCTTTTCCTCAAAGCTGCCCTTCCATGAGACCTGAAGAACCGAATTCTGAACCACAGCCTTGCAGGCCTTTCTCTTGCTGCCACAAGAAGTACTGGACCAGGAAGGGGTTAAAGCCCTCATGTCAACCACAAACTCGGGCACTGGCCCAGAAGGGACATGGGAACCAGAGCAGCGAGTGATAAAGGCCGGATTGTAGCAGCCCACTGAATTGGAAATGACTTGTAGGCCTAATGAAACAGAACTCTGGCAGTAAAACAGAATGAAAGGAATGAGACAATAAAAGGCAGGACAAAGGGTGCAGAGTCGTTTCAGCTTAGCAAAATAAGCTCACTTTGTTGTTGGGGAAAGCCAAAGCCGATTAGGATAAACCAATGACTAAGCATAAGTCTTCCAAACTAATTACACAGTTCGCCATGTGAAGTATAATTGGAAGCCTCCGGACGCGGGCCGCCTGGCTTTCACGGGAGCTCTGTGGAGCAGCAACACCTCGCGGGTCCAGCACCCAGGCAGCCCTATCGTTGCAAGGAGCCGCTAAAAGGTGCCGAACCACTCCATCCGGGACCAAGCGGAGGATCCCATTAGTGCAAAGGCTTCTTTCTGATCTCCAAATCCTAAAAGTGAGGATGTAAGACACCAGTACTTGGAGGAGGGGCCTGCAGGGGAGAAGGGGAAAACCAGTGGACGTGGAGTCTCTTTGATCCAGTGCATTTTAATCACCAAGCTGGGCTCTTCCAGGTGGCTCTGTGGCACATCAGAGCATCATTTACCTGCCATTTTTTGGAATGGTCTGTATACATCATTCCTGAACATACGAAATCATGATCACAGATATCATCCACTGAGAACCCAAGGCAGTTAAACAAATTACTGTAGCTCAATGTTTTTGACAAATGAATAAAACCCGCTCCCTATGAGAGGCTGCTTGGTGCCAAAGTGGGAGCCCGGGTTTTATAAACAATGGAAAGAGGAAAGGGGGGGTGGTTGTACAAAAAAGAGTGACCATCTGGGCTCTACCCAGCACAGGCTGCATGATCTCAGGCAACTCTCCCTTCTCATCACCTATATAGCAGGCACGCCACCTACCTCGCTTGACATCCCTGAGAAGCACATTTTAAAACACATTAAAAAGCTCAGCACCAAACACGTGTAGCTAAATTCAGAAACATTAGCACACAGTAAAAGCATCTTCATAGTAAAATCTGATCCTCACAGTCCTGAGTTCTGTTGATTTCAATCTAGCACACGAAACAGGGAGATGGAAGTACTCTACAGTTTTTCTGGGTCTTACTCATAGGATGAGGATTCCAGTTTATAAATAGTGGCTTTTTCCAAATAAAGAATCCCTTCACTGTCCTTGTATCATGAAGTCTGGAAATAAATCCTAACGTAGTTAAGTCTGTTTTGCTTATTATATGCCATGCTCACCACTGTTGGTAATGTATTGTTTTTGTTACCATCTACAGATACGTTGACTTATAACCTACTTGTATTTGAACTTTCTATGTCACTGGCTTCTCAAAGGTTAAAAAATCTTAGCAATAATTCAGTCCAGAGGTCAGCAAACTATGCCCACAGGCCAAACCCAACCCATCATCTGTTTTGTTGTTGTTGTTGTTGTTGTTAAATATTTATTTATTTGTTTCAGTTGTACACAATGCCTTTATTTTTACATGGTGCTGAGGATCGAACCCGGGCCGTGCATGTACTAGGCAAGTGCTCTACTGCTGAGCCACAACCACAGCCCCCCCACCATCTGTTTTTTTATAAATAAAGTTTTATTGGAAGACAAACACATCCAACTGATGACTTGATGGCTACAGCTGTTTTCACCCTAGGACAGGAGGAGTGAAGAGCTGCAGCAAGGACCAGAAGTTTTAAAAGCTCAGCCAGAACTATTTACTCTCCAGCCCTTTACAAGTTTTTCAACCCCTTCCCTCAGAAGAAGAATGGAGGCCAACAAGGAAATAACCTGTCAACGTGTCATGCAAGGGTCACCCCACTGTCAGGCCCAGTGCAAAGGCCTGGAATACCTCCTACTTGACCCTTCTCCTAGGACAGCACCAGAACAGCTACCCAGGGTGAAGGGCAGCCATCTAAGTTAGCACAGTCCTTATGCCAAAGGCCACACTTCACGGCCTCGCCTTAAACATAACAAATAATGACATCTCCAATCCGAGGGGGTAAATATTCTGGAAGGAAGGTGGGAAACAGCAGCACAAAAGGAAGCCTCCAATTTGAGTTATTTAGAGCTCTCGGTGTGTCATCCTAGACCCACTCCTCTCACAGTAAGGACATATTTAAACTCCCTTAGCTCAGCCCCTTGATAGCAGTCTTAGCCATCTTGACTGCCACCTGAAATAAACAGTTGGAGCAGCTGCCACCTCAGGCAGGATGGGAAGAGGAAGAGGAGAGAGGAATGACATGAGAGACCCTAAAAAGTGGCACACCTCACATGGAGCCTGTGGGGGAGCAAGAGTTCTGGACTTGGAGGAAGATGAATCCTGGCTCTTGCCCTGCTTCACCTGGGTGACCTTGCTGAGACTTACCCTGCCTGACCTTTACTGTCCACCCTTGCCAAATGGGCTGGGTGACACCGATGAATATCCACAGACCTCGGCCTGCCGAAGGGACGCCATCTTTTCCTCTCCCTGGCAGACTCCCCTCCCTAAGTTTTTCCTGAGGACTGATCAGCAGTTGGCACCAGGCACAGAGGTCAGGTTCTGCTCTCAGACATGCCTAGGGACAGGGCGTCTGCGCCCAACTCAGGAGGTTATGACCTGAGACAAAGAAAAATCCTACCAAGACCCCATTTAACAATCTGCAACACGAGAATACAACCAGCAGCCTCCCAGAGGAAAAAAAATCAACAATATAATATAAGTAAATAGCCTGGCCCAGAATCCAACACTTAATAAGCACTCACTATCAATAATAAAATTACACCTCACTAATTTGCAGTTGGTTTGAATGTGGCCCAAAACAACTTCACATGTGCACATGTGCCTGTGTTCATGCACGAATGCCCATATGCTTCAGGTGAGTGTGTGTCCTGCCTCCTCCACCCAGAACATAAACTACCAAGAGGCAGAGGCAGTTTCTCAATTTATCTGTTACCTCTCTTCTCAGCTGCTAGATTTACTTGTGGCCCTTAAGGCCTAGCAGCAGACTCTCCCTACTTTGATCATTCTGGATTCAAATGAATTACACCAGAATCCTGAGAGGTGGTGAGCCCTACCCAAGGGGCCGGAGACATAATATTAGCCACCAGCAAAGAAGAAACGAGCTCTTCTGAAGACAGACCCAGATAATACACACAGCATATGTACGAAACAAGCTACTAACATGTGAGCAGAGACTGTTATGATTCTGATACATTCAAAAGCCTCCTTAGTCCTTTAATGAAACACTTGATAAGTTTCTACATCCTGCCGGAATCCACAAACCTTAGTGCAAAATTAACTGGGCAGCGTCAGACCCAGAGAGTGCTATGCCAGGGAAGATGGTCTGAGACTGCTTCCCAGACAAAAGGACAACTGTTCTCAGTGCAGCAATGGAAGCTGCCATGGGCATGGCCACGGCCTGCAGAGCACCCCCACTGCTGGCACACTGAGTGACAATTATAAGTGTTAATGAAAAACAACAGAAAGAGAGAAAGGAATGGAGAAAGAGAATAAAGCAAAGAAGAAACTGAGCATCAGAGACGTGCAGAGACGTACCGTGTGTTGGCAAGTACAAGCCTGTCTGGAATACTCTAAACACCCATCTGGGCAACGCCAACTTCCCTGACACCTGCAGGCCCATGAGATTCCAAGGCAGGTTATAGCTCGAAAAAGAAATCCCACCTCGTGTTTGCAAACACTACCCCTGGACTTGTTTTAAACACAGAAAGGCAGCAAAAAAGGCTCATCCTCCAGAGCTTTCCATCATGCAAAATGGAACTGTCTCATTTAAGTACTTCCAATTCCTCTCCATAGGCAGGGTGGGGACAAGTGATGGACAATACCCCCTTGGTGCTTTAAATCAGTCTTGGGGAGAGAAGTACTGTAACATGCGTGGTCACCAATACACTTAGCTATTCTTAGAACCAACCAGAATGAATCAGCCCCTAACTAGCAGTTCCAGAAAGGCCTCTTTCAAAACCCACCTGGATGGCCAATTCAGTGCCATTTCAAATACACGTCTGGGCTGGAAGGAGCTGGTTCTCCTTGTTGCTTGGTCTCCGTTCATGCAGAAATTGATTAACACCAGAGACAGGAAAATCTCCATTTCAAGGCTAACTAAAGGTCATGGCCCTCACCTGGGAATGAAGTCATAGCTGCCCATTGCCTTGGGCAAACAAATAAAAAGCACAGAACCTTCAGGCTGGACAGTGGGCGACAGTGCCCAAGTCCTACCCATGGGAAATATAATAGTCACAGTGGAAATAAATGAGCAATGGGGGTTAGAATACCACCATATCCTCTCAGAATGCCACGGCAGCTCTGCCATGCCAGCCCTTTTTTTAGAGAAAAGAGGTAGACTTGTGCAGGAGACGGTCACATACCTGGCTTCCTATAACAATACCCACAGTGACTCAAAGTTGCAGGAAGCAGAAGGCCAGCTCAGTCACTCACCTGCCAGTCTCCATGGACCTGACATTTCCACAGGAGCCAGAGGAGGGAGACTACAAAAGAGACCCCTGGGGCAACAAGGCCATCTGAGGAACTCATTCACTGCCTCCCCCGACCACCTAGCAAGAGGCACGAGAACATGGCCCTTGGATGCCCGTCTTGTCTGTCTGATTCTCCATCCGTTGCACATGCCCCTTCTCACTCTGTTTCCTGGATGATCTGGGGATCTTGACCCCGGCCTGCTCCACAGCAGAGCTCAGGCCACCACTCTGCTGCTGTCTCCCAGGCACTCGGGTCAGAGAATGCGGACAGGTACGGCTGGCATCTTTTCCAAGTCTCCTTGGGCACTTAACAGGGAGCGTTCTGCTGCCAAGGGCCCCAGGGAGCATCATCTCTCAATGCCTTTGCCAGAAAGGCACAGAAGGAGGAAGCCCCCGCTCTGTGAGTCACAGCCCCACACCCCTCCCCAGTCCAGGTCCCACGTGGGCAGCAAATGCCTGCAAAGCCACCCTGAAAGGCCACTCTGTCTGCTGCTGCTGGCATGTGAGGCTCTGTGCTGACCACAAGCAGACTCTCCCGTTGCGGCTCCTGCAGAATTTCACTTAAATTATGATGGCCAAGTTCAAGTACGAGGTCTTTGGGACATAGCTAGGGCAGAGGCAGGGGCCACAGCAGCCACTCCTAAGGACAAGTCGGGCTACCTCTGGCCTGTAATATCTAACCCCATGCAGTGCTTACCTTGCCAAACTGCTCAAAATATTGCTTTACATCTTCCACTACCGTGTTCGCAGATAATCCGCCTACAAATATTTTCTTTGTTCTTGTGACCATCTGTAAGAAATGACAAGAGGGGAGCACAAGTTAACCAGGTTATCTGAAGCAGTGCTCAATAAGATGCTGAAGCAAGCCACATTCCACACTTATCCAGGAAGGCAATTTCAGATCTATGCAAGCTTCATGGTCCAGGCCACTGGATGTCTAAGGATGCTGAAGTCTAGCACTCTGCGTATCTTAGGCATTCAGTCTACCACCTAGAAGACTGAGCTTCCTACAGGCCAAGGTGACTTCAGGACTTCAGTGGCCATAAGCCAGTTTCATTTTGATATGACCAGGATACAGAGAACAATCCCATATCAAGCTATTTTAAGCTTCCCCTGAAGCTTAAAGGGAAAAAACAAAAAACAAGCAAAACAGAACTGCATGCATAAAAACTGCTGCCCAGAAATATTCACAAAATCTTATTAATAAGAATTGTACACGTGATTCAAAAGTAAGCATGGACTCCTTGGCATCCACTGTCCTGGTGCTGTGTCTGCAAACAGAACACCACACACCCGGGGACCATCCTGCAAGCTCTGTCCTGTACTCCTTCCCCTCTGGGTTTTGTGTAATTCATCTTGACTCAAAACCCACTAATCCCCAGGTCTCCACATCTTTGTGGATACAGGTCCTTTCCCCTGGAATTCCTCCTACTCCTAAATGTCCCTGTGGCAAGTTATTATAATCATTCTCTAAGGTCCCACAACCTTCTCCAAAATTCAAAATATCTACTTGGGGTCCCAGCAGAGAGCTATTCCTCCCTCTTCTGCAGTCCTCTAAGGCTGGATCCATCTCCTCATGGCACTCACTACTGGCCACCCAGGTTGCCTCCTCCAGGTCGTCAGCTCCTGACTCCTGAAATCATCTGCACTGCAGAGCATAGGGTGAGGCACAATCGAGTCCTTGCTGAACACTTAGTGCATGTGAAAATGAGCACATACGGCCATATTTGGGGGTCCCATCAGTTTCAACACAGAAAACTGCTCAGAGCAAGGACCAAGAGTCTTACAGGCTGGCCAGTGGGTGACAGTGCCCATGTCCTACCCATGGTAAGTATAACAATGTCCAAAGATCAAGGAAATAAGCACCATTCTTAGAAGGCAGAATTTAGGCTATGTGTGTTGGCTTTGATTTTAACATCGAAATAAACTGAAAAATTTAGTGGTTGCAGGGTCTCACCAGTGGGGGTCACAAATAATAAAAAAACACGCCATCTGTATCTGTCACAACTGGATGCAAGATGCCACAGTACTGGGGCCCTGGCTGCCTGGATTGGTCATCAACAGATTCCCGGCAAGTAACACACCTCCAACAGGACATCAGCTGAGTGACACCAGTGACTTGCAGGAGCATAAAAGGTACTGGAAATATAACATCAGTGTCTAACTCTGGGTGTGGCCCTGGATGGCACCCATCTCCTTAGGTCTATTGTCTCCTCTGCTCCATGAGGTACTGGATCAGAACCCCAAATCCCCCCATTACAGAACTCTCATGAATCTGAGAGCATGATGACCACAAGGAATAGAGGTTCCCAGACTTCAGGGAGCTCAGGTTTGGGCTTAGAGGCTCCCAGGATGTTAACATATGTTAACACAGCCCAAATTGGAAGAGCTGTGAAATGGACTTTCTGAACCGTTTTAGGGCATTGCCTAGCGACTGCATACTGTCAGTCACCTTCCTCCTAGGAGTGCCATGCGGTGGCTTGTCCAAACGTCTAAAGCTGTGATTTATTGTTTTCCATCTCTTTTCAGATGACTGGGGGACTGGATGAGATAATGTATGTGAGGATATTCCATAAAGATCTGCCAGTGTCCACACTTCCCCAAGTTCCAAGATCTTCTCATTAGCAGGTGAGCACCCCACTCATGCTCCTTCTTGTCTGTCTCCCTTCCCATCCATCCCTTAGTCTCCCTGGCAGATCAAGGTCACCTTAATGGTAAAGCTCTATCAGGCCCTCTCCAGATTTAACTCTCTCCCTACACTCACAATGATCAAATGTTACTTAACCTAACTTTCCTAATGTATTCAGTCCACAGACACATTAAGTGCTAGGCACTGGCGCTTACCTCCTAATAGAACATAGAATTCAATTCACTATAAAATGTAGATATAATAATTAGCCTACCACACAAGATTCCCATTAGGGCTAAATTAAATAACATATGCCAAAGAGACTAGTAGGCACAGTGTAGATGATAAATAAATGGTCACTGTAACTAAATCCAATGTCAGTTACTAAATTCACCCTCTAAACTCAGAAAAAATGTGCAGCAGGAAGACGTATAATACAAATGGCTTTCAAAAATCGACTCTTATTGCCCCATTATCTTCCCCTAGAATTTCAAAACCACCTCCCTCCATCTCTCTATGGTTTTCGATGCACAAAGAGACTTCTAACAGATTAATTTTAAATTTTTCTTTCTTTCTTTTTTTTACCCTAGCCAAGTAACTATCCATAAAGAAACACTAATGTGATCTACAAACATGCACTGCAGAGTTCCCAACATAAGAAACTCTGGAGAGGCATTCTATAAGAGGAGCCCCGAGGTCTCCCTCCTACATGGTTCAGAGCCAGGCAGGTCGACCACAGCAGGCCCTGTCTATCTTCCAAACATTCATGTGGGCCCAGAAATGTGACCACCGTGTCTTCATTCCAAATTACAGGAGTCAACCTAGTGCTCGTTCCCCAGGAACTGGTAAAAGAAAAGGCCTCTGCACGCACCCTCCACTGTCGCCTCGCAGCCATAAACATGCCAAGACAGAACCCGCTACGTGGAGGCAGACACCCAGCTATAAATCTACAGTCCCCCAAAAAAGCCTTTAAAACACTCAAAAAAAAAAAAAAAAAAAAAAAAGAGGAAGAATGAGAAATTCCAGGCCCCAGACAATGCACCTAAGTGTCTGAGTTAGTAAAATATCCTCTCCAGGAACCAGCTCAGATACAATGCTAGATCCAACTCCTCAGCAACACCAAAGGAAACTGGTTTAATCAAAACCTTCCAAATGTGAAAAGGCCAAGGGAAGATGCACACCACTTGGTAGCTGCTCACCCATGTCTCAGCTCCAAGAGATGGGAGCACAGCTGGGGGCCAGTGAGCTGTGCACAGTGACCTCTCTCCTACCAAGGCCACATGGGGGTGGACGGTTAGGGTCATCTATTCTGGGAATCCTGACACCATTACTGCCAAATGGACTGCAGACAGCTCTGTGATTTGCATGCCGCAGCCAGAGGACCCTAGAATCATGTCTTCTCTTCATCTCCATGGCAAGGTTGGTGTGTGCATGTTCAGCCACGGGGGCAGGGGCGGGGAAGTACATGCATACTGAGGTAACTCTAGTCCCACCCCTTGAGTCCTGGCTTCTGTTTACCAGGAACCATCCAGTAGCCCCCTGAACTTTAAGTTTCTCCTGACCTGAGAAACAGTGAGCAGGACAAGGGAACATTTATTCCCTAGCTCTATAGACCTTTGAGTTATAAAAGGAAAAAAAAACCTCTACACCCAAGGGAAGGAGCCACCTCTGTTTCCTCGCACCACACCCTTCAGTAACTATTTCCTAACCTTCAGCCTTGACATCAGTGTAGCACTTAACCCCTCGAGGTACAGGAACACCAGCCACTGCACACCAAAATACTGGGGCGGCAGCACTTGGCTACCATACATCATACACCAAGATGAAAAGAGCTACCCATGGGTTCTAGAGCACTCAGTCCAATGCCCAATAGGAAAGTGACCTCAAACATCCCTTTCCAGGGGCTTTTGGTGGCCAGGTTTCAGGAAACCCTTTGGTACAGGAGTGCTTTCTACCATTGGAGACACTCCCTACCTCCCTGAGACCTGTGCATCCCTTAGGTACAGCTTCCCCAAGAGACCTCTCCCTTTAAGGTTTAGGGTATCACTCTGGAAAGCGAGGTGTGTGTGTGTGCACGCATGCTCTTGCCTGTTTGCACGCAGGCAAATGGGGAGTGGTCAAGCTCTCACAAATCCCCACTGCAAAGTTTTGCATCTAGACCCATAATTTAACTAAACACCACTGCTCTCCACACGCCTCTTGGCTCCACAAAGAAAGCCCCAGCAGCCATGCCAGTTTGGAAAATTGCTGTTTACACGTAAGTACCAGCCAAAGCCAGCTGCTAACTACCGAGGCAAAGAACCCCACCTTCTTGCCTCTAGCTGAGAGCTGGCCTGTTGGGGCTTTTTTTAAAGTATTAAAAATTCTCTTTTAAAAAATATGCTTCCAGCTGAAATTATCATTCAGAGTGAGACCACTGCTTTGTATTTTTATGAGATATGATAAAGAAAATGGTGTTTGTGAGTGGGTGCACACGTGCGTGAACACACAGGCATGTGCTAAAAGCAAAGGGGTTGAGGGGAGGTTAGTAAAAAGACATTACTTAATTTTTTGCAGTACTGGGGATTGAACACAGGGGCACTCCACCACTAAGCTATACCCCCAAACTTTTTTTTTTCTTTTTTTCTTTTGAGACAGGGTCTTGCTAAATTGTCCAAGCTGGCCTCAAATTTATGAGTACCTGGGATTACAGGCACGTGCCACTGCACCAGACAAGAGAAATTTTTGAGATGGAGGGGAAAACAGCTGTGGCAACACTGGCCCAAAGATATTAGTAAACACAGAAGAAAAAACAATATTAAACAAATAAACCAAAAAAAAAAATTCTTAATCCTGACCAATGCATAGAAAGGAAGGAAATGGCTTGATGGGCAGGGGAGAGGCCAGAGAAATCAAATCAGCTCCTTCCATTATACCCCTGAAAAGAGTTCAAAGTCCCCTTGGTGTAAAATATGAGCCATCTTTACTGCCAAGAGCACAGGCTCATTTTCCAATGCTCTTTCACCTATGGGGAGCCAATGTAGATAAAGTAGAGGGAAAAGGATAGAGGGCTAGTGTGGGGAAAATGGGATCTTGCAAACTTTCTAGGCCACCAACCCTCATCGTGCAGATGGAAGAATCAGAGTCCCAGCAAGAATTGTACCCTAGTTAAAGGCAAGGTGAGTGGTTAGGAGGACTGCTTCCCTGGGGCCCAGACAAGGGCTCTGTCCACTACCCCATTCTGTCAAGTGACCACGGAAAACAAAGGTGCTCACTAAATTCACTGTGAGGAATGAAACCACATGCTGTCCCCCAGCACGACAGTTCTCCCCCACTGCACTTGAAGATCAAGCCCAGTCTCTATAAGGCAAAGACGCTGACTGAGGTCCCAAACTCCAGGTCCCAATCCCCAGGGTATTCCTCTACATTTCCTATTTCTTCCAGGATTTTTTTTTTCCGTCTTTCTTTCCTTACCCTTCCACCAAATTACCACTCTCACCCCTACCACTGCCACCACCCTTCCTGCCACCATCAGGATCACTCTCACCATAACATCAGAATCTGAGGGTAGAGCTCACTTAGCAAGCAAAACTAGAGCATGGGGCAGGAATTGGGAATCTTCTCCAAATGTTTCTTGAGTCACATGTGAAGACAAGACTATGGTGGATTAAGAGCATCCCCCCAGCCCCCCAAAATTCACAACCACCCAGAACTTCAAAATGCAACTTTATTTGGGAAGAAGGTCTTTTCAGATGTAATTAGGTAAGAATCTTGTGAAGAATCACCTTGGATGTAGGGTAGGTCCTAAATCCAAAAACTAGTGTTCTTACAAGAGGAGGACAAGACATGCAGATGGAGGAAGAAGGAGGTCATGTGAAGATGGAGAAAGATCAGAAGGACACTTCTACAAACCAGGGAGCACCAAGGATTGCCAGCAACTAGCAGAAACTTGGAGAGGCCTGGAACCTATTCTCCCTGCAGAGTTTCCAGAGGAGCCAGCTCTGCCCCACCTTTATTTCAAACTTCCAGGCTCCAGATCTGTGAGTATACATTCTGTTGCTTAACCCACCTGTGTGTGGTGTCTGTCCCATCAGCCCCAGGAAAGACCTGCACGGGAGAGGCTCTGGGGAACCATGGCCTTGGCCTCTCCTTTCCGTGCGAGATTTCATCTGGAAGCTCTGCATGGTGAGGGGGTGGGGGAACATGTTACGCCCACACATGTGACAACTTGAATCTGTCCTCCTATGACAGGCAGGTGGCACCTACCACCTGTGTCCCCACTGCAGGGGGGCTGCAGGGACTCTGCTTCTGCCTTAAAAGTTAAGACATACCTTCTTGGAGGTGAGGGGGTAAGGAGAACAAGGTACCTGTAAGGAGAAGCTGCCCAAATGTTGCGCAAGGACCTCAGCCCCTGAGACAGAACCCAAGATAAAGAAGAGCCGGGGTTTACACAAGGCAGTTTCCTGCCAGATAAAATCAAAGATGAGAAAGGTCCTGTTCCCCAGGGAAAGCCTTTCCTGCTTCTCTTTCTTTCTTTTTTTTTTTTAATATTTATTTATTTGCTTTAGTTGTACACAATGTGTTTTTACGTGGTGCTGAGGATCGAACCCAGGCCGCGCATGTGCTAGGCGAGCGCTCTACCGCTGAGCCAAAACCCCAGCCCCATCCTGCTTCTCTTTCTAGCGTGGAGTTCTCCTCGCTCACTGCAGGCCCTCTTTGGGCCAGGACCGGGCTCTGCCCCTCCCACCAGTTCCCTTAGGTCATCCACACACCCCAGCCTGCATCCCGCACGTAAAAACAGATGCTCAGGGATCCGAAGCATCCCAAGTCAACGGCGCTGAGAGAACAAGATGGAGTCAAAGGCCACCCTTTCTGGTCACTGAAGTCTCTGGCACCTTCATTGGCAATGACATGGACTTCTTTCTTCCCAACAGAAAATCACAACTGGGGAAAGAGATGAGGAGGAGCACGTGTGACCATGCCCTTTTCAATTTTAAGGCAAAGGTGCCAAAATGACAAGTCAGATTTCACTGGTGGAAACGTAAAATGGTTTAGCCACTTTGAAAGCAGTCTGCAGCTCCTCAAAGGACTGAACACAGAGCCACCAGACGTCCCAACGATTCTGCTTCCTGGTATATACGCAAGAGAAACTAAAACCATTCCATCCAAAAACATTTACACAAATGTCCACCGGCAGCACTGTTCATAACAACCCCAAAGCAGAACACCCCTAATGTCCCTCAAGGAAAGAATGGATAAACAAAATGTGGTACAGCCATGACAGGACAGTATTCAGTCATAAGGAGGAAGTGCTATCAGATCCAACAACATGAATGAACCTTAAAAACTTCATGCTAAATCAAAGAAGTCAGTCACCAAAGACCACAGCTTACAGGATTCCGTTCATGCAAAAGTACCTAACAGCAAAATCTATACAAACAGAAGTAGACAGAGATTACCTGGGGTTGGGGGAGAAGAGGAGGCGATGGCCAAATAGGATGAGGGTTTTTGTTTTTCTGTGGGGTTTTGGTGTTTTTTTTTTTCACCTCCCCTTTTTTCCTGGTACTAGGAACCCAGGGATGCTCAACCACTGAGCTACATCACTAGTCCTTTTTTTATTTTTTACTTTGAGACAGGCTCTCACAGTTGAGGTTGGCCTCAAACTTGTGATCTTCCTGCCTCAGCCTCCTGAGTTGCTGGGACAACAGGAGTGCACCACAGGCCAGGCTGGGGGTTTTGTTTGTCTGTTTGTTTGTTTTTAAGGTGGTGAATATAATCTAAATTGACTGTGGGAATAAGTGTGAATAGACTAAAAACCACTCAGATGTACACTTAACTGTACAACTGTATGGTATTATGAATTGTCTCACTAAAGCCGTCCAAAAAGGTATGGGGGCAGGCACTGGGGTTGTAGCTCAGTGGCAGAGCGCTTGCCTTGCACATGTGAGGCACTGGGTTCGATCCTCAGCACCACATAAAAATAAACAAACGAAATAAAGATATTGGGTCCATGTATAACTAAAAATTATTTTTTAAAAGGTGGGGGGCAGAGACCCTAAAGCTAAGAATCTGACCATTAAAAGGGCTTGAAATCCACCCCAATGCCCAAGAAAGTGTGCCCTATTGCTTCATCTTCTTCTAAATCCATGGGCCTCGATTTGCCCACAGGTGACCACTGGGAAAAGGTGTAACAATACATTATACTGACAACTTCAGAAATTAATTTAACTTCAGAGGAAACTAATTATAAATATAACCCCAAATGCTTCTCCAACTTCTCCTTCCCTGTCTACAGTTATTAGCCAGAGAGCACGAGGGTTCAAGCTACAATTTGGCATTCCTTCTAAATAGCTTTAAAATTGGAAGGAAAAAACAGCCTTCATCTATATGGGGCTGGAATATAAATTTACACACAATTATACAACATAGTCAGGTTACAACATTACCTCTGATTAAAACAACAGTAACTCACCGGCAGGAGGACACGCTCTCTCCTAATGAACCCATCAGGATGCGTCAGCAGGGAGCTCCCGCTCCCCACCCTCATCCCAGAGCCCTCTCTGCCTGGCTCCCTCCCAGACTCATTTAAAAAATACTACTTCCTTTTACCCTTGGGGGGAAAATTGCAGCCGCAGGGGTGACCTGTCCACAGATTGTATCAAAGACTAATATCCTAGACAGTAGCAGTGAATCTTATTGGGGCCTGGGGGAGGGAAGAAGAAAAGGTACAGAGATGTGTGCTGCTTTGGAAAGCACAGGAAATTAAGGAGCATGATCCATGCGTCAACTGATGCGGGCGAGGCGGCTGGCCAGCCGTCACCCCAACTACAGGCACCCGGGCTGCTCTGCAGTGGTAGATACTTTCCTCCCCACCACTCCTTGCTTCTCAGAACACTGTAGGAGCCCTGTTTGGGGAGATGGCTGAATTGCGGTTGACTATGAGTCGTGGAGATTTGGACATTGTCGTCTTTTGTAGTCTCACGGGACTTGTCCCGGGATCTCAAGTGACTTGGCCGAGATTGTTGATCGGGTCAGCGCCATTTTTGGTGGTGTGTGCGGCGCGTGTTAGTCGTTGTTAGAGCCAGAGAAAAAAGTTATCAGAATAAAAAGCTGTTTGTCTCCAGTTTGCCTCTGAACTTCTTCCCGCGGCTTCGTTGCTCCAAGCGGCCATCGCTTCAGGCAGCGACAGAACACCACTCACCCACCCACCCAAATCTCACCACTCAGTGAGCCAGACTCAAACAAGGGAAGGCCCCAACAACTTTCTCCAGTGTGCCAATGATTACCAATACATCGACGCAGGTAAAACCCATCATCCCTCGCAGCAGCGATATTAAGCAAAATTAAATAAGTACCCTTTATTGTTGCTGAACCTTCAAGGAGGCCCGCATTTCTGCCTACAAAAGAGGCACCACCAAAGCCCCAGAAAGGGACAGGCAGCCAAAGCTGTTTCTTCACAAACCTCAGAAAGAGGAGGAAAAGAGTGGGCCAGACAGGGTGGTGGGAGGGCAGGAACTCAGTCCTGGCACCTGTGCCTGTCACTCCAGCAGCAAGAGCCCGAGGCGCCCTCCCAGGGTGGAATTCTGAAGATGCGTAGGATGACTCACAGGAAAGGGCAAAGCCCTAGAAATGGAGACACGAATGGTCTCAGGGACCATGTCTACAGCACAGGCCCAAGGTGACGCAGCTTAAAGGGTCCAAATAAAACACAACAACTATAACACGTTTAAAATATCTTCATCAGTCTGCATGCATTTGCATTGTCCAGCACCTCTGTGTAAGCTGGGCACACTAAATAACTAACCCTGGCTTGTCTCATAGGTTGGGTCAAGTTTCTTAACAGCTCTGGGCCTCCTATCCCCTCCTTCTATAAAATGGGCATAAGACCCGGTGTAAGTAATACCCACGGGGACAAGCAGTGGGACACTGTAACCGAGAACGCCCACAGTGCTCCCCCTCCTCCAGCAAAGGCACTAAGGAGAACCCTGCCGGCTGTGCCCGCGTCTGCTCCCAGGCTGCAGCCCCTGGTGTCTACTTCCAGGCTGAACAACGCCTGAGAGCCCCTCACTGGAGGCCAGGACACATACAGGCGGCGAGGCCTGTGAACACGCGCCCTCTGTGACAGCGTAGAGCACCCTTCCAGCGCCCCCGGGTGGCTCTTTCCCTAAAATGCTGTAGGGTGCCTGGGTAGCCAGTAGTGAGGTGGTTTCTACACAGAAGTTAGTTTCAAACTTCGTTGTAACCAGAGGTAAATCCCTATTCCTTGCCTACCATCTTGAAGGGCACCATATCTTCCCCATGACCTTTAGGAAATGCCCAGGGAGGGCTGAGGAGCCATGTCAGAAAGAAGCCAAGTCAGGCCACGTTAGTCATGCGGCCAGGACTGCAGACCCTCGGATACAGGTTCAGGAAAAACAAGCTTGAGAACCTATCACTGGATTCTGAGGAAGACTGCCCAAGAGAGGATTTGTAGAACACGTTCCCCCAGTAGTCTGGGAGGCACCTGCAAGAATGTGGCCTGTCTCGCCACCAACAATCTGACCTGCTCTTCTTCAGACAGAGAGAACAAAAACTTCGCTGGCAGGTTTTAAAGCCATGGCATCCCATCCCCCAAACCCTCCAGTTGATTTTGTGAAAAGAACAAATGGCAGCCTTAACCCTTAGCCTTGATTACCGTCATTACCATATTTTAGATGTACATGGCAATCAGTTCCTGATGAGCGAGCTGTACCCACCTCATCCACAGCGCTGAGCCAGGCTGCCGCCACTGACACTCCTGTAGTGCGGCTGCTCAGCCCTGGCTGCAGGTTAGCATCACCCCGAGAGCCCTGGACACCCACCGATGCCTGGGCCCCGACCTCGGGGACTTATTTCACGGGTCCACAGTGAAGCCCACGCATCGGTATTTTTAACACTCTCCAGAAGATTCTAACACACAGTCAGGGATCTACAAGGAGCTGCCTCTGCCTTCCTAGGGGAGAAAAGGTGAGGATGGGTGCCTCAACAAAGGCCTGGCTCTCTCCCACCACTACCTTCACTGAGCATGAAGGGAGAAATACCACGGATGAATGGAAGGAACTGGGGTGTGAGCCAGGGAGAGCTGGGCAACAGTCCCAGTGCAGCCTCTTCCCTAGCCGTGCAGTTTGAGGTGAGGCACGTGGAGAGTCGGGGTGGTAATGCCTCAGCAGTAAGCCCCCCCCCCCCCCCCGAGAACTGTATGTTAAAGCCCGTGGCCAGGCAGGGGCTCCAAAAATGTTTGTGGAATCCCAGGCGAGCAAGAGTGTAGCCCAAGAGAGTAAGGGACGAATGGCAAAAGAGCATCGCAGGTGGAGAGCCATAACCACTCACTCATTCAGCGTGTTCTTAGTACCTACTATGTGCCAAGTACTCCGTTCAGCTCAGTAGACATGAAGTTCATGAGATCCTGTCTCTGCCTTAGAGGTGCTTACAGCCAAGTAAGGGGTTGCACTTTGGGGCACAGGACTGGGCATGCCCTGCAGGGGAGAGCCGGGAAAGGAAGAGGAGAAGGGCCTCCAAGGCAGAGGCTGTAGCATCTCCACTATCCAGCAGAAAGGCTGCTGGCTACAGCCGGTGCTGTGGAATGTGAGACGTGGGCAGGTGGACAGGGAAGGCCTGCAGGCCAGGCCAGGGAGGCAGAACTTCCACAGGAGTTTAAACAGGGGAGTGACTTTGCAATCTGGTTGTTAAGGAGAAAAGCCCCATCCCCGGAGCAGAGGGGGGAACCTGAGTCATTTTTAATGCTTAGATGTTGGCAAAAAGACTTGGGCAAAAGAAAGGAATGAATCAGGAGGAAGGGACTAGATACCATCCCAGTGACCAGCCTGTGGCTTGGGGTCAGTTTCCCACACACAGATCCCTTCCAGCTCTGCCATTCTACTGTTCTAGAAATGTCCCCAGGGGTGGGAGGGAAGCAGGGGGCAAAAGGAGAGATAAGCACACTGTACCCTTGGCTCACTGGTCTCTGAAACTCAACCATCTGTTAAGTCATAAATTTTACCTGTCAAGGAAAATAATGTATCAACCTCCCCACAGTGTGCCAACATGGTTCCCCCAGCCTCCACAGTAACTTCCTTTGAGGAAAAAGGGGGAACCCAAAGAGGCGTTTGTAAGTAGAGAGAAAAACCAAAAGAGTCATGAGCAAAAAAAGTCACCTTTTAGTGAATTTCTCACCCCTCAAAAGATGGAAGGTGATTTTTCTATACCCAAGAGGGCCACAGAAGCTGGAAAGAGCACCAGATTCAGAGATTTAGGACATGGCAGGGCTGTGCCAACCCCACAAGCAGGCCAAGTGGTAGAATAAAAAGAGGAGAAACTAGGGGGCCGCTTCTGTCATACATTCACTGGGTAGCCATGGCAAATGACTGAGATTCTCTGAACTTCCACTTCTTCCTCTACAAAACAGCATTGAAAGAGCCAGCTCAGGAAACACGCTTCACCTAGGGCTGAAATGGCAAGCACACCAGAAGTTCCTCTTCCTTCTCCCTCCCACCATCCCCTCCAACCAGCGACCTCACCTCTGTCTGCCTATAAATGGGGATCAAACCTTCCCTGCCTGGCCCACAGGATAAAGAACAGAAAAACAAAGCACACTTCCTTCGTTTAGGGACTAATTATTATCAATCCTCCCTCCTTGGGTGTCTTGAGCACTCTCCTGAAATCGGCCCACCTTCCGCGGTAGTGCTCGGCAACGGAGGCATTTCAAGATTTGAAAATGTTCCAGCAAAAAAGGATGCTGGTGTGGTCCATGCGAGGCAGTGTCTTTATCTGCCTTAACCTAGGCAGCTCCTTGCCCTCTGGAGAGGAACAGATTGCCCACCACTGGGAAGGTCATTCTCCACAGGAGATAAAGCTGCCCAGGCCTCAGAGGTAATATTTCTCAACTACACCAACATCCTAATACAGTGTGCTCTCCTCACGCCAGAAACATATTTCTATAAATCCTCACATAAAAGAAAACTTTATTTTCCAGTGGGATAAACAGGGGAAAAAAGGAAACAACCGTCACAGCAAAAACATCACCAATCAAACAGAGCTTGGCCCGCCAGGAACTTTACAAAATGCACAGTGTTACAGATGTTTTATAGCCATGATGTCTGTTCTATTAAAAACACTTGCACTAGGCCAACCAGACCACGAAGGGGAGAGAAGAGAGAGCTGTGTTCCCCAGCACGGGCCGGCTGTTTGTGGAGGTGAAGAGGCAACAGGGGAGTCGTAGCTGTCGGCCAAAGTGTGGAGGGCTCATTTTGCAGCTTGCTCCAGAGAGCTGTCAAATCAGCCACAAAGCTGAGCAAACGGCTCCTGGCTCCCTCTGAGGGGCACTTCTGCCAGGAAGACCAGGGTCTTCTGAAGAGAAATCACTCTGCCCCTGGCAGGCACTTCATGAAATCAAGCTTCCCCTCCTCAGGGAAAAACATCTGCCTGCTGAAACCCCATCCACCCAACAACACTCATTCATTCCCTCCAAGAACACTGGTTGAGGGTCTGCTATGTACGAGGTGCAGGACAGGGGCTCCCGGTCACATCAGCCATGGTCAGAAGGCCTCCGCAGGACAGAAGCTTCTTGTGGGAGGGCCATGGTCAGCTCACCCCCAGAGTGGAGCTGGAGACTTGGCCACCATCCGAGCACCTAAGTACCTGTACACAACAGACACTCAATAAATATGGCTTAAAACATGAGTGAGTGAGTGTTCCCTGCTCGGGATGACTCTGAAGAGGATTCAAAGTCCTGGGCACGCCACTCGCGTCTTCTTTCCTCTCACGTAGTCCACACACTTGATTGCTGAGCTGGGCACAAGTCACGAGCCCCAGGGAGATAAAAGGCTTTGTTCCTAAGAAATCTCACTGGCCAAAGGTCTGTGCGAGAGCCACCAAGGACATAAGTAGAGAGCGCTGCGGTTGACAGGTCACGGTGAGTCAGACGAACCCCTTCCCTGCTATTTGGACACACAAAGCTGGACGTTTGACAGAGGCATCTTTACATGTAAAAGATAACCAGTGACTCTTGATGAGAAATTAGTTAAGGTCTGGGGTTTGGCCCAGTGGTACAGCACTTGGCTAGCACGCCTGCGCCTGGGTTTAATCCTCAGCACCACTGGAGGGAGAGAGAGGGAGAGAGGGAGAAAGGGAGGAGTTTAGGTCAGGAAACCCAGGGGAGAGGCCCAAAATCACTGGCATCCACAGATCTGGTGTCAATTTGAGTTGTCTGTGCCACCTGTGCCTGATAATTCCTTAACACCAACCATCGTGTGTAGCTGGTCCCTACCAGGTCCTGGGACCCCACACTAAATGATTTGGTTCTCTGCCCCTGAAGATCCCCAAGGGCCTAACACACACAGCAGCATGAGAGCGGAAAAAGAGACAGAGGGAAATACAATGAGCTCTGTTAGCTGAGGCAGGGAAGGCCTCGCAGACGAGATGCTGACTAGGGATTTAAAGAATGAGCAGGAGTTTTTCAGGAAAAAAACAGGGGACAAGGGCAGGCAGCACCACATGGCACAAAACACCATGGCTTATCTCAGACTCTGAAAGTCTGGCAAAGCTAGAAATCAAGTGGAAAGGATGGAGGTAAGGACAGAGGCACAGGCAGGGTCACATCCCATGGAGTCTTGCAGACCATAACCAAGGAGATGAAGCTCAACGTGTGGACAAAGAGTTGGAACTGGTCAGCCCAGTCAGTTCCCACCCGGGGTGATAAGCAACCTATTCCAACAGCCCTCTCTTGCCCTTGGCAAAAGCCCTCCTCCTCTTGCTAGGCAAATTCTCAATTCCTGAAGCTTGAGACATATCTGAAACTAGGATCATCAGGCACAGTGGTTCTCCAAATGGCATCTGCAGATCAGAACAACTCTTTTCCTGTCCAGCCAACAAGTCTATGAGTCTCCACACTTGCTGGAAATGAGACATTCCTCTCCCTGACCACAAGTCCGGTCCTTCTAAAGGCCTGGCTGGTCTTCCACCCTGTTCCTGCTCACTGCCCATAGATCCTGGCTCTTCCACACTTTGTGTTGATCCAGGTCAAACAAATGTGCAAAAACCCAGGGACTGAGCCCCCAGGGACCCAGCAAAGAACTCTGCCTGCACCAAGAGAGACCTAAAAACAAAATAAGAGCTGGGGTATAAAGAACCTAGAGAAGAGATCTGATCTCATCAAACTTTTTCTCCTTCAAAAATCTCTTCACAAGAGAGTTTTGTCCCCTAATCAACAGAGTTCTAGAGGAGCTCCTCGGAGTGAATGAATACTTGTGGAGAGCAGAAGTCACAACTGGGACTGCTGTCCTCATCAGGGAGACAGGAACATCTGCAGAGACACTGACAATCAGCGGCACAGTTCTCAAGGCCCTTCATCACAAGGTTCCAAAGCAATGCCACAGTCCCATCTCCCACTCTGCTCTCCAGGTCCCGGGCCCCAGACAGCTGCTCTGCCCTCTGCATGCACCTCCACACCCCCAGGCATGACCTTGGCTGGCCCTGTCCCCAACAATACCAGGCCCTGCTTACTGCCTCCTATCCAGACTCCCAAGCCCGAAAGCCTCAGGCCAAATGCCTTCACACAAATGTCACATTCGCCACTAGGTCTTCCTGGGGCCCTGTTTAACACTTCAACCCCACCCACACCCCAGCACACCTTCCCCTGGCTTCTCATCTACACATATACCCTAAGAGTCACTTGTTTTACTAGAACCTGTTTCCTGCCAACTACAAAGTAAGCATCGCGAGACCAGAATTTTTCTGTTTTCTTCACAGATGTATGCCCAGTGCATGCAAAAAAAAAACATCTGCTGAATGAATGAATGAACATTCTGAAGCACCCCCACCCCCCTCAGTCACCCCCAACCTCTCCTCTCCCTACACCGGCCCAGGATGTAAATTGTTCCTAAAGAGTGGCAGTTTATTTCATTCTGCTTCCTATTATCACGAGATATTTACCCATTAGGTTTAAGTTCCTTGAAGGAAGAGACCATGTCTTATTCATCTCTGTATCCCCCAAAGCACTGGTGGTGCTCAAGTATATAATCTATTAACTTAAAAATCAAACTGCATGGAAAATAGGCAAAGAACACACACGCTAACATCGCTATAGCTCTATATCTAAGTGATTTGTCCCATTCAGCAGTACAGTGTATTTATCAGGCTTTTCTGGCAGGCAGAGCCCAGTGCCAGGGATGAAAGTACAAACAGAAGGGAGACACACATCTGCGGCAACCAACAGTCACCCGCCACGCGTAGCAACTGAAATTCAAATTAATTAAAATTAAGCCCCATTAAAAATTCAGTTCCTCAGCCATAGCAGCCATACTTCAAACGCCCAACGGGCACAAGCATTAGGATGAGAATTTCTCTCCAGCAAAAAGTTCTCTGGGACAGAAGTGACTTGCAAAGGCCTTGCCCTCAACATGCAACTCGCTAGAGAGACACACAGGAGGGGAACAGGAAAGACCAGGAGGAAACAGTGTGTCAGCCGGTCCTGGGAGAGCCAGTGGAAGCTTGTGGGGACAGAGAAAGAAGGGAGAGCTGTCGCGTCCTCGCAAAAAGGAAGAATGCAGGAGAGACTTCGAGAAAGATGACCCTTTAAAAGTGGGGGGCGGGGGGGGCAGGGCAAAAGGAAGGGCATCATTCTGAAAGCCTGGAAATAAGGAGGAGCTCCAGGGCTTCTCATGGGGCAGCGTACAAGCTGAGCTGGAGCGGCTCAGTTGCGACAGAACCCCAGTTCCAGACTCCTGGGCAGTCATGGCAGGGAGAAGGATGGGAGCCTGCAGTGGGAGCAAAGATGGGCCCCTAAAAAGAAAGCCCTCCGTCAACCAGAGGGGAGATCTCCATCCAGGGCAGACAGCAGCAGAGACAGAAGCAGCAGGCAGACACACGTGGCAGTAGCAGGTAGCAGGGACATGGCTAGGCAACTAATTATCCTCAGGGTGACAGATGTGTAAATTCAAAGGACCCAAGGTGCTCACACACAGGGAATCCTCCTGCCCTCTTGGATGTAAGTAACTAGAAGGCAAAACCCACGTTTGCTTGGCACTTGAGTGGGGAGCCCAGAGACTGCCAGTCCTGCCAATTCCCCCAATACAAGTCCTAAGACCCCCACTGTGACCAGACCCACGGTAGACAGCCTGGTGGGCTTTCCCAGCAGGCCCTCACTTTGCTCCACTGTTAGGAAGGCAGAAGGAGCAGGGTCTTCCATGTTTCTACCCAGCTGGCAAGCACCACGCCCTGCCAAATCACAGTGTGGAGAGCTCAGCCGGGAAGCCAGGCTCTGGGCAGAGGGGAACACGCTCTGCTCTGTTCCACAGGCCTGCCTCCCGCCCTGCCTGGCCACCCACTGCGGGTTAAAGACTTCTTTATGCACACTCTGGGGGCTCAGTGTGGACCGATTCCAGACACTACTGCACAGGGCCTTAACCAGGTACTTAAGATGCAGGGCACAACTTGGTTAATGCTACTGTGGGTGGCTCCGCAAAGCCTTGGATGCATTTCAGCAAACAGCTAATAATAAGAGCAGGAGGAGGGGAGAGGTGGAAAGAGTCAACCTGGCATCTACTGGGGCTCATCCTCCTCCCACCCCCTGCACGGGCACCTCTGTGACAACCTGCTTCCATCTCCAATTAGCCTATTTTCAGCAGCCAATACCCAGTATGCTGGGCCCTCTACTCAAGAGCCTTTTATCCAACATGCACATACTTTCAGAAAAGAGAAAGGAAATAAAAGAAAGGATTTCTAAAGCTGCCAGACCAAAAAACAAAGAGGATTGGGGAGGTGGTGTATTCAAGAACAAAGAAAACTCTGGAAACCACTGCCAGGCCCCTGCCTACCTCTTCCTATGCAATAACCCAGAGCTGACCTGCACTGGACACGTGGCCACTGAGAGTGTCAGAGGGAAGGGGCCACAGCAGGGGCCACCAGCCTCTCCCCATGGTGTCCTGCCTCCCCTTATCGCCAGTCTGCAGGACAGAGTGGGGCCTCTGCCTGTTTACAGAGGAGACTGTGGCAAGAGGTAAAAGGAGGGAGAAGCCGATTCCAGAAACAACTTCCTGACAGGCTGACAGCTGACATTCTTAACTGAACACAGGATGTGCCAAGAAATTATCAGGCCTGGCTTTTCTCTCTCTGATAGATGACAAAGCAAAAAAAAAAAAAAAAAAGAAGAAGAAGAAGAAAAAACCGAAAAAACAACCACAGCCACACATGTCTCATAAATCACGACTTTTATTGAATGTTTTACCACATAACAGCAACAGTCAAATTAAATAAAGACACCCTTGTGTAAAGTTCCAAGGGAGACCACATCTCCCCCAGCCCAGGGCCCATGGAAGGAGAAACTGAATTCTGAGACAGAGATGAGTTTGGGAAAGAAGATTCTGTAGTGCAGACAGGTGGTGGGTTTGTTACATTATTCGTAAAACATGGGGACCCAGAAGCCAGGGGAAAAGGGGTGAAGAAGGAACAGAGCAACATGGTAAAGGCGCTAGGGTTTTGTTCCTGAAGGATCTGGGGGCACGCTTGATGGGAGGGATCAAGAATGAAATAGCCACCTCTGGTGGGTCTGCACAGTACGTGCAGATGGTGGCGGGATCCTGACCGAGGGGTGTCAGAGCAGGGGTGCTGTCGCGATTCACCACGGAGACGTCTAACATGTGAAACAAGGACACTCACTCACCACAAGGGACAATTTGAGCCCATGTGGGCATGAAAAGAATGCAGTCATCTTCATAGGAGGCTGGTCCACTCTAGAACCTTCTCTCCAAGTGACCACACTTGAAGCCTGACATGCCAACAATCTTAAACTCTGTAAACTAAGAGGCAAAGAAAGGAAGAACTTCCCACAATGCTTCAATCACAAGGGCAAGATGAAGTGACAGGATGAGAAATTCTACCTGGGTCTCTCCCTCTTCCATCCCTACCATGGGCAAAAAAAAAAAAAAAAGTTGTCTAAAAAAACATGCAGAGTAGAGAAAGAAAAATGAATGTACTTCTTCCTAAATTGGGCCATTTGCAGAATCGAAGGAAATATATTTATGGTCAAATATATTTGAATTACTTGTGGTAAAGACAACCACCCTCACAGGGCAAGCCATTGCCCAGGTGAACAGCTCTGGGCACAGCGGGCCCTCCACCATCTGCTGGACTTGACTGTACCATGTTCGCCTGGCCACTGCCCCAGATTCCCTGGCCTTTTCCTGACCAACACAGAAGTCCGGCTGAGCAGCCCGCCACAGTAACGCAACATGAAAGGGTGCTGTTACAGGGCAGAGGCATTTCTATGGACTGCCGTGGAGAATTGCATGTCCTGATCCAAGTCAGAGTTAAAGACGAACCTCAATACCTGAGGTCAGCTTTGGTTCATTCCTTCCCTCTCCAACCCTCTCCTAAGAACCTTCAAAAAGGGCTGGGGTTGTGGCTCAGCGGCAGAGCACTCGCCTCGCACGTGCGCGGCCCAGGTTCGATCCTCAGCACCACGTAAACATAGATGCATTGCATTGTGTACTACTAAAGTAAATAAATAAATATTTAAAAAAAAAAAAAAAAAAAAAAAAGAACCTTCAAAAGGGTACTGGGCCAGGCACAATGGCACATCCCTGTAATCCCAGTAATTTAGGAGGCCAAAGCAAAAGGATTGCAAGTTCAAGGCCAGTCTGGGCAACTTTGTATCAAAATAAAAAATAAAAGAGGGTGGGGATGTAGCTCAGTTATAAAGTGCCCCTGGGTTTAATCCCCAGTACCAAAAAAAATAGGTGCTGGGAGGTCAAAGGGGCAGCCAGAATAACCATGTGCCTCACCTCCCTGTCCAGGGTAAAAGGAGCTGGGGAGAGTGGATCTCATTCACATGCGGGTCATAGCAGCCAATGTGTCCCAAGGCAAAGGGTAGAAATTCTTGGGTGTGGAAAACAGCAGCAATGCCCCATTTTCCCAAAAGCTTAAGACTTGGCTTCTGAAATGTGAACATTTAGCCAATTAGCTACTGATCAACAGAAGCTTTTCAAGGGGGTTAGGAAGACGGGGATGCGCCTCGGAATTCAAATTCTAAAGAATTTTAAAATCACAACCTAAAAACCAGACCACCAGTGAATCCACCAAGCAGAAGTTTCTCCAACTCCAAAACACAGGGTCTCAAGTGGTCCAAGTCTCACATACCCGATGGGTCTTTCTTTCTTTCTTTCTTTTTTGCCCCCTGGGGGTAAGAGGTAACCAGGGATTGGTAACCCAGGGGTGCTTTACCACTGAGTTACATCTCCAGCCTTTTTATTTAGTTTTAGTTTTGAGACACGGTCTCACCAAGCTGCTGAGGCTGGCTTTGAACTTGTGATCCTCCTGCCTCAGTCCTCCTTAGGAGCTGGGATTACAGGCATGCACCACCACATCCAGCACACGTCTGTTATTGAGCCATGTGACACTGTGCTTTTCAGGGAATCTAGTCGAAGACAGAAGGGATCTGAGCACTGGCAGGTGGGAAAAGCAATGGTGTGTGGTTGTGTTGTGTTGTGCTGTGTTTACAAAGCTAACACAGAGTGTGGGAACACATTTGTTGAGTTGAACTCAAATCAATAATAAACCCTTACTGAAAGCCAAGTCTAAGTGGACACTGGCTCAACCTGGAGGAGAGAGCAATGGACTGGATCCAGACCTGGACTGGGCTCCCAGCTCTGCAGTTGGCTGGCTACCTGGCCCTCAGCAAGACACTTGATCTCCCTCAGCCTTAGTTTCCTCATCTTTAAAATGGGATGGCACTCCTGGGGTACTCTGTAGGTTCACTCTGAAGATCAAATCGGATCTCGTGTGCATGTGCTCTGTAAACCTGAAAAGGCACTGGCAGTATCAGTCTGTGCACTTGCCAAGCAACTCAGCCATCGCTTGTTTCAACATGTGATTTTTCTATCGCAGACATCCTGTAACGGGCCCCAGGGGAAACCGGACAGAGGCAACTCTAATCCCATGCTGGCGTCAAATAGCTGATCACCTGAAGAGAGAAATCTTCCCTGGGGAAGATAAGGGAACCTACCCATCATCTAATTAAAGCAAGCAGGTGAGCACGAGTTCAAAGGCAGGACCTGCTGACTCAGAGGGCCTGCTCCTAGGCGGCCAGAACCAAAATCAGTGAAGGGGGTTCATGGCCCTTTGCTGTGGGAACCGGCAGCCTCCAGGTGCAAGGGCCACACACATGAGAGGAGAAGGTGGGGGAGCACAGCCTCATCCCTGCCTTTTTTTCTCGTTTGCACCCGATACAACTCTCCATTCCCACCAGGCTGTTGTATCTGAGTGCCCCAAACACATTCACTCAGAGTGGCCTCTTCTTGCCTTAAACACACGGCCTAACGTCACTACTGATTCTTAATTGTGTGATACTGTTCCATCACCATATCCTCATCATCCTCAGCTATTCCAAGAAGCCCGCATGGCTTACCAGCCCTGCTCCCGACCTGCTAACCCCCTGGCCTCCACAGCCACTCAGAAGCCCATGTCATATGGCACACAATCCTAGATTCCATCACTGTATCTACACACTCACAAACTGGTTTCTAGCTACACCCACCTGAAGAGAAAAGCGAATAACTCTGGAGTAGAACTGCATCTGCTCTTTCCAAGGCTTCTTGGGGGTGGCGGGGGTCATGTTCTGGACCACCCAGGAGAATGCTATTCATGCAGCCTCCCAGTACAGGCTGCTGACCTACCTGACCAGCTCAAGCCTGGGAAGGTTGCTAATCACCTGCTAGTCTAACTACGCAGCCATAAAGTAAAGCCCCACCATATTCTGTATCCTTTGGTGTCTCTACTCGATTGCTAAGTAGACAAGGTAAATCAGTGCCCATCATCCATTCCAACCTCCTCCCAATAAGCCTTTTTATTATGCCGGATCTGAAAAATTAAGGATCACTATTTCAGATTTGCCCTGCAGCTAGGTATGAAAGGGGAAGTGGGGTGTTCTGTGCTTTAATTGCTTCCTCTGGCAGCATGATGAGGGAGATATTTGGTTATTCTGCAGCAATATCCTGAGACTTCACTGACCATCCCCCCCCCCCCCCATGGCTACTCCATTTTGCTGGAGAGGATCATGGCAGGGCCACGGCAGCAATGGAGGCTTCCGGGTCAAAAAGTGTGGTGACAGTGGTTCTCAACCCAGCAGCAGTGGTGTCACCTTCCTGACTGTCAAGACTAGCTACTGGAAGACATACATTTCCGACTGGGTGCACACTCGTCATCCCAGCAGCTTGGGAGGCTGAGGCAGGAGGATCTCAAGTTCAAGGCCAGCATCATCAACTTAGTGCAGCCCTAAGCAACACTGAGGGATCCTGTCAAAATAAAAAAATAGAAAGGCTGGGGATGCAGCTCCGTGGTTAAGTGTCTCCATTTTCAATCCCTGGTACAAAAAAAAAAAAAAAAAGCCAGATCTGCTGTGTGGCTCTGAGCCGGGCTCCTGAAAACACTGCCCACTGGTTCGCTACCGCTCCTAATGATTCCTGCAGGCATTTTAAAGCCCTCCAACAATTTCTTTTGTGCTTAACTAGATAGGAATGGATTCAACTCTGCAAATGAGACTTTTTTTTAAAGGCTGGAAGTATAGCTCAGTGGTAGAGTGCTTGCCTAGCATGTGTGAGATTCTGGGTTCAATCTCCAGCAGTGCAAGAAATAAGTATTTTAAAAGACACAAACCAGAACCTGGCATTTCAGTTTTGTTTCAAACTGGCTAACTGACCTGATCTGGGGCAGGCACTTACTAATGTTTGAACTTGTGATCTGTACAATAAGAAAGGGAAACTAGATGATGCCCTTTAAATTCTGAATTTATTTTTGTAATTGATTAATCAATATAATCAATGCATCTCAGTGGGAAAAAGAAAACTGTCCTTGCTTCCCACTTAAGTGGTGACTTTCAAAATCATGACCTGGGACATGATTTCGCCTGACACTGAGCATTTCCTATGGAGAAAGGGTACATGTGGTAGGACTGGGAGGCAGAGGGTGTGGACAGCACACCTGATAGTTTCTTCTAAAGAGAGTAGTGGTAGGACTGGTTTCTCTTACAAAGGAAAGCACCTGTTGCTACTATGTGTATAAAATACATAGAAAACAGCCACAGCTTGCCTTGAAATTTGTTGGTCTGTATATATTCCACACCCCCACAAAACAGGAAATATATCAACATGTTGACCGAGATTCTCTGTGCAGTGAGGCTGCAGGTCACCTTTTAATTTTCATACTTCTTGGCATTTTCCAAATGTAAGTAGAATAAGGTGAAGCTTCCTCACATTCCCCTCTTTTCACATTTGTGGTGGTAGTTTCTTGGGATGGTTACAACAAAGGTTCTGATTCAGAGGAAAACTATTTCCATCCTCAAGCCTGGATAAATGTTAACCAAGTAAGATTCGCAGGTGGGTAGGCCAGTGTGCCAAAGATAAACAGCAGGTCAACAAGCCGGAAGGAAAGGGCTGTCATGCCACACTGAAGGGAGGCAACGGGAGAGAATACACAGCCCTCGCTGGGTTGAGAAATGCCAGTCTTTTAAAAATTAAGCCTTACTCTTTAGCACAAATGAGAATGTTTACCATAAACTTTTTTGGGGGTGGGGTGGTGGGGTGTTGCTAGAGATCAAAGCCAGGGCCTCATGCATGCTAGGCAAGTACTCTACCACTAAGCTATATCCCCAGCCCTATTTATCTATCTCTCTCTCTATCTATCTATCTGTTTATTTATTGACAGGGTCTTACTAAACTGCCCAAGCTGGCCTCAAACTTGTGATCTTCCTACTTCAACCTCTGCAGTGGTGGGATTACAGGCATGCACCACCACGTCCAGCCCTATGTATCCCTTTTATAAATATTTATTAATATTTAAAAAATAAGTTAACTCTTCTGCCAGACATGGTGGCACACACCTGTAATCCTAGTGACTCAACAAGCTGGGATATGAAGATCACAAGTTCAAGGCCAGCCTCAGCAACTTAAATGAGATTCTATCTCAAAAGTAAAAAGGAATAAAGATGTAGCTCAGTGAAAAAACAGCCATAGGTTCTAGCTCCAGTTCCAAAACACAAAAACAAAACTAAGTTACTCCTGCAAGCTCTTGATTATGGTATAAAGTAATACTATTTATCCTTATGGGAGCAATCCGAGATTAAAAATGGTTTTTTAAAGATTATATATATAGCCGGGCACGGTGCACACGCCTGTAATCCCAGCACTTTGGGAGGCTGAGGCAGGAGGATCTCAAGTTCAAAACCAGCCTCAGCAATGGCAAGGCACTTAGCAACTCAGTGAGACCCTGTCTCTAATAAAATACAAAAAAGGGCTGGGGATGTGACCCAGTGGTTGAGTGCCACTGAGTTCAATCCCCGGTACCAAAAAAAAAAAAAAAAAAGATTTTATATATATATATATAAAATACAGTATGGCTATTTGGATATTTTTAAACATAAAAGACACGTAATATGCCATAATTGTATTACACATACACATACACTTATGTGTGTGTATAGATATAAAACCCCTTTTAAAATATCCATAGCCTTAGGGCTAGGGATATAGCTCAGTAGTACAGCACTGGCCTAGCATACACAAGGCCTTGGGTTCAATCCCCAAAACAGAAAAAAGGGGGGAAAAACATGGCTTTTAACCCAGAAATTGTACTTTTAGATATCTGTTGCAGCCTGGCAAGGTGGCGCACACCTATAATACCAGTGGCTTTGGAAGCTGAGGCAGGAGAAACGTGAGCTCAAATCCAGCCTCAGCAAAAGCAAGGTGCTAAGCAACTCAGTGAGACCCTGTCTCTAAATAAAATACAAAATAGGGCTGGGGATGTGGCTCAGTGGTTGAGTGCCCGAGTTCAATCCGCTGTACGATCCACCCCCCGCCCCCCCCAAAAAAAAAAAAAAAAAAAAAACAGATATCTGTTGCAAGGAGGTGACCAGAGATGTTGCTAAGGGCTATTGTACAAAGATATTCCAATGTTATTTATAGTAATAAATCATTAACAAGCTAACTAAGAGTAGGCTTTGGTCACAAAATATAACTGTTACATCACAATACTCCACAGACAGCAGGAACCACACCATAAAAAAATAGTAAATGACAGGGGGAAAAGATTCATGATATAGCTGTAAAAGCAAATTAACAAATAACGTGTGTGTGTGTGTGTGTGTGTGTGTGTGTCCTGGCTTGAAAAGAAAAACAGGAAGGAAGAAATGTTAATGATGAATACCTCTAAATGGTAAATCCTGAGGTTAAGGGAACTTTTACTCAGTTTTGGTGGTTTTCCAAAATGTCCCCACATTTTTGTAACTGGAAGAGGAGGGCAGAAGCAATAATCAATGTTCTAAATAAACAAACGACCCAAGTCTCCTTTTTGTCAATATCCAAGTTGGAGTGGAGAGTGGTTTTTAATCTCAGGCTGATCTCGTAATGTGACCCCATCAGCTGTCTGAACGGAACAAACATTACGCATTTGCCATGTATGTGGTGGGAAGAGTATTTTATCCTGTTTTTTAATTAATTGATTTCAGTCATGAGCATTTGAAATGTGACTATTTTATAGAGCCAAAATTTATACTTATCTCTTTTCTCAAAGCCCATTTAGCAAATTAACAAGAAAACAGCAGCACTCAAGGAAGTGATCAAGCCTTCCCGCATGTCATGTATAAAATAACTATATAATTGACCTCATAGGAGTCTCCTGAGGATCAAGTAAGACCATCTCGTAAAGAACTCTGGAAAAAATTAAACGCTGTACAAGTCAGAGTGAAATACTAGGATCGTTAACAGCCGGGCTGCTTCGTGACTTCACCATGGGGTTTCTTAACTCTGGTGAGGTCATTCATGTCCAGCATCAAGGATCTGCCTGTCCCAAGCCTCAGTGCAAAGCTCCTGTGACTGCCGCAGAAATCTCTCTGGGTGATGGGGCCATCAACTTCCACGGGATCTGCTAGCTGGAACAGGTTAGAACCACAACTCCGGAACTTAAATCAACTGCCGCTGCTGCTGAGTCTCATCTGGGCAGGGGTAGCAGGGTCCCTGCTTAAATCCCAACAGAAACAGCGTGGGCTCAAGTGGCCATCACTGAATATCCTAGAGGTCTCACTCCAGAGCAGACACCTTGGGGCTTAATCTGGAGTCTCCCTCCCCTAGGACGCAGCCTTGTTGGGGCAAAAAACATTATCAATGAGCAATGTAAGCAGCAGTTAGTTGACTGCGACCTGGGACCAAGCACCAGAAGCCAAAAGGGTTTTCAAAAGGTTCCTTTCACCCCACGGGGACACTGTGATATGGCAAAACAGCAGCATTTCTTCCATTAGGAAAGATACATGTAAACCCAACCCCTCAGTGACTCAAACAATCCTTTTCCATGATTCGTCTGAATTTGTGAGGTTCTGCCTAATGTTTAAGATATTCTGATTAAAAATGCAAACAGCAGCACCAGTAACTGCCAAGGCAGGCCTGAGCAGGAAAGGGCGCACAAATTCCCCTTCCACTAACCGTGGTTTTCACGGTGAACCCAAACTGATGGCTGGAAATTAACTCGCTCGGTTAATAATTCAAACCCATGTGCTGGGCAAGTTTTAACGTTTCAATGTGGGTTTACAATTAACCCAGCAACAATGTTTTAAAGTGTTTGATTTTTAATTAGTCTATTGATTTACCAGTCCGGTTAACAATACTTCATTCCCAGGCCCTTTATTCTGTCTTCTATTCTTGTTAAGAAGGGGATAGTGGAGGTTACTCTGGCTCCTCTCTCCCCTGAACCCCTCTATACTACGGTCCCCACTCTCCCCAGGGACACAGGATAAGGTGTTAAGACCAGGAGACATGAAGCCTGACACCTGGATCCCCTGTGGCCTTAGCGAAATGCAAGTAACCTCCCTCTGACTCTGTTTCTCCATCTGTAAAATGGGATGACAGCACCTTATAGAAACACCACAACCATTAAATGAGATGAATCGAAACTGCTCAGATCAGTGCCCGCCAACTACTCAGATTATGTAGCCTCTGGAAAATCCCACTGTATACTGGTAAAAGGATGAGAGGTAAAAAAGACCAAGTCTTATTATTATTGGGGTGGGATAGGATGAGGGTGGGATTTAACACTACAGACTCCATGAAAAGATGCCAGGGATAGCCAGGGATTTCAAATCACAATTTGAAAAGCACTTTTCAAGTTCATTCATTTGCAAGACTTTGTTCTTGGTGTTCTGGGAGCTGCTTGAGGGCAGAGCCTGTAGCTTACATATTTCTGTGCTCCTACTTCCTAAGCTGGTGAACTGCCTTTAACTCCACCCTCTCTAAACCCACCTAAGGCCAGAAACCTATAAACCAAATGCAGCTGCTTGCCACCAGAGGAGGATCTGTACACTCCAACTGCCACTAGGCCTTTGGGACACTGCACAGCTGGGAGGGGGTGTCCCGTGGGGGCCTGTGGGCACAGCTCGTACCAGTGACCCTCTCTAGCAGGGACGCTTCTTCACAGACAAGCAACCTGGAGATGAACGCTCAGGACCTGTATTTATAATGGCTCCTCCCAGAGTGCTCAGGGTACCTAACAGGTAGGGATTTCAAACCTCCTTGTTTGCTTCCCACAAGTCCCTCTTAACAAGCCCCTGGGGAGAGACCAGTAGCTAGGCCCTGCTCCTAGGCTACAGGAGCAGCCTGAGGAAGCATGAGAAAAGGGGCTGCTGGGGCCTACGCAGCCAGCTGTGGAAGCATCACCCTCTCCCAGGCCTGGGACTCTGCCTGCATCCTCCAGCCCATGACCAGGGCATCCCAGGGCCAGTTCTGCGCACACTGACATCTGCGCCCGCACACATCCACCACTGCCTCAGAGTACTTTCCATCGGCAACCAATTTCTCATCTTCTCTCCTGATACAGCTTAAAATTAAAGAAAAAAAAATTTTAATCACAATTCAGGAAAACACACCCACGCATCTCGTTCACCCAGCGTGAAGCCATCCCCCCAGCACAGCTCCGTCTCTGTTCTATGGCTGAGAGCAGAAGAGAAGGAAATGCCATTTTTATACCAAAATGCTGCCTCATCCTTCCCTACCAGTCCCCTACCTAGGTGTGCGTTTGCAAGTCTAATTTGGATATCACTATTTGAATACACTTTGGAGCTGGAAAACAAGCCAAGAGTTCAGAGGATCCAAGGCAAACTCAATCTGACAGCCACAGCCCTGACGGCTGCCAAGTCTGATTGACTAGTTGGATATATTTAGAAACGAGGGAAGAGGGGGATAAAACACTGTTGGGCCTCCGAACTCAAGAACACTGTGTTGGTAACGACAGACTAGCAAATAAACAGCCAACAGCCATTCAACCACATCAGCTGGCATCCCGGGCACAGGATCCTCACCCCCGAGACTACGCAAAATTCCAAAAGCCACCTACGCCATCGGGGGACGGAGGAGGAGTCCATTAGAAAGGATTCTGCCGTAGCATACCCACCATCATTCTTTAGAAATATGCGAATATGATCTGTTCCTTTGCCCCACCCCCACTCCCCCACCCCCGCATTCCCACTCTAGGACAAGCCCAATATGGAGCAAAAACGAGGCCACCGTTACCCAGTTAGGTCTTGGACCTGGGCTGCCACTTGTGCAAAAGTTCTGTTTTAAATTTGGCCCTCTCCACCACTAACTACTCCATGAGCAGAAATAAAAGTATGGGTGTGTGTGGGGGGTGTTTCTTTCTTTCAAGAGATGAAAATACTGACTTAAAGTACGGGACACCGGGGTTGTTAATTACAGACCCCAACGCCAGGTATGCACACATCATCCCTTTTAGGTGAGGGTGAAGGGCCCCGGTGGAGGAGGTGGACAGACTCCCACACCAAAACCAACCCCTTCAGGAGACCCAGACCTAGAACAAATTGATTGCCCTCTGTTGGCCTAAGTTTCCCCAAATGAAAAGTCAGGATAATAATCACCATCACTGGGAGGGATCGTACATTCATTCAACAAACACTTACTGAGACTCTACTATGTGTAAGGCACTGTAGAAGTGCTGAGATTCATCTAGGAACAAAGAGTTGGATATGGGTGGTATATAAAGTTCTGAACGGCACCAGGAACACAGTAAGTGCTCAATGCACGTGGGCTAATCCACCTCTATGACATGCACAACCAGACACCAGCCTCTCTCTCATGCCCTTCCTCCCTGTGTGCCCTTTTCTTGGCTTTTCTAGTACACGGAGCTCTCTAGCATGCTCCTCCATGCTAGAGAGGTAACTCGGTTCGTGCTAAGTCCTTCCTCCCATGCAGTCACTCCTTGAAGTTCCCAACAGACGCCCCTTGGACTAGGCTTTCATGTCATTCCATCACTTCCTCCGGACACTCTCTGCAAGTGGTACTGATGCGTCCACTTGTGGCTTCAGCACAGTGTCTGTCGCCACACCTCCCTATGGACTCCATGCAGGCAGGAGGAGCACCTTCCTTCCCTCTTTGCATTCAGAAAAGCAGTAATAGATACCAGCGCATACTTGGTGGAACAAACAAATAAATGGAACCACCATTTAAAGGTGGGAGCCCTGTTGTATTCAAAGGCCTCTCCTCTATCCCTAGGAACAACACAGAACTTGTCCAGAGTCGAGCCATATAAAACCACTGCCCCTCAAATTTCTCATCTGCAAAATAAAGTTCTGGTAAACATTTAAGGCCTGCAGTTTTTTGTTTGTTTGCTTGTTTGTTTGTTTTTTAAAGTGGGTCTCAACACAGGAGATATTTCTCTGAACATGGCTGGATCTTTGGAGACAGCAAGTTTTTGTTTTAAATGAAATAAAGTAAGTTAGTTGTGTATCAACTGCTAACAGGAAGTGCCGCAAGGTCTGAAAAACAGAGGGTTTTGTTGATTTTTTTTAGAAAGAATAAATAAATTGAGGCTTTTGTTTCGGGCAAAAATCCTGTGCCATAGAGGATAAAAGCCAGCAATGCTAAAAAAGGAAAAAGGAAAAGAAAATGAATAAATAAATAGCCCATGCAGGCACATCTGAGCAACACATCCGGGTTAGCAGAGCAGAAAGCATACACAAGGCCAAAGAAGTCCTACTGTTCTTAGGACAAGGCTCTCAAATGGGGGTTTTAGGCTCACAGGAAAAGAAGCCCGAGGTCCTCACACCACTGAGGACTCAATGTTGCGTTTCCAGGGTGCTGTGTCTGGGGAAGTGATGTGGCTTTTCCTTGTGGGGATGAGGGAGCAGGAGTGGGGAAGGGGGCTTGGTGAGGCGATGGTTATTATATGGGTGGAAATCGGGCTTAAATGCAAGCCCATTAGAGAAGCAGAACCTTAATTTATCAATTAGACGCCATCTGTGGATTGTGTTCCTTGAAATAATTGTTGAATTTGACAATGCACTGCAGCTTTACAAAGTTTCTGCCATCCTTGATGCCGTTTAATTAAATTTCTGCACTTAACTTTGATTGCACTGAAAGCGCTGATGCCTTCCACAGATTGAGCTCCTCGGCCACCTGCTGTGTTGGAGCCAAGCGTGTTTCCAGAGCAGGGAAAATATGTATTTTCTTTTATTTTAAGCCTCGTCTTTTCTCAGCCTTCACCCAAAGGGAATCAAGTCTCTGGCTGCACAGGAGGGACTGTGTCTCCAAACCCAGCCAGCCCAGCTCCAGCCCCTCACCACCTACACCAAGTCTCTCTGTTCTTTTATTGTGTCTCGCAGAGAGAGTTAACAAAAACAGAATCCCAGACAGTTACCAAATGCAGAGAAGCAGCTTAAAATAGAACACAATAATTATCACGTAAAACAACCCAGAGTGCAGGTTTCAGGTGGGAGCTGCTTCTGCCCACCAAATCCCCACGAGGAACACACAGGTCAGCACAGCGGGGCAGGGAGGTAGGGGGCAGGGGGCCTCACAGCCAGGAGGCCTGGGGTCTGGAGTCCATGTGAGCAGGCTCAACTGAACAGACCAGCCTCGGCCACGCTTTAAGGTGTTCAAGATGTTCAAAGCACATCTGGAGGGCAGCTTCTCACCTACCTGGTTGAAAAGAAGCCCTGACCGCCGCCCACACAGGGCCTCCTACCAATCTTCACTCACTATGTTTTTATTGTGGAAAAACGTATATAATATCAAATCACCATTCTACTTTCCATCTCTATGAATTTGGCTTTTTTAGAAACCTCATATAAAAGGAATCACAAGTGCCGGGCACAGTGGCACATGCCTGTAATCCCAGCGGCTCAGGAGGCTGAAGCAGGAGGATCACAAGTTCAAAGCCAGCCTCAGCAACTCAGGGAGGCCCTCAACAACTCAATGAGATCCTGTCTCTAAATAAAACATAAAAGGTCTGAGGATGTGACTCAGTGATTAAGTGCCTCTGGGGGCAATCCCCAGTTACACACACACAAAAAGGGGGGTGGGCGGGTCACAATATTTCTCCTTTTGTGACTGGTCTACTCCCCTCAGAATAATGTCTTCAAGATTCATCCATGTGATAGCATGTGTCAGAATGTCCTTCCTTTTTAAGACTGAATAATATTCCAGCTCCTGTATATGTCACATTTTGTTTATCCATGATCTGCTGATGGACACTTAGGTGGTTTCCACAACGTGGCTATCGTGAAGAATGCTGCAGTGTGCATCCTGAATAGATGCAAACATCTATCCAAGCCCCTGCCTCCCAGTCTCTTGTATACATAACCAGAAGTGGAAATGCTGGATCATTCTGTCCTCCGGTGCACCTTTCTGAAGGCCTGCCATGCTGCCTCCCATCACAGCACACCATTTTACCTTCCCACCACCAAGCAGCACAGAAGGGTTCCAACACCTTCATTTTTTTTAAATGAAAACTTTAAAATTAAATCATGTACTTGGATTGAACATGGCCCTCTCCAGACTACTTTTTTTAATACAAATATTCTGTGAATAGCATTACATCAAGACAAACAACTCGAGCATGAATCTCTGTCCAGCAGGAAATATCAGAGGGGTGGTGTGTAAAGAAAGAAAAGTATGGAAGAAGGGTAGAGCACACAGGCATGAAAAATAAACTTGGTGCTTTTTTCCTTCCTAGAACCACATGGCTCCTCCAACTTGAAACCTAAAGTTCAGAAGATTTATGGACTCAAACTTCAGAACTATGAAATAAAATTCTCATGAAATGCAGTTGCAACAGTCAATGGATCATTACAACAGCCACTTAGCAAGCCATAAACTCACTGGGCAAACAGAATCAGGTCAGATATTAATTTCCATCGTGAGCCAGGTGACCACAGACAAGTGACTCCATCAACTCCCCTTCAGATCATCCAGGGGGCTTTCATGGCAAGAACACCAGAGGATCCTGGTTGAATACTGTGCCCCCAAACACAAGCAATGCAAAGACTTCTCACACCCGGCCCTGTTACAGAACAAAACTTGGATGGAGATGGAAATCTACATTTAATTTAAATATCTGAGCCCAGCTCTGCTTCTACAAACTGCAATCTGATGTCCATCTCTCTATGACAAGGAGAAGTCAGACTCAGTTTGTTCACAAAGATCCTGCCTCCACTGGGTTCCAGATGGTTCCATGGGCCATCCTCGCAGTTCTGGCCCAAACAGAGTTAAGGGGTGCTCACCTCCAGAAGAAAAAGAACACAGGCTATCAGGGTATGTAGCCCCTTCCTGATAGTCAATTACTCCAATGCCAGGGATAAATGCCATCTGTTCCAGGAGAACTCGGTTTTATGTGTTTTCTAATTCCTGGCAAAGACAATTGACAGAATAGATGAGAAAATGGAATTCCACTGTGCTGCCTTTGGAAGACTGGTCACATCTGCATATCCAAACTGACCCAGGAGAGAGAGATTAGGCCACTTGTTTGAATTTGGGGTTCAGCTAGGGATATGGCTTGCCTAGCTTGGTCTAAACCCTGGGTTCAATCTCCAGCCCAACTAAAAATGAAAACAAGTAACTCTGAACTGGGGGCTTCAGAAAGCACACATTCCCAACGTGTCCCCCGTGCAGTGCCACCATCTCAGGAAGTGACTGGAGACACTCAGTACCTCCCCCACACTCTTGAGTTAATATTCCACTTGTTACAATCCGTGACAAATGTTATGGACAAGTTAGAACCATCAAAATGAGGCAGTTCACACAGGAATCTGCATTTTCCCCTTACCCATGTGGCACCTATGCACCCTGCAATTAGCCTCTGCCAAATGCATATTAAGCCGTACGGAGGTGCAAAGGGTCAATTATATTACCAAACGAAGGAAAGAGAAAACACTTGTCTCGGCTTCTGGTTCTGTCTTAAATTAACTTTTCATATTGAGCAAAATGTTATATTCACTTTTCCCATTTTCTGAAATTTTTCTTCTTTGAAAGCAATAAAGGATTCTTAAAATTTAATAGAACTAAGAACCCAGAGAAGACTCTCTCTGGGAGCATCAACGCCAGCTCTAACAGTTTCTTCTCGTGGGTTTGCACAAACATCTAGAAACAGCACCCACCTCAGTGCTACTACATCAAGGCCCCTGCAGCCTTCAAGGGCCAGGAGAGCATTCGGGAACAAGGGCAAGTTGGCTCTGAAGCGAGAGAGTGGAGCCAGAGCTCTTGGAGAGATATTCATCTCTTGTGCCCAGCCCTGAGCCACCTTCTGCTCAAACCTTATTATGCTTCCCAGGGAAACAGGTGAGGGCCCTTAGCCATTGCAAAGGCAGGCTCCTCCCAGAGATGAGAGGCTCCACCAGGTAGGCAAAGGTAAAATTTTAAAGAGGAATTATTTCAACAGTTACACCCACAACCTTCTATGAAGCAAGGCAGAGTCGCATATGCACTAGCAATGCGTCAGCAGCCCAGCTCCTCCCCTCATCCTAAATCTCAGTCCACAGGCGTCCCCCCAGGAGCCCCATGTCTGCTCTGACGGGCTGCAGAAGCCCTATCACACAAAATGCAGGGCCAACTTCCACTCCCTCCTCACACCATGCTCAAAGGCAAAGAGCTTTCTGGAAAACAATGTCCATATCACCTCTTGGGTGCTGAGCCTGGGACACCACAAGGGGACTTCCTGAGTGTAAGGCGGAGGCCAAGCTCTCAGTTGCTGCAAGAAGTTTCCCAGAACACACCAAGTCACAGACCAAAGGTGCTGAGTGACATCATGTGGGGCATGGGGCGGAGGCACAGCTAAGGCAGCGTGGCCAGGAGAACACTCATAAGGGGATTAAAAACTATACTCCGCACAGAAGAAAACAGAGCAAGCCTACAGTAAAGGAAATGGGAGTGGGGTTCAGCTTGTACCCCAGAGCAGGTAATTCCCAGGGCAGGTAGCAGCACATGCTACAGAAGCCAGGGTCCTGCAACATACATGTCACCAGCTGGCCACAGCCACTGGACAGCAGATGAGATTCCCCACCTGCACATATCCTGCCATCCAACACTACCAGCTTTCCTTGAGGGCCCACCCACACAACCTTGGGGGGAGTCCATTTTAGAGATGAAGAAATGAGATTTAGACAGGTACCTTCCTGCCCACAATCACAGATGCTGGCAGCTCAATTTGGAGCCCTGGTCTTTCTGATTTCAGGGTCCCTGCACTTAACTATCAACATACTCTATCTCCCTTGCAGCTGCATTCATAATAAGATTAAAACACGCCACACAGTCAAACACAGTGTGGACCAGTGGGGACCCCAAACCGCTTCTGAGTAGTTGGCTTTCCTAAAGGTCCACATACACTTTGGCCCAAGCAATGTGATCTAATGGTTCCGGTTCCAGGAACTGGAGGAGATGGATAAGATCTAACGTGCTCCACCAGGAATGCCTGGAAAAATGAAGGGCAACCACAGCAAGGATGTTGGACCACCTGCTAACTGGTCTGGAAAGCCATCCCCATTTTCCTCCCCACATTCTGACAGACAAGTGCACCAAGAGTCTCTGTGGGTAAATCCGGATGCCCCCACCCCATGAAACCAACCTCAAAGTATTCGGAACAAGCCTGAAGAATGACCTGAATCAGTAAACACGTGACCTGGCCAGTACTGAACCTTGACCATCTATCTTTGCCATCTTCAGAAAAGCCAACTGCGACCCATGACTGGAACCCGTCTGGACAAAGATGCCTGCAGAAGTCATTCTGGCTTTACAGGTACAGGTGCTAAACCTACAAACATCTTCCCCTTCCTTTCTTTGCCCTCAACTTTTCACCGTTGCTTTTCTTCAGGGACAAATAGTCACCAAGATCTGTAACTGGGAGCCTTGGCCCCCCACCCCAATAGCAGCCCCATAACTCTTGTTCTAGTGGGTCACTGAGTACACAATTAGGAAAGCAAGGGGGTGACCCACTAAGCCCAGAGGGGAGATGAGATGTACAGGAATCTTGGCTGCATTGTCACATCCAGTAAGGTCAAAGGTGAGGCCAGGCAAAGACTCAGTCAAGAGCAATGAGGGAGCACCTTTAGCTCACCAAAAAGAAGGAGGGAGGGTGGTTATTAATCTGAACAGCAAGCATTTCCCCCTTGAGCATTTTCCCTTCGTATTTACTGATGAAATCTCTGTGAATGAAAACACAATCCTCTTACTGGGGAAAGAAAGGCACACACACAAAAGCCCCTCAACTGAAAAATCAAGTCCGGCAGGTCGTGATTCCACCTTTAAGTGAACAGGATGCAGCCACAAAGGCCTGGAAAGGGAGCTGGCCCCGGAGCTCCCACTGGCGTCATTGTTAATAAGTAAGCAGCAGCGGCCTGTACAAAGCTCTGCTAGCATTGGCAAGCACAGGGCTCAGGGCTGAGCAAGCGCGACCCAGTGGAGCCAAGAAAGCCCAAGGTCTGGGGCAGAGCAGCAGAGAGTGACGGCCTCTGCTCTGCCCAAGTGAGAACCCCTACCCAGCCCCTTCTCTACCAGACCACTGCTTCCTAACCTTGTTTTCCCCACCAGCAGCAGAGGGAGACAGGGGTTCCTGGGACCTGAGGGGTCCTGGAGCTTAAGGCTATCCAAAGGCTGTCACCTGGGGGAACCAGAAGTTGAGAACTGAAACAAGAGGACAGAAGCTGCAGCCACCAATGTGCAGTTCTTGGCTGGAAAGGGAGTCCTCTGCTCCAGGAGAAGGGGCATCTTGGTATCAGGGAACAAGGAGGAATGGGGCCAGACCCGCTCTGTGTTCCCAGGAAGGCCTGAATGGTTAGGGAGAGGGCAAGCACCCAGCATCGAGGCAGGAACTATGGGCCTGGGAGAACTGGGGAAGGGTCCCCTGAATGGGCCTCCAGGCAGCTGGCCGGGAGGTGCCCATACTGGCTGCCTGTCTCAACCGGTCCCAAATAACCACACCAATTTGCACACGAATAAGCAAACACAAAACCCCTAAGCAAGGGCATTCAAAACCGAAAGCAGCTGCTAATCACCTGTTTTAATTTTTCCCTCTTAAATTAGTTGCAACTAAGAATTTTCAAACTCTCAAGTACAATACACAGCTTAACATTTTCATACACCTGTAAAACCACTAAGTTAAATCCCATTACAAAAGACTCCAACTTACAAAGGAGCAGTTCAAATACAGTTCTTATCAAATACAAACAATGGAAAATGATTTAGGCACAGAACATCAGTCACTGGAAATTAACATTTGAAAAAAATTTTTTTACATAAAACCCATCTGTGTATTGAGATGGTGCACTCTGCTAAACCACGGGCCTAATTAAGGAACTAGGAACCAAGGCGTTACATGGTAATGCATTAAGTTTTAGTTTTCTTCTTCTTTTTTTTTTTTTTTTTTTGAGTCTTGCTGAAATCTTATCAATACAGAACGTGTTGTCCTTTCCTCCCTGCAAATCTAAAATAAACGTCTATGTCAAATTGCTACGAGTGCTTTGGCTGACAGACAAAAGACGACCTGTCTTAATCTGGGGTGGTTCTCCCCTGCCAGCATCCGCACCCAAGGATTTCTCCTTAAGATCCAACAGGGCAGTTGGTCAGGGACCAAGGTGGGGGTGGGGCTGGGGCCAGAGCAGAACCGGAGGTGGCCCTGAGACCCCAGCTGGGAGTGAAGCACCTTGGTGGCACTGCTGCGGCAACGAGTGCTGGAGGCGAGCCGCCAGTCCAGTCCGCCACCCCAGCGCAGTGCAGGGAACGTTGAGTGGCAGCAGTCGCCAAGTTGAGCAGCAAGTGAAGGCTGCTGAGCTCTCTCACCCCGTCCCCACGGAGCTGGAGGTGCTCGTGGACAAGATATGAGAAACAGGTGTTAGACGTCCAAGAAACAAGTTGTTGTGCATCCTGATGATGGCAAATGTCTTCATCTGATTATGCAAGTTTCCAAAAGCAGCAGCCAAGGGGGGAAAAATGGAAACGGGAAAGTAATAATACCCTCCAAAAAGTTCTGGGAGTCATTTAGCTTTCCTTCCCATGCATACTGGAACAGAGAAGGAGAAAAGCAGAACAAGCAGTACAATCCCATTCTGAGCATGTTGGCCAACCAGAGAAGGAATGTATACTGGTCTTCAAAAATAAGCCATCTGAATTTATTGTGAACCTGACCTGAAAGGTCAGCTGTGACAGATTTTAAGAGTTTGCTGGACAGACTGAAAGACATTCTCCTGTATTTGATGCAGAAATTATTCACTGCTTATATATCAACTAACTGAATGTGCAAAGTAACATTTTTTACTGCTGGCGATGAAGTCCCTCACTTCACATTTTCCCAGAAGGCAAGCAATTTGGAAATCCCAGGGCAGAGAAGCTCACTGTGGGGAACCAGTCTTCTTGCTGGGCCACACCCCCACAAAAGACAACCACCCTGACCTTTCAGACATGCTGAAATTTGAGAGTGAAAAGCACAATGACATTCTTACATAAAACTATGGAGACACTCTGTCCAACTTGTCTCTTAAGGAAGTGCTGTTTCTCAGGTGGGTGGGCACTTCCTGCCCAGATACTGAGTTCCTTTCAAGGGCAATGATGATGGTTTTGTGAACACTCCTCACATCCTGAATTACCTGAACTGCTTACCCAAGCACAAAGCCAAAGATTTATTTACAGGTGATGGGATCTACAATGGTGCCCCTCATCAAGTCAAGAAACTGAAGCATTACCTCCAAGGGGTTATGTTCTCTGGGGTCTACCTACCTAATGCAGGGGAAAGTGGAGTCCTGTACTCCAGCACCTAGCCCTAAGGCTGTACAACATAACTGACCAGGTCCATCTCTACCCCACTGATAATGTTTATACTGGAATGTGCCTTCAGAAACTTGGCCTCATTCCAAAAAAGCACAAGGGCTTCAAGATATTTGATATCAAGAAGAAAAACAAGAATGACATCTGCTCTTACATAGATCTGATGTTAGTACACAGTACAAAACCTCAAGAGATGATTGATATTTGGTCTTAGTTGCAAAACGCTCATTTAAAATGCTGCAACAGAGGCTGGGGTTGTACCTCAGTGGTAGAGCGCTTGCCTATGATATATGAGACACTGGGCTTGATCCTCAGCACCACATAGAAATGAATAAATAAAATAAAGGTATTGTGTCCATCTACAACTGAAAAAAAAATTTTAATAAAATAAAATGCTGAAATACGTATAGGCTACATTTTGCATCGAAAGACATGTCTTGCCTAGTTCCGGTGTTGTTTGCTCATATTAGGGTAATTTCCATGTTAAATCATCAGAATTACCTTTGTAAGTAGAATCCATTTGAGGGCCTCCAAGTCACTCAATTGGTGCTTTTGTGACAAGGGAAATAATAATTTATTAAATATTATTTATTTTTTTAATTTTAAAAAATATCATTTTTTAAAATTATAAATGTTTATAATTTATTAAATATTATAAATAATTAATATAAAAATAATAATTTTTATAGATGATATGGTGGAATAATTGGTTCTGATCTTTTCTACTGGCTTGTGGCCAATATTTTCTAAGTTGTCCTTCCTTCTCATCTGAAATCTTAAATTCCTGGAATGTGATCATTGTTTTGTTTTTTTTTTTTTTTACTTTGTTTTTTTTTTTTTTTTTTTTTTTGCTCTTCTATATGATAATATTCCCACTTCTATTATCATGACTGATTTATCTAATTCAGCTGTTTATGAATCTAATGGCTGCCAAGACTTTGCTATGCATGACCCAGTAGGTTTTTTTTTTTTTTTTTGGTACCGGGGATTAAACTCAGGAGCACTCGACCACTGGGCCACATCCCCAGTCCTTTTTTTTTTTTTTTTTTTTTTTTTGTATTTTATTAGAGACAGGGTCTCACTGAGTTGCTAAGTGCCTCGCCATTGCTGAGGCTGGCTTTGAACTCGCAATTCTCCTGCCTCAGCCTCCCAAGTGCTGGAATTACAGGCATGCGCCACCACGCCCGGCCCCGACCCAGTAGTTTGCTTTTTTTGTTGTTTTGTTTTGTTTTGTTGTGGTACCGGGGATTGAACTCAGGGGCACTCGACCTCTGGGCCACATCCCCAGCCCTTTTTTGTATTTTTATTTAGAGACAGGGTCTCACTGAGTTGCTAAGTGCCTCACCATTGCTGAGGCTGGCTTTGAACTCGCGATCCTCCTGCCTCAGCCTCCCAAAGTGCTGGGATTACAGGCGTGCACCACCGCGCCCGGCCCCAGTAGTTTTTGTGAAATGGAATTATATTTATTTTCATGAGATTTGGATGATTTTTTTTTTTTTTTTTTGTACTGGGGGTTGAACTCAGGGGCTCTTGACCACTAGACCACATCCCCAGCCCTTTGTTGTATTTTATTTAGAGACAGGGTCTCACTTAGTTGCTAAGCGTCTTGCCACTGCTGAGGCTGGCTTTGAGCTTGCGATCCTCCTGTCTCAGCCTCCCAAGTGCTGGGATTACAGGTGTGCACCACCACACCGGCATGAATTTTTTTTTTTTTTTTTTTTTTTGTACTGGGGATTGAACTCAGGGGCACTCGACCACTGGGTCACATCCCCAGCCCTTTTTTGTATTTTATTTAGAGACAGGGTCTCACTGAGTTACTAAGTGCCTCGCCATTGCTGAGGCTGGCTTTGAACTTGCGATCCTCCTGCCTCAGCCTCCCAAAGTGCTGGGATTACAGGTGTGTGCCACCTCGCCCGGCTGAATTTTTTTATATTATCTACAAAATGGACTTCAGTCAAAATTTCCTGTCACCCAGTAGTATTTTCTTGTATCGATTTAATTAGTTAATTTTGCAAAATGAGAATCACATCCAGTTTTACCTTGTTGTGATCTACGGTCATAAGGAGAGTGAATTTAATTTTATGTGTGTGTGGTTTACTGGGTGGTATCCTAACAAAGATCTGATTTTGATATTTTTGAAAATAAAGATTATGATTCCATAATGGCTAACTGGAAATTGACTTGTCCCTGACAACCATATGGGTTTATGAATTTTTCATTGTGGACGGGGGGGGGGGGGGGGGGGGGGGGGGGGGGACGGACGACATAAGTCACTTTTGAACTTGAAGTGAAAGGTCTGAAGTTGCAGACCTCTTCTTACATGGTCCATCAGTTTAAAACTCCAAAATTCTATTCTCGCCATATTTTCACATGTTGCTTATACAAAATTATTATTCTGAGTAGTAACTGCTTCCCTGTCTCAGTATAGAAGTGCCTATGTTTTTATTTATTGTTCAAATCAAAGACCAAAATATTTTCTTAAGTATTTTTTGTGTAATATTTATACACAGTGTTGTTGGTGAAATATTTCATTAGAACATGGTACTTTAAATTCTATCATGCTTTGTATACAACCAGAGATATGTAAAAATGTGCTCTATAAGTGTCATATGAAATGTAATGCAAAAAATAAAATATTGTATCTCACATAAAAAATAATAAATTCTATCATGTAACATGTTAAATAAAGCCAATGGTTATTTTTTAAATTAAAAATATCCAACCAGGGCATAAAATTATCAAGATGATAAAAATGAAGAAACATACTTGCCCTGAAAGAAGTTATGCAAAGAGGGGAGAGCTGGTATATAGAGGTAGAAAGGTCGAGAATGAAAGCACAACATCTTCCTTGCTTCTAATCTCTATTCCCTGAGCAAAAGACTTTAAAAAGACCAATTCACAGCCATACCCTACATAGCACTTAGCATCTTCCCAAGAACTTGGATGTCTTGGGCCATGAACCTAGCAACTTAGTGACTTGATGAAAAGGAAACTAAGTCTCAAAAAGGTCAAGTGGCATATTCATTGAAAGGTCCCCAGTGGAGAAGAAAGAGAAAAATGAGGGAGACCAAAGAGGACAGACCACTGGACACTCTTGAACCCGTTCTCCTGGGGCTATCAATGGAGCATGGTCTAAGACCTGGGTCTGTGACCCCAGCAAAGCCAATCGGTGAACTTCCCTGCACAGGCTATGCAGAGGCTGAAAGCAAGCAGGGAGGCTTTCACTGGAGCTGCCAAGCTATGTGAACCAGGATCCTGATGGCCATCTCCAACAACTCGTGGAAAACATTTATCTGCAAAAAGAGGGAAAGGGGCCAACCCACAGAGAGGAGGAGAGGGGAGAGACGAGGAACAGAGAGAGCCACAATGACATCATTTGTGCCCCTGGAACCAGCTGTTACAAAGCCAGGAAAACCCTTGGACTTAACAGTTACATGGGCCAATTTATTCCCTTTTCTCCTTGACCTCACTTTGAGTTTGGTCATTTGAAACCAAAAAGGATCCTGACTTATATATGACCTAGAAGACTATACTGAATGCATGCTGACCACAGACTCCACAGTCATCAGACTGTCTCTATTTTCAACACTAAATTCTGTGGCCCCAGAAAGCCACTCCCACCCCTGCCTTCTCCAGTCCTCTCTCTAGCCAGCAGCTGGAGTGATCTTCTTCAACAGTTAATCATATTGCATCACTCTCTGGCTCCAGGCCTTCCCTGGATGTCCCATCACAAGCTCCTTTGTATGAGCTTCAAGGTTCCTCTTATCTGGCCCCTGCCTCCTCTCATCTCCGCCCACCCCCCGACCCCCCGCCCCCCCCTCCGCCCCCCACCCTCAGGGCCCCTCCACTCCACCGCGAGGCCTTCCTGCAGCTTCAGACTCACCAAGCTTCTTCCTGCCTAAAGACATCTTTTTGCTGTTGCCTCACCCAAAACCTTGGTGGTGCCGTCCTTCCCTTCATCCCCATCTCTATCCCAATGTCATCTCTGCCTTAGTCTACTTTCTGTTTCTCTAACAAAGTATCTTAGATGTGTTATTTTATTTTATTTTATTTTATTTTAGGGTACTGGGAATTGAACTCAGGGGCACTCAACCACTGAGCCACATCCCCAGCCCTTTTCTGTATTTTATTTAGAGACAGGGTCTCACTGAGTTGCTTAGCACCTCCCCGTTGCTGAGGTTGGCTTTGAACTCGCGATCCTCCTGAGTGTTCAAGCCGCTGGGATTATAGGTGTGCACCACAGTGCCTGGCAGATCTGTTCATTTATAAAGAATATTTGGCTCATGGTTCTGGAGGCTATGAATCTAAGAGTATGCCACTGGCATCTGTGGGGTACCTGGTGACAGCCTTCTTGCTCCCTCATAAGGTGGCAGAAAGCATCCCATAGCTAAACAGAGCAAGTGTGCCAGCTCCGGTCTCCCCTGTCCTCTCCTTACATCCTCAGACCTTTTAATTTTTTTATTTTGAGGCAGGGTCTCACAAATTGCTGAGGCTGACCTTGAACTTGCAATCCTCCTGCCTTATCCTCCTGAGTGGCAGGGATTACAGGTGTGTACCACCATGCAGGGATCCTTTTCTCTTCTAATGCCACTAATGCCATCATGGGGGCTCCATCCTCATGACCTCATCTAATCCTAATTACTCTGCAAAGTCCCCAACTCCAAATACCATTAACATATGAATGTGGGAATTAGTTGTCTAGCAGATAAACTTTGGGGGGACACATTCAAATCACAACTTCCTACAGAGGTGCTCCCTAAAACAACTCTTCCAACATTGTTTATATCCCTTTATCCAACTCTTCCACAACTCATCATCATGGAATCATATTTTGTATTTACTTATCATTCCTCCAACTTTGAAGGTAAGAGCAAGGACCTTGACCATCTGGTTCACTTCTGTAGACCCAGTGCCTGGTATCTGCCACTATTTATTGAATAAACACAATTCCAGTATCATGGCATCCAAACAACACCTCCCAGCTACTCCCAACAAGACACAGCTTAGAACCCTAGGTCTTTCTACATCTGTAGGCTCTCTGCCCTGTGACTAGTTATGCTGCTAACCAGGGGCTGGCAAGCTACAGGCCAAATCTGGTCTGCTATCTGTCTTTATATGACATGCAAACTAAGAATGGGCTTACAGATGAACACCTGTAACTGACTGGATAATACAAAATGAGAACTCAAACTCCAAGTTGACTAAACATTACCCCCCCCCCCCACCCCCATATAATATCCATTCTTCTCAAAAAACAAACTGGTATTACAAAAAAGCTGTACTCAATTGCTGTTCTTGTATTTTCAATTTCATCAGTGAAAAGTTTGTGTAAATTTGTTCTCTCTCTTGTTATGGTGTAAGTATCTACATAATATCCTCAGTATTGCTTCTTGGCCTGCAAAGCCTAAAATATTTACTATCTGGCCCCTTTACAAAAGAAAAGGAGGCTGTCAACCCTTGCCATGGACTTAACTATTCATTAAAATGGGAAAGGAGACTTAATAGGTTGGTTCAACCCCTGCACGCTCCAGGACTGATTGTTAGCAAGGAAACAAGGAGACCACCAAGTCCTAAAGTGATCTTCATGTCCTGAGACCTAGAAGGGACAGGGGCGATCAGAGTAAGTCTTCAATCTATTGAAAGCACTGAGATGAAACCCTGAAGAGGAAATGGGTATTTTTGACTCGGCAAATATCCCTACAGGTGAAATGACATTACTAATGCTGGCCTCCATCTCCACCCACTCCTTAAATAAATAACTAAAGATATAATTGCCCACATTTTACCTTGGACTCTCTTAGGGACTTTTTGTTCATTCTGTTAGGACCATACATCAGTTCACCAGGGCTTCTGTTAGCCACATGCTTCTCAAGGGTCCTCCAGGACACAGAGGTCCTTAGTACAATCCCACCACCACCACCACCACCCAAAAAAACTCAGCAGCACTTTGGAACCTTGTCAAATCAATCAACGAGCCTCCATCCAAAGGGGAAAGCACAGCCACGCCTGCTCCAACTCTACCCACAGTTGGGCCAAAGATGACTTCCATGGCAGCAGGGGGCTAAGGCTAAAATTCACCCCATCTCAGCCAGCAAAAGTCTAGTAATGGTCTGGGAAACACAGGGGAGCCCAACTTCTACTTGACCTGCCAAGACACTAAGGGAACTAAACAAAACATGTCCTTCTCTGGAAGGGAGCACATTTTCAGGAGTTGTGTGGGGAAGGATGGGCCAGTGAGCTGTTGATATTCAAATCATCATTAAATGACTCAACTTTCCAGAAATAAAAGGCGTCACAGTGGGAAATTCTCCATTTTGACTTTTCTTTCTGGCTTCAGCAGAATAAAGCTGCAGAGCAGAGAACCAATTAATTTTTAAGCATTTCTTTTAAAATTACAAGAGTCACCCTCACCCAGTCCAGTCATTACTAATTTCCTGCTTTCCACACCCTGATCCTTGCACCGCCCTGTGAAATTACTGAGTGCCAGGAGGGGCCCCAGGAAGAGTCCTGCTGGCCTGAGCAAACTGCTGGCCTAAGGAGCCCCATCCAAGTTAACACAGACCAGAAGAGACAGAGAAGCCTGCACACACCAAAATGATCCCTTTGAGGCCTAGAACCCCGGTCCAGGCACAGCTTTTGAAAAGTCGCAATCATTCAGGGATTAGCTGACCTCATTCCGCTGATCCTGCCCCCATCCAGGGTAGGTCAATACCTCCTGCTAGAACCACAGACCCAAGTGGAAGAGCAAGGAGAGGCATGTGCTGCCCGGGCCAACCACAAGGCCAACCACATGTGGACCCACCTACCACCTGGGAGCCCCCTTCATCTGCTTCCCTTCCCTTCCACCAAAGTCCTTAGGTCTTGTTTTCTCTTCTCCTTCCTGTCTAAAACAAGAGGAGCAAACACAAAGTGTTCTGTCCAGGCTTCTAAATTCCAGAAATCAAAGAACACAGTAGTTCTCCTCATCTGAATTTCACTTTCTACGGTTTCAGTGACCCCACAGTCAACTGTGGTCCAAAAATACTACGTGGAAAATTCCAGAAATAAACAATTTGTGCATTTTATTTTAGTATACTGTTAAAACTGTTCCCTTTTATTATTAGTTATTATTATTAGTCTTACTATTCCTAATTTGTAAATTAAACTGTATCATAGGATTCGAACCCACAGGATTCGGTATCATAATCTGCTGTTTCAGGCACCTGAGGTCCTTAAACATTGCGGATAGGGTGGACTACTGCACACAGGACTCGAGGCTACAGATCTCTCAGGAAAAATACCAAAGTGGCCCTAGGTTCCAAAAAAGAGACAGTGGCCCAAGACTTCATGCACTGGTGAATTCCAGAAGGCAGCTGGTTAAAGAAGGAACCATGCAGGCTCAGGACTTACCAGCCAGAGTCACTCACTTGACAAATGTCTGCTGGGTGCCCACTACGTGCAGGCACTGTGCCGGGAACACAATAGCAAACCAACCAGACAAGAAATTCCTGCCTTCCTGGACCTCCCTTCAGATGCCTCCTGCACCTTTAGGGTCTGAAAGGGATACAACAAGCGAGAAGCTGGGCTTGCGTGGCACCTTCATCTCAGTACTGCGTCACAGGGTCTCACTTGGCCACTCATTCCTCCAACAACAAATTGGTTCAGGCAGTGGAACTGGTGGAGGGGTCAAGAATTTACATACAAGAGGCCTAGGAACAGCAAACTCCTAGAGGAAGAGAGGGGGGTGCATGCTGTGGTGGCTGGGAAGTATGAAGGAGATGAGGGAGGGAGCTAAGCCCTAGTCCCAGCACCCCAACAATAGGCCTGGAGACTTCAGGGCCAGGGAGACTGGCCAATGCCCTTCCTGGGATGACAAGGGAGAAGGTGAGGCGCTGCTTATTCTGTTCTGACCTCCAGAACCATTACCTGCTCTTTTCTTGCTGCTTGGGGCCTTGCAGGAAGGACCTCAACAGAATGGTCTCGGGGCTTCCTAGCTCTCTATCTTCAGGCTGGGCCTGGCCCCCATGAGTCAGCATCAGGACAAGGTGGGAAGAAGATGGGCGCCGTCCCTGCTTGATGAGCCATGTTCCTCTGCTCTGTACGCACAGCCCTGCAGGGAAGCCCTCCTCACAGCTGAATTCACTAAAGGCTCCCTTCCCAGGCCCCTTGGGGTGTGGGGGGTGCTGCAGATGCTGCCTGCTTCCTCCTTCCTTCTTGAGCCTTCACCTCTGTCTACTCCTCTCTGAACAGTCAATCCTTTCTGTCTCCCTCCCCCATGATGTTCTGTCCCCACAGGAACCCTGGTTGATTGAGACAGTGGATGCACAAAAGTCTAAAAGGTGTCATGTGCAATGACTGAGACAAGCAGAGCACATCACGCACAGGAGGAGAGAATGAGGACCAGGAGCAGCTCACAGGCCAGTGAGGCATCAGCCGGCTGGATAAGCAAGATGGAGGGAAGTGCACCCCAGGCCAGGGAGCCCCATTAGCAGGGGCAGAGAGGCATCAACAGCCAGCAGGAGCAGGAACCACACGCAGCACAGAGTGGCAGCCTCTGGAATGGAGGCATGATGGGGCCTGAGAGGAGGCGGCCTGTGCAATGGCTGGCCTTGTAGGCGGTGCTGAGGCGTTGAGACTTGACCCTAAGCAACAGGCAGTTCCTGAAGGCCAATCACATGATGAGTCCATCCAGCACTCCATGTATTTTCAGACACATCCCTTCCCTGGACAAACTGGAAATTGGCATTCACTTAGGACAAATAAACATAATCCCTAAAACGGCTATTCCAGAGCACTGTGTCTGGAAGAGAAGGCAAAAAAATAAAAGCCATCAGACCATGAAATATGGTTCACAGTAATATCCTCCCATGAACACACACACACACACACACACACACACACACACATACACCCCTATCTCTGGCACTGTTAACAACAGGCACTGGAGCATTAACAACCTCAGGTAAAAACACACCAATCATTAACAACAGATTTTGAGACGTTTACAACCTAAATAGCTATCACTGGAACACATAAGTTACTTAATATAAAGCGGTTCCATATGGTTCATTTATAATTCACGTGGCATCAGTCAGCAAGAATCCACTGAGGTGACATCACTAGAGCCACTAGATGACTTTAATTATTCTACAAAGGCAGCAAACAAGGGTGTATTCCAGAGATGTTCAGGTACTACTGGATTCTACAATACTCTTGGATTCAAAAATTAAATTCTTGGTTTCCTACTGTCATTTGGGTTTTCAGATATATATATATATGTACTTGTCCCCACAGGGACCCTGGCTGATTGAGAAGGTGGGTGAACAAAAGTCTAAAAAGTGTCACGCACACTGACAGAGATGAGCAGAGCACATCAAGCACAGGAGGAGAGGACAAGGACCAGCAGCAGCTCACAGGCTAGTGAGACATCAGCTGGCTGGATAAGCAAGATGGAGGGAAGTGCACCCCAGGCCAGGGAGCCTGATACATATAATATATACATATATAATATATACATATATATGTGTGTATGTGTGTATATATAAATATATATGAGAGTATGTGTGTGTTTTCCTGAAAGTGGATTAAAAAGGCTTCAAGTAAAATAATTTCTAACAATCCTCTGCTTGATAAGCCCACCATGACCAGTGTTAACTCCTTTTTATTGTTCTTGGTTGCAAGCAGACAGGCTGGAACACAAGCGTGCATGTGCACCAACTTGACAACTGTAATTAAACTGATAAAAGGTGATCTACTGGTCTACTGAAGTATTCATAATCACTGTTAGCCACTACACAGTACCTAGACACAGATGCACACAAGTCACCTTTCTAAAGCCAATCACCACAGCATTTCACTTTTTCCTCTTTGTTCTTCCCCCAGTATATATAATGGCCACATACGTTGACAGCTTTCCCATATTTCTTTAATCACTGTCAGAAACACTCATAAATGTTAATTATGAAGAAGAGTTCAATGTTATTCCCCACCTGTGCCAATGGAGAACCTTTGAGTTTCCTGTACTCTTCCTTTGAGTTTTCATTTTCCAGGGCTGTTCTCCTCCACCCCTCCAATGAGCTCAGGGGCACATGCATGTGCCTGCGCACGCACGCACACACACACACACACACACACACACACATTCACACTTCACAGATCCCCAGTGCGGAGTCAGGAGTCAAACAGCATTCATCACTGAAAGAGAAGCAGGAGGTTTCTAACGGTAGCACAGGGGGATGCTCGAGGGGGTAGCAGCCTGGACCCCTCATCTCAGGCCTCTAACCCTGGAACAGAACAAAGGAGTAATCAGCCAGGCCCCATGATAGAGGGCCAGCCAGAGACTGCTGTTTTTCAGAAGCTGTGAGAAACCTTCTCTGCGTCCCCAAATATCTCCTTGGTCTGCTAGCCAGGATGTGAAGCTTTGAACGAGAGATAAAGCTTTTTGGCCTATAATTTGAAATATGCGGCTTACAGGCAGCATACTGGCACCTCAGAGAGTTAACTTAACAAGTAGAAACAATGTCAGACTTTTCCTAATTCAAACAGTAAGAAGCTAAGAATCCAGAACACTGAGAGGGGATGTGACTTGGGGAGGAAAGGGACACCACTTTATAAATGCTACCATTCCCCCATTAGGGCATCTTCCCTGGCTACAAAAGTGACCTGAACCTGAGAGTTCCTGAGTCTGAGCAGTGGTCTCTAGTCCCAGGGGCAGCCTAGGTACCTGTCACTGCCTGCTCACCTCTGGGACTCCAGTCTAAGTTCCCTGGTCTAACGCTCCTCACACTCAGCACCACAGGTCTATGTTGGAGCAGCTGTGAGGTGCACTGCAAGCAACTGTGCCACTAGGACAGAACCAAAGCATGTGAGGAACTCAGCATTTAGGAAGGCAGGGCAGATTCTGGATATTTCCTATAGCAATGTCACCTTCTCCACCTGCTGCAGTACATGCACCCAAGAGTAGACAAGGAAGGGCTAAACATGCACAAAGCACAGAGGAACCCTGCAAATGAATCGTGAGCCCCAGGAAGGCAGGGACCAAGTGCACTTATCTTGCTCCCGGCTGTCTCCTCACAGCCAGCCCTGGGCCTAGCAGAGGGCAAGGCCGGTAGTGTTGGCTCAGTGAATGAGAGAAGGAAAGAACAGTCAGACGTGGAAAGCCAACATCCTGAGAGCCCCCACAGTGCACTGACACCACCTGAGGAGGGCTGATAACCACATCAACTCCAGCTAACTCCACTGGGCAGGTATTGTGGGGAAACTAGAGACAACCCACCCTGCCAAGGGAGAAACCCCAGGACCAAATTCTACCACTCTGCTTCCAGGGGTGTTGTGGGCAGAAACTTCAGGGAGGTCACGTGACCTCATTGAACACCCTAGTCACGATGATGAAGACAGACAACCCCAATGAAGGAGCCAGGGGCCGCACCACGCACAATGCTAAGTGAGAAGAGCAAGAGAAGAGCATACATCTGCTCTTCAGAAACACCTCCACCAAGGGGCTTGTACACACGGGGACGGGCCTGGAAAGCAACGTGACCCACAGGCAGGATGGTGGGTGGACGTGTTCCTTTGCTTTGCTTAGAATTTGAAAATTGCTGCTGTAATGTTGCATTCATTATTTAAAAACAATGTTTAAGATATTTTTAAAGAGCTATTTTGGAATCCAGGTCTCATAATTCAAATTTTGATAATGATACACTGTAAAGTACTCAGTTAATCCCCACTGCTTTTGTTAGAATCCTAGTCCAGGACACGCCACATCCTTATTATCCACAGCAATGGGTGGACAAGTGGGAAGGACCAGGACTGCCACAAAGCATTTCCAGGAACAATGGTGAATAGGAGCATTGTCTACAGGCTGCTTCATTGAGAAGCTGGCCTCCGTAAGATGCTGGCAAATTTTCTATATGGAACTCCATGGCAGAGGCATTACTGGTATGTGTTTGATATGGCTAAGATGTGGCCTGAATCCTTAAGGCATCATTTTAAAGATAACCAGGGTAAATTCAAAATACACACTCACATGCACACACACACACACCTGGTACCACTCTCTATATTCTGTTCAAACACTGTATAAATTAAGACACTTTGTAAAATGTCCTATCAATGATTCAAACAACAACAACGAAGAATATCTTTTGGTCTTAAAAGCATTTAAACTCAGGGGGAGGTGGGGGGGAGAAAAAAAAATTGGTGGTTGAATGAGATGGACATCATTATCCTAAATGCATGATTGAAGATCTGAATGGTACTTATATACTTTGTATACAAACAGTTGTATGTAAAAAGATGCTATATGTGTGCATTATGAATTGTAATACATACTACTATTATAAATAAAAAAAGAAAGAAAAAAAAAAGCATTTAAACTCATCCCATTTGGACTGTAGTTACCATGTTCACATTTTTTATTTTATTCCTCTGTAAGACAGAGTTTTCTCAAATCTCCTGAGAGGCCCAGTCATAGTTTATTGCACATATTAAATCAATGGATTAGATCAATTAATTCAATGAGTTTACATCTTCATTAAGAAATACTAAAAAAAGGGGGGGGGATTATTTTCACATTTCAATTCCTATTAAAAAAATAAATATTAAAAGGGGTTATTTCGCTGTTACGCTTTTTAAATTCCAAAAGGTTGCAATTTTTATGCAACTCCCAAAAAATGCAAGTAGAGTGGATCTTATGAAACTACAAGGGAGACCAGAAGAGTAGAAGAGGGGACCCAGAGAGAGGGACAACAGGAGGGAAAGGGAAATACTAGGGGATGAAACTGACCAAATTATGTCATGTGTATACGCAAATATGTAACAAAAAATCCCAGTTATGAATAATTACAATGCACCCATTTTAAAAATGGAAAGAAGAAATGCACATACACAAGTAATAGTAGTTTCTCCTTTAGAGTAGTGGTGAAATTTTCTTTAAAAAAATGGTCTTACGGTCATAAAGTGAATCAATATAAAAAATACATCAAGTAATTCTAAAACACATCACTTGAGAATATGTTTTTAAAAAAATCACAAAAGTTTGATAAAAAACAGTATTTGGGGGATATGGACCTAACATTTTTCATCTCTCATCTCTGACCTTCCTTTTTCTCCTCCTCCTCTACGTACCACCCATTCCTTTATTTCAAAAAGTGAGGTGCACCTATCACAACAAAGGGAGCCCACCAAGGCAGGACCTGTTTGCTCGGCATGGGACCCCACAGGAAAAAAAGGACAATAAGGAAAATGCATTTGAGGATTGGTATGAGCTCATTTTTAAAAACAAGAAGATGCCTTCAAGAGCAGGTGCTATGCAACCTTCTGTACAAAAAAGAAGGGGAAATGAGGAAATAGACACATTATCTGTTTATCTTTATAGAAAAGACAAACAAGAAAACAGTGAGGTTGGTTGCCTCTGGGGAGGGCAGACAGGGTAGGAGGGAAGCCACAGCACTTCTCTGAGGCTAAGTAAGATTAGGTGAACAAAGGGCACAGCAAGAGGAGGAAACTCTGAGGCTGGAAGCCAACCATGCCCACCGTGAAGGGCGTGGAAAGAGCAAGCCCAGGAGTTCATGCCCACAGGATCTGAATGGATAGGCAAAGTGCACAAGCCCTGAACACTCAACAGGTCAGTCTTCCACAGTGGCCTGGGCACACCATGCTGGCCCTGTTTTAGATGTGCTACAGGACTGTGCAAGCTTAGTAAAGTGCTGAGGGTGACAGGGCCCTCACAGAGACAGATCGACGAGGCACAAAAGGACCCTGGCAGAACATCTGGGACTGGAGGTATGATGTGAATGCCTGACTTCTAAGTGTGTGTGTGTGTGTGTGTGTGTGTGTGTGTGTGTATACATTTATACACAAAGGTTTCCCAGATCGCCACTGAAATGGCCTAGAAGCAAAGACACCCCAGTAACAACAAGCAAAGATGATCTACTAACACTGATTTATCTTGGTCTCCAAATCCACTCCTCACTAAGAGAAACGGGTTCCTTAGGGAATTGACTAACTCCAGGTCTTGGGCAGGGCAGGCATGAGAGGAACTTGGAACAACTTGGTATGTCAGAAAGTTAAGAAGCACTTTAAAATGTTGGAAGGAATCAGAATAAAGGGCCTCCCACTGGTCCAATTTAGGCACCAAAATGATTAACTACACTAATGATTATAAGTCACTAAAATAATAGTCCACATTTATAATGGCAAAGAAGGAAGGGCTCGCTCACAGCAGAATTGCTGACTGCCAACTGGAAGACACGGCAAGAGTGCAGGAGGGGAACGATCACCTTGTAACCACCAGTCAAGACTAGATCAGGCAAGAAGCACTGGTGGAGGCTAAACGGAGTGGAAACTTGGACAAGGAACATGATCTTATAGCGTCTACCCAAAGACTGCTTATTAGCTGCAAGAGAAAACCTAATTACCATACAGTGGAGAAATCAAACAACACCTTGGCCAGGTCATCAAAGAGAGGCAGATGGACATCAAGTGCCTCCAGACGTGATAGCCTGAGAAGGACATGAAAAACACTTACATCGTATTCTGGCCAGGAATGCATAACTTGAATTTAATCATGAGGAAATATTGGACAAGAATGTTCTCATGGGAAAAAAAAGTGGGGGGAGTATATTCTTTATAAATGGCAATGTCACAGAAGGCAAAGAAAGGCTACAGAAACATTCCAGAGTAAAATACACGAAAGAGACATAAAAAACTCAATGTCATACCTGCTGCTCTATTATATCATGTATTGGAGGGAAAAAGAATTCTACAAAGGACATACTGGGTCGATTGACAGAACTGGAATGCAGATGGGAGATTACGTAAAAGCCCCGTATGAACGGGAAAAGTCCTGTATGGACGGGAAGTTTCTAACTGTCCTGTAGTTGGGTCGGGGAATATCATCATTCTTAGAAACCAGGCGAGTGAAGGACATATGGGGGAGGGTTCTACATACCTATTCTTTAAAATGTTCCCACAAGTCTTAAATTATTTCCAAATACAAAGCAGAAAGGAGGAGGGAGGAGGCAAGGCAGCAATTTGGTAGACAAAGCTGGGGCACGTGGCTCAGCCCCGCTCATGAGCTCCTTCTAAGCTTTGCTCCATTTCCCCATCTGTAAAGTGGGTCAGATGGCTCAGCTCCTGCCTGCCTCACAGGTTCTGCAGAAAGATAAAGTAACAAACAAGCAGGCAAAGGCAGTAAAACTGATTTTAATCACATTTTCTGAGGGCAGTCATCACGTGCTGTTTCTCTTTCTTATTGGGTATCAGATTTTGCAAGATAATACTGAACTTTGGCAAATGTGGATGACTTCAGAAAAGGAGTCAAGGTCACAGAACTATTTAACTGGGTGTTGTCAGATAAATATTTGCTTAAATACAATACAATCCCCCAAAGTCATCAATGTATTCTAGGATCATTTCGAAATGTGTGTGTTTGGAAGCAAGAATTACAACGGCCAAAGATGGGATAATATACTAAAATTAACCACAGTTGTTTAGAGTGATTGATCACAACTCATTTTCCTCTTCTGCTTTTTGAAGTTTATACAGCGGTTTTGTACTTTCTAATTTGTGAAGACAGTTCTGTGGTTATGGGAAACGTTCCCAAAGGTCTTCAAAACTTCGCTCCACCTTCACAAACCCTCATCATACCCTCAGATGGTAGTCAACCCCAGAAGGAAGAGAGCGTAAGTGCCTGAGTTGACCAAGCAATTTCTGCATATAAAATGAAGAATGGGCAGTCTGGAGGTTTTCAAGAGATACCCTGCCAACTTCCTGGGCCAGATTTAGACATGCTCCCTCTGACCAAGGGAAAAAAATTATTTTCAACTTCAAGTCCTCACTAAAATACCACAAATTAATGACTATGCATTCCTTCGGGAGAAGTCAATCCTCAACCACCAAAGTTTCTACTGAACTTGGCCCATGGGGCTCCTGAAAATACCCCAGACTTCCTTCCTAGCAGCTGACCCACCTGAAGACTTGGAGAAAGACCAAAATCTCAGGGTGGCCCCTCAGTGCATTCAACTAAGGAATACACCAAGTTTCCATACTGCCCATCTCCCCACCGATGTGGGGACAGGATGTCCATGTCCCAAGGAGGTGTTTTGCCAACATCTCTCAGATCCACATCAAATATAATATTCAAACCAATTAGCTCCAACAGCATCAGGAGCAAGCAGCATCCCCACGCTCTCATTACGGGCCATCCTATTCAATTCCTAATGAGAGGAGAGACAAAGGCAGTGGATGCAATAGGGTCTACTTCAAAAATTCTTTTTCTTTTAGAAAACAGATCCTCTTTTGTTCTGGTTAAACACCAATTACTCTGCTCTCTCTAACATGCAAATCAGCTGAAAATAGGGCAATATGTAGCTCACTCCAGTTCCACTGCAAGTTTGAATGAAGAAAAGAGAAAGAGGACAGGGAGGGAGAAGGAGAGGGTGAAAAGAAAGGGGAGAGAAAGAAGAGGGAGAGGAGAAAGGCAAGATGAGCGATAGAGGCAAATCCCTGGGGGTCTTCAATTCCAAGTACTTTGTGCTCAGATAAAGCTCTTTTCAAAAAGCTTTTTTTGTATTATCTGTGCCTGTGCCCACAAGCGGTGATTTTGCCATTATCCAAAAAAATAAAGCAAGAAAAGAAAAAGCACATTAAAGTGTACAATATAAGCAAGAAAAGCAAAAGTAGCCAAGCTATTTATCCACAGCTCCCACTTGCTACAAACACCCTCCAAAAAAGCAACCTTGCTGGCGTCACATACCAGAGCAGGGGAAGGAGGAGGAACCCACAAGTCCTAGCAGCCCTGGATGGTAAAGGGTCCACCCCGCCCCCCCCCCCCACCAGGCAGGTGGCGGTGTGAGGACCAGCCCAGGAAGCATCCAGCTCAAACTCTGGCTCAGGCACTGACTGGGGTGCTTGGTTTGGTTTTTCCTCATGTTTATTGAGTTTAACTACTTTGAAATTTCAATCCTCCACACACATGATTGCTTTTTTTTTTTTTTTTTTTTTTTTTAATGCAGGTGGGTACGTGGAAAGAAGTATCCTGGGTTCTCTCAGCAATCAAGGAAGCCAATGCAGCACTTCTCAGTCCTCGCTGTACACCCACCACCCAGGAGAGCTGGAGGAAAGGCACACCTGACTCTCAGGTCTGAGCCTCTGCATCTCTAACAAGCTCCCAGGTGATGCTGGGGCTACTCTGAGCAACCAGCGTCATCTTCCCTGCTTCTGCCTCTAGTTTCTGTCTTTCCAGATTTTGTCTTGCTTGACTTTCTTCCCTCACCCACCACCCCCTAGTCTAAGTGAGGAGCCCTAAAAAAATCCAACAGCTCCCTCATGCTAGGCTTGGATGGTCATGCTGCCCCAGGCACCACTGAGTTCTCTACAATGTGCCCAAAGTGAGCACACTCAGGTCAGAAGGGACTTCAGGGAGGAATGCAAGTTCAGAGCCAGAGGTGACCCCATACCCCTGCTGAGGCTCCCCCAGGGACAACCGGTCCAGGGCTTCAAGTCAAGGAAGGGCAGCCAAGCTGAGCAGTGACGAGAAACAGGGCTTCCTGCTGGTGGACTCAGGTGCACCGCGAAGAGCATGTGGCACACACTCGCGCTTGGCAGAGGGTCAGCCTCCAGCACCCAATCTTACACCAACTCCAGTCTGAAGGACAAGTGTCCCCTCTCCACTCCACTCAGAACTCGAGTGTCCACCTGACAACACTTCCCGCTAAACGCCCTCCTCCGGGAAGCAGTTCCTCTCCGCCCACCCCAGCGCCCAGAACTGCCAGCCTGGCTAGGAATACTACTTGGTGAGATGACCCAGCCACACGAGGGGATCCCCACATTTCCCCTTTCTGGGCCTGCCCTCCTTATATCTAGGCTGCCAATCAGGGCACACATGTCCCTGTTTCTCACGTCCCACCCCTGTCCCAGGATAAGAAAATAAAGACACTCACATTTGCTGGGATCCCTATATGTGCCGGGACTGATCCACTCCATTTCATCTCACCCAGGCCTCCAGAGGGCCCTGCAGTGTTGACACTACCACCATTTGGCAGGGGAGGACATGGAGAGGCCAAGAGGTGACCCTCTGGTGGTGTTGGCAATGGCGGCATGGTGGTAGAGGCGGCACACTGTGGTGTTGGCAGGGTGGCTTTGGAGGAAGACTCCATAGGTTTGCACAATGGCCCAACACTTACTAGCTGCACAAATAGGGGCCTCTTTAAGCCTCATAAAATGGGCTAAGGGGTGTTATGAGGACTGACCAGGACATCCTGGAGTTAAGGTGCCATCACTCAATGTCACCAAGCTGGAAAGGGCTGGACCCACACTTGAAGGGAGGTGAGCTGGGGCTGGGCTGCACCATTTGGGACAGGCTCACAACTTTAAGGTGGTTAACTTCACTCCCATCTGCCAAGGGACCCTTAGAGGACCACCACACAGGCACAGGCGGCCTTGGGGACTCAACCTCACCTAGGCAAACCACTTTCCAGGAGCCTGGAATATACACTCTACAGACCATGGGAAGCTGGCAGAGTTTCCAGGAGTCATGAGGTCCAAAGGGTCCCAAGTGGCAATGGAGTCACCATTGGTGGGCTGAAGCAGCCCTACTGACTGCTTTACACACAGGAAGCCAGCAGCTCACTCCCACCTACCACCTTTCCTTGTAGGGAAAATCCTCAGGAGAGAAAAATGGACCCACAGGCATAATGGCGGGGTGTCAAGTGAAAGGCAGAGAACAGGGAAGGGCAGGAAAAGGACTCCACCCTCTCCAGCACACGCCACCACCACAAGAGCAGAGCAGGTCCAAATCAGCATCAGACACCCAGGGAGGAGGCAAAGGGAGGGGGCACAGAGCACAGGGAACCTGCGGGTGGAGACAGAGGCTGAGGGCTGGTCAGTGTCAATCAAACAGATGAAAATGGAAATGGCTCTTATTTTTTAAGTGTGCGTGTAAGATGAGACAGGTAGGAAACTAGTTGGCTTTTAAGACAATCCCGAGAATCAATCCAAGAGACAATGACCTAAATATGCCGACCCCCTGGAGGCTGCCCCCAAAAGCGAGGCCACTGGTGCTTGGCTTGACGCTTTCCTTTCCCGGGAGACCTTGTGTGATGGACAGATCTAAGAAATACCCTATAATCTGCATTTATGCTATTTGTCTCTTTGATACATCAAATACAGATATTTGCATCATTTATTTTAACATGCGTGATTTTCTTCTGAAGGCCAAAAAGAGAAAGTAAGTCTGATCCCCAACCCTCTCCCTCCCCTCCTCTTCTTTAGAAGCCTGAAAACTTAAGCCTGGCACCCCTGACAAGCCAAATTGATCTGGAAAGATCTTCCGAGGCCAGTTGCATTAAAGAACAAATAAAGGACTCTCCTGGCAGAGGAGACAATAAAGACAAAGGGGAGCTCAGGGGTGGGTCCCTCTCAACATTGGCAGCCCCTGGAGGTGAAGGCAGGGAGGGAGGGTGGAGGAGGGCGGTCACCCCAGGAGCTGCTCCAGCTGCTCTGCTCAGCCCACATTATCTGCTCTGTGATGCAACTCAATTATGTGCCCCACCGCCACCACAGCCTTCAATGAAAAGCCCTTGCAGGGGCCCAGACGAGGAAGAGAGGTTTCAGCACCAGTAAGACCACGAGGCCCACAGGCGGGGCCCACTGCCCCAGTACGTGAATAGGCACCTATGAGTTATGCAGCCTTCAACGTCCCCAAGGAACTGGGACGCAACCAGTCTGTATGGGGCCCTGCCAAGCTACTTATTCTTTATTTATGCTCTCACAGACACCTGAACAGAAATACGGGCACGCAACAGCCACGCACCCCATATTTCACCACCAACGGACTCCAGAGGCACGTCTCCTCAGCCTGCCACACAGGCTCCTGTTTGCCAAATGCTACTGGCTCCGGTGACTATGTGCCTATTCGGTGCAGCAGTCCTTGGGGACAGCACATGGCACAGCCATCATCACCAGTTCCCCCAGCCCCCAAAGGGTGAGTATACCACACCTGTTTGTTGGCGGAGCAAAATGAGACAGTGGGGGATGGTGGAAGTGAAGGCTGGAGCCCAGACTCCACCAGGTCTCCCCAACACCTGTGTCAACTAAGCAGGTTTCCCAACACCTGCTTTGAACTTTCTTTGTACATCACTCACCTCAAACCAAGCTATTTTTTTATCCTTTGGCCATTTTTCTTTCCTTAGTTACTCACCCCACACTCATTTACTGAGCACTTACTACATGTCAAACAGTATTCTGGGTACTGAGAATACAATACGAACAAGACAGGTAAGGTAGATAAGAGTATCAAACAGAACTGCTTCCGCTCCACCACTCAACACGCCCCTCATTTCTCTTAACTCAAGATGGGTGTGTGTTCCCTGTTTTTCCTCCTAGAGAAGCCCTGCCGCAAGAACAAAGATGGTGGGCAGCTGCAGGACGCTTCTCCTTGCAGAACACACCCAGCACACAATCACTGACTGTGAGTTTTGAAGTCCTGTGAGGACAGACTCTCCACAGCCCCACTCCCTTCCCGCCATACGTGTATCCTGGGAAGGCCTTTGTCCCTCTGATTCCTGGAGCCAACAATACCTCAAACTCTGGTCACGTAAAGTTCAGCCTCAGCGTGAGCACTGGCACCTGCGGCGCACACCACAGTGACTGCCCAGGCCTGGCCCCTTCTCTGGCCTCATTCTCCACCAGAACCTCCTGGGGGCTCCTCCACCATGCCCAGCCCTTAGCTTCCCAGAGGGACAGCCATCCAACCCAACAAGGGACAGCCGTCCAACCCAACAAGGCTGTCTCCCTGACCACCTCTCCAACTTTAACATAACTGCTTTTAAAGGGCCTTCTAAGGGCAACACACAGGGCAAACATGCAAATGCCAGGATTCCAAAGGGCAAGTGCAGAGCATACAGAAGAAGCGAAGCAACGAAACCAGGTCCTTTGACAAAAAGGACCCAACTTGCAGTTTCGGAAATATCAGTACAGTATCTACCTTATGAATTCTCACAACTATAATGTACCTAGTATTATTCAGGTCCCAGATAAGGAAACAGAGGCTCAGAATTTAAATGACTTGTCCAAGTGGCAAAACTGGACCTCAAATGGAAGCCTTCTAACTTTAATATGCATCCCTCTTCCTCTCTGCCCTATGCTCTCTGGTGTGGTCGGAAATTAAATCCTTACACATCTGGTCTTTGGCAGCGAGGTGTATTTAAATTGTGTCTACATTTTACATTAAGATGATGGGATGTTACGCAGCGATTAAAAGTCATGCTGTTATAACCACTAGCGATATGTAAGAGCTATCACAAAGTACCGTTAAATAAATGAAGACGCTGAATATCCAGACACACACCCCACCGTAGGATTCCCATTCTGTTTTTTTAACTGTTTTTAAATTTACACATTTATATATATTTACACATATATATACATACACACAAAGGTGATGGTATCAAAGCACCAATTTTTTTTTTTTTTTTTTACATTTTTCTGTTTTGAATGGCCTGTAAGGACTAGGCATTTCTTTTCTAATTTAGAAAAAGATATTAATAAACTTTACTTCTGAAAAGGAGCCACTGTTCTAGCTTGGCAACAAACCAACTCAGAACATGAAGCAGGGGCCCCCGACCCAAGTCACCGCCTGGCCAAGGACGCAGCCGTGGTGCCAGCGCCAGCCGCTGGTTGCCAAGGTGGTAAACACAACAGCAACAGCTGCCAGGGATCCTTGCTGTCACCGAGGCTGTCCCTGAGCCCCAGGCCAGCCTGCAGCACAGAGGCAAATGTCTTTCCAGAGGGGAGGATCCAGCATTGGAGCGACTGCCCAGTAGGCGGGCCAGAGGCCAAGGAGAAAGCGCTGAGCGCAGGGCGAGGGGTGAGGCTGAAGACATCGGCCTCCCCAGCCTGGGGTGATTTTTAAGCCATAAATACACTAGCTCTATCAGACCACTGAAGTGAGATGCACCCAGGAGTCCCCAGCATGGACCCCAGGTCACAGCTTTAGGAAAACTTGAACAACAATGCCGTAGGTCCCTAGGAACAAACAAGGACGGGGCTGGAGGTGAGCGGCTCAGTGCAGAGCCCTTGCCTGGCACGCACAGGCCCTGGGTTTACTCCATCCCCAGCAACACAAAGAAAGAAGTAAGAAAACAAGGATGGAGTCTGCTTATCAGGGACGTGCCCAAGTCTCATCACTGGCTTCTGTGTTACTTTGGGATGAGTTAACCAATCTCTCTGAGCCTGTTTCCTCACCTGGAAATCCAGGCTACATGCCAATCCTAGAAGAGAATGTTAAGAGCTAAAAGAAAGTGTGGTTGTTCCGCTCTGGGGAAAGCCAGCTTCAGTGCTGAGAGGACACGCAGGCAGCCAATGGAGAGGCCCTCGCAAGGAGGGACCTGCAGCCCTGTGGGCGAGCTGGGAAGCAGAGCCTGCAGCCCCAGAGGAGCCTGCGGGTGGCTGCAGCCCCAACTTCCGCTTGACCTCAGCCTCGTGAGAGACCCTGGGCCAGAGCCACCCTGCTGACAAGCCCACTCCAGACTCCTGCCCCTCAGGTACTGTGTGCAAGAATGCATGTTTGCTATTTCAAGTTGCTAAATTCTGGGGTAATTTGTTACCCAGCAGTAGATAACTAACACAGATTCTGGTTCCTGGCACATAAGAGTTCCTATATTTCCTTGACTCGTGTATGTTAAAGACTACCAGAAGATATGATGCTGATTAATAGAAGCATTTTTATGAAAAAAAAATGAAATGCCACCATGTTAAATATATATGCTAATTAAACGCATCCAGATTTTATAAATATTGAAATATGAACAACTATGGATAATGATGAGGTACTATATGTTTCAAAATGTTGGAAGAAAAAATTTTGAATGTTTTCACCATGAGGAAATGATAAATGTGTGAGCAGACAGATATGTTTACCCTGATTTGATCATTACTCAGCATATACATATATCAAAACATCACAAGGTACTCTATAAATATGTACAATGCTTATGTTTTTATGTATCAGTTTATAAATTTTAATTTAAAATTTTCTTTAAATAGGAACAAGAAATATGTCTGAGAACACAGGAAATGCAATACCTATACGCATTTCCCGATAGCTAACATAGGTTTGGTTCAACATCTCCTGTATGGAATGCCCAGATCCTGGGTCACCCAAAAGAAGGTCATAAAAGTAGGCGGAGTCATTCATCCACCTCCTTTTCAAAGAAAATAAGCAGAAGCAGCAGACAGGGGGAAGAAGAGATTAGAAAGTCCAAAGGGTCTCAAAGCCTCCAAAGCTGATCCTCCCGGAGCCTGGAGCCCATGTGGGAGGAAAAGGCCTCCAGCAGTTCAGACCACAAGCCTTGAACTTCCTCCTGCTTCTCCCTCCCTGCACTTCCACATCCCAGTCTCCAGCAAGTCCATCAGCCTCGCCCTTCAGCACAGAGCTGGAATCCAGCCTGGTCTCCCACTTCCCTCCCCACCCTGACCCTGGACCAGGCCTTCAGCTCTTCTTTGCTGTCACCTGTGCTCCTCGGCAGTCTTGATGCCACACAGCAACAGGTGGCCCTTCTGAGACGTAGGTCCTCTCTTGACGATCCTTGGCCTCTACCCCCTTGTACACAGACAGATGCCACATCTTTACTAGGGTCTGATGTGACTGGTCCCCCTGCCTGTCCAACCGTGGCTCCTTCCGCGAGCCCCTACACCTCTGCCCCTACCTCCTCGCACAGCAAGCCTCTGCCTCCAGGGCTTGCCCTCCGCCCGCAGCACCATCCCCAGACAGCAAGGGTAAGGACCAAGCCTGACAAACTGCCTGAAAGAACACACCTCCCACCCTGCTTCGGTCCCCCGGCCTCGCTCTGTTTTTATTTATCATACAGCTCATCAGCACGTTACACACACTTCTGTTCCCGTTCCTCTGTCAGAACTCGGTGAAGTTCCCTGCAGCCTCCCCAGTGCCTAAAGCAAGGCCTGGCCCGGGGCAGGCTCTCTGTGCACGCGGAGGCAGCAGGCTTCTGGTAGGAAGGGCCAGGTGGGCAATAGCCGGCTCTGAGCCCCGTCCACTCTCTGTCACAACCACTCGACTCTGCTGTGGTATGCTGTTGTTTATTAGAAGTTTAATCAAAAGGATGCACTCGTCTCTCAAATATAAGATGAATAAAAAAACACATGCTGCCCCTATAAGACACTAAGATAAATATAAAATATGAATCTGATTCTCAAAATAAACTACCATAAATAAATACATACACACACACACACACACACACACACACACACACACAAACACAGAGTTTTCCATCTTCAAACTGGACGATGCTCTCATGGGGTGATGGCTGGTGTGACAGAAGGGGTAGGCCTGCCCACTTCCCCTGAGGACAGCAAGGCAGGTATGGATCCAAGATGCTAGCATGTCCCACTGCTGCTGGAATGACATCGCCCAGCATGACTTCAGCCACCTCAGAGGAAAAGGTAGCAATTCACAGATACTTGCCGAATTCTTAAGGAAATGGCACAGCAGAGTGCAGGAGGGTGGGGGACAAGAACAAAGTCAAAATATGTCCAGAGGAAAATGTCCTGGCACTGACGGATTCCTGTGTGATGCAGAAGAATAGTCGTGAAAACAAATACACCAAATCTGGCAAGGCAGCCAGCTAGGAGACAAAGACTACGCTTATTTTAAATTAACTACCAAGAACAAAGGATAACTATAGGGCACTATTTAAAAAAAAAATCACTTGCCCAAGTCTTTCTACTTTAATTGCCACTCAGTTCATAGCTCAAGGTTTCCTACCACAGTGGCCTGTTTCTCCTCCAAGCCCTGCTCTGTCCAGGCTCTGTCCACTGGAGGAAGCATTTTAACAAATCCTGGGGAGTGCTGTTTTCCAAGGCCTGCGTTGCCCAGCTGCCCTGCCTGGTCCCCCCGGTCCCTAGCACCAAGCCCCTCTGCACATCCACAGATGGCAGCCACCACAACAGCCCTCCAGGGAAGCTGCAAGGCCTGGCACTTTTAATCACCACCTACCCAGGGGGAGGGGACCTGATGGGCTGCTTGTCAACCCTCCCATTTTATCGGTATTTTGCCACCATCAAAGAGCAGGAAGGAGGCTGGGTGCTCGCCTATAATCCCAGTGACTCCAGAGGCTGAGGCAGGAGGATCCCAAGTTCAAAGCCAGCCTCAGCAATTTAGTGAGGCCCTAAGCCACTCAGCTAGATCCTGTTTCAAAATGGAACATTTTTTAAAAGGTGGGGGGAGGGATGCTGGGGGTATGGGTCAGTGGTTAAGCCCCCCTGGGTTCAATCCTTGGTACCAAAAAACAAACAAGGGTACTTTCAAGCTTTCTGAACCCTCTCACGCTTTGGTTATCTTATTTCCAACTCAGAAGAACTGCAAAAAGCAGCAGAGCCAAGGCCTAACCCTCCATCCACGGGGGCAGCACCCTGGCATCCCTGGAGGTAACAACAAGGTAGAGCAGACCCCTGTGGTACCATAGGGAAACTAAGGCAAAGAGGAGCAGAATGGCCTTCCAAGGTGACAGATTAGGGTGAAATCCCTGCCACCAAGCCATACGGGTCATCTGGGCTGGGCAAGGCACAGGGACAGCTGGAGACCAGAGAAAGTAATTCATCTACTCCTTGATCCTCTGGGAAGGTATGCCAAACCTAGAGCGCGAATCTTTTTTTCTTTCTCATTTAAAAACAAAAAATCTTTTTTTTAAAGGTACAAACCAACCACACCTTGGCTAATTATACAAAAAAAAAAAAAAAAAAAAAAAAAGTTGGCCTGGCAGAGCAAGAATTAGTCTGTAAAGAAGCCAGCATTGGAAGAATGGGAGAGAAGAGCTCAAAGAGCTCTATGAGGCTTCCTGAGGCGTGGAATGAGTGCTACCAGCAAGCAATCTGCTGGTAACAGGCAAAGCCCACAGACTGTTTCTGTGAGCTAGATGCATTTCTTCAGGTCCTACCAATTCATCTAGTCCCCGCAGCAACTCTTTAAGGAAGGCAATATCCCCATTTTGCACAAGTGAAGACTGAGTAACAGAGAGGTTGAATAACTTGTACTTGCCCAGATCACACAGCCAATAAACAGAACCAGGATTTCAGCCTTAGCAGCCTGGCTTCCTGGATCCACGACCTTAAATATGCTAATTAGTCTCTCACTCTCAAAGTTTTTTCATTCTAAAGTTTTCCTAAAACTTCCCCCCTTTATTTGCTGTGAATTTGTTTTTAAAGTATTCTTTTTTTTTTAATATTTATTTATTTTAGTTATACACAATGCTTTTTTTTTTTTTTTTTTTTTTTTTTTTTTTTTTTTTTTTTGGTACTGAGGATTGAACTCAGGGGCATTCCACCACCGGGCCACATCCCTAGCCCATTTTTGTATTTTATTTAGAGACAGGGTCTCACTGAGTTGCTAAGTGCCTCGCCATTGCTGAGGCTGGCTTTGAACTCATGATCCTCCTGCCTCCGCCTCCCAAGAGCTGGGATTACAGGCATGCGCCACCACACCGGGCTCACAATGTACGAGGTGCTGAGGTTTGAACCCGGGCCGTGCATGTGCTAGGCGAGCGCTCTACCGCTGAGCCACAATCCCAGCCCCTAAAGTATTCTTAACCCATATTTTGCAAAGGTTCTAAGATAACCAACGAGTGGTGTAAAACCGACAGTAAAATTAAAATTTCAAAAAACAATGTTGTGGAAATGGGATATAATACATAGAACAAGAATAACAGAATACCAGAATCATGACTCCTCTCCACATTGGACTCTATGCTCCCTAGCAGCCCAGGTAAAAAGGGCAACTTGATCGACTAAAAAATAGTTCTTTGTCAAAAGAGAAAACCTTTCAGTTCCAGGGAGAACCAAACATTCTCCATTACTGACTTTCCATAGGATTTTCTCCTTTAGTATAAGAATACAGAGAGGTGGTGGACAAATGTCCCTGCTGACATGTTCTGAGTACAATTTTAAAATCACAGTGCAACATTAAAAACGACTCCAGAGAAGGCAACTCCATAAAGAACTAGGGCAGTGCTGTCCAGGAACCAGCCCTCCAGTGAGACGCTGCTTTACTAGTACGAAGTTACAAAATACACAGAACAACAGAAACCTGGTTCTCTGTAAGAGACAGCAGGACCCCTGCTGGCTCAAGGGCAGCACCTGAGAAACCTAGGACATGGAGCAGGAGGACGAACAGCGGCTGCCCACCACCGTGTCCCAGTCACATGAAATGGTCTCAAGGAATGCTAGGGCTTCCACACCCCCCAGGATGCCCCTCCCAGGGCTCTCTAGGAGCATTCAGGTCTCACTTGGAGGTGGCAGGAAGAGAGCCACTGCACAGCCCTGACGGAGCTCAGTCAGCACTGCCCCACTCAGCTCATGGGCTCCTCTTCCTTGACATCTCAACTCTACCGCATTTACTCGGCTTTTAAAGACACTACTAGGAGGGCTGGGGTTGTGGTTCAGCGGTAGAGTGCTCGCCTAGCACGTGCGTGGCCGGGTTCAATCCTCAGCGCCACATAAAAATAAAGGGATTATGTACAACTAAAAGTAAATAAATTAAAAAAAAAAAAAAAAAGCTACTAGGAGCCCAGCCTGCCCCTTCCCTTTCTGAGGCCTCAAAGAAGTGGTCTGCACAGGCCCGAGGGTTCATCAAGTAACTACATGGAGACACACAAGAAGACCACACAGCAAGTCCTGGGTCACTTCAAAAGGGTTCACCATCGCCAGGTGTGGTGGCACAAACCTGTAAACCCAGCTACTCTGGAGGCTGTGGCAGGAGGACGGCAAGGTGGAGGCCAGCCTCCACGACCTAGCAACACCCTGTCTCAAAATTAAAAAAAGAAAATGGCTGGGGATATAGCTCAGAGGTGGGGAGCTTACTTAAAATATGTGAAGTCCTAAGTTTAATAGTACTAATACTAAGAGGAAAAAAAAAAAAGAAAGAAAGAAAAACATTTCATTATTTTGTTGGAACTGCTTTGGAACACAAGAGAACAATACTCTCTGGGCAAGGCGTGGAATACAATCCAATCCCTCATTTTACCAAAAACAGAGATCAAAGCCTTGCTCAAGGTCACATGCGTTAGAAACTTGATCCCCAGGCCATGTTCCTTCTGTCACACCACACTAGGATGATCTTGAAATGGCCAAAATGAGACACAAGTTGTTTTTTGGAAACTGTCCAGCCCCTCGAACACTGCAAGGACCTGGGGACGGCCGGGGGACAACTGAGAGACAGAAGTCCTAATCTGGTCTAATCACACAGGTATCCTTTACCTGTTTACAAGTTAGCAATCGGTCAGAGGCTTTGGGGGCCAAAGTGGGGAGGACAAGGACAAGGGCGGTGGAGAGTGACGGGCACTCTGTGTTTAACACCCACTGACCCAGAGCCACAGTAAACAGCAGCAGCCACCCAAATGTCCCCTCTGGACCGGACTCCTTCTGTCCAGTTTGCTGACTGAAAGAAGTTGGAAACCCTACCATCCAACAGGAGCTATATTTAGCACTGTTTCCATGAAGGCGTCATATGCAAAGGCCACCAACCTCTGAGACGCAGAAAGGTTAAATAAGGTTATCGGACCAAAAAAAAAAAAAAACTTTAATAGGCGAGTTCCATTTTGCATTCATCTGTTCAACACAGCTTATAATTTTATAAATGGACCTTAAAATTAGCAGGAGGACAGACCGTTTTTCCCAGGAGCCTCTGTGTTGGTTCTGCAAAATTACGTAACTCAGAAAATGAGGGTTCTGATTTGATTACGCTTCCAACAGCCTGCTGGTGAGACCGAGTCATTGTGCACGTCGTTGGCTCTGTACAGGGGACTCAGGAGAAGGCGGGGAGGCTGGACAGACCCGTGTTCACGAACTCGTGTAAATAAGCCTTTGAGAAAACCTCTTTACACCCTTGGTGATCTCCCCCATCCCCCAGTGGAACCCCATGACGGGCTGCGGCCCACCCAGATGGGTGAGAAATTACACATCTCTGGGTTTGGGTTTGCCATGTTGTTTGCCCTTAATGGAAGTTTAGACATGCCTCCCACACAGGGGTATTGTTAGAAGGAATCAAATAATTTACTGTTGAACACTCTGAGTTTAAAGGACAGAGCACGCTCTTGGGAATGCAAAATATTACCGTTTACCTTTCTTTAAAAAAAAATTTATTTGCTTGTCTTTTACAACCAAGCCAAAGGAAATAGGCCTTTTTCCAAATGTAGTTGGAGGTGCTGAAAACCTCCTCTAATAATCCTATTTCTGCAAAATGTAGAGCTGTTTTGCAGGGAGAAATTCAAATAGGCCTGGAACATGTTCTTGGGAGGCCAAGTAGCCCTGCTGCCGGGGTCCAGGTATCTTGTCACAGGAGAGACAAGTGTCACTTGTCTCTGGGCACACCAGGCTGAGGCCTGTTCTCCCCAGCAGCCCTACAAGAAATCTACTTCTTAATTGTTCACGAGAATTTTAATTATAATGTGTTTACGGTCCTACCAGGGGGACCCCCAAGTCTAATGATGAAAGAACCCACAGACAACTAAAGTCCAGCCACGTAATCTGGAAAAGTGTATAAAAGCCCCCCATTCCTGTCCCTCTCTGCAAAAACCAAACACAGAAATTTTAATCCAGCAATTCCATATTGAAAAATGTCTTTACAGGCAATGACCAAACAAGTGGGTTTTTTTGTTTTTTAAAGGTCATCCATGGATGTTCACTGGGCTGGGGATGTGGCTCAGTGGTAGAGTACTTGCCCTGCATCGCCTTTTTAAAAAAAAAAAAAAAAAGGATATTTACTGCCACGCTGTTTATACAGGCAGAGCTGAGCCACCCAGCAGCCCAACCACAGAGGATTAGGTAAATGAGGTTCCATCCACACAAGGGAGTATTCTGACCCAACTGGAAACCCTGGCACCCAGGTGTGTGTGAAGTGTACCCCAGGTGAACACCATGCTGGGGGTAAGTTAGAAAGCTGTGTTTTCTATAACGGGCCATAATTCTGTGACATGATATCAATGTATTTTTTTTTTTATTTTTTTATACCAGGGATTAAACCGGAGAATGGGGGTAATAAGGAGTAATCCACATCCCCAGCCCCTTTTTTGTATTTTATTTAGAGACAGGGTCACACTGAGTTGCTTAGGGCCTCACTAAGTTGCTAAGGCTGGCTTTAAACTGTAGATCATCCTGCCTCAGCCTCCAGAGCCACTGGGATTACAGTGTGCACCACTATGCCCAGTGTGTTCTAATTTTTAAAACACAGAAATATGCAAAGTTATGTCTAGATATGCATTGGAAAGGCTAGGAGACAAAACTTGCTAGTTGTGCTGGATGGATGATTGGATAGATGGATGGACGGATGATAGACAGGAGTCACTACTGATGTTTTACAAGGTTTACTATCAAGAATTAGTTGTATTACTTTTTGTTGTTGGGGGACGGGGTAGTACCGGGCATTGAACTCAGGGGCCCTCAAGCACTGAGCCACATCCCCAGCCCTGTTTTATATTTTATTTAGAGACAGGGTCTCATTGGGTTGCTTAGCACCTCACTGTTACTAAGGCTGGCTTTGAACTTTCCATCCTCCTTCCTCAGCCTCCCGGGCCACTGGGATCACAGGCATGTGCCACCACACCCGGCTAGTTGCATTACTTTTGAGATCATTGTTTTTTGCTTTTGGAACGTGAACCTATTAAGGAAAACATTTTAAATTAATAAAAAGGGTAAAATATTTTGTGTCCCCTGTCCCTCCAGAGCAGCACCCTTGCACAAACTGAATTCTGAGAGGCAGAAAAGAGACACCTGACCCTGAAAAAGCAGATCCCAGCCAGAGACGGAAGAACTCTCAACTTAGAGGGGTGTGCAGGCCTGGCTGTGGACCCCCAGGCACATACACAGTCAAGGGCAAACACACCTGCACCTGTCCCCCATGCACTGGGCCCTACTCAGACGCGGGGCCTCCCCCACACAATCCCACTAACCAATGACATCAGGGGCATCTCAGAGTGCCTCAGTTTTTGTGATAAGATTATAAAAGCAGCCAGCACTCCAATGACGAAACAGTCACGGTGAATCCTCAGTTTGTCTACCAGAAGCTCAGAGAGTAGGAAGAAAGGATGGGGCTCCCCACAGGGCATGCCCTTGCTGCCAGGGAGAAGGCCCACGCTGAATACAACACTTGTGGTGCTCGTCAGCAGATCGCCAGTCAGGTGGTCAGCCGGTGAACTCACCAACCGAGCAGGGGTCAAGTTTCCACAGTTCTGTGGCTGACAACCACAGAACGACCCTGCCCTCATTCCAGACAGCTCTCTGGAGCAAGAGACTTTTCTCCTCACACGGAGGAGTATCAGATGTGAGTAACTGCAATGTGGACTGGCTGTGTTACGTCAGGCAAGTTACTGTACCCCTCTGGGCCACAGGTTTGACATCATCCTAGATGGTAGGCAAGATGATGAGGACAGTTACGAGGTCTACTGGATGGTCTGTTTCTATTAAGTACTGAGTTCCATTTGGCACTCCAGAAAACACTCAATTTTTTTCCTTTTAACTCCCACATCCAGTCATTTCATCACTTTACCAAAATCACTCTCAGACAAGTGGGACTATTCCAACTCCACAACAGCAACGACACACAAACGCCACTACGGGGCAAGGCATTTCTTCCAAATGCTTCCACAACCTCCCTCTACTTCACTTCAACATCCTCATTCCTTCTCCAAGACAGGTGGTGGTAAAACCTCGGGCTTCGTGAGTTCAAATCTCTCCTCCCTACTTCCCAGCCAGGTTACCCTGGGAAAGTGACTTAAGTGGCAGTCACCTCGAATTCCCCATCATCCGCAAACCAGGGATAAAATGAGCACCTTTTTACAGGACTGTTGTAAAGATCAAATGAATGAAGAGAAAAGCGTTCAGAACGGAGCCTGGCACAGAGAGCACTTAATAAATGATGATGAATGTCAGCTTCTGAAATCCACGCAGCCAGAAAGCTCTTACTACGTATTTATTCTCACAGTGCCAGTTACTCTCAAAGACTCTAAGGAAACATAAAAATATTGCCTAGGACGTAGTCCATGGCCTCACTGTCCAGAGGGAAGAAGCCAATGTGAATGGAAGCCCTCTGGCATCCTTTTCCAAAGTCCTCCGACCAAACAGGCTTGGATTTAAAGGTTTCTGCCTTCAGACAGGCAGCAGGTGGGTATATTATACAGCGCCTATCTCCCACCTCTACCCCAGGGCCTGAAATAGCACCTGTGATCAAACTTGTGGGTATTTCTTCAGCAAAATCCACGCGTAGCCACACTGAGTGGTATCAAGAAACACCAGAGACTCTCGAGACAGTTTGGGAGATGGGCTCAGGAACACACACCTGTAACTCCAGTGACTCGGAAGGCTGAGGCAGGAGGATCACAAGTTTGAGGCCAACCTCAGCAACTCAGTGAGACCCTGCCTTAAACTAAAAAATAAAAAGGACTCAGAGATGAAGTGCCCCTAGTTTCAATCCCCAGTACCAAAACACAAATCAAGACAGTGCAGGTCAGATTTTGCAGCCAAGTGAGTTACAAACAAACAAACAAGCAACAAAAAAAAAAAAAAAAAAAAAAAAAAAAAACCACAACAACACACTTTTGGTTTGCAGGATTTTCTGGATATTAGAATTGCAAATAAGGGTCTGTGGGCCTGCACCACATAGTAACAAGGTAGGAGGAACTATAAAAAGAAGCAGCAGCAAATAAATCGGGGGGTGACAGGAAAGGCTTCACAAAACAGGCACAGTCTAGGCTGACACCTGAAGAAGAAGCAGGTGCCTCATGAACCAGGCAGATGAACATTCCCAGCAGAGGGATTGGCAGATGGAAAGGCAGGGAGGTAGGAACCAGGAAAGAATGTTCTGGAACAACCACAGGTAGTAGAGTGCAACCTGAGATGTGCGCACAAAAGCAGCCAGAGGAGAGGCTGCTGAGTGAGGCAGGGTCAGAGCCCAAACAGCGTGGCAATCACGCTGAAGAACTTCCACATGGTGCCGTGAGGCTCCACCAGCTCTCGAGGAACAGGAAGCAGGCGAGGAGAGGTAGACGACCAGGCTGGCATGCCCACAGCATCAGATGACTGCCCACAGGGAAGACAGGAAGAGAGAGGGCAGAGATGCCCAGGTGGGAAACTGGTCCAGTGGCCAGGGAAAAGATGAGGGTGACGCCAATTTAGGCAGCAGAGGAGTAAGAACCAAGGGACAGCCACCACGCCAATGCAGCACGCAGATGCAACCTGGAAAGATGCTGAGAAGGATGGTCAGAAGGCAGCCCACAGGCACCGCAGCCCAGGGCTTGTGGCCCCTTTTCTAGAAGCCTTTTCGAGATGTCTGGTGCATCAAGTAACAAAGTGATTATTTTAACAGCACAAGAACAGCCAGAGAGCCAAGAAGGGTGTCCGGCAGAAACCAGAGAAGAAGAAGGTCCAGGCTGGAATGGAGTTGGACTCCACGGTTCACGAGGAGAATCTACAACCCTCTTTTCTGAAACGACTGGGGTTGGGAGGCGTAGCTCATGGTAGGTACAGTGACTGCTTTACATGTCCAAGGCCCTGGGTTCTATGCCCAGCACCACAGAGAAACAAAGACCAAAAATAAATACTACAAGAAAACACTAGTTTTGTTTTAGGTGGCAAGATAGAGCCAGTGTCCCAGGGCCAGGAGGAACATCCACCTGAGAGACTGTGGCAGCAGCTTCAGCCATGTCACCTGCCAGTTCCTCCAAGAGCAGCCAAGGGCTAACTAAGGACATGGGGACAAATGCACAGCTGGGCTGCCACAGGACAGAGGGGACCATAAGTGACTGGAGCAGTGCACGACCAGCAGGACCATTTAGCAACTCAAAGACCCCGACCGGCCACCCCACCTCCCAGGCCTCAGACGCTTCCCACAAACTCTCACACTCCTTAGGGACAGGGATGGCCTATTCCCCTCCCTATCTCATCTAACAGTGTCCTGAACATAACAGCTGTGAAATCATTACCTGGTGAATTGAGCCATCACCAAAAAGAAAACCATCTCACAGGAACCCACGGGAAGAATCCTCCTCATCTAGAGGAACAAATGAGGGCGGTAGGGAAATGACAGATTCCTGCAAGAATTCGAAACCTACCAGCCCTTCCCCTTAGCAAGTGCTTCTGCAAACAGCCACCCAAAAGGTCTCTCTGGACCCCCAAGGGCAGGTGGCTCCTGTGCCCCCTGGCTCCCCTGTCCTGGTGACTAGGGAGAAGTCCTCCCAGAGAGGCCCCAGAGCACTAGTTTAAGCCACTGTCCCTCTACACAGCTGGACAGCACAGCCATTCCAGGAGCCCAAACCTGCCATTGCCAGGGAAGCACGAACACCACTGGCGTGATGAACCTGGTTCTTAGGGAGACCCTCCAAGTGTACAGCTGGCCTCTGCGTGTCCCTGGACAGTCACTGAGCTCAGCCACACTTGGGAGCAGGGAAAACCCAAACTGCTTCCCAGGCAGTATCTCCGGAAGTCCACAGGAAGGCAACAGTCGCAGTCAAAACTCTGAAGAAAGTCCCTCCCACATCTTTCTCTTCTGCTTTCCCACAGGATTCAGGAGCTGGAACTCTGCAGAATCCGTGTGTGGAGATCGGGCGAGGGAGCAGACCTACATGTGACACAAGAAGGTGATGCTGAGGGGTAGATCTTGGGTCACCTGCTTTTTGTATCTTCCAACTTCTCATTGTGGGCACTTGCAAGCTTTCACAAAAGTAAAGAAATGACAACAGAGAAACCCGGTACCCATCACCCAGGGTCACTCATTACTAACCCAAGGCCCATCTTGCGTTGTCCCTATGCACACACCCACGCTGTATTATTCCACTCATCAGCTGAGTGTTCACAATCAACACAACACAAAACTCACAAGGGCCTCTGCTCTGGGCCTTCTGTTTTTACCTGGAAGCCCTCCAGGTGTCAGAATCATCCAGAGACCTGCAACGGCCACAGCTGGTTTTCTGGCTGGAGAACAGTGGGTAGGTAGAGAAGGAGGGGAGGCACAGACCCGGGATGAGGGCTCCTAAAACTTGTTCCGAAAACAGTGCTTTTATTGGTGGTGCTGGGGATGGAACCCAAGCCTAAGCACTCTCCCCCTGAGCTACAGCCCCAGCGATCCTCGCTGGACAGCAAAGTCCTGGAGCGGCAGCACTCCGCTCAACAGCCAATCACAACCCAACAGCCTGCGGTAGAGCCGTCAGCCCTGCGAGGGAACGTACATGGCTTGTTGTTTATGTTTGATTAAAGGTTGGTTTATGTTTCCTTGGGGAGTTTTTATTTCTATGCCGTTATTTCACCCCTAAAATTTACAGTGTCTGAATTCTTCCGCCCTGTTTGAATCAGCCCACCCCCTCCCCTCTCTAGCCTGAGAATGGCCAGAAATAGTTTCCATTGTCATTGACTTAAATTTCCACTTTGATGATGGGAACAAATATTTTTCTTGCCCTTTCCTGCAACAGGAATAAATTTTTCCATTCAGGTTCTTCTAATCGGACTCTGAGGGCCAACTTCTGACCAAAAATGTAAAGAACACCCGAATAGACAAGGGACACCTGCCTTCTGTCCTTGGGGCCAAAGCAGTGGGCTTCGGGGCAACGCCACGCGCCCCATTCCCTGGATCAGCAGCTCTCTGCTGCTCTCATGCTGGGGACACAGCTGGGAAGAGACCTGTCCCTACCCTCACAGAGCTTCACTCTGACACACAGGGCAAGCTGCTCAGCCCAACACAAAGGCTTCCGTTGGAGGATTTCCCAAGACTGAAAAAAAAGAATACTGAGCAGCACAGCCCTTCCCCATCAGACCACGCCTCCCTTCTCAGCTCACCCCTCCCCAGGCACCTGGTCAGCACAAGTGCAATGGCTCCTTAGGTGAGCAGGCTCCCAGGTGAGCAGAGGCGAGCCAGAAGACAACCGGCCTCCCTCCTGGCCTCCTCCCTGCAGGGAACTCTCTGGCCCCATCCAGGAGAAAGTTCAGCATGCGCTCTGGTGTAACAGAGCTGTCTCCAGAGAGCCCGGGGTGTTTCTAGAACTAACATTTACATGGAACGCTAGAGTGCTGGGATGGCACAGGCTGGGGCGGGGGCTTCCTGTGATCTTTTCCTCTTCTCTAATTTTGATCTCATGTTCTGAGTCACCTTGCCAAGCGAGGCAAAATGGCCCCTATCTGGTGGTGCACAGCAGTGTGACACAACAAGAACACAGCAGCCTCAGAAGCTGAAAAAAGAGACCCCCAGTCACTTTTCCCAGCCTATCTGACCAACCCACATACAGAGGGCCCAGGGGTACTCAGAATCCAGGGGAAGTTGCTAGAGCCCTCCAGACCCCAAATCCATGGTCCCCCAGGACAGCCCAGGTGTTACACCTTCCTTACCAGAGGCGGAGGGCTCGAGGGAGTAAGGACAAGAGGACCCAGATGGAATAGGCTGGGGCAGCATGGCAGGGGAGGCTAGGGGAGGCTTTCATGTCTATTTCCATCCTTAGGAAATAGCTAGAGGCTCAGACAGCTGCCACAGCCCTTGCTCACAGGCCTCTGTCCTCTGCCTCCCTGCAGGACTCCCTCACTGGCTGCAAAGACAGCAAGGGTCTGTTAAGTGTTTCCTTCTAGCTGTACCTTAAGCTAGGGGTTGGGGCATCCCTCAGCCAGCTGCCTATTTCAAGGAGAAGAAGGCAGAGCAGAAAACTTAGGACTCAGAATTCTGGAAGAATTATTCATCCCCTTTGGGCATCACTTAGCTCTTTGATGAAACTCTAAGGACAGGAACCTCTGACCCTCCCCAACTGTCTTAAAATTATTACCTCCAAGCGCTGTGCAAACTGGCAGGGAACATCTGACAGCCCCTTCCCCTTGGGTCTTCTCCCAGAGGATGCTCCCAACAGCCCGGCACACCTAACCATCCTCTCCATTATCCTCCTACAAATTGGCTTGTACCTGAAAGAGGCCAGACGTCACCTCTGCCCCGATTCAAGTCTCCGCATGACTGTCTAAATAAAAAATGCCTCTCCTCCCTCCCCGAGAGAGACAAAACATAGACCATCCCCATCCCAGTGACAGAACCAACCACAGAGAGATCACCCTCTGCCCGAGATGCCTTTCCAACCCTCTCAGAGACACTCCAAGCTGGTATTGAACAAGAAGGCAGGCTGCAAGTGTTCACAATTGCCCTCGAGTCGTAGAGAGTAATTGTGTTGCTTTCGATCGGAACACAGTTCAGCAGCAAGTGTCCAGAAAACTCGCAGGTGGCAGCCTGGTGACCACTCAAAGGAAGGAGGCATTGTCCTTCCAGAGAAGCAGACAGCGAGATGATGCACAGGGAAGGCCTGGTGGGAAGGGGCGGGAGGACTCACCATCATCTCACTTGAGGCTGGTGAGGAGCGAGCCCCCTCCCTATGAAAGGAGGCACCAAGAGAAGGCACGACTCTGCCACTGCCCAGGGGCTACAAGAGGGGGGCCGAGTGTGGTTTCCCATCAGATGTGGATGTTAAAAAAAAAAAAAAAAAAACTCCCACTTGAAGGGATTTTATTTTGTTTGGGATTAAACTGAGCAAACGTATTCAAAGCAATTTGCAAAATCAGACAGAACACAAGCTCTCCATCAACAGTCTCTACCATATTTGATTGAATCTAAGGCCTTGTGGATTTTAAGAGTCATTGCTCTGACCCAAAGCCGCTCACTGGTAGGATGCATCCTGATGTTGAAGCACAAAACATGAGTGAGATGCATCTTGAATTGAGGAAATACGGCATTTCCAGCAGGAATCAGGACAGTCGTGTTCCTGCACTGGGTATGACACCAAACCACCTGTGTGATCCTTGAGAAGGACATTTTGCTTCTCAGAGTCTTGGCTTGCCTGGCATGAAGTGAAGGAAGGGACTTGATGATCATTCGGCCCTGGAAAATGCCAACAAGAGCCCCCAGTCACCAGTGACAACACAGGCTTCGTCCCTCCCCACTCTCTCCTCACAACCATCTGAGCATCTAGGTCCAAAGACCCTGATGTGCATGATCAGCAGGTGCTCCCCAGCCATACAAGCTCACAAGCCACAGGTCCCCTTGCTCTCTTTGCCAGGGGCACAGTATCTTTTCAGGGCCCACATACCCACCCCAAGGCAGAGGGTCGAGGCCAGCCCAGAGCCACCAACACCACTCAGAGCTGAGTGGAGGACACTTCCCCAGCCAGCTCCTGCATCCCCCAACAACCCCCCCCCCCCCACACACACAACAGCAGCTCGGCAGCCTACATTAGGAAATTTACATCTAACGAAGCAGCCCCAGCATCCCGAGGAGCACAGATGTTCCTGCAGTGCTGCATCTTCTTTGCACTTAACAGGCGAAACAGCACAAGGAAATAGAAAAGAGGAACTTGCTGCTCAGCTGCTCCGCTCCATTTAGGACCTGGGCTCGGGGCGTGCTGTAAGTGCTGGCGCCCGGCTGCCCTGTTTCTCCCTGACACCCAGCCCCAGCCCCTTTTCAGACCTGTATTTCAGACAGCAGGCCCCCCACACCCTATCCCTTCAAGCTCCTTATGAACAGCAGCACAGCCCCTACCAATCCACCCTGCCATGTCTCTGGCCCATTCGGATTCCTCCTGATAACAGGAAAACTGGCCAGGGCCCATGGTGACCTCAGAAGAGAGGCAAGAGCCCCAGACCAACATTCAGAACACTGTTGCATGAGGGAGACCCAGAAGAAAGGAAAAAAAAAAAAAAAAACAGGCAAGAGTCTGAAATGGGGGAAAACTCCAATAGAAGAAGCTCTGAAGGACATGGCCACCCAGCAGCAGTGAACATCCTCACTGGACCCCTACCTCATGTTTAAGGGACTCCTTCCCCATTCTGCTTTAAACCCCTCCCCTCAGAGCATCTTTCCTGAGAGGCACAGTCCAGGTCAAGGTTCTTCTACCCAGAAAGCACACTGGCCTGGGCTGTGTCTGCCAGCTGAGTGGCCTCAGGAAGATCCCTATCTCAGAGTCTTGACTTCTTTATCTGCCACATATGTTCGTATCTGTGCCATCTACTCCATGTGTCAAAACTATAAGATAGGATCCAGTGGAATAGGGCAGTTATTACTGAATTATGCTAATAATGCTAATTGAGAATGTTGAGACTCTTAAGGCATTAAGTCGTCTTTGTGCATATATTCTGCGTTTCTGATGGGACTATAATTTTTCCCAGGACAGAGGTTATGTCTCTTTCTCTTTTTCAAAAATGCCTAAAATAGGAGTCTCCACACATCATCTCAGTTGGTGGTGTAGGCTGATGAGATGGCAACAGACCAACGTGGCGCCAGCCCCTCCCCTGGCCTAGACAGACATAGCTAATCGAGTGCCCACTGTGCCCACTGATCACTAGTATTCCAACAGGCTAGATACTTCCAACCAATCGGAGGTGGCCAAGGAGGCAAAGACAGTTCACCCCAAACCCAGGCCAGGCACAGAGTCCAACCACTGACAGGTGCTTTGAAAACAGCACCCACCTACACAGATGGCATCTGGGCACTCCTGTGAGCAGTGGAGACAGTCTGATTCTATCTCTTTAGGTCCAGCCCTTTGCCTTTTCTTTTTGCTGCCTCAAATGCTTTTGAGAAGATCAGCAGGATGTAAATTATTAAATTATGAGTCCTGGTGTCATATCACTAACACACAGCCTATAATCTCTGACACTAGAGAAGGGGAACAAAGGACAGAATTTGTGATGAATCCGTTAAACCAGACCCCACGCCTTCATTCAGTTCCTAGGGTCAGCTTTCAAGTACCCCTGCAATCAGATTAACCTCCCCCCTCCCTTCACGTCCACCCAAAGTGCCATACAAGTACACATGGAAAAGCACATGAGGTCAGGAATGACCCTGGGCCTCCGTTTCCTGGGCTAATAAAAGCAGGGCTGGCTCAGAGAGCTCCTAAGGTCCTCCCAGCTCTCAGAGGTTTACAAATTGTCAGTTTATTCCTCTGCCTTATCTACTGCTCTGTCCCCTCCAAAGACACTTCCCTTTGCGCTGATGCTATAACCCCAGGTGGACAACACAGCAGGGCCCAGGGCTGGGCTTCAAGAGGCATGTAAGGAGACCACGCTGCCATCACGTGACACCCTCTCTCTGAAGAGCGTCTCTACTCACTCAGTGGGACCTCAGATATTCCATGATAATGATGAGGACAAGTGGTGGTTTCAGAGCCCTCTCCTGTTTACTGTCTCGCAGCCTCTCGATGCCCCGTGTGAGTCTATATTCACGCTTCCCGTGCACACCCTCCGCCATAGCAAAGACCTAATTTAGACAGAGGCAAATTAGCTCTGTGGGGTGAAATGCATTAACCAAGTCTCCCAAACAGCACAAATCTAATTAACTGAAAATCAAAATTGCAAAGCTGCCGAAAAAGATTTCCACGGAAGAAGTCTCCCAAGGATTGAAGGAAAGTTGTGGGCCACGTGACCTGCCTAATCCAAGTCTCGGTGCTAAACTGGGATAAACGCTGTTTGGGTGTTTGGGTTTGTTTGCCTTTTCACTGATGTTTGTTTTCTCTAGATCACCTTTATCACCAGTGGGCTTTAGAGAGCTTATCTGGTGCATGCAACAGCCATGAAAAGCATCCTTCCCGAGGAGTGGGCCCAGCCTTCAAGAACCTTCCGAGCCATGGGAAATAAGAACACGGTTTCCAGAAACCCCAGCTGGGAACGCCTCTCCTTACTTCTGCACATCTGCCCCTGCCTCAGCAGCCCACCCAGGCCCACCTCTACCTGACACCATCACCCAGGAAATGCTACCAGCTGTAGGGTCAAGTGTCCCCCATCTGGGGCCCTTGAGATGACAGACAGCAAAGCCAAAGCCTCCCCTTCCTGAGAAGATGAGCCTCTGCGTTTGTCCTTCCCACCCCTGACCTCCCACAGGCAGAGGACAGCAGGCACTGAGGTGGGGCAGGGTGGCTTTGGGCTCCAAAGCCAGTGAGCTCCTGCCCTTGGTAAGTAGAGGGCAGAGCACTGTTTCCCTCCCTTCCACCCACCCACCCCTCCCTCCCACCCATCCCTATTTTAAGCTCTTCCCTTCCCCATCAGTGGTCCTCAACCCTGGCTGTTGCTGAGAATCACTCAGGGAGCTTTCAAAACCTTTCAAAACCTTCCAAGGCCCAATCCACACCCAAACCAAGTGAAACAGATCAGATCTTCAGAGATGCATCTTCCCAGGATGATGCCAACCTGCAGCCAAGGCGAGGAGCCACAGCTCCAGACCAGCACTTCTCAAATTGCCACGTAGCCCTGATGTAGTTGGGGGATCCTGTTAAAATACAGACTCTTGGGCTGGGGTTGCAGCTCAGCAGTAGAGTGCTTGCCTAGCACATGTGAGGCACTGGGTTCTACCCTCAGCACCCATATAAATAAATGAAATAAAGGGATTGTGTGTTCACTTACAACTAAAAATATATTTAAAAAACAACAAATACAGACCCTGACTGAGCAGGTGTGAGATGGGGCCTGAGGTTCTGCATCTCAGCTGAGCTCCAGGCTGACACGGTGGCCTCAGAGACCACACTCAGAGCTGCAAGGTTCTAGAATAAAAACCCCAACTCCTCAGCTTGGTGCTCAAGGCATGTGCAATCTATTTTCCTTCTTCTATCTCTCATCCCTGACCAACTCACACACCCCACGACTGGTACCGCTCCCCAAATACACCCTGCTAGTTCCTCAGTGGGACAAATGCGTAAGTTAAAATGGGGCCGGTAGGGAGGGCGCTCATCTGATGTGATGGCCGTCCTTACAAGAAGAGGAAATGTGTATGTACACATCTGCACATACAGAGGGAAGACCACGTGCAGACATGGGGAGAAAACCCCGCCCCCCCCCCCCCCAAGCCAAGGAGAGAGGTTTGGAACAGATCCTTCCCTCCTGGTTACTGGAACAAACCAATCCTACTGAAACCTTGACCTTGGACTTCCCAGCCTCAGCAAGTGTGAGGCAACAGATTCCTGCAGTGGAAGTTACCAGCCTCTGGTACTTACTGCTGCCTTAAGAAACTAATGCCCCCTTTTCAGGACCCAGTCCAGCCTCTGCCTCCCCTGGGAGGCTGCCCTGACCTTTCCCCCCACGCTCATCTTCTTTGACGTCCTTTGAGCTTCCAGAGTTCCCTGACCTGCTCATCTGATTCTACACTACTTATGAGCTCCTGGAGGCAAACACTGGGCCTGTCCCCACCGTGTCTGTGCCCAGCACCTTGCAGGGTGCCAGGTACCTTGTCACGTGAACCTGCTACACAGACAAAAAGCAGGCCTCACCCAGCCAAGAGTAACCTCCCAGCAAGTCCCCAACCCCCGCCTGCCTGCCCAGTGCTGCCACCTCCCCTACTCTTGTTTCCCTCTAGGCAGCCAAGAAGGATCACTGTTTAGAGCTGGGCTTTGTTCTTATTGTGTGAGTAAGTTTTCTTCAAGCTACCATATTGAGATGCAAACTGCCAGGTGTTAAAAATGCTGCCCCCAGCCATAAGGGGCAGCTGGTTTCTGCAGACTTAGTATCTATCACATTTGCAGTAAATACACAAAAGGTCTTCCAGGAAGAGAGTGGAATTCTTTTGTCAAAAGGCAGCGGTAACTAAACACTGGCCAGGGAGTGAAAGGAGATTCAGACCACTGCTCTCCAGTCCCGGGTGTGGACCTCTATGTTATGCTGGAAGAGGAGACCAGAGTGAGTCAGAGGACACGTCTGACAGGCACTGTATGACCAGGACATGCACAGCCACTGAGTTCAAGCTTCACTGCAGCCCTGGGGAGGGCTGACAGCATATGCGAGATGGTGAAAAAATAATGTCACCTCTGCAAGGGGAAATCTTGACCCTCCTTGGAATTATGACGGAAAGAACGTTTAGCGAAGAAGGATCCAAAGCAGGTCCATTAATTCCTACGAATACAAAAATCCCAAAATCCTTCATGTTCAAAGAGCAGAGAGGAGAGCCAAGTTAAAAGTTAGGGTGCCCTCCACGCCAGTAAAGAACAACCCAGGAATCTTCATAGAATTTTTTTTTCCTTTTCACACAAAACCTAAAATATGAAATATGAAAGGGTCACTTTCTCTTTGGGGTCGATTTATACTCCGAAGACTACACGTCTACTCTTTTGAAGGTTATGAGGCTGGCCAGCCTTGAACCTCGTTTTATCTCTCATCAGGCACCTCCCTGGAGATCCTCCCCTCCTCTTTCCTCCTGGCCTGCGGCCTTGAATCCAGAGATCCGCACCCACCCTGGGCCTCTCAGGCGCAGCTACACCAGGCTTCCTCCTCCGCTGGCAATTTTGAAAAAGAAAACCCAGGAAGGGAGCAGGGAGCATGGAACTGCCACATAACCCCACACAGGCTTAGGTTTCAGGCACTTTTCTCCCTGCAAAGTTGCCTTGGGGCACCAAGAAACTTCAAGACAGTGTGGTTCCAGGGAGACGTTTGCTCTCTGTGACCCTCTGAGAGCAGGGCCGGCCTCTCCAGCAGCCAGCCCTCCCTGGCCCAACGTCTGGCTGCTAGCCTGGTGTGAGCACGTCTCTCGAGGCAAATGTCAGAGAAGCGGCCACCATGGCCACCATGGCTGTCTCCTCCTGCTTCCCACCTCCCTGGAGCAGGAGGCATCACAGCACCAGTCCTCAGTATCTGAGGTCCCTTTCAGGGACCTCCTCGAAAGCCCCCTGCAACAGCAATGAATTTCTTTACTGTATGCAGAGCTGCTGTGATTTCTTGTATCAGTCAGCCTTTACCAAATGGAATTTCAAATTCCAGGAACCCTGCTTCTGGCAAAGAAGCACCTCTGTCCCCAAGCTGTTAAGAAAGACCCAGGACCCCTTTATCCTCTGCTGAAAAGACCTGATGCTTGGTTTCTGCAGCTGCACTGAGGGTCAAAAGTCCCCAGGCACAAGCCACGGGTGGGACAAGGGTGGGACAAGCCTGCAACCCTGTTTCTACAGAGAACAACAGTAACAAGAGCCACCATGTTCTGAGCATCTACTTGTTCTGGATGCTACAGGAATTTGATCTGTGTTGTACAGAAACTCATGGGCATCCCCACATCAGTGCTGTCATGACAAATTATATTGGGGGGCAGGGCTGAGAAGGAACGAGGAACTTGCCCAGGGCCTCAGAGAGCAAGAGGCAAACACAGATTTGAACTCAGGTCCAAATGGATGATACTACAGGGGCTCCCAGCCTGTCCCTGTCCAGCCTCCATCTGCAGAGCATCGTGTGGGGTGGAAATGCAGGGGGCGCTCTCATTAATACCCCCATTGCAGGGTGGATAAACTGTGGCCTAGTGAAGAACAACGCCCTTCTCTTGGGAAGAAAAGACAAGTTCCTTCCTCTTCTATAAACACAGCTGACACTGTCTTCAGAGACCCAGGGTCTGCCGACATCCCCAGGTGACCTGTGCCATCTGGCAAGACCAATAACACGCCAACTGCCCCTGGACCCACCCCAGCAGCGTCTCTTTGTGATTCCTAACCCAGGATGTAAAACTATATGCAGGTCCATGCAGGCCTGGGGGCCAGAAACAGAAGGAAACAGCCCTGGGAAGGACCTGGCTCACCCTCTGCCATACCAGCTGCTAGGTCAGTGAGGTCTTCACTTGCCCAAGCCCTTCTAACTAACCTACCACCCCATGCCCCATCATCATCAGGGGGAAGCGGAAGCCCAGTGGACAGAGCCCAGCTCTGCCCACGTCCTGCGGCAGGCCCACACTGCTTCTGAATCTTGATTACTAATAGCTCTTCACTCGCCCTCAAGAACCCTCCTGCCACCAAGTCGTGACTTCTCTCTCCTGCTCTTGCTGTCATTCACTGGAACTCCCAAACAGGGCTCCCCACCCACTCACCACACACACACCTCTACTTCCCCAGCTCCTCAGGTAACTGCCATGTGACCATCTGGAATTCCCCTCGGGGACGATCAAGTCACAAAAATGGAATCCAAGCTTATTTGTGTAGACGGTTCCTAATATTCACAGCATGTACCTTTCTTCCAACCCTGTACTCCTGCACAACAGATAGGACACGGACAGATCCCCCTACATATACTCACACCTGATAATATACATTTGTCCCCAGGGTAAGGAGAGATAACAAGTGGCCGAAGGGTTTAAGTCACTTACTATGCAAGCCCATCTTGGAAGCTGACTGGTGACAGAGGGGGGGAATGTGAGCTGTCAGAAAGGTCAAAGCGATTTCAGAATAAAACCGGCACCAAGGGGCACAATCTAAGTAACAAGAGCAGTCTGAACACATCTTCCAGCTCGTGGGTAAGACAGAAGCACTTGAAAGTTCCTTAGCCCCAAACTTGAGGCTAAAATTTCCTATGATGATTAAGCCCAGAACAGATGATCTATAGAACTGCTTATGTTCAAAGAGACTCTGTGCAGTGCCTTTTGACTTATTAAGGAATATTAACATTTCTTTTCAAAGCCTTTCTCCGGTCCACATGAAAACTGGCTTGATGTGCCCAAGAAGACTCAGTCCAGCCCACGGAATCTCACAGGCTAATAGCTGAGGAGGTGGTACCCCCATGCACTGATGAAAACACAGGGAGACCTGCCAGGGGACAGCTGTGACCTGAGCAAGTAACTGGGCTCTAGGCTTCAGTTTCCCAAAAGTACCACAGGGCAAATAAAGCGATCCAATGGCACGTCATCACTGAAGTTTCCCCCTTCTGGAGCTTTTGATGATTAATACCAAAGCCTACCAGAAAAATAAAAGCAATATGGAGGTGGGAACTGGGGGGTGGGGTTTCCCTCCTCTTGAGTCAGTCTTAAAGAAAACCTCCCCAGGTCTGGAGAGAGCAGTGGGGGTGCTAGAAGAGTGGGGAGCAGGCTGCATCCTTGCAGCCACATCAAGGAAGACAAGGAAGCCTGCTAAGAAGTCCAGGGCCTCATCCATGGTAAGACCCCAGGTTTGATGACCAACCTCTCCCCTGTCTGCCAAAGGTGCAGTTAACTTGGAAATGGCCTTTCATGCCTTGATGACCCACCCTGCCATCCACATCTCACCCAGTGAAACCAACCAGAGCCCAATTCCTACTTCACACCAGCTGAAGGGGGAGGGACACCTGGGCCTTTTGCATTGTTTCCATGGGAATGGTCATTACTACCTCCTGACACCAACTGATTTTAAAAACCTCTCAGGGGAAAAAAATTAACATTTTTCAGTTTGAGGATGAATGAAAAGTCAAGCAGAGACTCACAGAGCTACAGACAGGGCAGGCCTCCCACACAAAGGGACAGCTGCCAGCAAGGAGCTGACCAGGAAACCCAGGGCCAACATCACACAGGCCTCCAAAGCACACGTGAGAGGTAAGAGGGGTTGGCCCTAAAGGTGCGAACCATCATGTAAGCTCGTAACAAAGATCTGCCTGTTGGATTTGGGGTAAGTCCCTAGCTCTAGGTCTCGGTTTCCTCATCATCCATATGAGGCAATTAAAGCTGTTTCACAGGATTTGAATTAACATTAAATTTAACGAAAATGTACATATTTTACATTAAGAGGGTCGTACTTGGAAGGGAATTTGCATTTACAGTGCTCTATCGTGTGCTAGAGATGTTCAATTTGTTCTCACTTAATCCTTGAAAAGATCTTGCCAAATGACGGTGGTGGAGGCAGTGGTGGAGGCTGGCAGTGCAGGCTGAGTAGCCTTTATCCAAAACGCTTGGGACCAAAAGCATTTCCAATCTTTTCAATCTGGGAATACTGCATACACATAATGAGGAATTTTGGGGATGAGGCCCAAGTCTAAACACACAAAAAATTCACTTATGCTTCAAATATGCCTTCCACACACAGCCTACAGGTACTTTTATGTAAAATTTTCACTTCGCCCGAGAGCTGACTGTGACACATCACGGGAGGTCAGGGGTGGAATTTTGCACCTGCAGTGTCCTGCCAGAGCTCAACAGAGTTTCCAATTTTTGGAGTATTTTGGGCTTTGTATTTTCGGATTATGGTTGCAGTACCTGTAGCATTCCTAATGTTGTATTTACTCCACACAACCCACCGCGAGCCAGACACGTCAGCTCATTCAACCTTACAACCATCTGGGAGGCAGATATTTCTCCTCTGTTCCAAATGAGGAAACTGCGATCCAATGGCCTATCAAGAGTGGAGCCAGGACTCCATTCAGGTTGACCTGACCACAAAGAAGCAAAGTCCCACTGCCTCTCAGGGAACGTAATGTCACACGTTTGCTGAGCATCTTCTGTGTGTCTGGCGCCATGGAAGACACTGGGAATACAGCAGGGAACTAGACAGACCTTGTCCTGCTCTCAAAAAGGTGATGGCCCAACAGTGAGAGAGAGGTCATCGAACAAGCAATGCTATGACAGTGGGGTATTAGCCAGGGTTCTCCAGAGACACCAGACCAACAGAAGAGACAGAGACAGACTGGCTGACTTTAAGAAACTGGCTTATGGAAGCCGACAAGTCTGAAATCCCTGGAGCAGGCCCACAGGCCAGACATGATACTGCAACCTTGAGTCCTGAGTCTGCAGGGTAGGCCAACCACCTGGAAACTCAGAGTTGCTATGTCACAGTTCAGAGACAGAATTGTTCCTTCCTTGGGAAGCCAAAGTCTATGTTCTGAAGACCCTCAACAGATTAGATAAGGCCCACCACATTATGGAGGGTCATCTGCTTTACTTACAGCTAACTGCTGGCCAATATTAACACCATCTCCAGATGCCTTCACAGTGACATCCAGACTAGGGCTCCACCCAACAACTGGGCACCATAAGCCAAGCCAGGCTGACAAATACAATTAACCATCACAGGGGGCTGTATGGAGTCTCAGGAAACACAGAAGTCTTGCAAGGCCCAAAAAATAAGCAGGTATCAGAAGCTCAAAGTGTTCTTCAGAACTGCAAATTTGTTTTCTTCTTCTTTTTTTTAATATTTATTTTTTAGTTGTAGTTGGACACACTACCTTTATTTTATTTATTTTTATGTGGTGCTGAGGATCAAACCCAGGGCCTTGCACATGCTGAGCCACAACCCCAGCCCTGCAAATTTATTTTCAGAGACCAAGCCTTCATCTAAACACACAAGGGCTCCCTGAATAAAGGAGTCCCGGTGAATCCTTTGGAAAACCAAGCAACTGCTTGGCCTGTCAGTTTGCTTTTGGTATGATCTCGCAACCTTCCACCACATTTTCATAAAGTGAGATGCAGTTGTGCACACTAAAGAACATCCCAGCTGGCGGCAGAGCACCTGAATACTGATGAACAAGAAAGGAGGAAGCCGCGGTTCCTGGGAAGAGGAGAGGTGGGCGGGATCTCCTTCCTGGCCATCCACCTAGGACAAATGACACTGTCACCCTTGACTCTTCCAACCTCACCCTCATTTGAGACAGTGGCGGAACCTAGACTAGAACCTCAGGATCCACAGCTGGGGATGGGTGGAGGTATCTGCAAAGGACGCATCGCCTACACGAAGAGCTCAATGGCTCTCTGTTTTGTTACTCAGTCACCGTATGGTCATGTGCTTGGTGGAACTACAGATGACTCTAACCTTTTAACAAGCAGATCTCAAGAGGATTCTGACCTATCTCTACCGCCCCCCCCCCATTAGTAGGCAGAAGGGTTCCCCTCCATAGGCAGCAGTGAACTCAAGCCCCAGAGGGCCCAGAGGTGGTAAAAGGACAGGACAGACAAGAGGCAGCCAGATGGGCTGGGCTGTTCCCCATGTCCCCAGGGGACAGTGTGCAGAGGAAGGAGTCAGGCTTCTCTTTGCCCTGCATGGACTGCAAGAAGGAAAGTTCCACAGGCCAGGAATCCTTGTCACTTTCATTCCCAGACATGTCCTGGGGCACCACAGCAGGTGTCCAATAAATACCTGTGGAATGAATTAGGTATCCAGGGCTTGCTATGGTGTCAGGCTCACATCCCCTTTAACCACAGACGGAACAGTGGTCTGAAACACTCTCCCGTCAACAGTGAGGGTGTACACAGAGCCTTTTGCACCGCCTCATGGATCATGCTACCTGGCATAAATAGCCAGAAGAGGAGGAGGGCAAGTCAACTGAATGGTAGAGAAGGAACAGAATCCACAACTCTAGCCTTGTGGAAGGTACCTCTGACCCCAAGCAAGATACTCTTCACCCGCACGTCAAATTCCCACCCCTAACCCTGGAGCACACCCTCCAGAGGCGCAGTGAGGGCTCGACTCAGCACTCTGGCTTCTTTTCCCTTCCTGAGGGGCTCAGCACGTCAGCAAGGAGCAGGGCCTGGTGTCTGAGGCCTGGGGCTGGCTGCCCCAGAGCTCCTCAGCCCTAAGGCCCAACGATTCACTTGTGTTCTGACTACATTAACCGTGTCTCTGGCCCAGCCGCTGGAGGCCTCACTGGCGCTGTGGCAGACTCTTTTCCCAGAAGATTAATTTATTACCTCTTCCTGAAAGCTGTTTGTTTGGAAGAAGAATGCACTGCGGGCTCCAGGTGAGCATGTGTTGCTAAGGCGGGAAAAGGGCCCCAGAAAACCACACCTCTCTAACCTTCACCCTCCATGCCAAGACCCCAGGACACCCCGCCTGCTAAGAGCCCCTGGCCAGCAAGCCCACCCACCTTGTCTGCACTCTGGACAGACACAGGGTCCCTGTGGGATTCTGCGTCCCCACACGTTCCCAGCCAGGAATCCTGAGGGCCTTTACTAACGGCCAGGGCTGCTGACCACTCTCTCCCCAAGCATGTGGCCCACCTCCTTCAGCACTCCCTGGCCCACAACTGCCTCTCCCATGTCTGTCCTTCTCATCAGATGATAAGCTCCCTGTGGGCAAAGACTGGGCTTGCCCTACTTCTCCTGTATCCCCCCAGGCTCTACAGAACCCCAGGATTACAGAAGGTGCTCAACACACACTTGTTACACTGATCTGGGATCCCCAAGGATGGGCTGCATGGACTCCTTTTTTTTTTTTTTTCTCTTTTTTTTTTTTTTTTTAATATTTTTAGTTGTAGATGGACATAATATCTTTATTTTTTTTTTTAATGTGGTGCTGAGAATTGAACCCAGTGCCTCACAAGTGCTAGGCAAGCACTTTACCACTGAGTTACAGCCCCAGCCCGACTCCTTTTAAACTATATGCAAAACCCTCCTCGTGAGGTTTTCTAAGTACTTGTGTATGTCACCACTGTCCTTAGGAGACTGTCCACAGGCCTCACCAAACGTTCAAAGAAGACCTGACCAAAACTGGCTCAAGACTCCTGACAGGTGGTGAGCAGTGACTGCTCCCAAGAGCCTCCAGGGAAGCCTGTACTGCTGGCCACTCCCTTAGGCAATTATCCAGTCACACGACCCCATGACTCCATGGGTGCTTGCCTACTAGAATCCCACAGTAGATGCAAGCTGCCTGAGGGCAGGGACAAGTTAGAAACTCAGTAAAAATGCATGGGAAAGGCGTTCAGAGCTGTCTGACAAAACAATGGGCCACCCAGACAAGGCTTATTTTCATAAAGAATCTTTCCTATATAAAAATAATATACGGGGCTGGGGTTATGGCTCAGTGGTAGAGCGCTCGCCTAGCACGCACGCGGCCCAGGTTCAATCCTCAGCACCGTGTAAACATAAATGCATTGCATTGTGTACAACTAAAGCAAATAAACATTTTTAAAATAATAATAATAATAATATACACCCACCATCTCACCCCACAGACAAAGCCAGCGGAGATCATCTTTCCCTTGTCCATGAGCACAGGTACTATTCGGGTGGCTCTATTCCTAACGTCAGGCCAACGTTAGCCCCCGACGGTCTCCCCTTGGTGCGCGTTCCTAAGCGCGCTTCCGCGTGGGGCTGTCCTGCAGTCTCCTCGTGGGGGGGCTACTACAACCGCCGCACGGCCGACCCAGTGTGTGATTCCACTCTGTTGTGACAGAATCTTTTTTTCCCCATAGGCAGCTTCTCTTCCCCAGGTGTTAAAGCAGATTTCCCTTCTCATTTTCCAGCACATCAAAGGTCTGTTCTCACATGAAAGCGCTCAGCTGAACAGGCAATGAAACAGGCTGCCCTCCCCCCAGAGCTCCAGCCGCGGCAGGCGTCTCGCTGGCCACCGGGTCCCTGTTCAGATTTGAGACCGGCCTGCAAGTACTCAGTGGGACTCCAGGGCTCCAGTGAACCTGCCCTACTCCTCTCAGGCCTCAGCCACCCTCTGGAGCCGGGTCCTGTGTCCTGCTGTCTGTACTGACCCACCCCACACGGCCAGAGAGCCAGCCAGCCACCCTGGGGCACTGATGTTTGCCTGGGGCTGTCCCCAGTGCCTCCCCAAAGCCACTCTCTGGGCCAGGATCTGCTGCCACCAAAGCCCTGGGGACCCTGCCTGAACTCTGATTTGTCTATTTACATTAAAAGGAACAACATGCTCCCATCAAGAGAAGATGAAGCAGGCTTGCTGTCATCCAGGGGCTTTTAATAAAATAAAGGGTCAACAGGAACATGAGCAAGGTCCTCAAAGCAGAACACAGAGCACCCAGGAGAAGTGATGCGAGGTAACAGACACTCCCAAATTCTCACAATAATGAAAAAAAAAAAAAAAAAATTTCCCTCCCTAGGCAAGAAAGCAGCCCTGAGAACGCATCCTGCAGTCATTTTTGTGTCATTCGATGTGTTTTAGTGTCTGGACTCCTTTCCCTAAAAAAAAAAAGCATGATGTTCAAACACGTTAGTGATTAGGGAAATGCAAATTAAAACTACAAGATAAAACAAAACATACAAGTCTGATAATACCAATCACTGAGCAATGAAAATGACAACATGCCACTCCGGGAGCAACCACTGCAAGAAGGGCATCTTGAGACACCAGGTCCAGTGGACGTGAGGCTGTGCACACCTGTGATTCTGCCATTCCACCCATGCCCGTGTACTCTGATATGTACAAGGATATGCACAGCAGCTCTGTTTGAGTGAGCCAAAATAATTAATCTCAACAACTCAAAAAGTCCATTAAAAGGAGAAAAGGCACCCAGTAGCCAAGTCATACAAGGAACACTATACAGCACTGAAAACAGATGGACCAGAGCCGTATGTGTAGGCATGAACGGATGCCCCAACATGAAACCGAATGAGGAAAAACATCTCCTTTTATAAGGGTGAGATGTAGGCAAATCTAAACATGGGGAAAGGGTACTGGTAACCTATTTCTAAGCCATGTGGCAAATAGGCAGGTGTCCATTTGATTGTTGTTCATACCTCACACAAAATATTGTACGTATGCAATACTTTATATGTGGGGAAGAAATACTAAACCCAAGTCAACACTCTGCTCCTCTCGGTACTATCATTCCTCCCCTGGGACCTTTCACTCCCTTCTCAAGAAATTCACTTGTTAAGGACTTTCAATACTTACCACCACGTTTTCCCCTGAGTCAAGTCAAACTCCTACCAAGGAGATGCCAAACCAAAAGGGAAATGAATCTGTTCATGTCACCAAGCAAGAGGCAGTCTACAAACTCTCTGTATCCACACCACACTGCTAACTGGGCTTTAACAACACAGACACTGTTTCTGGGGCATTTTCCCTAGGAAGGAAGGTCCCCACCTATCAGCACCCCACACTGCCATAACTCCCCCAGGGAAGAAATGGGGGCTTCCAATGGCTTCCTAAGACCGAACAAGACAGACTCTGTGCCCACTCATAAGCACACCCTCTTGAAGGATGTGTTCAGAGCCACCTTCAACAAGCATGAGCCAGGGAGCATTCCCAGCGGACACGGGTTCTGCTAGGTTGGGGATCTGGAATGTCCCCCAAAGGCCAACAGTCCCCAGCACGGCACTACTGGGAGGGGGTGCCTAGAGGAGGGCCTTTAGGTCACTGCCCTAAAAGGGGACTGTGGGACCTTAATCTTTTCCTCATTTCGTTTTTCACTTCCTGTCACAAGAGGAGTAGTTCTGGTCCACCACGCGCTCCCACCAGGATGCGCTGCCTCACCACCACCTCCACGCTGCGAGCCAGAGTGAAGCTCTTCTCTTTACACACATGGAAAACTGACTGGCACACGTCCCTTCTCTAAGAAATTCTTCAAAATTCCTAGTCCTTTCTACTAAACTCATTCTTCCACCCAGCAAAATGTCCCCGTGCGAGGATTTCTTCCTCCGCTTCGTAAATGTTACTGGTGGCCAAATGTTGTCTGGCCCCTGCTAAAACTGCTCCCCTGTCCCCTACCCCCAGCCCTTCCCTCTGCGGGGACACCACTGTAAGCTGCCTGTCACGGCCAGCCACGGCGCCGCCACGGGAGGAAAATTCTCGGAGGCAGAGTATAGCTTTTGCTACTTTTACTTCTACTTTCTTAGAGCTTAGAGAGGGAAAGAAAGATTTTTAGAGAGAAAGATTAAAGCGAGCTTTTCTTCTTGTCTTCTTAGCTTAGAGTCTTAGAGAGAAAGAAAGATAGAGCTTAGCTTAGAGAAAGATTAGAGCTTCTTTCTTCTCTCTTCTTTCTTCCTTCTTCTTTCTTCTGTCTTCTGTCTTCCTCAGGAGTCTCGGCCTAACTCTGACCAGTCATTACTTCTTCTATCTGGTTTCTCTTCTGTCTTCTATCTGGTTTCTCTTCTGTAACCGCTCTGCCTACGTTCTGGCCGCTCTGATTCTTCTGACCGACCGAGTGACTGCCCGACTGACTGAATTCTCCGTTCTCCTAACTCGGACCGCTTTCACCCGGTTATATACCTTCAGCTTTTTGGGTGCCTACAGGTGCGTCACATACATATCAGGTGGAACTTATGGCTTCCAGCTAGCTGCAACAGCCCTTCCTAATTAGGGCTCCTTCATATTCCTTCCCTTTAGTTTAAAAAGGTGCTTTCTATTTTCTCTATTTTATTTTCTCTATTTTCTTTTATTTTCCCTACCTAGCTTTTCACCTTTTATTTTTGAAAGGGTGGATATTTGAGCCCTTTTTGAGGAGGTGCTGCGGCTTTTAAGGAAGCCTACTGCTGAGGAGCAGCTAACGCACTTAGTTAAGCACAATTGCATAAGCGGCTTTGACTTTTTTTTTTTTTACTTCTTCTATCTTTATTTTTCTTTATGGCTTTCTTGCCAAAGCTCAATGGCTTTTTTTCTGCATGGTTTTTACCATGCTATTTAATTCTCTATTTTCTTTTAAGCTCATGGCTTTTTTCTTTATACTAAAGCTCAAGGCTTTTTCTCTATATTTTTTATGGCTTTTGGCCGGCTACTCTGCTTCGGCTTTTGGCCGGCTCGCTTCGGCTTTTCGCTGGCTACTCAGCTTCAGCTTAATTCTTAACTGGCCTCAACTGAGTCAGAGGCTATGCTCTCTTGTTTACTACTCTTTTTGCTGGTCTCAACTGAGTCTGAGGCTATGCTTTTTCGTTGCTCTCCTTATTTCTTAGCTTTTCTTCTCTGCCTGCCGAGCCCCGGACGGACCACCATTTGTAAGCTTAGAGTCTTAGCTTAGAGTAGCTTAGAGTAAAGAAAGATAGAGCTTAGCTTAGAGAAAGATTAGAGCTTCTTTCTTCTCTCTTCTTTCTTCTTTCTTTCTTCCTTCTTCTTTCTTCTGTCTTCTGTCTTCCTCAGGAGTCTCGGCCTAACTCTGACCAGTCATTACTTCTTCTATCTGGTTTCTCTTCTGTAACCGCTCTGCCTACTTTCTGGCCGCTCTGATTCTTCTGACCGACCGAGTGACTGCCCGGCTGACTGAATTCTCCGTTCTCCTAACTCGGACCGCTTTCACCCGGTTATATACCTTCAGGTTTGCGGGTGCCTACAGGTGCGTCACATATCAGGTGGAACCCATGGCTTCCAGCTAGCTACAACAGCCCTTCCTAATTAGGGCTCCTTCACACCACCAGACTTCAGATCACCTTCTTCAACTCCCAATCATCAACCCCTCTGCTGCCATCCCTGCCTCTACCCATGTCAAGTGATCTGGGATTCCATCTCCACCCTTCCTTCTCCCAGCTCCCTCTTCACCACATGTCACAATGCTAATGCCGCATCTGTTCAAGGGAGACGATCACAGGTATTCAGTGGAGAAAAATGCCTCCTTCCCTCCCAGCAAAACAAAGCTGTCAGCCGGACGTGGTGGCGTAGGCCTGTAATCCCAGCACTTGGGAGGCTGAGGCAGGAGGATCGCAAGTTCAAAGCCAGCCTCAGCAATAGTGAGGCACTTAGCAACTTAGTGAGACCCTGTCTCTAATAAAATACAAAAAAGGGCTGGGGATGTGGCCCAGTGGTTGAGTGCCCCTGAGTTCAATCCCAGGTACCAAAAAAAAAAAAAAAAAAAAAACAAAGCTGTCTCACAAACCACCCTTGCATTTTCTGGAGTCTTCTCCCTTGAGTCAGATGTGCTCTGAATCAAGTCACCTGATCTAATGTAATTATAAACAATAATCATACATATTAACTGCATGTGGACAAGGCACCCGGCACTGTGCTGGTCAACACGGGAGCATACAGAAAAAAGAGAAGCAGTCCCTATATGCATAGCCACGCAAAGGTATTTCACTCACTGGAAAAAAAGCACACTTCAAAATGATATATATATAATAGGATCTCATATTTGTAAATCATAATATATACAGAAAAAAATATGGAGTAATATATTCTAATTCATCGACAGCAGTAGTGGGAGGGAGGTGGTAGCCCTAGGGGAAACTTTACTTATAATGCTATAAATTCTCCAATGTTTAACTTTTTAATTATGAACATGTATTATTTATGGAGTGGGGAAATTTTCTTTAAATTAAAAAAAAAAGAGCAGGACTCAACTCTCAGGAAGCTTCTAATCTGCCTGTTGAAGTAAAACTTCACACATGTGCAATGGGAGTAAACAAGACAGCATTAAAAAATTTCGATTATCTGGCCAGGCATGGTGGCACACACCTGTAATACCAGCTACTCGGGATGCTGAGGCAGGAGGACCATAAGTTGAAGGCCAGCCTGGACAACTTAGCAAGACCCTGTCTCAAAAGAAAAAAGGAAAGAGAAAAAAAAAAAGACCAGGTATAGCTCAGTAGCAGAACACCACTGGGTTCAATCCCTAGGATGGGGGGAAAATCCAATTATCTAGTCCTTACAGGGGAATCAAAGTATATCTATCACAAGATATCACAAGATGCTAGCTGTCCAACTCCAGCAATAAATGCTGGAGTGGAATTAGGAGAGATCGGCTGTGACCAGTGTTCAGAATAGAGTGGGCAGGGAGGGTCTGCAGTTTGTGGGTGCTGGATGGGCTCCCCAGATCCCTCAGGTCTTATTTTCCTGGTCTCCAAAGCAGAAAAGGAATAATCCACCCTCCCCACAGGTAGATCATTTCAAATGCATAGAAACTAAATTATGACCTCAACCAAGCCAAGAGAAAAAAATCTCAGATACACCTTTTACTTTAAAAGAATTTTTACATTTTGAAATAATTTGGGGATGACAGAAGAAATGCCACTGGGATGGTCCTTGATACCTCTCACATGGCTTCTCCTCACGTTCCTATCTCACATGACCTCGGTACCTTGATCAAACTAAGAAATTAACATTGGCTCGAAGCTATGAAACTAAACTACAGATTTTATTTGGATTTCACCAATTTTCCCACTGATGTCCTTTTTCTATTCCAGGATCCCGTCCAGGATACCATATTGCATTGAACATAACTTGCTTTTAAATAAGCAAATATTTTACAATTATTTATTCTTCCTTGGTAAAATGTCCTGGAGCTCAGGGAAGAGACTCAAGCCTTCTCCTCACCATCAAAGAAGGCAATCTTTGACAGATCAGTAGCCTCTGAGGGAACAGAATTTGATCTACAGTGAGATAAAAACCCAGACAATGACCAAACCTCTTAACCCTCCATAAGCAGCCACAACCCTGGCCTCTCTCCACAGCAACTAACTAGTATTTAAAAGTAATTTATGTTAATTGCAATCGGGCATATATGAACACTACAAAGCAAGCTGGCTTCAAACAAAAAGGCTCAAGAGAGGAGCCTCACCAAAAAAAAAATTAATTTTGTAAAAGACCTATTTCTATTCCAACTTGTTTTTAAATATATGTTCTGAGTCACACACCATTAACCATCTCAATTTATTAATAATCTCAGGGCAACCAACGATCTCAGATCACGCAATGATGAAATCTTGCATAAAAAAAGAAAATGAAATATCTGCAAACATTAAGCAGGTAGTCAGCTGTGGTGACCAGAGAAAATTATGATTTTTTAACCAGAACATGTGGTAGAGCAAACAAGGAAAGATGCGTGAACTGGTTCATGCCAAACTTATAAAGAAAATTCTCCACCAAGCACGAGATTATTTTAGAACCAACTGGTTCAAAGAAAGTTCTTTGGAACTCCTTCCTCCCCTCTCCCCCACAAAGGTTTGCCATGGGAGAAGGAGGCTCCCATGTTCTCAAAGACCCTTCTTTTAGCCAAGGAAATGACAGTGCTGTTTTGGCATTTTAAAACAAGAACAAATACTTTAGCTATAAAATCCACTTTGTAGATTGAATCAGCAAGACAGCTGTTTATACAGAGACCTTTTCCTCTCTCCCTCCAAGCCCCTCAGCGATTCATATCAGTAATAAAACACTGGCTAGAACAAAGAAAAATGGAGTTTAAAAGCCAGCAAGACGCAGCAAGAGCACACGCCACCACCTGAGCACCACCTTCACTTGTGTCTCTAGGTGACCCCTCTCAACCTACCCCACTTGTAAGAGGAAAAAAAAAAAACACCTCCCTGGAGCTGAGTAACTTCCTGTTGGAGACCAGAAAGTGAGTTCTTACTGGAGGAGGACACGCTCCCAGGCTGTGACCAGGCTGTCTCTGACATGCCCTCGGCTCTGACATTTTGCTCTCTTCCACCCTGCCACTCAACGGCGCCCTTCTCTTTCCCTTCACTGCCAACTGTGAGTCTCCCCCAGGCAGTAGGTGGCAAGGCCACCAGATACCTACTAGAAGGTGCATTCGTTCTCCTGAGTGACAGGCAGCGTAGGGTAAGGGGACAGGAAGACACGGGACAGCATGGGAAGAACTCTTTGACCTGGAAGATGAGCACTTCTCCCCTTCCCCCAACCCAGTTCTTTCCCATTCGCTCTAGGAGGCCCAAGTCAACTGTCACTTCCTCTATGAAGCCCCCCCCCCCCACTCTCTCCAGCACTGACTCCCCTTGGTGGCCCATCACACCTTCTGCCTCCTTCACCTGGTGCTTCTGCACCTTCCCAGACTAACTGGACCCTCAAGGACAAGCCAGGCCCCGGCCTCAGCCCTGCAGCTTAGTGCCGCGCCCCGCACCCAGCCCGGAGCAGGGGATCAACAAATGTTTGTTCAATGAATGAGCACAACCCAACTACCCCCAGAAACCACATCACTAAATGCTAATTACTACTAGCTGCATGAATAATGAATGAAGAAGTGAACTAACAAATGCCTCCTTGTTAGCCAAGTTGCCAAGTCCTTTGGGAGCACAAAGAAGGGATCAACTGACTTGTGGCTGTGGCAGGATGGTTCAAAGACGAGACGACTCGTCTTGAAGGGTGTGCAAGAGGCAGGGAACGAGGACAAGGACAGGTCCCGCAGCTGGCAGAGGCCTGGGGTGTTACCCATGGACTTCTGGACCACTGGACTCACTTCTTCGCCTTCCCCACCACAACCAGCTCCCTGGAGTTGATGTGGGTGGTGCACTGGAAATGGCGGCAGAAGGGCAAAGAGCTGCCAAGGACAAGCACCTCCCCCCCTAATCACACCACCCCAGCGGTGACACATCTCCACTCACTCATCTGCCACAGCCCCGGAGAGGTGCCTGCCCCTGCACCTGCCAGCACTTAAAAATCGGAGCCAGATGCTCACGGGCACCCACTGAAGTGCTGCACCCGAGCGAACAATGAGGAAAGATTGATGGAGGAGGAGGCACCAATCTCTCCCCACTCCCTGGAATAAAAAGGCCAAGCGAATATTCAATTTGTTGCTGGTCAGAGCTGGATACTCCCCTGCCTAGGATTCATTCTATCTGTCAAAAATAAACAAGTCCACCTCCAGAAGGCACCCCCTGGGTAATCTGCAGGGTCACCTCCACCCCTCTCCCCAGTCCCACACCTCGGGGAGAGAGAGACCACACAGATAAACACAGAGGCAAACATACTTGAAGGTGACACAGGAACTTTTTCAGTTTCTTTGAACACACCTCAGAAAAAGTAACTACATCTAACGAGCCATATTCCTTTAAGAAATAATACTAATAAAAGCCCTGATTATATATTCGAAGGATGTGCTGTGTGTCCAGGGAAAAAATTCTGATCAGATACTGAAGTCCTTTCTAATTCTGCAAACAATCAAGTAATGGCGAGGTAGAGCCTAGCACTGCTCCAGCCTCAGGAGGAGGTGCTGACAGAAGGAAGGACCTCCATGGCTCTGGGGACCCCGGAGTTCATGGCAGGCCTCCCCCCAATGGCCCCAAAGCCAGAAGCTTCCCCACCCGCCTGCTGGGATGATTGCTGCACAGCACCTTATTCTGAAACCTTGCCTACTGGGAGGAATTATCTTCCCCTGACCTATCTTGATCCAGATGTCAGAGTTCTCCCTAGTGGGTTTTCTTAAAATGGGATACAACCGTGACAGGGAGGTTCCATTTCTTGTGGGCTGCTGGACACACTAGTAACTTTCTTCAGCTCCTGAAGTCTTGTGGCCTGAAGGGAATGCACAGAGAGGCTGCAGGATCTTCCACCAGGCTGCCCCAAACCAGCCCCTGCCCCTCCTCTCACTCTGGAATAATCTGCTTGCACCCAAGGGGAACCTCAGAGCCACCTCTCCACAGGGACGGAGGACCACAGGTTCAGCGTCCCTCGAGAACCTGGTTACACACAGGTGGCCAGGCACCCCAGCAGCTGGAGAGCCTGTGCTGGGAGGACCCCCCCCCCGCCCCCGCACCATTCCTAACAGGCAGCCCCAGGGTTTTTACACTAGCACTGGCTCAGCACGAATCCACCCTCCTTCTGGATCCCCTGCCCACCCCTGGAGTTACCAGGTCTGAGGCGCATGGGGACCTTACTGCTTCTGCTCCTGTCCAGGCCCTGGTTTCCCTCAGTCCCAGATCCTCAACGCTACAAAGAGTCTTCCTGCTGAAGTATGAACGTGGTCCTGCCCTTGCTCACCTGCTTCCAGAATTTCCAGGGAGGTCTCCCTATCCTGGGTTTCCAATGCAAAATGTCTCCTCTTCTTGCCCCACACCACCTGTGCAGTCTCCTGGTCCCCACAACTCCTTCCGCCAGGCCGCTGTCGCCCTGATCTGCCCTGCCCTGTTCCCTAGGGCCTTCCCAGCCTTGGGTGCAGTGGGCTCCCTCATTCTCCAGGAAGCACATTCTCTGCACATCTCTGCAGCTAGTCTCCTCTGTTCTCTGTCACTCTCTGTCACTCTACAGTTGCGCACCAACACGCCCCCCTCGCCTCACCCACTGCCCCCTTGAGAAGGAGGCTGGTTTGGTTTTTGTTTTCTTTCCCCTCCCCATCTCCAGTACAGCCCTCCCACCCCCGTGCTAAGGGCTCAATCAGTAGTTCTGCTCCATGACGGGATCCTCTCTCGCCTGGGCCAGTGAGTTAGAACGGCGTGCTCAGGAGGCCAGCGCTGGAGGTCCGTGCTCCTGAGCGCCCTCACCCTGCACTGGGGAAGAGCCTGTTCAACCACCAGCCACTCAACTGACGGCTGGTCACAGGAGGGACAAGGCTGGAGTGCAGACAGCTCAACACAATCCAGTTCCCCTGTAGGGAAAACAATTCGAGTGTGGCCCCTCTGACAGCGGGGCAGGTGTGTCATTCCACACATAAGGAAAATCAGTGGAGCAGATCCATCTTTCAGTATCCCCTAATAGTACTAAGCAGCATGTTTAGCTGTTATTTCAATAAGCCTTATTAAGACCCAATTTTCTTGGGTCTTCTTTCAGATTCTGCAGCATTAAAAGCCTCGCTGCTTAATTACATTAGGAGCACCTGTATATATTATGTGCAATAAATCAACTTTAATTTACCACCACACAAGGCTATTCATCTTCTCTGGGTTATTTATTGCTCAGTATTATTGGTGCTGAATTGTATCCTCTCCACTATAAGGAAGAATAGTTGGGGTAAGAAAAGCCAGAGCCGGATTTCAGAACACTCCAGGATGCTGATCACACATGTACACAGGAAAAAAGGGGAGAGAAAAAAAAAAAAAGAACGAAAGAAACATGTAAGCGAATCTTGGCAATCTGCTCCTTGCTATTTTCCTAAAACACTCCCTAAACATTTTGATGTTTTCTTTTGCACGCATGCACACACACACACACACACACACACACACACACACACGCCAGTTACCCGCTGAAACAATACAACCTGTAAAACAGGCCCACAGCTCCTGCCTGCAGCCTGAGAGCTGGTGAACTGGGCATCGAACACCAGCTTAGCCAGAAAGCAGGCACACTCCACAGGCCAGAGGAGACGATTCTTCCCTGGCCAGCGCTGCACCCCAACAGGATGTGGCCAGGACCTGACCCAGGGGGTAGTGATGAGCAGCCTGCAGCTAGTCCACACCCAGCACGTGACCCCAGGCCCAAATGGGGCCCCTCAGAACAGGCTGAATTATCTCCCAGGTAATCGGAGGTGGAGAAGGACTCCTTGTGATGACATGGCAATGCCGCATTCTTAGACAATCTGAAAAATGCTGCCATTAAGGAGAAGGGCTGGGGACGTAGCTCAGTGGTAGAGCACTTGCCTAGCACGTGTGAGGCCCCAGCACTGCACCAAAAGAAAAAGTCACCAAGTCATGTGCTGACACCCCCCCACACACAGTATCAGTGCCACCAGAGATGTTAAACACAGATTCCTGGGTCATGCCACAGAGACTCCAATTTCAACGTGTCCAGGGAAGAGCTCATGTGAATTTTCTGCATGGCAAAGTCTGAGAATCACTATCATAAAACCCTGGAAGCCAAGCTACAAGCTAACCATGCACTACAGAAAAATAATACTAATGATGATGTAACTGAAAGTGACTTCCTTGCCTCCTGCCAATGTCTAGGCTGAGCCCTTAACTTGCATTAACTCCCCACAACCACCAATCCTAATTGGTACTGTTATTCTCATCCCCATTTCACAGACCAGAACGCTGAGGCACAGAAGGGCTGAAGAACTGGCCCAGCATCCCATCTTTATAACTAATGGGGCAACTGTGCTGTCAACCACTAGCCTCTCCTGCCTGTCCCAGCCCAGACTACTCACACCTACTCCAGCAAGACAAGTCTTTTTATCTAAATGAAAGGGAGGCACAATCACCAGGACTTTGTGGTCACACTTTCATCCCTTATGACCATCCCGTTACCCCAAGTTCAACATCTAAAGCTGCTGCATGGTAACTGGCTGGTGCACCCCAGTCCTCCTCTGAGCTCCCCACCAAGCCCACTCCCAAGTTTCCTGCTCACCCACTTACCAAAAAGCCAGAGAACAAGAGCGTGGTGCTCTGGGCCGACGGGCTGCATTCCTGCGGCAGCGGAGCCAAATCTCTGGGAACGAAACTACATCACTGGGTATTTCACGGCCCTCCTCCTTCAAGCCACGGGAGCTGGGATGGATTTCATGGCACACAACTGACTTTTTTACAAGCACAGCAGCAACATTCAACTTTCACTGGATAATTTACCTTTAATCAGAGCCTAGGAAAAGCCCCGGCCAACCAACCCCACCTGACGGCTCCTTCAAGGCGCATCTGACACACAACTGAGGGGAAGAAGAGCGAAAAGACGACGCCAGAGTCTCGGCAAGTGCAACTTCTTTTTTAAATGAATTCATTTCAAATAAAAGTCCATTCAGTGCATGTAGCAGAGCCAGTTCCCCTGAGTGACAAATCTGTGTGTGCCAACGATGAGAGGGCTGATCAGACTCAGGATCTCATAACCAAGCTCCAGGAGGTCCAAACACAGGGCTGCCCTGGGCGCCTGAGCACCGCGTCGCTCTGCTAAAAGAAGTTCCCACTCGGAGAGGACCCAGGTGGAAATGTCCCGCTCCCTGCCCTTTCAGTTAACCGACAGCGAGGATGGTCAGGGCCAGCCCCGTAACACCCAGAGCATTCAGCTCGTCGCCCGAGGGAGCCTGGACCCGGACCAGGCGACTTCTCTAGGCACCTTCCTGCTCCTGAATTCCATGAATGTTTCATTGTTCCAGGTGCCAATCCACCCAGAACAGACCCTCCACACACACAAACCTCTCCCCTTCTCCACCAGAACCCACTTCTGGGGCTAAACCAGTGATTCTCAACCAGGGGTGATTCTAGTGTGACACCACTAGTTGTCACAATGTGAAGGGGACGACATAGCTACTGGCATCTAGTGGGTAGAAGCCAGGGTGCAGCTAAACTGCCTACAGTATGTGCCACAACAATGCACCCCAACACACCCTTACCTCCACCCCACACAGCACACACACACAGAGAACCAGCTGGGCCAAGTGTCAACAGCACCAAGGTTGAGAAATCCTGGGCTAGAACACTAAAAGTAATTAAATTTTTTTTCCCCAGTACCAGGAATTGAACGCAGGGGCGCTCCACCACTGAGCCACATCCCCAGCCCTTTCTATTTTTTATTTTAAGATGGGGTCACTAAGTTGTTAGGGCTTCACTAAGTTGCTGAGGCTGTCCTTGAATTGAACTTGGGATCCTTCCTGCCTCAGTCTCCTGAGTCACTGGGATTATAAGCATGTGCCACCATGTATAGCAAAGCAAAAGTGATTTTCTTCCAGAACTGGGGATTTAACCCAGGGGCACTCCACCACTGAGCTACATCCCCAGCTCTTTCTATTTTTTACTTAGAAACAGGGTCTCCCTAAGTTGCCCAGGCTGGCTTCAAACTTGTGGATCCTCCTGCCTCAGCCTCTTGAGTACCTGGGATTACAGGTGTGCGCCAAGGTGCATGGCTGAAAATACTTAAATATTAACACACACAACCTTCCCACGACCTCTGTTCCTCCTATCACCAGCATTACCACCACCACCCCATTAAATCAAGCAAGAATCAGAAACCACAACAATGCAATCTAGTCTGGACACAGATCCCTCCTCAGCAGAAAGCTAAGGGTCTGCACTGACTAGCACCAACAGCCCCCCATCTCTGATAAACGAGGCCCTCGGGGGCCCCAGAAAAGGAGGGCTACCCAGGAGAAGCTGGGGCTCTGTGAGGTCAGCCCTCAATTCAGCAGAGATGGAGGCAGCAGGGAGGGATTCTACAAAGAGAAGGCACGCCAACCTTTCAGGCCTAGAAGCCTAAATAGCAAACTGTAGCTTCCCGGCCCAAATCAGCGGAAGTACAGGCCTGGCATAAGGTCCCGTAACAGCAGGACCTCTTCCCTGCACCAACTACAGCAGATCCAGGCAGGCTGAACGAGCGGCACTAAGTACCCACTGGACACCAGGCATTGTGCTAGGCACACTACAGAAGTCGTTTCACACCTCACAGTCACCAGGAATGTCTCATTATCCCCATTTTATAGCCCACACACATGAGGCTCAGAGAGGTTATGTAACTTGGCCAGGTCAATCCCAGAACTGTCTTCAAAGAACGGGCTCTATCCCACATACCACACTATCTCTCTTTTCCCAAACATCACATCATAGACAAGAGGAGGCAATAAAAAAGGAAGAAGCCAGAAATCCACCCAGAGCTCCTCTGCAGTGTCTTGTATCAGCAGCCTGGCCTGCTCTCTTCCACATTCAGCTCTAAAGAAAAACCTGACCACCCCTGTCTCACCCACAGGGTCCCTTCAGGAAGAGGTTCCAGTGTTTTCCACAGAGCTGTTCGCGGTTTCCCTGACCTGTACTATTCTTGGGCTCCTGGTGTGAGTGCAGAGTGCTAACTCCATTCACAACCTGCTCCCCTCAAGGAAGGACCCACCTGACTGCTCATCAACCACAGGGGGTGGGTCAGGAACAGACCCAGCTCTTGCAAAGGCTTCATCAAGGCCAGGCAAGAGAGGAGCAGAAAGGTGGAGAAGCATCATTCCTATCCGAGCAACAGCCCCAGCTCCCACCTGTTTGGACACCAGAAGCAAACCAGAGCCACAACCCCAACACAGACCTATAACCAGACTCAAGGGCTGAGAGATGGAGTTAGGATCACATACCCTGGCTGTCAGTCATCTGCAACGCAACCCAACACGCACTCTCCCATGCCCCCAGCAACCCTGGGCCAGGGCCAACAGGCCGACAGATCACCTGGTTCCCAAACACAGCTGCAGCACGCCAAGACACACAGGGCGGCCCGACCCGGCTGCACGTTCCCTGAGGAAGCAGTTCTGGGCTTCCTTTTCTTTGGCTGCAAGAATTTCCACACTGACACTGCAACAAGGCATTCTTGGGCTCCTGGCAAACGCAAGTTTAGTGAAAAAAAGAAAGAAAAGGAAAGGGAAGGGCAGGGCAGAGAAGGAAAGGAGAGTTACAAAACTGCTCACATGCAGAGATCAAGCACGAGGAGCAAGAGGGGATTTTTTTTCCCCTTTCTCGAAAATACTTTGGGATGCTTTTTTAAAATGTCCAATGCCAAGAGAAACGGTGCTTCCAACACCACTGCAGCGGGAGCCACTTCTGTGCAGGCTGGCCCCTCCTGCGGCCCCCACTCTGTCCCCAGGCCCAGGCTGTTCTCTGGACATCCGGTTCTAATCTGCAGGTCCACACTTTATAACAAGCCCAACCCTACGTGGGCATTTTAATGAGCACTGCGGGTGCCCCTCTCCAGGTCGCCTGCTCCACTAGAAAAATGCACCTTTCCACCTTCTCCCTGTTCAGTTTTTTAAAAGGGGGTGGGGAGGGACAGGTTTACTGGGAGGTCATTTTGCCTTGGGAAAGGAACAAATTAAGGTGAGGCCCACACAGGGCTCTCCATCAGATTGGTGACCTTGGGCCCTTCAGTTTTAGGCGGGGGTGGGGGGGGGTCACAGGCATGGCGCCCCTTCTTTATAATGTCTGGATACCAGTGACGTGGTCACCACGGAGGAGCACAATTAGCAACAGTGGCATGCCAAACTCTTTTATTGGTTACCTCTTAAAACACTCCAGAAATCTGTCCAATTCCTAGCAGAAGAGCAGAAAACAAAGTGCTCTCAGACACTGATTCAGACCAGCACTGTTCTTATTAGTGACCCCCAAGAAAACCAAGGACATGCAGCTTCCAGGGGAGAATAAAGCTAAAATATATGTCTGTATATGTAGAGACAGATACAGATACATGCAGACATATACATATATAAAGTCACAAACCACCTTCAGAGTTCCCCCGCTCAAAAAAATAGTATAATTTGTATTTAAGCCTAAAAAATAAAAAAATTCATTTGTAAGTTGTTTCCTTAACACCAAAAAAAAAAAAAAAAAAAAAAAAAGAACCTATAGATACCAGTTCTGTTGGCCCAGAGGAAGTTATTCTCTCACAGTTCCAGAAATGGGATGAGGAATTGAGCATCAGTTAAAAGGAAGAAAAGAAAGAGGAGAGGGGAAGGGAGCGGGAGAGAGGACCAGAGTGCAGGCCTGGCCTGAGGGGCGGGCAGCTAATCTGAACAGTGTGGCCCTTCCCTGCCCTCCCCAAAGAGGCCAGGATATAAAACAGATAGGGTCCCCACTCCCGCTCCGTCCACGCTGGACCAAAAGGTATCGATTCACTTAACAAGGGGTATCCTTCAGAATTTTTTTCTTTTTTTTTTTTCTTTTTTTTTTTTTAATATTTATTCATTTACTTTAGTTGTACACAATACAATGTATCTATGTTTAGGTGGTGCTGAGGATCGAACCCGGGCCGCACACGCACAAGGCGAGCGCCCCGCCGCTGAGCCACAACCCCAGCCCCTCTTTTTTAATATAACCCTTTACCCATCTAAACACCTGCTCAAGAAATCAGAACTTCATGACAGAAAGTACTAGGATGCTTCTGCTAACGGACAGACAGGAAGAAATCAAAACATTTCTAAAAATACAATGATGTTTGCTGGGAAAACAGGGTTCCAGTGACACAGAAATTCACAGGAACACCTCTTGGGGAGATGTTCCTGTAACTGCTTTGAAACATCCAATTCTAGACCACAGAATTCAAAACAGCTACTAAAAACACAGAAGCTTCCCAGACACAACAGTGGGTGCCCGGAGTCCCATAAACTTTATTCACAGGCTGCTAATGACACACAGCTACGCATGCTTTCCCCTGGTCTCCCTCAACAGGGCCCCCACCCCCACCTCCCCTTCCACCCCCATCCCCAAACTATGAGTACCAGGAGAAGCGGAGATAATGTGGTTTAATGTGAAAACGTAACAATGCAAACCAGCCTCCTGAAGGGCACCTTGTCCGTGCCCACTGCGATCTCCCCCTGCATTTGTTCGGTTGGTTTGGTTTTCGCCAGGCTGCTAATCTATTTGCACTAAGCTGTTGAAAGACGATGGCAAAAGAAAACAAAAAGGAAGACGTTTTTTTCCCAGGAGAGGGGGGGAATGGGTAACCTTGAACTCTCTCCTGGTGGGTGGATACTCCAGCTACTCTGAAAGTGCCATGCTATCTCACCCCGAAGGTCCTGCTTGGGCCAGCCCGGGGAGCACCCACTTCCCCCCGGGGCGCTAGCAACCAGGCTGACGAATCCTTATCTGAAAAAATAAAATGAAATTTGTTAAAAAGAAACTTCTGAAGAACTAATGCCAATCTACACACAGAGAACTTTTCCCCTTTCCTTCTCCAAGTTCCCAGAAAGGGGAGGGGTTGAAGAAAGAATAAATCCAAAAAGGAATCTGCAGCCTCGATAAATTGTCACCGACTTGCCTTCCCACGGCAAAAATAGTCAGTTTTAATTCTAGCTGATGGAGGGCACAGGGCAAACCTTTTGGCCAACCTGCACTTCTCATTTCCCCACCAGCAACAGAGTGGACTGAGGTCAATTCAGGGGAGGGCAATAGGCCTCCCCCACCCCGTGAGGAAGATGATGACATCATTAAACCCCAAGCTTCTAGTCTCCATGGCAACCAAAGACAAAAAAAACCTACACTAGGAGAAATGGGAATGTTTTCGACCTAGAAACTTTCTTCTTCACAACAACTCTCACTTACAATGTTCCAATGAAAGGCCTTAAAAAAAAAAAAAATGGGGTTTAGAGTGTTTTGTATTTGATTTACAGTTAAACCACACCTCCTCATCGCCACCTACTTACCCCAGTCACTTAAAATATAGATTTTTCCAGATTTCAAAGTGGGCTATGACTGCACAGCTGTAGGGAACAAACTTGTCAAAAGGAAAAAAAAAAAAAGAAAAAGAAAAAAAAAACACACACACACACAGGGTGCACAGGTCTATTTTTTGTTTGGAGTGAGAGACACATCAGTTTGAAAGGGTTCTGGGCCAGCTGCTGCACTGCGAACCTTGGAGGGGGTGGGGACACACACAGGCCTAAGCCTCAAGGACAGCTGAGCAGAGGGCCACCTTGGAAACTGCAGCCCGTGTCACCAGGACAACCTCAGGGTGGAGGCCTATTTGGCCAAATCAGAGGCCAACTAGAGGACTCTTTGGTTTAAGAAGAAAAAAATTCAACAGGGATGAAAAGAAACCCAAACCAGGACACAGCTCAACTCAGCAGGTCCCTTTGCAGAATTAAAGAGGAAAATAAATCTGGGGACTGGGTGGATTCAGAAAGTCAGAGCAATGGACATTCCTGTTGAGCCTGGTCCTCTGACACACTATCTGCCTGAAGCTGGCTGTTTTTGTTGGCACTGGGTCCCTTTAAAGATTGCGTACAAATACCCACCAATCGATAGTTCCTAACTCAGGGTCTCCCAAAGAGAAGCACAGTCCTGCTGGGCACAATGTGGATGCTCCCCACGCATCACCACCACCCTGCCACCCTCCCCTGGGAGCCGGGACACACCTGACCCTGGACTCTGGGGAGGCACCACCCCAAGACGCCACTTCCAGGAAGGGCACTGTGTCCTTGGCCCTTTTGACATCCCTCACTAGGCAGCTCCTCCCTGCAAGCGCTAGCTCCCCTTCTCCCCTTCCCATGCAGGCTGGATGGGAACTTCTGGCTTGGGGGATTGGGACGAGGCTATTTCTCTTTCTCTCCCCATCCCCCTTTCCTTCCTTTGTATTTAAATATATTTTCACAAGCTCTTTTAAACAGAGGCTCCAGGCTTGGCATTTGTCTCAAACACATCTATAATGGATCAGAAGCCCCAAATCTGTTTCTAATTATAACAGACAAATCGAGCCCCCCTGAAGTAGGGGGCTGGGGGAGGGGGTAGTAAAAGTTATGGACTCTTTAAAGGGTCTGGGATATGAAGAGACATCTGAGTTCTGCCCTCAAAGGAAGCGTTTCAGCCCCAGGGGCTGACATTACTGCTGGCCCTGTGCAGCCTCTGCTTATAAACCTCCAACCCCTCCAGAGGGTTTATAGGAGGAGATTCCACCTCGGGCCAAGCAGTGCTTTCTAGAAGGCCCAGAGAGTTTGAAAGAGAAAGAAGGGGAGTGGGGAGGGGGTACACAAGCCCACCCCAACCCAGCAAAACGCAAGCCCTCACCTCACACGGAGAACACAGCTGCAGGAAGATTAGAAACATTTTATTGTTTAAAGAGTAACAGAGGGTTGCTGGACATGGGCAATTTAAAATTAAATACAACTCCCGTCACATCCGCTGGCAGTTAAAGGTGAGCATGTTATTTTAAAAGCAGAGTCATCCCCGCCAGAAGGGCTGCCATGCGCTGAGGGACCCAGATGCCTCCTTAATTATTAAAGTTGTTAGCCAGCCACCAACTGCCCCAAACCCTGGGTCCTTTTCATAGACATGGTCCCCTGAGGGGGAAAAAGTCTCACCCCACCCCCCAGCACAAAGTAAATGCTTCAGAGGCTATGAGTAATATCTTGTCACTGAAGTAAGAGGCTCAATTATAAAATCTTCCGGAAAATTCTCAAGGAACATCTACCTACGGTGACAGCAACTTACACAAACCCAACGATATGCTCAAATATTTCCCCTGTATCCACCCTCTACCTACTCCTGCCCCCACAAAACAGAAGAGGAGAAAGAGGAAGCAGGAAAACGGGTAAGATGCTGTCATTAAAAAAATCGATTTTAGGGGCCGGGGTTGTGGCTCAGAGGTGGAGCGCTCGCCTAGCACGTGCATGGCCCAGGTTCGATCCTCAGCACCACGTAAAAAAATAAAGGCGTGTGTACAACTATAACAAATAAATAAATATTTTTTAAAAATCGATTTTGAGACAGGGACACTCATCTGACATAAAGCGACATCCTACAATCCTAAGAGACAAGCCGGCCACACGAGCTTCTTTATCGTCTCCGCAAGAATTACGGTCCGGGAGGTGGGTACTCATTTTAGTATCAGATTTATTAAGCAGCAGGGGGGTAGGAATTATCCAGACCTGTCCCTTGTCTCTACACAGAGGACTAACCCCCTTCCTGATGGCTTGGAGGAGTAGCAGCAGCAAGACAAACACATGGAAACTTCTGGACCCCGATATCCCACAATTCTTGGAAAATATAGCTCTGGCCCTCCAGGCTGCTTTTGGAGGGCCTTCAAACCTCTTTCTAGATGTTTCTGTCTAAGTGCTCCCTCTGATGACATGGCCACAACACACTGCTCACTTTGTTTGAACTGAAACGGTCACCCCAAGCAAAAACAGAGAACCCCAAGGTCATAAGGCAGAGGTACCATAGGGTCAGAAACCGAACCCAGGAACAACAACTCCTAGTCTCTGGGCTTTGAGCTCAAGGAGGGAAATAAAAGCAGAGCCACGTTTCAAGTGTTGGTGTCCTCAGTCAGTCACTTCAGCCCCACTCCACTGTGTCCCAAAGAGACAACAGACACGTTTCCAGGTTGATCTCACTCGGGCTTCTCCACCTCCAGTTTCTGGGCAACCTTTTGCCTGTGCGTGGCCCTGATTTTTCTCCAAGGTATCCTACAGAGCGGGACTGTCACCGGCTAGCTCTGGCATTTGCCAGTCCACGTGACTACTTTACTGCAGAAGAACCTTTTCACACACAGCTGAGGACATCGCCTCTGCCGCGTTCGCCTCACCTCTCACGTGTGAAAGTGGCTCGTGTGCCTCCGCCGAGCACCACTCACTCGTGGGAAGATGGAGGTAGAGTGCATGGGAAGCGGGGCCTGGTAGAGCACTCTCTGGAAGGCCAGGTCCTTCCTCGGGTTCTGCTCAAAGGAAGAGCTACCTGGAGAGGACTGGAAGGCAGCTGGCTTCTGAGAACCCAGGGGTAGAGTGGGGTGGCAATAGCACTCTGCTGGAGAGCAAGCCAAGAGCAGCAGCTGGGCTGCAAAGGTGGACACAGTTCACTCTGCGTTCTGTTCGGAGCAGAGACAGTCTTGAGTTTGGTAGAAATGTTGTCAACCCAGGGGAAGAGTGGCCCAGAAGGGCTCAGAATTGGGCGACAGTGGCACTGCAAATGGCAACAGTGCCGAGAGCAGATTCTATATTCCTCACATGAAGACCTGGCTTGTAAAGGAGAAGTATGGCCTTTCACCACTGGACAGGCACCCAGCAGACCACACAGGCTGAGCCTGACCACACAGTCCCATAGGACGAGCACACGCAGACTAGTAGATATCAAGTTCCAAGGAGCCCTCACACCCCTGGTGTAGAACAGCCAGGACCCCTCTGGGGAATGGAAGCAACACAGCAGTATCACACACCCTGGCTCAACTCGCCGGGCCACCAGGTCAGGGGAAGACCTCCCTTGGGCCCCTGACCCAGGAGCACTGACCCTAAGGCCCCTGGATCGCAAAATGCACCTTCCCCAACACCAGTCTGCTCTAGCCACCCTAAAACTCATTAGTGTTTCTCCAAGGTCCAAAGCTATGGTCCCTGAAGTAGAGTTTATTTATGTTTACTTTTCCCTTATCCTATTTCATTTTTAATTATTTGATTTATTCAGCATATGTTATTTTAGTACAGAAATCAATACATGTATGTCATTTATAAACAGATAAGTATATGGTCCGTGTTTGAAAACTGATGGGGTACCTCATCAAAAGGATGCAAAGCATCCAGCTGAAGGGTTACATCCACCGCTCTGAGCCAGTGCATGCCAACATTCCCAATCTCCTGGAGATGGGGAATGGTTCTCTACCCACAAAGACAAGTCAAATGTCCCCTGTACCATTTTGCACCTCCTACTCAATAGCTCACCAAACAACCAGCCTCCTGCTCCAACTCTCAACACATTTCTCGTCCATCTACTGGTCTCCACCTCCAACCCCAAGAACTCAGCCAGGCCAGGCACAATGACGCATGCCGGTAATCTCAATGACTGGGGAGGTTGAGGCAGGAGGATCAAGAGTTCAAAGCCAGCCTCAGCAACTTAGCAAGGTGCTAAGCATCTCAGCAAGACCCTATCTCTAATAAAATATTAAAAAGCACTGGGGTTATGGCTCGGTGGTTAAGCACTTCCTGGTTCAATCCTCCGGTACCAAAAAAAAAAAAAGGACTCAGCCACCATCTTCCATCTTCCCTCATTCAGATGACTTCCTTACTGATCCACTCTCACCTGTCTGGGGCGCCCATCAGCCATTTTCCATGCAACATTATCTTTTTAAAGCTCAAAACTGATCGTTTCTTGCCCCCTCTGAAACCCTTAAATGGGATCCCCAGCCCAGCCTCCTCCTCACCTCTCACCTCCTCACTCTCTGCATTCCAGACACCCTTGCTTCCTTCAGCACATGGAATGCACCCTGATCTTTCCCTCCCCAAGGTGACTCTTGCATGCACCATTCCAGCTCAGCCTCAACATTATTTCTCCAGGTGCCTTCCCAAACCCCTACAGGAGACCTGGCCTCCCTGTAGTAAAGGCTTTGACACCTACACATCTTTGTAGCATTTACAGCCAGTTGTACTTCAGTAACAAAGCACGCAATAAGCTGTTTAATGAATGCACCCCTGCCAAGATGCAAACTCCAAAGGGCAGAGACTGTGTCCTCCTTATCACAGCTGTACGGTCATTCCCGAGGTTTGGGCCTGGATCAGGACAGAAGCTGCATATTTTCTGCATAATGAGCCACTCAATCTTCCCCCTGCCTTCCTTTCTATGCCACATTCCAGCCTATGAAAATCAATGTGCCATGCTCCCCTACGGCCACACTACTACCTGCTCCCGCCACACCGTGGAGTCTCCCTTCTCCAGCTGCAGCTCACAGGGCCTGCTCTACCTTCTCCCTCATCTGCACCCCTTCTGAATGTGGCGCACTTCCTGGTTTACAAACAGGCCTCCCTGCTAGCCTGGGAGTAGCCAGAGGCCAAGCCAGTGTCAATTCTGTGTCCCTTCAGGGCCTAAGAGTGCCCAAAGCAACTTTATGTTTGTCCAATACAGCCAACCCTAAGTATTCAGGGGGGACTGGTCCTAGGAACCCAGGAGGTATCAAAACCCAAGGATGCTCAATTCCTTATATAAAATGGCATAGTATTTAGGAATAACCTACACACAAACTCCTGTATACTTTAAGTCATCTCTAGATCATTTATACTACCTAATACAATGTAGGTGCTACATAAATAGTTGTTACACTATATCATTCAGGAAATAATGACAAGGAAACAAAAGTCTATACATGTTCAGTACAGACACAACTTTTTTTTTTTTTTTTTTCTTTTTTGTTACTGAGGATTGAACCCAGGGGCACCAGGGCCTCACTAAATTGGTGAGGCTTTTGATCCTCCTGCTTCAGCCTCCTGAGTTGCTGAGATTATAGGTGTGTGCCACCACGCCCGGCTCAGACACAATTTTTTGTTTAAATTTTTTATTTTAGTTGTCAATGGGCCTTTATTTTATTCATTTATTTATATGTGGTGCTAAGTATCAAACACAGTGCCTCACACATGTGAGGCAAGCGCTCAACCACTGAGCCACTATCCAAGCCCCTCAGACACAATTTTTTTAAAAAACATTTCCTACCTGTGTTTGCTTGACCCCTCAGACACAGAAGCTATGGATCCAGAGGGCTGGCTCCGCACAACCTGTGCTGCGCACATTTACCTACAGCCCTTCCTCCACTCCCAGCAGTTTCCCAACACACTTTTTTCAGTCCCTTCAAGGGAGTGACAATTACACTATGATAATAAGTGCTCAGAACCTACCCCCCCAGAACACCAACTCAGGCCTGTCCCTGAACCAGAAGCTGAGTACAGCTGGTGTAAGCCACTGTCCACACTAGCACTGGCATCCATGGCCCCACGGGTGCCACTTCACTTCCAGCTCACCAACAGGGAGGAGGACTTGGGGAGAAACCAATAAAAAGGTGGCCTTAAATCCAGCAACTCAGGAGGCTGACGCATGAAGATCACAAGTTCAAGGCCAGCTTCAGCAAGACCCTACCTCAAAATTAAAAAGTGGAAAGCCTGGCTGGAGATGTGGTTCAGTGGTAAAGTGCCCCTAGGTTCAATCCCTAGTACCAAAAAAAAAAAAGCAAAAGCAGAATTCTGTCCGCCAAGCACACCCAGGAACACTATGAAACAGCAAATGGCCTTTGATCAGCTCTGCCGCAGTCAAGCACGGCTTCTGAACGTCAGACAGTACCAGATGTGGGTTCCGGAAACCAACGTGGGTCTCCAGGTCACATGAAGATTGGGCTTCCTCTTCTGCCTCCTCCTCTTCTTCCACAGTGGGCTGGAGAAGATGTCCTGCAAGAGGAACCCTGCCCCCGCCCCTGGGAGCCAGGTGGTACCAGGGCAAGTGCAGCCTCAAGGACAGCCCAGCCCAAGCCTCCCTGTACCAGGGCAGACAGGCTGTGAAACACAGAGATCCTCCCTGATGTCAGCAGCCCCAGTCCCAGCCCAGAGCTCTCTTCCTCGCCAAAATGGCAGACCCAGTTTCAGGCAGGCCTCGTCTCCTTGACCACGAATCTGCCTATATAAGAGGCTCTGCCCAAATCAGACGGTCAGTCAACCTGCAGAGCTCAAACATTCTCTTGAAATGGCCCCATCTAGTCCAAGCACTGGTTGAAGTCTCAGACCTTCAGTCACGTGGCTCTATTGCTGTCAACAACAAAAGCAGCCCACATCTAAGGTGAACCACCTCCCAGGACTGTGGTCAGCACTTCACTGATACTGTTCCATGGACACCTTACCACAGTCCCGTGCCTACCATAAATGCCAGGATTATATCATCCCGCTTTGTAGATTGGGAAAATTGGCAAAATTAAGTGAACTTCCCAAGGTCACATAGCTAGGGAATTCTTAGGCCAAAAAGAAACCCTAAAGCGGCCTGCCTCCTAAGCCCATTCCCCTAATCCCCAAGCACAGCTGTTTCCCGCCCCATGTCCCTATCCTTCCTCAGTCTCTAGACAGGGAAACCAAGGCAGCAGCTGCAAGGCAGCTCCCCTGAGGTCATGTTCAGCTAATCCACAGGGAGCCAGGAACTAGGAGTCAGTCCCTCCTGCAGGCCTGGAACAGTCACCCATGGTCAGCAGAGGGTCAGTTCCCTCCCACCCAAACCATCCCCACCAAAAAAAAGAAAATCACCCCAAACCCACAGGCCACAGGAAAGCGATCCCTGACGGGACCCCACCTGAGGAGACCAAGTGACCTGCTCTCCGGGGCTCCCCTCACTGTACAGTGGGGCGCCGCTGGCACCCTCTGCCCTTGTCCTTCCTGCCTCCCTCCCCTGAAAGACCGAGTCAGCACTGGGAAGGCTTGGAGGCAAGGACCTTGAGCCTCAGCACAAAATCAGGCGCCTCCCTGTTACCTGGCACGCACAGGGGACTTGCCTCAGAGAAATTCAAGCATCACCCAATTTGGAAACTACGGAAATGAGTCATGACTCTTTCAGGAAGCCAGAGAGGTGACCTCCATTTACAGAAAAGGAAACTGAGGCAAGGAGCAGCAGCCGCAGCCCGCTGGGGACAGCAGCAGCTGGGAATCCAGACCCGTCCCCCGCCTTCTGGCTTCAGTCCTCGCTCCGGACCCAGGGGATCTGCTGCGTTTCTTTAGCCGCTCACCTCACCTCCCTCTCCACGCATATGTATTCCTTTGGCTTCTAAACCCAGAAACTTTCACCAAAAAAAAGCAGGGACAAGCAGAAAAAAAAAAAAAGGAACCACATTTGTCACCACAGTTGAAACTACCTCATCAAGCAACCGAGGTCTAACCCGGCTCCTAATTAATATTAACCCTCCAAATCAGAGTCATGCTCAGAAAATCTTGGATGAAGAGACACAGGGCGGGAGGGAGTCTCCAATTTTCTTTTTACTTCATCTGGAAAATTAAGAGCACCGCTGATTTGAACAAGAAATCATCAAGGAAAGCAATCACAACTCCACAAGGCCCAGAACTCCACGGACTCGGACGTGGAACCTGCCACTTCCATGCACTGAAATTAAAACAACTGTGGCGAGAATAGCAATGATGGCCTGGGTTTGTCTCTCCTCCTTCATCCTTAGAAAACATAAAAGCCCCCATGGAAGACCAGGAAGGAGACCAGGCATGAGATCTTCCCTGATTTGTCAAAATAAACCAGGAGAAAACTGGCCACAGACCTCCCAAAAGGATGCCCACCCCCAAGACTCCCTCAAAGGACAATCAAGGGAGCAATGAGCACAGAGAGCCAGAAGGAGGGGCTCCCGGAGACCCTCCACTCCAAGCCCAACACTTATTTGCTGTTTCGGCATTAATTACAATAAACTGCTTCATAGCCTAGCGACCACTTAATGGAGCAGCAAATATGGCTTTTTCCCTATAATTAGTCAATGTAATCTGCTGCTATTTCCCTCCTCCTGACCACCCCTATTCTCCTTCCCGTCCCACCCTCCATGAGCTAACACCCAGACATGCCCCACTCCCTACCTTGGGTCCACTTATAATCCTAATCTTGAACCCCGTTCCCAGCAACACCTGGTGAATTCCAGCCAGCAGCCATCAAATGGAGGGACCTCATGTGAAAAAGAGCAAGCAGACGTAGACCCACACCCTGAAGGTGCCCTAGGTCACCCAAGGGCGTGGGAGACCATCCCCACCATGATCTGAGAGCCAGTATCTCCTGGACCAATGACTGAACCAATGGCTGTGGTCATTCTCCAGAGCTCAGCCAAACTTATTCCTACTCACACAATGGGGCTCAGGGACCTGCAGATCAAAGCCGAGAGTTCCGTAGCTCTAGCACCCAGAAGGTTCTATTAAAAGCAAACTCTGACCCCCATCCCAACACTCTCCCTCCTTTCCTCCCTCCCTCTCACCTGCCCTCATTCACAGCCAAATCTTTCATTCCCCTGAAGTTTCTCCTTCCTTGCCAGCATCCCTGACCTCTTACCACCCAGTTTCCACCAAATGTCAAACACCCTCCAAAGCTGTGTGCACCACCTACAGTTCCTGACTAAATGACATTATTTCCCTACTCAGAAAACAGACTTGGTGAAGTGAAACCCCCCAGATAGTCCCTTTGCATGCACATAAGAATAACACAGGTGGATGCAGTGACACATGCCTGTCCCAGGGACTTGGGAGGCTGAGGCAGGAGGATCACAAGCTCAAGGCCAGCCTGGGCAACTTAGCAAGACCCTGTCTCAAAAAAGACTGGAGCTATAACTCAGTGGTAGAGTGCCCCTTGGGTTCAATCCCCAGTACTGGAGGGGGAAAAAAAAAAGACTTAGCACTCTCCCATGGTCTGTTTCTCTCTACTCAGTCCTTTAAGGACTTACCAACTTGTTTCAGATGTTCTCGTCACCATCAAGAACAGAACATTTTTGTATCTTTTCCCATTTTCAAGATGGCTTTAATTTTTTTTTTTTTTTTCCTTCTGGTTCTGGGGCAAGGAATGAACATTTTCTAAGTGTCAACTCTATACTACATACTTTATTTATACTGTCTCACCTGACCCACACAACTGTATTATCCTTGGTTTTATAGGGTGGAATCAAAGCTCAGAGAGGTTTAGAGACCTTCCTAAGGTAACAGAGTGAGTGTCAGGACCGAGTTCCAAACTAAGTCCCTCTGAGCCCAAAGCCTGGGCTCCCAACAAAGCACATGCTTCATCTGTCACAGCAACGCTCTTGCCTGAACCCAAACTGCACTGCCATTCTGCCCAAGCGGTAGCTATTCACATACAATACACACACCCCTGTGTATAAAGTCATTTGTATTTCTTAAATATATAATTAAGAAAGACAGGTGAGGCAGTAGACTGCAGCACTCACGACTCCAGCCACACACGCACAGACACAGCGTGTCCCGTGTGGCAGATGCCATTCTAAGCACTTTATCCTGGGAAGGAGATACTACCATTCTATCCATTTTACAGATGATAAAAACTAAGGTACCAAACACTTAAGATGACTTGCCCGAGGCCACACAGCTGGGAAGGGGCAGAGCAGGGACTCACACTCAGGGATCCTGTTGAGGAGTCCCACCGAGCTATACCACTTCCACACAAAGGAATGCAATGCCGAAGCCCATGATTAAAATGCAGGGCGAGGGGCCAGGGTGGCACTGGGGCCTGCAGGTAGAACTTTGTTTCCCATAATTTCAGGCCCCAACCTGTCTGAAACCAAGTCTCTGTCATGAACAATTGTTCTTTTCAGTCTCTCCTGTGGATATCGGAGGTGAAGCCCAGCAGGCCCAAGGAGTCGTCTCTAGGCAGCTCTTGAAAGCCCCTGCACAGGGGGAGATGTCTGAGGACGCCTGAGTTGCAACCCACAAAGCACTTCCCTGACACTTGGGGGTTTTGTCTGGATAGCCCTGAACACACGGTCATTTCCCATTAGCACAATCAGTCCTTCTCCTGGAGGCCCAGGAGGTCTGCTCGTCCTCACTCCATCATCTCTTTCCAGCTTGGGGAAGGGCTTAGGCGACTCTTCGTGGTCCCTTCCTCTCTAATCCACCGGGGTCATGCAGGAGAGAGGCAGCGGGAGAGCTGATGCTGGGAACGCTCAGGCCCTGGGCAAACAGGATGACGTGGCGATAGAGGCGATCACGACAGGCTAACATGGCAGCGTGCCAAGCCAAGCTGCCCAGGCAGGACTTGTGCTCACAAGAACTTTAATTGAATGCTTTCAGCAAGTGCAGCAGAAAAATTCCTAATGAGGTTCCCCACCCCCACCCCCACCATGTCGGTCTGCTCCACAGTTGTGAAGATCCATCCACGAAAAAATAATTTTTAACAGGGACATGGGACGCGTACGGACGTTAACCTGAACACCATGTACTGCAGGGGAAAACAATGATCAGATCCAAGGATCTTTATTTTCAAAGCAATTTGAGTAAGGCACTCTGCCATAATCAGCTTTAGTACCCCTATTAGTACAGGAAAACAAGTTCCGAACCTGGCTCCCTAGTGAAAAATGCAAAATTTGTATAATTAAAAATTATACTTGTGAAATTCAAACACACTTTAATTTCCTAAGGGCCCCCTAATCAAGTCAGAAGTTCTTACTAAACCCAATTATCTGCTTTGAAAACAGAAGAGGAAACATATAGACAAGCAGCAGTTGGTGGAAGTTCACATCCCCATCTCTTCCCGGGTTCCAGCATCCTAATCTGATCCGTTCGTTGTCCCCAGGCGGATGAGACAGACAACCTACTGGCTGGTGTTCCTACAGTGTTGTGCGTGTAAGTTGACACACTTGTGTGTTTGTTTGCCTCTAGCTATGAAAATGACATATTTGAGAGCTATCCCAGAGGGAACAAAGTGGAGAGCTACAAAAAGGGGCAGTACCAGCACACGCAGCTTCCACGCAGCGCCAGGCCCAGCCAGCTTTGTCTTAAGGGCTCCCCGGCAGGTTTTCAAACACTTGCCCATTCCCCAGCAGAATGCTGGCCCACCCCTGATGGGGAAGGAGACAAAGGTGCCGTTGCCTTCCTAAAACAGGCTGACAACAAAGCCAGGGACTCCCGAGGGCTTGTCCAGAAAGCCAGCCATGCCCAGGTTTCTCACCTCCTCAGCCAGGTAAGTGACTCAAAATGTTGCAGTTTTTCTTGATTGAACTAGAAAAATCTTGCACAAGAGGAACATGGACATACAGAATCCTCTCCAAGACACTAAAATATTTAAGAAGAAGTTGTTGCAAAGATCCATTTATACCACCACCATGAAGTGCTATCGGTCTAGCCTTTGGGGGATTTGAAAAAAAATAAAAAAGGTTTTTTTTTTTGTGTTTTGTTTTGTTTTTTAAAGCTGTACACCAACAGGTTTCCTCTTCTCCTCTCCCTGGAATCCATTTTAGAAACAAGACTATTGGCTTTTCACATTCTCGCCTGTGTTTCCCTTCCCTGACTCCAGCAAAATGCCTCTGGGTTAAAACTCGACTTTCCAGCGGGTGGAAATACAGGACATCCCATGTCACCGAGAGTCTAGGTGGATGACACTATGGTACACCTGTTGGGGTCGGGCATGAAAACTTTCAATGAGAGACACACGAAACCAAGTATGTGCATGCACAAACACACGCGGGCACCCACGCAGGCGTGCAGGAGGGAACACGCTGCCGGGAGCGTCATGGGAACTGCGACTGGCTGGTTCTTTGCCTCCCTCCCACCAGAGCGGTCACCTCATTAATGTCACTCAGCATCACATTTTGCTACACTAGGTCTTTCTGCACTCTGTTCCCGTGGGCAGCCTGAGAGCAGGCTTCCATTGTAAACTTCTGTTCTTTGGGAAACTATCAAAAGCTTTGATTGGCGAAAAGAAAAAAACTCTTCCAGGGCCTCCCTTCTCACTCTGCCCCCTCCTCCACTGGCTTCTCTTTGGTGCTTTATTCAACATCACTACTCACACAAATCACGCTCTGAAAGTCGTTTACAATATGTCAGCTTAAAAAAGGAAAAAAAAAAAAAAAAAAGATTGCAGTGGCCCGTCTATTTGCAATTGCCCAAAGAGAATAATTCATTTCAGTGGAGGATATGGATGAAGCCCTGAATACATTCCTACACCATTTCCTGCCCTTCAAAACAATAAAAATGTAAAAACCCAGAGGAAAGAAGGCCCCGAGGTGGCAGGAACGAGAATCTCTTGACCCCCAAGGAATTTATTCTCCTGGATCTTCTGAAGCACTCTCCCCAGAATGCATCATCAAGACCATTTTATTAGATTTTTCTAAACCCTTGAAATTGTCACATAATTGAAACAGAAACAGCAATTTAGAACTCTGAATGGATTTCTTAAAAGAAGACTCTATGATTGCCCAGCTTTCCCTCCCCCCCCCCCACCATTCTTGCCCCTAACCTAAATTTAAGGCCCTTGTGCACAAAACCCTATTTATCTTTTAAATCCTCCCCTGCCATAAAAGTTACACATTCCCTAATGCCTTAGATTTCAGGACATTTGGGAGAAACTCATCCCAGACAACAGGCTAAAAAAAGAATCCATTAGCATTAACTTGCCTGTCACAGCCAGTGACAAATAAATGAATGTGATGCTTTCAGATCAGTCATTGGTGGAACTACCCCCAGGCAGATAAAGACCAGGACTGGGAGAGAGAGAGAGAGACCTCTCACACAGCAGGGTCTCAGCTCTTCCCTAGCAGCTTCCCAGGACTTTACTCTCACAGGCAGCAAAAACACAGGCATCCATACAGAAAAGGAAATGAAATCCTAATGCCCGTGGAGCATGCCCGAGATAAAGGGTGAATGCTATCTCGCCTGGAGAGCCAGGACCCCATGAGCAGGCCAAGCCACTGACACAGAATGCTCCAATCTCAGTGAGCTGTTTCATCCATCACAAAAGAAAGGGGCAATGGTGCCCATCAACCCACAGGCTGCCAGGTAAGGTCCTCGTATGATCTGAGCAGTGCCATAGTGAGGGACAGTCACAGATAACTAATTCTCACACTGCACCAACATGCAGCCACTCAGAGGCGCTGTCTCATTTCAACCCCTAACAATTCTACCAGGTGGGTACTACTGATCCGCCAGTTAACAGGTAAAAATGGAGGCACAAAGCCAGTAAGTGATCTGTCCAATATTCTGTGGCTGGTAAGTGTCACTTCCTGCGCTAAACAGGCTCTTAGAAAATAAGCAATGAAAAAATAACCTGAAGCTTCCTGGCTGCACTATAACAAATTCTATTCCTTTTAGCCTGGGCATTTCACACTGGTCAGGCAAAGTGGAAGAGCTGAAACTCTACCTACTTGTGTTGGATGCAGTGGACTCAATCGTTAGGGATCCAGTTGTCTGGCTGGGATCCAGACAGACTTTGGTCCAAAGGCCAACCCCTTACTAGTTCTATGGCCCCAGGAAAGCTGTTCACTTTCCCAGACCTCAGTTTACCCATCTGCCAAGTGGAGATAATAGCAACAACTGCAAAAGAGCATCGTAAAGATTAAAGTAAAAGAGATTAAGAATACACAGATAGGGCTGGGGTTGTGGTTAAGTGGTAGGGCACTTGCCCAGCATGTGTGAGGCACTGGGTTTGATCCTCAGCAGCACATAAAAAAAAAAAAAAAGAATAAATAAAGGTACTCTATTCATCTACAACTAAAAAAAACATTTTTAAAATACAAAAATTTTTTTTAAAAAAGAATGCACGGGGGCTGGGGTTGTGGCTCAGTGGTTAGAGCGCTCGCCTAACACGTGTGCGGCTCTAGTTCGATCCTCAGCACCATGTAAAGATAAAGGCATTGTGTACAACAAATAAATAAATATTAAAAAAAAAAAAAAAAAAAGAATGCATGGTTGGTACCCTAGCACACACCTGCTAATTCTAACAACTTGGGAGGCTGAAGCAGGAGGATCACAAGTTCAAGGGAAACTCGTGCAACTTATTAGCAAGACCATGTCTTATAATTTAAATTTTTTAAAAAAATGTTTTAAAGGGTTAGGGACATAGCTAAGTGGTAAAAGCACCACTGGGTTAAATCTCCAATGGCGGGGGGAGGGGGGAGAGCAATATAGAGGCTTAATACTATTTTGAATTGGGACTTTTCTTTTTAATTATTCAAAATCTTAGAACTAAAAGCAGCACAGTAGCCAGGCACCCATCCTAAGAAGAACTTTTCAAAGGGCTGAAAGCTTGGTGCTACCTAACCTCAAAAGAAAGGGAGAATCAGGGATATTGTGTTGTACTGAGGATAGAAAGGGACACCTGTCCAAGATGGACCCATCATCCTGGGATGCTGCTCCAACATGCCACAGTGCTTGGCCCCAAGAACACACCTACTCACCTCTCACAGAAAACAAGAGATCTGATTCCAAAAATACATGTTCCTATCAAGTAGCCACCAGCCACAGGAGACCCCAAGCACACACTACCCAAGCAGCATGGGTCAGGCTGCTTGGAACAACAGGACAGGAAGGTCCCACGGGGAATCTGTTATCTCCATGTCGATAAACAGCATCTCACTGTTCACATGGTGAGGTACCATCACAGCTTAGACGAGGACAAACGAGAGAACTTTGGAATTCTGTCTACACGTGGTTCCTTGTTGAGGAAGAGGACAGGAAGACAGGAGGTAGAAACAGAACAGAGCTCTTTGTAAGCTGCAATACCCACAAAGATCAGGGCAGGTAAGAGCATCACTTCTGAAGAAGAGTCTTGCCTGAGAGGACCCAGTCTGAATTCCGCTTAGGCCCCAAGTCCAGGATGGGAAGCTCTCCATGACACTGCATCAGCCACAGTCCCATCAGTGACCCCAGCTTCCCTAAGGATCCAAAAGGGCTCACAGCATCCTACTGAACAACCCCAAGAGCCTGCACACACACAACAGGCTCCCAGCCCCTGCCAAACAAAGCACAAACCCATGTGCTCTGCCTGGCACACTCTTCCACAACCTGGCCCACCTACTCCCAAGCCTCACCCCAGCTGCCCCTGCAGCACACGCCCTCTGCTTGACGGCTGCTGGTTCCTGCTGCAAGGAAGGACTGCATTCCTGCCATTCTTGCTTGCTACTTGCTCTTCAGGATCTGGGGCGAAGACCACCTCCTCCAAGAAACTCAGATCTCCTTTCCCCTAAGTGCTATCCCAAGCTCAGCATATCCTTTCCTGTAGCACAGGCTACCCTCCTCCTCCTAATCTGTAACAAATATCCCTGGCCCCAATGACTGTGTCTCCTTTGTCGTTTTGCATTCATCCTGTCTAAATGGAAGTCTAGGATGTACAAAAGCACAGATGTAAGAGAACTAAGAATTAGCAAGATGCATTTGTGTCCAGAGGAGGCAGCCATCCATGAGCCTAAACACCATAAAACTGGGAACACTGTGCCTAGCACAAACCCTGGTGCTGAGCAGAACCTGGTAAATAATTACTGAACTACTGAAAGTGGCAACAGAAAGTATTAAAAGCTAGGTGCCTCCCACCCCCCATCACGCCGAGGGGCTCTGAGGCTGACACCTGACAGCATGTGCTACACTTAGCAGTTTGCTCTGAACTTACTGCCCCACTAGAGGGAAAGCTCCATGAGGGCAGGGCCTTTGTCCTCTGCGCCCCCCCCCCCACAAGCCTCACACAGGTCTGGCACTGAGAGCCAGTGCTCAATAGCATTAGGAAAATGAATGAGTGAGCGAATGCCTAGCACAACCCCTAACAGAGACAGGTGCTTTCTAAGTTTTGCTACCCTATTATAGTTCAAAAAAGCCATAACCAAAGAAAAGGCAAAGTGCTGTGGAAATCTACAGAAAGAAGCATTACAGTCGTGCGCCATGTACCTTCGTGGTCAGTGGTGGCACCACACACACACAACAGTGGTCGCATTCAATTATGCTGCCTGGTGACATCTTGGCCATTTTAGCTTTGTGTATGCGCAGTACACTTTATGAGGTTCGCATGACAAAATCACCTCATGACTCATTTCCCAGCATGTGGCCCGTCCTTAAGCAATGATGCAGGGCTGTGCTTCCAAGAGGGAGGGGGGGGGACAGCTTGAGCTGGGCTTTGTCAAAAAGGGATCTGTTGTGTACACCAGGGAGAGAGATGAGCATGAGGAGACAGGGGTCCCCAAGGCACTGTGGATTCAAGGCAGTGGGAGGCAAGAGAGTCCCTCACACAGATCTTGAAGGACCTTAAGCATGAGGCTATGACAGTAAGCCTTTGTTCAGTGGGCACCAGGAAGCACGGAGGGCTTCCCGAATCCCTGCAAACGGAGTTCACACAGAGGGAACCATTACCCACGCTCCTGCTAGGTAAGACAGAATCCAACAAGACAGGGGAGATGAGGAGCAATATCCCCTGGTGTGTTCCCCAGGCTTTCCAGCAAAGAATGTCCAGGTTTAAAAATCCAAAATAGGACATGAGAATGCATGCCACCTTAAGGGGCACAAAGATGGTCAGCTGGCGCCTCAGAGGCTGCCTTCCCCTTCTCGCTTTCCTGGGAGGAAAAGGAGGCTCACCTGCATGTCAAGAAACACCTGACACGGAGCACAGGCGCTTTGTCATCTCTGCTGACTGACCTTAGCAGAGGAACGCCAGCATGGGAGGAAAGGCAAGATCCTGGGAGAGGACATTTGTAGGACAAGGTGCCCCTCCTCCTCAAGCCGACACCTGCTACCACTGGGAACGCAGGAAGGAGCAGCGCTCTCTCGACAAGCAAGAAGCTAAGCCGCTAATCCTCCGAGGTCCTCACTGGCGTGGAAAAGGGCCGCAGACACACCACCACATCCTTGCAAGAACGAGAAGAGCCACCGACAGGTCGGTTAACTGTGGCTGCCAAAATGACGGCTACAGATCACCCAAGATGGCAAGATGCTAGAGTGACCCGACCTGCCGCAGCGAGGGAAAGCCAGATGCAGGAAGCTCACCCTTCGCCCTTGAGAAGCTGCCAAGAAACCATTCCCCCGGAACGGGAGGTGTGCGTGAAATCGCCCGCGCTGCCATAGCACCCATCTGGATGCGTGCTTCAGAGAGAACCGTCCAGGCCCTGAAGCCTTATCAGAGGACAAGATGAGGAACAGGAAAACCTGTCCACCAGCTCAACCCGTCCATACCTTAACCATGGTGGGGACCTGAAGCAACCAGTATAACATGACTGGGTGACAGATGCCTCCCCTGGGACAAGGGCAGGCTTGACTCAAATCATTCATTTAATTATTGAGAACTGACCGTCAACAGCTCGCTGCCACCAGGGAGCTTACACTCCAATTAAGATTTTTTCTGAGGGCTGGGGTTGTGGCTCAGCAGTAGAGCGCTCGCCTAGCACGTGCGCGGCCCGGGTTCGATCCTCAGCATCACATAAAAATAAAGGCATTGTGTACAACTAAAGCAAATAAATAAATATTTTAAAAATATTTTTTCCCTGAGGTCATCCCACTACTGTAATTTTTTGTTGTTGTTGTCGTCGTCATCGTCATCATCGTTGTTGTTCTATTAAAGTAATTCTATAACAAGCTGGACACAGTGTGACCAGCCTGTAATCCCAGCTACTCAGGAGGCTGAGGGAGGAAGAATGCAAATTGGAGGCCGGCTTCAGCAATTTTTAGCAAGACTCTATCCCAACAAATAAATAAATAGGTCTGGGGATGTGGCATTTAATGGTTCTATAATGATAATATCAGCAGACATTGCTGGGTGCCACTTTGTTTGTACATGACACCCAGCAAAGAATTTTGTCTTCGTCTTCTAAACAGCTCCATGTGGTGGGTACGAATGTTAGATTTTTTTTTTTTTTACAAAGATGGAAACTGAGACTTGGAGGGGCTCAGACGGCTCACCCATAGTCACCCAGCTGCAACGGAAAGCAAGTGGCAACAGGCTGAAGAAATGATCTCTCTGGGTCACCAGCGAAGATTCTGGTCTCTACAACCTTAAGGAGACTCAAGGTACACAAGAACCGAAGCGACACATGGCGCCCCGTTAATATGTACGATGTTTATGTTTCTATGTATCAGTTTTAAAAAATTAATTTAAATTTAAAAAACAAAAATAGAACTTGAGGGGAATGGCAATCGGGAGGAGTGGGGAATGTGTTTTTATACACAAGGATAATTAGAACAGATGGCGAGTTACACCCAGACTCCACTCTTGCCGATAGATGCTAAGGAGCCTCTTGGTTCCTCCGCAGAAGCAGCAGCCGCCACAGGCTCCAGTGAAACTCTTCCAGGCAGCCAACACTTCAGCCCAAAGGGGACAAAGGAAGGACATAGCATGATTGATCCCATCATCATCATTTCTCCAATGGCTTCAAATTAAGTCATCTTTTTAGAGTAGCATGACCATTTTAATTTTTAAAAAGACGAAGGAGAAGACTCTTACATATTTTACAAAATGAAATAACCATCCGGAAAAAAAAATAGAAAGATATTGAATGGACCCTCTTCTTCTCCTGATCAAAATGTACTTCACTAATTAACGGTCACTGGTCTCCAAAGAGTTACCCCTGGACTGGTTAATAAAGCTCATTATACCTCACTTGAGATGTGAACACTGATGTCGCAAAGGGTGATGACTGAATTGCAGGATTCCAAACCCTTCCTTCAGTCCCTCATTAAAATTCTGGTCAAAACAGATTTTTATTTATGATACATTAAAGAATATTATGACAGTACTAATACAAAATCTGTTCTCCACTGCCACAGATTTTCCTTCGTCTTAAGTTACAGCTTCTTTCCACTAGCCTTGTTTTAACACCTCCATGGAATATTTCTCTGGGACAGCTAGAAAGCAGACAAATGAGTTTTAACTGAAAGGCAAAGTGACTTATCATTTACTAGCTCCTCAGCCAGTCCGCAAGGAGGGGTCCAGTTCACGTGCCACCGCGACCTTTAACACAGACTCACAGAAGTTACATTGAAGGGAGATAAACAATCAATAAATAGGCTTCTTTGAAAGTTCTATACTCCTGCCAGCCGGGCTGTGGTCCCCCATCGCAACTTCAGTCTGAAACGCAGGTGGCCAAGCTCAAATTCTATTGGAAAATAATGATAGACGGAAAAGGCCCTTTCTCCCCACCCTGCTCCAAATCCCAACCACCACACATCTCGACGGTTCTCCAGGTGCCTCACTGGGGTGTAGCAAACCAAAACGGTGTAAAAGGCTGCCCTGAGTGGTTGGATGGAGAAGGAGTACATGACGGGGTCTGTGGACATAGCTCAGTTGGTAGAGTGCTTGCCTTACATGCACGAGGCCTGGGTTCAATCCCCCAGCACAAAAAAAAAAAAAAAAAAAAGTACATGACAGGGTCACAGAGCAGGATGACATCACAGGGGGAGGAGAATCACCCTAATTGCAAACTGCACAACTTCACAGTCTGAAGTATCTGGCTGTGGCTCTACTCCTGGCACCCAGTTGGCCTGTCTCCTCCTCTGCAACAGAGCAGGGAGGCTGGCAGTACCCCCACAGGAGAGCACACCAGTACTGGAGCAAAGTTGCCTGGTGAATCTCCTGTACTACTTCTCAAGCCATCAGTGGCTCAGTTTCCTCATCTGTACACTGGAGATAATACTTTGACCCACCTTAGAGCTGTGGTGGGGACTACATAAGTTAATACACACCAAGTCCCAACAAAGGTGCCTGGCGCACACATTCACTTAGTATCATTATTATTACTTGACCTCTCGAAGGGCTAGGGTGAGGACCTAACAAAAATAACAGTAAAAATGGCAGGTACTACATATGGTATTACTGTGTACAAGGCCTTTTTTAAAGTACATTACCTTTATTTAAACTGCAGGAAAACCCTGTGAAAAGGAAAACTGAGGTTCAGGAAGTTAAGCAATTTTTCTAACTTCACACAGCTAATGAGTGGCACAGCTGGCATCTGAAGCCAGGCTGTGGTGCTTGCAAACAATTACCATGCTCAGGATGATTACACTGACAATCGTAATGGTAATAACGAGTTGCAAAGGTCTTGCCATGAACCATCATGCCCTTTGTTCTTCCCTAAAACCCTCTGAGGGAGCCACTGTCATCACTCCCATTTCACAGATGAGGAAACTGAGACAGAGAAGCCATTTGTTAGGTGACATGTGTCATTATTACAAATTCCCCAGAATTCCATGTTCCCCACAACTGATTTGATATGAATGCACATTAGACCATTCACCTATAAATAGCACAGAGGGCTGGGAGATGTACGCTTCCACAAGTTTGAGAAATAGTGTATCTTGTTTTCAAGTTGAATGTATCACTGAAAAACTAAATGACAGAATACATTAAAGTGAAATATTGCCTTCCTAGTTTAAAAAGAAAAAAAATGAGGGGAGAGGTAGAAACAACAAAGGGGAAGAGAAAACAGGTCAAACCCATGCTTTAACCAAGTCAGGGATTTTTCCAGCTTCCCTCTAGGGTAATCTGATCCAAGTTCTGAGTGATCAAATGACTAACCTGGAAATTTGAAGATTCACACTTACGGAAGAAACAGCAGTTCTTCCAAACCCAGGAAATACCGCTAAGCCTGGGAAGCCTTCTTAAATGTGAAGGATCACACAGTTTGGAAAGCAACTACACACATTAAGACGATCCCAAAGGCTGTGCTATGTACAGAAGTAATCTAACCTCTTCAGTTCGTTAATTCCTATCGTCTACTTAAGCACAGGGGGAAAAATACCTTAAGAAAATGTCAGTATATTTACCTAAGGAATTCTGGTTCCATCTTTAAAAATGAAGAGAAAGAAAGAATCATTCACTCATGTGGCAGGATCCAGATGTGAAATTCTCAAAATATCCAAAACAGCCAACTTTTTCTGTACTAATGTACAAAACCGTTTTCCCCTTTACAGTTAAAAGGTTCCTCTCCAGGAGTCTATGCTCAAAGAGGTAAACTGAATTTGCAAAGAGCCACATAACCCTTTTCCTTTATGTCTTACAATCAGAAGTTTCAACTCTTCCCCTTTCACCTGAGAATGTCAAGGCCACAGATACAGAAAAGTATTTCTTCCAAGGTTAAATAGGGAAGAATAAAGCATACCTAAAAAAGTGTAAACTGAGCACATACACATACACCCTAAGCCCTTCCAACCTAACCGTAGGCTTCACGCAGCTGTGTTCTTGTGGCCACCTGGCAGGCTCAGTGAAAACTATGTTAACTACACACTTCTAAAATAGTGCAGCCCTGTCTCAATCCTTTCAGCAAGTCTTGTAGTATCACTCCTCCGGGGTTACAACATTTTCCGAACTTCTCCGCCCAGGCACAAAATAAGCAACATTGTTGGTTTCAAGTGTGCCCTGATTTATCCAACCAACCTGAAACCATGATATTCCCGGCTTCCGATCTCAGACTTATGGCTTTAGGGGATCTAGGAAGTTGTTTCCAAGCTAAATTAATTCTACTCCTCTCCAAAAACTCCAACTCAAAAGAATACCCTCCAAAGAGAGCCACAGAGAAATGTTCTACTTTTCCCAATAGGGTCTCGGCAATGCTTAAAAAATAAACAGAACACTTGCATAAATATTACAACAGACGGATCCAAGTCCTCCCACTGAGGATCAGACTTGTCCCTCTCCCCAGCTGGATGCTCAGAACCACCTGGGGATGGCAAATTTAGAGGCGCACTAGCCGTAGGGTTATCTCACTGAACCGCTGGTCTGCACTCACCACCCATGCCGACACCCCGAAGGTACAGCAGACACTGAGTTCCAACAGTCCAAAGCTCCATTGGAACTTGAAATCCTTACAACCATCTCAAATCCTAAAATCCTATCGTTGGTTCTCCTACTTACCTTGGGTTGCGCTCGACGAGGAAATGCAACTTTGGGGTCAATCTGGGGGGAAAAAAATGGAAAAGTAGGAGTCAGTGAAATACTGAGGAGAGGGGAAAAATAGGAACAATCACCTAATTATTAATCACTCATTTCTCAGGCTTATATCTTGACATTTACTAACTTCTTGGGAAACTGCAAAATCCCTTCAATGCTGGGCTTAGCTTTCGTCATCCCTCCAAAATGGGACTAATATCGGCCTTTCTGAAATGCCTCATGGTGCATCTCAGTGTGTGATGCTCTTCATAAACCAGGTGTCATGTACCCTTATTTAAACAAGGGATTCTCTTCCACAGACACTGCCTAGTCAAAGGTACCCAAAGCTAACTTGCAATGTGAGTCCCGGAGAAAAGACGGGAGCAAGGTACTCACTGAAAAAAACCATAACCTGGAAATTCAACATAAGCCCTTCTAGCACCAAGCAATCAGATCCAACACAATGCTCTGCTTGAATTTTAGCAAAATAAAGTGACCCAGGATTGATCAAAAAGATCATCTGTTCGGTAGTTATACCTCAAAAGAAAGCAGGTATCCAAAAGTACAGAGCCAAACTTTGTTCTTAAAATAAACAGAATTTTAAAAGAAAGGGAAAAGATGCACATGAACTAAATCCACCTGGATTTTAAAAACCACACAGGGTAAAAATCTATGAGTAACCTGAGTTCAAATTAAAAAAGAAAGGTCAGCCTGGGGATGATATAAAATAAAATGGGGGGGAAAAAAGTCACAATCAGTGGTGGTTCACCCCTGTGATCCCACCAACTCGGGAGGCTGAGGAAGGAGGATCACAAGCATGAGGCCAGGCTCAGCAACTTAGCCATGCCTTGTCTCAAAATGAAAAATAAAATAAAAAGGGCTGGGGATGTGGCTCGGTGGTAAAGTCTCTAGGTTCAATCCCAACACCGCCAAAAAAAAAAAAAAAAAATTCAGAACCTAGTCTAAGAATTAGGGTATCCCCACCTCCACCTCCACCTAAATGGAAAAACTTCTCCACTTCAAATCAGAAGCCTGCAGAGCACATGATTCTCAATCAGAGACTAGTTTTACAACTCAAAATAATTCAGAAGCATTTGAATCCAACAGGCTGAAGTGAGGAGAAAAAAGTTACTAGATAGATAAAAAGGAGAAAAAAATGTTTTCCATTGTAGATTTTCATCAAAATTCTAAATGTCATAAATCTTTGGGTAAAATCCAACTCAGGACATGAATACTGCTGCAAGTTATTTATTTAAAGGCTTTGGCTTTTGCATTAAATGTTTTCCCTTCTAAAAAGTAAATCTGAACTTGTTTTCAGTTCTGCCATTGGCGGGGGAGGGGGGAATAATGCTTTGGGAAAAAGTGCAGGGGATGAAAAGCTCACTGCTGATAGCTTCTCTGTTCCCTGACTTAACATCCCCTAGGACCCCTGGCAGTAAGACGCACAAGGATTTATCGCTTTTATTAAGGTAGTTTAAAGACCTAATAAAAGTCTGTTTCGTGTTTCTACCTTTAAACATCACCTGAGAAATGAGAGATTACTTTTCAAACACTAAAAGAGACCAAAAAATCTCTGATCTAGAAACTACCCTTTCATAAAGATTAACATTACTGCATCTACAGGTGTGCCCAGCACTGACTAGAGCTCATCTACAAGAGAAATACAACAGGTGTGGATTTTCCATTCTGTTGACCAAACACAGGACAGACTCATCTGTTCATAAACACATAAACACTCCCAAATTTTTTTTTTTTTTTTTTTTTTTTTTTTTAGCTGAGCAGCACACAATTGTAAGAGAAGTCCACCTTGTTTGGGGGACAAAAGGTAAAGGGCATATCAAGGGAGAGGTCAGGAGGTGAGGGGAGATGGACACAAGCAAAAACGTGATAAGCTTAAAAAAAAAAAAAAAAAAAAAACCTCTAAAATTATAAAACCAAAAGCCAATTCGGAAACGTACTGTGTGTGTGATGACACCAGTGCAATGCACTGAGATCAGCGTGCAAAGTTTACACACGGAGATCTCTAAAAGGAGAGGAAGGGTCAAGGCAAGATGGCAAATCCCAACCTTTTGCACATCCCTGTCAACTAGTTTTTAAAGATGAACAAAAAAAAAAAAAGAAAACTACCAAAAATTAAAACATTAGTTAGTTAGGTACAACTCTACTTACTGGATCTACAGTCCTCTAGGAAACACTAGGGTAATAATTTGGATGCGAATGGCCGTTACCTAAACAAAGCTTTTAAGGTAAGGGTAAACAAGATCCTCGTTTCCATGTCAATAAACCAACCGCCTTCTGCCTCCTGCACTGAACGTTGAAACAAAGTCAAAAGCTAGGTTATACTAAATAATAGCTACCACAACACGTCTACAAACAATTAGGGAGGGAGGGAAAAACTGTAGGCTATGCCCTTGACACTGAAGGATCCGACCCACCAGCCACCACAGAAACCAAATTCTAATTCTCCCACCCAGGTGGGGAGAGGGGGTGGACAAGAAATTCAAGAATTTGCCTTGAAATGATTTTCCTCATTAATTTTCCTAGTTTTTTGAAATATCTAGCCAAGAAGTCAAGGAGGGAAAAAAAAATCCTCAGACATCCGTTATCACCCTACAAATGATTATTCCTGAAATTAAATTCTCTAAAAGTACAAAATGTCTGAGCCATAAGCTAAAATACTTCCAAGACAATTAATAAAGCTACTAAGTATGTGAGGTCTTTTCCTGGGGAGAGAGGGCATCCCCTGACCTCTTTGATCAGAGAAAGAGGGTGAATTTGCAAAATCAATAAGAGTACATCAAAGGTTGTCAGGTTTTTTTCTTTTCTTCCCTTTCAGTCAATGTACCATTCCAGTGGCTTTCAATGTTATAGCCAAAAGAACCTGGAAGATTACCTTGTTCTGTCTGCTTTACAGAAAACAAAACTGAGGTCAGAGACAGGGAACAACTTGCCCAAGTTCATGATGGACCACTAGAAGGAGAACCCCATCTCTTGCTCCATCCCTGGAACCTACCACACAGAAGTGGAGCCCCATGCTGCCCACCCCAAAGTCACCTCGAAGCCTCTGTTTAGGCAGATATAAAAAAAAAAAAAAATCATAGGGAAATTACAGTAGACGTACAGGGAAGGGAGGAGAGGCAGGAAGCCAACACAGGGGCTAAATAAAACACTGTGAACTCCCCAGCCTCCCCTAACATTAAATTTATTATTATAGACTGACAATTCTTTCTTCCCTTCTCTCTAACCTCACCCTAGCAACTTTTTCCCCTCTCCACTCTGGATTTTAAAAACTTCTAATGCTATAAAAGTACCCACACTCAAATGAAAGGAGCCAAGAAAGAAAAGAAAGAAAAAAATCACTTTGAAACCCAAGGCCTTATCAGGCTTCAGTTTCACGCCATCTGGAGTCACCCCACTGGATGCCCAGCTTGGCTCTGCTAGCGACTCCTTCTCTTCTCAAACCGCATTCCAAATCCCAAGTGCACCAAGAGAAACCTGTTGCCTAGACCTAGGATGAGCACCCTCACCCCCGCCACCCTGGCTCCCCTCAGCCGGGAAACAGGCTATGCCTCCTACAAGCCATTCCCACAGCCACAGTTGGTAACACGGGCAGTGCTGGCTGACAAAGTTCCCTTTGCTTTCGGGTAGTTTCTCTGCACGGTCCTCTGGCCGGGAGAATAGCCCCTCCAGGAGTTAAACCCCCTCCTCCTAGACTCCAAAGCTGCAATGGGACTGGCTCTAAAAGAAAACCACAAACCCAGCCAGCGCAGCAAACTTCTGAGCCAACTCACTAGCTCTGTTTAAAAGTACCCATTTCTAGCACAGAAGCAAAAGAAGGCGCTGTCCCTTTAAATAGGCTGTCAATGCCCAGATCGTTCCTGAAAAGGGGAGAACAACAACAACAACAACAAAAAGCAACCTACCGTCTTGGAATCTAACTCATGGTGGGGCTGACCTAATACTTTATCTACACTTGCTGGGTCTGCGAACGTGACGAAACCGAAGCCTCTGAAAGGAGACAAAGAGGGAGAAAAACAAACAAGAAAATGTGACACCATTGAAAGCAACAAGGAGTAAGACCTAATGCAGAAGGGGAGCAAAAGTTGCCCCCACACACCCCAATCCCCATGGCCCTCCCCTAAGTTCTCTCCTGCCTACAGCCCTCCACCTAGTAGGAAAAAATATACATATACCAAGGTTAATGGGGGAAGTGGAAGGGGGGGGGGGCAGGGCGGCTGGAGGTAACTTGGAAAAGGCTGGTGCCTCCACTCTTGGCCGCCTCAGTTTCCTCTCCTCTTCCCGTTCTTAAGGCTTTGTTGTATTCCGAAGAGGCCCGGCAATCCAAAGAGATTCACCACCTTTCTAAGAAGGGACTTCAGAGTTTGGGGAGCTGGGAGTATGAGGAAGGAATACATTGGGGGAAAAAAAAAACTATGTGGAAAGTGAATGAAGCTGAATGTCATTTTAAACAAGAGAAAAAGAAGCAACGGGAAATGACTTCAAGCGAAGAGATGGGCATCTCTGTATTCAGAGTTCAGCCCTAATTAACAATAACCTTTGGGGTTATGGGGGGGGGGGTGACGTTCCAGACCAGCCACGCGCCTGAGCCCCATTCTAAATCCGCTTAGCTACTTCCGAAGACACCTCCAAAAATAAAACTTAAACTTTGTTCTAAAATAAAGACAAAATCCAGAAGGGAATGGTTTACCTGGAGCGTTTCGTAGTGGGATCTCTCATGACCATACATTCTCTAATTTCTCCAAATTTGCTAAAATAGTCTCTAAGGCTATCTGTAGAGAGAGAAAGAGAGAGATGGGGGGGAAGAGAAGGTGTGGAGAAAAAAAAAAAGCAATGCAAATTTTGATCAAGGACAAAAACCAAAAGTAGTTTTCTGTTGTTATTCTGTTTTGTTTTTGCATTTTTTGCACACGCGGGGGGAATTCGGCAACAGAGGTCGTGTAGAGGGCTCGGAAAGGATTTGCTATTTAAAAAAATAACCTTGCACAGGAGAAGTGGGGAGCCAATGGGGGGGGGCTCCTACACCGGGATAACAAAGAGCAATAAAGAAGCCAAGAAGGGGGGGACCCAGGCGTCCCCCCCTCCCTCCCTTACCTGGTGAGGTCTGCCAGCTCAGTCCACCGATAAACATTTTACTAGAGGGAGAAAACATAACAGAAGTGAGCACCGATGTCAGATCGGCCATTTTGACGTGTAACTTACAAAAGCTAAAAGGAAAGCGGGGGGGGGGAGCGAACGAGCGCGAGCCGGGAGGTGGGGGTGGGGGAGAAGGTGGCGGCGAAACGCAATCCAAAGGTGTGTAACTTCCACGGGGGGGGCGCGGGGGCGCGGGGGGGCGCGGAGATGCCCGGCTCCGCGCACCGCCGTCCCCGCCGCGGCAAGGAGAGCGAGCCCGCGGCGGCGCGGTGGGCAGCGGCTGGAAACTTACCCGGGGTCGTGCTGGGAGTCGTTGGCGCTGCCCGAGGTGCCTTGGCTCCCATTTGCCTCCATATCGGAGCCCCCCCCCCCCCCCCACCCCCGAAACACCGAGCCCCACAGCGATCGGAGCGGAGCGGCGGCCGGCTCCGAGCCCCGAGATCTCCGCTCCCTCCTCCCCCGCCTCCTCCCCCCCGCCCGGGCTCCTCCGAATCTCTCTGCGAGCGGCGGAGCCGGGGCAGCGGCGAGAGCCGTCACACGTGGGCTCGGCTTAGCTCAGCCCCGCCGCCTCGCACACCCCCCGTCCCCGCCCCCCCGGCCCATCCCCACCTCTCCCCCTCCTCCTCCCCACCCCCATCCCCTCCTCCTTCCCCCTCCTCCCGGCGCACGTGGGGCGGAGTTCTAGAACGTCGTGTAACCAATGCGGTGACGTCACGCACCCCGGTGCAGCCCCCGCCTGCCCGCGCGCGCTCGCTCGGGCCCCAGCTGCCGGACCCTTGGGGTCGGCGCGCCGGCCCCCCGCGGCCCGAGGGGGCCCCGCCTCCGGCCGGACGGGCGCAAAAGAGAAAAAGAAAAAAAATAGGGGGAGCGCACCCCGACTTCCCTGGATCACATGGGCTGCGGGGGGGCGGGAGGATCGGGGAGGGGGAGGCGCGGGGAGCTCGCCGCGGCTCCGCACCCGGGCCGGGGAGAAAACGCCCCCCCACCCCAGTTCGGCCTTTGCATTCAAGTTCGCGGTCCCCTGCCGCCGGGACCCGGGGATGGCACCAGCCGCCCGCCCTAGTCTGCGCCCAGTTTCAAGCCACCGCGCAAAAATTTAGGTCAAGGACGTAGGGAGCAAGCCCACACCCTGGCGCTCCTCTGACGGCTCCCGAGACCCCCCAGGATCGGGGGACTCCAGGATGGTGGAGACCCTCCAGCACTAACACCAGCCACAAGTTTTATTTTCCCTTCGCGCTGCAAGTTCGCTGGCTCTCTCTCCACACCGGCACGTCTGGTGCGGCTCCCCGCCCTTCCCCGGCAGAGGTACGAATCCGTACCCGGGAAAGGTTATTTTGGAACTTTGAGAAACTGACGCGATTCCAATGGCGAGAAAGTGCCGAAGAAAGGGTTTCGGCGTTAATCATACGGCGTTTTAAAAATATAATAAAATAGGTTTATAGGGGTCAAGGTCATATGATTGGGATTCAGAGCAAATGTTTGTACATGGTGAGAAGTAGTTTTGGAGCGTCTCTGGGATGGCTGGGAAGGTGGTTATTTCAGGAAACCCCTCTCCAAACCCTCCGTTATATATTTTATTCTTTCTCAAGTTACCCAGGCTTTATATGCTGAGATAGTAAAGTGCATGAGATTGAAATAGCCCAACACCTCTTGACCTGGGGAGGTCGTTGGGGTAGCAGAAGGCTTCAGACACACACACCACCACCACCATCACAGAAGTATTATGTCACAGCACAGGTCCAGGCACACAGTAGGTGCTAGTAACACCCCCCTTTGCACAATGAAAAACCTCAGAAAACTCGATGTTTGTAGCTTCCCAAAGGCATCACACATTTCTCCAGCAGATTCCACTTAAAGCTGGCCAAATTCAGGCTGGATTCAATTTATGGGGTATTTAAAACAATAAGGATACAATTATCCTTATTGTTTTATACTATTACAACAAACTAAGTTAATATGGCATGAGGGGCAACATAAAGTTGCGGTTCATCAAATATTCAGATTAAGGTTAAGTATGAATTGATGCCAAATTAACACTTTTCTGTTAATTTCCATTAGGATTAGAAGACAATGGAATACACTCAACACCAAAACTATACCAAATCTACTGTGGGTCTTTAAACGTGGAACATTTGGAAAATCTCAACACCAGCCAAAGTCTTGGGTGTCCAGACTCTCAATCTCCCTGTCCTCTTGGGATAATTTCCCCTTGACAAGATTGATGGGGTGGGGGTGAAGTGTTTGACATGAACAAAAGTTATAGAACTCTTTTTCCTCACGTTCATAACCAATCATTATTTAATCTGATTTTAGATGGCACTTTAAGACTTTAAACCATAAACCCTCTCATTTGACATCACTCCAAGCTGACTCTCAAAATCATCTGGGGTCTCCTGTTTTGAAGATCCAGTTTTGATGACAATTGTTTATTATTATTCCCAATAACAAAATGTGGACAACAGAGCTAATTGGATTATGTTTTGGATTTCTACAACCACCATACTCTATCTTTGCTAGAAAGGCCTTTCCTAATCCAATCCCCTCATTTTACCCAGGATCTCAGAAATGTGGAGCTGTTAGACTCCATCCTTACCTCTATCAGTCAGTTACCAAGAAGGGGCCTGGTCATAAGTTCATGCCCTTTGGCTCTGCTACCTCCATATTTATTCTCTCTTTTGCAAGGTTTGAATGGGTGCTGTTCTTACTGGTGTAGACCTACACAAGCTGACACAGTGAACTGGAAGAAAACCCTGAGAGGGACCAAGTCAGTGGCTGAGAAAGGACTAGATTTTAAGTCTCCATTACTATTGTGGAACCAGGAATTGAACCCAGGGGCACTTAACCACTGAGCCATGTCCCCAGCCCACCACTGAGCCACGTCCCCAGCCCCTTTTTGTATTTGATTAGAGGCAGGATCTCACTGAGTTGCTTAGAGACTCACTAAGTTGCTGAGGCTGGCTTTGAACTGGTCCTTCTCCTGCCTCAGCCTCTAGAGCCGCTACAGTAACATTGTGGCTACCTCTTCTTGCTTTGTAATTCTAGGTCTTGACAAATGCACAGAATCAGGTAACCAATGCCAGAATCAAGATGCAGAACAGTTTCATTGTCCCAAGGAACACCTTCTTGCTGTCCCTTTGCCCTACATTATTTATAATTATTATGTATTTCTTCTCCAGCTCACACAAGGTAGCCCCTGCATGGGGAAAATTCCACTAGCACAATGTCAGAACTCACCCTTCTTAAAAAGTCTCAACACTGTTAGAGAGCCCTGCTTGAGACTCCATCTTCCCTAGCTCTCCTAACACCCACATTCTCCTGCTTTCCCTCAAGGCTTGCCAGCCCTTCCTTCTCAACTCTGTCCATACTCTCCCCTCTCTGCCTTTCCTTTATATTTTGGGGTTCATTCTAGTTACACACCCTCCCTGGATGACTTCCCAGTGGGATGTTAAATACCACCTACATGCTGATGTCACTCAAAATCTCTAGCCATGACTTTCCCAAAGAATTCCAGGCTCTGGTCAATTTCTTATTGGATATCCCCACTGAACCTGAATTTGACATGTCAGAAACCACTTGCATGCTATTTTTTTTTTTTTTTTTTTTTTTTTTTTGGTACCAGGGATTGAACTCAGGGGCACTCGACCACTGGGCCACATCCCCAGCCCTTTTTTGTATTTTATTTAGAGACAGGGTCTCACTGAGTTGCTAAGTGCCTCGCCATTGCTGAGGCTGGCTTTGAACTTGCGATCCTCCTGCCTCAGCCTCCCAAAGTGCTGGGATTACAGGCGTGCGCCACCGCGCCCGGCCACTTGCATGCTCTTTGCCCCTACTTCTTCTTCTTTTTTTTTTTTTTTTTTTTTTAACATTTATTTATTTGCTTTAGTTGTACACAATGCAATGCATTTATGTTTTTTACGTGGTGCTAAGGATCGAACCCGGGCCGCGCACATGCTAGGCGAGCGCTCTACCGCTGAGCCAGCCCTTTGCCCCTACTTCTGAACCTCTTTTAGGGTTCCCTAAAACAGACCGTAGTCATTTGAAAGCAACACCCCTTCCTGGTGCAACCTATCAAAAGGGTTCAGGGTTTCACCTCCTAAATATCTCTCAAATCTGTTTTTCTCACAACTGCGTCCTCAATCCCCCACCTGAGGCCCTGCATCAGCCTTCAAAACAGTTGTCTCAAAACCACTCTTAGTCCACTTATGGGTCTGAAAGCTTTCCCAGACCTCTTTGACCAGTCATGCCCTTTGAGGTACACTGTTAATCTGCCAGAACGTCCTCTGTGTACCTGTGTGATCATTTGCTTTATTGCCCATCTCCTCCACCAAGCCACAAGCTCCCATCCATTTTTACTCTCCTTGTACCAGAACAGTGCCTGCTGGTACGCGGCTGACAATAAATCATCGTTAAGTGAGTAAATGAGTGAAGGGATGAATGAATGAATGAAAGTCAACATCTAATTTGTATCCATGTTCAGAAGTCAAATTGGCTGCAATTTCCCCTTTTCATAGTCCCTTTCTCTAGTTATACTGGCCTCTTAAAATGAACTGGTTAATGTTCCTTCTTTTTCCATTTTCTGGAACAGTGTGTTTAAGATTGGAATTATGTGTTCCTTGAATGTTTCCTAGACTTGCCAGTAAAAATGGGTCTGGGAGAGCCATTTCCTAGGTTGATTTTTAATGACTGATTTCATTTCCTTAACAGTTATAAATCTGTTGAAGTTTTCTGTTTTCTTTTTTGAATCCATTTTTACACACACTGTTTTTCAAGGAAATTATCCATGCCATCTAGGTTTTCAAATGTACTAACAAAATGCAGTACACAGTATTCTCTTAGTATCTTTTGATCTGCTGTATCTATCCATAATATCCATTTTTTTCATTCCAAATATTATTTTATATGTATCTTCCCTTATCTGGATTAATTTTTCCAGAGACCTAAGTGTTTTCTTTTCACTTTTCTACTAGTGTTTCAAAGAATCAAATTTTAGTTTTGCTAACACTCTTTTTCTGGTTAATTAATTTTTTTTTTCTTTTGGCAGAACTGGGGATTGAACCCAGACAAGTGCTCTACCATTGAGACATGTTCCTAGTCCCTAGTTTATTAATTTTTGTTCTTATATATATTATTATATGTTAAATATCTTAAATTCTTACTACATGAAAATAAGAATATATCATATAATTTGTGTGTGTGTGTGTGTGTGTGTGTGTGTGGTGCTGGGGATTGAACCCAGGACCTTATGCATGTGAGGCAAGCACTCTACCAACTGAGCTATATCCCCAGCCCTCATATAATATTAATATATATATGTATATATGGTATTATTCCTTTCCTTCTATTCTCCTCAAGTTTTTTCTGTTGGTTTTGTTTTTGTGGTTGTTGTTTGAGTTTTGGGATTTTTGTTTGTTTGTTTGGTTGGTTGGTTGTTTGTTTGGTACTGAGAATTGAACCCAAGGTTATTCTATCACTGAGCTACATCCCCAGATCTTTTTATTTTTTATTTCAAGGTAGGGTCTCACTAAGTTGCTGAGGCTGGCCTTGAACTTGCAATCCTCTTGCCTCAGCCTTCTGAGTAGCTGGGATTACAGGTGTGCACCACTGCAATTGGCCTGTTACTCTTTTTAAAAATGTTTGACTTAGTGGCATAGGCAATTAATTTTAATTTTCTCTTTTCTGATTTTAACATTTAAGTCTGCAGATTTCACACTGGTTACCATTCAAACTACATTTCACAAAATATATAGACTTTTCATTATCATCTAGTTTTTAAAAATGTTTAGATTTCCAATATGATTTTTTTCTTTGACCCATGGCTCAGTACAGGTGTATACTAGAATTTCTAAACATGAAAGGTACTCAAAGTTGTTTTGTTATTAACTGTTTCTAATTTAACTAAATCAGGTTCAGAGAAGGTAGGCTATATAAAGCAGAAACTTGTAATTTATTTAAACTTGCTATGGTACATGTTCAATTTTTATAAATATATATAACATTCTGTGGTTTTGAAAAGCATGTGTATGACTTAATTTTTAAGTGTGGCATTCTATATGGATCTAATTAAGTTGAGCTTATTGATCATGTTATCTTGAATTTCTATGTCCTTATTAATAGTTTGGATCTGTCACTTTTTATATATGTAAATTAAAATCTTTAAATGATTAGATTTGTCAGTTTCTCCTAAAAATTTCTCAGTTTCACTGTCTTTATTTTTAAAGTATGTTATCAGGTGCATCAAAAAGAACTGTTAAAATCTTCCACTATAACTGCATTTTTCAACTTATTTTTTTTCTCTTTTTGCTTTCCGTATTTTGAGACAATATTATTGGGTGCATATAAGTTTAGATTTACTATTTTCCTTGTGAATTATTCCTTTGATATTAACACAGTTGATCTTCATCTTTGCTTTTTTTAATTTTTTTTTTCTTCAGTACTGGGGATTGACCCAGGGGCACTTAACCACTGAGCCACATCCCCAGCCCTTTTTATTTTTTATTTAGTGGGACAGGGTCTCACTAAATTGCTGAGACTGGCTTTGAGCTCGAGATACTCCTGCTTTGGCCTCCGGAGCCACTGGGATTACAGATGTGCTCCACCCTGCCCAGGAAACCCAGTACATTTTATTTTTTATTTTGAGACAGAGTCTCAGTAAGTTGCCAAGGCTGGCCTTGAATGATTCTCCTGCTTCAGCCTCCACAGTAGCTGAGATTACACGCAGGCACTTCCACATCTGGCTATCTTTCCTTTCTGCTTTACAGTCTAATTTATGATAAATATAATTACTCTTTTAGTTAGCCTTGTCTGGTATATTTTTTTCCTCCTTTTACTTTCTACCTTTCAATGTCCTTATGTTTTAGTTAAACTTCTTGTAAACAGCATATAGCTGGGTTTTATGCATTTATTTGTTTTCTTAACTGGTATGTCTAGTTCATTTACATTTATTGTGGTTACTGATATTTTTAAATATATATCAAGAGCACAAAAATATATTAATCATAATCTCTTTTATAACAAATATTTATCAGTGAGTATGCTTGGGCCCTTTTTTAATATGTTGATATTATGAATACCTACAAACTAACTAATCAAACAGAGAACTTAAAAAGAAACAATGACTCTACCTACCTGTTCCTCCCTACCCCATTTCTCCAACTACAGTACTCACCAAACCTGAGTCTTATATTTATTATTTTTTTGCTTTTTAAAAAGTTTTATCAGCTGAGCACAGTGAAACATACCTGTAATCCCAGCAACTTGGGAGACCAAGGCAGGAGATTGGCCAGTCTGGACAACTTAGTGAGAAACCTGTCTCAAAATAAAAAACAAAAAGGTTTGGGGAGGTAACTCAGTGGTAGAGCACTCCTGGGTTTGATCCCCAGTACGGGGGGGCGGGGGGCGGCGGGGGGGGGGTGGAACAAAACACATCACACGTATCAATGACTGAGTTATATAATGTTTTGGTTTTCCCAACTTTACGAAAAATTTCTGAAGCTGATTGTTTTACTCGATATGGAATTTCTAATAATCATCTAGATCGCTACATCGGGTTGTAATGCAATGTTTCTTGTAGTTGTATGATATTGCTTTATGGGATGATGCCCCAGTTTTTGTTTGTCCATTCTCTTGTCAGTTAGCTCTTTGTGTTGTTTCCAGTGTTTTGCTGTATAAATATTATCATGATGAGCATTTTCACCTTGCCGTGTATGTGGGTCAGAATTGCTCTTTGGAGTGATTACTGGGGGACAGGTATGTGAACGTAAGGTAACTTTACCAGGTAATGTGAAGCTGTTTTCCAAAATGATATTCCAAAACATACTCCTGATAACAATTTGGGAGAGAGCTGTCAATCCACTGATTTCTGGCACTCTGGAATTTGTATCTTGAGTCTTGTTTGGCATCTTTTAGTTACTTTTTATTTTCTAAACTTTCTGTTTGCCATCTTTCTTTTCGTCTATGGAAATGATCAAGAATTCTTTGTTTCCCTTTCCTCTTTTACTAATTTAGAAGTTGTAAATTCTGTTTCTACTCTTTCAGTAATGACAATTTTTAACATGTACGATTGATCTAAAGTAAATCAAATTCCCTACAATAATCTAACGACAATTCAACTTCAGTTACAGCCTATCACTTTACATGATATTTTTGCTTGTTATTTTATTTTGTTAATTAATTAGTTGATTAATTAATTCTCTGCTGCAAATTGAACCCAGGGCCTGGAACATGTTAAGCAAGTGCTCTACCACCAAGCTGTTTCCACAGCCCATTGGTTGTTATTTTAGATCCTCCTGGTTTATATGCCCCTCATTTTAATCCCTACTGTAATTTTATGTACAGCCAATTCATTGTTTAGATTTATCCATGTTCAGCTGGGCATAATGATGTATGTCTGTAATCCCAGAAACGGGAGGCTGAAGCAAGAGGATCACAAGTTTGAGGCCAGGCTTAGAAACTTAGTGAGGCCCTAAGAAACTTAGTAAGACCCTGTCTCAAAATAAAAAGGGCTGGGGATATAGCTCAGTGGTAAAGCATCCCTGGGTTCAATCCCTGGTACCAATAAAATTAAATAAGGAGATTTATTCATATTTACCAATTTGTTATTTACCTTTTCTTCTAACATACTTTTTCTAGGTACCAGCCCTTTCAAAAAACCTGAAACATACCCTTTAGTAGTTCTTTCCAGAAAGCTATATAAGTGATATGTTCTTTACATTAATATAAAAATGTCATATTTCACTCTCATTCTTGAATGATGATTTCTCTAGGGCAGTACTCCTGATTGACAGTTGCTTTACTTCAGCATTTTTTTTTTTTTTAGTATACTTTACCACATCTTATGTTTCTATCTACTGTTGAGACAGTTGCTATCAGTCTGTCAATCCTTTGTAGGTAATCTGTCTTTTCTCACTGGTTTAAATTTTTTCCTCCTCGTCTTTGGTTTGCTCCATTTTTACTATGCTCTGTTTAAGTATGAACTTGTTTTTATTGACCTTGTTCATGACTCATTGTACATCCACACTCTTGGAATATTCATGCTTTCCATCAGGTCTGGAAAATGTTCAGCCATTATGTGAATGAAGTCCCTTCTTCTCTCTTGTTCTGGTATTCGATGTTCCATGCATCTTCTCTTCCTCTCTAGCAAACTCAGTCTCTTAAATTTTCCTGTATCTCTGTGGGGCTTCCTGGGCAGTTTCCTTGAATCCATCCACAGTTCTTTCTTCCGTTGTATCTAATCATGCTGTATTTTACTTATCACTGAATGTTTTCTTTCAATAACTGTGTGTGTCATTTCTAGAAATTTTATTTCAAATCTACCTTTTAAAATAGCATTAGATTATTTTCTCCTGGTTTCAAATATTCCCTTCTGTCTTTAATAATTTTAAACTTATTTTATAGTCTGTCTGGTAGTTCTGTTATCTGAGGCTCTTGGGACTCTTGTATCTGTTGCACCTTGCTTGTAGAAAATTGTATCTGTGTATTGGGAAGCTTGGCTTTGGCTCTGTACTTTTTTTATTATTATTATTATTAATTCTAGGCTTTGAGATTCCTAGACCGTATAAGTATTATAAATTCCAGCCCCAGACTCACATTAGTAGCTGAGTGGAAGTCCCAAATTCCCAGAGCAGCTTTGTTTCTCCCATCCTCAACCCAGGCTAAGATAGGCACATTTTCTTGTCTTCTTATGCCCTTGGAGAGATGCATTTTTAGTGAATTTTTTCTCTGATGATTCAGCCTTTTGAGGGTGCTAGCTTTATTGGAGGTTTTCAGTTCCATTTCCTCACATCTAATGAGTCTAAAGCATAGTCTCCTTCCTTTTTTTTTTTTGTTTTGTTTTGTTTTTTTGGTACCAGGGATTGAACTCAGGGGCACTTGACCCCTGGGCCACAGCCACAGCCCTTTTTTGTATTTTATTAGAGACAGGGTCTCACTGACTGAGTTGCTAAGTGCCTCGCCATTGCTGAGGCTGGCTTTGAACTCGCGATCCTCCTGCCTCAGCCTCCCAAGTGCTGGGATGACAGGTGTGCGCCGCCGCGCCCGGCTTCCTTCCTGTTTTGCTGCTGAGCTCTCAGGCACCTGAGACCAGCAAACCTGCCCCAGAACACTCTCCTCAGCTCACCTGCACACCATGTGTCATCTCCCTTTCTTACAACCCTGGAGGGAGCTGTCCTACTGTCCCGTGAGTTCACTTCAACGGGCATTTATTGCTTTTTGACAAGTATTCATAGGAAGGTTTTCCAATTATTTAGTCTACCATATTTCCAGAAATGGAATTCATTTCCATTTAATTTTTAAAAATATTTTATTAGTTGTTGATGGACATTTTTTTTTGTATTTATTTATTTACAAGTGGTGCTGAAAATCAAACCTAATGCCTCACATATGCTAGGCAAGCGCTCTACCACCGAGCCACAACCCCAGCCTTCCATTTAATTTTTTATAATTCCATTTCAAAATTTTTAATAACTTTTATTTATAAATATACTTTTTCCCCCTTAAATTACTATGTCTAAATTTTGTTTTTTCTTCTGAATTATCCCATCATGGGTGAGTTAGCATTGCAGTTGTCCCAAATGAGGAAAACACAGGTCAGTTTGGCTGCACATTTTAATGTAATTAATTTATTACAGTACTGGGGATTGAACCAAGGAGTGCTCAACCACTGAACTATATCTCTAGCCCTTTTTATTGTTTATTTTGAGATAGGGTCTCACTAAGGTAACCAAGCTGGTCTCAAACTTATAATCCTCCTGCTTCAGCCTCCCAAATTGCTGGGATTACAGATGTGCACCACCACACCTGGCCTTGGGTGTCCCTTCTAATCACCTGGGGAAATTTTAACTGGCCTGGGGAACAGCCAGGACAGAGGGCTTTATAAAAGCTCCACAAATAATTCAATGTGCAACCCAGGTTGGACACAATTAGTTTTAAACACATGAGGTGGCTGGGGTTGTGGCTCAGCAGTAGAGCGCTCACCTAGTATGTGTGGGGCCCTGGGTTCCATCCTCAGCACCACATATAAAAAATAAATAAAATAAAGGTATTGTGTCCATCTACAACTGAAAAATACATTTTAAAAAATTAAAAAAAAAAAAAAAAAACATTGATGAGAACAGAGAAACAATAACATCTGGGTTCCACCCCAGAATGTCTGCAGTATTTTGTTGGGATGTGGGAGGTTCCTGGATCGCATTTTTAAAAAGTTCCCTGTTGTGAAGAGTCAAGATGAAGAGTCAATGATATATGAAGTCACTCATGCTCAGAGAAGAGTGAAAATAATTCAGAACTGGTAGCAAAAGAATCAAGTCCAGTGGTTTCTTCTGTCTACAGAACACTCCACCAGACACCCGGGGAGCTTTTTAATGATACAGATTCCTGGAGATTGTGATCTTATAGATTTAATGCAGGGCTGGAGAGTCTTTAATTCAAAACTGTGAAGGCCACCGAATTTGGAAACCCTTCAGCTAACCCATCTCGTTTTACAAAGGAGGAAACCATATCTGATAGAATGCATTTTTCTCAGAATCCTGGAGTTGATTAAGAGGAGAGTTGAGGGCTAGGGATGTAGCTCAGTGGAAGAGCACTTGCCTAGCATGCACGAGGCCCTGGGTTCCATGCCAGCACTGGGAGAAAAAAAAGAGAGAGAGAGAGAGAAAGGGGAAAAAGAAAGTTAACTCCTACTTTCTATTCACTGTTCTTTTCATCCATTTCCAAACAGAAGATCTTTGCTGCTGTTTTGAAAAGATCTTGGACAGTTTAAAGAGGAGGCAGATCTTGCATTTGTGTGCAGTGATTTCAGGAATGTGAGGTTTTCTGTTTGACTTTGTGTGTGGACAGCAGAGCAGTGGAGACATAAAAAGGTCTGTTACATTCTGTGTGGGTCTGACTAGCAGCTCAGTGACCTTGAGCAGGTAAGCCACTATCAGTGTCAACTGCCCCATCTGTAATAGAGGATCATGGTGGTTTTAAAACATGTCCACAAATTCTTTAATTCTCCAAGAGATGGGGGTCTCTTTCTCCTTGAGTGTCGGCTGTACTTAGAAAGCAGCTTCTAATGAGCAGGATGTGGAAGAAGTGATGGTGGGTGGGTTCTGAGGCTGGGTCACAAGATACGAGGTGGCTTCCTCCTTGCTTTCTCTCTTGAACCACTAGATCTGAGAGAAGCCAGCTACCAGGTCAGGAGGAGGCTCAAGCAGCCCTACGGAGAGGCCCACCTGGAGAATAATTGAGGTTCTCCTGTCAACAACTCAAACTGCCTTTCAGGGATTGCAAGTTAAACACTTTACAAGTGGCTCTGCTGGCACTGATTCAGCCTTCAGATGATTGCTACTCTTACCATTGTCTTTTGTTGTTGTTTGGTGCTGGAATTGAACCCAGAGCCTCATGCACATGTTCTACCACTAAGGTACATCCCCAGTCCCCCATCAATGTCTTCACTATAACTTCACGACAGACCTTGAGCCAGAACCTCCCCGCTAAACCATTTCTGATTCCTGACTCTCAAATATGTGAGATAATATGTACTTGTTTGAAATGACTAAGTTTCGGGGTAATTTGTTACACAGCCCAAGTAACTAATACACAGATCCTTTAAATGCACTGGGATTCATATGCTAACATTTGTAGAACAGTTTAGTTAACTTGGACTAAATGAACTGCATATTCAATATAGAGAACAATTGTGTATTATTAATGTTATCAGATTGCAACACATTTCATGTTCAATTAGCTGAAATGCTCTTTCTGGAGCCTGGCTTTGCTCATCTTCTTATCCCCACTGCATACTTAGAAAAGGTCACTGTCAAGATATAAAAGTATATATATGATTTAAATGTCTTGACTCAGTTACTAACAACCATGAGCGTGTTTTCAAATTGGAAAAGCAAGATTAATTTCAACTTGCTCTTTTTCACACAATGCTCTTTGTTTACTTTTCAGTATTGCATTTCACTGCCACGCCGGGCGCCTCTCTTATTAAAGAGTCTGTTCATTTATCCCTCACCCGTAGTCTCACAAGCCTTACTTTTAAAAACAGACACGCCAGACTCTGCACCAGAAAAGCAAGCCATATTTTTACTAGAAAATATTTAGCGAGATGAGTTTTTATTCATGAAAATTTCACCAAGTATAAATTCCACGTCGAAAAGTAATGGGCCCTTTGTATTTCCCTTAAATAAATAAATAGCTTCTTTCCTCAAGAATTATGACTTCTGAGCATGCTCTTAAATTCAGGGCTGGTTTGTTTTCTTCTAAGAAATAGAAAATAAGCATGTGCGTAGAGATCCTAAGTTGGTCCTTCCTCTGGTTTGGTATAATACGGAAAGTGAAGATGCTATCTTTCTAATAAAGTAATAACTGGAGGTATAAAATATCTGGAAAATCTAAAAACAAAAAAGGTGGAAGGTGTGAGACCGAGGGAAAGTGAAACTATATTTTTCAAATACCCTTTACCGATCTAACATATAAATATCTTCAGGTATCATGTATTTTTCTCCTAACATTATTTGATGTATTTAGGGACACAAAGGTCTATTTTGTTTCAACAAGAGAGAAGTTGTTTTGTATTTATTTCTTTTCCAAATCAGGGAGGAAAATGCAAAATTTTCCCTAAGGAAGGGGGAAAGCAAACCTAAAATGTGTTTAAACCAACACATTCTTTTTTTCCCTTTCCATTTTCCCATTGGGCATGGCTAGGAATCTGAAGAGCTTTACTCCCCTTCATCCCCCCTCCGCCTTCCTCTTTCCTTGTCTAAACTCAAAAATTATCCTGCCAGACCTCAGGCGCATGCGGCCTGGGTCCAGCTGAGTAGGGAAGGGTGGGGACCCTGCAAACAAATATCACAGTGAATGACCACAGCAGAGGACCCTTCTAGGTGCAGTGAGGGTAGAGATCAGAAAGCTCTCACCTTTAGGAGCTGCAAAAGGTGGGCTGGGGGGTGGGGGGGAAGTGGGCTGGGAGTTGAGGCTGGCTCTAGCCCCTCCGAGGGGTGGCTTCCTGGGGAACCTGCCCTGCCCATCTGGGGAGCCCCCTCCCCCATGGTTCTCATGGTATCTGGGCTGGTGCGGTAGGTGTAAAAGACCAGCCTCAGGAATTAAACAGGAAGTTGTTTTCCTCATTAGAATATCCCAGGGCTGTTCTCCCATGTCTCTTAAAGCGGTTTAACTGCTGTTTGCCATTCTGTCATCGTTATTCTTATATATGGAGGTAAATATTTTATTAAACATCCTCACTGCCTGGCAGTTAGGGAGCCCTTTGCCGCCTCAACCTGGCTGTGGCCCAGCTCTGCCCGGGAGTGTGCAAGAACGGTGGGCTACCCCGACAGAGGAATGGCACAAGACCCACCATTCTGTCCAGTTCTCTCCACCTGGAAACTATTTCCTCCTGTGGCCTCTCAGGTTTAATCTTCCATTTCTTCTTTTTTTAATCAGTCACCAACTTCAACTTGATGAAAGGTGCCGGGGCCCTCAGAAGAAAATAGCTATGCCTTTTAACTCCAGCTGGAAACGGTTGACACGGTGCCACCAATACCTTCCCTTGTGCCTCTATACCAGCCTTGGAACTTACCCCGTCTCCACCAAGACCTACCTTGCCAAACAGAAATCTAAATATCACAGCTGGAAATACACAGGGTCTCCACACTCGGACCCCCTCACACTTTCTACACATTATGCTCATGACCTTCCAACATCTCTATAGTCATTTTCACACACACACACACACACACACACACACACACACACAGCCTCAGAGCCTCCATCACCTTGTGGATTTGCCCACAAATAGTTCACAGACCCACAAATGACATGTTCTTTGGGGCCAACATTGGATCTTCTTTTAAAACATCATTTGTTTTTTACCATTTACAAAGTTGAGGTGGCCAAAGTAGCAATAAGTCCATGGCTATAGTGTCATCCCATCACATGCTTGGGTCTTCAGGAGGCCACCCCAACAAGATCTGTTTTCCCTGCTGAGAAAGTCCCACTTTGGAGGACCGTGGGTATGAGCGCCCTCGTCTGGTGAGCAGAGGAAACGCCTTCTTGCATTTGAGTTCCCTCTAAAGGCAGAGAAGCAGGGTCTAGCTTCACAGCCTCCAATTCCAGAGCTCAGGGCCCTGCTACCAAATTCTGAGACCACAGGTTCAGAAATCTAGAGGTTTCCTGGGGTTTATGCCAAGACTCACCATGCAGCATTTTCTGCAATTACCAATCAGCTAATTCCAAGAGGCTGAAAAAAACGAATGAAAGGAAGGAGAGGCAGAAATTGCTGTGATCTCCCAAGAGGGAATTCAAATAGGTCGGAATCAAATCTATTTAGCCAAGCCTGGTATTGACACACATAGAGGGACAGAGCGGGGGAAAGAAAAGAAAAAAGAAGTACTACATGTAAGGGCGACAAAGGATAGACTCCAGCGCAAATTGCTGAGCAAGACGTTCATGCTAAAAATAATACTGTTTGGAGAGGGCATAAGAAAGAGAAATGTGGCCCTGTCCACGGGTGGGAGGAACAAGGGGCTCTGTGTAGCAGCACCCAGAATGAGAACAAGATAAAGGTAGCACCATCATCTAAGGGGGGCGGGGGAGGTTAGGAATGGGCACAAAAATAATTTAAAATGAAACAAAATTAATTTCATCATTATCCTCTTACTTCTGTGGGTCTGATGATGCTCCCAGTCCCCCTCCACAGTGACTGGCCATGTCTCTGGGTTCTGAACAGGCGTGGTCAAGACCCCAGCACCCACTCAGCAAATGCCACATGAGGAAGGAGGTTAAGACCTGGTTTTACATCTAGTAGTGTAGGGCACAGGAAATCATGAGCATTCAAAGAAATCAATTGCCCAAGTGTCTGATGGTGAGGCCTGGCCTGAGAGAAGGCGCTCATGGGGAAGACCCAGGGGAGGGGGAAGCTGATCACAAGCCTGATGTGAACCTACAGTGAGAGGAGGCTGTTGAGAACCCTAATGCAATCTTAGGCTCTATTAATAGCACAGCAGAGTGTGGAAGGAGGGAAGCAATAATCCCAGCGCGAGCCGGAGGGTCAGGCCACATGCAGTTTATGCTCAGTCCTGCGGGCTATATTTTAAGAAAGACACTGGCAAATTCAAGCCTGTTCGTACGAGCATGAAAAGGATTGGACGTGGGTATTTAGACAGCATCACGATGAGCTTTACAATCCTTTTACAATTGGCAATATCGGAATGATTATTGCACTAAAGCCACGGCATCTCAGGAGCCAGCACCAGGAATCATGTTTCAGTGTTTACTTAACCTCCTTGAGCTTTGGGGTCCTCTCTCCATAGTAAGGAGATAAGACTCTACCCAGCCGGCTTCCAAGCATCATTTGAAGGATAGTCTGCTCAGCTGGGCCAGTATGTACTGAGCATCTGTAGAGGGTCTCAGCTGTGTGCCAGGCTAAAGGGACACAAAGAGGAACACAGCACGTGTGTCTTTGAAGAGCCTGAAGTCTAGTAGGACAGACAGGCCCATAAGCAGGTATTTTGCATACAATGTGACAAATGATGATGGATACATGCATTGCTTTGAAATGAGAGGCAGTTAATTTCTTATAAGGAACAAGTGACAGGAGAGAAAAACTGAGTCCCTGTGGACATTGTACTGCCAAATGCAGAAAGAAAAGAAATCATCAAAGTTCAGGGAAAAAGAGGCCGTGAGCAAGAGAAAAGTAGAGCCAGGAAGGCTCAGGGCCACAAAAGACAACCAAAGGGTCTAGATAGTGTCAGATGCCATCGAGAAGTCAAGGAGGAGGGGGGAGGAGGCTGGAACATTACTATATTGTGGATGTGGAGATTAGGAATCCATCCTTAGTGGTCAAGAAATATCTCTCAGGAAAATGATGAAGTCAGAGGTGGCCTTCATTTAGGAAGTTGGTAGAAGAATGCACTTATTGGGCACCTGCTGCATACCTAGCATGATGTCACGCATTATATAAATTCACAAAGACAAAGATTTTGTTGAAGCCCATCTCAATACTGGTGGTGACTTATGGCTAACCTCTCTATGTTCACTAGGGAATAGTGGAAGACAGACGTAGCCGAGGGAGGCAGACAGGATGGTGGCTTCAGTGGCCAGTTGGGCTGACCCACGATGATGTTCCTTATGGTCACATACGAGGGCCGGAAGAAAACAAAAATGTCCATGCACTCCAAATACGGCCAGCCTCACCCTCTTCTCCCCGTTCCCCTCAATTCTTGGGTGGGTTCCTTTCCGAGAAGTGTTCCCAAGCACGATTCCTATCTTACCTCTCGTGTTTGCTCCCGTTTTGTTATTTACCGGTGAAATTAATATTACTCTTTACCCTGCTCACATTCCAGATCCAAGGCGCGTTTTTTCATCAGTGGGTTTGTGTTTGGTTGATTAGTTATTCATGTATAATGTAAGATGACAAGAGCTGTAATACAGAGAAATGATTGTGGCAAAGGCAGGCATACAAGCTCTGGGGTGGCTTCTTTTTTTTTTTTTTTTTTTTTCTTTTCTTTTCTTCTTTTTCTGTGTGTGGGGGTGGGTGGGCAGGCAGGTTAGTGAAGGCATCTGGATTACTTGCAGATGGTTGAAACTCTCCCCTTACTGAACTGGTAGCTGACACAAAATGGGAAATTCAAATCAAGGTAATGGACGGCGGCCCCTCCCCTCACTCCCAGATCTGCACCAGGGGCCGCTTGTCCACTGTCCTGTCCAGTCGCTGGACCTGAGTTTCCCCGACCGAATCAGGTACAACGCATCTTTTAGAGATTGGTTTCTTTCCTTGGTTGAATTTTCACAAAGAGGGGTTGAGCCTATCGACTAGCTCTTCTTCCAATTTGCCTTCTCAACTTCCCCAGTATATCTGATTCCATCGCAGTCAGAGAGGTCTTTAGACCAATGAGATCCCTCCAGTGGCTTCCCACTGCACAGAACAACTTTGCTGTGACCTGAAAAATTCTGCATGATCTGATCTTGGTCTGTTTTTCCAACCCCAGGTTGTCCCCTTTTCTTTCTCAAGCAAAATGAGCGAATTCCTTCTTCCAGTCTTTTCATATATGCTTGCTTTTTTTTTTTCTCTCTCTCTCTTTTTTCACAGTATTGGGGATTAAACCCAGAGAGACTCTACCACTGAGCTATACATACTCAGCCCTTTGTAATTTTTATTTTTTTAAATTTTGAGACAGGGTCTTACTAAATTGCCCAGGTGTCCTTGAACTTCCCACCCTCCTGCTTCAGCCTCCCAAGTAGCTATGATTACAGGAGTGCGCCACTGTGCCAGACTTAGTCCTTTTCCTGGATTATCTATCCTTCCTCCAGGCACCATATGGGCTCTCCTTTTCCTTCCTAACCTCATAGTTTAACTACAACCTCCTCCCAAGGCCTTTTCTTTCCTTCTTCCTTCCTTTCTTTCTTTGTCATTGCCACATCCACAGCCCTATTTTGTATTTTGTTTAGAGACAGGGTCTCACTGAGTTGCTTAGAGCCTTCTTTTGGTGAGGCTGGCTTTGAACTCGTGATCCTCCTGCTTCAGCCTCCCTAGCCGCTGGGATTACAGGCGTGCACCACTGCACCCGGCTCCCAAGGCCTTTTCTGACCTGCCACTCTAAAGTTGCCTCCTATCTACTGCTTCTTAGTTCATTTCCTTCTTTATTTCCTGCATCACACTCAACATTGTCTGAAGTTGTTTTCTTTATTTATTTCTTTACTAAAGAATTATCTGAAAACTCCATTAGAGGCAGGACTCGCCTGTGCGGTTCGTGCTGAGCCTCTGGCACCTAGAACAATGTGCACAGGGCAGGAGATCAACAAGTATTTGTCGACTGAATGAACCCTAAATTTCTATAATTCTCTTCCAAAGGGCAGCTCTATTTTAAGAAAACCCAACATTAAAATATCAACCGAGAAAAGGGACACACTAAAGAGGTGATTATTTAAATTACAAGGTGGACTCCTTGACGTAGGAAACTTTCTTCCTGTCTTTTTAACAACTGTCTATCAAGGCTAGGGGGAAGGGCAAGGTAACACCGAAACCTAGACTATTCTCTGCCCACCCACATGGTTTCCTATCACTTTATCCTATTTTTTCTTCTTCCTAGCACTTCTCACTCTCTGAAGTTATTGTGTTAATTTATGTCTCCTTGATAATTGCCTGCTTCCTGCCCCCATTCACGTGGGCACAGACCTGGCCTGTCTAGTTCCTGCACATGCCTGGCTCAAAGTCGGTGTGCAGACAACAGTTGTTGAGTAAGTGAACGTTACACACTTCGCTGTAAAGAGAACCAGGTAGAAGGAGCATGAAATGCAATGAGATATACAAACATGAACATGTTCACAGGAAAAAAAGGCCGCAGAGAACTCTTGAGCAAGAGAGCCGTGACGGTGACAGGAAGGGTGGAGAGCCAGCTGCCGCGCAGGGAGCCAGGCGTGAATTCCGTCTCAGTTGCAACCTATTCCCTCCCGCTGTCAGGGTCATCCCAGAGTTGACAGGGAAGTGGGGCACACAGGACCCACTTTCCTGGATCAGCACACATGGCCGGACCTGAGGGGGCAGCAGGCTGTGCCTGGATGTCTCAGGACATCAGCAATTCCCTGAGGTCTACTGGGAGCTGCCAGGAGCAGCCAGGTTCACCCTGCACCCGCCATGGGAGGGCTTTGGTTGCTTTCCTTGCTCCTGAGATGACCTTGACTTAACCCTGTTCCGACCAGTACCCACTCTGGGGAAAACATTGTGCTAGCTGCAGTAGGTGGTAGAGAGGCGACAGGTATGTCACCTGTCCCCAAGCTGAAGACTGCTGCTGGTGGATTAGGGGAGAGCAAAGATGGCTCTCATATAGGATGGATGGGCCAGGTGGCAAGGGACAGGGAGACAGCAGCCTGAAGTGACAGACAGGGAAGCAGAGAGCCAGTATTGGAGATGTCCTTGTGGAAGCAGGCCAGCCAGGGTGGCTTGGGGACCCTGAGAGCTCTGTTGGTCTGGAGGCAGGTGAGGTCTACAGATGGATGCAAGAATAGCAATTTATTATTAAAAGTTCCAGTAAAATCCCTCAGACTAGATACCTGAAGCCAGCAGCTGGAGTCATGGATAAGAGCAAACATGAGGTGGCTTTCCAAGGTAAGGTCTGGAGAGCAATGTCACAGCTTTACTAAAAAGGGAGGACAATTAGGCAGACAGGGCCAAGGCAGCACCACGGAAATGGAACGGAAGTCCAGAAAGGGATTTGGGCACGTCGCAATGGAACCAAATAACAGATGATCCTGGGTAGGGTGTGTGTGTGGAGGGGGTAGCAAGCAGAAGGATTCTTGTTTGTTTGTTTGGTCCATGTGGTAGTTAATTATAGGTGTCCACCTGACTGGATTAAGAAATCCCTAGAAACCCAGAGGAGCATTATTCTGGGATGTCTGCAGGGTGCTTCCAGAGGAAGTTAGCCTGTGCGTCCAAGTGGATGGGGTGGGAGGACCTCGCTTCAGTGTGGATGGTGCCATGCCACCAGCCAGGGCTCTGGAGGGGACAGCACAGAAGGCAAATCCATCCTTTCTCTGAGAGCTGGGATAGGCTTTTCTCTATTTCTTGGGACGTCCGTACTCCAGGCCACCGGCTTTTCGACTCCATCTCTTACATCGGAATCCCATTGCTCCCTTGAGCTCTCAGGCTGGGGCGTCAGACCAAGAGTCACACTAGTGACTTCCCTGGTTTGAGGCCTCTAGACTTAGACAAAGCCGCACTACCAGCATCCTAGGGTCTTCAGCCTGCAGATGGCCTGTCACGGGACTGCTCAGCCTTGGTAATCACATGAGATGATTCCCATACTAAATCCTGGGTACCTAGAGTGTTCACATTCATATGGACAGACAGTAGAATGGCCGAGACCAGGACTTGGAGGAGGGGGACAGGAATTACTGTTTAATGGATATAGGGTTTAGTTTGAGATTAATAAATTTTTTTTGAAATAGATTTAAAAGTTGTGGAAATAGATAGTGTTAATGATAGTACAACAATGTGAATATTCTTAATATCACTGCATAGTACTCTTTTTAAAAAATATATTCTTTAGTTGTAGTTGGACACAATACCTTTATTTTATTTATTTATTTATTTATTTATTTGGTATCAGGTATTTAACTCAGGGGCACTTGACCACTGGGCCACATCCCCAGCCCTTTTTTGTGTTTTATTAGAGACAGGGTCTCACTGAGTTGCTAAGTGCCTCGCCATTGCTGAGGCTGGCTTTGAACTTGTGATCCTCCTGCCTCAGCCTCCCGAGTGCTGGGATTACAGGCTTGCATCACTGCACCCGGCTATTTATTTATTTTTTATGCGATGCTAAGGATGGAACCCAGTGCCTTGCACATGCTAGGCGAGTGCTCTACCGCTAAGCCACAACCCCAGCCCACTGCATGGTACTCGTGAGCGTGGTTAAAATGGTAAATGTTACCAGGCGCAGTGGCACACATCTGTAATCCCAGCAACTCAGGAGGCTGAGGCAGGAGGATCACAAGTTCAAGACCAGACTCAGCAATTTACCAAGGCCCTACACAACTTAGTGAGATTCTGATTCAAAATAAAAAATTTTTTAAAATGACTGGGGATCTCACTCAGTGGTAAAGTGCCTGGGGGTTTGATCCCGAGTATCCAAAAAAATATATATATATTTTTAAACGTTAAATTTTTTGCAATGTGTATTTTGCCACCATAAAAACAAGTTAATGTAGAAAAATGAACAAGCCAAGAATATCCAAGATACTTCTAAAAAAGGAAAGAAGAGATTAAACACTTCCAGACATTAACATTGATAGTAAAATCTCAAGAATTAAGATAGTGTGGACCTGGCACCTGGTGACACAGCCAGAGCAATGAGACAGAAGAACAGCCCAGAAGCAGGCCTCGACCAGCCGAGACTTTCCTACGTGGGAACAGTGGCATCTAGGAGCCGGCACCGGGAATCACAGGAGTCATCCAGAAAGAACAATGTTGGATTCTTATCTCATACTTACAGCAGGAAGAACTCAAATGCAGAGAAGATTTCAGTGCAAAACATAACCCGCGAGTGCTAGAGGGAGCCGTGGGGGCCTTGCAATCTCAGAGGGTGCGCGTTGAGCTGTGACATCACGTCAGTCCTCTATCTTCCCTGTGCCTGTGTCACAGGGGTGGAGTACGCCTGGTAAGAACTGATATGTTCCAAGGGCTTTAGGACAATGTCTGGCATGCACAAAGGACTCAGCAAGTGACCATGACCTTATCAAGACCACCATCACCCCATCAAAGAGGAGGACATTGTTCAGACTGATGTGGGAAAAAAGTATCAAGGTGCTAAGGGAAAAAAAGGCAAAATACAGAGCAATGTGAACAATATACTCTCCTTGGTTTAAAAAAGGAACAGTAGGAAAAAAATGCACCTGGGCATATATATCTACTTATATTTGCAAGGGTACATTCATACATGCGTGTACCTACTTATATTTGCAAAAGTGTATCGTCTCTCTCTCTCTCTTTCTCATGCACACACTAAACATCTTTGGCCAGACTGTGACACTGAACAACTCCAGGGGGGCACAATCCCATTGTATTCTATGTCAATGGCATCCCAGGAGCTCAGTACAAACAGTGTCCCTGGGAGTTGTGCAACGTGGTAGCCCTGCTAACATGGCTGCGTGAGGGTAACATATCGTTGGAAGAATACAGAGAATGAAATAACACCAGTTGCCTGTGGGGAAAGGGATGTAGGTGGCCTGGAACACAGGTGAGAAGGAGACTTTGCACAGTACAGTCTTGGCGGCCTCTCAGTCTGGACTGAGTACATGTGTGATGAAATATTCCTCCCCCAGAGAGTAAATAAAAGGAATTGTAAAAATAGATGCACACATATAAAAGTAATACTTAAAAGTAACAGTACACATCCGAGAACTGGGGAGATACCAAAAAATAATGAAGGGGAAAATCCCACCAAAGCATGATCCCCCCCGCCCCCCGCCAGTCGCTGTGTTGACGTGTGTCTGTCTAGACACAGAAGATAACATCATGTGGGTCAGGAGTGGGCAAACTATGGGCCCAGGTGAAATCTGAGCTATCATTTATTGTTGTTATTGTTGTTTTGTGGTACTAGGGATTGAATCCAGGGGTGCTGTACCACTAAGTTACATCCCCAGCCCGATTTTTGATTTTTTGAGATAGGGATTTGCTAACTTGCCAAGGGTCTTGCTAAATCGCCCAAGCTGGCCTGGAACTTGCTATCCTCCTGCCTCAGTCTCCTGAGTCACTGGAATGACAAGTGTGTACTACCACATCCAGCTTCCCAGCGTCTTTTATATTTTATATGTTACTTCGAGGCAGGATCTTGCTAAATTTCCCAAGTTGGCCTTGAACTTTCAATCCTCCTGCCTTAGTCCCTAAGTCTCCAAGGGAATATAGGCATGCACCACCACTCCCAGCCCAGGTTTCTTTTACAGAGGATTTCTTCAAACCAGGATCCAATCAGGAGCTGAGCATTGCATCTGTGGGTCTCTTCTGTCCCTGAGAGATTATAGCAGGATGTTACCCCAGCCCACATCAACCACTCCTACTCCCATTTTCTTTAAGTATATAATGTTGACTTGTTAGGGAGACCAGCCTAGATAAATAGTATACTATATAATTGAATGTATCATACTTGTGTACCCATTTCTTTATTTCTGAATGCTTCTGTGGATTTTGATGCTTCCCTCAAATAAACAATGCTGCAAAACACATTTTTTTTTTTTTTTTTTTTCCCCAGCGCTGAATACCAAATGGAGGGCTTGGCACATGAGACATAAGCTCTCACCAATGAACTACACCCCAGACCTTTTTTAAATTTTATTTTGAGACAGGTTCTCACGACATTGCCCAGGCTAATCTTGAACTTTGGATCCTCCTGCCTCAGCCTCTGGAGTAGTTGGGATTGTAGTGTTACCACACCTGGCTTACGTGGACATTGTATGAGAATCAGTGCTGTGGGAGGTATGTCAAGCTAGTGATTGAGACTATCCAAAGAGCTGGGTGACCTTGGGCAAGTCACTGTAATTTTCTGAGCCTCAGTCTCTTCCTCTGTTAAAAAAAAAAAAAAAAGAAAGAAAAGAATAAACAAACCACAAATATTGGTGCTGGAGGTATGGCTCGGTGGTAGAGTGACTGCCTAGCATGCACAAGGCCTTGGGTTTAATGCCCCCAAAACAACAACAAAACCCATCTACCTAATAGTTATCAGGACAATAAAACAAAACATATGTCTGTGTCTCTGTCAAACTCTGTGAGACCTAATTTCTGAATGAATTTTTCATAATGGCCTCTTTTACTCTACTACAATGAAATTCATGGATAATACACTTACAAACATAATTCCTTGAAGAAAAAAATAACATGATACCCAAAGTATAACATAAAGGATAAGTAAATATATACAAATTTGGATTTCAATCTGTGAATGCCCTAACATAATTCCACTAGAAGACACAAGAAAGAAATGAAATGACAACAATGAGGAGTATACAATGTAATAGTTAGGTTCAGACTGTAAGGAAAACCAGGGAGCAGAGATACAGGTGTTCACTACAATGAAACTAATGTTAAGACAAATGATAACAAACAGGACTCACATGAATATGTTATATATGATAAGATATATAAGAAATGGCATGCCTGTCCTTAGCTACTTGGGAGGCTGAGGCAGTGGGATCACAAGTTTGAGGCCATCCTCTATAACTTAGTGAGATCCTGTCTCAAAATAAAAAATCAGCCGGGCGCAGTGGCGCACGCCTGTAATCCCAGCACTTTGGGAGGCTGAGGCAGGAGGATTGCGAGTTCAAAGCCAGCCTCAGCCATGGCGAGGCACTTAGCAACTCAGTGAGACCCTGTCTCTAATAAAAATACAAAAAAGGGCTGGGGATGGGGCCCAGTGGTTGAGGGCCCCTGAGTTCAATCCCTGGTACCAAAAAAAAAAAAAAAAAAAAAAAATCAAGGCTGGAGATGTGGCCCAGTGGTTGAGTCCCCCTGGGTCCCCTTGAAGGAAGGAACGAAGGAAGAGGAAGGAAGGAAACAAAGAAAGAAATAGAAAAGAAGGTAAGAAAGAGGGTGGGTATGCTGGGGATATAGCTCACTTGGTAGAGTGCTTGCCTTGCATATACAAGGCCATGGGTTTGATCCCCAGCACCACCAAAAAAAAAAAAAAAAAAAAAAAAAAAAAGAGAGGGAGAGGTATATCATCTTAATTGAAGTAAGAATAATATACCAAGATGAATTAAAGACAATGAAAGTGGAGAAATTTAAAGAAATATTCTCAGCCGGGCGCAGTGGCGCATGCCTGTAATCCCAGCACTTTGGGAGGCTGAGACAGGAGGATCGCGAGTTCAAAGCCAGCCTCAGCAATGGCGAGGCACTTAGCAACTCAGTGAGATCCTGTCTCTAAATAAAATACAAAAAAGGTCTGGGGATGTGGCCCAGTGGTCGAGTGCCCCTGAGTTCAATCCCCGGTACCACAAAAAAAAAAAAAAAAAAAGAAATATTCTCACAAGTAAACTAGGCCTTACTAAAAAGTGAAGCACTAAAACAGCCCCACTAAAGCAGCCACCTATGCTATGACACAAGACAAGGCATGATATGCAGTCTCTGAATGTCCTAAGGCATTCAAAAGTCATATGAGTCAGGACAACTATTCTTTGGGTGGGAGTTTCCTAGCGTGTGGGAGTCTAGCATCCCTGGCTCTCTACTGGATGCCTGTAGTGGCCCCATCCAGAATGACAACCCAAACAATTCCTTTGAGTTTTCAAAACACCCTGAAGGGCAGTTCCCCCACCCCCACTCCTGCAGAACCACAGATACATGTGAAAGCAATTTGAAAAGTTAAAAGCACTCTTCAGTGCAATTAATCTGCAAAAACTCCAGTTATTTTCAGTGGATACTGTGTATTGGTATTACTTAAATGAAGACTATTGAATTATGAAACATGACAGTTTTTATTGTATTTCTTTTTTAGTTTCAATGGACTTTTTATTTTATTTATTTATATGTGGTGCTGAGAATTGAACCCAGTGCCTCACACATGCTAGGTAAGCACTCTTCCATTGAGCCACAATCCAAGCCCCTGTGTGTGTATATAAATATATATTTATATATGTTTATATATATATATATATTTATGTTTTATAAAACAAATTTCAATTTCTGTGAAAATGGCAAGCAAATCAATATACTTATTGAAAGCAACTAAAAAATCCTGTATTAAGAATAATTTCTTGGGCTGGGATTGTGGCTCAGTGGTAGAGTGCTCGCCTAGCACGTGCGCAGCCCGGATTCGATCCTCAGCACCACGTACAAATAAAACACATTGAATAAAACACATTGTGTACAACTAAAAGCAAATAAATGAAAATATTAAAAAGAAAAAGAATAATTTCTTAGGGCTGAGGTTATAGCTCAGTGGTAGCGTGTTTGCCTAGCATGTGTGAGGCACTGATTTTGATCCTCAGCATCACATAAAAATACATTTAAAAAATAAAGGTATTGTGTCCATCTACAACTAAAAAAAAAAAAAAAAAAAAAAAAAAAAAAAAAAAAAAAAAAACAGAAAAAAAGAAACAATAATTTCTTGCCAGGCACCGTGGCACATTCCTATAATCCCAGCGACCCAGGAGGCTAAGACAGGAGATTGCCTGTTCAAAGCCAGCCTTAGCAACTTAGTGAGGCCCTAAGTAACTTGGTGCGACCCTGTCTCAAAATAAAAAATAAAAATGGCTGCGATGTGTGAGGTAAGCTTTCTCAGGGGTAGTGCAGAGACACGTAGAGCTCTGTGGTCCAAGGGCAGCTGGAACTTTGGTTATCTTGGCACCATGGAACTTGTGAAAGAACTTGTGAGACAAAACCCAAGGTCTGCTCAAATGGGAGGTTCAATGAGTGGTCTTTCAGCACAAAAATGGAACATCTCCGAAGGCTGTATCCTCAGTGTAAGGGTGGATTTAGAAGGATGTCCCATACTCGCCTAGAGATTGCAAGGAAAATCTCCCTCAAATTTACACTAAAGGGCAGAAGGGGTGTGTGTGTGTGTGTGTGTGTGTGTGTGTGTGCAGACATATGTGCCAGAAATTACCATAAAGTGTTCAAACCACAAGCTGTCCATGACATGGTTTATGGAAAAAAAAAAAAAAAAAAAAAGCCACCCTCTTGGTGGTCTGGATACCCCAAATGGCGAATGGGACTGGAGTGATCCCAGGAATAGCAATGCCTCCAGGACCTGGCAGGAGCAAGTAGCAAGTGGATCCTCTTTATAGGAGGCCAAATTTATCCCAGACCTCAAAATATCCCACATATAAAATATCAAGGAAAATGATCAGCCTAAAGTTAAATGGCAGTGCAAGAGACAAAGAAATGAACTAACCACAAAGTGTAAGAGCTACAAAGGAGAAGCAGCAGAGAGCCGAAGAAACCTGCAAGACTGCAGACCCTGCAGCAAGAAGATGAACATAATAAAGTCACCATGCTTAGTATGTTTAATAAAAATAAAATCCACTCATGAAAATACAGGAAAGCAAAAGAAACTGTAAAAGATAATGAAGTGATTTTGAAAAAGAATTAAAGGACTTTGGGGAAGAAAAGAACACAGAGGACAGATGTACTAAAATAATAGCATGTGAAGATAAATAGAGATAGCTCTGTCATCTACCTCTCCATCTCCATCATAATGAAATTGCACAACTGATGGATAGGTTACCCTCCCCCGCCCTCAGAGTTTTCCACACCCTAAGAGAAGCAACCTTGTTTCAAGATGTTCCAGACAGGATGTTCCTTCCCTGGGCAGAATGTTTCTTTTCCCCAGGCAAGAGCCAATAGGCTTAAAGGACACCCTGTTCTAGCCAATGGTGTTGGGGTTGCTCTAGTGCACCCCCCCACCAGAAATCCCTATATAAGGCCCTGTCTGAGAGACTCAGATCAGACAGAGAGAGACACACGGACACAACATCGGCTCGTTGCTGCTGAGAGGAGGAAGACAGATACATCTGCTCGTCGTTGCAGAGAGGAGGAAGCCACTGCAACAGCTCCAGACCCATCGCCTCCAGCTCGACGGCAGCTCCAGACCCATCGCCTCCAGCCTACGGCAGCTGCCCCAGCCAACAGCTCCAGACCCATCGCCTCCAGCCGACGGCAGCTGCTCCAGCCGACAGCTCCAGACCGACCACCTTCAGCCCGACGGCCGCTCCCAGCTGACAGCTCCAGCCTCCAGCCAGACAGCAGCTGCTTTAGCCGACAGCTCCAGAGATCCCAGCCGGTGCAACCAAGTACCCACCTTCTGTCCAGAGCTTGCACACTCCCCTCTCCCTGACTCCCTTCTCCCACCAGAGCTTGCACACTCCCTTCTCCCTGACTCCCCTCTCCCACCTCTTCGACCTTCGACCAGAGCACCTCTTCTCCGGTTTTCGCTGCCGGCTACGAAGGCTGTTAAATAAATCTTTTGGCTGCACGGCTGTCCCCGGTGTGATGCTTTGCCCTTCAACAATACCAAAGACGAAGAGAATATCTTAGGAGAGGTGAAAGAGAGAAGACAGACAACTCACTCAATACTCCTTAGCAACAACTGAAATCAAAAGACAATACGATATCTTCAACATACAGAGAAAAAATGATTGTCCTTTTCAATTCTATATTCATAATAAAAGGAGAGGGAGTCATTTTCAAGCAAACAAAAATTGAGAAAGAATTTATTATTAATAAACCTTCAATTTGGGCAGAAGAAAAGTTAGTCCAGACACAAGATGCAAGGAGAGAGAGAGGAAATAAAGCATACAAAAAAAGTGAAAAATTGGTGAAATATTGAGTGTACAAGCAACTATAATAATAGACTTATGAGATTTAAAAGAAGAATGAGAGGCTCAAAAGCACAACAACGCCAGCGTGTACATAAAGAAGGTATAAATGGAAGTTGTAAGGTTATTGTATTTTTCAAAAGAAGGGTAAAATTATTGAGTAACTGATTTTGGTGAGTTATTTGCTGCTATTTCTAGAAAAGTCACTTATGGAATAGAACCAGTTCTTAAGCCAGTGGAAGAAAAAGAATGGAAATGGGAACAATAACAAATCAATTTAAAAGAGGGAAGACGTATTACAAACAGAATGGAACTTGTAGGAAAGTTAAAACAAAAACATGAAAGTTATAAGCCCAGAAATATGAATAATCATGACAAATATAAATCAACTAAATGTTCTAGCTAAAATACAAAGCTGGTCAGAATGAAATTTTTAAAAAAAAATCCAACCAGGCACTGTTCACAAGAAACATATTCATTTTTATTTTTATTTTTGCAGTACTGGGGATTGAACCCAGGGGTTCTCTTCCATTGAGCTATACCCCAGCCCTTTTTATTTTTGAGACATGGTCTCGCTAAATTGCTGAGGCTGGCCTTGAACTTGCAATGCTCCTGCCTAAGCTTCCAGAGTTGCTGGGATTACAGGCATGTGCCACCCTGGCCAGCAAGAAACACACAGAAAACAAAAATATATAGAGTCTGAAAGTGGGAGATGGGAAAAGTTATACTAAGAAAAGGGGTATTGGGTTTAGCTATGCTAATGTTAAGCAAAATAGCCTTAAGGCAAAAAGCAATGCTAGAGACATAGAGGGTCACTTTGAAATGTTGAGTCAACAGGGCAGCTTATTATAAGCTTGTACATTCAATAGCTTTCAAAATATATTAAACAAAAAATTGGCAATTACCAAGTGCTATGGTTTGAATTGTCCCCCAAAGTTCATGTGTTGGAAACTTAAAATTTCTTCATACAACTTTTTTTCTTTTCTTGCAGTACTGGGGATTGAACCTAGGGCCTCACTCATGCTAGGCAAGCACTTTACCACTAAGCTGCATCCCAGTCATTGAAAAATTTTTTAAATTTTGAGATAGGGTCTCGCTCAGTTGTCCAAGCTGGCCTTGAATTTTCAATCCTCTTATCTCAACCTCCCAAACAGCTGGGGTTAGGGGCATGTGCCACCTCACTGGCCCCCATGCAAAAAATGTTTAGAGGTAGGACTTTTAAGAGGTGATTAGTTCATGAGCGAGTTATGTTAGATAATTCCAGGCTGGCAGGCCACACTTCCCAGGTACCTTGGACAGGCCACACCTCCTAGGTGCCTTAAACTGGCCACACCTCAGGTCCCTTACTGAGCCAATCATGGCATAGGGGTTCCCCTTCCGACCCCAGGAAGCCTATCGAGTCAGGGGTCCCTCGGGCCACCTGAGTCGCTATTTAAACCCCTGCCAGGCTGAAACCCACCCCCTTTTTTTCGGCCTTTCTGTCTCTTTTTTCGCCTTTCCATCCCTTTTTTCACCTTTACGTCCCGTTTCACCCTTTCCGTCCCTTTTTCCCCTTCTCCCCTTCTTTTTGTGGTCCCATTTCCTTCCCTCCCCTCCCGCTGGTTTTCCTCAATCCCTTCCCCCTCCACGTGTCCCTCAGTCCCCACCGGCCATTAGGGGTCAGTTAATAAACCCCTTTTCTACACGGCAGTCCCAGCGAGTGTTCCTTTGCCTTCACGTTATGCCATTGTTGCTGGGGTGGGCGAATTATCACAGCAGTGGGTTCCTGACAAATTCAGCCCCCTTCTGTTCTCTCTCTCTGTTTTTTTCCTTCTCATATGTGTGTTCTTCTGCCCTTCCATCTTCCACCATGGGATGATGCAACAAGGACACACTTGCCAGATGTTGGCCCCTAGATCTTAGACCTTCCTTGCCTCCAAAATGTTAAATCAATAAATTTCTTCCTTCCTTCCTCCTCCCCTCCCTTCTCTCTCTCTCTCTCTCTCTTTCACCAGGTATTGAACCCAGGGGCATTTAACCACTGAGCTGCATCCCCAGCCCTTTTTATTTATTTATTTATTTTATTTTTATTTTTTATTTTGGGACAAGGCCTCCTAAGTTGCTTAGGCTGGCTCTGAACTTGCGATCCTCCTACCTCAACCTCCAGAGTTGCTGGGATTATATGTGTGTGCCACTGTGCCCAACTTGTGCCAATACATTTCTGTTAATTATAAATATCCAGCCTCTGGGTATTCTGTTAATAGAATTAAAAATGGATCAAGACACTGAGAAAAAAACAATCAGCAATCATATTGGGACATTTAACACGCCTTGCCCAGTCATTGGTAGAACAAACAGAACAAACAGGGAAAACAATCATCAGTAATGACTTGGAAGATTTAAACAATAACTTTAATACAATTGACCTAAATGGAGGTTATGTCAATTCAGGAAACACGCCAAAATAGGACTAGACAGGCCAGAGGTTTACTGGGGAAACCACCTCTGGAGGAAGGAGGAGTGGGCAGAGGGAGTCTAATGACCACAGTGCTGATCTGAAGGGAGTGGGAGAAGGAAGGAGCCTTGGAAAGGAAGAGTCTCAGTGCAGTGAGACTGCACGGCCAGGAGGATGAGGCACCTTTGAACCAAAGTTGAAAGGAGTCTCCGACCCCACAGGAAGGGCCCCACACTAGTGTCCCTGATGAGCTCAGTTATTGGCTGGGAGCAGCTCAGGGAAGAGTGATCCCAGCAGGAATGTGTGGGTGGACCCAGAGGAGCTTCAGGGAGAGCTGAGTTGCATTTGTTGGCAACACACTTGGAAGAGCTGAGTGCAAAGTTTTCATTGCTACCCCAGACATAGTTAGGACACCTTAGCCAACAACTACAGAGTCACCTTCTTTTCAGCACCTATTCAATATTTACAAAATCCGATTATGCACAGGATCATAAAGCAAAGCAAACTTCCATGCTTTTTTTTTTTTTTTGCAAAGCTGGCAATGGAACCCAGGGCCTTGCACCTGTTAGTCAAGCTACACCTCCGACCCTCAATGCATTTCTTAAGGACTGAAATCATACAGAATATATTCTCTAAGAACAATGAAATGAAGCTAGACATCAATAATAAATAGTGAACAAAAAAACTCCTATAAGAACTTAGAAATTAAGAAATTCATGTTTAAATAACCAGGAAGTCAAAGAAAACATAGTAGAAATTATAAAATATTAAGAATGGAATGATAATAAAAATGCATAGCAAAAAATTTGGGGTAGAGCTAAACCATGCTGAGAAAAAATTGTGGCTGAAATGCTGTTAAAAGAAACAGAAAAGGGCTGGGCTTGTGGCTCAGCAGTAGAGTGCTCGCCTAGCACGTGCGCGGCCCGGGTTCGATCCTCAGCACCACGTACAAATAAACGCATTGTGTACAACTAAAGCAAATAAATAAATATTTAAAAAAAAAAGAAACAGAAAAAATGAACACTAGTGAGTTAAACATCCATTTTATGAATTTGGAAACACATCAGCAAAATAAACTCAAGAAATGCAGCAAAGGAACTAATCAAGATATGAGTAGAAATTAATGGAATAGAAAATAAACACAGTTAGGGGCTGGGGTTGTGGCTCAGCAGTAGAGCGCTCACCTATCACATATGCGGCGCTGGATTCAATACTCAGCACCATGTATAAATAAATAAATTAAATTAAAGGTATTAATTTTTTAAAAAAGGAAAGAAATTAAACACAGAGAAGATTAACAAAGCCAAATGCTGGTCCTTTGAATAGACTAGTAAAAGTGACAAATCTCTGATCAGACTGACTAAAAAGTAAAGAATGAAATACTGACTAAATATAGCACTACAGACACTGAAACAAAATAACGTGGTTATTGCTTTTTTTTTTTTTTTTTTTTTTGGTACTAAGGATTGAACCCAGGGGCACTCTACCAATGAGCTACAGCCCCAGATCCCTAGCCTTTTAATTTTTTGAGATAGAGTCTCACTAAATTGCTCAGGCTGGCCTCAAACTTGCAATCCTCCTGCCTCAGCCCCCTGAGAGGCAGGATTACAGGTGTGCACCCAGCTGTTCGAATTTCTCATGTCACTAAATTTGAAATTTTATAAGAAACATTCTCTCAGGAAAATCGATGGAAATAGAAATCCTGAACAATTCTACAGTCATGAACAAAACTGAATGTGTAAATTAAAACTCTCCCATGTATCACACACCAGGCCCAACTGGCATCACCAGCTAGTTCAGACATACAAAAAATAAATTATTATAATCATGTACGAACTAAGAGTGAAAGGAAAAGGCCCTGTCCCATCAACCCTTTTCTTTTTTTTTTTTTTTTTTTTGTGGTACCGGGGATTTAACTCAGGGGCACTCGTCCACTGGGCCACATCCCCAGCCCTTTTTTGTATTTTATTAGAAACAGGGTCTCACTGAGTTGCTAAGTGCTTCGCCATTGCTGAGGCTGGCTTTGAACTCGCGATCCTCCTGCCTCAGCCTCCCAAAGTGCTGGGATTACAGGCGTGCGCCACCGCGCCCGGCGCCCCATCAACCTTTTCTATGACTCTAACATTAACCTAAAAGTGTAAGGATAATTTTCGGCAAATTTCACCTAAGAACACAGATTCAAAAATGGTGAACAAAATTTTTGCTTTTTTTTTTTTGGGTACAGATTGAACTCAGGGGTACCCAACCACTGAGCCACATCCCCAGCCCTATTTTGTATTTTATTTAGAGACAGGGTCTCACTGAGTTGCTCACTTGCTTTTGCTGAGCTGGCTTTGAATTCATGATCCTCCTGCCTCAGCATCCTGAGCCGCTGGGATTACAGGCATGAGCCACTGTGCTCGGCCCTAATTTTTGCATTTTTTTTTTTTTTTTTTTTTTCTTTGCTACTTTCTTTTTTGTTTTTTTAAAAAATATTTATTTACTTTAGTTGTACACAATGCAATGCATTTATGTTTACGTGGTGCTGAGGATCGAACCCGGGCCGCACACGTGCAAGGTGAGCGCTCTGCCGCTGAGCCACAACCCCAGCCCTTCTTTGCTATTTTTTTAGTTGTTAATGGACTTTATTTTTTTATGTATTTATATGCAGTGCTGAAAATTGAACCCAGTGCCTCACACGTGCCAGGCAGGCACTCTACCACTGAGCCACAACACCAGCCCGAATTTTTGCATTCTTAATCACCATATATGAAAAGGATAATAAATTTTGAGCAAAGAAAAATTAGCTCAATATTTGAAAATCAGTCATGTAAACTTTTCACTTTAATAATAAAGGAGAAAAGTCACATTATCTTTAGCTATAATACACAAAAAGGATTTGAAAAAACTCAACATCCATTCTTGATTTTTAAAAAAGATGTGAGAAAACAAGGAATAGAAAGAAATTTCCTTAATATGACAAAAGTTAACTACCAAAGACCTTATACTGGAGGTCCTAACCAATACAAAAAGGCAAGAAAAAGAGATAAATAAGGATTATAAAAGAAGAAACAATCAATACTTGCAGATAACATGGTTGTATACATAGAACATCCAAAGAAACATGAACACACTGTTAGAATTTTAAAAAATCAATGTAACAAAGTTGATAGGTACAAAGCAAATATTACAAAAGCTATTGAACTTCTATAATCTGTGAACAAATTCAAATTAAAGTTTATCCAGGCATGGTGGCACACACCTGTAATCCCCAGAGACTTGGGAGACTGAAGCAGGAGGATTACAAATTCAAGGCCAGCCTCTGTGAAACCCTGTCTCAAAATAAAAAAATGCAAAGGACTGGGGATGTAGCTCAGTGGTAAAGTGCCTCTGTTTTCAATCCCTAGTACCAAAAAACAAACAACAACAACAACAACAAAAAACCACAAGGTTTCATCCTCAGTATAAAAAAAAAAAAAATACAAAGAAAAGAGAATTTTAAAAATGTATAATTTACAATTGAATCAAACACACAAAAACCTAAGAATAAATCTTCATTACATGTGGAAAATTTCTACACAGAATTATAAAAGTTACTAATAAATATTAAAGAAGATCTAAATACACAGGACTGTATCATACTTGTCTTGCTATTAGTCCATTTTTTTTGTCCTTTTGATTCTATTCTACTTTCTTTTGAATTGTTTAAATATTTTTATAATTCTACTTAATCTTCACTATCATCTTCTTATCCAGACCTGTTAATTAACTGATAGTTTTAATTGGTTGCTCTTGAGTTCTCATGATACCTCTTCATTGTGTAATCTGTTTTTAATATCAATTCACTTTGAATTTAGTCTAAGACACTTTCATATCCCTTTTTTCATTCTGTGTTATTTTTGTCATACCATTTACTTCTACATGTGCTATAAATCCCACATTTTTCTTTTTCTCTTCTTTCTTTCCTTTTTTTTTTTTTTTGTTTTTGTTTTTGTTTTTTTGCTTTAAACAATCAATTGCCTTTTCAAGGGATTACAAAAATAACAAAAAAAGTCTGTTATATGTTGCTACATATTTACCATTTCTGACACTCTTTGTTCCTTTGTGTACATCCTAATTTTCATCTAGCATCATTTTCTTCTGCCTGAAGAATTCCTCTTAAGATGTCATATAGTACAGGTTTGCTTGGATTTTTTTTTTCCTTCTCTCTGATATCTCTAAAGAAAATTTTTTAAAATTATTTTTTGAAAGGCATTTCTGTTGGTTCTAGGATTTTATGTTGACAGTTTTTTGTTTTTTCTTCAGTAATTTATAGATGCTGTTCCATTGACTTCTGGCATGCATAGCTCCAGGAGAGATGTCTTCTGATCTTCTTATCTTAGTTCCTCTGGGTATAAAGTATCTTCCCTCACCCCACCAGCTATTTTTAAGATTCTTCTCTTTGTCACTACTTTCACTGATTAGTATATGGTGTATCAAGATTTGGTTGTTTATTTTGTATGGAGTTTGTAGAGCTTATTGAACCCCTGGATTTATAGTTTTCTTCAAATTTGGAAAGAAATTCATGCATCATTTATTCAAATATTTTCCTCCACTTGTCTTCTCTTGCAGGGACTTCAGTTGCATGAATGCTATGCTTTTTAATATTGTTCCATGGGTCTCTGATAATTTGTTATTTTTTTTTAAATATTTATTTATTTATTTGCTTTAGCTGTACACAATGGGTTTATTTGTACGTGGTGCTGAGGATTGAACCCGGGCTGCGCACGTGCCAGGCAAGCGCGCTACTGCTGAGCCACAATCCCAGCCCCACTTGTTCATGTTTTTTTTTCCAATTTTTTCTCTGCATGCTTTATTTTGAACTTTTTCATTATTATGTCTTCAAGTTTATTGATCTTTCATTCTGCAGACTTTAATCTGCAATAAATTTTATCAGTATATTTTTAATTAATATTTTTAGAGCAGTTTTAGATTTGCAGCAAAACTGAGGCAAAAGTGCAGAGTTTTCTACCTCTACACATGCACAACCTCCCTATCAACATTCCATAACAAAGAGGTACATTTGTTACAATTAATGAACTATATTGGCCCATCATTAGCATCTATAGGTAACATCATGGTTCTTTCTTAGTGTTTATTCTGTGGATTTGGACTAATGTATAATAACCAGTATACAAAATTGTACTAGCATACAGAATAGTTTAACTGCTCTAAAAATCTCTGTGCTCTGCTTGTTCACCACTCCCTTTCTCTGTCCCCTTGGCAGCCAATAATCTTTTTATCAGTTCCTTAACTTCTTTTTCTCCAGAATATCATATTAGTTGGAATCATATGTAGACATTTCAGATTGGCTCCTTTCACTCGGCAATAAGCATTTAACCTCCATGAATACCCTTTCATAGCTTGAAAGCTCATTTCTTCTTAGTGCTGAGTAATATTCCATGGTCTAGATGTGTCACAGTTTACTGATCCATGAGCCTACCAGAAGACATCTTGGTTGCTTCCAAGTTTGGGCTATTATAAACAGAACTGCTATAAACATCCTTGTGCAGGTTTTTGTGTGGACATACATTTTCATTTTGTTTGAGTACATCCCAAGGAGTGTGGTTGCTGGATCACATGGGAAGAGTATGCTTAGTTTTGTAAGAAACTGCCAAACCATCCTTCAAACAGGCTGTACCACTTTTTATTCGCATCAGCAATGAATGAGAGTTCTTATTGATCCACATCCTTGTCAACATTTTTAAGTTTTGGATTTGGGCCATTCTAATAGGTGTGCAGTGGTACTTCAATGCTGTTTTCATTTTCAATGTCCTAATGACATATGATGTTGAAAATCTTTCCATGTGCTTGCTTATCATCTGTACATCTTCTTCAGCAAGGTATTTGTTAAGGTCATTGGCCCATTTTTAATTGGGTTTTTCATTTTCCTATTGTTTAGTTTTTAAAAAATATTTATTTATTTGCTTTAGTTGTACACAATGCATTTATTTTTACGTGGTGCTGAGGATCGAACTGGGCCATGCACGTGCTAGGCAAGCACTCTACCGCTGAGCCACAACCCCAGCCCCCTATTGTTTAGTTTTAAAAGTGCTTCATGTACTTTTAATTATTATTTATCAGATGTTCTTTTGCAAACATTTTCTCCCACTCTGTGGCTTGTCTTTTCATTCCTGACACACTCCCCCTCCTTTCTCTCCCCCTATCCCACCACCACTTGGTACTGGGGATTGAACCCAGAGGTGCTTTACCACTGAAATACATCCCCAGGACTTTTTTTTAAATATTTTTTTAGTTGTAGGTGGACACAATATTTTATTTATGTGGTGCTGAGGATCGAACCCAGGGCCTCACTCATGCGAGATGAGTACTCTACCACTGAGACATAGCCCCAGCACCCCCCAGTACTTTTTATTTTTTATTTTGAGACAGTGTCTTACTGAGTTTCTGAGGTTCTTGATAAGTTGCTGAGGGTCTTCCTAATTTGCTGAGGCTAGCTTGGAACTTAAAATCCTCCTGCCTCGGCCTATTGGACTGCTGGGATTATAGGCATGTGCCACCATGTCCAGCTCTTAGAAATTCCCTTTGGCAGAGCAGAAGTTTTTGATTTTTTTTTTTTTTTTTTTTTTTTTTTTTTTTGTACCAGGCATTGAACTCAAGGGCACTAAACCACTGGGCCACATCCCCAGCCATTTTTTGTATTTTATTAGAGACAGGGTCTCACTGAGTTGCTAAGTGCCTCGCCGTTGCTGAGGCTGGCTTTGAACTCACAATCCTCCTGCCTTAGCCTCCCAAGTGCTGGGATTATAGGCATGTGCCACTGTGCCCAGCAGAAGTTTTTAATTTAAATGCTACCCAGCTTATTCATTATTTCATGGATTGTGCCCTTGGTGTTTTATATAAGAAATTGCCATACCCAAGGTCATCTTAGTTTTCTCCTATGTTATCCTGTAGGAAGTTTATCATTTTACATCTAGGTCTATGATCCATTTTGAAGATTTTTGTTTTGTTTTGTTTTGGGCTTAAAAAAAATCTGAATAGGCCTATTTACATTTTCCATTTCTTTTTGTGTGAGTTTTAGCAGATTGTGTTTCAGGTAACTGGTGCATTTCATTTAGGTTATCAGATTTGTAGACATTGAGTTGTTCATAATATTCTGTTTCAATTTTTTAAGGTCCATGGGATCTGTAGTGATAGTCTCTTTCTTTTCTGATGTTAGTCATTTATGTCTTCCCTCTTTTTTTCTTAGTCTGGTTAGAGCTTAATTGATTTTATTGATCTTGGTTTTGGTTTTATTGATTTTTCCTCTTTAGTTTCCTGTTTTTAATTTCATTGACTTTTTTTTAAAATACTTTTTTAGTTGTCAGGCCTTTATTTAATTTATTTATATGCAGTGCTGAGAATTGAACCCAGTGTCTCACACATGCTAGGCAAGCACTCTGCCACTGAGCCATAACCCCAGTCCCAATTTCATTGACTTCTATGATTTTTACTATTTCTTTTGTTCTGCTTACATTGGATCTAATTTACTCATCTTTTTCTAGCTTCCCAAAGTGGAAGCTCAGCTTATTGATTTAGTCCTTATTTCTTTTCTAACATAGGCATAAAATATTATAAATTTCCCTCTAAGCATTGCTTTTGCTGCATCACACATATTTTGATAAGTTGTATTCTCTTTTCCTATAATTAAAAGTATTTTAAAATTTCTCTTAAGACTTCTTCCTTGACCCATGTTTTATTTAGAGGTGTGTTATTAACTATGCAAGCAAATAATGGTTGTCATTCTGTCATTTATTTCTAGTTCAATTCCATTGTGTTCTGACAGATGCTGTATGATTTCTATTCTTTTTAATTATTCTTTTTATTTTTGGTATGGTGGATTGAACCTAGGGCTTCTTTACCACTGAGCTACATCCCCAGTCCTTTTTAATTTTTATTTTGATACTGGGTCTTGCTAAGTTGCTGAGGGTCTTGCTAAGTTGCCAAGGTTGGACTTGAACTTATGATGCTCCAGCCTCAGTCTTTCAAGTTTGTGGGATTACAGGTATGAACCACTACACCTGTTCTGATTTCTGTTCTTTTAAAATAGCAAAGGGATGTGTGTATATGTGCATACATGTGTGTATATATGCATGTGCCTGTGTGTGCTTGCAGTACTGGGAATTGAATCAATGACCTAGCACATATTAGGCTAGTGCTCTACCACTGAGCTATGTCCCTAGCCTTTTTCATTTTATTTTGAGGCAGAGTCTTGCTAAATTCCCCAGGTTGACCTCAAATTTGTGATCCTCCTGCTTCAGCCTCCTGAATAGCTAGAATTACAAGCATGTACCACCTGCCTGGCAAAGGTGTGTTCATCTTATGGACTGAAATGTAGTATATTTTGGTGGGTGTTTCAAGTGAGTTTGAGAAGAATGTGCAACCTTCTGTTGTTGGATGAAGTAATCAATAGGTGTCAGTTATATCCAGTTGATGGATGGTGCTCTTTAGTTCATTTTTTTCTATATGAATTTTCCTCCTATTGGATTTGTTATTTCCGATGGAGGGGTGTTAAAGTCTCTGACTATAATAGTAGATCGGCTTAATTTTTTCCTCCAGTTCTATCAGTTTTTGCCTTTTGTATTTTGACATTCTGGTTTTTAGCACATACACATTAAGGACTGTTATATCTTCTTAAAGTATTTACCCCTTTATTGTTATGTAATGTTCCTTTTTTGCTCCGATAAATTTTCTTTCTCTGAAGTCTGCTCTATGTAGAATCAATGTAGTTACTCCCACTTTCTTTTGATTGCAGTTAGCATGGTATACCTTTTCCCATCCTTCCCCCAACCCATTTTTTTTTTTTTTTTTTTTTTTTTTGGCATTGGAGATCAAACCCAGAGCTTCATGCATGCTAAGCACATGTTCTATCACTGAACTACATCCCAGTCCTTACCATCCCTTTATTTTATTTATTTATTTATTTATTTATGGTATTGGGGATTGAATTCAGGGGCACTCAACCACTGAGTCACATCCCCATCCCTATTTTATATTTTATTTAGAGACAAGGTCTCACTGAGTTGCTTAGCACCTCACTTTTGCTAAGGTTGGCTTTGAACTCATGATCTTCCTGCCTCAGCCTCCTGAGTGTCTGGGATTATAGGTATGTGCTACCATGCCTGGTTATTTATTTATTTATTTAATATTTTTTAATTGTAGGTGGACACAATGCCTTTATTTTTATGTGGTGCTGAGGACTGAATCCAGTGCCTCATCCGCGCTAGGTGAGCACTTTACCAGGGAGCTACAACCCCAGCCCAGTTCTTTCTTTCTTTATTTCTAAGTTGTTATAAATGACAGCAAAATGCATTAAATTTCATATTATATAGTATATTTTTACATATCTCTGGTTGTATACAAAGTATATTCACACCATTCCTGTCTTCATACATGCACTAAGGGTAATGATATCCATCTCATTCTACCATCTTTTTTTTTTCCTTCACCCTCTGCCCCTCCTTTTCCCTCCCTCCCCATTGACCATTCTAGTGTTCTTCTAATCCCCCATCCCAACCCCACTGTGAATTGGCCTCCTTATATCAGAGAAAATATTCGGCATTTGGCTTTTAGAGATTGGCTAAATTCACTTAGCATTATATTCTCCAACTTCATCATTTACCTGCAAATGCCATTATTTTATTCTCTTTTATTGCTGAGTAATACTCCATTGTGTATATATACCACATTTTCTTTATCCATTCATCAACTGAAGGGCATCTAGGTTAGTTACACAGTTTAGCTATTGTGAATTGTGCTGCTATAAACATTGATGTGGCTGTGTCCCTGTAATATGCTGTTTTTAAGTCCTTTGGGTATAGACCGAGAAATGGGATAGCTGGGTTATAAGGTGATTCCATTCCCAGTTTTCCAAGGAATCTCCATACTGCTTTCCATATTGGCTGCACCATTTTGCAGTCCCACCAGCAATGTATGAGTGTGCCTTTTTCCCCACATCCTCTCCAACATTTATTGTTTGTGTTCTTAATAGCTGCCATTCTGACTGGTGTGAGATGAAATCTTAGATTGGTTTTGATTTGCATTTCTCTAATAGCCAGAGATGTTGAACATTTTTTCATGTATTTATTGATTGATTGTATATTATCTTTTGAGAAGTTTCTTTTCAGTTCCTTGGCCCTTTTATTGATTGGGTTATTTGTTCTTTTGGTGTTAAGAATTTTGAGTTCTTTATATATTTTAGAGATAAGTGCTCCATCTGACATGCGTGTGGTAAAAATTTATTCCCAATTAGTAGGCTCTCTGTTCACCTCACTGTTTCTTTTGCTGAGAAGAAGCTTTTTAGTTTGAATCTATCCCATTTATTGATTCTTGATATTAATTCTTGTGCTATAGGAGTCTTACTAAGGAACTTGGGGCCTAATCCGACATGTTGGAGATTAGAACTTACTTTTTCTTCTATTCGGCGTAGTGTCTCTGGTCTAATTCCTAGATCCTTGATCTACTTTGAGTTGAGTTTTGTGCATGGTGAGAGATAGGGGGGTAATTTCATTTTGTTGCATATGGATTTCCAGTTTTTCCAGCACCATTTGTTGAAGAGACTATCTTTTCTCCAATGTACATTATTGGCGCCTTTGTCTAATATAACTGAAATTATATGTGTTAGTCTCTGTGTCCTCTATTCTGTATCATTGGTCTACCAGTCTATTTGGGGGCCAATACCATGCTGTTTTTGTTACTATTGCTCTGTAGTATAATTTAAGGTCTGGTATGGTAATGCCACCTATTTCACTCTTCTTGCTAAGGATTGCTTTAGCTATTCTGGGTCTCTTGTTTTTCCAGATGAATTTCATGACTGCTTTTTCTATTTCTATGAGGAATGCCATTGGGATTTTGATGGGAATTGCATTAAATCTTTATAGCGTTTTTGGTAGTATGGTCATTTTGACAATATTAATTCTGCCTATCTAAAAGCAAGGTAGATCTTCTTTCTTTAGTGTTCTGTAGTTTTCGTTATAGAGGTCTTTCACGTCTTTGGTTAAGTTGATTGCCAAGTTATTTTTTTTTTATGCATTTGTAAAAGGGGTAGTTTTCCTCATTTCCCTTTCAGAGGATTTGTCACTGATATATAGAAATTCCTTAGATTTATGGGTGTTAATTTTGTATCCTGCTACTTTGCTGAATTCATTTATGAGTTCTAGAAGTTTTCTGGTGGAATTTTTTGGGTCTTCTAGGTATAAAATCATATCATCAGCAAATAGTGGTAATTTGAGTTCTACTTTACCTATCTGTATCCCTTTAATTTCTTTTGTATGTCTTATTGCTCTGGTCAGTGTTTCCAGTACTATGTTAAATAGAAGTGGTGAAAGAGGGCATGCTTGTCTGTTTCAGTTTTTAGAGGGAATGCTTTCAATTTTTCTCTATTTAGAATGATGTTGGCCTGGGGCTTAGCATAGATAGCTTTTACGATGTTGAGATATGTCCCTGTTATCCCTAGTTTTTCAAGTGTTTTGAACATGAAGAGGTGCTGTATTTTGTCAAACGCTTTTTCTGCATCTTTTGAGATAATAATATAGTTCTTATTTTTAAGTCTATTGATGTAATGAATTACATTTATTGATTTCCGTATGTTGAACCATCCTTACATCCCTGGAATGAACCCACTTGATCGTGGTATACTATATTTTTGTATCCGTTTTGCCAGAATTTTATTGAGAATTTTTGCATCTATGTTCATTAGAGATATTGGTCTGAAGTTTTCTTTCTTTGATGTGTCTTTGCCTGGTTTGGGGATCAGGGTGATATTGGCCTCATAGAATGAGTTTGGAAGTGCTCCCTCTTTTTCTATTTCCTGAAATGAATTGAAGAGTATTGGTATTAGTTCTTCTTTAAATGTCTTGTAGAACTCAGCTGTGTATCCATCTCGTCCTGGGCTTTTCTTAGTTGGTAGGCTTCTGATGGCATCTTCTATTTCATCACTTGAAATTGGTCTGTTTAAATTGTGTATTTCATCTTGCTTCAATTTGGGCAAATCATATGACTCTAGAAATTTGTCGATGCCTTTGATATTTTGTATTTTATTGGAGTACAAGTTTTCAAAATAATTTGAATTATCTCCTGTATTTCTGTAGTGTCTGTTGTGATATTTCCTTTTTCATCACGTATGTTAGTAATTTGAGTTTTCTCTCTCCTTCTCTTTGTTAGCCTGGCTAAGGGTCTGTCGATTTTATTTAGTTTTTCAAAGAACCAACTTTTTATTTTGTCAATTTTTTCAATTGTTTCTTTTGTTTCAATTTTATTGATTTCAGCTCTGATTTTAAGTATTTCCTGTCTTCTACCACTTTTGGTGTTGGATTGTTCTTCTTTTTCTAGAGCTTTGGGATGAACTGTTAAATCATTTATTTGTTGACTTTTTCTTCTTTTGAGGAATGAACTCAATGCAATGAACTTTCCTCTTAGAACTGCCTTCATAGTGTCCCAGAGATTTCATTATGTTGTGTCTGTGTTCTCATTCACTTCTAAAAACTTTTTAATTTCCTCTTTGATGTCATCTGCAACCCATTGTTCATTCAGTAGAATATTATTTAGTCTCCAGGTGTTGGAGTAGCTTTTATTTCTTATTTTATCATTGATTTCTAATTTCATTCCATTATGGTCTGATAGAATGCTGGGTAGTATCTCTATGTTTTTATATTTGCTAAGAGTTGTTTTGTGGCATAGTATATGAACTATTTTAGAGAAGGATCCACTTTCTTCTGCTGAGAAGAAAGTGTATTCGCTCGTTGAAGGATAAAATATTCTATATAAGTCAGTTAAGTCTAAGTGGTTTATTGTATTTTTGAGTTCTATAGTTTCTTGTTCAGCTTTTGTTTGGAAGATCTATTCAGTGGTGAAAGGGTGTGTTAAATTCTCCAAGAATTATTGTGTTGTGGTCAATTTGACTCTTGAACTTGAGAAGAGTTTGTTTGATGAACATGGATGCTCCATTGTTTGGGACATATATATTCATAATTGTTAAGTCTTGTAGGTGTATGGTTCCCTCGAGCAGTATGCAGTGTCCTTCTTCATCCCTTTTGATTGACTTTAGCTTGAAGTCTACTTTATTTGATATGAGGATGGAAACCCCTGCTTGTTTCCTCAGTCCATGTGAGTGGTAGGATTTCTCACAACCTTTCACCTTCAGCCTGTGGATGTCTTTTCCTATGAGATGCATCTTTTGGAGGCAGCATATTGTTGGGTCTGTTTTTTTGATCCAATCTTCTAGTCTATGTCTTTTGATTGGTGAGTTTAGGCCATTAACATTCAGAGTTATTATTGAGACATGATTTGTACTTCCAGCCATTTTTGTTTATTCTTGGTATTTAACTTGACATGGTTTCTCCTCCAATTGGTTTTTCCTTTAGTGTAATACCTCCCTCTGGTGATTTTCATCATTGTTTTTCATTTCCTCTTCATGGAATATTTTGCTGAGGATGTTCTGTAGTGTTGGCTTTCTAGTTGTAAATTCTTTTAACTTTTGTTTATCATAGAAAGTTTTAATTTTGTCCTCAAATCTAAAGCTTAATTTTGCTGGATATAAGATTCTTGGTTGGCACCTTTTTTTTTTTTTTTTTTTTCAGAGCTTGGTGTATATTGTTCCATGATCTCCTGGCTTTGAGTGTCTGAGTTGGAAAATCTGCCATAATACAAATTGGTCTCCCCCTATATGTGATCTGATTCCTCTCTTTTGTGGCCTTTAAAATTCTATCCTTATTCTGTATGCTAGGCATTTTCATTAAATGTGTCTTGGTGTAGATCTGTTGTAATTTTGTACATTTGGTGTTCTGTAAGCCTCTTGTATTTGGTTTTCCAATTCATTCTTCATGCTTGGGAAATTTTCTGATATTATCTCATTGAAGAGATTGTGCATTCCTTTGGATTAAAACTCTGTGCCTTCCTCTATCCCAATTACTCTTAGATTTGGTCTTTTGCTGCTGTCCCATAATTCTTGGATGTTCTGTTCATGGTTTCTTACTATCTTCATTGTGTGGTCAACTTTATTTTCAAGATTATATACTTTGTCTTCATTGTCTGAAGTTCTTTCTTCCAGTTGATCTAGTCTGTTGTTGATGCTTTCTATTGTGTTTTTTATTTGGTTAATTGTTTCCTTCATTTCAAGGATTTCTGACTGGTTATTTTTTTTTTCAGAGTTTCTATCTCTTTTTTGAAGTAATCTTTTGCTACCTGTATTTGCTCTCTTATAACTTTGTTGCAGTGATCAATTTTTGCCTGTATTTGCTCATTTAGTCATTTTTTAATTCACAGATCATTTCAATTATGAACCTTCTGAACTCCTTCTCTGACATTTCATCAACTTTGCTGAGCATGGGTTCTGTTATTGTAGTATCCTGGTTTGTTTAGGGTACTTTCCTCCCTTGTTTTTTTCATATTGTCTATTTGCCTTCCTTTCTTACAGTGTAAATCTGAGATATTCCAGTTTCTACCCTATATTCTTGTGATATCTATGCAGGTTGTCAGTTCCTCACCTTAATGTTGGGCTTTCTGTACCTGTAGGTGTCCCTGGATATATGCTACTGCAACTAAAGGTGGTGTCAGCAGTAGCAGAGGCAACTTGAGATAACAGTGAAGGTGCCCCAAGATGAATTCAACGTCCTCCAGAGATGGGGCTGAAAGGGTGGGCCTTAGAATGTCTTTGGGATGCCTGCTCTGAGATGTGGCTTCTTTTAGGCCCTGTCTGTTGTCAGAAGGTAGGGGCTACTGCGTGGGGAAAGCTATGGCTATGTCTGCAGTGTCTCAAGGTGAAAGTGGGTTAGGCTTGTGCTCCCAGGTGGGGGTGGGGTAGTGGACTATGGACCCACCCTGGGGCTGGGTCCCACACAAGTTGGTGTGGGCCGAACTGGTTGAATCTGAGCTCCTGCGGTGGTCTGCTGGTTGGAAGAGACGGTCCTCTGAGCAGAGGTCAGTGAAGCTGTCCTAGGTCTGCCTGAGCTCCGCAGGTGTCGGCTGGGCTGACCTGGGCCCACCTGCGCTTGGTGAGACTGACCTGAGCCTGGCTGCACTCAAGCAGAGGTCAGCGGGACTGACCTGGGCCTGGCCGCACGCAAGTGTAGGTCCTCAGGGCTGGGGCTGTCCTTGGCCCACCTGCACTCCAGTGGAGTTGGGCAGGGCTGTCCTTGCATCTCCTGCACTCGGGCAGAGGTCAGCGAGACTGACTTGAGGCTGGCCGCACTCAAGTGTAGGTCCTTGGGGCTCCAGCTCTTTATTTTTAATTTATAAGTTGTCTATATTTAAAGTAGGTTTCTTGTAGACAACATTTACTTGGGTCTTTTTTAAAAAAATCCATTCTGATAATAGCTGTCTTTTCATTGGCATATTTAGACCATTGATATTTAATACTATCATTGATTCAGTTGCATTAATTAGTGCCTCTCACATTTGTTTTCTGTTTTCTATTTGTTGCCCTTGTTCCTTGTTCTGAGTCTTGATTTAAGCTTCCTTAAGGTGCTTCCTGAACAGCCTTCAATATGAGGTTGATTTATTCCTACTACTAAGACAATGAGTTTCTGAGAACTCCATGTGTGTAGGGGTCTCCAGAGAACATGTCTGAGTTCTCCAGAGAAATAAAAATCAATAGAATCATTATCTATCTACTTACCTGTCTATTATCTATCCATCCATGTCTGCAGCTATATATATCTTATCACAATATATTTTGGGCATCTCCACTCTGGTTGGTGGAAACGTGAACTATTTCCAGCTCTGTAGGAACATCCAGAATTGTTTGCCTTATTGCTCTCCCAGTACTTTGCCTGACAAATTCTAGGTGTCTCAGTTTCCCCAAACTACATATCTCTTCCACAAATTTGGTTAAAATGCTGGGCTTTGTGTTTACCATCCCTGAGCTTCAGCTGGAAACCGTCCATGGCATGTAAGCTGGCGCAATCCTAGGGTCACCTCTCGGGTTTCTTTTCTCTCAGGGACCTATCCTATGTGGCTTGTGGTGGTTCAGTGCCTGAAAAGAGTTGTTTAATATATTTCACCAAGTTTTTTAGTTCTGTATAGTGGAAGACTGTTGCTAAATTCTTTCAGCCTTCAAGGGCATTTATTAAACCATTTTTTTTTGTCTTAACAATATCATCAATTTCATGGGTTTTAGTCTACTATTTCTTGGCCAGATTGGTAGTTTTATAGATTTGTTCACTTTGTGATCATTCATTGAACTTTGCTCTTAAGGTGTGTGCATTTTTTATTTGCATATATACTTAATAAAACATGATTTTAAAAATCAAATAGTGCCGGGCGCGGTGGTGCACACATGTAATCCCAGCACTTTGGGAGGCTGAGGCAGGAGGATCGCGAGTTCAAAGCCAGCCTCAGCAATGGCGAGGCACTTAGCAACTCAGTGAGACCCTGTCTCTAAATAAAATACAAAAAAGGGCTGGGGATGTGACCCAGGGGTCAAGTGCCCCTGAGTTCAGTTCCCTGGTACCAAAAAAAAAAAAAAAAAAAAAAAAAAAAGTGTTTCTGTTTAATACTATTATTATCTTTGGGGCTGGGGTTGTGGCTCAGTGGCAGAGCGCTCGCCTCACACGTGTGCGGCCCAGGATCAAATGCATTGCATTGTGTACAACTAAAGTAAATAAATAAATATTTTTAAAAATTAAATAAGTGTATATGAAAGCATAAATGACTTAGAAAGTAAAGCATGTTTGGGTGACTTGCCCTATCAGATAGCAACACTAATTATAAAGCTATTTTAGTTAAAAGATCATGATAGCAACACAGAGTTATTAAAAAACAGACTAGAAAAAAATAGAGAAACTCCTTTCTAAAAGGAACCCCACAGTTGTGAACACTTAATGTCAGATATGTTATCCAGGAACAGCAAGGAGACACTGAAATTTTGAATAATGTGCTGGGATAATTGGGTCTCTGTCATTCATAACACTTTGCCCCTACCTCACACCAAATACAGACATCCACTCCAGTTGAATTAACAACTACTGTGAAAGGCAAAATCATAAAGCCCTCGGAAGATAACAAGAAAGTACACAAATGTCTTTAGGTGTAGGGAAGTGTTCTTAAATAGGACCAAAGAAAACACCAAACATAAGTGAAAATAATGTTATATTAGTCTTTTATAATTAAGAAATCAGGGCTGGGGCTATAGCTCAGTTGGTAGAGTGCTTGCCTTGCATGCACGGGGCCCTGGGTTCAATCCCCAGCACCATACACACACACAAAAAAAAAAAAAAAAAAAAGAAAGAAAGAAAAAAAGAAATCAAAAAGTCTCCATAAAGAGAATAAAAAGGCTGTAATTGGGAGAACACATTTTCAACATATATAACTGTTAAAATATTGAGGATATATATATACATATATATATATAGCTATATGTACGTGTGGGTATATATATATATATACATATACATACACACATACATATTCGCCTGTCTATATAGATCCATCTATAACTGCATATATCATATATATGTATGTATGTGTATATATATATATATATATATTACTGTTTTGAATTTATAAGTAAAAGGGCTGGGGCTATAGCTCAGTGGCAGAGTGCTTGCTTAGCACATGTGAGGCATTGGGCTTGATCCTCAGCACCAAATAAAAATAAACAAATAAAATAAAGGCATGCTGTTCAACTACAACTACAAAAAATTTTTAAAAAAGAAAGAAAGAAAAGAAAAAAAATCCAAATTTAAAATGAGCAAAAGACTTGGATGATCACTTTACAGAAGAAAAAATCTGAAAGACCAATGTATCTGTGACAAGAGGCTCCATCTCTGATTAAATCATGGTGAGATTTGTCACATATGCCATGACTGGAAAAATTAATTCTGATAACAACCGTGAAGAATGTGGAACACTTGGGAAAAAGTTTATCATCAAGTCAACTTGAATGTCTACATACCTTACAACCCAGTGATTCCACTGTGAGGTGGAAATCCTGGTGAAGCTCTTCAACACATATTATCAGGAGAAAAGTAAGGAAGGTTCAGAGTCACCTTGTTGGTAACACCCAAGTATCCATTGACACTGGGGGAGGGGAGAAGGAGGGAGGAGGGGAGGGGGAACTTGGGGGAGAGGTGAGCCCAACTGGAAGGGTCTGATTTTCATGTCTGACCTGGTTGGTGGTCTCTTGGGTCTCACCTCATTATTATTCTTTAAGAATATAACAATTAAGAATTAATTGATTAATTAATAATTATATAATAATTTATTCATTCATCCATAGGCATATTTCAAAATAATAAAATAAAATTAACCTAAATTCTCCATTTTTTTTCAATGCTGGGGTTCAAATCTAGCATGCTAGGCAAGCACCTTTCCATGGAGCCGCATCCCCAGTGTTCTATATATTTTCATTATATTCAGAGGTAATGTGATCATTGAAAGGTTTTGCATCCTTAATTCTTCTTCTTTTTTTTAACATTCAGTTGTCAATGGACTTTTATTTTATTTATTTATATGTGGTGCTGAGAATTGAACCGGGTGCCTCACACATGCTAGGCAAGTGCTCTACCACTGAGCCACAGCCCCAGCCCTACATCCTTAATTCTTGACTTATTTATTCCACAGGCATTTGCAGCATATTTCCTATATGTTACATATTCTAGGCACTAGAAACTTAGAGGTTAATTTATTATCTATCACGGAGCTTTAAAAGAAAAATAATAGGGGCTGGGATTGTGGCTCAGCGGTAGAGCGCTCGCCTGGAACGTGCGCGGCCTGGGTTGATCCTCAGCACCACGTACAAATAAACCCATTGTGTACAGCTAAAGCAAATAAATAAATATTAAAAAAAGAAAAAGAAAAACAATAATTGATGCTATGTAACAAATGTGTTAACTGAGTGTTTAGTGTGTGCACTCCACACTTTACGTAAATCCCCTCATTTACTCCTACAGACTACTTCCCTGATTTTAAAAACGAGGAAATAGGGTACAGTTGTTTTTAATAACTTGCTCAAGCTTAGCTCAGAAAGGCAGAACCAAGATTTTTTCTTAATAAATATGGGATTTCAGGGCTGGGGGTGTAGCTCAATGGTATAGCTCTTACCTAGCATGCATGAGGCCTTGGGTTCCATTCCTAGTACTGCAGACCAAATAACTGTGGGCTTTCTGTCCAGCATCTTTTGCAGAATGACACCCTGATTTTCCTTTGTAAACCATCCCTCTCATGTTTGATCCCTGTGGTTCAGTGGGAACTCACTGCCCAGTCCTGATCCAAGGACTGAGGGACCTAGGCCTGGCCACTCAACTTCCTGATTTCAGTGCTGGCTTCAGGCATGAGCTTGTGATCCATAAAAAAACCAACAGAGGGACTGGGGTTGTGGCTTAGCGGTAGAGCGCTCACCTAGCATATACATGGCCTGGGTTCAACCCTCACCACCACGTTAAAATAAAGGCATTGTGTACAACTAAAACAAATATATAAATATTTTTTTAAAAAACCAACAGGATTCGACTCTGAAGGGTTTGTTGTCACTTTAGAAAAATGAGCTGCCTTTGCACATTGCTGGCTATAAAATAATTCTGGAGATTTGGGAGGATCTTCTATTATGGAGTAGGAAATCAACCAGAAGCAGAGAAACAAAAATCAGACACCAAATCCTAATACCATGATCTGAACCCCATTTGGTCTTTTCAGTTAGATGGCTTCAAGTTGGGACTTCTTACATTTGCCAAAAAAAAAAAAAAAAAAAAAAAAAAAAAGTCCTATCTAATACAGAGATGCAGGTATATAAGCCCATAATTTTTGTACCAGCTAAGTGACAAGGGCTAAAATAAATGTGGGCATTAAGGGTACACTGAGTTGTACTCAGGGAACATATAAAGGAAGCTGTTTTTCACTTTCTTCCCTCTTCCCGTCTTAGGTTTGAAGCTCTGTCGCAGGCAGCATGCCTTCACACTAAGACAGAGCGAGCCACAGATTACCCTGGTACCCACGCAGACCACCAGCAAGGCATCCTTGACCAGGGGACGGGCATTGTAACCACGGTCATGACCATTATTGCAAAAGAACAGATTTCAGAGACGACAATAACAAGAGTTATTTAGGTACTAGAATACATTTTGCCCAGGCTTATGAAGCCCTTGGCAGCAAAATTAAATCTGACACCAATGCTCCAGGTGACAAAACACTGTGGCAGGCTTTCCAGTAGAATGAGCTCAGACCCGAGGGCCCTCTCTTCCCAAGGGTTGGATGTCACCTGCTACAGCTTGGCGAATGGTGACTGAGCCTCTGGAAGTCCCTTGTCATGAGGGACTGATGCAACCCATGGAGAAAATGGAGCAACTTACCCAGGAGCCCAGGTGAGCTGTCACTGGAAGAGGTCCAAGAAGTTCCCGGAGAGCAGGGAGCTCATCCCAGAACCAGTGGGGCCCTTGGTGTATGAGATGGAAAATGATTTCAGCACACTCCAGTCAGAGACACAGACAGAGAGGTATTAGGACAGCAGATACACATTCAAGGGAGAATGCAGACCATCTCAATATAGTGACATGCTAGTGATCACAAGATGCTTTATATGGTGGTTGGTCATTCTAAGGATTCTTAGGCTAATGTGGTCTCCATTATTTGATCAATGGATAATACTGGAAAGTTCCCTAAATTATAGTTTTCTTCAAATGTCACATATTTCTTTCTATTTATTGGTAGGCTAATTAACAGTGAACAAGGTTATTTTCATAAGTGGGTGAATTAACGGGAATTCTCAGATCTACAGATTTCCCAGAAACTCGGGAGTGACAGGCCTGGGAGAGAGACTGCCTTGGAGGGTGACAGGCCTGGAAATGTATGCAAAACTTTAAATTAAAATTATGCTTTCTTGGGGCTGGGGTTGTGGCTCAGTGGTAGAGTGCTTGCCTAGCATGTGTGCAGCACTGGGTTTGATTCTCAGCACCACATATAAATAAAAATAAAATAAAGGTCCATCAACAACTAAAAAAAATTATGCTTTCTTGTCCTTCTTTTATGTCTCCTTTTTTTTTCTATTTTAAATTTCTTATCTCTTTTTTTTAAATATTTATTTATTTGCTTTAGTTGTACACAATGCAATGCATTTATGTTTACGTGGTGCTGAGGATCGAACCCGGGCCGCACACGTGCAAGGCCAGCGCTCTGCCGCTGAGCCACAACCCCAGCCCGAAATTTCTTATCTCTTATCTCACAGCCTCAAACTCAAACTTGAGTCGAACTGCTTGGCCCATGGCAGTCTTATTTTCAGACACTTGCAACCAGGCTCAGAAAGAAATTTTATAGCCTCACTGTCAGGTGAAGGTCAAACTTCAGAATCAGCATGTAAGTTGATAGACCACTAGCACACCCCCACCAACACACACACACACACACACACACACACAGGATTGAACCCAGGGTGCTCTACCACTGAGCTATATTCCCCAGCCTTTTTTAAAATTATTGTTTTATTTTGAGAAAGCATCTTGCTAAAATGCCCAGGCTGGCCTCCGACATCCTCCTGACTTGCCCCCCACCCCGTTGTTGGTGGGATCACAGGGGTGTGCTGTGCCTGGCTACTAACATCCTTTTAAAGGAATGTATCAACTGGCATCAAGGTCATCGCAGAAGGTGGCATATTCTCTCTCCATTGGAGAGGCCAATTTGCCATGTTCAGGCAGCACAGCAAAAGCGCTCGTCATTCATGACAGGTGCAAGAAGTATGTGAGTACCCACGCTGCTTGGCACCCCAGCCCACAGGCAGGTCACCCTCCTCTACACCGAAAGGTGACCCCTACATTCTGTAGCGCTGTACAAGGTGAGGCCATGCTGCCCCTCCAGAGGCACAGAAGGAAAGGAAAAAGAATTTTTTTCCTCCTTGATAAATTTGAAACTGTAATAAATCAGAATTTAGACCTTTGGTGAATAATTCATGTTTATCTAAAAGAAAAAAATGACTTTCATTCTATTTCATCTCCCTCTTATTCAGTTCTAGAAACGGATGCCTGGACCGCAGCTTCCAGAAATCTGCAGCAGGTTTACCTGATGACTCTCCTTTGAGAATTCCTCTGGTTACCGCTGCCCCCTTCACTGGGCCGCCTTTGGGTCCCCGAGGATTAGGGGGAAAGGGACAAAAGACCGAGGGCAGGAAGTCTGACCTGCATGCTGGCTGGGCAGCGGCCTTCTGTGGGCCTCCATGTTCCCCTCCTGGGCCCCACAATGGCATCCTTTGACCTAGGTAGTAAGTCTCTTAGTCTCAACTGGGCACCTGACAGCATTCCCTGCACCTCCCTTGGCAGGGGTCTCCTCTCTATGCAGAAAGTTTGGTGGGCAGGGTCCTTTCAAAGCGATTCCTGCCCTTCCTATTTGGAACCGCATACTTTAGACCTTTGTGCAGGGCAAGGATTCCTCCAACACCGTGATCCTCTGCTGCCACAGGCTGCTTCAGCCAGGCCTTCCACTAGACTCCTCCTTCAAGTTGGAGTTAAAGTCCCTCTGTGGGGAGCAAGGAGGCAACTAATCTCTGCACACTCACACCTCACAAACTCTTAGTGGCTGGTCTGCTTGGTTGTTTCTCTCATGTACTAGACTTGTGGTGAGGGAAAACGTGCCCTACTGGGTTTATTTTAATTGGAGTATACTTTACATCCAGTAAAATTCAACTTTTTTTTTTTTTTTTTTTTTTTTATACTGGGAATTGAACCCAGGGGCCCTTAACCACTGAGCCACATCCTAGCCCTTTTTTATATTTCATTTAGAGACCGGGTCTCTCTAAGTTGCTTAGGGCCTAAGTTGCTGAGGCTGACTGAATTTGTGATCCTCCTGCCTCAGCCTTCTGGGATTATAGGCATGTGCCACAGCACCTGGCTAAAATTCACCTTCTTAGTGTAGAGTTCAGTGGGATTTTTTCCCCCATATTTTTTAATATTGCTACATTGTAGTTGTACATGATGATGGAATTCGTTGTGGAATTCTGTGTTTTGTTGTGGTGCTGGGGATTGAACCCAGCGCCTTGTACATGTGAGGCAAGCACTCTACCAACTGAGCTACATCTCCGGCCGGAGTTCTGTGTTTTGATGAATGTGCACAGTGACATAACTCCAGTATTTCCTTCCCTCTTCATTATCAATTTCTTCCCTCAACCCCATGTTCCAGCAACCACTGATCTCTTATTTGTCCCTAAAGTTTGGCCTTTTTCAAAGTGTCATAAAAATTGATTCATTCAGCAAGTAGCTTTTGAGCTTGACTCCTTTCATTTAACATAATGCTTCTGAGATTCATCCATGTTGTTGTGGGAATTAGGAATTTTGTGTGAACATAAATTTTTATTTCACTTGGGTAAATACCTAGGAGAAGGATGGGAATTGCTGAGTCATAAGAAACCACCAACTGTTTTCCATAGCAGCTGCACCATTTGGCATTGCTTTCCTTTTCGTGTGTGTGGGGTGGGGTGGAGGTTCTGTCACTGAGCTACATCCCCACCCCTTTTTATTTCATTTGAGACAGGGTCTCACCAAGTTGCTGAGGTTGGCCCATCCTCCTGTCTCAGCCTCCCAAGTCACTGGGATTACAGGCATCTACTGCTGCTCCCAGCCCAATAATATACAAAAATTAATTCCCAAGTGTTCCTTGCCATGATATGAAAATACAATTCATTTTTGCCTTTTGATCTGGTATCTTGTGCTCTTACTAAACTTGCTTATTAGCCCTAGTATCTTATTTTTGCAGATTCTTTGAGATTTTTCTATGCAAATATGTCATTTTTGGATAGAGTTTGATTTCTCCTTTTCTGATTTATGTATCTTTTCTTTTTCTTGCCTTATTGCACTATCTAAGACCTCAATTAAATGTTGGATAGGAGTGGTGAAAGCATACAACCTCATTTAATTCCCTAGGCTTTCCTTGGGGCTTTCTCACTAAACTTTCACCAAGAGGGAAACATCCCTTAGCCCGCTCCCCCCCCCCCCCCCAGGGGAAGAATGAGCTCCTATCTCACTAGCAACTCTCCAAAGAAATCTTATTTCAATTTCTGGCCTTTACAACTTCAGACTCACTTATACCTTTTAGGTAAGCAGAAGCTAGGAATTCTTAAAACCAGTTCCAGGATGCCTCCTTGGAAGTCTAGTGTGTGTGTTTTAGCACCTTAGTTTTTTGGAAGGAGGGGAACACTTGCCATGTATTACTGTTTTCTCAGCATTTGGGAGCCTCAGCCCAAATCAAGACCTTTATAGATGGTATTCGTACTTTTATTTTACAAATGAGCAAAGTTAGTCTCAGAAAGTTTAAATGACTTGCTCAAGGTCAGAGATCTAGGAAGTAGCATGATTCAAACTCAGATCTGTCAAGATCAGAGAGGGTGTTCTTTCTGCTGGCCCAAACCAGGATAGCTAGAAAAATTCAGACAGTGATTATCACGCCACAGACTCATATACAAAACCAAGAGGGCTAAAACATTCTAAAGTTTAATTTAGTCATTCTGGAAGACTGCACTATGGCTGATAGATAAATAGTGCTGCATTTGTCCTCCAAATGGTCATGGAATGATAATCATCCTAAATCCTGAAGCAGGTGCTGAGGTCAGAAGCCAAGAGTCTCTAATTATCAGCACCAGTTCTCCTCAGGCTTATTTGAATAATCCAGACAGGAAAACTGAAATGCCAATTTCAGTCAAGAAATTTGTCCATATGTCTCTAGGTCAAGGAGTCCAAGCCCAGTTTGCTTCTGTGACTATTGTAGAAAACCCAGGCACACCTGGAAATCACTTCTTGATGAAAAGGAGGCAGACCCTAGGCAAAACCTGAAGATTGAAACTGATTCCATTAAAATCACCAATGGAAAGGAACACCACCACTGTCATTCCTGATCCCTAACGGAGATGAAGAAATTTTAATTTTTCCAAAAAAAGAATTCTTTCAGGAGCTAAAAAATTTTAAATAAAAAAAGAGGGGTCTCAGCAATTCCATTCCTGAGTAAATATCCAAATGCATGGAAAACAGGTGTTTGAGAAAAAAAAAATCACATGCACACAAGCATTCATAGATGCACTATTCACAATAATCAAAAAGTAGAAATAATCTAAATGTCCATCAACTGATGAATGGATAAATAAAATGCGGTATATCCATATAATGGAATATTATTCAGCCATAAAAAGGAATGAAGGGCCGGGCGCGGTGGCGCACGCCTGTAATCCCAGCACTTTGGGAGGCTGAGGCAGGAGGATCGCGAGTTCAAAGCCAGCCTCAGCAATGGGGAAGCACTTAGCAACTCAGTGAGACCCTGTCTCTAAATAAAATACAAAAAGGTCTGGGGATGTGACCCAGTGGTCAAGTGCCCCTGAGTTCAATCCCCGGTACCACACACACAAAAAAAAAAAAAAGGAATGAAGGGCTGATATATGCTACATGGTTGACCCTTGAAAACACTATACTAAGTGAAAGGATCCAGATACAAAAGGCCACATAGTGTATGAGTCTATTTATATGAAATATCCAGAATAGGCAAAGCTATAGACACTGAAAGCAGATAAATGGTTGCCAGGAGACAAGGGTGAGGGGGTGGGCAGTGACTGCTTAATGAGTTTGGAGTTTCCTCTTGGAACGATGAAAATGTTCTGGAACTAGATAGTGGTTGGTAGTTGGTCAACTCTGTAAGTGTACTGCATGTAACTGAAAAATGGTCAAAATTGTAAATTATATGCTATCTTATTTGGCCATAATAAATATAAAAGAGGGATCTTTGCTGTGGAGTCAGGGTGTGGTTGAGGTTGACGAGCCAGACCATTTCCTGAAAAACTTCCCTTGCCTAATTCAGTCCTCTGTCGTATGCCATCTGGATTATTAACAGGTCCCCTGTCCCCCATTTAACTCATATGTATTCCATCTTTGCAAACTCTGTATGGTGCTCAATCTTTAATGTCTCCTAATCTCCTACTGGTACAGGGCTCCATTCTTTTACACAGTTTTGGGAGGCACTTCATGATGGGACCCCAGGGGCTTCTTTCTCTGTGTGTCCCTCACAGTGAATATATGTTGAAAGGGCAGGCACACAGTGGTCCCAGGGATCATTCTGTTCCCTGAATGTAAAACAGCCCCTGATGCATAGTAGGCACTTGGTAAATATTTGTCCAATGAATTAATCAGACTTTATCTTGCCTGTCTTGCTGCAACTCTCAAATACCCTGTATTCTTTTCTTTTTAAATATTTCTTTTAGTTGTTGATAGACCTTTATTTTATTTATATGCGGTGCTGAGAATCGAACCCAGTGCCTCACACATGCCAGGCAAGTGCACTGCCACTGAACCACAGCCCCAGCCCCTAAATACCCTGTATTCTTGCCAAACCAAGTTCTTCAATAAGCTGGGCCAATCCATGCATCTGAGCCTTTGTTGTATTGGTCTCTCCATTTCAAAGTTTTCGGACCATCTGGAAATCTAAGCAAACCCTGATTCAACCTTCAAGATGGTTTGAGGGTGTTCTTTTTTGTGATCATCAGCCATTCATGCCTGGGTGCTGCTGTAGCACCCTTCACAGCCCTCTGGCAGCAGGGAGCCCGTGGTCCTGAAATCATCAGTTAACTTCCCTATCTTTCCCCCAACCCCTGCTGGACCAAGGGGCCTGAGCAGCCCATCTTAACTCCTCCCGCATCCCCTCTGTGCTTGCATCTTAGTGATGTTGACAAAATAAACACATGAATAACTAAATAACACGTCTTTAAGGATCATGCTGGGGTGGCTTGGACCAATGGCACACCATGCTCTGTGAGTCACCCTGGAAATGGAAGGTAGCTGTCATAGAATCTTCAGCCCCTTCTCTCCAGGCGGCTATGGGAAAGGCGAGAGGAAGGTGGGAGCCAGGCGGAGACCACGGCAAGCAGAAAGGGTGGGAGATGGTGACAACGTATGGCCTGCCCCTGCACGGGGCGCCTCTCTTCCTGGGGAGCCTAGGGGACCTGGGGGGTACTCACTACACCCCTCAGAGGTGACTTCTGCCCCTCACTCTGTGAACGGCAAGAGAGGCGCAGCCATGTCCCTGGGGCGCTCCGTTTGGCACAGGTGTCGCTTCCCGCGGAGCCTGGGAAATTGAGGACCCGTGGTGAAAATGAGATTCTGATTCTCCTTCACATCATTTCCCCTCTGTCGTGCCGTCCCTTTCGTCCACTGGGGTCCGGAGCACGTTCCGCGATGGCTCCTCCTCACAGTGCTCGTCTTCCCTGTTGGGTCACACGCCCTGAGCTCCTGTTTCCTGTCCGGCCTCCTGTGCTCCCGGCTGCATCTCCCTGTCTGTCGCTCTCTGTGTCTGCTGCCAGGTCCTTTGGGTGAATGTCACCTTCCCCCCCCCCCCACAGGACAGCGGCACTCAAGGAGAGCACTTCTGTTGGGGCTCTCTCCCAGACGGCACGCTCTGAGCCCTGGCTCTCCAGGGTGAGAAGGGAGGGAGAAACCCAGGAACAGGCAGAACCCAAGCACAGAAGGGAAGACGCGAGATGGTTTTGTGCACCTGTTAAGCGATCTCACTTCATTCCCTCTGTCCTGTGAGAAGCTCTTGTTCTCGCTGACAGGCAAGGACACGGAGGTGAGGCAGCTTCTCCAGGGCTGCTCGGCTCTTGAGAGCCAGAGCCAAGATCCAAGGCCAGAGGCATCCACTCCAGCTTCTGGGCTCTTGCCTTCTATCCCGCCTCTGGCTCACCTCCTTACCTCTGGCTGTGGGAGAGGACTGCAGGGACAGAGAGGCAGGAGACCCTTCAGGTGTCCACAGGGCCCAGGGAACGTGAGTGTGATGAAGGCCCTGGGGGTCCAACCTGGCTATGGGATTTCTTGGTGCTCTTCACATCGGGCCGTGGCCCATTTAGAGCTGAGGATGCCCGGAGCAGAGAGGGGATGGCGAGGAGCTGGCAAAGGCTCGGCCCCAAACAGTCAATGGAGGTGGACGAGGCGAGGCGCCCTGCCTGGAGGTAGAGGGAGAAATGAACTCATCTGCAGGATGCTCCACAGGGAAGACTCCATCTCTGGGTGGTGGAGCTACTTTTCCACCAGGACGAAGCTCCTGTACCAAAGGCTGTTTTTCATTTTTCTATTCATCCTTTGATGCCTCTGCTTTGCTGATGCTGTCAACGCATACCCACTCTACCTCCGGTCTCCAGTCTCCAGCTCTGGCCAATCACAGCAGAGTGCTCACCTTTGCAAACCCTTCCTCCATTCATTCAGCAAACATTGGAGGGGCTACTACAGACTAGGTGCTGGAGAGAAATTGTTGCCGCCTGAAGCAATGGCCGCTTGGAGCAACGAAGCCGCGGGAAGAAGTTCGGAGGCGAACTGGAAACAAACAGCCTTTTTATTCTGGTAACTTTTCTCTCTGGCTCTAACAACGACTTTAACACGCACCACACACACCACCCAAAATGGCGCAGACCCGATCAGCAATCTCGCTTAAGTCCCGTGAGATCTTGGGCCAAGTCCCGTGAGACTACGGAAGGCGGCAACAGCCAAACATCTCCTTGGCCCGGAGTCAACCGCAATCTTAGCCATCTCCCCAAACAGGGCTCCTGCAAGAAATAAAGGAATAAGACCTACTTCCTGCCAGTGGAGAGGCCACAGGCAGCCAGGGAGCAGACGTGGGTGTGCATAATGATAGCTACAGTCGTCTGTGACGTGCACGGGTGTGTGAAGGGCACAGGGAGGAATGTGTTCCTCTGGGGGGGTGGGGACAGAGGTAGGCAGAGAGGGCGCTTTGCTCGGCCACGAGAGAGAATTCACCGTTCAGAAAAAGAATGGCCAGGGGTTTCCAGGCAGAGCAAAGGACAGAAGGGAAATAGCAGAAGTAAGAAAGTGATTGACAGGTTTAGAGAACAATGGAGGCTCGGTGAGTGGGACAGGGTGGGCTTGTGACCACGCTCGGCCACGTTCAGCCCAGAGAATACTCCTGATGGTGCAGCGAAGGGTAAAATATGCGGGTGGAACTAAGAGAGTTATTTTCTGGTGATAAGGCCCTCATGACCTTTGCCAGGTGCCTCTGATAGGTCCCTCTGTGAGGCAGAGATCTGTTAGCCGCCGGAAAGGGATTGCAGCCTGGAACGGCAGCGCCGCGGGAAGGAGTCCGGAGACAGGATGGAGACGAAAAAATTCTTTAATCTTTCTGTCTCTGTCTCTTGTAATTTCTAACACTACATACACACTCTCACAAGAAACCAAGCCACGTACTCTTACAAGAAACTACAATGTATCTATACAATAGCGATAACCCTGTCCTTTCTCTCTCTGGTCTCATCCCATGCGCCCGAGCAGGAATCGTGCTTGCTCGATCTGCTGAGTCACTCCTCAAATCTCTCGAGATCCTGGGCCAAGTCCCGTGAGACTACGGAAGGCGACAATGCCCAAAAATGTCAATCTGCTGAGTCATTGCTCAAATCTCTCGAGATCCTGGGCCAAGTCCCGTGAGACTACGGAAGGCGACAATGCCCAAAAATGTCTATGGCCCATAGTCAACCGCAATCTTAGCTATCTCCCCAAACAGGGCTCCTGCAGAGATCGCCTCTGTGAGACTCAGGTCCCCAGTGAGAGGGACAGGCAGGCCTGAGGGCACAGACCATGACATAGCTTGACCTCTCCCTTCTCCTTTTCACTCCTCAGGGATACTTTAGGGAGTGAAACCAAAGACAAGCTAGCTAACCGGTGCACAGTGATTATTCTTTCCCAACCTTGAATTTGAACAGGCCTCTCTTTCTGACATAGGATAGACAAAAACTTCATGGCTCTACCCAGATGCCCTTTGGGTATTTCTGAGGTGACCAGGGTCGGGTGGGGCCAGGCAGAAGTTCCCCCTGCCGGGCCTTGTCTGAGCCTCACCTTTGCCTGGTCTCTGCTGGGAGCACGATGAGTCACTTGTATAGTACTGTTCATTTCTAAGGTCTGCTTTGGGGAAACCTGACACAAGACGCTTAGCTAAGAAAGACGAGAGAAAAGGCTGCAGCTGTGGTGGGTACCAGCCAGGGCCACCTTATGGCTTTCCCATAGCACTGCCAGATTTACCAAATAAAAATACAGGATGCAGCCGGGCACGGTGGCGCACGCCTGTAATCCCAGCACTTGGGAGGCTGAGGCAGGAGGATCACGAGTTCAAAGCCAGCCTCAGCAATGGCGAGGCACTTAGCAACTCAGTGAGACCCTGTCTCTAAATAAAATACAAAAAAGGGCTGGGGATGTGGCCCAGTGGTCGAGTGCCTCTGAGTTTAATCCCCGGTACAAAAAAAAAAAAAAAAATACAGGATGCCCCTTAATCTGTGCTAGGAATTGAACCCTGTGCATGCTAGGCAAGTGGTCTACTACTGAGCTACATCCCCAGCCCTTTTTATTTTATTTTGAGACACGGTCATGCTGAGTTACCCAGACTGGTCTGGTACTTGTGATCTTCCTGCCTCAGCCTCCCATGTAGCTGAGATTACAGACATGTGCCACCACACCTAGTTAATGATTTTTTTTTAAAGAATGAATATGCCCCATGTAATATTCTCAATATATTTATACTGAAGTATTCAGCGTTAATCTAGAGTTCAAATTTAACTAACTATTCTGTATTTTATATGGCAATTTTTAGAAAGGCCCCTGGATATTTTTTGCCTTCATGGGCTCCTTTCACTTAAAACAAAACTATACTTACAACAACGCTGTTACGAAGACACCTATAACTCAGACTGTATTTAGTATTATACATTCATTATTGCTACATTCATTTTCCTTCTACGTTAAAAGAAATTTAAATCAAAACATGTTCATTGGCCTCTAAAATCATCATGGGCCTCAACTGTTATAAACACTGTGTCAATCAACTTTCTGTTATCATAAAGTACCTGAGGTAATAATTAATGTATAGAGAGAAAAGGTTTATTTTGACTCGCAGTTTGGGAGGTTCCAGCCCATGATCAGTCAGTCTTATTACTTTGGGGCGTGGTCAGGCAGCACATCATGGTGGAAACACGTGACAGAGAAAACCACTCACCTTGTGACCAGGAAGCAAAAGCTAGGAAGAGGAAGGGGCAGGGTCATACAATCCCCTTCCTGGGCACTCTCCCAATGACCTAAAGACCTCCCATTAGGCCACCTCTTAAAGGTTCTATCACTGCCCAACAGAACCACACTGAGGACCAAGCCTTTAACCTACGGGCCTTTGGGGAATATTTAAGATACAAGCCATAGCACCTACTGTTCCAATGGACAAGTCAGCCCTCGCGCCATCTTGTAAAGGGCCTTGAATGCTACCATCAACCATGACTGTGCTTTCTTCCTCAATCATTGTTCAAGCCAGAGTCCTGCGATCAGACTGTGGTTCAGAAAGCCAACCCTGGCTGACAGTGTGAAGAAGATGATAAACAATGGACTCTTGGACCAGAAGAAGGTGGTCACCATGATTGAGATGGGAATTAGCAGGCCTTAACCAGGGTAGCTGGTGTGCTCATTACTGAGGGGCTACACTCTTGTTATGCTTACCCCCTTTCTTTTTTTTTAATATTTATTTATTTGTTTTAGTAGTACACAATGCCTTTACTTTTACGTGGTGCTGAGAATCGAACCCAGGCTGCACACGTGCTAGGCGAGCGCTTTACTGCTGAGCCACAACCCCAGCCCCTGCTCACCCCCTTTCCATCACGCAAAGGCATGGCCTGTACACAGGGAGGGTGGTGTAATGGACTTACCCAAGTGGGTCAGAGGCACTGGTGAGCTTGCCCTACCTCACAAAAGCAGGCAGGTCAAAAACTAGGATCCAAGCCTTACTAGGCAGAGCATAGACAGATGTTTAAAGCAAGGGCTCTCAGGCCCACTGTCTGGTTTTATAAAAAAAGTTTTATTGAACACAGGCATGCCTACTTGGTTCCATATTGTTTATGGCTACTTTTGTGCAGTTGAGCAGTTGCAGCAGAGAGCAAATAGCCCACAAAGCCTAAAATATTTACTCTCTGACCTTTTACAGACAAAGTTTGCCAACCCTTCCTTCTAGGCTGTGGGGGAGACTCATGGGATGAGATTTTGTAATGTTTCTGTGTGTGAAATTTAAAACAAAGCCCCACCCCTTGGTCATCACTGGCTTTATCGAGTCTGGTCTGTGTATTTCCTTCCCCATGCATCCTAAGCAAAGAGAAACTGTGCAAATTATCCTCAAGCATGTGGGAAATGGCGTATCTCTTTGGGTTATTGGAGAAATGAAGCAGAAAACCTTGCCCAAACAGCACGTATGGCTTCCAATGAAAACCCACCCCACAAAGTCCAGGTGTGTTCCTGGTGGGAGCCACCCAGGGTCGGGGAGGCTGGGAGGGGAGCTGTCTGGGGGAAAGGCAGTCAACGCCTTTCAGAAAGTCCTGCTTGCCCTTTTACAACCACTTAAATCATCTGCAGTGCTCGATGGGTACTTTACCTGACCTAATTAAAAGTGAGATTGCTGTTTCAACGGAGAAAAATGGTACTTTCGAAAGAAGAAAAGAATAAACATTATCAAGACCATCTCTTAGAAGATTAGGACACACACACAAAAAAAATCCAGGAGGAGAAGCTTCAAAGCTGTTTTTGTTTCCCCCAGCTTTGAAATACAGAGACAGTTCTGATAATTTTATCTTCCTCGAAATATAGCAAATAAAGTCTATTTACTACTCCCGGGCAATTCCATACATAAATTAAAAACACACACGCACACAACACAAAGCACTTTCAACAAATCCTCCTGTGAGTCTCAAATCCATCCCTTCCCTTCCTGTGGCGAGGGTTTTATGCCACAGATCAATGCGATTCGAAAGTTTTGGAGGTGATTTTGTTTTTCATACCTCACTATTTGATGAGTTTTCAGATGGCCGTTTAAAGAACAGCTTACATGCTGTCCCTCCCGGATCTCAAAGAGGCTTCAGATGAGCCAGCACGTGGAGAGATGGTTAGAAGAGATATAAATACATTTTATCTTGTTTCTCTAAGTCAGCTTTTAAAGCTAGTTCCAACACACTACTAAGTGAATTCATGAAAAATCTTTTTTTAACCTCGAGAACGATATTTCTACTTCTTGTCATCACATTTGGCAGGAGAATTGCTTTCAGAAGCATCATCTCCGCCCCCCCTCTTTTTTTTCTTTTCCTTAAAGACTTTCTAGGCACACACTGTGTTACAAAAAGCACATGGAAATATGGCCAGATTCCCCTTAATTGTGTTTCTGAATGTGGAGGGTTTAAAATGGAATAAGACTACGCATAGTGGTGCACGCCTGTAATGCCAGCTACTCAGGAGGCTGAGGGAGGAGGAACACAAGTTGGAGGCTGGCCTTCACAACATTGTCGCCGGAAAAGGATTGCAGCCTGGAACGGCAGCGCCGCGGGGAAGGAGTCCGGAGACAGGATGGAGACGAAAATATTCTTTAATCTTACAAGAAACTACAATATATCTACACAATAGCGATAACCCTGTCTTTTCTCCCTCTGGTCTCTTCCCATGCGCCCGAGCAGCAATGGCGCTCGCTCGATCTGCTGAGTCACCGTTCAAATCTCTCGAGAGCCTCGACCAAGTCCCCGCGAGATCCCGTGAGACTACGGAAAGCGGAAATGCCCAAAAATGTCTATGGCCCAATAGTCAACCGCAATCTTAGCTATCTCCGCAAACAGGGCTCCTGCACAACATAGTGAGACATTGCCTGAAAATAAAATATAAAAAGAGCTGGCATATAGCTCAGTGGTAGAGGGTCCCTGAGTTCAATCACAAGTACTACAATAAATAGATAAATAAATAAATAAATAAATAAATAAATAAATAAATAGATATTCCAATGTCCCTAATTAGATTTTTTTTTTCCCCCCAGCCAGCTACATAGAAGGTAGAACATAGAAGGCAATCCTGGTAGAATAGAACATGCATTTTAAAATAATTTTATATATAATTCATTATTTTTTTTCTTTACCAAATCATCCATTAGGCCTCCTGGGGGGGGCCAGATCCTATGCTAAACTCAGGGGTACAGAGATTAAAGAGGTTTCTTGCCATTAAGCTGCTCACAGTCCAACAGGGAAGATGGATGCAAGAAAAAAATCACAATACAGGGCAGCCAATGTACCCACAGACTGCCTCCCCGAAGTCTCCTCTTGTTTCCCGTGGTGTGTGTCAACAAGACTGATTGGTTGACTAGTTGACGGATGAATGCCCAAACCTCATTTCTTAAAGGAACACTATCAACATGGCTCATCAAATGGCATAGCCAAAGCGCAAACGGACAGATCAGGCAGAAGTTAGCTGAAGCGCTTGCTTTCTGCCAGAGAGGATGGATTTCTATCTCAGCCTCTCCATGAAGAACAGATACAACACATGATAGGGCTGCGATCGCTCCCTTCTCCAGGCTGCAGAGGTTAGTTCGCCTTTTCACTCCCACCACTTCAAAAAAAAAAAAAAAAAATGTATCAGGGAGCCAATAAGCAGGAAAAGAGGTTACTGCTACCTAACGATGGCAAGGGGCGGGGAAGAAACAGAACAGATGCTGAGGGTGGCACAGCCCCGGAAGGCCTGCAAGTGAGGTTCCCATATGCACGGTTCAGACCTGGTCACACTCCCCTGACTGCCAACCGCTAAGCTACACCGATTTTGGTTGCAAGTAACTGAATATCCAATTAAAGTGGCTAAACAATAGGGGTTTGTTTTCATTAAAGAATAATAAATCCAGAGACACTGGATTCCAACAAGGGGCAGGAATGGTATTCAAAATACTTAACTTGTACAGCACAGGCTTGGACAAATCCGATGCCTGGCCAGTCAGAACAAACTCTAGCTATAAACAACCATTGCTGCTGCTTCAGACATCTGGCGACACTCCACCCCCAGTTCCAGGTTGACTTGACAGCTCAATGATGTCAGCACTTGGGGCAGCTTCTGAGAGATTCTCTTGGCCTTCCCTTTGTGGTGACAACATGGCTGCCACACCTCCAAACATCACTTCATCATCCAACAATAGAGTCTAAAAACAGGAAGGAAGGAACGAAGGTGCGCTTCTCTTTTCATCAGAGGGAACTCTTTTCCAGAAGACTCCCTTTCAGTATTAGTTGCCAGATTAGGTCACATGTCCATCTGTTTTTTTTTTTTTTTTTTTTCTTGCAGTGCTGGGGATGGAACCCAGGGCCTTGTGCATGTTAGGCAAGTGCTCTACCAATGAACTACACCCCCAGGCCCCACATGTCAATTTTTGGACAATGGGAGAAGAGTGATTAACTTGGATCAATCATAGTTCATTCTCTGGGACTGCAGCAGGTCCTACCTTCCCAAAACACATTGGTATCTGTTCTAGAACCAAATTAGGTTCTATTAGTATGGAGGAAAATGGAATCTGGGGACAGTGAGAAAGAGCTACTGGATAGACAGCCAGCAATGTCTACCACATTGACCTTTAAGTAAAAAAAGGTCATTTTTAATTTTACACCAAGGGGTGGGTGGTGGTCAGGGAAACTGACCACCCACCAATGCTGCTCTTTGATCTCAGTGATGGAGGCAAAGCGATCCTGTGCATGCACAGGCTTGTTAGAAATAGTGGCACATACCTGTAATTCCAGCAACTCTGGAGTCTAAGGCAGGAGGAGTCCAAGTTCAAGGCCAGAGTCAGCAATTTAGTAAGACCTGTCTCAAAATTTAAAAAAAATTAAAAGGGAAGGGGGTGGTTAGGATATAACTCAGTTGTAAAATGCCCCTGGGTTCAAACCCAAATAAATAAATAAATGCCCAGGCTGGCCTCATACTTGTAAACCTCTTGCTTTAGCCTCCTGAATAGCTGGGATTATAAGTGTGCACCCTTGTGCCTGGCTCTAGGCAATATTTTCAATGTGGGAAACGCTTTGGCCCTACAACTGCTGGCTTAGGGAACTCGGCCCTGTTGAGGTCAGGGCTGGCTGGGTCTGACTCCTCTATGGGTGTATTCATTTCATACTGAGATGGGCTCTGTCCTAGGTCACATATGGAACCCATGTCCTGGGTCAGTTGTCTTGCAAGTACAGTCAGCTCATTTATGTACACAGTTTACAAATACGGCCCTAAAGCTCTGTCCCTGCCTTTCCCCGTGCCATTGATGATGTGATTTTGCAACCCTTCCCATTAAGAGATGGAGCCCATGTTCTCAGTTTTGAATTCAGGCTGCTGACCTCGTGACTTGCTTCAGCTCACAGATGGTAGCAAAGGTGATCTTGAGTCATTCCAAGCCCAGCCCTCCCGCTCCTTCTCATTCCCTTGGAGCCCCGGCACCACGGAGAGAACAAGCCTGGGCTTGCCTCTGTGTCACCAGAGACTCATGACTCAGTCACTCCCATGGCTGCAGCCAAAGCCTACCCTCACCAAACATATGAGTGAAGCCATCTAAGACCAGCCAGGCTCCAGCCAATCTATCAGCAGGCAGGCGAGGCCTGAGCAAGCCAAGCCTTGAACAGCCTGGAGTGGCCAGATCAGAAGAGCCACAGTGGTCCATGGACTTGTGAAGAATACTAAAGGGCTGTTTCTATGTGCCATTGAGTTTCGGGGTGGTTTGTTCGGCAACAACAGCTAACTGACAGGCCACCAGTTACAGAGATGACCTGGGCCTCTTCCCGACCCATCTTCACTTTGAGAGAAAGTGCTTTAGGTCCTGGGACGTGGAACATCATCTCTATTTCGGGACATGTCGTGACGAGTCCTCTCAAAATCTCAAAGGTGATGTTGGGGTTTCCTTCAGCTGTATGGAATCCACAAGTCCTAAAGAAGTCCAAGCTTCCAACCTGGATTCACTGCTTGGTGCCGCTGAACACCGTTCTGTTAAACCTGCCCTTGGCTACCTCGTCGGGATCAACAGTGTAACATGAAGAGACAAATCTTTGCGTTCGAGGCCAGGGACTCTGGCGTCCATCTTGGTGTTGAGACTATAGCATCTCCTAACATCAGACTTTTCGAGTCATCTCAGAAGCCTTGATCCAAGTCCAAACCAAGATATGACACCCTGCCAGGCTGTGGCATCCACCACCCTGACATGAGTGAGCTAGTAAGGCTCCCTCCTCTACCACACACGCCACAGCCCAGACTCAAACACCTATCCACCGGGCTGGGGTTGTGGCTCAGTGGTAGAGCGCTCGCCTAGCACGTGCGTGGCCCAGGTTCAATCCTCAGCACCACGTAAAAATAAAGGCATTGTGTAAAACTAAAACAAACAAGCAACAACAACAACAAAAACACCTATCCATCACCCCTGGTGCTCATCAGCCCATATTTTCACACTCTTACTCCATCCCTTTAGCTCTCCAAGGTTTTTTTTTTTTTTTTTTTCTCTATTCCTCATGCCAGGCCTTTGCCTAGGTGGGAGGATGGTGGTGCCTTCCTGTACAGCCCAGAATAGTCATGGAGGCTGGGAAGAGCTTGATCAGAAAGCTACACAGTCCTCCTTTAAAAATGAACCTCCGGGGGCTGGGGTTGTGGCTCAGCGGTAGAGCTCTCGCCTCGCACATGCGTGGCCCGGGGTTCGATCCTCAGCACCATGTAAAAATAAAGGCATTGCGTACAACTAAAGCAATTAAATAAAAAAATTTTTTTTTTTTTTAAATGAACCTCTGGCTGGATGCCGTGGTGCACACCTATCCCAGCCACTCAAGAGGCTGAGGCAGGAGGATGGCAGGTTCAAAGCCAGTCCTAGCAACTTAGTGAGGCCCTGTCTCAAACTAAAACAATAAAAAGGGCTGGGGATGTGATACTCAGTGGTAAAGCGTCCCTGGGTTCCATCTCCAAAACCAATAAAATAAAATAAAAATAAAAAAACCTCCAGGGAGAGGGCGCAGAAGGGGAAGTTGGGTTTCACCAGGGCATGCTGGCGTGGAAATATCACACTGGATCCACTGATATGTTCAACTAGTACATGTTAACCAAATTTTTAAAATATAAAAATTACAACACATTGTTTTAAAGTTTTTTTTACATAAAGTAAACTTCCAAGAAGAGCAGGAAGCAATGAATCAGCTTTTTAAGAAGTGAAGTGAACCAGTTGCTACGGTCCAAACCATTTTTTTTCTCGTCATTAAATCTTACACAAATTATAGCCTGGAGATCTAGGAATCCATTTACGTAAAAGCTCAGGTAGGAAAAATGTCAAGATAAAAATGAAAGGTTCGGCCTGTGGAACTTTCAGTGTTTTTCCCTGTTCCCCCAGCCCCCACCATCACTGATACATGTGCCATTTTCTTGTTCGTGTTCAGATTTCTTGAATTGAATTCAAGGAATCCGCCTCTTCTCTCTCCTGAGTTTCTTTTCCATCTCTCTCTTTCCCCCTTAAGGCCCTGTTTCAAAATTTGCAAGAGAGCCCTGAATAGGTAGGTTCATGCTGGTGGGAGGATTTTGGATTTTTTTCCCCCCTCCTGAAAGGGGCCCTTGAAAGTTTTGCTGTCTCTCAGGGAGAAGGTAGGATCGCCAGAGTTTCCTGAGGAAGGTGACCATTCTGCCAAACTCAAAAGTGTGAAGCAGACAGTCATTGAGTCCCGGGGTTGCAGATAATGGAGACCCTGTTCTGCTAAACACACAGCCCTGAGATGTGAATCTAGCCAGAAGTCTAGAATTCTCGCACAAAGGTGAGACTGAGAATCGCCTTCTCCCAAGTTCAGGAAGCCCTCTCTTTAGGCCTCTCCTTTGGAGGGTGTGGAACTTTTACACTGAACTTCAGCTTTTATGCCAGTTTGGCATTGGGAGTCAGACATTGACAGTGAAGGGTTTCTTCCTTTTTTTTTTTTTTTTCTTCTTTTTTTGTTAAAGCATGGGAAGCTTTAGGGCTGCAGGAACCTTATTATATGATAAGTCCGTCAGACTCCAAGGATAACAGTCAGAAACCTAGTAACACGTGCCACTCCAGGTAAAAATGGAAGCCAATGAGAAAACCCCAAGCCGAAGCCAGCCCCCTACACACACACACACACACACACACACACACACACACACTTCCCTCATGATGGCAGCAAGGCTTCTTTCTACCTGGGTTGCCTGCGGCAGCCTCTTGCAGTACAATGAGCAAAGCATTTCATCTTCTGAGTTTGAAATCTGTCTCTGCCCCGCTTACTGGCTGTGCAATTCTGGGAAGGTGACCTAATTTATGTCGCCTTCACTTTCTCAGAAAACAGGGTTCATGATAAGGCCGGAGTGGGGACGACATACGAGATGGCATGATGCATTGTCACATGAAATACATTTTAGGCACTAGCACCAGTGGCTAGGGTGGTGTCTGACCATTGTTCTCAGTCTGAGATTGTTATCAGGGTGATGGGTGCTAACAAACGGCTCCTAAGGTCTCAGGGAGCTTGTGAGATTTAGTTTAACTGGACCATTTTGGAGCGTGTTTGGGCAGTTTTTTGTCACTGGGACAAAATACTGCAGGAAGATAACCTAGAGGAGGAAAGATTTATTTTGGCTCACAGTTTCAGAGGTTTCAGTCCAGGGTTAGCCAGCTCCATGGTTTTGGGCCCGAGGTGAGGCAGAACATTAAGGCAGTAAAGGTGTCACAGAGGAAATCTTCTCAGCCCAAGGCAGGAAGCAAAGAGGGTGGATGAAGGTGTAGGAGCCCTGTTTGGGGAGATGGCTTAAATTGTGGTTGACTATGGGCCATGGAGTTTTGGGCATTGTTGTCTTTTGTAGTCTCACGGGGAGGGGCCACCCAGGGATAAGATAGAGCTCCCAAGGGCAAGTCCCCAAGGACCCACCCTCTCGGACTAGGTCACACCTCCTTCAGTTTTCACTACTTCCCTACCACCCATTCAGATATGAATCCCTCAGTGGATTTCATTGATGAGGTCACCGCCCTCATGAGCCAATCACTCCCCAGAAGTCCCACCTCTGAACCTTGCTGCACCGGGGACCAGGCCTTCCACACCAGCCTTTCCAGAACATTTCGGATCCAAACCATGATGCGGGGTGGACCCCATTCTTCTCAATACGCCCTTTCACTGGGCTGTCAGAGTGTCTCTTGACCTGGAGAATTGCTGGGCTCCTGGCATCAGAAACGACACAGTGGCTCTCAAAGCTTCTACTTACTAGCAGCCCTGGTCACCTCTGCTAATTGGCCCAAGCCATTCTTGTGCAAGTCTGATCTCCATGAAGTGGGAATGTATAAATCTTCCCGCACAGGAAAAACCAGGAAATATTTTGAACCATATCCTCTATCATGACTGCATGGAACCCAAAGTTGGAGATACCAGAGGCAAATATGGAAGCTCTTCCTTTCTCCTATAAAATAGAAAAAAAAAAAAAAAAAAAAAAAAAAAACAACTCTCTGAAAGAAAGCTACGTGCTTGGGCTCACATGAAAGCTTGCCAGTTCTGGGCAGCCGCCCTCACCTGTCTGTTCTGTCATCCCTTGTTAGCCGGTTATTTTTAAACGACAGTAGAGCATTGCGTATCCTTTTGTGAATGGAAGGAAACGGGGAGTCCCGATGAAATGGGAAGTACAGGGGAACCCCTTAGCTGAGCGGGGGAGAAGCAGAAAATGAATAGGAACGTCAACCCACCCGTTCAAACAAGGGAACTGAAAAAGAGGAAACAACACTGTAAAAAATAATCAACATAAAGCGGAAGCAATAAAAGCACATTTATGGGCTTTGACACCAAATGGGTCCCAAGTGAGACGGTGGAATGGAGCCGCGGCGGCACCGGGGACGCGGAACATGAGCGAGATCGCACCTTTCTTGTCACAGCCGGCGAGAGAGGGGAGCCGCTTGTCTTCCCGTTTCCTGAGGTCTCTGGTGGATTCATTTGTTGTTCTGTCAGCCTTTCTCAAGTGTTTTCCACAGATGGGGATGTGAGTGATACACTCCGAATTTCTGCACATCTGCACGTACCTTTTGTTCTGGGCTGCTCCCGGGTCTTCCCGGGGGTTTATTACTTTCTGGCTAATGCTGATGCTCCTCTTTATTTCCCTTGGCCCCAATTCCGTTGGTTCTCATGGGAACTCTGCAGGAGTCAAGGCCCCAGCCCACCCCGCCGGCTCCTGTCTGGCCACCTCGCTGTCAGGGATTCCTCTGGCTTCTGAGGCCAGGTCCTCTGTGGACCATGAGGTTGCTCCTCCTCGTGGGCTGCCTGGTGCTGAGCCCATCCCGTCTCGCCCAGCCCTCATAGGAGAAAGTCCTCTTCTCCTTCTTCCGAGGCCCCAAACCTCATCTCTAGCTGGCTCTCCCTCTCCCAGAAAATCCTGGCTCAGGAGTGCAGAGCGCCCAAAGTTGGGTTCTCAAGTGAGATCTTTGAACAGGTGAGTGTTCTGGGCTTCCAGCTGCCTGTGGAAGCAAGGCTCAGGACCTTCCAGCTCCTCGGAGGGGGAGATGCAGTGATTGTTCCCTTTCGGGGACAGCTTGCTGAGAAAACACACTGCCACCTTGAGGCTGGGTGGGCACTCCCTGGACCCCAGCCACTGGGAGGTGCCTCAGCCTTTCCGGCTGTGGGTGTTCCACCCCCTCCCTTGGAAAGCATGATCAGGAAAGGTGACCCCCTGGCCCAACAGGATGGTGCCAGCTCTGCCCACCCAGAGGGGAGGCCCGCCCCCACTGTGCCCCTGCATGGCTTTCAGCTTCCCGTGGCAACTGGTGAAGGAGCCCAGTGTCCCAGGGGATCGGGGCAGAGCCTGGAAATGCCTTTTTACTTGGCCTCACACAGTGGTCCTTGTGAGGCACAGCTCTCCACAGGCCTGCCTGGACACACGCATCGTCAACAAGAAGGAGAACCTTTCATTTTTGTTGGTGCCCAAACACGGGGCTGCATTTTATTTTTGGAAGAATTATGCAGCCAGCCCTGTCCTGCGGTATTGACGTTTTACTGCCATGCTCAATGAAGTAGATAGATTGAAAGTATCTAACAGATATGGTGCCATTCCAACTGCGTGTGGCCTGCGGGCCATAGTTTAAATTCCAGCATTCAAAGTCAAGGTGAAATGTGCCCTCGAAGCTCAGCACTAACTCAATTAAACACCATAATTATATAAGTATAGATTCAGGTCTCAGAACACTCCCTTTCCTACTGCACGACATCATGATATGACACAATTGTGCTAGGACCAATTCTTGGGTGACCGCTTCAATCCCAATCCAAAGTGTCTGCTTGCCTAGGAATGTCAAAGGCTGCCGGGCTCCAGATGCTTCTTGCTGATCTTTCTTTCATATAAGGAGCTGATTGTGCCTTAGTCCCCTGCTTGTCTGCCTCCAGGTCAGAAAGGAGTTCAGGATTCCCTGCTCCAGTCTTTTCCAAGAGATTGGGCAGGACCTTCCTGGAGAGAGAAAGAAGGAGCCAGACACAAAGCACAAGAACCAGCTACAAAGGTGGATGAGGCAAGGTTAAGTGCAGGGGCTGTGAACTTGTTTTCTAGGCTGTGTAACAAATCACCACAAACTGAAGAGGTTAAAACAACACATATCATCTGTTTCTGTGGCTTTGCTGGGTCCTCTGCCCAGCTCTCACAGGCTGCAAAGCCTTGGCCGGGCTGTGTTCTCATCTAGAGACTCGACTAGGATATCATTCCATCCCAGTTCAAGCAGGTTGTCCACTGCCTCGTGATTGTGAAAGGGTCCCAGCTTCTTGCTGGCCGTGGCTGGAGGTGGCTCTCATGCCTTCAATTCTTGTCATGTGGCCCTTCCACAAGGGCTGCTTGCTTTAAGGGAATCAGGAGACTCTCGCTTGCTCCACTTGTTTAAAACGGTTTTTATTAAGGTAGCATAATCCTGGGAGTGACATTTCTTACTGCTGTCATGTTCTATCGAATAGCCACAGCTTCTGCCCACGCTCAAGGGGACAAGATCCTACACACTGGACACCCTATGGAGGGCACCCTATGGAGTGTCCAGCACCACCCACAAACTACTGCGTGGGTTCCCATCTTGTCTCTGCCCCTTATGCGTCAGGTGACCTCAAGGATGTTGTTTAGCTCCTTGGTCCCTAGGTTTCAGCCCACAGGACTCTTGGGATGGTGGTGATTAAAATTAATGCTGGCATTGGGAGACTCTCAGGTCTGACTTGGCTATTAAGAAGCAGAGATACTTGAGCGGCTGAGACAGGAGGATCACAAGTTCAAGTTCAGCCCCAGAAACTTACAGAAGTCCTAAGTGATTTAGACTCTGTCTCAAAATAAAAAATAAAAAGGGTCGGAGATGAAGGTCAGTGGTAAAGCACCCCGGGTTCAATCTACAGTAACCCTCGAAGAAGAAGGAGAAGGAGAAGAAGAGGAAGCAGAGAAGTAACAGACTGTAGCTACCTCTGCCCCTGGCTATGAAACCCTCTGGCAAGCCCAGATCCACATGGTTGGCTGCTCTAAAACCCTGGTAGAACATCAAATCCACCTGGGCTGGACCTGGGGCCTCATGGGACTCAGGCAATAAGGCCAACCTCTCAGCCACCAGAAACATGTTAAGTGGTGAGCATGCTCAGAGAACACCAGGGTGCTTCAGCAAGAAGCTCTGCTCACGTGTTATGAGCCCTGGAGCGGCTAAGCTCACTGAGTGGCCTCACTGGCTCAAGCAGGAGAGCATCTGCCCCAGTTGGCTCTGATTAGTGCCTCACCTACAGAAAGCTCTCCTATGTCCTAACTCCTACATTCCACACCTACAGCTCTATCACCTGTTCACCCAGAATAACAAGAGCTAGAATCCCCTAAATCCCATGAGAAGAATTTTTTTAAAATAGCAAGTAAGGGGCTGGGGTTGTAGCGCAGTGGTAGAGCACCTGCCTAGCATGTGTGAGGCACTGGGTTTGATCCTCAGAACCACATAGAAATAAAATAAAGGTATTGTATCCATGTATAACTAAGAAATATTAAAAAAAAATAGCAAGTAAGGCCGGGCACAATGACACACACCTGTAATCTCAGCAGCTCGGAAGGCTGAGGCAGGAGGATCTCCAGTTCAAAGCCAGCCTCAGCAACTGAGAGAGGCCCCAAGTAACTCAGCGAGACCCTGTCTCTAAATGAAACATACAAATAGGGCTGGGATATGGCTCAGTGGTTAAGCACCCCTGGGTTCAAAGCAAGTAAAATACATCTGCAACACCCCCATCACTGCAACAACCACCAAAACACATCTTTCATAAAACATACAAGCCAAAGATTACAAAAATTATAACTCACATCAATAAAACAGCACCAATAACCCACCATAAATTTTTTTCAAGTTTAACAATAATACTCTGGACACTGGCTCATGGAGTGCTGGACTAGTCGGGCCTCTTCCTGAGTCTGCATCAGGGTGGCTCAGATGTCCTTCTTATGCACTGAGACGGTGCCTCACTTGTGCAAAATCCCTCTGACAGTGCTTGACCTCCTGCCTCAATGTTAGCCTAGCCCTGCAACTCTAGTGTTCCCATACCTGGAACTCACTGGATAAAGCTGCTGCTGCTGCTGCTGCTGCTGCTTCTTCTTCTTTTTTTTTTTTTTTTTTTGTAAACTTTGGAAACTTGGAGTTTTTATTTCTCAGGGATGTAAAAGTATTTTTCTTTCTTTCTTTCTTTTTTTTTTTTGTACCAGAGATTAAACTCAGGGGCACTCGACCACTGGGCCACATCCCCAGCCCTTTTTTGAATTTTATTAGAGACAGGGTCTCACTGAGTTGCTAAGTGCCTCACCATTGCTGAGGCTGGCTTTGAACTCGCGATCCTCCTGCCTCAGCTTCCCAAGTGCTGGGATTATAGATGTGCGCCACTGCACCTGGCTTTTTTCTTACTTTTTAAAAAAAAATTTTGGTACTGGGGATTGAACCCAGAGATACTTTCTTTACCACGGAGCCACATCCTCCAGCCCTTTTTATTTTTTATTTTTACTTATTCTTATGTCTTTAATAATTTTTTTAAATGTAGTTGTAGTTGGATACAGTACCTTTATTTTATTTATTTATTTTTATGTGGTGCTGAGGATCGAACCTAGGGCCTCACACATGCTAGGCAAGCGCCCTACAGCCGAGCACAACCCCAGCACACCTATTTTTTATTTTGAGACAGTCTTGCTTAGTGGCTGAAGGCCTGGCCAAGTTGCTGAGGCTGACCTTGAACTAGCAATCCTCAGCCTCCTGAGTTGCTGAGATTACAGGAGAGTGCCACTGTGCCCAGCACTATTGTCTTTCTTTCTTTCTTTTTTTTTTTTTTTTTTTTTTTGAAAGACCAGCTGCACCATTCCTGGAATTTGAGGAGGTGGTTGTTTTGAGATGTTCAGGCTTGGAAAACCACACACATACTCGTCATCCCTGATTTCAAAGGAGCAAATGATCCTTCAATAACTTCCAAGAGAATTGGATGGGCGGTATTCATCAGCCTGTTTGGAATCTGTAGGCAGCTCCATTGTGTGAAGGGGCAAGGGTCTCTGGTCTACTTAGCTTTCCATTTGGGGAAATTTCCTGCAGAGGATTTGCTTTCGATCCTTAAAAGCCCATGTCTAGGATGTGCAGCTCAGGGCTGAAGCCTGCGCTTCTGACCAGAAACCCCTGTCTCTGTTCTTTCATGCAACAATCAGGAGCACAGTCCCGAGTTCTGGGCAGCGCGGAGCCCTTGGAGGTGGAACCAGGAAGCCATGATGGACATAAGCATGGTCCCAGTCCCTCTGGTGCACTCAGGGAATCCCCAGCATAGTGGGACAAAGGGCAAACTGGGGACCTCACAGAGCACTCGACAAATACAGAAGAGGAGGGATACCCAACTCAACTTGGAAGAGGGACAGGGAAGGAAGGAATGGGGCTCAGGGTGGAGTCCGAGGTGGCGCTCCTACAGCAAGAGTGAAAAAGGGGTGTGAAAAGTGTCGCAAACATGAGGAAGCAAAGCATGCCGGGAAGCGGAGGACAGAGGCTCAGAGGGGAGAGAGGCTCCACCGGAGAGGCAGGCAACTGTCATTTCAAAGTAGAAAGCTCCCTTATTTTTACATTATTAAATCAAACAAAACAAAACATTATTCTTAGGCCAGGCGGGTGGCACATGCCTATAACAATCGGCTGAGCCAGGAGGATCACGGGTTCAAAGCCAGCCTCAGCAAAGGCAAGGCACTAGGCAACTCAGTGAGACCCTGTCTCTAAATAAAATACAAAATAGGGTTGGGGATGTGGCTCAGTGGTTCAGTACCCCTGAGTTCAATCCCTAGTACCAACCCCCCCAAAACAACAACAAAACCATTATACTTTCAATACGTACATTTTTAAAAATTCAAACAATACAAAACTACATGATTTTCTTAAAAAAGTGTACCCATTCCTCTCCAATTCTATTCTCCACTACTAATTTCTATAAAAAAATTAATTATTTTCCATTACATAATTTATTTCTATGCCTATACCAATAGTTCTCTCTCTCTCTCTCTCTCTCTCTCTCTCTCTCTCTCCCTTTCATCCTCCCTCCCTCCCTCCCTCCCTCTTTGCTGGTGTGGGACCCTCCTTTTTCAGCCCCAAGACTCTTTTCAGTTTAACTGCTTCTTTTTGCTTCTGTAAAATGCTTGGCTTAAAGACAATAAAAGTCAAACCACTGTGACCCCATTTTGTTATCAGCTGCCCCAAAGTGTTGCAAGTCTCTTGTCACAAAGCAGGAATAAGCCCAGATATGATAAGCTAGCCTGGGCACAATAAACTAGGGCAATGGCAGGGCCCTGCAATGAACAGTCAGCACATCCCATAGCTCTGGAGATGGCACCCACCAATGAAAACCTCCTTAGACACGCATGGGCTCCCCTGGCCAATCAGGCGAGCCCCTTCCCCCTCCTTGCTTCTACCCCTATAAAAACTCAGTCTTTCCTCATTTCTGGGCTCTCAGTGTGTTGGTGAGGTCTGAGAGTCCGAGCTTAAGCCCGAATAAAGGCTTTTTGTTCTTGCATGCACTCTGGACTCCTTGGTGGTTTGGGGGGATCCGTTCTCTGGGCACAACACTGGTACTGGGGATTAATCCTAGGGATGCTCTACCACTGAGCTACATCCCAGGTCCTTTTTATTTTGAGACAGGGTTTTGCCAGATTGCTGAAACAGTCTCTAACTCGGAATCCTCCTTCCTCGGGCTCCCAGGTTACTGGGATTACAGGTGTGTGCCTCTGCACCACCTGGCTTCATTGATGTTATTATGATAAAAGCAACAACAGATATTTAACAAGCACTTACCAGGCTCTGGAACACTGTTCAAAGTGTTCTTGTTACATACATTCTCACTTCATCCTGATTTATTTTATTACCCCCATCTTATACTTCAGAAAGCCAAGTCAGAGAAGTTAGTGACTTGCCCAAGGTCGAAGGTGGCAAGTAGTAGAGCCAGGATACAAACCAGAGAGTGTCACTCTAAAGTTTGTGTGTTTACAGTTTACAATGGCCAAATGATGGAATCAGCCTAGGTGCCTGTCAAAGGATGAATGGATAAATAATATAGGGTCTGTGTACACAACGGAGTTCCATTCACCTACAAAGAAGAATGGAATTATGTCATTTGCAGGAAAATGGATGGAATTTGAGAGCATCATGTTAAGTGAAATAAGCCAAACTCAGAAGCTCAAGGGCTGTGTGTTTTCTCTCCTATGTGGAAACAAGAGAAGAAGAAGGAAAAGAAAGGTGGGGGCAGGGATCTCACAAAAATCAAAGGCTGGGGGCTGTGGATATAGCTCAGTTGGTAGAGTGCTTGCCTTGCATGCACAAGGCCCTGGGTTCGATCTCCAGCACCAAAAAAAAAAAAAAAAAAATCAAAGGCTGAACAGTAGACAAAAAGGACCAGGGGAAGGAAAGGGGAATAAAATTGACAAATTATATTGTTATGCCATGTACATGTATGAATATATAACAACAAATCCCAATACTAAATATAATTACAATACAACAATAAAATATGGAAAAAGTTGAGTTTATGTGTTTAACCACCAACCCCTGATGCTCTGTGCATCTCTGTGCACATATACCCCATGCTGGTTATTTTACCAAGCATGGGATTGCATACACATATTAATTTCGCTTGAAAATACATCATAATTTTAAAAGACACAAAGAATTTGAATAGACATTTCTCCAAGGAAGAGACACAAATGACCAAAAAAAAAAAAAAAAAAAAAAAAACCACATGAAAAGATGCTCAACGTCATTGGTAATTAATAAATTCCAATCAAAACCACAATGAGATACCATTTCATACTAACTAGGATGGCTATTGTTTAAAAAATGGAAAATACTAAATGTTGACCAGGATGTAAAGAAATTTACAACTCTTGTATATTGTGGGAATGTAAAATGGTTCAGCCACTGTGGAACGCGATTTGGCAGTTCATTGAAAAGTTTGATATAAAATTACTATATGATCCAGCAATTTCTTTTTTTTTTTTTTTTTTTTGTACTGGGGATTGAACTCAGAGGCACTTGACCACTGGGCCACATCCCCAGCCCTTTTCTGTATTTTATCAGAGACAGGGTCTTACTGAGTTGCTAAGTCGCCATTGCTGAGGCTGGCTTTGAACTCGCAATCCTCCTGCCTCAGCCTCCCAAGTGCTGGGATTACAGGCGTGCACCACGACGACTGGCTGATCCAGCAATTTCTGTCCTAGGTATATAGCCAATTGAAAGTAGGTACTCAGATACTTACACACTCATGTTTGTAGCAGCACAGTTCACAATAGTCAAAAGGCGGCAATAACCCAAATTGAATATTTATCCATTCAACAGATAAAAGGATAAACATACACACGCTGGAATATTATTCAGTCATAAAAAAGGAGGAGTGCTAAGGCACACTACAGTGTGGATGAACCTCAAGAACCTACTCACTGAAAGAATCTGGACACAAAAGGCCACATATTAAATGACCCCATTTGTATGAATTATACAGCACAATGAAATCCACAGAAGCAGAAGATTGGCAGTAGCCAAGGGCTGCTCAATTGGTACAAAGTTCATTTTGGAATAATAAAATATTTTGGAACTGGATAGAAGTAATGATGAACTTGTGAATGTACCAGACCCCTGGTTATTTCATGTTGAATGAATTTTATCTCAATGAAAACAAATGAATAAAAATGATCCTGACCACTCAGGAGGGTGAGGCAGAAGAATCCAAGTTTGATGCCAAAATAAAATTAAATTAAAAGGGTGGGGTAAATAAAATACAAAGGGTTGGGGGTAAAAGCTCAGAGATACAGCATTCCTGGGTTCAATCCCTACCAAGGGGGAAAAAATCGTGGATTTTCCAGTTCCAGCTATGACTTAGTATCTGATTTCACCTTTTTTTTTTTTTTTTTTTTTTTTGTATGATGGATTGAACCTGGGGCATTTAACCAGTCACATCCCCAGTCCGTCTTTTTTTTTTTTTTTTTTTTTTTTTTTTTTAGAGACAGGGTTTCACTGAGTTGCTTAGGGCCTCGCTAAGTTGCTGAGGCTGGCTTTGAACTCAGGATCCTCCTGTCCCAGCCTCCTGAGCCACTGGGATTGCAGGTGTGCGCCACTACGCCCACTATAGTAACGTAAAAATGAGCAACAGCTGTGAAGCAACTGATTCCGACATCGGACAAGTGCTGTACTGGGATCCCTGAGGAAAGGGTCGCATGGGAGGAGACCCCCACACACATGCAGCTGGCTTCTCTGCCTTTTTGAAAGGCCCTCAACTCTGGGGCAGGTACACAGCCCAGTCACAGAGTAGCAGTTGCATTGTTAGAAAACCCAGGACCTGAGGGAGGACACAGAGCAAAGAGAGAGACTGGTGAGGTGGCAGGAACCTGTAGGGTATGGAGCAGAGGGAACTGCAGGAAAGGGACCCCAGAAATCTGTGAAGGCATTCCCCTTGGGTCCCTGACCACATCCTGAGCTGCCCGTGTTGGCAAGTTCAAGTGGAAAGACCTGTCGAAGGGGCCACTGCTGAACAAAGACTTCAGAAGCGGAGGGTAATGGAAGAACTTGGAGTTAGAACTTGGAGTTAGCCAGAGCTGAGAAACACGTCATGTACTGGAGACCCTAGAAAGACCTCTCTTAGAAATAAGGACCCATCATGCCCTAGGAGAAAATGCTGTGTCCTAAGAATAAAGACAAAGCTGGGCATGGTGCTGCGTGCCTGTAATCCCAGCGGATCAGGAGGCTGAGACAGGAGGATCATGAGTTCAAAGCCAGCCTCAGCAACTTAGAGAGGCCTTAAGCAATTCAGTGAGACCCTGTCTCTAAATTAAAAAAAAAAAAAAAAAAGGGCCGGGGCTGGGGATGTGGCTGAGTTGAGTTGAGTGCCCCTGAGTTCAATCCCTGGTACAAGAAAAAAAGAAGACGAAAGACAAAATGAAGTCTTTAACAAAGACTACCACCAACCCTCAGCAAGCGCAAGGTGACCCATCAGAAACACAACTGCCGACCCAAATAAAATTCAACACTCTTTAGAAAAAGATTAAAACATTCAGAGTCTCTGTGATGTATCAATCATAATACCAAGAATGTAATAAAAAAATACCACCCATTTTTCTGTTCTTTTATTTTTTGGCCTTTGTTCTGAGATGTGATTAAGTTACTTAGAAACAGTTCCGTTCTTTCGGGTTTTGTTTTAAAGGCTTGTCAGAAGGACCGAGGCAGCATTGAGTCTAGGACTAACTTTGAGTCAGGGTTTGAGGCAATGCTTTTCTGGGCACATTGAGTACTCTGGCTGAATGATGAGACTTTCTGCACTGGCAAAACAGAAAAGGTTCCCAGTGCTAAGGAGGCTTCCGTGGCTGTTCCCCTCGTGTTCTGGGGTCGTTCTTTCTTCAGTCTTGGATAAGTTTGCAGGGTTCTCTTAGGATTTAGCTGAAGACTCAAGAAGTTTCTCCCCAGAGCGCCAGAGTTCTCTCGCCCTCTGTGTGTGTGTGAACTCTACCCACTTTGGCCTCCCCAGACAACCCGTTCCACACCTTCAACCCAGAGAAACTGCTGGGCTCCTCTGGGGTTCCCCCACTGTGTTCTGAGGTCTGGAATCTCTCTAGGGACAAAGCTGGGGCAATTGTGGGTGGCTCATCTTGTTGGTTGGCACCCTCAACTGTCACTAGACGTTGTGGTCCAATGCCCTCCATTTGGGCCCCTGGTATTCCGTCTTCACTCTGATATACATTGATAAATTCAAAAATTTAGAAGAAATGAAAAATAAAATCTTTGGCCGGGCACGGTGGCACACGCCTGTAATCCCAGCACTTGGGAGGCTGAGGCAGGAGGATCGCGAGTTCAAAGCCAGCCTCAGCAATGGCGAGGCACTTAGCAACTCAGTGAGACCCTGTCTCTAATAAAATACAGAAAAGGGCTGGGAATGTGACCCAGTGGTCGAGTGCCCCTGAGTTCAATCTCCGGTACCACACCCCCCTCAAAAAATAAATAAATAAAAAAGAAAATCCTTGAAGAACAAAATTTTCTGAAATTGATCCAAGAAAAAGTAGAAATCTGAATCATAAAAAAATTAAGTCCAGGGCTAGGGGTGCAGCTCAGTGGTGTAGCTCTTGCCTAGCAGGCATGAGGCCCTGGGTTTGATCCCCAGCACCACACATACAAACTGAATTCACACCTTAAAATTTTCCTACAGGTTTGTATTTCTTCACTGGTGAATTGTATTAAAAGCTTAAAGAAGAAATTATACCAGCTTGATACAAAGGCTTTCAGAGAGCAGAGGAAGATAAAATGATTCCCAGTTCCACATAGACTTGCTATCAAAATCTGATAAAAACATCATATAAGAAAAAATTTTAAATCAAAATCACTTATGAACACAGACATAAAAATTCTAAGCAAAACAGTAGAAAATTAAATCTATCAATATATAGAAAAACGCATCATACTAAATGTAGTTTATTACAGGAATGCTGACTGATTTAATAAAAAAATCAGTGTAATTTCATAATGTTAACAGAATGAAGGAGATTAATAACCACGTGATCATCTCAATAGAGGAAGAAAAATTATATGTTGAAACTCAAAGTGATTCATGATAAAAAGAAAAACTCTCAGCAAGCAAAGGATAATATACTTTCTCATACTAACATACTAACAAATGATATCAATACTAACAAACGATATTTGTTATCATACTAACAAATGATATTAATGAAAAATCTACAGTTAATATAATATCAACTGGCAAAAGACCAAACACTTTTCCTTAAGACTGGGAATAACACAAAGATATACATTTTTTTTAGATGGACACGATACCTTTATTTTCTTTTTTTAATGTATTTATTTTTATATGGTGCTGAGTATTGAACCTAGTGTCTCACATGTGCCAGGTGAGTGCTCTACCACTGAGCCACAACTCCAGCCCCAAGATACACATTTTTTTTAATCAAAATACCTTTATTATGCCGGGCGTGGTGGCGCACGCCTGTAATCCCAGCACTTGGGAGGCTGAGGCAGGAGGATCACGAGTTCAAAGCCAGCCTCAGCCGTGGCGAGGCACTTAGCAACTCAGTGAGACCCTGTCTCTACTAAAATACAAAAACGGGCTGGGGATGTGGCCCAGTGGTCAAGTGCCCCTGAGTTCAATCTCCAGTACCAAAAAAAAAAAAAAAAAAAAAAAAAAACCTTTATTTTATTTATTTATTTTTATGTAGTGCTGAGGATGAACCCAGGGCCTCACATGTACTAGGTAAACGCTCTGCCACTGAGCCACAATCGAAGCCCAAGATATGCATTCTTCTTTTTTTTTTAATATCTTTTTAGTTGTAGAGGGACACAATATCTTTATTTATTTATTTTTATGTGTTGCTAAGGATCGAACCGCCTGCCTCGAGGCAGGCGCTCTACCCCTGAGTTAGAGCCCCAGCCCCAAGATATGCATCCTTTTTTTTTTTTTTTTTTGGTACCGGGGATCGAACTCAGGGGCATTCAACCACTGGGCCACATCCCCAGCTCTTTTTTGTATTTTATTAGAGACAGGATCTCACTGAGTTGCTAAGTGCCTCGCCATTGCCGAGGCTGGCTTTGAACTTTCGATCCTTCTGCCTCAGCCTCTCAAGTGCTGGGATTACAGGCGTGCACCATTGCACCTGGCAAGATATGCATTCTTGATAATATCTGTTCAACATCATTCTGGAGGTCCTAGCCAGAGTAATACGAAAAAGAAATAAAATATAAAAATATTGAATGGGAAGAATAAAACTGTCTTTATTTGCAGATAATATGATTTAATACATAGAAAATCAAAAGGACTCTATAAAGCCACTACTAGCTAATGAAAGAACTTGCTAAATAAAGTCAATATACAAAAATAAACTTTTTCTACATACTAGCAATGAATAACTGAAAATAAAATTTAAGAATAACATTTACAAAAATTAACTATTGAGGGAAAATTTTAACAAAATGTGGCCAAGATATGTATACTGAAAACTGTAAAATATTGCTGGCAGGAACTTTTTTTTTTTAATATTTGTTTATTTGCTTTAGTTGTACACAGTGCGTTTATTTGTATGTGGTGCTGAGGATTGAACCCGGGCCACGCATGTGCTAGGCGAGCGCTCTACTGCTGAGCCACAATCCCAGCCCTGGCAGGAACTTTTTAAATGTAAATAAATGTAAATGCATACCATGTCCATTGACCAGAAGACTCAGTATTGTTAAGATGTCAATTTTTTTTTTTTTTTTTTGCAAATTGATCTATAGATTCAGTGTAATCCAAACTAATATCCCAGCAGATTTTTTGTGTTGTAAAAATTGGAATGCCGATTCTAATGTTTAAATGAAAATGGAAATGACTTAGAACAGTCAAAATGATTTTGAAAAACAACAAACTTGGAAATTTTACATTACCTGCCTTCAGTTCTTACTATGGTATTGACATAAGAATATTCATAAGGATCAATAGAAAAGAAATAATCTAGAAACAGATGAATGCACATATAGCCTCAACTAGATCTGAACAAAGTTTCAAAGGTAATTTTTTTTTAATGTGGTATCAGGGTTCAAACTCAGGACCTTGACCATGCCAGACAAATGCTCTATCACTGAAGCATATCCTCAGTCCTCAAAGGTAATTTCATGGGGAAAAATTGTCTTTTCAACATGACATTCATATAAAAAATAATGAACTTCAGTCAGGCACAGAGGACATGCCTGTAATCCCAGTGACTCAGGGAGCTGAGGCAGGAGGATTGCAAGTTTGAGGCCAGTCTGGGCTATTTAGTGAGAAACTGTTTCAAAATAAAAATGAAACAGGGATGGGCACGTAGCTCAGTGGTAGAGCACCCCTGGGTTCAATTACCAGTAAAACACACACACATATTCAACCTATACCTTAGTGCATATATAAGAACTAACTAAATGGAGTATAGGCCTAAACACATAAACTAAAACTACAAAGCTGCTATAATAAAACAGGCAAGGCCGGGTGCAGTGGTGCACGCCTATAATCCCAGCACTTGGGAGGCTGAGGCAGGATGATCTCGAGTTCAAAGCCAGCCTCAGCAATGGTGAGGCACTTAGCAACTCAGTGAGACCCTGTCTCTAAATAAAATACAAAAAAGGGCTGGGGATGTGGCCCAGGGGTTGAGTGCCCCTGAGTTCAATCCCTGGTACCAAAAAAAAAAAAAAAAAAATTAAAATTAAAAAATATAAAACAGGCAAATATGATGGTGGGGTAAATTGGCAAGGATTTCTTAAGGCACAAAAATCACTAATGAGAAAAGAAAACAAATAAATAGTATCTCATCAAAATAATAAAACTTCTGAATTTTGAGATGCATGAGTAAGAAAATGAAAAGAGAAATCACAGACTAAAGGAAAATTCTAGCCTCCCTTCTTTCCCCTCCCCTCCCCTCCCCCCCTCCCCTCTACCTCCCTCCCTTCTTTCTTTCTTTCTTTCTTTCTCTCTCTCTCTCTTTCTTTCTTTCTTTTGTTCGTTCTCTCTTTCTTCTAGAGATTGAACCCAGGGGTGCTCTACCACTGAGCTACATCCCTGGCCCTTTTCATTTAATTTTTTTAAGTTTTGAGAAGGGTATCACTAGGTTACCTAGGTGAGTCTGTGATGTTAAAAGGCAGTGTAGTGGTTGCTTTCGTGTGGGTGGGGAAGGATTGATGGGAAGGAGCATAAGGGAATGGTGAGAACATTTGTTATCTTGATCAGGGTAACACTGGCACAGGTGAATACACTGGTCAAAATACATACAACCTTAGCCTCAGAATCAGCACATTTACTGCATATAAGTTATAGCTCTGTAAAGTACCTTTTTCTATATCAGCACATATGGAATTATCTCCCTCTTTTTTTTAACAGCTGTATCATCTTCCATTGTATGAATGTATCATAATTTATCAAACTGTTTATTTCCCCATGGATGGACATTTAGAATCCCTCCAAAATCTTACTATTATAAGCAATGCCATCATGAACATCCTTGACAGATTTCTAAGCGGGGTTGTTACAGATTTTTCTCTGTAAGGGTAAAGAGTCTGAAGCCCAGAAGGAAGAATAAATTTCCCAAGGCCCACTGTAATTATGCACGGTGAGGGTAGAACCTGGCACTGAAGAGATTTGCATTATTATGTAGAAATACTGATAAGGGGGAGCTAGGCGTGGTGCCACGTGCCTGCAATCCCTGCGGCTCAGGAGGCTGAGGCAGGAGGATTGCGAGTTCAAAGCCAGCCTCAGCAACAGTGAGGCACTAAGCAACTCAATGAGACCCTGTCTCTAAATAAAATATAAAATAGGGCTGAGGATGTGCCTCAGCGGTTGAGTGTCCCTGAGTTCAAACCCTGGTGCCAAAAAATAATAATAATAATACTGATGGTGGGGGGGATACTAGACTTCCAGTCGGAATAATATGAACTGTTTAATAATTTCACTTCCTCTTTGTCTTAACGCCTACTCATTCTGTGAATATGAAGGCTCTGGGGCTGCCTTAATTTAACATCATCCTATGTGCATTCACGGGATCCCATAGTACCCTGTGCTTAACAACAACTCACTATGTGCTTGGCAGCATGATAGCACTTTATATGCATTATCTCATTAACCCTTGCGATGTCACAGGGCATAACTATTTTTCTTGTAGCCTCTCCCACTTATCTATGGGGGATGTTCCAAGACTCCCAGCAGACACATGACACTGCCTACTACCAGACTCTATATATACTGTTTTTTTCTTATACAGACATACCTATAATAAAGCTTAATTTATAAATCAGGCATGGTAAGAGATTAACAACAACATCTCATAGTAAAATAGAACAGTTATAACAATATACTGAAATAAAAGTTCTATCAATGCGGCGGCGTCTCTCTCTGCATATCTTACTTGCTCACTGGTTCTCTCTCAAAATACCTCATTGTGTGGGGCTCATCCTCCTTCCTGTACGACACGACGCAATGCCCACGTGACAAGATGAAGCAGGGAGAACAATTTGGTGCGTTAGTCAGTTGTTTGTTGCTGCAGCCAAAATATCTGACATGAACGACTTAAAGGAGAGAAGATTTCTTTTGGCTCGTGATTTCAGAGGTTTCATGGTTGGCTTATTCCACTGCTCTGGGCCTCAGGTGAGGCAGAACATCATGGAAGAAGGGGTGGCACAGGAAAGCTGCTCAGCTCATGGCCACAGAGAAGGAGAGAGAGAAATAGAGAGAGAGAGAGACAGAGAGAGAAAGTGACCAGGGCACACCTCCGGTGTCCTACTTCCTCTAACTAGGACCCACCTCCCACCGCCTCCATCACCTCCAAGTAGTCCATTCAGCTGCTAATGGATCAATCCACTGGAGGGTGAGAGTCCTCGTGATCCAATTCCTTCCCCACAGCCCCACCTCTGAACATTGATGCATGGAAGGCCAAGCCTTTAACACAGGAGTCTCTGGGGGACACTTCATACACAAACCACAACACACTAGGCCAGGCACGGTGGCGCACACCTGTAATCCCAGCACTTGGGAGGCTGAGGCAGGAGGATCACAAGTTCAAAGCCAGCCTCAGCAATGGCGAGGCACTTAGCAACTCAGTGAGACCCTGTCTCTAATAAAATACAAAAAAGGGCTGGGGATGTGGCCCAGTGGTCGAGTGTCCCTGAGTTCAATCCCTGATACCAAAAAAAAAAAAAACTCACAACACTCAGGCATTGTGAGGTAGCGTCAGGCCACCACCGACCCTACTCCAACCAGCACTGTGATATGTGGACAGTCGCTCTGACAATCAGGACGACTGCCCAGTGACTAACGGGCAGGTAGCGTGTACAGCATGGATGTGCCGGTCAAGGAGATGATTCACGTCCTGAGTGCAATGGGGTAGAGCAGTGTGAGATTTCACCACTCAACTCAGATGGCTTAACTTATGGATTGTTTGTTTCTGGAAATTTCCATTTAATATTCTCAGGCTACAGTTGACCACAAGTAACTGAAAACACAGACACTGAAACCACAGATGGAGGTAGAGGGATGACTATAATTCCATGCCCATTTTTTAAAGGTAAAAACTGAAGCTGAGACCATTGGAGTAATTTATCCAAGGTTGCACAGCTCAAAAGTGGTTCAAACAGGTTTCAACCCAGGTCCTTGATACAGAAGACTTTATTATGTTACATCTCCTCCCAAGAATAATAATGTTATTGTGAAGGTTTTACAAAATGGTCACGGGGCTGATTACTGGTCTCTTATTTCTGGAAAGTGGTTTCTGCATCTTTAGTTCTGTCTTCTTAACATCTGGCACATAGAGGGCTTAGCGCTGTGCCGGACGCATAGTGAGCACTCAAAGAGTGCTAATTATTATTATTATTGGAACTCAATAAGCATTTGTTGAATAAGTAAACATTTGCATGAATAACTAATTGCCTAAATTATTCTTTTAGCAAATAAACAATCAACATAGGGATAACAGGTTCTGGTCTTCCTCTCCTGCCAAACATCTCATCGTGGGGGTGCAGCTGAACCAGAGGGAATTGCCAGCCCTCTTCTGTTCACGTCCGCTCCCTGAGGGACACAGAAACAAGAAGGGCATCTAATTCCAGCACGGTGTGTCGATGATCTGATTCTCCACACATTTGTGCATAAAGGAAAGAATCAGGGCTGGGATGTAGCTCAGTGGTAGAGCTCCTGCCTACCACGTGTGAAGGCCCTGGGTTCAAAACCCAGCACTAGGAAGAAAAGGAAAGGAAAAGAATACCAGTTGGGGTTGGTGGGTGTGTGTGTGTGTGTGTGTGTGTGTGTGTGTGTGTGTGCTCACACATGCATGTCTGTACACTTTTAAAAATATATATATTTATTTATTTGCTTTAGTTGTACACAATGCCTTTATTTTTACATGGTGCCGAGGATCGAACCCAGGCTGTGCACGTGCTAGGTGAGTGCTCTACCGCTGAGCCACAACCCCAGCCCCTGCCTGTACACTTTTGTGCACAAAAACCTGAGCACCGTCTCTTATGCTCTCTGCCTCTGAAGTCCAACCTCAACTAGGGTGAAGTCTTGGGGGGCTTAATACAAAGCTTTGGCAATATCACAGTGTGCACAAAGGATGCACACAAGATCCCACAACATCAAAAGGCCCTTGAACTTCTACTGTATCTTCTTATTTTGTTGTGTGGTCTTCACTGGAGGAAGGTGCTGCAGTATTGCGGGGAAAGGTTCCGACTGGCAACGGGCCAGGTGAATGCTGCGTCTCTTGAACCCAACTCGGCTTGGGTGACCCACGAAGAGCATTAGCCTCTGTCGCTTTATTAGTCAATCTGCCATCCACTCAACGACCCCAGGCCCTTGTCTCTGCCTGAGTCTTCAGTTGTCTGCCAGCTCCTGCATCCCCCAGTCTAGTGCTTTGATTGGCCTGTGTCCTTGGTAGGAAGACCCCCTGCCATTCCCAGTCCACGTGCCTTGTCCAGAGAAGATACCTTTACAGGCTTGAGATTTGACTCCCTCAGCTCCTCTGCCTAAAGGCAGACCCGACCCGCTTCTCAGCAGGAGTTGGGGGCAGTGTGCACCAAGGGCCAGTTGACCCGAGGTAGCACCTACAGGCGCTTGCTGAGATCATGTTTTTTTTTCTCTTGCTGACTCCTGCCTCACCCAGTGCCGTTACCACAATCCTCATTCCGTGCCTCTAAAAGCCCTTCCTCTCATTTTGCAGTTAGGTTTTCAGAGCCTTGCTCATTAGAAGCAATTTTGGTTTCTGTTTTTATGGTAATTTTTAAACTCTTAAGTGAGACTTGTTTGAAATGGCTGTCACTCTGTTATTACAGAAACAATATAACGAGAAATGCACTTTCATATAAGAGTCTGTCTACGTTGCAACCAGGAAAGATAAATTGTTCTTGAACTTAAACATATTTGAACTTGAAAAATATGAAGACAAAGAGATGAAAAAAAAAAAAGATGATCTAATCGGGAAGGGATGTCATGGGGGTCTAATCGATATGAGTTTCTGAAAAAAAAAAGAGAGGAAATTAGAGAAATAATACAGGAGATTTTCTTAGAGGTCCTTGTGTTTGGACATAAGGCCTCAGAACAAGGCCACACACCTCGTGTTAACACCGTGAAATCACAGGTCACCAAGGATAAAGGGAATACCCCAAAAGCTTCCACTGAAGGACAGTTTCCTTATAAAGCAGTAAGAATGAGAATGAATCAGAGCTTTCAATAGGAAAATCAATACAGAGGGCAATAGATTAGTGCCTTCAACGTTTGAAGGGAGATTTGAATGGTAACCCAGGATTCAATGTTAACCCCAATTATCCATCAAGTAAAAAGGCAGAATAGATTTACAATCACCAAGGGTTCAGAAATTTTGACCACCACACTCCTTCATCGAGGACATCAATGGTATGTAGTGGTAAAATAAGTAAGAAAAAGCAAAGATGATGACCTTAATCTCAGAAACTGGTTGAACCCAGGGAAGCAGGGAAGCCCCCTGATGGAAGAACATCAGAAGGTCATAGAAGGTAGATCTGGGGCAGTGGAGGAAACTTAGTACAACCCCTATTGAAATGGAAAGTTGGGCGGGGTGGGGGGGAGAGACTTGAGAATATGATGAAGTCAAAAATGCAAGAAGAAGAAGAAGAAAAAGAATGCTATATGAAATCCCAGATCAACTGAAAGTATCCAAACAAAGCAAGCATAAGCAGATATACTACTGGCTGGACAGAATCATATGTATGGTCTCAATAACATACGCATCTTCGCAGGTAAATGGATGAAGTTGGAGAATATAATGCTAAGTGAAGTTAGTCAATCTCAAAAATCCAATTACCAATGTTTTCTCTGATATAAGGAGGCAGACTCACAGTGGTGTTGGGTGTTGGGGTACATAGGGGATTAGAGGAACACTAGAATGGTCAAAGGGGAGGGAGGAGATGGGAGGGAGCTAGGAGGGCATGGAGAGGGGGGAAAGAAAATGTGGTAGAATAAGATGGATATCATTATCTTAAATGCATGATTGAAGACTTGAATAGTATGAATATACTTTGTATACAGTGTTATGTAAAAAGAGGCTCTATATGGGTATTATGAATTGTAATGCATACTACTATTACAAATACAACAACTTTGAATAAAAAAAGAAAAATAATAAAAATAACATATGCATCATTTTTTAAAAAAAAATATTTATTTTTTTAATTGCAGCTGGACACAATACCTTTATTTATTTATCTTTACATGGTGCTGAGGATCGAACCCAGGGCCTCGCACATGCTAGGTGAGCGCTCTACCACTGAGTCACAACCCCAACCCCAACATAAGCATCATGTGCTGATTTTACATGCAACTTATAGACAAAGCATGGAAGACTTCGTTAGAGTCATGGAAAAAATGAGGATGCTGCCAATCAAGACAATATACAAGCAAAGAAGGTAGAGTATGTCTCTAGGTATCTTCAGGAGATTGGTTCCAGGACCCCCTGCAGGTAGCAAGAATTCAGGATATCGAGTCCCTTATATAAATGACATAGTATCTGTACATAACCCATGCACAGCCTCCCACATGCTGAAAACCATCTCTAGATTATGCATAATACCTTTTACAATGTAAATGCTATATAAATGGTTCTTATGCTGTATTGTTTAGGGAATAATATCAAGAGAGAAAAAAAAAAGCCCGTATGTGTTTAGCACAGATGCACATTTGGGGAATATTTTTGATCCACGTTGAATCCCTAGCTACAGAGGGCCTCCTGTCTACCATAGAAACTCAGGAAGGAGAGAAGGGAGAAGACTGACACAGAGGCCACCTCTTCTTAAGAAGCCCTGGATGAACAGCATTGGAAGATACTGGCGGATAGACAGGAAGAGTGTAAGCACATTTCTAAAAGTGACAACCATAGCCAAAATGTTGGTATCATTGTGTTGGGAGAAGGAGAGGAAAGGAGATGGAAGAGGAGGCAAGTGAGTTGAGTTTTCTTTCTAATGTTGCAGAAAGCCAGCGTGCATGTGTTGAAGATGTAGAATAAGGAAATCGTCTTCACTCAGGAACAGGTAGACAACCTGCAAAAGACACAGCCAAGAGGACGAGAGATGATCCCTCTGGGGCTAGGGCTGGAAGAACAGCTTTGACTCTGGCTAAAAAAAAAAAAAAAAAAAAAAATCATTTTAAATGAAAGCACCGTCATATCTCCTATGTTCTGCTCTTGAAGGAATGTTAGTGTGTACTGAACAAATTGGAGACTTCCGAAACACAGCTAGGGGTCGACCTGAGAAAGAAGCAGGCTTTAGAGACGGTGAGCTGCACTGGTGTGGAGCCCTCTCTCCTCTGCAGTTGAGGTGGGAGCACAGACCCCCATATCTGTCCCATGGGTCCAGTGGATTCAGTACTTCCACATCTACCAGCCCCTTCCATCCTCCAGAAGCCCTGGGGACTTTGAGGATGTGAGAACAGGGACTGTCTCCCCACCGGACAGAGTGGATCCAGGCTCAGGAGGGTGAGTGAGTGCAGGCCCAACTCCTGGAGCTGCTAGCAGAGGTGCTTGGTCCCCCAGGGCTTATGAGCTGGGAAGGGCAGGCAGGGAAGGACCCCGGGGCTCTGCAGGAACAGCTCCTGCGACTCTGACCGAGCCAGAATTCAAATGCAGGCAAATCTAAAATGATCCCCCACCACATCTATTTTTTTAATTGTATGTGTATTATCAAAACAATATGATGACAGTCAGACATGAGGGTGCACGCCTGTAGTCCCAGCTACTTGGGAGGCTGAGGCAGGAGGATTGCTTCTGCCCAGGAGTTCAACACCAGAGTGGGAACACAGTGAGATCCTGCCACAAACAAAACAAAACAACCCAGGAAAACAATATAGTGATGTCTTTAAGGAAATATGTTTAGGCAGGCATAGTGGTACACACTTGTCATCCCCGTGACTCAGGAGGCTGAGGCAGGAGGATTGCAAGTGTAAAGCCAGCCTCTGTTACTTATCGAGGGCCAAAGCAATTTTGCAAAACCCTGTTTCTAAACAAAATATTAAAAAGGGCTGGGGATGTGACTGAGTGGTTAAGCACCTCTGGGATCAATCCCCTGTACCAAGAAAAAATATTGTTTAGCCTGGCACAGTGGCACACACCTATCATTCCAGTGAGTTGGGAGACTGAGACAGGAGGATCACAAGGTCAAGGCTAGCCTGGACAACACACTTGATCTTAGCCAAAAGGCCAAGAAGTGATAGCCTGGACAACACAGAGAGACATTGTCTTAAAATAAAAAGTAAAGGGGCTGGGGATGTGGTTCAGTGGTAGAGTGCCTTTGGGTTTAATCCCGGGTTCCTAGTACCACACACAAAAATGTTTTAAAATGTGTTTAAATCACCTATAATCCTTCCATGCCTATGCACCATAATTACCTAGATGTTTTTCTGTGATCCTTTCTAGCCTTTGTCTACACTGTACATAATTTTACATAGTTCTGATGCTCGTGCACATTTGTAAGCATTCTTACCTCCCATAAATGGTGTTGCTTGTTTCATAATTATCTGTTTTAATGGCTGCATATTATGCAGGATCATTTTTAATTAATCACAGTACCCTGGGTTAACAGTTCATTATTATGCTAAGTATTTCTTTAGTTTTTAATCTGCATTTTACTTTCCTGTGAGGCTGTTCCATTCACGGAATGCTTTCTCACTGACCTCACAACCTCACGGCGCGTCATAGGGGCAGGTGGGATCATCCCCGCCTGACAGATCCAAGTTTCCCCTTACCCACGGTGACACTGAGGTCCAGTGTCACAGTGATACTGAAGTCCAGGCATCACACAGAAAGCAGGTCCAATAGCAGAGCGTAAACAGCCGAGGACCCTGGTCACCTCGGGGAGCACCAGGGGCACAGTTACAGAGCCGGGAAGGAGTCGTCACCTCCCTATTTTACAGTTGAGGAAGTGGGGACCCTGAGAGGCACAGTAACTGGTCCAAGGTGACACGGCACAGCCACGAGGCAAACGGACTCCAGAGCCACATCTCTTTCCAGTATCTACCTGTCCTCCCCAGTCCCTGGGTCTCAGAGCGAACCCCTCTGGAAACTCCCTGCCTGAGCAGGTGGCCACCCCACCTTGTCCTGTCCCACCTGCTCCTTCTCACACCTTGGTGAGGGGGCACACATTCGCACCCTGGAGCCAGCCACGGGTCAAGTTGTTCATTGGCCAAGTTGTTTTTCTTTTCTGTTTTCTTCCATTTGGTTAATTGGTTTTGGGGGGGTGGTCAAACATTCATAACACAAAATCACTATCTTAACTATTTTGTAGATGGACAGTTCAGTGGTATTAAGTATAGTCACCCCAATGGACAGCCATCACCACCATCCGGCCCCAGAACTGTTTTCATTTTCCCCCCAACAAAAAAATCTGGCTGGGTTGTGGCTCAGTGGTAGAATGCTCGCCTAGCATGTGTGAGGACCTGAGTTCGATCCTCAGCACCACATAAAGACAAATAAATAATAAAGGTATTGTGTCCATCTACAACAACAACAACAACAAAAAACTCTACCTGTCAAACAACAACTCCCCACCCCTTTCCCTTCCAGCCCTCCCTGACACCCACCCACCATCTACTTTCTGTCTCTATGAATTTGATTAAGTATCTCATATAAGTAGACTCATACTATATTTTTCTTTTTAATATATGGCTTATTTTCCTTAGTGCAAGTCCTTAAGGTTTATCTATGTTGTAGCAGGTATCAGAGATTTCACTATTGTTTTTTTTTTTATACATATTTTTAGTTGTTGATGGACTTTTATTTATTTATTTTTTGTTAAAAATATTTATTTAAGCTGGGCACAGTGGCCCACGCCTGTAATCCCAGCACTTGGGAGGCTGAGGCAGGAGGATCACGAGTTCAAAGCCAGCCTCATCAATGATGAGGCACTTTTAACAACTCAGTGAAACTCTGTCTCTAATAAAATACAAAAAAGGGCTGGGGATGTGGCCCAGTGGTCGAGTGCCCCTGAGTTCAATCCCCAGTACCAAAAAAAAAAAAAAAAAAAAAAAAAAATTATTTATTTGCTTTAGTTGTACACAATGCATTTATTTGTACGTGGTGCTGAGGATCGAACCCGGGCCGCACACGTGCTAGGCAAGCGCTCTACCGCTAAGCCACAACCCCAGCCCCCGGACCTTTATTTATTTATTTATTTATATGCAGTGCTGAGATTGAACCCAGTGCCTCACACATGCTAGGCAAGCGCTCTACCACTGAGCCACAACCCCAGCCCTCCACTTATCTATTAAGTCAGTTTTTTTTTTTTTTTTTTTTTTTTCATTGCTGCAACCAAACAACCTGACAAGGAGGAAAAGCTTATTTGGCATTCACGATTTCAGAGATCTCAGTCTATAGACAACTGGCTGCATTCCTCTGACCCATGGTGAGGCAGAAGATCATGGTGGAAGAGGAAAACTCAGGGTATGGCCTACCAGGACACAGAGAGACCTCCCCTCACCATGGGCAAAATATAAACCCCAAAGTCACCGTTGCCAGTGACCACCTCCTCCAGCCACACCCTCCCTGCCTACAGTTACCACCCTGTTCATCCCTGTCAGTATGAACATGCTGATTAGGATAAGGCTCTCATAACCCTTTCATTTTCCCTCTAAACTTTCTTGCACTGCCTCCCACATAGCTCTTGGGGGACACTGCATGTCTAAACCATAATGTCTATTAATGATCATTTGGGTTATTTTCATTTTCAGTTATTGTGAACAATGCTGCTCTGAATATTGATGTACAGATACCTGCTTCAGTCTCTACCACCAATTCTTTGGGGTGTATACCCAGAAATGAGTGAGTTTTAATGAAACTTCTCCTGGCTGGGCATGGTGGTGCATACCTATAATCCCAGTGACTCAGGAGGCTGAGGCAGAGGATAGAAAGTTCGAGGCCAGCCTCAGCAACTTAGTGAGGCCCTAAGCAACTTAGCAAGACCCTGTCTCAAAATAAAAATTAAAAAGGGTTTGGGAAGTTGATCAGTGGTTAAGCACCCCCTGGATTCAATCCCCAACACAAAACAAAACCCTCCAAAATAAAACCTCCTGTTTCCAGCTTTGCATGGGGCAGGGAAGAGAAGGGGTGCACTATATGAGAGTGCATGGGGTGAGAGAAAATATTTGAAAAACATCTTTTAAAGGGATTGTAGCAAGAATGTATTTTTAAAGAAATATTTCCACAACTCAATAATAGAAAGAAAATAATCCAATTTTTAAAATGAGCAAAGGATCTAGATAGACATCTCCCCAAAGAAGATATGCAAATGGCCAATATCCACTTGAAAAGATTCTGTGTTTGTAGTCAGGGGGAAATGCAAGACAAAAACACAGCAAGAAACCACCTCACACCCACTCGGATGGCCAGGATAAAGCAGGTAATAACAGGTGTCGTCAAGGATGGGGAGAATTGGAGCCCTGGCATAGGGCTGGTGGGAACGCAAAATGATATAGTGATACTTTCGAAAATAGACTGATGGGGCATCTTCTTGGACACAGTTTTTCAGATTGATAATTGGGCTTCTGTATGTTTCCTTACAAATGTTTCAAATGTTCGCTGAAGAGCTTGTTTTAAACTGCTCGCATTTTAAGGCAGTTCGGTTGTGATGAAAATAGAACTGCGAGGAGAGTTTCACGTAGCAATCATGCCTTCTGTCGAAGCCCTGAGTCTCGTCCGTTACGAGTCTCACTCTAAGTACAGCAGCACGCGGAGGAAGAACACAGAAAAACATCTTAACCAAAAATTATACATATGTAACTTTAAAATTGATAAAAAATTATCTATAGATTCTCTCTCAAGATGGTAGTTTGGTTGGAATTTGACTTTTTTTCCCTCTAATGGCACCTTAATTTTATAAGATGGGGTTCATTCAACCAAAATTTAATTTACTATAATGTAATAAAAAGAAATAATCTGGGCTGGGGTTGTGGCTCAGCAGTAGAGCACTTGCCTAGCACGTGCGCAGCCCGGGTTCGATCCTCAGCACCACGTAAGAATAAAGGCATTGTGTACAACTAAAACAAATAAATAAATATTAAAAAAATGAAATAATCTGAAAAAAAAAAAAAAGAAAACAGTCTGACAATTCATCACATGATTAAACATGAAGTTACCATATGATTTGGCAATTGCACTCCTAGGTATAGACTCCCCAAACTGAAAACAGTTCAAATCCCAGTCAAACAAAAACTTATGTAAGAATATTCATAGCAGCACTACTCAAGATAACTAAAAGGTAGAAATAAATTGAAGGTCCATCAAGTGATAAGTGCATAAATAAATGTGGCATATTCATTATCCATATAAAGGAATATTATTCAATCATGAATAGGAATGATGTATATCAGCCTTATTAATAATTGCCAGAAAAGGAAGTAACCAAAAAGTCCCTCCGTGGGTGAATGGATAATAAACTGTGGTACTTCCATATAATCAAGTACTATTCAGTGCTAAAAGGAAATGAGGTGTTAACACATGAAAAGACATAGTACTGAGAAAAGAAGCCACTTGGGTACAGTGGCTTATGCCTATAATTCCTGTGACTCAGGAGGTGGAGGCAGGAGGATTGCAAGTTCGAGGCCAGCCTCAGCAACTTAGTGAGGCCCTAAACTACTTAGCTGAAGAGCTTGTTTTTAAACTGCTCGCATTTTAAGGCAGTTCGGTTGTGATGAAAATAGAACTGCGAGGAGAGTTTCACGTAGCAATCATGCCTTCTGTCGAAGCCTCTGAGTCTCGTCCCTTACGAGTCTCACTCTAAGTACAGCAGCACGCGGAGGAAGAACACAGAAAAACATCTTAACCAAAAATTATACATATGTAACTTTAAAATTGATAAAAATTATCTATAGATTCTCTCTCAAGATGGTAGTTTGGTTGGAATTTGACTTTTTTTCCCTCTAATGGCACCTTAATTTTATAAGATGGGGTTCATTCAACCCAAAATTTAATTTACTATAATGTAATAAAAAGAAATAATCTGGGCTGGGGTTGTGGCTCAGCAGTAGAGCACTTGCCTAGCACGTGCGCAGCCCGGGTTCGATCCTCAGCACCACGTAAGAATAAAGGCATTGTGTACAACTAAAACAAATAAATAAATATTAAAAAAATGAAATAATCTGAAAAAAAAAAAAGAAAACAGTCTGACAATTCATCACATGATTAAACATGAAGTTACCATATGATTTGGCAATTGCACTCCTAGGTATAGACTCCCCAAACTGAAAACAGTTCAAATCCCAGTCAAACAAAAACTTATGTAAGAATATTCATAGCAGCACTACTCAAGATAACTAAAAGGTAGAAATAAATTGAAGGTCCATCAAGTGATAAGTGCATAAATAAATGTGGCATATTCATTATCCATATAAAGGAATATTATTCAATCATGAATAGGAATGATGTATATCAGCCTTATTAATAATTGCCAGAAAAGGAAGTAACCAAAAAGTCCCTCCGTGGGTGAATGGATAATAAACTGTGGTACTTCCATATAATCAAGTACTATTCAGTGCTAAAAGGAAATGAGGTGTTAACACATGAAAAGACATAGTACTGAGAAAAGAAGCCACTTGGGTACAGTGGCTTATGCCTATAATTCCTGTGACTCAGGAGGTGGAGGCAGGAGGATTGCAAGTTCGAGGCCAGCCTCAGCAACTTAGTGAGGCCCTAAACTACTTAGTGAGAACTTGTCTCAAAATAACAAAAATAAGAATGGCTGGGGCCGGGCGCGGTGGCGCACGCCTGTAATCCCAGCACTTTGGGAGGCTGAGGCAGGAGGATCGCGAGTTCAAAGCCAGCCTCAGCAATGGCAAGGCACTTAGCAACTCAGTGAGACCCTGTCTCTAAATAAAATACAAAAAAGGGCTGGGGATGTGACCCAGAGGACAAGTGCCCCTGAGTTCAATCCCTGGTACCAACAAAAAAAAAAAAAAAAAAAAAAAAAAGAATGGCTGTGGTTGTGGCTCAGTGGTAGAGCACCCCTGGGCTCAATTCCCAGTACTGAAAAAAAAAAAAAAAAAAGAGAGAGAGAGAGTTGTTCTAAGTGAAAGAAACCAATCTGAAAGGCTCCATGCTGTGTGAACCCAACTCTATCACATCTGGAAAAGGGGAAACTATGGAGACAGTAAAAACATCTATGGTTGCCCAGGGCAGGGGTTGAAAAAGCAGAGCACAGAGGATTTTCAGGAAGGTGAAATACTCTGTTTGATACTATAATGGTGGAGCAAGTTATGTATTTGTCAAAATGCACACAATGTACAACAGCAAGAGTGAACCCTGGGGCTGGGTTGTGGCTCAGCGGCAGAGCGCTCGCCTCGCACGTGCGCAGCCCGGGTTCGATCCTCAGCACCACGTAAACATAAATACATTGCATTGTGTACAACTAAAGTAAATAAATAAATATTTCTTAAAAATAAAAAATAAACACATTGTATACAACTAAAGCAAATAAATTTTTTTTAACAAAAAGAGTGAACCCTAATGTAAGCCGCAGACTTTGGGTGACAGTGAGGTGCCCCAGGCGGTTTACTGAGTCTAACAAGTGTACCCCACTGGTGTGCAATGAGAGGCTGTGCATGGGAAGTGTGTGGCGGGGGATTCTCCATCCTTTCTGCTCTACTTTGCTATGAACCTAAAGCTGCTCCTCAAAATAAATTCTAAAACAATGGAATGAAGAATCGACATATGCTACAACATAAATTCTGAAACCATCCTGCTAAGTGAAAGAAGCCCGTCACAGAAGGCCACACCTATGGTAACATTTACACGAACAGCTGAAATAGGGAAATCCATAGAGACAGACCCTAGGTTAGTGTCTAGAAGGGCTAGAAGATGTGGGGTGAAGGGAATGGGGGAGAAACAGCTAACGGGTAGGGTATTTCTTTTTGAGGTCATGAAAATATTACAAAACGAAATCATGTACTTTATTTATTTGTAGTACTGGGGATCAAACTTAGGGCCTCCCACCTATGAGGCAAGTGCTCTACCACTGAGCTACACCCCCAACCCATTTTATTTCACACGGGGTCTTGCCAAGTTGCTGAGGCTGGCCTGGAACTTGCGGGCATCCGGCCTTGATCTCCTGAGTAGCCGGGATTACAGGTGTGTGCCACCACGCCCGCCTGAATCATGCACTTTAGATGGGTAAATTATAAAGTATATGCGTTATATCTCAATAAAGCTATTTAAAAAGGAAAGGGCAGATGGGGGTGGCCTTGCAGAAGTTCCTTCTAATGACCTTCACCTGTGGCTCAGAGACGCCTCCCCCACCCAGCCAGGACTTTCCCTAAAGGGAACACTTTGGACTCTGTGCCATGAGTGATGGGGTGGGGTGAGGTTTCTGCCCAAGGTCTCATCAGCATAGCTGCCTGGAAGGTCACCTGGGGTGGGCACCTCGACAAGCCACTCTCCATCATGACACTGTGACCGAAACCATTACAGGTGGGACACGGCAGACCTACTACCCTTGAGTCAGCACAACGGTGACAGGAGAGAAAAGTGGAAGTACTGCCTTGATATGGAGCTGGATTTATGAGTTTCCTCTTGGAGCGAGCGAAGGCAGCCAACCCTGCAGCCGTCCCTCTGCCTGGCTGTAATTGCAGGCCAAGCAGAATCCTGAGGTCTCCAGCCTGTTACTTGACCTTTAGTTAAAAAAAAAAAAAAAAAAAAAACAAGAAGCTATAAAAGTTCAGCCTGGAGGCATCCCTTGGAGGTCATCCAAACAGTGGCTTCTAGACTTTTCGATTTCACAGCCCATATCATTCCAAAAATATTTGCCAAGATTGACAACTCTTTATTTTGCTAAGCTAAGACAACTTTTAAAACCAACATCATTATTTGATTTTTTTTTTTTTAAAAAAAGAATCAGAAAGATAGACTATTGGAATGAAGATATAATGTCAGAATGGGAAATCAGTTAAATTGAACAAACATAGCTTTACGAGAAAAAAATCGCTGCATTTCTTATTTTCCCTACCAGCTCTTATCTCCCCAGTAGTAAAAACGTGACAAATACTACGAGTGACAACTTCATCCTGGGGCCCAGGAGGCTTTGGGCAACACTCCTGGTTCTGCACTCGAATCCTCTGGAAACCAGTTCTGGCATGGGAGGATTCTAGCGGCAGACACACCTATGTTCAAACCCTGCCTCTGTGACTGACTCACTCTGCCTGTAAACTTCTGCAAGTTTCCTACCTTCTTTCTGAATTTCAATTCTCTTATCCGTAAAATGATTCTTATCTCTGAGGGGTTTCTTTTTGTTGTTGTTGTTGTTGTTTTGTGCATGAGACATATCACAAAATAAAAATTTTAAATATGTGGGTAGCTGGGCACGGTGGCACACACATGTAATCCCAGCAGCTTGGGAGGCTAAGGCAGGAGGATGGTGGGTTCAAAGCCAGCCTCCGCAACAGCAGGTGCTAAGCAACTCAGTGAGACCCTGTCTCTAAATAAAATACAAAATAGGGCTGGGTATGTGGCTCAGTGGTTGAGTGCCCCTGAATTCAATCCCCAGTATCCCCCCCCCAAAAAAAAATATATATATATATATATACATATGGGTGTCGTTGCACACAGTAGGCATTTGCTATTTGTATGCTGTCTGGTGGTGGAAGATGGTCTCTGAGCTGATTCATTCCATTGTCCTGGTCTTTCAGTTGATAAAATCTCTTCCCTGGGTGTAACTACACCTGCCTCCTTGTATATCTGCTCACTTACTTTTGGATTGCGTGGAGCAAATCTCATTCTTCTGACCTGACTTCCATTTCTATCTTGGCTTTTCTTTCTTCCAGACAAAATAGCCTGTTGCTGTCACTCATTCCTCTGAAAAGTCCTCACCTGCTAGTATGAGCCAGCCGCTGCCAAAAGAAGGCTGTGTACCCAGCTGTCCACAACCCAACCCCAGGGGCACAGCCCTCCAGGGCATGTCACCTGCAACCAGGCTCCATGGGCTGGACTCCAGGCTTCAGGTTGGGTCCTGGCCTGCTCCTGGTGGCTCTCAACCGCCCTAGGATTCCCCAAGCCTTGTTCCTTCAATGACAAAAGGCAAGCACACAGAGGATAGTCCCCACTACACAGCACACTACCTGACCTTGCTGTCACCCAACGTAAGTCACAAGATCAGGCCCAAGTCAAGAGGCCATAGCGGGAGAAGGATGTGGAATACAGAGGAATAAAACATCCATCTGTCTACTGCTCATTTCTCCCTTGTCAGACCTCCTTGGCCAATACCCCTGGACACCCTCTTCCCATGCCTCTTCATGCTAAGGGGGGTAGAAGGCTAGGGAAGAGGGAACAAGGCCTGGCCTGGCCTATCCCCTGCCTACCTCTCTGATTAGCCTCCGACCATTCTCCTGGCTCTCAAACATTAGCTTCACGGGGTTTTCTTGCATTTTCTTAAAGGTCTTGATCTCTTTGCCACCCCAGGGCTCCGCATGTGCTGTTGATTTTGCTTGGAACACTCTTTTTCTTAACTGCTTCTGCTGATCCCAGGGGAAGAAAATAGAACTTACAGGTCCTTGAAAAGATGTCTTTCTTTCTAACCATCCATTCCAGTTTTAAGTCTCCCTTTCTTTTTCTCCAGCAAAGAGGGTGTGTTTATTTTTCAGGACTTCTGATGATTGGTTTGTTTCCTAATTTTGATGTTCTCCCCCTTCTAGACTCTAGTCTCCATGAAGGCAGGAGCTTGTGATTGCATCCCCAGAGCACGCATCAGCCCCCTCCCGTGACAGATGCCGGATACACATTTACTGAGTGCTGGAAGCCAGGATCAAAGGCAAGGAATGCGAGGGTGGATGAATTTCAACAGCTCTCTCTTCTGCCTTCGTGCAGTGGTAAAGTGCAGAAGAGAACAGGACACAGCCCTGCCCTACTCACAGAGCTGCACTTGCTCGTTCTCTCTAGCAGGGCACCTGTCACCCACTGGTGCTCAGGACCGGAACCTGGCTTGGAGAAGGCTCCTAATCTTTTCTTAGGGATGTGGCCTTTGCCACCACTGCTGGACTGTTGGTTAATGAGGATTTGTTTCCACTCTGATACCTCCTCAGAGGTATCCATGCTCTCTGCCCACATGCCCACTGTCCATGCACCTGGCCAGAGGTGCACCAGGTGCTTTGGAATTAAAAAAAAAAAAAAAAAAAAAAAAAGTGCCACCAATATTTCACCAGGGGGATCATTGACAAGGGTCAGCATAGCGGAACTACAAACAGAGGCAACATAAATGGTGACTTGAGAGGTCACGACGCTCAGGTTCTGATGGCAGAATCACCTGACCTGCTGAAAGCACCCACTCCTGTCCCTTCAAAAGTCTTCTCTCTCCTCCCATGGGGCCATTCAGCCAGCCTTTGCCCTTCATCATCCCCATGAACCAAGGAGAAGTTCTAGTCTTTTCTGTGGTCTTTTGAAAATGTCTGGACCTGTTTAATGAAGTCCTCTGTAGCCGTCAGCCTAGAGAAACCAGCACAGCTAGAGCCGTAAAGTCAAGTGCTGAGTCCGGTCTCTCACTGCCTTTGACTAGCTGGATGACAAGATAGGTGACTTCACCTCTTCCAGCCTCAGTTTCCTTCACCTGGTGAGTGGGCGTGGCTAAACCTACACGGGCATGGCTGAGGACTGACTGAGATAACATTAATGGTTTCCTAACTGTAAAAGACTATCGAAATGTGAGCGGTGCCTTTTATCTTCCTTAGTCCCGTATGGCTGTGCACTGGAGCACAGAGGGTTAAAGGTTCAGGAACCAAAAACAGAACAAAGGAGAAAATAATGCCCACTTCCGGATGCACTTGAAGGACAGATTGCTTAGGATGGGATTGCAATTGGGTCTCCAAGTGAGAGAAATGATTGCTGCCCTCATCAATATTACTGCTGGCTAAGTCTACATGGGATTCAATCAGGTAATTGAGGTCCCAAATTTAGTTTTTATCCAGATGTCAAGATTAATAGAAACGGCTTCCTGGAATTAACTCTTTGTGGCTTTCACAGTAAGCACAAGGAACTCCAGAGCTGACATTAACATTTGAGACCTGAACATTTGGAAAGTAAAGGTCTATTGTCTGACTTAGCTAGTCCAAATGTTACAACAGTCAATGTCACAGGACTGCTGTGTAATTGTCAGCTCTCGTTTGACTCCAGAGGAGGGTCAACTCTATGACCCCCCCTGGACAGCTACTCTAAGAGATTGTTGGAAGGACCCTGAGCTAGAGGCCAGAGAGGACAGGAGGCGGGCTAGAATTCACCTTAGTCACAATGGAAACAACAAAACTAACCACAATACACAACTAAAACTCAACCACTTGCTTATTGTCAGGACGTGGCATTTATATAACTATTTCCATAAACTTTTACTGACTGTCTATCATGTACCTTGCCCGACACCTCTCTTTTGTTTGTTCCTGAGTTGCATCCTTCATAATATACTGGAAATAGTTAAGTAAAGTGCTTGCGTGAGTTCTGTGAGTTATTCCCTGGGGGTGGGACAGGAGGAACCCCTGAATTTGTAATTGGCCTGGCAGAAATGAGGGTAGCCTGGGCATCCCATTTGTGGCTGGTGTTTGAAGCAGGTCTTATGGAACTGAGTGAGTCCTTAACCTGTAGGGCCTGGGTGACTTTGGATAGTTAGTATCAGAATTGAATTGAATTGCCAGACACCTGGTTGGTATCAGATAATTGGAGAAGTGGTATTGATTTTTTTTTTTTCTTTTTTCTTATTTTTTGGTACTGGGGATTGAACCCAAGACCTTGTGTATGCTAGACAAGCATATTACCCTCAAACCCTGGAGAAATAGTATTGGAAAAGACACCACATATTTGATGTCAAGAAGAGGAGAAAAAAAACCCCTCTCATATATTAGTAGAAAAAGGGAAAAATGAATGACCATCTCAATGGACATGGAAAAATTAATTGACAAGAATCCAAGCTTTTTCACAATAAGAGCACTCAACAACCTAGGAGAAAGGAAAACACATCAGCCTTCATAAGGGCATCTGTGAAAATCTTTCACTCCTGTGGCACTTAGTGATGGACGACTGAACACTCTCCCCTGAAGATCAGCAATCAGACAGGGGTCTCCATTCTTGCCATTTCTTTTCAACATTGTACTAGAAGTTCTATGCAGTGCAATTAAGCCATGAGGAAAGGACGCATCCAGAAGGAAGAAGATGAAATAAAACTCTATTCATGGAACATGATCTTAAGTATAGAAAACCCTAAAGACAACAAATATGTACACCCCCCCCACACACACACACTTTTAGAGTTAATATGTGAGTTCAGCAAAGTTGCAGCTTCAATATAAAAATTCGGGTTTTTTTTTTTTTTTTTTTTTTTTTTGTGGTGCTGGGGATCAAACAAGGTCTTGCACATGCTAGACAAATGTTCTACCACAGAGCCACATCCTCAGCCCCACTTGTATTTCTATACATCAGCAATGAACAATCCAAAAAGAAAACAATTCCACTTCTTTCATAATAGTAGCAAAAAGTATAAAAGACTTGGGAATAAATTTAAGGAAGGAAATGCAAGATTTGTACGGTGAAAACTATAAAATGTGGTTGAGAGAAATAAAAAGAGAACTAAGTGGTACAGCACTTGCCTAACATGCACAATGTCCTGCTCTGATCCCCAACTTAAATAAACAGAGGCCAGCTACTGGAAGATTAACTATGGTTAAGATGGCAAAATGGCAACACTCTCCAAATTGAGCTACCACTTCAATAGCATCTCTATCAAAAATCCAGCTGACCTCTTTGCAGAAATGGACAATCCTTTCCTAGAATATATATGGAATTATTTTAAGGGACCTCAAAAAACTAAATGATTTTGAAAAACGAAGAACAAATTGGTGAGACTCATACTTCCTAGTGTCAAAACTTTTTACAAAGCTATAATAATTCAAATAGTGTGTTACTAGAGTAAGATAAAAATATAGATCAAGGGCATAGAAGTTAGAGTCCAGAAGACAAGAGTGCCAAGGCAAAGGTGCCAAGACCACGCAATGTTGCCAGGACACCTAGAGGTCCAACAGCAAAAGAATGAAGCTGGATCCCTACCTCACGCCATATGAAAAAAAAAAACAATCCAAAATGGATCAAAGACCTACATGTAATAACTACTGGACTCTTAGAATGAAACACAGGTAAATCCTTGTGACCTTGTAGGCAGCCATATCTTAAATGTAACACTCAAAGCATAAGAAGCAAAAGTAAATGTAGATAAGTTGAACTTCATCCAAATTAAAATTTTTGTTCAACAAAGAACACTATGAAAAAAGTGAAAAGACAAACCCATAGGATGGGAGAAAATATTTCCAAGTTATATATCTGGTAAGGGTCCAGAATATATAAAGTCTCCAGAATATTTAAAGACTTTTTAACAATAAAAAATAAAAGACAAAAACCCCAATTTAAAAACAAAAGACTTAAATTGACATTCCTCCAGAGAATATATACAGGTAACCAGCAAACACATAAAAAGATGTACCATATCACTACTGATTAAGAAAATGAAAAACATACCAATCCACACATATAGGAATGGCTACGGTATAGAAGACAATAACAAGTGTTGATGGAAACATGGAAAATCAGAACCCTCAGATATTTGTTCATGGGAATGTAAAATGGTTTAACTACTTTATAATCATCCTGGAAAATGATTTAGCATTTCCTCAAAAAATTAAACACAGGATTACTATAATGACCCTGCAAGTCAACACTAGGTATATACCCAAAAAGAATTGAAGCAGGTGTTGAAACAAAAAAATTGCACACACATGTTCATAGCAGCATATTCACAATAGCCAAAGGGCAAAAACAACCCATATGTCCATGAATTGATGGATAAACAAAAGGAAGTACATTCATATAATGGAATATGATTCAGTCATAAAATGCAATGAACTCTTGATACATAACATGGATAAACCTTAAAAATATTATGCTAGGTGAGAATAGCCAAACAGAAAAGACCACACAGTGCACTGTTACATTTACATGAATTGTCCAGAATAGACAAATCCATAATACAGAAAGTAGATTGATATTTGCCAAGGGCGAAGGAAGGAGGAAGTGAGAAACTGTTTAGTGGGGTTTCTTTTTGGCTAGTGAACACATTCTGAAATTCGTGATCATGTTTGCACAGCACTGATGCTAAAATTAGGTGAACTGTACACTGGAAAGGAGGTAAAATGGTGGATTTTATGTTGTGTTAATTCAACCTCAACTTTCTTTCTTCTTCTTTTTTTTTTTTTTTTTTTTTATACGAGGGATTAAACCCAGAGCACTTTACCACTGAGCCACATCCCCAGCCCTTTTTATTTTTTGTTTTGAGACAGGGTCTCACTAAGTTGATTAGGGCCTCACTAAGTTGCTGAGGCTGGCTTTGAACTTCCAATCCTCCTCCCTCAGCCTCCCAAGTTGCTAGGATCACAGGTGTGCACCACTGCACCCAGTCTCATTTTGTTGTTGTTGTTGTTGTTGTTCATTTGAAAGAACTAATAAATGGCAGTTTAAGTTTCATTTGCTGGCAGAATCAGTTTTCCCAACAATGAGTCTACTTCTTGGCTCTCTGCCATGTGTATTAACACCAGCCTCTTAGGGTTTTTTTTTTTTTTTTTCTGTTTGTTTGGGGGGTGTTTTGTTTTTTGTTTGTTTTGTGGTTTGGGGGAATGAACCCAGGGCACTCTACCATTGAGCCACATCCCCAGTCCTTTTTATTTTTTATTTTGAAACAGGGTCTCACTAAGTTGCCCAGGCTGGCCTCAAACTTGCAATCCTCCTGCCTCAGCCTCCCTACTAGCTGGGATTACAGGTGTGCCGCAGCACCTGACAGCCTCTTGCTTTTACTGTTGTGACTTGGACAGTCCATAGCTGTCTCTTCCCAAGACTACAAGCTTCATGAGGGCAGAGACAGAAACTGGATCCTAGAAGACTATCACAGCACCAAGGAAATACTGAAAACAGTTAGGCTTCAAAACTTTGAGAAGCCACAGAGACAGGTAGTCCAGGGAGGAAATTGGACTTTATTCCTTTAGTCCAGATATCCAGGTGGTTTTTGTTTGTTTGTTTGTTTGTTTGTTTGTTTTGAGTATGATATGAATAGGAAAAAAGCAAAACAAAACAAAACAAAAAAACCTCCTCCTCCCTAACACCTGATAGTGCAGAAAACCTATCTGAATTCCCTCTTTTTTCCTCCCTTCCTGCAACATTCTAAGGCATCAGGGCAGAAAAAGAAAAAAAAAAAAAAAAAAAAAAAAAAAAAAAAGCTCGGTCAGGTGGTGCAACGAATACCACGGTCACTAAAGGAAATGGCATTGATTATCGAAACGTGAAGCTCCCTCCACGCGGCCCCGGGGAGCTGTTGAAGGCGGAAGGAGCCATTTCCAGGGAGGAGTAAGGAATTACAGTGACAGAGCTCAGAACGTTCATTTCAGAGCGAGTAGGAAAAAAACACAAGCCAAAGCCATACTTCATCCCTTGACCAGTCACCCTTTTCCTGGGGCTTGGCCGAGCCCCACTCTCAGATTCTCAGACACTTAACTCATCTTCTCCCCTCACCACTGTGAAAATCCATCTAGGGGTGTGGGTGACTTGGCCTTCTCCGAATCGCCCGGTTGCTCGGTTTCTTCGGGTTCTGCCCGGAGCCTCGGGTTCTGTTCTTGGGTTTGATCTTACAGCCTCTTGCAGTTTGCTAACCATCTACCTCCCGGGCTAGCTCCTCAGTCCTCTGCAAGACTCAGCAGAGCCTCCCTCTCTGGAAGGAGGTCTTCCCTGGTCTGCAGGCTGGGCGAGGCCACCCTTCTCCCTACTGAGTTCTGCCTTCTCTAGAAATCTCAGGCGATTTGACAACATCTGGGCTCATGTTGGTGGGTGGAGCCATCGACTCCCCTTTTGGGTGGGGCTCTGCTGGACCCCCCACTCTGTCAATCTTCTGTAGGTGTGGGATGTGACCACGCCCACATCTCCACATCTGAAGCCCTACTATGCAGAGTTCGAGTTTCCCTTCCTTTTTTACCAGTCAGCACTGGATAACACCAACATCATCACCATTTTTTTTTTTTTTTTAATTACATGAGACCAGTGGATAGCCAACATACAATTTTGGGGGGCATTTTAGGGTTTTGTTTTGTTACTTTCCTTGTATTAAAAGGCAGTAGCCACGAGTCTTCCTATTAATTTCTTAAACAAATAATCACAAGACAAGATTTAATCATCCTTAGAAACAATTAATTCCAGTTTTCTGGAAAGCACCATTGCTTTTAGGTTATACAAAGCACACCCCAGCCCCAGCTTCTCAGCAATGAACCAGGAACAGCAAACTCCAATTTCAAAAGCAACATTTCAAAGGCAATCCAACTGAATGTGGACTTTTTAAAAGTACATCGAATGCTTGAGCAAATCCTACCTATGTATAACCATTTAAGCAATTTCAAATACATTTCCATTGCATAATTACGCAAGGACCTTGGTCATAGAACATGCTGCTGCAAACTTAAGTGAAATCACCACAGATTATTATTTGCAAGGAAAATGCCCACTTGCAAGGTAGACCCGTCATCAGCTTCTCAATGGATTTCCATCTTGTCATTTCCCACCAACCAGTTGGCCCCAATCAGTTCACCCTCAGGTCATTGAAAAAGCCACACAGAATGCGTGCACCCAGCCCCAAAAGGAAACTCAATTAGCATCTAGCTGGGGCTGAGCAGATTGGCGCCTAATGCTGGGGATTTTGAGTTTGAAAGCAGAAGTCATTATGTTCCTGAATGTTAGGGGAAAGGGACCATTATTTTCCTTCAGGAGCCTGCTCCTCCTCCTATACTCGCTATTGACAGAACTTGGAGCAGCAGTCCTCATCCCTGGGTGTGCATTAGTACATTCAAAGGGCTTTTAAGCAAAAAATGCCAATGCCTGGACACCATTCCAGACCAATCTAATCAGACTTTGAGAGAGGGGAGCCAGCTGGCATCTGAACTGGTAAGTGCTTGGGTGATGCCAGTTGCCGCCAGAGCTGAGAATCACTGGTTTATATGAAGGCACTGGTTCTCAAAGTGTGATCCTCACGGCCACAGCATCAGCATCATCTGGCAGCAGCTTAGAAGAACAAATCCTTGGGCCAGACCTATTGAATCAGAACCCCTGGGGGAAGCAGCAATTTGGATGTTAACAAGTATTCCAGGTGATTTGGGTGTGTAGGTTAAGTGTGGGTCATAGGTTCAATTAGGCTTGGGTTCCCATTCCCAAACCCACCATTTATGAGCTCCCTAATTTGGGGCAAGGGCTGGTCTAGCTGAAACTCGGTTTTCTCATCTGTATGATGGGGATAATGAAGATTTAAATGCAACAGTACATATACTGCATTTATTTTTATTTATGTATTTTTTTGGTACCGGGGATCAAATACAGGGGCATTCAACCAATGAGCCACATCCCCAGCCCTGTTTTATTTTTTATTTTGAAGCAGAGTCTCACTACGTTGCTCAGAACCTCACTAAATTGCTGCGGCTGGTCTCAAGCTTGTGATCCTCCTGTCTCAGACTCCCAAGTCGTTGGGATTACAGGTGTGCACCACCACACCTGGCTGTCCAGTGCATTTGATACCCTATAACTGACACAGAATCAGCACCCAATTAAATGCTGGCTAATCTTACCCAGATGCTCAACCTGGAAGCGATCTTAACGTTTCATTTCCCATCATCCCCAGAACACTCCTGACCCAGTCCCCGCATCCTCCACCCTCGTGCTTCTTCTCCTCCCCTCCACTGCTGCCTTAGAGTCTGAGTCTTCATCAGCCCTCTTTGGAGTGAGGGACAGATGTCTACCTTGGAATCTGTACCCCACCCAGGGGCTCCGGTTCCTCCCTAGGACATGCGTCCACAGTCACAGAGCCCCTGTGGGTTGACTGTGTCAATTATTTTTTTCTCTTGAGATGTCAGGCGGGGTGACAAGCATGGCCCTAAAATTTTGAAGAGACCCCTTAGACTGTAGCTTAGCTGTCCCAGGAGTGGAGTGAGTCCTGCAGCTCCCTGTGTTGTTTGTTGGAGCTTAAGGTATCCTTGAAACCTAATGAAAATGTCCCTGACCTGTCCTTGGGGGCTACTGCCCAGAGAGCAAATGGCATGTCAAAGACCTTGGCCACAGAGCCTGAGTTCTCTAGTAGGACCACAGAGCATCACTTCCAGCTGACCCAAGGCTTAGAGGATATCAGAGGATGTTAGTCCTCACAAGTCCTCCTTGAAGGGCATGATTACCCATCAGGAGCCATGACCTCTCACTGATCAGCTCCTTCGTCAGTGGCCATTCCCAAAGTGTCTCCCCAGGTCACATGGTTGGAACAGGAGGAAAGGGAATTAGGACTCAAGAGGGTTGGAGACACAGGGATGTGGCTTCATTACCAGCCCAATGGTTCCTTACTCTTCCTCACGCTCACCAGGCACATTCTTGTCGTGGGGCCCCTGTGCCAGCTGCCACCGCTGCCTGGCTGGCCCTTCCCCAAAAGAGCCTGTGGACAGCCTCCTTTTCCTCCACAGTTTGGCTCAGAGGCCACCTTCTCAAGAGCCCCTTCCTGACCATTGTGTTAGCTTCCCATTACTGTAACAGAACACTTGAGGTAACTATTATAACAAAAAAAGGTTTGTTTTGACTCACAGTTTTAGAGGTTTCAATCCATGGACCCATTGCTTTGTTGACCAAGCAACGCATCACAGCAGGGAGTGTGTAAAACAGCAGAGCCATTCATCTTGTGGACAGGATGAGAGGGAGGGGAGAGAGAGAGAGAGAGAGAGAGAGAGAGGAAGGGATCAGGGTCCACAGGCCCTTTAAGTGTCCTAAGGCCTCCCGCCAGGCCTTTTGTTGTTGTTGTTTGGTATTGTTTTTTGTGGTGATCCTGGGGATTGAACCCGGGATGCTCTATCACTGAGCTACATCTGCAGCTCATTTTTATTTCTTAGAGACAGAGTCTCACTCATCTGCCTAGGCTAGCCTCAACCTTGCCCTCCTCCTGCCTCAGCCTCCAGAGTCGCTGGGAGTATAGGCCTGTACCACTCCACCCGGCCTAGATCCCACCTCTTCAAGGTCCCCTACCTCTCAGGAACGCCACTCTGGGGGACAAGTCTTTAACACATGGACCTTTGGGGACATTCCAGATTCCTACTATGGCACTACCCAAATTAAAATCCACACATTTACTTCCTCCTGCCCTGGGCTCTTGTTCATCTGTGTTGCTTATCACCTTTAGCTCGGGGCTTCTCAAAGTTGAGCTTCATCCGCCTCACCTGAGGGACTGTGAACACGGTCTGCAGGACCATCCCCAGATTCTGATTCTAGCAGGTTCTCAGGGAGGCCGTGAGCCCGGAGACCTCACTCAGAAAACCTCAATGCTAGCTCTTCCCAGGCCCTGCAACAATGTAAGGGCCTTTGTTTTGCTTTCTGGTGCATCCCAAGAGCCCAGAGAAGAGTTGGCCCTAGAGGAGGTACTCAGTAACTGTACCGTTTCGTTTTTATCTTTCTATATTTATTTATTTATATATTGGCACTGGGGATTGAACCCAGGGGCACTTTTACCACTGAGCCTTTTTTCTATTTATTTGTTTTTCTATTTTGAAATGGGCTCTAAGTTGCTTAGAGCCTCACTACATTGCTGAGATTGGCCTTGAACTTGTGATCTTCCTGCCTCAGCCCCCTGAGTTGCTGGGATTGCAGGCACGTGCCACGGTGCTCCCTCTCCTCCCACCCCCCCCACCCCCCACAGATTTCCTGTTTTGAATGAAAAGCAGGATAATGTTGGGAAGTTTGACCTTGAGAGTCAGACAGTTCTGGTTCAAGGTCAAAACTCCCCTATTCCTTGCTGTGAGCTTGGGCAGGGTATGTAACCTTCTGGGGCCTCAGTTTCCTCAATTGTAAAGTATAATCATAATCACTACTGAATTTGTGGGACCCATTGCTAAATGAAATTGCAGAATCCCTTGTTCAGAAACGCTTAAGAATTTCAAGGCGGTGACAGCAGAGCTTCGTCTGCCTCTGGGCACAGGGATCCTCGTGCTGCAGGTCACGATGCTGGGCTGAGCATGGTATAAATAGGATCCACGTCATGGGCTTGTTGTGAAGACCAAACAGGACAAGGGACGTGTCTCACACAGTTCCTGGCGTGTACGAGCGTCCCTTACACCTTACCTGCCTCTTCCACCCATCTGTTACCCCTCAGCACAACAAGCTTCTGGGCTGTAGTGCCCACAGTCCTCGCCCTTGAGCTTGGCCCTGCTGGGAACTCATAGAAAAGCCCTCTGCTACTGTCAACTTGGCCTGGCCAGCTGTTCCTGGGCAGAAGGGGGGGATGTCCCTCTGCCAAGGACACGCTGATAGCACAAAGCTGGACAGTTCGAGGGAGGAGAGCCGGGAGGAGCAGGAGACCCCCAGCCCGCACAGCCTGTCCGAAGCTGCTGCCCTTGGAGGGATGAGTGATCATATTGACCGTCTGTAGGATGAGTGAGCCCCGCCCACCCAGAGCTCACGGCCGCTTCTTCCACCCATCCAAGGGTACAAGCAAAAGGAGCAATTATTTTTGGCAGTGGAAGACATTTCCCGTCACTTTACTGTGTTAGCTTGCTTCTCAGACTCTAAAATAAGCAGACCTGGCAGGAATGATTGGCCCTTCCATGGGTGTTGAGGTGGGAAGGGGAGAGAAAAGGAAGGGTAGGGAGAGAACAAGACCCCCCGCAAAAAAAAAAAAAAAAAAAAAAAAAAAAAAAAAAAAAAAAAAAAAAACATCCTGAATCCTGTGGGCTATGGATACCTCCTAACCCCAACCTGGCTGAAGCAAAGAGCTACAACTGGGACCTTACCCACTTTGGGGTCACTGCAAACCAAGACAGGAGAACATTGAAGTTCTTGCAGTTGTACACTTGATTGATAGTGTCAGATTGGGAGTGGGGGCAGGGGAGTGAGTCCTAGCAGCTCCTGCTTTAAGCAAGTTCTAGCTGTAAAGACCTATAGACTTACTCACAAAAGATATGATCACATTTTCCAATGGCCTCAACCCAAGTCTCCTTTTAGATCATTTCTTTTTTTGTCAGCTCCCCTAGTAAATAATGTGATTCAATTTGCAAAACATCCATTTGTGCTCAGTCTTTTTTTTTTTTTTTTTTTTTTTTTTTTTTTTGGTACTTGGAATTGAATCCAGGGCACTTAACCACTGAGCTACATTCCCAGTCCTTTTTATTTTTTATTTTGATACAGGGTCTTGCTGAGTTGCTGAGGGTCTCCCAAACATGCTGAGGCTGGCCTTAAACTTGCAATCTTCCTCAGTCGCTGGGATTACAGATGTGCACCACTGTGCCCAGCTCTTATGCTTAGTCTTTGAGGTAAGCAATGCTAGCGGCCAAAAGTGGCTCCACAGGCATATACCTGTGTAAAAGCACATATCACGCGTGCCTATACCTGCCAGTAATAGAGGCTTCACTTCCCGGAAACCACAGGGCTCCCAGCTGAGTCTGGTCCAAGGCCTGCAAAGGCGCTTTTAAGTCACATGACCCTGCCAGAGCTACTTTGTCTTTCTGCTCTACTTTTTTCCCATTGGCCCATGGAGGAATCAGGAAGATGAGAGATGATGAAGCATTAACCAGGTGCGGGGCACAGAGTAATAGTTAATAATAGCAAATTTGCAAGGTTGTTGGACTGGTTACAAAGTAGCAAATGCACCTGGCATGTGGAAGTTGCCCAAAAAGTGTCCACTGAATGGAGTTGAGGAAACTCAGGGTCAGATACCTACACAGCTTTCCCAAGGTCCACAGGGAGGGGTTTTCATAATGGACATCCCCTTGCCCTCTCCTCCTGCCCCTCTGGTTCTTTCTTTCTAGGTTTAGTTATTTTATTTTTTGGTACTAGAGATTGAGCCCAGAGGCACTGAACCACTGAACCACATCCCCAGCTCTTTTATATATTTTACTTAGAGACAGGGTCTTGCTGAGTTGCTTAGGGCCTCCCTAAATTGCTGAGGCTGGCTTTGAACTCATGATCCTTCTTCCTCAGCCTCTTGAGTCACTGGGATTCCAGGAACGTGCCACTGCACCCAGCTAATTATCCTTTTATCCATATTATAAATTAGTTAAAGTGGGGGCAGTGTCCCCCCACCCCCCACTGTAGTGACAGCTAGAGGATCGTGCAGAAGGGCTGGGCAGCTCCTGAGCCACAGCGCTGCCTGCATGGGGTTTTCTTATCCGAAAACCAGTGGGCACCAGGAAGCTTCTCAGCCTCTAAGGACTTCCTCTTTAAACTTCAACATATCTCCAAAATGCTGCATTCAGAGTGACGCTAAAAGGACTGGAAGAAGATGGCTTTCATACTACAACTTTCAAGGTATGTCCACACTCTCATGCATCGCTATAGGAGGGATCATGGGTACAACCGTTTTGGAAAACTGGCAGAGTTGTTAAAGTTGAACACACGTGTACCCTATCCAAGAGAGATGCGTGTGCAGGTCCACCAGAAAAGCACACTCAAGAACGCTCACAGCACCTTATTCTCAGAAGCTCCAAACCAGAAACCACCCAGGTGCCCATCACAAGAGAATGAGTAATTTGATTGTACATATTCATAATGCTGGCAAGCTACACAAGAAAAAGAATAGACCCCTGCTCCGTGCAGAAACATGGAGGGGCTCACCGATAGTAGGATCACTGGAAGAAACCAGACACAAAAGAATGTTCACTGTATTATTCCATTTATATAAAATCCGAGAACTTGCCAGCCAACCCACGGGTAGTCATGATGATGGTCACTCTGGGAGGCACTGACTTTGAAGGGACTTAGATGTTGTAAATATCCTGGGTGGTGGTGACAGGGGTGCATGATAAAAACCATCCAATTGAGCTGGATGCCTGTAATCCCAGCAGCTTGGGAGGCTGAGGCAGGAAAATGGCAAGTCCAGGGCCAGCATCAGCAACTTAGCAAGGACCTGTTTCAAAATAAAACACAAAAGGGCTGGTTTTGTGGCTTGGTATTTAAGCACCCCTGGATTCAATCCCTGGTACAAAAAAAAAAAAAAAAAAAAAAAAAAAAAAAAAAAAAAAAAACCCAAAAACATCCATCCAACTGAATACTTAAAGGTAGTGCGCATTTTTTTCTTTTGTTTCCTTTTCTTTCAGGGCTGAGGATCGAACCCTGACCTTGGGTATGCCAGGCAAGCACTCTACTAACGAACTATTCCCTCAGCCCCAGTATTAGTGCACTTTACACATACGTCACTGTTTATATGTTATACTCAATAAAAATGAAAGAATAATAATCATATTCATTTGCCAGATCCTACTGTGAACTATCAATAAATTCACCCAGCAACTATCTTGGGAAAAGCATGTTTGTATTACATTATATTGGTGTGGTGTGCGCGCGCACGTGTGTGTGTGTGTGTGTGTGTGTGTGTGTGTGTGTGCGAGCACGCGCACGCGCACTGATGGTCTTAATTTTTAAAACGTAGACCACAATTTTTGTAGTCCTTTTGAACATTTCTTCATAAAGAAAGGGCCACGGCCTGGCCGTCTCGGAACCCTGGGAGGCCCTGACACACACATGGCCACAGGATGAACGCAGACCCAAAGCGGACGGGAGCCCGGGGCTCCAGGCCCAGCAAGGAGAGAGTGGGGTGTGGCCACTGCAGCCCTGGGAGCACAGAGGAGGCAGGAAGGTGAGCCCAGGGGTCCCGTCCCCACGTGTGCCCTCTCTGCTTTCTACCTGGAAGGAAACTGCAGCAGCCCAAGGTTTCAACGTCCAGGCTGAGCCTGACCTTTTCATAGTGATCAGAGTGTCATATGGTCCGTTGCCCGGGGCCAAGGTGGTTTGTCCACCCACGAGGACACTGTCCTGGAAAGGAGGATCTGGACCCACCTAAAGGGGGTGTCAGGGCCAGCTTCCTGGGGGTGCGTCGTATGCATGGCCACACTTGGAAAGGCTTTGCGAGCACTCTGTGGTCACCATCTTTTTCTTTCTTTTTTGTTTTGGTACCAGGTATCGAACCCAGGGGCGGCACTTAACCACTGAGCCACATCCCCAGCCCTTCTTATTTTATATTTTTTTGAGACAGGGTCTCAGTGAGTTGCACATCCCCTTGCCCTCTCCTCCTGCCCCTCTGGTTCTTTCTTTCTGGGTTTAGTTATTTTATTTTTTGGTACTAGAGATTGAGCCCAGAGGCACTGAACCACTGAACCACATCCCCAGCTCTTTTATATATTTTACTTAGAGACAGGGTCTTGCTGAGTTGCTTAGGGCCTCCCTAAATTGCTGAGGCTGGCTTTGAACTCATGATCCTTCTTCCTCAGCCTCTTGAGTCACTGGATTCCAGGAACGTGCCACTGCACCCAGCTAATTATCCTTTTATCCATATTATAAATTAGTTAAAGTGGGGGCAGTGTCCCCCCACCCCCCACTGTAGTGACAGCTAGAGGATCGTGCAGAAGGGCTGGGCAGCTCCTGAGCCACAGCGCTGCCTGCATGGGGTTTTCTTATCCGAAAACCAGTGGGCACCAGGAAGCTTCTCAGCCTCTAAGGACTTCCTCTTTAAACTTCAACATATCTCCAAAATGCTGCATTCAGAGTGACGCTAAAAGGACTGGAAGAAGATGGCTTTCATACTACAACTTTCAAGGTATGTCCACACTCTCATGCATCGCTATAGGAGGGATCATGGGTACAACCGTTTTGGAAAACTGGCAGAGTTGTTAAAGTTGAACACACGTGTACCCTATCCAAGAGAGATGCGTGTGCAGGTCCACCAGAAAAGCACACTCAAGAACGCTCACAGCACCTTATTCTCAGAAGCTCCAAACCAGAAACCACCCAGGTGCCCATCACAAGAGAATGAGTAATTTGATTGTACATATTCATAATGCTGGCAAGCTACACAAGAAAAAGAATAGACCCCTGCTCCATGCAGAAACATGGAGGGGCTCACCGATAGTAGGATCACTGGAAGAAACCAGACACAAAAGAATGTTCACTGTATTATTCCATTTATATAAAATCCAAGAACTTGCCAGCCAACCCACGGGTAGTCATGATGATGGTCACTCTGGGAGGCACTGACTTTGAAGGGACTTAGATGTTGTAAATATCCTGGGTGGTGGTGACAGGGGTGCATGATAAAAACCATCCAATTGAGCTGGATGCCTGTAATCCCAGCAGCTTGGGAGGCTGAGGCAGGAAAATGGCAAGTCCAAGGCCAGCGTCAGCAACTTAGTAAGGACCTGTTTCAAAATAAAACACAAAAGGGCTGGTTTTGTGGCTTGGTATTTAAGCACCCCTGGATTCAATCCCTGGTACAAAAAAAAAAAAAAAAAAAAAAAAAAAAAAAAAAAAAAACCAAAAACATCCATCCAACTGAATACTTAAAGGTAGTGCGCATTTTTTTCTTTTGTTTCCTTTTCTTTCAGGGCTGAGGATCGAACCCTGACCTTGGGTATGCCAGGCAAGCACTCTACTAACGAACTATTCCCTCAGCCCCAGTATTAGTGCACTTTACACATACGTCACTGTTTATATGTTATACTCAATAAAAATGAAAGAATAATAATCATATTCATTTGCCAGATCCTACTGTGAACTATCAATAAATTCACCCAGCAACTATCTTGGGAAAAGCATGTTTGTATTACATTATATTGGTGTGGTGTGCGCGCGCACGTGTGTGTGTGTGTGTGTGTGTGTGTGTGTGTGTGTGCGAGCACGCGCACGCGCACTGATGGTCTTAATTTTAAAACGTAGACCACAATTTTTGTAGTCCTTTTGAACATTTCTTCATAAAGAAAGGGCCACGGCCTGGCCGTCTCGGAACCCTGGGAGGCCCTGACACACACATGGCCACAGGATGAACGCAGACCCAAAGCGGACGGGAGCCCGGGGCTCCAGGCCCAGCAAGGAGAGAGTGGGGTGTGGCCACTGCAGCCCTGGGAGCACAGAGGAGGCAGGAAGGTGAGCCCAGGGGTCCCGTCCCCACGTGTGCCCTCTCTGCTTTCTACCTGGAAGGAAACTGCAGCAGCCCAAGGTTTCAACGTCCAGGCTGAGCCTGACCTTTTCATAGTGATCAGAGTGTCATATGGTCCGTTGCCCGGGGCCAAGGTGGTTTGTCCACCCACGAGGACACTGTCCTGGAAAGGAGGATCTGGACCCACCTAAAGGGGGTGTCAGGGCCAGCTTCCTGGGGGTGCGTCGTATGCATGGCCACACTTGGAAAGGCTTTGCGAGCACTCTGTGGTCACCATCTTTTTCTTTCTTTTTTGTTTTGGTACCAGGTATCGAACCCAGGGGCGGCACTTAACCACTGAGCCACATCCCCAGCCCTTCTTATTTTATATTTTTTTGAGACAGGGTCTCAGTGAGTTGCTTAGGGCCTTGCAGAGTTGCTGAGTCTGGTTTTAACTTGTGAACCTCCTGCCTCAGCCTCCCAAACCACTGGGATTACACATGTGCCACCATGCCCAGCTCATGGTCACCATCTTAAAATTCCTTTATTCATTTTTTGGGGGGATGTGCAATACTGGGGATTAAACTCAGGAGCACTCGACCACTGAGCCACATCCCCAGCCCTTTTTCTTGTATTTCATTTAGAGACTGGGTTTCACTGAGTTGCTTAGGACCTCACTAAATTGCTGAGGCTGGCTTTGAATCCCCGGTCCTCCTGCCTCAGCCTCCCAAGCCGCTGGGATTACAGGTATGCGTCACTGTACCTGGCTTAAAATTCTTAATGACTGTTAAACAAGGGGCCTTGCCTTTTCATTTCCTGGCAAATGTGGTAACCTGTCTCAGAGGGAGCCGTGGGTGCTACGATGGCCACGTGTCTGGAGTCAGCAGAGTTCCAGTGGCTGCTCTGCCCCTCGCTAGCTGAGGCATGGAGGCCAAGCCGCTTGGCCTCCTTGCCTCCGTTTCCCATACATCGTGTGGAGCGACCGCTCTGCCCATCCAGAAGGTGTTCAGAGACTCCAGCCAGCCCTCAGCCCTTGGGCCCGGCACTCGGATGTTCAATACCTGGCATTGAGATGACGGAGGGCCATCGTCCAGTGGCAGCCTTGCCCGGCCCTGCTGCAGAAGTACCTTTGCTATAAGCAGGCGCCCAGGGGAGGGGCCTCGGGACTAACTCTTCCCTCTTGGGCACGAGGTCTAACACCAGCTGCGTTCCTACACCCCAGGAGAAATGTGTCCCCACCAAGTCACGCCAGCCTGGTTTCAGCCTCAGAAGGAGCCAAATTTTTTTTAAAAAGTCTAAAATGCTGCAAAAGCCGGTGGCCTCGGGTACACGTTATCCAGTCCATCTGTGATTTGGGGGTTCACTGAAGCATGGCCTCTGCCCGATTATCTTGGGTCCTCTAAGGCTCTTCTTCAAATCGCCTTTCATTTTCTTAAAAACATGGATTAACTTGGAAAAGCTGAAGGAAACATGAGGAGCTGGGAAGATGCTTTTTCTCTATCCTTTCCCACCAAAAGCGCGGGTCTGCGAACCCCAAGGATCCCGCTGTTGGCATGAGCCTCCTGCAGCCCCGGCATCTACCCTTATGAATGGGAAGCCCCAGAGAGGACGGGACCAGGTCGTCTTGACACCACCACCTGCCAGTCATGTGGCCTGGGACACTCACTGGGCTGCTCTGCGCTTCCGCTTCCTCATCCATGAATAAGGACCCTAGCAGTAGCCACCTCCCAGGGTGCTGAGGACGAAGGGAGATCCTGTGTACACGCAAAGTCCATAGGATGGTGCCTGGAGCTTAGTGGTAGCTCAGTAAACACCAGCTGCAGACCCTGTGCAGCAAGCCCCCTGCCACAGCTCTGCAGGAAAGCAGCAGTGGCAGCTATTGTTATGGTTATTGTTATCTAGTCTGCCCCAGGACCTTTGTTCTGGTGGATACAGACCCCTTCTGGGGGAAGCTTCCAAAGATAAGAGACTTCTGAGAAGCACCAGGGATTGCCAAGACCTAGGCATAACTTCAATCTGAAATTTCTTCAACTTTCCAGCCTCTAAGGATAGGACTGTAGAAATCAGAGTCATTTGGGGGCTGGGGTTGTGGCTCAGCGGTAGAGCGCTCGCCTAGCCCGTGCGCAACCCTGGGTTCGATCCTCAGCACCACGTAAAAAATAAATAAATAAATAAAGATATTGTGTCCAACTACAACTAAAAAGTAAATATTAAAAAAAAAAAGAAATCAGAGTCATCTTTTTTTAAAAAATATTTATTTATTTGCTTTTAGTTGTACACAATGCGTTTTTATTGGTATGTGGTGCTGAGGATCGAACTCGGGCCGCACACGTGCGAGGCGAGCGCTCTACCGCTGAGCCACAATCCCAGCCCCAGAGTCATCTTAATGTCAGAACAGAATAGGACTTTAGAGGTCAGTGAGTCCCCATTTTTCATTTACAGATGAAGAAGTGAGGTTCAGAGAAGGCAAGTTGCCTGCCCAAGGCCACACAGCAAAAACAGGGGCTGAGCTGGGAAGACAGCTTAGGGCATATGACCTTGTTCAGCCCTGCCCTGCTCCTTCCTGCCCACACCCCATCCTTTCTCTCCAAACATCAGGCAACTGCCACTTCTCCATCTCCCGGATGGGTTTCCTCCTAGGTCAGGGGCTCATCGAATTCTTGGCCACATCCTCCTGGAGACCCATTTTTCTTACTGAATCAGGCCGCTATTAGGTCCTGAAAGCCTCATAAGTCTTCTATGGATGAGCAGATCCTTTAATCTATTATTCCAGAGCCCTATTTATATATATATTTATCCATATGGCTATATAAATAGGGCTTTGAGACATATACGTGGCAGGTTATTGCTGTAGCATCGTTCCTCTCCCCGAGAGGAAAACAAAAATGATGTATGGCGGAGGCTCTTCTCCATGCGGAAAGCTCCCGCCTGATTTATGAAGAGTTAGCTTGCAGCCACATGCTCTCCACCAGAGATTCTATTGCAAAGTTATCTAAGAACAGGCTGCTCTCGCTCCAGAGGCCAAAGAGGCAGGTCTGGGGCGTGGAGGGAGCTCAGCACCTTCAGACAGTCACTTCCCAAGCCATGCCCCAGTGCAGGAGCTGGGACTTCTGGGTTGCAAGTTTAAGCAAAAAAAAAAAAAAAAAAAAAAAAAAAAAAAAAAATTAAAAATTTAAAAAAGGAAGTTATCATAAGGACGCTGGTGATCTCTGAGAACTCAAGGAGCGAAACGGGGCTGGGTCTCCCAGTGGCGACAAAGGCAGGGAGGAGCTCGGTGTGCGCCTGCTTCTCTCCAGTCTCGCCCGCTTTCCTCTCTCCCTCTAGATTGACATTCTCCAGATGGGAGAGAACATGCAGCCGGCAGCTCCCAAGTTTCCGCTCTCACAGCTTCCGCGAACTGACTTTGTGTTTTCACTGGTGCTGTGGACCAAAAAAAGTCCCATGAGATGGAACTCGAGTCCCCTGAAGGACACAAGGGTCATGAGGGACCACAGAAGTTGCTGCAAGAATCACAGAGGGTAGATGGGGAGTGGGAAGGAGCCCTCCCCAGGTGCTGGTCAGTGCCACCAAGATGCTTTTCCTCAGCTGGGCGCGGTGGCGCACACCTGTAATCCCAGCACTTGGGAGGCTGAGGCAGGAGGATCGAGAGTTCAAACCCAGCCTCAGCAATGGCAAGGCACTTAGCAACTCAGTGAGACCCTCTCTCTAATAAGTACAAAAAAGGGCTGGGGATGTGGCCCAGTGGTCGAGTGCCCCTGAATTCAATCCACCGGTATGAAAAAAAAAAAATCAAGATGCTTTTCCTCTATATTCACGGGCTTGAATAAGGCCCTTGACCTCTCTGTGTTTCAGAATCCTGAAGTGAAAAACAGGGCTAGTGTGCTCCATCAGGGCAGTGAGTTTTGACTGTTTTGTTCACTAATAGATCTTCGGTGCCTAATCCATTCCTGGAATGGGATCATGTTCAATAACTATCCACCAAATAAATAAATGGATGATAACTCCCTTGTAGAATTATTAGGATTAATTGAGGTAATAAAAAGAGCCAGCACTTATGTTCCAGGAATTGCCCTAAGCATGTAATACTCACATGTGTCGGGGACTTAGCACGGTGCCTGTGCCTGTGTGCACACCAAAGACAAAACTCAGGTCCCGGGAAGTTAAGCAACCGGCCCAAGCTGCAGAGCTAGTGGACAGCAAACTCAGGACTCGAATCCGGGGCTTTCTCAACCACGATGGTGCCTCCCCCTGCACGGGCATTGTCTACTCTAGCAGTTGCTCTGACTGCAGGCCATGAGTTTGGGGACTGGGAGAAGGGTGAGAATAAATGTGGGGGATGGAGTCTGTGTTCTCATGTATAAAACCTCCTGAGCTTAACTGCACGAATATACTGACCACAGACACCTGTGATAGTGATTAGTGAAATACAGATCAAGAATGTTCATCATCGCTGTTCTATTTTCTCAGTCATCGAATCCTACAAGCGTATCTGCTATTATGGGGGAGATTTGTGAAATTTTAATTTTGGCAGAAACATTCACATAAAGAACTTCTGCATTAAGCCAACCTACTCGTGTGACAGATGAGAGTCAAGGTCTTCCAAGGTCACACCGTAAGCAGGGGTGGACTCAAGGCTAGGACCCACGTCCCAGGACCGTCACAATTTCCAGAGTATCACTCACCAGACGGATGGGGATATCTCGTCCACTCCGGCAGCACCGAGAACCAGAGAGGATGTGGACTGACCAGAAGCCAGGCCCTGCCTCAGAGGGGGCGCTCCACCCGGGCAAGCTCTTGGAAGACAATTTAGAACATGCTAGTGAAGCCGACCAGCAACTGCATTTTTAGGATTATGCCCTGACATGCGAACATGGAGACATGCTCAAGACTCTTCATTGACACTTTAAAAAATGGAAATAGGCCCACTAAAATAATATAAATGATGCTTAGCTTTTAAAGCCAAAACCCACTAACTTGTTTGACTTACAAGAAAATAGTGTTAATGGTAGATAAGAACCACTATTTGTAATAATGTTTTCTTAGAATAAATTGTGAATTCTAAATCAGATTGCCAAGAAGAATATCTGATATTACTATGCTGGTCCCTGCTGTTGTCCCAGTGAGAAGGAAACTCCTTGTTCCACCCACTGGCAGGAATTTCTGGCTGGAGGTGGGGAAATTCAACCTACGGCAGTGTCCCTGGGCAGTAGTGCCCTGCCTTACTTCTGTCCCCACCTCCCCCTTCTTGTCCTCTGAGTCTGTGCTGGGCAGTGTGCTCACTGCAGGAACAGAGGAGACACTGCCCAGGTGAGCCCAGCATTGTGGGTATTCTGGGCACCTGTATTAGGAAGATGCTGTCTGTACGTGGACTTATCCTATCCTCAACCTCCAAGGTACATTGAGAAATTACTAGTCTGTATTTTTATTAAGCCTTAATTTTTTAAAAATAACATTTGGTGCCAACATGTTTCTAGAGCTGTATCAAAACAAGAAACCTGTTCTTACATCGCAATGCAATTTTGATAGGAACATTTTGTTATTTTTACAAGGCAAAATTAGGAATAATGGTTGAATTAAACTTCGTAACCATGTAAAAAAAAAAAAAAAATGGAAATAGGTAGCCAGGCACAGTGGGGTAATCTCAGCACTTGGGAGGCTGAGGCAGGAGGATCACGAGTTCAAAGCCAGCCTCAGCAATGGCGAGGCACTTAGTAACTCAGTGAGACCCTGTCTCTAATAAAATACAAAAAAGGGCTGGGGATGTGGCCCAGTGGTCAAGTGCCCTGAGTTCAATCCCCGGTACCAAAAAAAAAAAAAAAAAAAAAAAAAAATGGAAATAGGTGAATGACCATCCAGGGGAGACTTTCTATCCAGCAGTTGGAAAGAATAATCCAGAGTCACGTCCCTACACAGAAACAAATCTCACAGTGGAAAATACAACAACCTTGGCTTGTCCTTGACCTTTTTATTTATTTATTTTTGTAGTGCTGGGCACCAAACCCAAGGCCTCTGTGCATGCCAGGCAACTGCTCTACCACTGAGCTATGTCCCCAGCCCATTGTCCTTGACTTCTTGTGAGAGCTTAGTCCCTTCTCCTGGCCAGGCCTCAGTTTCCTCATCTATAAAACAGGGTCTTGTGATCTGATGAATGGCTTTCCAACCATATTTGGCAAAAAGCCCCAGGGATGCTTCACTGGTTCCGTGAAGGTTTGATTCAAATGTCATCTTTCAAAAAATATTCAAAACCTAGCCGGGTGCAGCAAGCGCACGCCTGTAATCCCAGTGGCTTGGGAGGCTGAGACAGGAGGATCACAAGTTCAAAGCCAGCCTCAGCAATGGCGAGGTGCTAAGCAACTCACTGAGACCCTGCCTCTAATAAAATACAAAATTAGGCTGGGGATGTGGCCCAGTAGTTGAGTGCCCCTGAGTTCAATTCCTGGTACCAAAAAAATAAAAATAAAAACCTGGCAATCACCATGCACACTTCCCCGTGCTTTGTACCAAATGTCAACCCTGTACAGATCAGTACAGGGGTCAGACATAATGTCCACTTTGCCTATTCTTCTAGAAAACCCAAATTAGCCTCTCCTGCCTTCTGGGTTTAATTGAATCATATCCTGAGACCGCCACGAGAGCAGCTGTTAAAATCTGTTGCCGTCTTCCCCTGTTTAGCTGGGAGAGTCAAGATTCTTTTTTTCAATATTGTGTAACAAAAGCAAAACAGCAATAATTTGTATGTGGTGGAAGACAATCACTGTCATTCATCACTGTGATTTCAAAATTGTACTTCTTCATTATTTAAACTCTATTCACTAATGCAATAAAAGTTTTAAAATATTTTTTTTCCTTTGGGAATAATTTTAAAATCACAGAAAACTTATATAGATAGTACCAACTCTTCCTATATCTTGGGAGGTGGTGAGGGCTAGGGTTTGAATCCAGGAGTACTTTACCACGGAGCTACATTCCCAGCCCTTCATAAATTTAAAAATAAATATCTTTTTATATTTTATATTCATATATTTTTATATAAACAAATATGTTTTTTATTTTGAGACAAGTTCTCATCAAGTTGCTGAGGCTGACCTCAAACTTGAAATCCTCCTGCATCAGCTTCCAGAGTCACAGGAATTACAGATATGGGCCATTGCATCTAGCCAGTGCCAACGGTTTCTAAATAGCCCTGTGCTAGTGTTCATTTCTCCTAATATTATCGTCAGACACAACCACAGTACATTTGTCAAAGCTAAGAAAACTAGTCCGGCGCGGTGGCGCATGCCTGTAATCCCAGCAGCTCTGGAGGCTGAGGCAGGAGGATTGCGAGTTCAAAGCCAGCCTCAGCAATGGTGAGGCACTAAGCAACTCAGTGAGACCCTGTCTCTAAATAAAATACAAAATTGGGCTGGGGATGTGGCTCAGTGGTTGAGTGCCCCTGATTTCAATTCCTGGTACCAAAAAAAAAAAAACATAAGAAACCAACAGGGGTCTATTTCTACCAAGTAAATTACAGATTTTACTCTATTTCATCAGTTTTCCCACTAATATCATTTTTCTCTTCCAGGATCCTATGTAGAATATCACATTGCATTTAGTGAAATCTGTATTTTCATCAATCTTAATGTTTTCATATAAGTAATCCTGTAAGTGTAAGCATAGAAATTTATTTATTAATTTTTGTGGTGCTGGGCATTGAACCCAGGGCATCATGTATGCTAGGCAAGCACTTCACCACTGAACTACATCCCCCGCCCAAGCATGCAAATTCATACAAATAAAATATTAATTTGCCTATTTTGCACAATGAAGTTCCAGGAAGATCTCTTTGGGGGAGGGGTATCTACTGGTCTTGTTTGTTTTGTGTGTGTGTGAGGTGCTGGGGATTGAACCCAGGTGTGCCCTAATACTGAGCTACATCTCCAGTCCTGTTTTATTATTTTTATTTTTAAATTTTGAGACAAGGGCTCTTGAATTGCTCAGGCTGACCTTAAACTTGCAATCCTCCTGCCTTGGCCTCCCAAATCATTGGGATTACAGGAGTGCATCACCAGGCCTGGCTCCACTGTGTTGAGATTGCCAACAATGGGAGGAGCTGTCCCTCAGGGCCAGGTGGGACCCTGACAGCACAGAGCTGGGTTCCGTCAGGACTTACTAAAGGCAGCTGAAGACACCCAGCTCTCCGATGGAAGTTAGGCGGGCTTTTCAGGTTGAGTTTGCCTTTGGCCTTTCAACCTGGAGGGACTGCGGTGCTCTTTTCCAATTGAATGACCATGAGCTGGGTGTTCTTCTATTCATTCGCTCTTTCAAAAAATCCCGGGGCATCTCCTACGTGCCAGGTACTCTAGGAATGGGGAAAGGGGAGGAACAGGGCAGACTAATTGCTGGGCTGGCGGAGCAGAGAAGTAAGCTACAGGATGTGCTAGATAGTGAAGCACGCCAAGGAGAACACTCCAGAAGCCGGAAATGAAAGGGCAGTGGAGGGAGGAGTTTTAGATAAGGCAGCCAGAGCAGGCCTCCCCAGAGGGTGGCTTCTGAGTGAAGCCTGAAGGAACTGGAGCCACAGCGAGCTGGGAGAAGAGCGTCCGGGGCAGAGAGAAGAGCAAGCGCACGCCCCTGGGTGCCAGGGAGCGGCCAGGAAAGGTGGGTTGGAAGGCTGGCGTGGAAACAGACGAGCTTTCCAGAAAGCAGCTGGCCATCTCATGGGGCAGCACTGAGGCTCCCTGTCAGCAGCAGGGCTGGGCATTTCTAACAGGAGCTGTCGCGTGAGTGTGCCAGAGGGTGCACCCCTAGGGAGGCTGGGAGAGTCCAGACGGTGGAGTGTCACAGCTGTATCCCTTGGGAGCAACCTGGTAGAGCAGGAGCTCTGTGCTTGCTCTGTGGCTGCTGGGGCCCCTCCTGACCCACGTCCCTGAGGATCGAGGGTCACAAGCATGCCTTAGCCTGCCTCGAGTGCCCAGGAGCCCCACCAGAGGGGCCTGGCAGGTCTGCCTATACTGGGGAGAGTGACCCCGGCTGCTCTGGGGGATGATGAGAAACAGAAGAGAAAGGAATGGCTTACAATTCATGGTGTGGACGTGGGCGATGTTTTCATATGAATGTTAAACCCCAATGTCCTTTAGCAGGCCACTGATAAACAGAGTCCGTAGAACCCAGCAGCAAAAAAGAAAGTACCCTTGACACCGCAGGGCTGGGTCTCCAGAAAGTTCTGCTGAGTGAAAGAGCCAGACAGAAGTCCATGCTGCGTGATTCCAGAAAAGGCAAACGAATCCACAGTGACAGAAAGCAGTTTATGGGTTGCCTGGGGGATGGAAGGGTGGGGTGGGGGATTACAAAGGGTGCAGTGAACCTGTTTGTGGGGGTGAAGGCCATGTTCATTATCTTAACTGTGGCAATGAGTTCATGGATGTGCACAGATTTTAAAACTTATCAGGCTGGTCATGTGTCTCAGTGGTAGAGCGCTTGCTTAGCATGGGCAAGGCCTGGGTTCACTTCTTAGCCCTGCAAATAAAACCCCCAAAGCCGAACAGTTTATGGAGTTGTGTACTTTAAATATGTGCCATTCACTCTATGCAAACCACACATGGAGAAAGTTTAAAAATGTAAATGAGCTAAACACTTGAAACAAGAGACCATCAGAATGGGAAAGATAAAAGATATGATATATACATACATATTCTTTTTTTTTTTTTTTTTTTTTTTGGTACTGGGGATTGAACTCAGGTGCACTCGACCTCTGGGCCACATCCCCAACCCCTTTTTTGTATTTTATTAGAGACAGGGTCTCAATGAGTTGCTAAGTGCCTTGCGATTGCTGAGGCTGGCTTTGAACTCGCGATCCTCCTGCCTCAGCCTCCCAAGTGCTGGGATTACAGACGTGCGCCACCGAGCCCGGCCCAAAGATATGATCTATATTATATGTATATATAAGAAACAAGATTACACATTCTAATTTTATGTGCTTTTTATATACATGATTACACATTATGTACTTGTATTATACATTTGTATCATATAAACATATTTGTTGTATTTCATGTTTTATCTTTGGTAGGATTTTGGACTTTTGTAGACTTCTCATATTGTATGTCCACATGTTATTTTGCTCTTACACATTTTTAATATTATAGGTACTCTGTGTGTGTGTGTGTGTGTGTGTGTGTGTGTGTGTGTGTGTGTGTTTATGCATTAAAAAGTACAGATGCCAGCTGGGGTCTCTTGGACCCTTGAGTAGGTGACACTGATTCCACCCCCACTCCACTGTCCAAAGCTCTCTCCAAGATTACTCTAAGTTCCCAGTGGCCTGAAGTTCTAAATCTCCAGCTTGGCACTGAGTCTTCTGGTGGTGGCTTTATCTCCACCCTGGCATTAGCTCACAAATGACATAATACCTCTTCTTCCACCCCAACCCAAGCAACATCCAGGACAACAAGTCTGATGCTCAAAAATAAAATTTGGAGGCTGGGCACAATGGCACACGCCTGTAATCCCAGCACTTGGGAGGCTGAGGCAGGAGGATCACGAATTCAAAGCCAGCCTCAGCAATGGCGAGGCACTTAGCAACTCAGTGAGACCCTGTCTCTAATAAAATACAAAAAAGGGCTGGGGATGTGACCCAGTGGATGAGTGCCCCTGAGTTCAATCCCCGGTCCAAAAAAAAAAAAAAAATGGGGGGATGACTAAGAGGCTTACAACTGTGCTGTGGGGAATCTGCTGGTCCAGGGACTCCTAACCCACGCACATGCTCTCCCGGCCCTCCCTCCCTCCCCATCTCCCCTTCCTGTGCCCTCTCTCTTCGCCCCTCCCTGTTGGATTACTACCTCTGCCCCAAATTCCTCTCTTTTCAGAGCAGGGCAATTTTGCTTGCCTGAACCTCCCTCCCAAACTCTCAAACATTTCGCAGAACAAAAGGCCAACGCAGAGGGAACCGAGTCTGGCCGCAAATAGCTTTTTTTTCTGCCTCCTCTATGCACAGGTTTGCAACTACACGGGCATCTGTCTCCGTGTGCTTCTTGCACAAGTGAACTGCACAAGAAGCTAACCCAGAAAGCAGAGCCCAGAGTCTGCCGTTTCCCTCCTCCCTCCCGACGCTGCTCCTCAGTGATCCTGATCCCCATCCCAGGGGCCTCAGGATTCCTGTCTCGCCTCCTCTTTCTCTGAAGTGTCTTTCCTTCCTGTCCTAAACTGTTGCTCTGCGTCCCGAGCTTTGCCTCTGAGGGCTGCGTTTCCTGAGTAAGTAGCAGGCCAGCCAGTACAAAGGCTGAATAAACAGTCGGCAGAAATTAACTTGAACGTTCAGGGAGAAGAACAAAGACTTTCGACGTGAGCTGGGGAAGGAATTGTAATTGCCGGAGAGAGAGAGCGGGCGTCTGGGCCGCCCAGTTGCAAGGGACTCAGAAGCAGGCATGCTGACGGTGGCGGAGACAGGCGGTCGTGAGGCTAATTTGATAAGTAGAAGGGTGAGAATTCTAATGTAAGAACAAAGATGCTGATGGAAAGGGCAGTGGGACATGCACCTGGACTCCCAGAGACTCGGGAGGCTGAGGCAGGAGAATCGCAAATTTGAGGCCAGCTGAGGCAACTCGGTGAGACCCTGTCTCAAAATTTTAAAAATTTTTAGAAAGGACTGGGAATGTAGCTCTGTGGTAGAGTGTCCTTGGGTTCGATCACCAGCAACACACATACACACACTCACACACACAGAGAAAAGAAAGGGAAACCAGGACAGAGAGGAGAAGCAGGTGAGAGGCCCTTAGGTAGCCAGCTGAGGTTGCTGGCTGGGACCAGGCGTTCCTGCCTTGCCTCCCAACCCCATTTGGGAGGAAAAAGTGCATCTGGGAGCAGGGGCCCAGCAGTGGAGTTAGGATGGTTATCTCATCCTGGAGCCCTAATCTATAGCCACGGGGGCAGTCCACGGTGATTCTGGGAGGAAGGTGGACCAACGTGGACAAAATGATGGATCCTTCTGGACCCAGAGAAAAGTGGGTAGCCTCCACCCTAGAACCTGCGGAAGCAGACCATGACAGCCCAGGTGAGAGACTTCTGTAGAGGAAGATCTTGTCCTCACGCCTACTCCACGCAGCAGCTGAAGGACATAAAGAATAAACAAAATATTTATCAAGTGCATCCTTGTTGCCCAGGGATTCATGTTTAAGGTGGCAGTTATTGGCCCTAGTTCACAGATGAGCAAATTGAGTCCTAAAGAGGTTAAGTCACTTCCCCAAGATCACACAGATCTGAATGGGCACGGCAAAACAGATTTGCCTGCCAAGTTTCAGCCTTGGCACCGCCCGCGCGTGGTCAGAGATGTCCTGCTCAAGGACCTGAGGCCCAGCAGGATGCCGCCTTCCCTCCACATTACCTCACACCTGTCCTGCTAGATCTAGAGGTGAACACCTATCCAAAGCCTCCACCAGTCACCAGGGAGAAAGGGGGCCCCCTGCTGGTGAGAGGTGTTCAGTGCATGTTTGCTTTTACCCTCATCAGCCATAACCTGAAGGCGGAGTGGAGGACCATCCAGACAAGGAGGTGTGAGGTGCTGGAATACAAAACCCAGCAGAGTCAAGGAGTTCCCCTTGGGGCATTTCACCTTCTGTCACTTGAGTCTCTGTCTGCTTGGAGTCAAGCGTACCCAATTGTTTATTCTTTCAACCCAATGTTTTTGAGGGCCCGTGGGTGTCTGACAGCTCCCGGAAGAACTCAGCCAGCCTCTGGGTTTCTGCTCCCAGTCCGAGATCTTTCACCTAAAGTGGGGGTCCTTCAGTAACTCCCCCTCTCCTCCATCCAGCTGATACCACGAGATATGCTTTACCTAGGGTGCAAACATGCAAAATCTCCACCCAGAGTCTTGCTCCTTTAGGGCTCCCTGTGTGGAGGAGCCCTGTGGAATTAATTACCCTGCACCACTGACCTTCACCCACCCTCCCCAACCGGTCCTGCCACCCCCCTCGCCTACCCCTCTGGTCCCCAGGGCTCCCTCTCTCTGAAAGCTTACCACTCATCTTCCCAAGCTACCCCAAGGTTGATTCTAGTTCTTTTATACCCAGAGTCACAAGACTCGGGCCCTGCTCCCAAGGGGTTTGCAAGACTAGGAGCCGATGTGGTAGACACTGGGTGTGTTCTGGGGACACAGGGGACTGCCACCCACACCTGGGGTGAGGGCTCAGATATACGTCCTGGGGGCGGGAACCTCAGAACAGAATCTTCAAGAGGAGTGTGTTGGGCAAAGGAGGAGGACGGCAGAGGGACAGCGGGGGACATAGGCCTGGAGGTGTAATGGGAATTTTCTGTACCTGGAAGGACTAAAAGGGAAGACCCAGAGGATTCTGGGGACCTTGTGGATGGCAGCAGGGGCCTCTGGTGAGGGAGGGAGAGTGGCTGGTTCCCCATCCAACTAAGAAATGGGATAAAAGAAAGCTTTTTGGAGAATCACTCCCTGCTATAATGGAGAAAGCTAAAACAAAAAAACAAACAAACAAACAAAAAAACTGGAGGGACACTTGGGGGCCCTGCTGCTGCCCGTCTTTTGGGATCCTATGTCCTCATGCCAGTGGACATGCCATACGTATGCATGGCTGGAAAACCAAGACAACAGTACGTGAGGCTCCAGAAGAATCTGTGGAAGGGCACCTGGATTTTGTCCTTCCGGTAACTTTGCCTCCTGCCTTTAAATGCTAGGTCCAAGCCCCGGGAAGGGCTACACCTTCTAAAACCCAGTTTCCTTAATTTGTTTAACAAAAGACATCTCCATGCTCTGTGGCCTCTTAATTTCCCATAGATGTTAAAGTGCAGAGAATTAAAGAATCAATGGGCAATTAAGGAGGCACTGGCAGGTTCTGGCCAAGGGCATATTATTTATTTATTCAGCCAGCCACGCTCATTTTTAAAGAGCTAACTTTCCATTTTGTTTCTGACATCAAAAATAAATCAAACTAAACTGTACACGTCATAGCTGAAAAATATTATTTGCATGATACATTGCCCTTTTGAAGCCTCAGTAGCCACCTGCAAAAGGAAATTATTTATTTATTTGTTTATTTATTTATTTATTGGTCAGTGTCAAAAAGAATAAAAGAGAGAAAGAGGAGAAGAAGAGAGAGAGGGAGGAAGATGAATTCATTCTGGGACTGGCCTTCCCTTAGGATACAGATGGGATTGAAAAGTTAGAAATACGATTTTAATTCACTAGTGATTTTTTTCCACCCAGTCTCAAGCTTCTTTTTGATTTCTGAGCATCCATTTTCCTGAATTGTCTTGGGAGGGTTGCAAGATTTCAGTCCATTAACACAGTGGTGGGTTGGTGAAATTTCAGAACAGGCAGAGATAAACAGCCGTAGCGGAAACACAGGCTGGCCCAGGGCTCCCCAAAGAACTCAGCCAGCCTCTGGGTTTCTGTTCCCAGTCCAAGATCTTTCACCTAAAGTGGGGGTCCTTCAGTAACTCCCCCTCTCCTCCATCCAGCTGATACCATGAGATATGCTTTACCTAGGGTGCAAAAATACAAAATCTCCACCCAGTGTTTGCTGCTCAGGGCTCCCTCTTTGGAGGAGCCCTGTGGAATTAATTACCCTGTACCACTGACCTTCACCCACCCTCCCCAACCCGTCCTGCCACCCCCTTGCCTATCCCTCTGGTCCCTAGGGTTCCCTCTCTCTGAAAGCTTACCACTCATCTTCCCAAGCTACCCCAAGGTTGATTCTAGGAGAGCAGTTCTCAAACTGAAGTGTGCATCAGAGCCACCTGCATCGTGTTACAAGTTTCTGATTCAGTAGGTCTGGGGTAGGGTCTGAGTATTTGCATTTTTGATGAGTTCTAATAATGAGACCTCTCTTGGAGAACCACTGTTCGCAGGTGGTGAGGAGGTGAGGCGGTGGAGGGAGCCGGTACCTTCAGTAGCTTGTGCTGTGGCGCCATCTAGTGGTCAAAGGTCACAGCGGTAGCAGCCTATGCGGTGCGTGTTGGGTGAGCTTGAAAATCACCCCTCCCCACACACCTGAGACCTTCAGGGCTTGCGTTGAACCGGTCACCTTATGATATTTGGGGGGAGCTTTTTACTGAAGTTAAATAATCTATTTTCATTCTTCTGAACAACCACAGAAGAATAAGATCATTACAGACCGTGTGTCCTGCCAAAAGTCATGTGTTGGTAGAATTGAAATTGGAGGATGGGCGTTTTGAGGCCAGAAACTCTGATCTGTGCAAATAGATATTGTATTTTGTTCTCCAGTTACTTCTAACAAGGCTCAGCTAACACATTAACAGACACCAAAACAGCCAACAAGATTACACAATAAATTCTAGTTGAACCCAAACTTAGTCCTGAACCCCTAGCAGCAAGACTCCTTAGGAAATAAGGTTTCCATCTTTTTTCAACCCCTAACAAGGAAGTATACCAGTTGAAGAGGAAAATCAAATTGCCACAGTTCCAGCTGGGCCTGGTGGTGCAGGCCTATAAATCCCACCTGTTCAGGAGGCACGAGGATGGCAAATGGAGGCCAGCCTCAGCAGTTTAGCAAGTGCTTACTCACAACACATCTTCCTAGTTCCACTCTTATTTTTCTGGTACTATGGATTGAACCAGGGAACACTATCTCTGAGCTATCCCAGCCTCCTCCCGTCCCCCCCCCCCCGGCCCCTGCCTTTTTTTTTTTTTTTTTTTTTGAGACACAGTCTTGCTAAGTTGCCCAGGCTCGCCTCAAACTTGCAATCCTCCTGCCTCAGCCTCCCCAGTAGCTGGGACTATAGGTATGTGCCATGGCTCCCAGTTTGGTCCCATTCTTAAGAGATTCCGATTCTATGGGCCTGGCATTACCCACACTCCAGGTAAACTCTGAAGCGAGAAGCTGGAGTCCCCCAATTTGAGAAACACCATCTGAAAGGATATGACCTCCTATAAAACTGTCCCCCTAGCCAGCACCATCCAGCAGAAACGAGGAGGCCCCTGTGTGATCTTAGCGCGTCCACCAGCCATCCTTTAAAAAGTTAAAAAAACAAAACAAATAAACAAAAAAACCCGGGTATAACGAATTACATTTAACCCACTATGTCCAAGGTATGATTTTGCAATCATTTTCTTCCTCATAAAGTGTTTTCCTCTGACAACACATCTCAGTTTGGACAAGTCACATTCCCAGTGCTTGACACGGTTCTAGATATAGCACGATCCGTTGATGGAAACATTCCACTCTGCCAGTCGGCAGCACTTACTGAGTACTTTCTATACAGCAAGCCCTCTGCCAAGTACTCATGTGCTTTATGCCAGTTCAGTCTCCGTTAAGTGTCTCAAGATACAGAGAATGTGTGAACCATCCACTACCACTACTGTGTCCACACGTGCAGAGGGCCCTGTGTGTGTGACCCAGAGGGCACAGGAGGAAGAACTATACCGAGAGTCTGAGCTAGAAATGGGCTGGGGATGTTGCTCAGTGGTAGAGCACCCCTGGGTTCAATACTGCAATAAAAAGAAAAAAGGAAAATGTTCCCTGGGTAGAAGGTATTGACCACATAAGGACATGAGAGAAACTCCTAAATCTAAGAAATATCCATTTGTGGTCCTCTGGTGAAGGTTACCCAGAAGTAGACATAGGTAAGAGGGCATTGCGTTCTGCACTCGAGATCTGAGCACTGTATGTTCTTGGAGCACGTGTTATACTCCAAAGGCAGTAATTTTTAAACCCCTCTCAATGCACAGCTGCAGCCCAGACCAATGAAATCTACATCTCTGAGAGTGGGTCTCAGGCGCCTGTAGGTTTCAATGTGAGTTCAATATGCAGTGTGAGTGGAATGCCGCTGCCCTGGGTCAGCCCTCATTTAGATGGAATACAAATTGCCTGCAAGTCATTAAAATGAAGATGAAGAGCTGGGTACAGTGCAGTCCCAGCTGCTCAGGAGGCTGAGGAGGATCACTTGAGACCAGGAGTTCAAGGCCAGTCTGGGCAACACAGTGAGACCCTGTCTCAAGAGAGGATTTAGAAGGGTGGGCCACCAGGGCCACACTTTACTACCCCACAGAGGGTCTTCCTGGTCTATCCTGGATTATGTGCTCACTCCCTGGGGTGGAGGGTCCTGTGCCTGATCACTGTTTGAGGAGTGAGGCAGGAGGGAGGTCACAAAGCACAGCTGCCTACTCCAGAGAATCTTATGGAAACAGAGTCTGCAGTTTTTTCTTTTTATTTGTTTATTTGCTTTAGTTGTACACAATGCATGTATTTTTACGTGGTGCTGAGGATCGAACCTGGGTCGCGCACGTGCTAGGCGAGCGCCCTACTGCTGAGCCACATCCCAGCCCCCAGAGTCTGCAGTTTTCAAAGTCTAAAGAATGCATGACTGGAAAAGAGGCGGGGGAAATTAAGGCTATATCCAGGTTTGATTGAATGGTGGGCAGGCAGGGCAAGAAGTGTATAAGAGTGTTTACAGCAGGGGTTGGCTCACTGTGTCTGAGACCAGACATTCCGCTGGATGTGGTGCTGCACACTTGTAATCCCTGACTGGGGAGGCTGAGGCAGGAGGATAGCAAGTTCAAGGACACTTAGACCCTATTTCAAAATTAAAAATAAGAGCTGGGGATGCAGCTCAGTGAAAAAATCAAACGAACAAACAGAAAAAAACTACGTATTTTGGATTGCAGGGCCTACAGTCTCTGTCTCAGGTACGCCATCCAGTGTTGGCAACACAATGCCACCAGGCAGTATGCAAATGTCTGCGGCTATGTTTCAATAAAACTTTATTGCAAACAGGTTTTAGTATGGGACCGTTGGTTTAAAGCATGCTGACAATTACAGACAGCCTCCTGGGAAGATGCCTGCCAGTCTCTCCGGGTGTTCATGGCCAGCCCTACAGGATCAGCCCTGACCTTGGCCGGGGGATGCCTACCCGGCACTGGGCCCCACACACGCATGAGACTGTGCGGCTTCTGCCTCACTTCCACTCCACTTTCCTCGGCCATTTCTTCCCTCAAGGCCTTTCTGAGGCCACCTCCTAGGAGGAAGTTTTCCTCTGGTGCAGGGATCCTGCCTCACCCTCATCCACGAGGCACCGCTGGCACCTGAACCACCCTAAAGAGCAGCAGAGGCAGCGTGGGCAGGAAGAACCCAGAGGCTGGTGCCCACGAGACCAGGTTCAGGTCCTGGCTCTAGGGTGAGCCTGTGCCCTGCCCCACTGCCCCACCTGGGAGAGCACCACCCGTGGAATCATTGGGCCCGCCTCCCCAACAGAGGGGACTCCTAAAGGCGCTGCGTTTGTCCGTCTTTGTACTCCCCCTGGCATGATGCTGGGCATACAGCAGGCACTCAGTGGAGGGAGAGACGTCAACAGAGTAGTCAGGGCTCCTTCCTGTCACCAAGCCAGCGAAGCCAGGGAAAGACAAGAACTCCATCCCAGCTCTGGGTAGGAGGTATCTGCCTTCCTTGCCCAGAGCATTGGAACACTGTCTGTCCCCACCAGATGTCAGCTGGGCCCGTTTCTAGCAAGAAACAGCCAAGATCTCTCTTAGATCATTTGCTTCGTTAAAAATACAAGTCAGCCTCATTAAGAGGAATCTTCAGGAAGGCCCTTATCGGCAGAACAAATCAGTCAACATCAAACCTGGCAAGCACATCAGCATTTACCTGATTCGCCCCCACTTTTAGGGGCCAGGAGTTTATGGGAACAGAAAGAGCAGGGAACTTTCCCGAAGTCAAGCAGAACATGGTGCAGAGGGCCTGTGGGCAGGGCTCTGAGTGCGGAGGGAAGATCTGGGGCTGGGAACAATAACACCAAGCAGGCCAAGCCAGGACAGGCCATGGGTGACACAGCCCGAATCTTGGTGGCCTATGACAGACATTTGTCACATCATACGTTGAGGATTGGCTACAGCTCTGTTCCGTGGCATCTTCACACGGGGACCCTGGTAGATGACTGTCTCCCTGGGACACAGCTGACACCAGGGCAGCAGAAGTGGAGCACATGTGGCTTTTGAAGCATCAGCCCTGGTAACACATGCCACCTCTACCCCCCACCTTTCACTGACCAGAGTGAGACCTGTGGTCACACTTGAGTCCAACAGGACCAAGGTATATGATCTTGCTGTGGGGAAGAATAACACGATTTTTGCCAAATGACTGCTAGTGTCAGGACAGACCGACAAGCATGTTCAGATGTGCAAGCTTCACACATTCGAACCACAAAAATTCTAAGACATGCAGATGTGCAAGGACCCATTGTGTGCGTGTGTTTTCGTTTGAGACAGGGTCTTGGTAGGTTGCTGAGGCTGGTCTTGAACTTGTGATTCTCCTGCCTCAGCTTCCTATCACTGGGATTACAGGTGTGCACACTGTGCCCAGCTAGGACCCATTATGTTCTAACAAAAAAAAAAAAATATTCAAGGATATACTCCAAACAGAGGAAAGGTGAGTTAAAATAAAGAACTTGGGAACACTGGTGAGGCAAAGTTGGTCCAAAATACTTTTTATAACATTGACTGAAGTTTAATGTCACCATTAAAGAATTCTTGAGAGAGATCCATTTGTGAAAAGAAGTTTTATAAGAAAAGATTATTTGTGGCTCAGTGTTAGCATGTTGCCTTGCATGTGTGGGGCACTGGGTTTGATCCTTAGCACCACATAAATAAATAAAATATTGCGTCCTACAACAACAAAAAATTGAAAAAAGATTACAGAAAATTCTGAACCATATTCTAGATGACTCTATGATTCTATGAGCGCACACACACACACACACACACACACACACACACACACACACATGCAAGTGCTCTTACAGGGAGAATGGCAGAAATCAGATTTTCTACCAAGTTTTCCTGTACTCAGAATAGGGAAAAAGGAATGCTTTGATACAGGAAAGAAACATAAATCCAAATATATTTAAAACTGTTTATTGGTAACAAGAAATAAGACATTGAAAGCTAAATTTACCATAGGAAAAAAAATTACTTACGCAAAAAACAAAATATAACAAGAAAATGACTGAAATGGCAAATAACATTATGTCAGTGATCACAATGAATGGGTTCATCTATTAGATTTTCCAGCCAGGTGTGGCATGCTTATGTTTAAGTTCAGCCTATGAAACTTAGCAAGACCCAGTCTCAAAATTAAAAAAAAAAAATTAAAAAGCAGGGGATGTAGCTCAGTGGTAGAGCACTTGCCTCACATGCATGAGACCTTGTTTCAATTTCCAGTACTGAAAGGAAAAAAAAAAAAAAAAAAGATTTCCCTTTAAAAAAGAAAATTGCCAATGTTCCATTTATAAGCCACCCACCTAAAGTTAAGTGACAGAGAAAAATGATATTAACTTCAAAACAAAAAGCACCAAACTGAATACCAAAGATATTTACAGTGGTGAGAAAATCCCATTCCAGGGCCTTTTTGAATGAAGAAGTATAACTGAAACTTAAAAAAATAACGGTTCGGACAAAGTAGATGAAACAACACTACCAGAATCACTTATTATAAATGGGTAGGTATAGTATAGACCGAGATGGGAAAGGGAGGGAGAGGGCAAGAAAGAAAACCAACAGATTTCAATAATTTACAAGCTCAACTTAATAGATGATATAAAACTTTGTAACAAACTGATATTTCACATTATTTCCAAATGTTACTTGGAACATTCACCATAGTTCCCTTCCCCTGAAATTCATCCTAAAGATCATCTTCAGATGAAATGTGCAACCCAGGCACAGTGGTATGTGCTTATAGTCCCAGATACTTGAGGAGACCAGGAGTTAGAGGCCAGCCTGGGCAACATAGTGAGACCTCGTCTTTTAAAAACAAAACAAACAACATTAAAATGGATTTTTAAAATAATAAGTGAGCAAAAGAACCTAGAGCTTTTTGAGTGAGAAGAACTTATAGAAGGCTTTTGCTGTGGTGCAATGGAATAGTCTAGTCTTGCACTGTCTAATATGGTAGCCACAGTCCAGTTGAGATTATGGAGCCCCTGAAATGTGGAAAATACAAACAGGTATAGAAGTAGAGAGTACACACCAGATTTCAAACACAGTGTGAAAAATACCATAAGCTTTCTCATTGTTTTATGTCCATCACATGCTGCAATGATATTGGGTTAAACGATATATTATTAAAAATTAACTATTTTGGGGGGGACTGGGGCTGTGGTTCAATGGTAGAGCACTAGCCTGGTATGTGTGAGGGCCTGGGTTTGTTCCTGGCACCACATAAAAATAAGTAAAATGAAGTATTGTGTCCATCTACAGCTACAAAATATATATTTTTTTAAATTAACCATTAAAAAAATTGAGGCTCTTGGAAAATCTTACATTTGTGGCTCCCATTGTGTTTTGATAGTGCTGGTCTAGAAACAGATCCACATTTTCTATTTTCTATCTCCTTTATGACATTTTTCAGTGGAGATTCAATTTTCCTTCTAGAAAATTACACATTAAAAACACTCACCTTTGGCCCAGATGCTGCAAGTTTCTCTTGGCTTTATTTGTGTGAGTTAACTTTTAAACTTTCACATAAGCAAAATTATTCCTCTCTCCTATCGTGGATTTTTTTTTTTTTTTTTTTTTTTTTTTTTTTTGTACCGGGGATTGAACTCAGGGGCACTTGACCACTGGCCTACATCCCCAGCCCTTTTTTGTATTTTATTAGAGACAGGGTCTCACTGAGTTGCTAAGTGCCTCGCCATTGCTGAGGCTGGCTTTGAACTCGCGATCCTCCTGCCTCAGCCTCCCAAGTGCTGGGATTACAGGCGTGCGCCAACGTGCCTGGCTGTGGCATTTTTTTCTACCTTAAGCTTCAAAACTTTTCTTTGGGTTGGCCATTTAACCACCAGGGCACACACTGGAGGACATGGACCAAGGCAAGATGAACCCACACTGTGTTGGTGGCACACTGGTCACCTTGAGTCTCAGCATTGCTCCAACTGCAGGCTACTTTCTAGGTCACTTTTACCATCATCTGTGAAGGAGTCCCTGCCTCACTGGGTTGTCCAGAGGACCAAGTATCACCTGTCACAGAGCATAGCACCCGATACACAGGGAGCACTCCATAACTCCAGCAACTTATCTTGTTTCAATCTTAAGACTGTGAGGGTTAGAAATGACATCAGCTGTCATCCGATGGATGCTAGTCTTGGTAAGTGGCACAACAAAAGTTGTACAAGGTCTAGCAGGAACCTCAGAACCCAGCCTCTACGAGAACCATCCGTTCTTCCTATGCTTATTGGGGGCCCAAGGACACAAACACCTGAATGAGAACAGGAGGGAGCTCTAGCCTTCCACACCTCTTCCGCTCACCCCTGGGAGACAACCAAATTTCTCTCCAGTGCCTGCTTCTTCCACAGGTTTGCAATTCATATTAAGATCCCCTGGATGGCCCACAGCTAATTCAGAGGAAAGTGTCTAAAATGTACTTGCTCAGAGGACTCCACAAATCAGCTCTTCCATAGGAGCAACAAAATTTCTGGCGAAATGGCCAAAACACCAATTTTCAGAACTCTGGAAATTAATCAAAAGCAACCTAAGAAGAATTTGTTCAAAGAATACATGCCCTTCACCATCTTCCAATTTGCTTCCCCCCCCGCCTCAAAATTCTGAGCTCTGTTTCATGAAGCCACCCTCAAAGAATAAGACCCCAAGACCTTGAGAGACCACAGCCCCGGCCCTCACCTCCACTCCATCACCAAGCCCCGCGGGTCTTACCTGAGGGTCCTGCCTCCACTGCCTCTCGTCCATCCCACAGGAAGCTCTTCTGTCTTGTCAGGACTGCCAGAGATCCTGACCTCCCACACTCTCCTCCCTGTGCCAGAATTCTGTTGCTCTCAGCTCAAGACCCCTCAAAGTCCAATCTGCGCACCAGGCTTTGCCAGCTCTCCCCAAATGTGTCTGAAGGCCTCACGGAAGACTGGATCATATACAAGAAGCTTAAACCCAGGTGTCACATGGCTGGGCCAAAGTCACACCCAATGACTACTAAGTCTCGGGCAACAGCAAAGACTATGGGAGAGCTTGCTGGGGCCTAGCTCTGGATACACAGGGGACATTCCTGAGATTTAATTGCCTTATGAGATCAGTACCATTATCTGATCTCACAGATGAGGGAAACGGAAGAAAAGACAAGCCACCTCAACGATGACAATCCCAACTCAGGCTCCCGAGCAGCTGCAGCCTTTGGGCACAGCAGAACTAGAGAATAGCTGAGCCTGTTGTCTTGGGCCTGGGAGAACCTCCAAGAGGGGGTAAGAGATGGGGCGCTTGGTCATCAGAGAGAATTGCACAGGACATACCTTCTGCCTAAAAGCCCTCAGGCTGCCTCTGCTCTCGAGTCTGGTGCTGAGGCCCACTGCCCTGCAGTGTGGGCACAGCACAGGGGGAATGGGCCAAATCCAGGGAGACACAGGATGGGTAGTTTGCCCAAAGCAGTGGGAATAATAAATCAAGGTTAGGTACCTACTCTCCTGTCTTCAATGCATGCTTTTTTTTTTTTTTTTTAAAGAAAGCAAGAGGGCTGTTTATTGTTTCATTTTACTATTTTTTTAAGTGTCAATGGACCTTTATTTTATTTATTTATATGGGGGTTGAGAATCAAAACCAATGCCTCACACATGCTAGGTGAGTGTTCTGCCACTGAGCCACAAACCCAGCCCCTGCTTGCATTTTTATAGCATTATCACTAGTCGACTAAATGACATCATCGATCTTCTAAAGTACAACCAAAGATTGCACAACTAACTTGTTTCAGAAACCAGTGTTTTACACAGAAATTGGGCTCCTCTGAAATTCAACGACAGAAGTCAAAGCTTGGCTGCCACCTGGTGGGGCAAGGAGACAGGAAAAGGCCAGGCAGACAATTCTGGCTAAACTGTCTTCGAAGAACTGTCGATCTCCTTTAGCTGCAGTCCTTGGGGGCACATTGTTGGACCCTCCACACTCACAACCATCCTCTCTTCACTCCCCACCCCTGCCCCCAATATTTTTCACCCCTGGGAAAAGAAAGGACTCAAAACTATAGTTTATACAATTCAAAATTTATATAAGCTCAAGTTATTTATGTCATTTATTCTTAAATTGCACAATGCTGAAGCCAGTCTAAAAAAAAAAGAATCAAACACACCACTGCAAGGTATTCACCGAGTTACTTTTTTTTTTTTTTTTTTTTTTAAACAAGTGTGTACAGCAAAAAATCCCCAAATGACAATCTATCCCATACAGCCACCTGTCCAATATACAGGAATCCCTGAAACTCCCGGAAGAGGAGCCAGGATTGGCCGCTGCCCTCTACAGGATCCACTTCTACTTACAGGTGAAGTGTGTGGAAAAACCTTGAGTTCCCTTTGTTCTCCAGTGTATCTTGTACAAAATAATACATTTTTAAACATATATTTACAGAGTTTGCACAAATAGAAAATGGTTATAAATTACAACCAGGCTTGGCAAGATATCAGTTCCCCTTCCCAATAACAAGGGCCAGAGGTGTGACAATTGCTCCATATTTACATCTGCATTAAAAAAGTCTGGGTTTCTATAGACCTAGAGAAATATATAAAAACTGATCACACACCACCAATTCATTTATGTTGAGTCGTACAGGAATTGATACCAATCAGCAGGCTTTTAGTCAGTTCATGGCTGGCTCCCTGAAGAAAGATTCTGAAGTAAGAGAAACCCTTGCGGCAAGCCACGCATGTCCTGTGGCCGGCTCACTAGAGTCTGCAGGGTTTTGGTGGAGAGGGTGGGAAGGAAGCAGATGGGAATGGAATGGAGGGGAGAGCAGGACAACTTGGTTGAGACTGCTTCCCTTCAATATTTCTTTTTCAACAGCTCAGGTTAACGAAGTTAAGCCAGCTGGCTTGTCAAACACCATCCAATGGCTCTGAAAAGAACCCGCTGTTCTATCCTTTTTCCTCGGAGAGGAACGTCTTCTCGATAGGACCTACAGAATGGGGAAAGAGAGGACTCGAGAGGATGATGTTTATTACTCTGATGTTAAATCTTTGCCTTCAGTGCCAAGCCCAATTTCAACAGTGCAAAAAAGATTCAAGAAGTGGCTCTGGGAGCCGGGGTCAAAGGCTTGAGTAGTAGCTGTCCACCCACTGTGCAAGGCCTCGCTCCACCAGTGACCGGTTTATCAGCACCACCTAGAAAACAAAGTTCCCTTGAGAGCTTTGCCTGGGCCATTTCAAGCCAACACATCCTCCCTCCCAAGTGTCTGGTTGCCAATGAGGTGACAAGTGCTCACGCAGGGCCTGACGCCAACAGGGGCTCCCTCTTCAATGTTCTGCTGCTACTGTAGCATGAAGCTAGGCTTTTCAATAGCCTGAGAAAACCTAAGCTTCCAGAAGGCCCAGAGCAGGGTTTCTCCACCTTGGCACTAACGACTTTGGATGATGCCACGAGGGACTGTTCTGGGTGCTACGGGATGCTAAGCAGCAACCCTGGCCTGTATCCACCAGTCATCATTAACACAGCCACCCCAATCATGGCACCCAAAGTGGTCCCCGGGTGGCACTGGCTTATAGTTATAGCCTCCGATTAGCAAGGAAGAAGCAGTGTCAGGACCAGCTCCCATCAACACATGCTGCTGGCGCTACCCCTCCCACAGAAGGCAGGACTTACTTCATCTCCAACCACACTCCACAGCTGAATCAGGGGAAGGCCAGTTGGACTGTAACTTGTCACCTAGAGGAGTCGGGGGAGGAAATATGGAAAGCTGCTCCATGCACCGCTTTCTATTTTTTTGAGGCGATGGAGATGGAACCCAGGGCCTCACACATGCTAGGCAAGTGCTCTGCCACTGAGCTACATCCCCAGCCCCTTTTTAATTTTGAGACAAGGTCTAAGTCACCCAGGCTGGTCTCAATCCCCCCAAATACAGGGGGGATTACAGGCGTGTGCTACCACACCCAGCCAAATGCCTCTTTTAAAAGCCTGCTGATTTACTCAAGTTCCCTGCCATGGAAAGGAAGGAGTTTCAAGGTCAATATTTAACTGAGCCGGGCGCAGTGGCGCACGCCTGTAATCCCAGCACTTTGGGAGGCTGAGGCAGGAGGATCAGGAGGTCAAAGCCAGCCTCAGCAATGGCGAGGCACTTAGCAACTCAGTGAGACCCTGTCTCTAAATAAAATACAAAAAAGGGGCTGGGGATGTGACCCAGTGGTCGAGTGCCCGAGTTCAATCCCTGGTACCACAAAAAAAAAAAAAAAAAAAAAAAAAAAAAATTTAACTGAGCGAGGCAGACAGCTACCCACTGACCCGGTCCAGCTGGCCCCACCTCCAACCCAGGGCACACACCTGTGCCAGAAGCGCTGTGTTTCCTGTCATCTCACTCATAGCTGCATCTGCTTCAGGTGAAAAGTGGTCATCATCTTTACAGAGAGAAGGAAAAGCAGCATTTAGTCGCTTACGGAGGCAAAGCACTCCTGTTACCCACGTGACCTGACCATCACTGTATTCTGAGCAGGAAGCTTCAGACGCTGCAGGGACTTGAGACTGCTTTTGGGAACCACCCGTCAGGTAGAGCCTAGACCTCCACAGGACTCCAGATGCATGCCACCCTCAGAACGACAGAGGACAAAGGAGGGAACTTCTGCCTTCTGTGGAAATACCATCCCCACCCATCTGGGGACCAACAGTGCGAGCTCTTCCACCAAATCATCAATGCCCTAGAAGACGGGTGTTATGCCTGTTTTACAGGTGAGAACATGGAGGCAGAGGCTGATCACCAGAGGCTACCGGGCTCCCAGAGTGTGCAGCTGGAATTCAAATCCAGGCAGCCGCCCTCTAGTGGAGGAGGCACTGAAGCAGCGTTCTGCTCTGTTGGTTACAGAAGCAACAAGAACAGGCCCAAGGCAGGAAGTGAGAGGGAAGGGAGGCAGGTGTGTCTGAAGGTGTGAGAAAGTCTCATGAAGGAAGGAGCATTTCAGGGGGTCTGGACAGATCATTCAGTTGGACAGAAATGGAGAGGAAGGTTGGGCAAGACCAAGGAAGGAAAAACTCCAAGACCTTGCCCAGTGTTTTGCCTGGTGTGACTCCAGCTAGACTGCAGTGTTTCTGTTGCACTTAAATTGCTGCAGACAAGCAAGAACAAGATCCAAAGGGGCCAACCCTGGAAGAGAGTGTGACGGGCGAACACACATATTACAGCCATAAACAGCTGCTCTCTGACCACCTTCTATACACCAGTTCCTGTGTTTTTATAATTTGCACAGCCACCTTGAAAGACAGGTGCCATCTCCATTTTCCAGAGAAGAAATGGAGCAGGCTAAGTGATGCCAGCCCCCTTCCCTCTGGCAATACTTTCACAGTCTTAGACACCAGACAGCCATGAGTGTGAGCTAAGTCCCCAGGGTGCCCCTAAGCATCTGTGACTCAGCTGAGCAGTGCTGCTGACCTAGCACCTGCCTCTCCGAGTCTGGACCACGTTCAGGAAGTTGCCTTTGCTGAAAGCCTCTTAATGCTGGCACCATAAGTCTAGAAACGTGGACCCCAAAGGACGGTCTATGGCGCAGCAGCACTAGCTTCACCTGGGAACTTGACAGTTATGCAAGTTCTCAGGCCCCAGCCCCAACCTATTCAACCAGGAACTCTGATGGGGGGGGGGGTGGCGTGACTGTTTATATAAACCCTCCAGGTGAGTTCAAGGCTCTAAGGAAGACCTCTGCTCAGCAGCTGCCCGCTACCAGGCCAGAGGCCCCACCTGTTACCTGAGAGGGGCATCACACTATCCAGAAGGACTTCCGCTCCCTGGAATGGCAAGGTCACAAAGTCAGACCTGGAAAGCCAAAAAAGGGACAATTTAACATGGACTCGAAGGCCCACTCCACTGCCAGTCAGTTCAACTTCTGCCCAGTCAGTGACACCCACACCCTGGGATGGAACGGCAGGCCGCAGCGCAGAGCACACCTGGGGCAGACAGGCAGCCTGATGCCAGAGGGACCCCTGCCTCAAACTCAAAACGGAGCCTGGTTCCCTCTCCACGTCTGGCACCCGGGGGTCTCTTCCACTAGACAGGCCTTCCAGCCTGGTTTGGCCGAGGCGAGTCACCTCAGACTCTGCTAAAACACAGCAGGTAGCAGGAGGGAAGAAGGAACCCTGGTCCAGGCTGGGTAGAACTGAGCCACACCCCCACACCAAGCAGGGTGCAGGCCCGAGGTCCCCACTCACCGGATCTGCCGGAGCACGTCCACTTTCACCCTCTTGTATCCACCGTAGTCCACGTAGCGGATCTCCACCTCATTGGTCTCCTCGTAGGAGGCGACCACTTGGGCTCGCCACCAGGCCCCGTCCGCACCAGGGGCGGCACAGATGACGGTGACTGCAGAGCAGGAAAAAGCATGTGTGACACACCTGACCCAGGGCAGGGCACCAAGGGCCATTCTGATCACTCCTACATGCCTCCCAACATTACTTCTCAGAGGCCTGTCTCATGAGTAGGGAGTGGAAATGGCATGGGTCCCCTAATAAAGCCTCCCCCTAAGCCCAAGAAGAGCCAAAGGAGGCTGCTGGACATGGGAAACTCAGTCTAAGCATGTGTGATACCCCAAAGCTATCCAGACCAAAAACCATTCAATCAAGATCCATTACTCTGAAACTTACGGAGGCCTAAGGTGGACACATTAACCAGAATAAGCCAAGTATAATACAAAACTCAGGGAAGGTGGGCCAGGGCCTGCCTTGCATTCCTAAGGGAAAGAACCTCTGAGCGCAGCAGATCTCAGTGGCCTGGTACCTACAGTTTGCTCCAGCCCACGGCAACTCAGATCAAGGGCCTGGCCAGAAGGGCACTCTAGGCCTATGCCCCATAACAACTAGCCTTTGCCTCAGTAGGTGGCGGAGGGCACCTGGGCAGCTACCAAGGTTGTGCTCCAAGATAACCAAGCCCCTCCCAGGCAGCAGAGGCAGATATAACTGTGGGGTAAGAGTCACCCAGCTGCACTCCCAGCTGTGCTCCAGGCCCACATGGGGCTGACCACTCTGGGTCCTGACCCTTGGCCCCCAGTGCAACCACTTTTTGGACTCCAGTCTTTACTGCTAAGTTGGCACTTTAGAGATAATCTGATGAAAACTAAACCTGTATTCCTCCAAAAAATAAAAATAAAAAAGCCAGGCATGGTAATGCAGGCCTATAATTCCAAGCAACTCAGAAAGCTAAGGCAAGAGGACTGCAAGTTTGAGGCCAGCTTCAGCAACTTAGTGAGACCCTGTCTCAAAAAATACAAAGGTCTGGGGATGTGGCTCAGTGGTAAAGTACCTCTGGGTTCCATCACCAGTAGAAAGACAGCAGTGGGGACAGGGGAGGAGAAAGAAAAGGAAGGATGGATACAAAACACTGCAGATAACTTTAGAGCTTTTTTGGATGCCTCAAAGCCCATCAGGGGACCCCCAGGTTAGGAGTCTTTGATGGGGGTAGGGGATGAGGCATGGGAACGGTTGACATTTGATCCCCATTGATAAAAGCAACAGAGGTAACAGTGAGGAAGGTTGGTTTGGATCCAGCTCCTGCTCAGGGGTTACCCGAGCAAATCACTGAGGTCAGAGGCTCAGTTCCCTCGCCTGTCACGTGGGATGGCCGACCCACTGCCTGGGCCTGCTTGGCTTTGGCCCTTTTATCATAACCAGTTATGCATATTTCACATATTAACAGGGTATCCAACCCAACTTCCTGGAACAAGTGTTATCACCCCACTTAACAGACAAAGTGGCAGGACTGGGATATGAGTCCATGTGTCAAAACTCCACTCCAGTCCCGCTGCTGTGTCAGCCAAGGGAAACACTCGCTGAGCTAGCTGGGACACTCAGGGACGCTGTCCCATGAGAGATCCCAGAACAGCTCCCTCCTGGTCAAGATAAAGGACAGCAAAGGCAACCCCCAGATGTTTTATCCCTGGCCTGGCCAGAGCCCAGGACCTTCCTCCCTGCCCCCCCAAGAGCACTTACTTTCCACGGGGGTGGGCAAGGTGGGGATTCCAGGCTGAGAGTAACAGAGGTACATCTGCTGGTCCAAGCTGCGCAGTGCATGGAAGGTGGGGTGCGTGTGCTGCTGCACAAACAGGTGCCCGGCGTTGACCTGGTTGACCACGATTACCTCCACAGTGATGCCATCGGGCAGCATGAGCTGCAGAGGGGAAAAGGCAGCAGGCACAGCATCAATCCTCTCATCTTTGGGATAAGCCGTGAGGCCCCAGGACATCTCTCTCAACTGGCACATCTTTGAAAAGGCACAGCAACTCCAACAAAATAGCACCCAGGCAGCAGAGTTCAAGAACCACTTCAGCAAGTGCAGCTGCTATCCTGCAATACCTGGAGCAGCCATCAGGGGGAGCCTAACCTCAGGGCCAGGCAGGGGAACCCCCAGCAGAGCCTGGAGAGCCAGGAGCTAAGGATGTAGTGTTGGCCTCCCAAGACCTGGGGAGGCTCCATCCTCTGGAACTTCCCCTCCCTCCCACTTCTTTTGAGGAGTCTGTGAGACCCAGGGAAGGCAAACATGGGAATGAGTGGACACCGAGAATGAGGTACCTGAGAATAGGAGGTGGGTAGCCCTCAGGCCTCTCAGCCAACTCCTCTGGGTCTGCAGCTGACCCCAGCTTACTGTCTGACAGTCTACCCTACCTTCTGAGCAGCAAGCAGCAAGCCTTGAGCCAGAGTCTGCATCCTATTTGTTCTCCTATGACTTCCTCTTGTCCCAAGTCCTACTCTTCTCTACTCTCCCAATGTCCTGGTTCATTCTCACTTTGGCCTTGGTTTGTAGCTGCTCAGAAGCCAGGCCCTATGGTAAAGGGCCTAGCAGAGGCCACCATGGTCTCTAAAAGCCTTCAACTCCAAGAACTGGTTTTCCCGATGCCAGCCTACAGGCAGCTGGCAGGGCTCTAGACAGTAAGGTGCCTATTCCACCTTCACGCCTGGAGGCCCAGGGAGAACAGGACTAAGAATCCAGCCTGGCATGGGCACTTGCCAGCCCTGCAAATCCAGAGGTACTCCTCCCCAGTCCCACTGAGCCAAGCAGAGTACAAGGGAAGGAAACCATCTACACAAACCACTCCATCATTTAAGGAGAGTTTAAGGCCAAGCCTCCTGGGGGAAAAAACTCCACAATTCAGAAGTAAAGTAGGGAATGTGGTTCAGCCCACTTTCAAAAGCCCACAGGAAAGGACAGGAAAAACCCATTCCTGGCCGGGCGCAGTGGCACACGCCTGTAATCCCAGCACTTTGGGAGGCTGAGGCAGGAGGATCGCGAGTTCAAAGCCAGCCTCAGCAATGGCGAGGCACTTAGCAACTCAGTGAGACCCTGTCTCTAAATAAAATACAAAAAGGGCCAGGGTAAAAAGATGCTCTATATGTATAGTATGAACTGTAATACATACTACTATAAATAAAAATTAAAAAAAAAAAAAAAAAGGGCCAGGGATTTGGCCCAGTGGTCAAGTGCCCCTGAGCTCAATCCCTGGTACCACAAAAAGAAAAAAAACATTCCTTCCTCCTCAGCATAAGGGTCTCTAGTTAAAGAAAGATGTGGAACTGAAACACCCACCATCCTAAACAAAACCCAAGGGGCAATTCCATGAAGCAGCATGTTTAGCCCATCTGTGAGAAAGGCAACAGTCCTTGGCCCACAGAACTTGGCATGCCTACTCCCATGAGAAGAGCCTGGCTAGGGCCAAAGGCATGGGTGCTGCAGAATATGAGTGACAGGCCCCAAAAGACCCTGAGCAACCAGCACACAAGCCCTGGAGACGTCAGCTTCTCCTCGTACCAACCCATTGGGGCTTCCTGGTGGGAAGAACTCTGGATTTATAGGGTATAACCTGGATAGTTCTTGGAGAGAGGAAAGGAGGGATCCTTCACCAGGGCCACTACTTAGCCTGGCTCAATGAGAAGAAAGGATGGAAGGAATAGAATGACCCATCCAAATCCCACACAAATCCCAGCTGGTGCTGGACAGTGATCCTAGACACAGCACCAGCTCTAAGGAGCCCCCATGCTGGTCCAGGCACACCCCATCTCCTGGCTGAACTATCCTTTATAGGCAAATGCTAAAAAACACAAAACACACCCAGATGGCAGATCCAGGGGAGTGCGCTCCTCTCATGTGGGACTGAGAGGCCCTGGCTTCTTGCTGGCATTTTGCCCCATCCCCAGAGAGCATAAGCTGACAGCAGAACTGACCAGTGGAAGCCAGAGTTGAGAGGGCATGGGCAGTAACGTGCCTATGGCCTTCTTGGCCCACACTCTGGGAGTCTCCCATTTGAGGAAGACTTGGGGGAAAGGGCGCCAGGAGTCTGCTGACCCAGGAGCATGCTTACCCAGGACGTCATTGGTAGAGAAGGCAGTGCCAGCGAAGGCAGCGGAGGAGCGTAAATGTTGGTGAGGTTCAGTTCCTTAAACTTCTTTCCAATCAAGTTCAGGGCTTTGTCTACATGATGCTGAGAGCCTGAAGTGGGGTGAGGACAAGACAATCACTGTGGGAAAGAGAAAAGTCACAGCAGAAACAGACTCACCCACACAACACACCCCACTGCACGGGACTTCCAGAGTTCAAGGCTATCTTTAAGTTGTCAAAATGCCAAGCTTTGATTTACGAAGAAGGTTGTCGAAGCCCATTGGCCTTTCAAGTCACACCTCTGTCGTTCCGACCTAGGCTTTGAATGCCAGAGGAGGTGGGTAGATGGGAAAGGCTGGCCCTCCTTTGCTCCATGAGGGAGCTGTGTGGATGACGGGCGCCATGAGCCCAGGACCCTGGCCCTGCTCTCCCACCTTTGCTCCTTCTGGCCAGAGATCTGGAGAGGAAGGACCCACATCTCCTTCAAGCCCCTAAACTGAGGAAGAAAGCCGGAGAGAAGGCACCCAGTGCTCCTTCCACCTCAGCAAGAAACTGTTTCTAGCAACTGGGACTCAAATTCTCCCATGTACTCACATTGCAGGTAAGAAAACAGGACAACAGATGCCACTGACCTTCTATGTGGCAGATCTGGATGTTCTGGGTGTAAGGCAGGGTTGAGATGTAGATCTTGGCACCAGATGTTTGCTTCAGGAAACTCACGTACCGCCCCTGCTTGCCGATTAGCCGACCAACTAAGTGCTTCCCAGGAGAGAGAGGGAGATGAAGGGTTAGAAGGAAACCATTTCCCACATCCCAAAGACTTACTTTTTAAAAGAAAAAAAATTTTTTTTAGATGTTGATGGACCTTTATTTTATCCATTTATGTGTATGTGGTGCTGAGAATCGAACCCAGTGCCTCATGTATGCTAGGCAAGTGCTCTACCACTGAGCCACAACCCCAGCCCCACCAAAGACCTACTTTTGTTTTACTATTTAGCTATTACTATGTCAGCCTTTATTTGCTCTGACTGTTCCAGGCACTGATATTCACTCACAAAACAGATAACAACCTTATCGCCATTTTTCATAGGAAAAAACAAACCCAGAGAGGCTAAGGAACCCAACCCAGGTCACACAGCTACTAAGCAGTCAAACAAGGCAGTCCAGTTGCAGGGCCCAGCAGCTCCCATTTCATCCCAACGAGGTGGCCCAGACTGAGAAGCCGTGAGGGCAGCAGCAGCTCCTCCAGCTCACACATGAGCAGTTTCAGCAGCAGAAGGGCTGGCTAGGGTTCCTCAGAGCCCTGCTTCTCCAAGTCTGCTCAGGACCAAAGATAAAGGGCTCTGTTTGCAAGTAAAGGCCTAAGGACACTTGGGCTCTTCCTCAAGGGACAGCGGCCTGGAACGCTCAGAGCACAAGGCGTGCAGAAGTGCCCAGTGCGCCAGAGTTCAAGGCAGGCAGGCAGAAGCCAAGCTTAGCCATGATGTAAAACAAGCTCCAGAATAATCCCAAACGACCCCTCCCCAGCAGGGCTATGAGGGACACTGTCCCTCCTCACCCAGGGCCTGCCTCAGCAATCAGAGGGCATGGCAACAAGGCGACGTGGGGGGGGGGGGGGGGGAAGCACTGAGGGAGCCAGCAGCCTGGGGCCAACACAGCCGTCCTGATTCAGAGTTCAGGGCAAGCCAGTCTCCACCTCTGCATGGAGCCACAGGCCCTGGGAGAAAGCCGTCTAAGCAGACTGCCAGTTATTTCTGAGCCCCAGAGATAAACATAAAGATCAAACTAATAAGTTGTTAAGTTATAATAGCAAGGTTAGACACTGCTGGAGCAACTCAGGAACTGGGGACTGGTGAGGCAGACTGACATTCACACAATGAATAATGCAGTTAAAATTATGTTTTCAAAGAATAACAAATAAATTAAATTGTTAAATATTTAAAAGTATTAATTAAAGCAGCATAATCTCAGTTTTGTTTAAAAAACCACAGGGTGTGAGACGAGAAGGAATTAAATCTTTGCAGTCACTCTCAAGGGTAGGATTAGAGCTGGTTTTTATTTTCTTCATACATTTCTATACCATTCAAGTGTCTCCGAAACACGGGTTTATGCTTTGCTTGATTATAAAATGCACTTTACATGGGAGAGCCAGAGGCAGGGCTCAGGGAAGGGGTCTGGCTGCCCCAGTCCTCAGTCTGATTTGCACTAGCAAATCTGCAGACAGAGTTGAGCCCCAGAACATACTAGAAGAGATAGGGAGGGGGCAGGCCTGAGACGTGGAGGAGGACAAGGGTAGGATGCTCTGAGGCCACTGGAAGAATCCCATCCACGGCACAGTCTGAACCTTGGCAAGCTTCAGGCCTTCAGCTCACTAGGGGCCCCTTCGGGTTCACCGGCCTCCCCTACCCTGCACGACAGGGAACTTCAGCTTGCCACAGAACTTGGCTCTGGGGGACGCAGCCTTCCTTACCTTTGGCACTTCAATCTCCCAGATGATGAGGTCAACCTTTTTAGGGTTGGAGCCTGCCTGGGCATTCTGGAAACTGTCGGTCTTCCTGAGGCTGCAACAGCTATCTACAGAATCCATGCTGTTCCCGTCGGAACCTGCAAGAAGGAAGCAGCATGCACACACAGACCCGGCTCAGAGCCACCAACACCCACGACTTCCAGAGTCCACGTTCCTGGGAGTGCTCCCGCCCCAAGCTTGGCAGGTGACTGTTAACTCATTCTAGAAGGCCCAGAGAAACCCCAATGAAAGGAGGCCTGGGGGTATCAATACTCCTAATTTTAGCCTGTCACTCACAGTCCCACTTGCTTCTTTGGCAGCCACACCCAGCCACAGCTGCTGGAACAGACACACAAGTGGTGAACTGGGAAGAAACTGACTTCACGCTCAGGGAGGGGAGTCCAAGGGTGGGGGAGGGGACAATCCACCGGTCCACATGGTCCCAGAGCTGATCTGGACTGCCACCTCACAACCATCTTGCCACCCTTCCAAGTGTCCTATCCTCTCTTCAGATCAAAAGTCTCTAGTCCCTAAGGCCTCAGGCCTGGGCTCCCAGGCAGAGGCCCTCATCAAACAAAATAAGACAGAATCTCTTGGGCTTGTCTAGCGGCCTCACTCTCTCCCTGATAGGGCCCCACTTGTTTCTCTGGCAGATGTGGACAAAGGAAGGACAGCCTTCTTTCCCTGACTTAGGCCTGGCCTGTGCAACTCTGAATTCTCTTTAGGGCTCAAATATCCCCTGGTCAAAAGATGGGGCTAAGCTCATTCCCAAGAGCACAATGGGAAGGGGGACCCTGGCACCAACTTGAGCTGTGGTACTCCAGCCCAGGCCACAGCAAAGGAACCACTGCAAAAAAACAGAGGTCCAGACAGCTTAAGAGAAACAGCTCTGGCTTAAATATGACAACTCAATACCTAGAAATAGATCACTCCTGCGAGTCTACTGATCAGGTTGTTTTTCATGGGGTTTTCCTGGACCCCAGACATAAGCCTCTGCCAAACGATCATCTAGATGCAAAGGACTAAGGCTAAAGAGAGTCTGTTCCCAGCAAAGTCACCTTCAAAGTGACCTCTTCTCCCTCAACACCAGCGGCTTGGAATAGGCTTCTAGCAGGGAAAAACCCTTCTGAGGGAGCTGCTTGGCCGCTCGCTGGAAGCAAGACAGGCTGACGGGGGCTCTGCTCATTTTCAGCCTCTGTCCAACAAAACCGGAACAGCCAATTCCTGTACCCCAGTGGCACCCAGAGTGGCTCAGAACCACCCCAGGCATTTAGCAAGCTGCACTCGAAGGCCAGCTTCCAGCTCACTCGGCTTCAGCTTCCTCATTCTCAGAGAAGGGCTCACCTGAGAACCCTCACCTGGTGCTCAGCACCCCCTGAGCACGCGCTGGACAGTGTCACAGGCTCTGACTCATCAGCTATCCCCAAACTTCTCCACCTATCACAGGGAGACCCAGAGCCTCCTGCTCTGTACAGTTACACTCAGAAGCCCTCAACCCATCAGAGCAGGTAGGATGATCAACCCAGAGTTGACACAAGTCTGGGGGACTCATTAATTAAGCTGAAGGGCAACAGGCAAAGGGAAATTCTTTGGGGAAAAAAGGAAAAATAAAAAACTTTTTTTCACCCATTTTAAGACACAATTTTTTAAAAAGCATTTTAATATTGGGATATTGATTGGCAGCATTTTCTTCTAGAGGTAAACAACCGTGGTCTCAGTCCACAGCACTCTGGGGTGACAGAACAGTGTTGTGTACACCAGATGCTGCTGAAAGTAGTAAAACACCTGAGAGTCAGTCCCAAGCTTCCAGGACGGAGCTGGAATGGCAGGGAAGGGCTCCCGGACAAACAAGTCAGAGAGCCACTTGGGAAGTCATGACAGTCTCTGAAATACATGAAAATATCCCGGGGGGAGCCGCAGAAGCAGGGCCAGGAGCTGCTGACCTGTAAGTTAGCGGTCTGAACTGTCTACGCTGGGGTCAGCACTCGAAAAAACCCAGTGACACTTCGTTACCAAAGTGTCCCTCTTTCCCGGGGTGGAACTGCAGCTGCACAGAAAAAAAATGGCTGAGACTCTGTGAAGGAATAGGTGTCAGCAACAACTGAGGGGCGCTTGAGCCTTCCCCAGGGACTCGGCTGTGGCCATTCGTGGGACACTTACCCTGAAAGAGCTTCTGGAGAAGGAAAGCAGGTGAAGACATGGAACAAGCACAGGATTAAAAGGAGGTCAACCATTAAGAAACACTCCCCAGACCTGGCACTCGGGGAGATGAGCTAAGGAGGCCTCTCTGTTAAAGACCCACTGAGAGTTAGGGCTCTGAGGAGAAGAGGCACCCAAGGCTAACCGGTGGACCCCACTTTGAACTGATTCCTTCTAAAGGGCTGAGGAGGCTCCTTGGCTGGTGAGCCAAGTCATGGCTCCTGTGGCTTTGGGGTCTCAGGACAGCCCGACTTCTCAGGTCCCCGCCAGCTCTCTGCCTCACCTGACTCTCTGCAGGCCCGCTGGGACACAGAGTTGAAGAGCACCTTTACTTTGCTGCAGAAGTGGCTGGAGGGAGGGACAGGCTAGTAGCTTTCCCCTAACAAATACAGGAAGCCCTCTCCTGATCCTCCAAGTGAGCCCCCAGACCCGCCTACCTCCCGAGTGGTCTGCCTCGGCGTCCATGGTCCATCCATCCTCGGCTCCCAAGTCTGACAACTCCCCTTTCAGCACCCCATTACTGAAGGGCATAGTACTGTCCGGCAGTGGCGGGGTGATGGCCTTGTCCCTGGGGCTTGAGTTGGTCTCTGTGCAAGAGTCTTCGAGCCCTGAAGTGCTGACGGAATCTGAGCACTGCCCCGAGGAGGCCGCGGAAGGAACACTCTGGCTGTCGGACACACAGGGAGCGCAGGTGGCATCTTCCGCCAGGATGCCTGCCTCCTCCTCTGACTCTCTGAGGGGGCTCGCTGGAGGTGGGCAGGGGGCCAGGGAGATGTGGTATGCGGAGTTCTTTGGCTTGCTGTCCTTGGTGGGGCTGGACAGTGGGCTGCTCAGGCAGCTCACGTAGGTCTTTGGTGAAGACAGGTTCTCTGCTGATGGGCCTGGCGAGGGAAGGGCAGAGTCCACTGGGCCAGCAGCTGCCCCCACTACGGCTGGAGCAGCCTGTGCAGTGTCTTGCCCCAGGACAGTTTTCTGGCTGGCTGGGGCACAGCTCTCCTCCTGCCCTCGAGTCTGACCACCTGAGGCCTGATATAACTGACCTGCCATATTGCCCCCCGTGCTGGACAGCACCTCTTCGGTCGCTTCCAAGATCACCTGGGAGATTATCTGGAAGGCAGCCTGCTCAATCCTCTCATTCTTATCAAAGTTCTCCTTTTTGCCTAGTTCTGCCGCCATGTCTCTGTCCCAGGTACTGTCACCTTGGACCTCGGGTGCCTGCACCTCCTCATCCTTTGCCAGCTCCGCGTGAGCCAACTTGCTGGAGCTACTTAACAACTTCCCGACTACGGACTCTTCTCTCAGTGGGGCGAAGGGGCCACTGCTCCCCTTCTCTCCCCCGCCTCCCAAGGGGGCCAGGCCAAGGGACTTGCTGTTCTCCAATTCTGAGACACGCTCCTGGGACAACAGGCCTTCTTCAAGCACGCTTTCCCCCAACATCGCGTCACCGGTCCCCTCGGCTCCACGCGTCTCTCTCACCTTCTCCCCAGGGCCATGCTTCTCTGCAGCACACACAGACTGGTCGGGCCTGCCCCTTCCTGGTGTCTTACTGAACACCACCTCTCGCTTACACACCTCTACAGCTTCATGGGGGAACACCACTTCCTTGGCAGATGGGAGGGGACACTCAAGAGGAACAGATCTGGCTTTGTCACCCATCAGGGCGAGTTCCACCTTTACGCTGTCGTCTTTGCGTGTTCCTGGTTGAGATCTTGTGTCTGTGGGGTTAGGGAGGCAGCCTGAGGACTCTGATCTGCGACAGGTCAAATTTGTGCGCAGCAAGGCTGGGGGCTCCACAGAAGGCTTGCTTGGCGTGGACTGTTCCTTTTCTAGTGGCTGTGTGACACTAGGGGCTGTGGACACAACTTCAGGACAGGCCTCTTTCATGGGGGGCAATTTCTTGATGTCAGGGCTGGCCCTCAGCACCACAGCACCAGCCTCTGCCTGTTTATCATTGCTGCTGACCTGCTCTTTTTTACGAGAGAAAAACCACCACCAGCCGAGGAGCGCCAACATTCCAGGCAATGCCAAGGGAAAGAGTGAACGGAAATGGATTGCCATCCTGGAGGCCTGAAGTAGTTATGCCTAGGAAAAGCAGGAAGAAAGGGAGAGAAGTGGTGTTATGAGGGTACATGTACTGCATATGACATGGTGAATTAGACCTTCATCTGGGTGTTTTATTTATTGCAGAGATAAGAAACATCAGTGCTTTAGCCTTCTCAGGGCGATTCTGACATTCAGCTGAAGGTCGGGAGCCAATGCTTTCTTTTCAAAGTATAGTCCATGGACCCTGTGCATCACCAGGGAACCTGCTAGAAATGCAGCACCTTGGCCCCACCCCAGACCTACTGAATCAGGGCTGTACTTTAAGATGCCCAGAGGAGCATGAGCATATTACAGTTAGAAGGAATGCCAGGAGATGTGATCTGCCCCCAGAGTGCTGAGGGTGAGGGAGTGCAGGGAGGTCATCTCCAGGAAGTCCCTCTATGTTTAAAAATGAGCTTCCTTGCTAATATCTGAAGATGAAGCAATGAGATTGGAAAGTACAGAGTGGGGCTAAGCAGTGGCCAGGGCTCAGATGACTTTATAACCCACCTGGGATGAAAAACTTCAATGATGCTACCTAATCACTTCACAAATGCATAACCTCGCTTGATGCTTTCCTTTGTAGCACTTAATCCTCGACCACTTGGTAATACAAGGAATGTATTACCTTGAAGGTTAAAATACTCTCAAGGTCATACAACCAAGGAACAGGAACCCAGCTTCTATTCCACATCAAATTTGGAACTCATTAGTGGGCTCATGGGGAAGACGCATTGTATGGGCCAAAAAAGGGGGAAGTGTGTACTACCTTTTTAGAAAGCTTTAGTAACAGCTCATAAAACCTTATGAGCCATACCCTACAACCCCAAAACCCCACAATTTAAAAAAAAAAAAGAAAACCCTCTATGTATGCTGAGGTCTACGTAAGAATGCCCACTAGGGTATCATTTGAAACAAAACTGGAATTAACCTTTCAGGGGAAATCACTGCTAAATATATTGTGGAATAATCCATGAGTAGATATATTAGGGTTAGTAAAAGAAGTTTTTTTTTTTTTTAATATTTATTTATTTGTTTTAGTTGTACACAATGCCTTTGTTTTTACGTGGTGCTGAGGATCGAACCTGGGCCGCGCACGTGCTAGGCGAGTGCTCTACCCAAGAAGTTGGTTTTGCCAAGCATCGTGGCGCATGCCTGTAATACCAAGGGCTCCGAAGGCTGAGGCAGAAAGATTATGAGTTCAAGGTCAGCCTCAGCAATTTAACAAGGCCCTAAGCAATTCAGCAAGACCCTGTCTCTAAATAAAATATTAAAAAGGGCTGGAGGCCGGGCATGGTGGCGCACACCTGTAATCCCAGCACTTGGGAGGCTAAGGCAGGAGGATTGCGAGTTCAAAGCCAGCCTCAGCAATGGCAAGGCACTTAGCAACTCAGTGAGACCCTGTCTCTAATAAAATACAAAAAAGGGCTGAGGTTGTGGCCCAGTGGTCCAATGCCCCTGAGTTCAGTCCCTGGTACAAAAAAAAAAAAAAAAAGGAGGCTGGAGATGGGGCTCAGTGGTTAAGCACCCCTGGGTTCAATCCCAGGTACAAAAAAAAAAAAAAAAAAAAAAAAAAAAAAGTTGGTTTCGTGTATTGGCATGGAAAAAAGCAGAAGAGAGAAGTTAAGAGACTACTGTGTACACAATGTCTCTGCTCACACAGTCTCCGCCCACACAATCCCTTGGAAAAACCAGGAAGGACGCACTCCTGGCCATCCAGCTGGGGGAGAGGAAAAGTTTTTGCACTTTGATTTTGTATCCTGCAATCTTGATGAATTCATTTATTAGTTGTGATAGTTTTTTTATTTTTTTATTTTTAGTAGATTTCTTATCCACAAATACACAAAAATTCTCATACTGGTTCTCCAACTTGGAGCATTACTGGGGGAGCTTTTAAAAGCCAAGGCCAAGAGGGGCATATAGTTCAGTGGTAGAGTACAACATGAGGCCCTGGCTTCAATTCCCCAGTACCACCAAAAAAAAAAAAGGAAAAGAAAGAAGAAGTTCAAGGGTAAATCAATCTCTGAGAGATAAGAATCAACACCAGTTCTTTTGTCTCTGTTTTAAACCCAAATAATTTCAAGCATGTAGTTTCAAGTTTGAGAATCACTGTTCTGTAACATCCCCCCCCCCAAAAAAAAAAGTAGATTACAGGAGATTTGCTTTGTATTTCCTTCATGTTCAGTGTCTTTCATATAAAAGAGTAAACAATTTGAAATGGGAAAGAGGGGGACTGGTACACAAGGATGTGCCCCACAGTCTATTGGCAGAGAGCAAGTCCTGCCCAAAAGGACATGCCAATAGGAAGTGGAGCTGGGGTTGAACCAAGGCCAGTAAATTTAGATTCTGATTCCTTATTAATTAGCCAATCCTCCGGCACCCCGTTTTTTAAAAACAGTGATAGGGATTGCACTTAGAGGACTTGCACATGCTAGGGAAGCACCCTACCACTGAACTACATGCCCAGCCCTTTTAAAATCTTATTTTGAGGCAGGGTCTCAGGAAGTTGCCCAGATAGGCCTCAAATTCATGTTCCCACTTTCTCAGCCTCCTGAGTAGCTGGGATCACAGGCATGTGCCACCATGCCCTGCAGGCAATTCCTTTTTAGCAGGGTTTGTGTTGGGATTCCCACCATGTTCTAGCAATTCTCTGATCTCGGGAAAAATATTAAATGGAATGGGATCAAGAAAACAAACCCTAGCAATCACCCCCATAGAAGGCAGTCTCCCCACTTAACACACCAAGGCCCAAGGCTGCAGATTCAAATTGGAGTGTGTGAGGAAGGGGCTGTTCTCCAAGACACAAACGACCCCCCAAGCCAGCTGGAAAAGCCATGCCCCTTCAGAGCTAAAAGTGGGTCCCCAGAGTCCTGCTTCTCCAGCAGTTGGTGGTGACACCACCCCGCCTCTGGAGGAGCTGACTACTTCTATAAGGACAGCCCCAACATCCAAACACACACTCCAGAGTGGCCTGGGTACTTCACTTGGGTGATCCACACTGTCATCCAGTCCTCAGCCCATCACGTCACTATCCTCTCCCCACGCCATCAGCTCTGTTCCCAGTCCTCACTCAGAACACCCAGAACCAGTGGCCAGGGGTCACACACAGGCCCTCCCTGCCACTCTGTAGCATATCAGGCCACCACTGCCACTCACCCACCAAGTCTCAGCCCAGTTTGCTCCCTGGAAATTGGGGCCCTAATTCCCTAGCCCTTTCACTCCAACAGAAAGTTAGCTGTAGCTACTCAGCTGAGACTACAGCCCAAGAAACATGGTTGCTGTGGCACTTTCATGCCAGACAGCCCCAGTTGTGTCAGGAAGGTTTCCTAGAAGGCATTAAATACTGCCACCTGAGACCACCAACCAATAGAATCCAGAATGATCAACCAGGATTCCCAGTGCCCACCACTCTCCAGCCTCCACCCCTAGAGGCCAGCGCCAGAGACCCACTGCTGAGGAACCAAGAGTCACCACATCTGTGCAGGGCATGGCTCTGGACCAAGGCCTTCTCCCGGTACTCCATCACGCTCAAGTCAAGAACAGAGGCATGAGGATCCCCAGAGCCTAAACACGAACAAGGTTTATTTTTTGTTTGCTACCTGAGCACTGTGATTAGAAATAGGAGGCATCTTTTTCCAAGAACAGCTCCCCCACCCCTCCCACCCCCGGGCTGGGGTTGTGGCTCAGCGGCAGAGTGCTTGCCTTGCACGTGTGCAGCCTGGGTTCGATCCTCAGCACCACGTAAACATAAATGCATTGCATTTGTACAACTAAAAGCAAATAAATAAATATTAAAAAAAAATAAAAAAAAAAAAAAGAACAGCTCCCCCGGGATCGGCAGCCACCTGCCCAAAGGACTTGGCTGTAGCCCATCAAGCCTTGTGGGGTCTCACTAAGGGTGCCCACTGCCAGGAAGCATCTGATGCCCCTCCCCAGCCCCCACTTCCCACCAGTCAGAAAATGGCCGGCCCCTCACTTCCTCACGGGAGGCATCTCATGTCAGTTAAACACTTTTTGCCATAGTCCCAACTGACGTGCTCTGACAGGCCTACTGGAGGTGGCATAAAATGTGCCAACCTTTCCCAAATGTCCACACAGGGCTGCTGCACGCGCGCGTGTGTGTGTGCACTCGTGCACACGCACTCCTTCAGCCTCACAAGGCTTCCCTTCTCTGGTGGACTGAGTTGCCATCTTTGTCCTAGGTGTTTTGTTTTTAAACTTGAATTTCTCAGGTTTAAATGGACTGAACACGGCAGGTCCCAAAGGCTTCATGTTCACAATCTAGCTGGAAGCTGCCTCCCAGGACATCTTTCCCTGCAGCCAGGGAAAGCCGCCCACAGGATGCTGCAGAGTCCTGCCCTAGGGTTGGTGGGGAGAACTCTCGGCTATTTTGAATCTGTTGGAATTAAATAGCTGCCTGCTTATTTTTAGCAGGTCCATTTGCCAAGGAATAGATGCACGCTGGCTCATTGCCAAATGGTCACACAGAGCTGAAGGCAGGCACAAGCTACATACCACAAGGCCTTCATGTTCTCCTCACTCCAGGTTCTAAAAGGATCCCTTCTTTCTCCAAAGAGGTACCCGCAGCTTCACAGAACAGCTTTTGGAGAACTAGTGGCGTCATTCCCAACCTAGTAACCGCAGTCTAGAGTCTTCTGCTAAACAAGAAAACAAATCCCTGGGAATGGTACAAAAAAGTGTTGGTCCCAGTGACTAAGCCAATTTGGCTGCAGTTACTATGAAAAAGAGCTGCACATAATTGACAGGAAAGTCAATCATAAAAACAACAGTATAGGAGCCAACAGCCCAAGTTTATTCTGGGTTTGGACCTGGTTAGTGGACCCACATGCACTCTGTGTTCTGAATGAACACTGACACATCCTCTCAACCGGAATTTGAATATTTCTGCCACCATCCCAATGTTCATATTGCCAGTGGCTGTACCAGGGTGTTAACCACCAGGACGGTGCCTGCCCAAGATACCCCACCAGAGTGCCTGGCACAGCAAGCTCTTACTGAAGGCAGGCCCCCTGGAAAGGGTCTTCCCCTGGCACAGAAACAGAACTGAAAGCCCAGTGCTCTGCCCCAGCATTCAGAGAAGCATCAGGCTGTGAGCCAGGCAGAGGCACCCTCCCTTTGGTGGAGGAAACTCACACTCTCAGAGATCTTTCCCTGTCCACAAGAGCACCTCTTGTTGTATCCTAAATGTTCTCCTAATTCCTCATCAGATCACAGTTGTTCACCTTACTCACATATCCAAGTATGTGTAAGCTGCTACACAGAAGCCCCAATCCAAATGGAAGACTCCATCTCTCTCTCTCTCTCTCTCTCTCTCTCTCTCTCTCTCTCTCTCGCATGCACTCTCACACTCGCACCCCCACACCGCGGGCAGCAAGAAGCAAACCAAGAGGACCCAGGGAGCCACTCTCAAAGGCCAGGATTTTCCCAGACGGCAATGAGGGGAAGGGAAATGACACAAACGAAGGTTCTAATGCCTTGAAAGGGAAGAGGGCAGCAAGTCCAAGAGCTGAGCCAGAGCAAGTCCTAGGAGCAGCAGCTAAAGAGCTGGTAAAGGGCCAGACTGAAGGAGTCTGACCTTTCTGGTCAAGGCGACAGGAACCATAGGATCTGCATAGTTGTGACATGGTCAAAGTGGAGCAGGTCACCAGAGGCAACGGTTGGGGTGATCCCCCTGTGGCAACTGCTGTCCAATACTGATAGCCACAGGGGGTTTACTGAGCACTTGAAATGTGACAAGTGTGACTAAAGAAGTGAATTTCTTTTTTTATTTAAAGTTAATTTTAAAAGCCACACATAGCTGGTGGCTACCTACTGCACAGCACGGTTCTAAAAGGTGCTGCTGGACTGGACAAAGGCTCAAGGCCATCACCTACCTTGCTGGCAGTGTGCAGTCCTGCCACTAAAGGTGGGGGGCGATGGTGAGCCAGCGTCACTCTCCTGTGGCAGCATGGCTGGGCCCAGGAATCAGAGCGCTGGAGCCATGCCTCAGGTGTGCTGGTCTTGGCCCAGCCCTGGTGTTCCTTTCATCCTCGGGGACTGAGTGAGCTGTGACTCATGAGGGCACTCTCAAGGTTCCATGTTAGCTCACAGAGGAGCTGTGAGGGCCTGCCCAGGATGTCCCCACACCCTCCATTGTGATGGCCCCCCAGAGCAAAGCAAGCTGGTGCAGGCGGCCAGACACACTCTGGGGGCAGCTCTGATCCTCCTAGGTGGACCAGCTGTCAGGATGTCATGGAACATGCTTCCAGCCCTAAGTGCAGGAGGCCTGAGGCTTAGCCCAATGTCTGGGTGGGAGAACCTGCTCAGTGAAGCATTCTCTGGCCAAAATGGAAAACCAGAGTCTAGTACCAAAGGCTTGAACCAGGTAAGAAAAGCTAGAAACCCCAGATCCTTTCTGGACGTGGACTCTTCCTCCTTCAGTCCAGTTAGAAATTAAACTAACTTGGTAATAAGGGGGCCACACAAGGATGGAGAGCCATCGTCTGTCTCTGCTGACCAAGGCTAAGGGAGGTCCAGCCTCCTTCCGCTTGAGTGATGGGGAAAGAGCATCAGCACCTCCTGCCAAGGTCTGCCCAACTGCTTCATCTGGAGGATAGGAGTGTGGTTTTAGAAAACTCTGAAGACCATGTCCTGTCCACCCTGCCCTTCATTTCAGGCTCTTAGCGACCATCTGGCTTTACAAGTGAATGCCATCAGGCTCCTGAGGCTGGTGACAAAATAGACACAGGAATGTCTTCCTGGGTACACACGTTCCAGCCTATGAGCAAAGAAGGCTGGAACCAAAAGGTACAAGCAGGGATCTGATGGCAAGTGAATGCCAATAAAGATGGCATGTGCCTTCAGAAAAAATCAGAAAAGGTGGTGTACAGCAAAGGCCCCTTCATGCCACTACCTCCAGTGGGCAGAGATAAGACCATAATTTCCAAGCAGCAGACTACAATACCAACCCAGAAATCACATAAAGGCCCTCTTGGGCAATTTCTATTCAACAAATATTTATTGGCACCTACAGGGTACCCAGCACACAACACAGAAATGAGTAAGACAAGGTGCTGACCTTGAGGCATTTTCAATCTTTCACAGTTTCTTGGGAGGCAAAAACAATGACCTCTTCTCCACTGAACTTGTTATGCCACCTTCTACCACAGACCAACTCAAAGTTTGGTCCAAGAGACAGGTGAGTGTCCTGCCAGCACAGGGGAACCAACAAACCAGTTGCCCATTTATCTAAACTAGCATGTTGTAATGTCCTGGGGTGGGGATGAGAAGAGAGTAGCCTGAATGCTAGCTTTATGGGCACCGAGGGGCCTAGATTGCCCCGTTCCATAAGCAGACTTTCATTCAATACCCATTTTAACTACCTGGTTCCCAAATACAGACCTCAACGTAAAGCCAGCCCTTCTGCTGGCCTAGTGGAAGGGAACTACCAGACCGGCTATCTTTGCCTACTTTCTACTGACCTCCTATGTGCAGCCACTCACGCTCTTGTGCATGCCTTCAGAGGTGCCTGCCCTTCTGAATGGCCTCTTATTGGCCACCCACCCCAGTGCATACTCTTTTTCTGAAGAATGCACACTCCACCAAGACTAGAAAGTAAACCAAGAAGGGAGGGTGCATCAGATCCAAGAAGGAAGGAAGAGGAAATTCCCAGGAAGAAGGGAAATCAGAGCCAGGGGAAAAGGATGCTTCCCAAGAGCAACACAGAACTGTTCGGCAGAACTGGGGTGTGAACACAGTAAGAACAGCTTTCCACCAATGGCACAGGTTCCACCGCAATGTCAGGGGCTCAGGGGAGAGTCAAGGACCTGGTCAGAGATATAAAGAGTAACCAACTGGGGATGTGGCCCAGTGATCAAGTGCCTCAAAGTTCAATCCCGGGTACCTGGGGGGGGGGGGGGGGGGGGGGGGGGACATGGGGAGAAGCTCACCCAGCATCTTTAAATAAGTTAAAAATAAATAAATAAAAAGAGTAAGCAAAAGTAAGGGGATTAACTAGAAGAGGAGAAAGAAGGAGTCAAGAAAACAAATAAAGGAAAACAATGAACTAGGCAGTCATAAGCAATGTTTATATTACAATATATACCCAGAATGGTAACTTGACCAAAGATTGTGCTACCTCTATACTGAGAGGAAAAGGAAAGGAAAAAAGTATAGGAATCAGTTCTTATTTCTCACATTAGAAAAATCAAAAAATATATTTTTCAAAGTATACTGTTTAGAAACAGAGGTAAGTAGCAGGAAGAACCACAGGAAGAATTGAAAGCAGCTGCTACTGGAAGAGAACAGGAGGTAGTAGTCCTCCTTTCTTTCTTTCTTTTTCTTTTTCTTTTGTTGTTGCAGTGCTAGGAATTGAACCCTGGCCTCACAGTGCTAGGCAAGCACTCCACCATGGAGCTATATCCTAGCAAAGGAATATCATAGATTTGAATCCTTTCAAATCTATGATAAGTCAGTCTTTACCCAAAAGACATGAAAACAGCATACTACAGGGACACAGCCACATCAATGTTTATAGCAGCACAATTCACAATAGCTAAACTGTGGAACCAACCTAGATGCCCTTCAGTAGATGAATGGATAAAGAAAATGTGGTATATACACACAATGGAATATTACTCAGCAATAAGACAGAATAAAATCATGGCATTCGCAGGAAAATGAATGGAGTTAGAGAATATAATGCTAAGTGAAGTTAGCCAATCCCAAAAAGCTAAATGCCAAATGTTTTCTCTGATATAAGGAGGCCAATTCACAGTCGGGTTGGGATGGGGAGCATAGGAGGATCAGAGGAAGACTAGAATGGCCAATGGGGAGGGAGGGAAAGGGAGGGGGCAAAAGGGTGAAGAAAAAAAAAAAAAAGATGGTAGAATGAGATGGATATCATTACCCTAAGTGCATGTATGAAGTCACGAATGGTGTGAATATACTTTGCATACAACCAGAGATTTGTAAAAAAAAAAAAGTGCTCTAGCCGGGCACGGTGGCGCACGCCCCAGCACTTTGGGAGGCTGAGGCAGGAGGATCGCGAGTTCAAAGCCAGCCTCAGAAATGGCGAGGCACTTAGCAACTCAGTGAGACCCTGTCTCTAATAAAATACAAAAAAGGGCTGGGGATGTGGCCCAGTGGTCAAGGGCCCCTGAGTTCAATCCCCAGTACAAAAAAAAAAAAAAAAAAAAAAAAAAGTGCTCTATATGTGTAATATGAAATGTAATGCATTCTGCTGTCATTTATATCATCTTAGAATAAAAAATAATTTTTAAAAAATCTATAAGTCAAAAAGTTTTATCTTTCTACAAGCAACACTGCAATTGAAAATTCATTCTAAAGCTATATATAAGTAGCAATGGATTCTTATTAACCACAAATAGTATACACTAGTGTCCTCTCATTTATATACAAACTTACGATGTTTTCTTTTTCCATGATAACTGATGCCAAGTTTACTTTAGATATCCTCAAATGGCCCACTGACATAACAATAATAACCCAAAAGAGAATATGCTTACTGATGGACCTTTTCAGAACTAAGGCAACAGTCTCCCCATCCCATGAGGCTAGTCAGCATTAGGTAACAGGACCCCCCTTGGGATTGGTCACTTAAGAAAGATTTTAGGCTGGGCGCGGTGGCACACACCTATAATCCCAGCACTTGGGAGGCTGAGGCAGGAGGATCGTGAGTTCAAAGCCAGCCTCAGCAATGGCGAGGCACTTAGCAACTCAGTGAGACCCTGTCTCTAATAAAATACAAAAAAGGGCTGGGGATGTGGCCCAGTGGTCGAATGCCCCGAGTTCAATCCTCAGTACCAAAAAAAAAAAAAAAAAAAAAAAAGATTTTAATACCCACACTGTAAGCTGGATTCCATGAGTGACACAAGGGAAAGAGCTCTCAGGAAGCAAGGGTGGAGGGAGGGGTAGGGACTCAAATTTCAGGAAAGATACTACAGAGAAGATTCAGAACCTAATATATATAATACACCTGCAGCTTCCAGCAGCTGGTTGAGAGAGAATGCGGTGCTAAGGCATCCCTTGCACGCGTAAGGTAGTGAATTAAGTACACTGTGTGTAGCGGGGTAATGGCAGGGTTGAGAAATGTCCCCTCAACCCTCTTCTTTGTACCCTGGTTTAGATGAGAAAGGGAGGTTGTTTAGGAGGGAAGAATGTCAGGGGAGAATGCGGAGGGAATCAAGGGACTGTCTCTTGGAAGCAGTGGCACCAGAGCTAGAATAGTGAGGAGCCACACCAGCACCTGGGGGAAGGAGGGAGGGAGAGAGGGGCAGAAAGTTCCAGGCAGGGTGAACATGCGCCAAAGTCCTAAGGCAGGAACAAGCCTGGCTGACTGGAGACAGCAAGATGGGGTCTGAGCTCTGCTGCTGCCAGAGAACCGGCTCCTTGGCACCCCCTGCAGAAGTGGTGCTGAAGCTACAGCTCACAAGCACCTGGAGGAACTGGGGTCACAGGACTCCCTCCTGAGGAAAAACTCACTGACCCAAAGAGCTTTCATTCTTAATTCATAAATACAAGTTGCTTCCAGAGTCTATTCCAAAGGGCTAGGGATGTAGCTCAGTTGAAGACACTTGCCTAGCACATATGATCCCCAGCACCACCCAAAAAAAAAAAAAAAATCTATTCCAGAAACAAGATGCCCTTGGCTGGGACCATGACAGGTATTCTGTGTGAGAAACAGTAGCTCACTTTTTACTTTGAGTTCTCTGAAAATGTGTCTGCTGGGAAGCCCTGCAGCCACACTGTACACTAGCTTAGGGAACCACTGCAACGGTACCCTCAGCCCCCACTCATCAAATCAGTCTGTTCCAGTAAGGTGCTCCAGGCCCTAGGGGCGGGTGAATACCCACACACACAGCTCGGCATGAGCTCTTGCCACTTCTTTGAATCGAACTTTACAAAAACAACCTTGCTCTCCAGCCAACATAAACCATAGGCAACTGAGGGCCTTATATGGCACTAAGCTTTCTTAATCAGAAACAGATAGATGGGCTGGAGTTGGCAGCCTTGAGGGAGGGAGGGGGGGAGAGAGAGATAGGGAGGGGGGAGAGAGAATGGGGCGGGGGCCCGGGAAAGATAACATGGGGAACAAACTTGTTTGTCAAACAGTTTTTTGTCCCTCTTCAGCCTTAGTAGTTTCCTGGCAGAGTTCCTACTGGGAGCCATGGTTTTGCCTTCTCCTGTGTATCTTAGCTGAAGCCAGAGGACACCAGTAATCACACTGCCAATCAAGCCACAGTTTTTTTTTTTTTTTTTTTTTAATATTTATTTATTTACTTTAGTTGTACACAATGCAATGCATTTATGTTTACGTGGTGCTGAGGATCGAACCTGGGCCGCGCACGTTCGAGAAGAGCGTTCGAGAGGAGCGCTCTGCCGCTGAGCCACAACCCCAGCCCTAAGCCAGTTTTAAGAGTGTTTTGTCCACTTAATGGCTGGCCCTTAGGTTGAGCAACTTCACATGAAAACAGGGTTACGAGGTTTCCCGAGAAACCAGCAACTGGAACAACAAGGGGTCCTTGCTCCCCAGGGCAGACATCCTGACCCCTGGCTCTGCAGCTCACTGAATGGCCTCAGTCACATGCCTGCCTGGCCCAGGAGGAAGCACTGGGCCCCTGCCACAGACCCAGAATAGAAAAGGCAGCCCCAGAGGCCTCTTAAGCAGCCAACCCATCCACACAGGCCATGGCAGTTTCTAGGGTGGCTTATTCTCCCCTTCTCCTGATTAGGTGGCGGCAGCAGCAGGACCTGTCTTGGACACTGCAACCACAAGCACTTGGCTCTCCTAAAGGATGCCACCTGCTAAAAATAGCACCAGCACATGCTTGGCTGCGTGGACCACACCAAAGTCAAAGGACAAAGCAGGGAGATCCTCCTCAGCCCTGCCTCTTCTCCTACAGACAGCTCCAGGCACATACACAGTGCTGCTCTCTCCATGGAAGCTCAAGAAGTGGGAGTCACTATTTTGTCGAGGGGCAAGAAGAATCACAGAAGATGGAGCTGCCTTCAGATGGATTGCTGTCCCTGGCCCTCACAAAGGCACACCCAGGTCAAGGGCAGAGAGAAGGGGTGGGGGCTGGGACAGAACTTGCTGCCTCCTCCAACCAGGACTAGGCTGCTCCTGGGCGACAGCCTGTTGAGGGCCAGGGGATGGTCTCATGACCTCCATGTGAGGTCTGACAGGCCGCGTTATTATTAGCTGGAGAATGAGTGTCTTCAAGGTTGTCTTTTCAACACGCTCAGTCTTCAGGGCAGTTTCCCAGACCTTCAGGCACAGCTACCTAGTCTGAGGCTATTTTAGTCATAGACATTACTTGCCCATTTCAAAAGCATATGGCAAAATAAGACTTTGGAAAGATAAGAATTAAAGAGTTAAGATCGTGAACTTTGGTTTCCTGTAAAATGGGATAAGAATAACTCCCCACAGCGTTGTAATGAGGCTTAAATGTCTCAAAACAAACTCAGTTTGTGAGACAAACAATTTTAATTCTTTAAAAACCCACTTTTACTTTCTGGATGAGTAATAATGGGGCAGTAAATAAGAAACAGCCTTGAGCATGGGGTAAAGGGAGAAGAGAAAGAGGGAGAGATAGGGCAGATAGAGTGGGGAGGGAGAGGGTATCTTGACATAGGTCAAAAGCTAGCCTAGGCCTGCACAGTGGTGCACACCACCTACTCGGGAGGCTGAAGCAGGAGGATCATAAGTTAGAGGCCAGCCTGGGCCGAAACAAACAAAACAAAAATTAACCAACCCAGCCCCTCCCTGTAACCTGAAATCAGCTTGCCCTCCTCAGGGACTCAGTTTCCTCATCTACAAATTTGAGATGCTTAACCTTATAGAGTTGAAAATATAAAAACAGCATTGTTCAAAAAAGAAAGAAAAAAAAATTCCCTCCTAGCCAGTTATGGTGGCACATAACTGTAGTCCCAGATACTCGGGAGAATGGAGGCAGGATTGCTTGAGCCCAGGAGTTCAAGGATAGCCAAAGCAACCTTGAACCCATCTCAAAACTAATAAAAATAACCTTCCTAAAGTGCCAAAAGGTGCAACAGGTGTCTGTTATGCATCTGGCTCCAGGAAAGAGAGAGAAGGGGTGGGGGAGCTATCTCACGCTACATGTCAAAGGCCAGTCTGGCAAGGTTCAAACAAAGCACACATAAGACTGTATGAGGGGGCACCTGAAATAAAGTGCCCCATCCCCTGCCCCCTACTTCAGGATCAGCATTATGGCCCCATTCTCCCCAATGCCTTCTGTAAATACAGAGAAACATTCCCTAACATTGAGATGGACTGGAGGGAACAGAATAAAAATCCAACTTGGTTTAGCTGAGGGCCCACACTAGAATCCTATAGGAAGTCATCAGGTCAAGCAGCAGATCTGATGACATCTGCCTTTCAGAGACCAGGGAAATAAGAACAGGTCTTAGAGAACCAAAGGACCTTTATATAATAATAAACAGGCTCTTGAAGCAACACAGCTCTCTAAGGGCCTGGTCCTTCTGCTTCATGTGCATGTCCCTAGCCCCTCACTAAGCTCCTCTCTCAAACTGTTTCATAATTAGTCACTCTTATCCTAAATAAGTATAGACCAGAACTTGCTTAACATGTCATGGAGAGAAATAAAGCTGATGGGGTTTATGGACTATGGAAGCCTAAACCCAAACACATGATGATTTAGAGATTTCTAAACTGAAGCAATTTGTTTTGTTTTAGTTTTGCAGTACAGACAATTGAATCCAGAATACAACTAAGCTACATGTCCAGTCATTTACATTTTGAGACAGGGTTCGAGACTGGCCTGTAACCGGAACTTGCAATTCTCCTGCCTCAATCTTCCCCGTTGCTGGGATTGTAGTGTGCACAACCATGCCCCGCTAGCAATTCAGCTTTTTAAAGTTGGGCAAAGAACACTAGAACAGTGCTGTCAGAAAGAGCCATGATGTTGAAAATGTTCTTGACCTGAGCTGTCCAGGACAGCAGCCCAAACACAATCCTCTGGCAGCCCCCAGGCACCCTATTCTAACTCTAGGGCTCCCAGGGGCATAACCTGAATACCATTAATGTTCACCAATCCTCCTTTACTGGCTGAGGAAACTAACAGCCAGAGGGCCAACAGGCCTGCCTAGAATCACAGTCAGAGTTCAGCACTGAGAATGACACCAAATCCAAGGTTCTTGCCATTAAGCCCAGAGGTGAAATAAGCCTCACTGGCTCCAAGCTCTGCATAGCTTAACTTCCAGGACTCACCTGGGTGCCCTGCTTTGTTCCCAAAGTGCAAATGGGCCTTAGTGACACAGGGCTAGATGAACACGACCAGCCAGTATTACAGGAAGGGGAACAGAATGTTTACTACCTACAGCTGTAAACTTACCAAACCAAGCTGCAGTCATGTCCAGGTTGCAAAGACCTAAACAGAATAAAACTGTGCTAGCATTTAGGAAGAGGAAAAGAAAGTTAAGGAAAAGGACACCTTGAAAGCTACTTATTACTGGAAAGCCAGTCCTCAAACTGCTGATGGCGTGCACACCCTCACTACAAAAATCTGCTTAGAAAGCAGCAGGACGATTAGGAGAGAAAAAGAAAAAAAAAAAAAACAAGGCATCAAGAATATTCCTTGGTTCTTCTCACAAAAGCCCTCCAGAGGAGCTGGTTCAAACCCACACTTGTATCTCTACTCCTCATTGAAACAATCTGGAATGACCTCCACTTTCAGTGATGCTCAGAGGTATGAGGATTAAAAGATTAAGGAGGGGCTGGGATTGTGGCTCAGCGGTAGAGCGCTTCTCTAGCACCTGCGTGGCCCGGGGTTTGATCCTCAGCACCACGTGCACATAAACGCATTGGTACAACTAAAGCAAATAAATAAATATTAAAAAAAAAAATAGATTAAGGAGATGCTTGCTTGCAGCTCACCCTTAGCACAGGAAGGTTAAGGAAGAGGCAGCCTCTATGTCTCAGTTTCCACATCCCCAAGAGCTACTTCTCTAGCCAGACTGTCCGGCTCCGAACATGTTCAATGACAGTGCTTTCCATTGCCCAAGTTTAAAATCAGGTACCAGGTTCAACTCAGTGGAGCACGCACACACACATGGATACTTAATGTTAAATGTGCCAAGTGAAACCTGTGTGAAGTAGACACACCAGGAGGGGAGGGGAGAGAAACAGAACTTGCCCTAGGAAGCAAGGGTTAGGACTAATAGGTGCCCCACTATGGAGATGAACAATTCTCAAATAGTATATGATTTCAGGGGACCAAGAGGCCCAGAGAACCCAGCACCTCCCCATAGTACAGGAAATTTCCTCAGAATAACAAACCAAAGACATCAACCCACAGCTGACACAACTGTCTGACTTCCCCAGAACAGGAAGAGAGACCAAGCTGTAGAGAGGTCAGTCATTCTAAACTCATTAGGAAGATCAGGAAGGAGTAGCAGGGAACCAGCTCTCCAGGCACTCCAGCTATGAGCTGCCACTCTTCAAAGCCCTAAAATGCCCACTCAATCATGATACATTGAACCAGGAGGCTAGCCAGCAAACTGGGGAAACCAATTTGTCTCCCTTAGCGCTTTTACCAAATTTCTAGGTCAGAGGCTAGGAGGATAGGGGTGATTTTAATAAAATTCAAATTAAGTGATTCAAGTGAAATTTAACTCAGTCTTGGATTCCTTGGAGTGAGGAATTTAAGCACCTATCATGTACCAGGCACAGTCCCAAGTATCACAAATATGAAATCCATCTCTCTTTAGAATGGGAAAGGAACACTGTGAAGGTTAGAACTACCTTCCCTCACAAACTATGGCCATGACCAACCTAGGTCCAAAGCCCAAGAATAATCTGGGTTACCAGGCAGCAGGATAAACTGCTTTAAAATATTGATGCTCAGCAACCTTACACTGGAGATACATCAATTTCAGCACCTGAGCAGGCTACTTAAAACAGACCTTAACCTCCACTGTCACCCTGCAGTGGCCAAGTGAATATAAATGCATTTCCTAGAAACAGCTGGGAGACAGAGAGACTCCTGCAAGGGACTCCATCTACACACAAATACACTAGACCTGTCTCACTCACAGGCTTGGATCAGTTACCTGCCCTGGTTTAGTTTTGTACACAAAACATGAATGACAACAGAGCCTATTTAAGCCAGAAACCACCAAGGCTTTAGTGATTTGCATACCTGAAGGATACAGACCTCTAATGTAGGCTCAGTTTTCACAAGGCTACACACAGAAATTACCCACGACATACAAAACTATTTAGAAGTGAAACAAGAAAGGCTCAACACAAGTCAAAAAGCTCCCAAAACATAACTTCACTTGTTCTCAGTGCTCAAAAAGAATCTTCAATAATCAGCAGGTGAACTCTTGAATGTCAAGAACAGAGGAATCAAATGATCAAATAATGATGCCTTTTTCATTTCAAAGACGCTCTGTACCTTTAAGAGCAGAGTGGCTGGGTGGTGCTAAGAGTTCAAGCTTTGCTTTCTACATAAAGGGTTAACAGGGGTACTAATTTGGGAAGAACTTAGTGGCTACATGAACATGTAAGGTTATTAGTTACCAAAATTAACAGCTTTTCATGAACAGTGTTCCTAATCAGCAATTGAGACATGGGGGAGGTGGGTAGGAAGCAAACCATCTAAGGGAGGAGGCTGCACCATGTCCAGCGGCCCAAATTTCACTGTAAAAGATAATTTAAATATCGAGTAGCCTGCACTTCAGTAGGGGAAATACAGGCAGTTTAACCTCACTAATTGCCCTGCACACACACCTTACTCTACCCAGCTTGAGAGGCCTCCACTCACACCTGGAGCGAAGTCCACCAGGTTTGCGTTAACTGTAGCCCAGGAGCAGGAAGGCGCCTGCCACCCTGTGCATCTCCTTGGGAAAGGAGAGGAAAGTCCCCCAATGCCCAGGGCTTCCCATGGGTCCCCAGGGTCCCGTCTGTACAGTACACCACCACCGCACTTCCCTAGCAGGGGAAATGGGAAGAACTATAACCTACGGCACAAAATAGTTGAACACTTAGAAATCCCATCCCTGAGGTGTTCAGCTCCATTGTCTAAGCACATTTTAACCCATACCCCAGAGCAAGTGTGGTCCTTCCAGATCCCGAACCTGAGTTTGGGGTGGGCGGGGGGGGGGGGGGGAGTGGAAGGGCACGTGACTCTTGGCGTCCGAAGGAGTGAAGTCAGCTAGCATACCCGGCTGGACGGCCTCCACCTCTCTGGACACGCTTAAGGGGACTGCAAAAGCTAACTCTCCTCGAGACACCCAAGCCCTTGTCTGGATCCTATTCTAAAGGTCCCTACGCTCCAAACACGGATCCGGGCACAGCGGTCGCCCAGCCCATCCTCCCTGCTCGGTCCGCCGAACCCTCTTCACTGGTTCACAACGCTGAACTCCAAGGGTTGGGCTACCTGCTCGGGTTTGCCACCGCCACCGAGCCAAAGAGGCCAAGAAGTTGGGTTAGGCTCCGGAAGTGAACAGTTTTACTCCTATCCCCCGCAGCCGGAGAACGGGTCCCTGCGGGGTCTGGAGGACCTCCTCGCCCTTCCGAACACCTGGCCCAGCCCACAGTCCGCCCCGCCGCCGCCTCTCCGGGCTCAGACTGGGTACACACGACCTTTGAAAAGTAAACGCGAGTGGGGCTGGGCGACCTTGGGTGGGACGCGCTCAGTTCGCCTCACGGGCAGTGAGCGCGCTCCGGGAAAGTTCAGGCGCAGAAGGGGCGCCCCGGGTGTCGCGTCCTCGCCCCCGCCCCGACGACAGCGACGCGCGTGGGGGGAACCGCGCGGCTCAGAGCGCCGCCCCCATCCACGCACACGCGACCTGTCAGCAGGAGCCCTCGGGCAGACAACCCCGCAGGGGAGGACCACTGGGCGCGCTGGCTACGGAGGCAAGACAGGCCTGCTTGACAGCAGACGGCCAGCGTGAGCCCTCTGCACACGCAAAGGGTCCAGATCCTCTGCCTCCCGGCACCTGGAGCGCGTGTCGCGCCCTGCACCTGCACCCCAACAACACGACGGCGCCCTCCCAGGGCCCAGGCAGGGGATGAGCGGGCCAGGCGACCCCCCTGTGCCCCTAACTTACCAGCTTCTCTACGACCGTCGGGGTGTGGAGCCCTGGCGCCGCCGCCGCCCCCCAGCCCCCGCCCGGCCCCACGGCCCAGCCCCACGGCCCAGCCCCGGAGCTCTGTGCTCGGGCTGCTCCCCCACGTGCTCGCCCAGGCCGGTGGAACACAGAGACATTAAATACTGAGGACGCGCAGCGACGTGCCCGCGGCGCGACGCAAAGCCCCGCCCCTCGCCCTCGTGCCCCCGCGCCCCCGCTTCACCCGCTCACCTGCGCGTGCGCGCGCCGGCCGCTCCCGTCCGCACCTCGCGCGCCTCTCCCAGCTGCGCCAGAGGGGGCGCGGTCTGGAGTGCGCTGCCAACATCCCGCTGCCGCCGGGAGCCAGCCTTGCCTGTGCTCTCGCGAGAGGAGCTGTAATCTCGATGGGCCGGGAGAGCGGCCTGGCTGGAATGTTGAGATCCGGGAGAACTCTGGACGCTGTGCCCCAAGATCCCCGCTCCAGTTGTCCCGCTTCGGCCTTGGGAGATTGCAAGGGGTCAGTTTGGCTGTCTTCTCCCTCGGGACCTAGAGTCCTATGGAAGAGGCGGAGAGGCTCGTGATGGGTAGCACCCCACACACACTTGCGTCGAGGCTTTAGCTTCCCGGTAACTATCGTAACATGGTAGTTCATAATTAGGTGGTCATTAATAATTGCTCAGTAAGTGTGTACTGGCGGTACCCGGTACCACTCGAATGCAACTTTCTGACCCATTTTCGCAACTTGGTGATATCGAAGTGAAATACTTTCCTCCAAATGGGTTCGGGTTTTGGAATGATTCCGGCGAAGTGACCGTCACCATGAGTCACTCTCCCCTCCAGGAACTAGGAAAAATAAATTCCCTCCAGACAATTGGCAGGGTGGGGTTTGCGGCTGGCCAGCCCTGCTGTGATCCTTAAGACACAGGGACTTTGAGCATTTGTTTGGACAAAATAAAAGACCATGCTGAGAACGTTACCCTCGCTTGGGAAAATAATCTTTATTACCTATCAAGTACAAATTAAAATGACAATGAGATACTGTTTGCCTATTGAGTTTTAAGTATAAATTCATGCATACGTGAATCCCAAGTGCGTGGTGTGATGGGTGCCTTGGGGGAAACCAGAGGAAGCTGACAAAAGAGAAATAACAAAGCGTCTTTTAGTTCCTGCAGTAAGGAAAGGTCCAAGGTGAAATTCAAACTGATCTACTGGGAAAGAAGCAGCCAGCCTTGCAGATTGAATATGAGCATAAGGGGTGGGAGAATACTGTACAGAGGCACAGCAGAGAAAAGCAAGAAACAGCTTCTGGTGAACTGAAAGATAATGAGGGAAGAGAGTGACAGGACGAAGGTCAAGGTTGAGGGAGGGGTAGTTTCTTGGTTGTGGGTTTGTTTGTTGGGGGTGTTATTGTTTTTCAGGGGTGGGGGAGACTCAGCCATCTTATAACCCACAGTCAAGCTTGAGTTTTATTCTACTCAGCCCTAAAACCAGTCATAATTTCACCTCTGGGCCTTTGCTCTTGCAATCCCTTTCACCTGAAATCTTAAGAGAACTGCAGAGATTACCCCCTCATCTCTGACTCAAGGAGCTGGGGGTGTGGATTTAGTGGCAAAGGTTTTGCCTGGCATTCCTGAAATCATGGGTTCAATCCTCAGCACTACAAAAATCATAAATCATCTCTTGCTCAAATTCAAATGTCACCTATAAAAAATAAAATTGTAAACAATAAACACACAAGTCCTCTTCCCTTGCCCCTTCCTTTTTTTTTTTTCTTTCTTTCTTTCTTTCTTTCTTTTTTCTTTTTTAATAGCCTTTACCACCATATACTATCTACTACACGAGGCAGGGATTATTGAGGTCCTGGCATCTAGGGGCTGCTCAGTTCAAGTATGTTTAGTGAATGAATAGGATGCTACTAATGAAGGTTGAGAGTGACACAATATTAGTTCTGTTTTAAAGAGCAAGCTGTATCTGCTATGAGAAGAAGGGATGAGAGAGAGACCAGGGTAGAAGCAGAGAGCAGGCAGGAGGCTACAGCAAATGGGTCAGGTAAGCTATGAGGCTGGCCTGAACTAAGAGCCTAGAGCTAAGTGGCCCTGAGGGTGAAGTCTGCTTTATTCTCAAGATATACTTTAAAAGTAGAGTAACAAGATCACTGGTGTTGCAGTTAAGGAGAGGGAGACAATGGTGATTCCTCTGGCTTGAGTTACTATGTGAACTGAGCAGGGGGAAGATGGGAGCAGAGAAACATTTGTTTCATTTTGGACCTACTAAGTTTGTGCTGTTTTTATGACATTCAAGTGCAAATTGCAATGAAGTTGGATATGCAAGACTGTAGCTCAGAGGGATAGTCTGAATGGGAAATACAAATATGTATCAAAAATCACATAAAAAGGGATATTTTAAAGATAGGTAATGCTTAGTGGTAATGGAGGTAGGAAAGGGAAGAAACAGAAAATGATGTTCAAGGAATTAAGCCCTGGAAACACTGGCAGAAAAGAACAGGGAGAGGGAGGAACTTAAAAAAAAAAAAGGCGGGGGGCGGGGGACAATGTTATGAATATGGTTATAAGAAAAGCAGGTTGAATGAGATCAATATGTCAATCAAAGCCAATGTATGAGGACATGGGCAGGCCTGCCAAGAAAAAGGATGAGGGAAGAAAGGAATGGGTTAACTGGATTCTGAGGGAAAATGCAAGCTACAAGTCAAAGCAGGAACAAGACCACGGTAGGGCTGGGGATATAGCTCAGTTGGTAGAGTGCTTGCAGGAGGCCCTGCTTTCAATCCCCAGTACCACCTAAAAAAAAAAAAAAAAAAAAAAAAAAAAAAAAAAAAAAGGTGGTGGTTGCAAGGTCAAGGTAGTGTAGAAGTCAGGAAGATGGTTTCAATATAAAATTAAAGGAATGCAAATGAAAGTGAGGATGGAAGGTCTTCCTAAGAACTTGACCACAAAGAAAAGATTACTTTGTTAGCCTCAAACTTTAATATCAGCTCTTAAGATAGGCAAGGTCTGTTTAAGGCAAGTTTTTTTTTTTTTTTTTTTTTTTTTTTTGGTGGGGGTGGGTGCTGGGGATAAAACCCAGGGTCTCTTGCATGCCAGGGAAGTACTCTGTCACTGAGCCCCAAGGCAGGATGCATAATTTTAGAATGCATAAAACAGCTTCAAAGAGGTCCATGAACCCCTCCTGAAGTTGTTTAAGTATCGTATGACATTTTTCTGCAGAGATTATTATGGATAGCTTCTTTCAGATTCTCTGATTCTGACCTTAAAAAAAGAAGAAACCCGTGAAGAGAACAAAACACTTTATCCAAAAAGGGAATGTGCTGATCAGAGGGAGAAGGTAAAAAAAAAAAAAAAAAAAAAAAAAGGAAGCATTCAAGGGACATATTGAAAGAGGAGGAGGAAGAAGAGACAGAGGCCAAGGGGTCTAGCAGCCTCTCTGATATGTCAAAATGGCCATCTGATATGTCAAAATGGCCAACTAAGAACCTGATGTTATTATTCATTTAATTCTTGTATCTTGAGCCCTTCAGTCTGACTCTACACTCACCAAGCAGCCTTCTGATAATTCTGAGAGAGGCCATGATTGGAACTACAAAGGCACTAGTGTACCTATGACTCTTTTGTCATTGTAAATTATATAAACTGCCCCTTTCATTTTCTACATCTGGTACATCTTGCAAACGTTTTTAGTGTGAGTCGGCTTGCAGTTCTGGGACTGGAACATGGGAAATTTTCTGAACCTGTTGTAAAGCTGAATGAGAGATTGATGCAGGACCATGGGGAAAATTCTCCAAGGTGGACATCCCCTTGTAAGGCTGCTTCAAAAGTCAGCAGTTTTGTGTTTTTTGTGTTTTTTTTTTTTTTTTTTTTTTTTTTTTCCTTTTTGCAGTCCCTCCAACTTCAGGGCTGTGTATTTGAGAAATGTCCTACTTTTTCTATTGGAAGAATCTACAAAGGAACTTTTGAACTGCTAGTAAATATGAACTATCTCCTGTATGGGTATATATTAAAGGAGTCCCTCCCACTCACACCCCTCCACCCCTCTCCTAATCCCCTTATTAAAATGAAGAAGCAGCTGGGCATAGTGGCCCACACCTGTAATCCCAGATACTTAGGTTGCTGATGGAGGAGGATCACAAGTTCAAGTCCAGCCTCAGCAATTTAGTGAGTCTTTGTCTCAAAATAAAAAATTAAAAGAGGGCAGGGGTTGTAGCTCAGTGGTAGAGCACTTGCACTGTGTGTGTATGTGTGTGTGTGTGTCCCTGGGTTTGATCTTCAGCACCACATAAAGATAAACAAATAAAAATAAATAAGTAGCTGGGTGCGGTGGCGCATGCCTGTAATCCCAGCACTTTGGGAGGCTGAGGCAGGAGGATCGCGAGTTCAAAGCCAGCCTCAGCAATGGCGAGGCACTTAGCAACTCAGTGAGACCCTGTCTCTAATAAAATACAAAAAAGGGCTGGGGATGTGGCCCAGTGGTCGAGTGCCCCTGAGTTCAATCTCTGGTACCCACAAATAAATAAATAAATAAATAAGTAAAGATATTGTATCCATCTATAAAAATAAAAAATAGAAACAAAAACCTTATTAAAAAAATATTAAAAGAAGCCGAGCACGGTGGCACACACCTGTAATCCCAGCACTTTGGGAGGCTGAGGCAGAAGGATTGTGAGTTCAAAGCCAGCCTCAGCAATGGCGAGGCACGTAGCAACTCAGGAGACCCTGTCTCTAAATAAAATACAAAAAAGGGCTGGGGATGTGGCCCAGTGGTAAAGTGCCCCTGAGTTCAATCCCTGGTACCACAAAAAAAAAAAAAAAAAAAAAAGCTGAGGATGAACTTCAGTGGTAAAACCCATCCTGGGTTCAATTTCCAGTATGGGGTGTGGGTGGGGTACATTTGCTTAGGCCCAAGGTCCATGTGTGTCTGCAGGGAAGAATAAATGATCTGCTACTAGAAAAGTCAATGGGAAGAGTTTGGGGGTGGGGCGGATAACAACATTAATGGTACTTAAGTAGCTAATATTCAATGAGCACTTAATGCCCAGCACTATGCAGAGTACTTACCTCAATCCTCTACCAAACTCAAAAAGTCTTACTATAATGTATTCCTGTCTCATAGTCCTTAGTCACACATCAACAAAGGCAAGATTTTAACCAGAGCAAAACAAATTCAGAACCCGTGAATTAACCAGATCACTTTACTGTGGCTGAAGGCAGACCCAGAGATTCAGGACGTTGTTTTTTTAAATTTTATTTTATTTAGGGAGTGGGGTACCAGGGATTGAACCCAGAGACACTTAAACACTGAGCAACATCCCCAGCTCTTCTTTTTTTTTTTTTTTTTTTTTTTGAGACAGGGTCTTGCTAAGTTGCTTAGGACCTTGCTAAGTTTCTGAGGCTGGCCTTGAACTTGTGATCTTCCCACTTCAGCCTCTGAAGCTGCTGGGATTACAGGCGTGCACCACTATACGCAGCTAGGAAGTGGGTTTTATATACTGAAATATGTCCGCTATGGGAAAAATGGTGTTCTCTAAAACAGGCATGTTGAAGTCCTAATCCCTATTCCCTCAGAATGTGTCCTTATCAGATACAGGGCTGTCGCAGTTGTTGAAGCATGGTGGAGTAAACTGGACCTATAGTTCAATATAACTAAGGTCCTTATAAGATGAGACCCCACTCTAATACAGCCACCATGACTGAAGGAAGGCAGAGAACCACAGAGAGAACATGGGGTGAAGAAAGAATTGGACTGAGGTCTCTACAAGCCAAGGAATGTCAAGACTGCCAGCAAACCACCAGGAGCTAGGAGCCCTGCAGACGCCTTGATTTTGGACATCTTTTCTCCAGAACTGTGAGACAATAATTAAGTTGGTTGTTGTAAACCACTTATTTGTAGTGCTAAACTTTGTTATAGAAGCACCTGGAAATGAATATAGTGCCCTTGTTTCTTGAACCATGGACACCATTTGCTTAAAGGGAATGTGCTATCAATGGGTGATAGTAGGGGACGGTTGTCTTCACAGAGCAGGGGCCCCACCCAAGTGGCTTTGATGAAGGGACTCGAATAACTGCTATGTAGGCTCTGGCACCATCACCACCACATACTTCTTGGGCATTTGTCAGATACACATGTATATATATGTATATATACATATATGTGTGTGTGTGTGTGTGTGTGTGTGTGTGTGGATATATATATTTTGGTACTGGGGATTGAACTCAGGGGCACTCAACCAAGTGCTGGGATTACAGGCGTGCGCCACTGCGCCCGGCCCCTCTACTCTTCCCAGCTTCTTCCAATGGCAGTTCAGCTTGGAACAGGAGCACAAGGAACTTTGCAAACTTCTTCAAGCAGGGTAAAGTCCACCCAAAGCCAATCCAGGACCTTCAGTGACAGCAAAGCTCATCCAGGTAGAGAAGCAATTAAATGTGGGAGATTGTTACCTATTGTTTTTGATTCTGTGGGAGGTATCTTCTTCTGGTCCAACTGTTGGGATCCTCCCAAAAGCCACCTGAGCATGCTGGGTGTCTGTGTATGAATGTGGGGACCACTGGAATCTATAAGAAAGCTACAATAATAGCCGGGCGCGGTGGCACATGCCTGTAATCCCAGTACTTTGGGAGGCTGAGGCAGGAGGATCGTGAGTTCAAAGCCAGCCTCAGCAATGGCGAGGCACTTAGCAACTCAGTGAGACCCTGTCTCTAATAAAATACAAAAAAGGGCTGGGGATGTGGCCCAGTGGTCTAGTGCCGCTGAGTTCAATCCCCGGTACAAAAAAAAAAAAAAAGAAAGAAAAAGAAAAAGAAAGCTACAATAAGCCTTCTCTGGGTGAGGTTTGTAATCTGCTGTGCTGTGCTTACTTTGGTAGTTTGAACACCTTTCTGTACACCATTGTAGCACAGCAATCCATAAATCTCAGATAATTGCAAGGAAATAGGAAGGTCCCTGGAAATGAGACATTTGGCCAAGGTAACCCAGGAGTGATGGGCAGAGTACATAGCAAAATGGAAGTTCCAACCCTGCACCCAAATTTTCTGTTGTCTCCAACTTCCACATACCCACCGCTATCTCTCTGGAACCATTTTATGGCTCATTTTAAAAGTTGCTAAGTTTCTTAGTAACCTCTGTCTCCTGTTTGATCAGAGTTGTCAGTTTCCCACAGGATGGCCACTAGCCCCTTATGCAAATTAGACAGCAGGTATCCCATTACCCAAACATGCACAGCCTGTGGTAGGCAAGTGAGGTAGGGCAGTCTAGACATCAGCCTCCGTTTGCCCTTGGGTTAGATACCCATGTGCAGGATCCTCTGTATTCCTGAATTGGGAGTGAGTCCTAACAGAAATAGCACTATCTACTGCCAACCAATCAGACTTCTGGAGGTTTTGGTTTGTTTATACTGAGGATGCTTTACCTCCAAGGTGCTTTGCCATTGAACTACATTCCCAGTGCTATTTATTCATTTATTTTTAAATTTTGAAACAGGGTCTTGCTAAGTTGCAGAGGCTGACCTCAGACTTATGATCCTCCTACCTCAGCCTCCCAAGTTGCTGGGACTACAGGTACACACCACCACGCCCAGGTGAGACCTCTTAAGGTTTTGTGCGCTGGGTTGCAACAGCTTCGTTAATTGCTGCCAAAGACTTGTTCAGCATACACACTTAGAAAACACTGGAGCTAATATCAAGACTAAAACATACTATTTAAGAGAGTGGAATCTGGGCGTGAAAATCAGTACTACCACTTTGCATGGCAATTTGGCAAAAATCTAGTAGAGTAAAAGATATACATATGCTATAACCCAGTAAGTGCTTCCCTGGGTGGAAACTGTTGCAGATCTATACAAATGTCCATTGAAACATTGTAATAACAGTGTAATTGTAATAACGATAAAATATATTTTGTGATTAAAATCTATATATATATATATATATATATATATATATATATATATATACATATCAGCAAGTAAATGACTAAATTATGGTGTGCTTCTATAATGAGATACTATATAGCATTAAAAAAGATATATATATATATATATATATGTATATATATGTATATATATATATGATGAATCTCAAACACAATATTTATTGAATGAGAAAAAGAAATTTCTGGTACAGAAAGTTGCAAACAATGTGATTCCTTTTGTGTAAAGTTTTAAAGAATCCATGATACATTGCTTATGAATGTATGCATCTGTTGAAAAACATAAAAACAAGCACGGATTTATAAACACCAAACTTGGGCTGGTAGTTGTCTTGGGATCAAGGATAAGGGAGAAAAAGAAGGACATACAGTCGACCCTTCATATCTTTAGGATCTGTATCCATGGATTCAACCAAACAAGGATAGAAAACACTTTTTGAAGATTGTGTCTATCACCAAACATGTTTGGACTTTTTTCTTGTTCAGTGTTTCCTAAACAATTATTTACACAGTATTTACACTGAATTAGTTATTATAAACAATTTAGAGATCATTTAAAGTATGATGGAAGATATGAGTGGGTTCTATTAAATACCACATCATTTTATATAAGAGAGTTGAGCATCTGTAGATCTTGGTATCTGTAAGGGGGGGGTCTTGGAATGAACCCCCTGAAGATCTTTAGGACTGACCCTTCACCCCCCTCATTTCATGTGTTTTTAGTCAGCTTTTTCCACTGCTGTGACTAAAGGATCTGACCAGAACTATTTTAGAGGAGGAAAAGTTTATCTGAGGGCTCACAGTTTCAGACATGTTAGTCCATAGAAACCCAGCTCCATCATCAGGGCTCCAAGTGAGGCTGAAGATCATGGCAGGAGAGGGTGGCGGAGGGAAGCAGCTCACATCACGGTGACCAGAAGGCAGAGAAAGAAACTCCACTCACCAGATAATACCCAAAGCCACGCCCCAATTCCCACTTCCACCAGCCACACCCTACCATTTCAGTTAACATTCAGTTAATCCCTATCAGGGGATTAAATCATTGATTGGGTTAAGACTCTTACAACACAATAATTTCTCCTCTGAACATTCTTGCATGGTCTCACACGTGAGTTTTTGGAGGACACCTCTCATCCAAACCATAACACCATGCAATTAGAAGAGTAAGTAGGGGACTTTAACTGAATATATTTAATATTTTATTTCCTTAAAAGCATGATAAAAGCTGAGCATGGTGGCGCAGGCCTGTAATCCCAGCACTTGGGAGGCTGAGGCAGGAGCATCACGAGTTCAAAGCCAGCCTCAGCAATGGCAAGGCACTTAGCAACTCAGTGAGACCCTGTCTCTAATAAAATATAAAAAAGGGCTGGGGATGTGGCCCAGTGGTCAAGTGCCCCTGAGTTCAATCCCCAGTACCAAAATAAATAAATAAACATAAATAAAATAAAAAATAAAAAAAGCAGGGGCTGGGATTGTGGCTCAGCAGTAGAGCGCTTGCCTAGCACGTGCGCGGCCCAGGTTCAATCCTCAGCACCACATAAAAATAAACACATTGTGTACAACTAAAGCAAATAAATAAATATTTAAAGAAATAAAAAAATAAAAATAAAAAAGCATGATAAATATTTGAAGCAAATATATATAAAGTTAAGTCTTTAGGGAAACAGACATGTGGGTGGGTGCTACATTTATCTCTACAGTCAAGTTGTATCATTGAAATGTTTCATGATAAAAAATTTCTCTTTGCAAAGTGAGATCCCTGGCATGAGGTGGCCCACATTTAAATCTGTGCAGCTTCACAGGAGTGTAACCTCAAACAAGCCCTATAGTCTCAGCCTACTTCATGGGGTTGTTGTGAAGATTAAGTGAGATAATCTATGTAAAATACTTTGTACGGTGCAAAGCACGATAAATAAAACCATTATTCCTTTCCAAGGGCTCTCATCAATCAATCAAGAGGGAGTCCAAATTCATTCAACAAATAAGCATTAAATAACTATTTTGTGCCAGGCCTTGTGTATGAGACTGTGGTTACCAAAGTGAATTATAGCCAGTCTGGTAGGGAAGGCAGATGTGTGTGTAAGTTAAGGTCATGTGCAGTGGGGTCAGAGTTGTCATAGAGGTAAGTGCTAGGTGGCATGAGAGGTGGCAAATGTCAATGAGTTTCATTCAGCCAGGAGCGTTAGAGAAGACCAAACACTTTGCTGTTACTCTTTATTTAAATTTGACCTTCACCAAAATAAGCTCTATTGCTTCAGTTATCTTTGGTGTAAAATAAGCCACATCAACACTTAATGTGTCTTAAAACAACAATAGGGATGGTTTGTTTCTGGTCCACATGTTACCTGGGTGATTCAACTGGGGATGGAGATCTAAGATGGTGACTCTCCCTTTCTAGTGTCCCAGCTGCACCCCTGGGAAGGCTGGGCTGGCCAGGAATTTCCTTCTTTCTGTAGTCTCCCTAGAAAGGGAACCTCTTTATATATTGGCTCTCCAAGAGGGTGAAAACTGATACCGCTAGGTCTCTTAACAGGGATGGGTAGAGCTCAGGAGTAGAGTGCTTACCTAATATGACTGAGGCCCTGGGTTCAATCCCTAGTACCACAAAAATAAATAAATAAAACAGTGGGGCAGCTCTATGTTTACAGCAGCTCAATTCACAATAGCTTAGCTATGGAACCAACCTAGGTGCCCTTTCAACAGATGAATGGATTAAGAAAATGTGGTCCATATACACAAAAGAATATTACTCAGCCAAAAGAAGAATGAAATTATGGCATTTGCCAGTAAATAGATGGAACTGGAGACTATCATGATAAGTGAAATAAGCCAATCCCCAAAAACCAATGGCCAAATTTTCTTTCTAATATGCTGATGCTGACACACAATAAGTGGGGGATGGGAGAATAGAAATTCATTGGATTAGAAAAAGGGGAATGAAGGGCAGGGAGGGGAGATGGGAATGGGAAAGACAGTAGAATGAATCAGACATGACTTTCCTATGTTCATATATGAATACACGACCAGTGTAACTCCACATTATGTACAACCACAAAAATGGGATCCTAATTAGAATTAGAATGTGTATAGTATGTCAAAATGCACTGTCATGTATATCTAATAAGAACAAATAAAAAAATTTTTTTAAAGTTACCAGGCCACCTCAGATTCAAGGGGAGGCTCAGTAGACTCCACCTCTTGATGGAAGAAGCAACAGAGCACTCTGGGCCTCTTTAACCTACCACATCTATTGTATCAAACTTCATTTCCAGCCAATTGATGATTTAGGAGGAATCTAGGGAGATTCTAGAACTGCTTCAGGAATCAACAGTATAAAATGCTACACGAACAGCAGTGTTAAGAGCAGCCCAGTGTGGGGGCACATGCCTGTGATCCCAGCAACTTGGGAGGCTGAGGTGGGAGGATTGCAAGTTTGAGGCCAGCCTCAGCAACTTAGTGAGGCCCTGTCTCAAAAAAAAAAAAAAAAGGCTTGGGATGTGTCTCAGTGGTTAAGTGCCCCTAGGTTCCATCCCCTGTACCAAAACAAACAAAACAAAACAAACAAAAACCCCACAGGGTTCAAATTCATGTCTCAGTACTAACTCACTTGGACACGTTATTAGACCTCTCTTTCCATTGTTTGCACATCTGTAAAATGAGGGCCAGTAAGATCTAACCTCCCAGTGTTCTTCTAGAAGTAGAAAGGATTCAGGAAAAGTGCTAATCGTGGTAGGTAAAAGAGTCAGGCAGCACCATGATCTGCCCTCTTGTTAGTATTAGATTTCTTGCCTGTTTTTTTTTTTTTTTTTTTTTAGTTGATCTTTATTTTATTTATTTATATGTGGTGCTGAGAATCGAACCCAGTTCCTCACACATGCCAGGCAAGTGCACTACCGCTGAGCCATGGCCCCAGCTCTTGCCTATTCTTTTTTTTTTTTTTTTTTTTTTTTGGTACCGGGGGCTTGAACTCAGGGGCACTCAACCACTTGGCCACATCCCCAGCCCTTTTTTGTATTTTATTTAGAGACAGGGTCTCACTGAGTTGCTAAGTGCCTTGCCATTGCTGAGGCTGGCTTTGAACTCCCAATCCTCCTGCCTCAGCCTCCCAAAGTGCTGGGATTACAGGCGTGCACCACTGCACCCAGCATCTTGCCTATTTTTTTTTTTTTAAATTTTGTAGTTGTAGATGGACAACATGCCTTAATTTTATTTGCTTATTTTGTATGCGGTGCTGAGGATTGACCCCAGTGCCTTACACATGCTAGTCAAGCACTCTGCAACTGAGCCCCAGCCCCGGCCCTCTTGCCTATTTTTTTTTTTTTTTTTTTTTTTTTAAGAGAGGTAACGTGAGCCGGGCATGGTGGCGCACGCCTGTAATCCCAGCACTTTGGGAGGCTGAGGGAGGAGGATCGCGAGTTCAAAGCCAGCCTCAGCAATGGCGAGGCACTTAGCAACACAGCGAGACCCTATCTCTAAATAAAATACAAAAAAAGGGCTGGGGATGTGGCCCAGTGGTCGAGTGCCCCTGAGTTCAATCCCTGGTACCCAAAAAAAAAAAAAAAAAAAAAAAAAAAAAGAGAGAGAGGTAACGTGAGCATTACATTTGGACTCATGTCTTCTGTCTGTCCTGGAAAAACTCAGCATATCTCTGTTGCTGCCAGCATCTCCCTGAAACCTCAGCAATCATGCCAAAGAGTAGGGCATGGCTCTACGGATTTGTTCAACCTTTTGGGAGGCAATTTAGTAATCATTAACAAGAGCCATAAAAAACATTCATATCCTTTGACCCAATAAGTAGATTTCCAGAAAAATGTCCCCAGGGGAACTGATTCAAAAGGAAAGCAAAATCCGTATACATCAAGCTCCTTACTGCCATTTTCTCTACGGCAACTAAAAATAAAGTCACAGCTTAAATGTACAATAGTAAGAGGATGGCTAACTAAATTATGATACAAATAAATGCTTGCTAGAATATTTTGCAGTTGTTGAAATGACTATTATCACTATATGGTAGAATGAAATGTTTTTAAAATAAGAGGCTGACAAATGGAAAATTCAAAATTTTCTGCACATAAGAACAAGGATCAGAGCCAGACATAAAAACATTGTTTTCTGCCAGGCGCGGTGGCGCACGCCTGTAATCCCAGCACTTTGGGAGGCTGAGGCAGGAGGATCACAAGTTCAAAGCCAGCCTCAGCAATGGCGAGGCACTTAGCAACTCAGTGAGACCCTGTCTCTAATAAAATACAAAAAAAGGGCTGGGGATGTGGCCCAGTGGTCAAGTGCCCCTGAGTTCAATCCCCGGTACCACAAAAAACAACAACAACAACAACAACAAAACATTGTTTTCTTTTTTATTGGAATGTTGGTTTGAACTTACATATTTTTCTTTAAAAAATTCTTTGGCTAGACCAGGCACTGGTGAAGTGCATGTCTATAATCCCAAAGGCTCCGGAAGCTGAAACGGGAGGATCCCAAGTTCAAAGCCAGCCCTCAGCAATGTAGTGAGACTCTGTTTCAAAATAAAAATTCTTAAAAAATGTCGGGCGTGGTGGCGCATGCCTTTAATCCCAGCACTTGGGAGGCTGAGGCAGGAGGATCATGAGTTCAAAGCCAGCCTCAGCAATGGCAAGGCACTTACAACTCAGTGAGACGCTGTCTCTAATAAAATACAAAAAAAGGCTGGGATGTGGCCCAGTGGTCGAGTGCCACTGAGTTCAATCCCCAGTACCAAAAAAAAAAAAAAAAAAAAAAAAAAATCTTAAAAAGGGCTGGGGATGTGGCTCAGTGGTTAAGTGCCCCTGGATTCAATCCTTGGTACACCTGAGGCAGGAGGGTCAGAGTTTAAGGCCAGCCTAGATAATTTAGCAAGATCCTGTCTCAGAATTTTTAAAAAGGGTTAGGGATGTAGGTTAGTGATAGGGCATCCCTGTGTTGTATCCCCAATTGTATACATACATACACACATACATACACACACACACACACACACACACACAAAATCTTCTGTGTTATTTTTAAACCAAAATCAGAAAAGAGATTTACAAGAGAATATTGAAAAATGGTTGGTTAGGGCTGGTAATGTAGCTCAGTGGTAGAGACTTGCCAAGCATGTAAGGCCCCGCGTTCAAACCCCAACACTGAAAATTTTCTTTTCTTTATTAAAAAAGACCACATAGGGGCTGAGGTGGTAGCTCAGCGGCAGAGCGCTGGCCTTGCACATGCATGGCCCGGGTTCGATCCTCAGCACCACGTAAACATAAATGCATTGCATTGTGTACAACTAAAGCAAATAAATAAATTTTTTTTTTTTTTTTTTTTTTTTTTTTTGTGGTACCGGGGATTGAACTCAGGGGCACTCGTCCACTGGGTCACATCCCCAGCCCTTTTTTGTATTTTATTTAGAGACAGGGTCTCACTGAGTTGCTAAGTGCCTCGCCACTGCTGAGGCTGGCTTTGAACTCGCGATCCTCCTGCCTCAGCCTCCCAAAGTGCTGGGATTACAGGCGTGAGCCACCGCGCCCGGCTATAAATAAATATTTTTAAAAAATAATAAAATAAAAAAGACCACATAAGCTGGGCATGGCAGCGCATGCCTGTAATCCCAGCGGCTCGGGAGGCTGAGACAGGAGGATTGTGAGTTCAAAGCCAACCTCAGCAAAAGCGAGGTGCTAAGCAACTTGATGAGACCCTATTTCTAAATAAAATACAAAATAGGGCTGGGGATGTGGCTCAGTGGGCAAGTGCCCCAGAGTTCAATCCCCAGTACCCTTACCCCCCGCAAAAAAGACCACATAGTAAATTTCAAAACTTAAAAAAATACTACTGCTTGAGACTCTCTCCAGATCTTCTAATTTAGAGGGCACCAGGTGAAGGAAAACCCACATTTTTTTTTTCTGAGTTCCACAAGCAAGTTTAATGTACATCAGGGTGAGACCCACTGAGGACATATTTTTTCTTTCAAGTAATCTGGTAAACATACTGTCCGATCAGAAATTGCAATAGAAGGGAAAACTAACACAACCAGAACTTGACCCCTCCATGAAACATGCCCCTCCTGTGGCGCTTTCACATTCCCATTTATTTAGTTGTACTCTAATTTGTTGCCTGGGTACATAGTCCAGAATGCAGAAAAGACAGTTTTCAGTAAACACTGTGGTTCTGTACAATGTAAGGAGAATAACATGGTTTAAGAGCTGATGGCCTGAAGTCTAGCAGGAGGAGAAACAGAAGCAGAAAAAAAAAAAAAAAAAAAATGTCATCTCCATCTTAGGCAAAAGATACTGATGGGGGCTGGGGTTGTGGCTCAGTGGTAGAGCGCTTGCCTGGCACGTGTGAGGCACTGGGTTCAATTCTCAGCACCACATATAAACAAACAAATAAAGGTCCATCAATAACTAATAAAAATTTGGAAAAAAAAAAAGATACTGATGGGAGCTGGGTGCGGTGGCGCCTGCCTGTAATCCCAGCAGCTCAGAAGGCTGAGGCAGGAGGATTGCAAGTTCAAAGCCAGCCTCAGCAATGATACTGATGGGAATTGCAAAAACTATTTCCTGTAGCTGCCTGATGCTGTTGCAGCTACAACACCGTGGGAGGAAATTCGGAGGCAGGAATCTTTTATTCTATCTTTCTCTTTGGCTTCTAAACTAAACTCTTTTCCTTATTTCCTTATGTTATTCTTCTTTTTCTCTTCTCTGGCTTTCTCTTTTTCTCTCTAGCTTCTCTGGCTTTTTCTAGCTTCAGCAACCTCTCGAACTCTTAACCTCTCTGACTCTTTTTTCTTTGGACGTCTAACCGCTCTTGACTCTTTTCTTCTTCTGACTACGTTCTTCTTCTGACGACGTCTCTCCTTCTTCTGACTACGTTCTCTATGTTCTTCTTCTTCTTCTGACTGACTCTCTAACCGACCTCACCCGGTTATATATCTTTAGCTTTACAGGTGCGTCATGTGCATACATTGAATAATGTATGAATATCAGGTGGAATTTATGGCTCCCAGCTAACCACAGTAGCCATCTCTCTGATTACGGCTTCTTCAATTTCCCACTGTGACTAGTGTGGAACTGGTGTGAATACAGGAACTGGATAGGACTGTCACGTGGGTCTTCTTTTTTTAATAATGCTGGAATTAACTCACAGAAAGTTATTGTGTTTTATTTTATTTATTTATTTATTGGTACTGGGGATTGAACTCAGTGGCACTCGACCACTTGGCCACATCCCCAGCCCTTTTTTGTATTTTATTTAGAGACAGGGTCTCACTGAGTTGCTAAGTGCCTCGCCATTGCTGAGGCTGGCTTTGAACTCGCGATCCTCCTGCCTCAGCCTCCCAAATGCTGGGATTACAGGCATGCGCCACCATGCCTGGCTTATTGTGTTTTATGTAACTGATAAACTAAAATCGTATATATTGGGCTCCATGACAGAGCACTTGCCTAGCATATGTGAGGCCCTGGGTTTGAGCCCCAACTCCCCCAAAATGCACATTTATGGGCTACCATGTGATGCTGACAGCTGTTGTTAAAGACTGAAGAGTAGATCTTGGCTGGAGGTATAGCTCAGCGGTAGGGAACTTGTTCAGCATGTATGGCCCTGGGTTTGATCCCCACTACCACTAAAGAGAGAGGGGGCAGTGGCTAAAGATTAGGAAAACAAAAAACCAAATACACCCAAGTAGATACTTGTTCTACCTAGTCTATCTCCCACAGATTACAGTAAAGGAGAGAGTAGAGTCTTTGAGAAAATTCTAGGATTAACTAAACTAGTTTCACAAGACCATCAGTTTTAAAGTGTGTTCTTTGGAAAAGTCGTTCCTCAGAAAACTAAATGGTATTACTTGGAAAGTAGTTCCATGATGAAATAAGCTTGAAATAAGTTTACCCAAGTTTGAGGGGTTTCTTTGCAGCATTTCTCAGGACCTTTGTGAAATCTGCAGAAGAATGTGGTATATAATATGAAAAGCTTTTCTTGGCTGATGGTGTACTCTTTCAAAACACTTGCATAAACCATTACACTTTCCAATAAGAGCTAGATAAAAACTAGTTGTTAAAGCACAGAAAATAAAGGTTATCATAGTCTTAGGTTTATATTACTTAATCTGGGTTTTTTTTTTAACCTAAGGAAAATTTTCTTGTGAAAATTAGGAGACAATATACAGTATAGAAAATTCAAGTCTCCTCAGATGAACTCATTAGAACTAATGAGAAAGTTCACTGAAGTTTATGAACATAATATGCTTACAAAAAATTGCTCTCTGGCCTGGTGCAGTGGTGCACACCTGTAATCCCAGTGCCTCAGGGGGCTGAGGCAGGAGGATTGTGAGTTCAAAGCCAGCCTCAGCAACTCTGCAAGGCTCTAAGCAACTCAGTGAGTCACAGCCTCTAGATAAAATATTTAAAAAGGGCTGAGGATGTGGCTCAGTATTTAAGTGACCCTGGGTTCAATCCCTAGTTTAAAAAAAAATGTCAAGCATAGTGGCACATGCCTGTAATCCCAGCAACTTGGAAGAGAGGCTGAATCAGGAGGATTGAAAGTTGGAGGCTAGCCTCAGCAACTTGGCAAGACTCTGTCTCAATATTTTTTTTAAAAAAGAAAGGCCTGGGGAGGTAGCTCAGAGGCAATGTGCCCCTGAGTTCAATCCCCAGTACAAATAACAACAATAATAATAATAACCTGGTGTTTGTAAGGATTCCAATAAAGTACAAAAAGCTCTCAAAGCATATTAGTATAATATCAGATTCTATGAAGGGCCCATGCAATTTATTTGTGTCTTTGAACCACTAGATCTTTTTGGATACCTAATATACAAAGGGCTTTTGTTATGCTTAGAATTGCCCAATTTAATTTTACTAAATGAATCATAGTAGATAGAAATGGAGGCCTCTTCCTGGCTTAGAACAATTCTCCCAATGGCCAAGTCTGTGCTACTTTCTTTTTTTCTTTTTGGTACTGGGGATTGAACACAGAGGCACTTAACCACTGAGCCATATCCCCAGCCTTTTTTTTTTTTTTATATATATTTTTTATTTTAAGTGGATATTTTATTTTATTTACTTATATGTGGTGCTGAGGATCGAACCCAGGGCCTCACACATGCCAGGCAAGTGTTCTACCACTGAACCACAACTCCAGCCTCCCCAGCCCTTTTTTTATATTTTATTTTGAGATGGTCTCGATAAGTTGTTTGCTAAATTGCTGAGGCTGGCTTTGAACTCATGATCCTCCTGTCTCAGCCTCCTGAGCCAATACAGGTGTATACCACCACACCTGGCTCTTTATTTTTTCTTTAAATTATAAACTGTCCTAGTTTCTGTGGGTTGGCTTCTGCTTACTCCTGGAGCAAAAATTTCCCTTTGAGCCGGACACGGTGGCACATGCCTCTAATCCCAGCACTTGGGAGGCTGGGGCAGGAGGATCGCGAGTTCAAAGCCAGCCTCAGCAATGGCGAGGCACTTAGCAACTCAATGAGATCCTGTCTCTAAATAAAATACAAAAAAAGGGCTGGAGATGTGGCCCAGTGGTTGAGTGCCCCTGAGTTCAATCCCTGGTACCACAAATAAATAGATAAATAAATAAATAAAAATTTCCCTTTTGATGATCTGTTGAGCATTTCCTCCCTCCCAGGTATTCCAAGACAAAGCTCCTGTTCTGCTTTGCTGCTCTGCAATCCCCACTCAAGTCCTGCCTCTGCACTGCATCAAGGAACAATGGCACTGCTGCTACCCACTGACCTGCTTCCTAATATCAGTGCCCACAAATTTGATTTCCGATTACAGCCAACACACCACATGCTCGAGCAACACTCTTGCAAGCTGTGTTCAATCCTACATTGTTTGTAGAGCTGACTCTTGTTCTCTAGAACCAAGAGGTCACCTTCCTCTCGTGCCTAGCCTCACGTCACATATTAACCTCCTTGACTTTCACTAAAGTTTAATTTTCCCCTGATGGCCAGGTGATGGCCATCTTAAACAGCTCTGTCAATCTTTGATTCCCTTCTTCCTCTTCTTCTCCTTCTTGTCTAGAGTACAAATGGGATTGTTTATCCTTCAAGCGCACAACTGGATTTGACATTCAGTTATATTTCATTTTCTCACTGAATTTCTTTTGAGTTTAAGACCAAGAGCAGCAGCTGACTTTATTTTCCAACGAAGAAAATCATTGTGGTTATTGTCATTTCTTAATTACGAAGGAAAATAGCTGCATTCCCAACCATGAACAAAGATCAACAAAGCTGGGGCTAGGGTCATTGATACCCTGGGTTTAGTCCCCAGAACTTCCAAAAAAAAAAAAAAAAATCCACAAAGTCATGGTCAGACAGAATACTGGTCACTCATTCAACTAGTTCCCATGTGCTCAGATATTTAAGATACTGGTCCCAGCAAGATGGCAAATGACTGTACATCATGGATTTTGGGGGTCATTAAAAAAATGTCTTAAATGGAGCCGGGTGTGGTGGCACATGTCTGTAATTCCAGCAACTCAGGAGGCTGAGGTAGGAGGATCATAAGTTCAAAGCCGGTCTCAGCAACTTAGCGAGGCACTTGCAACTCAGTGAGACCCTGTCTCTAAATAAAATATAAAAAAGGGCTGGGGATATGGCTCAGTGGTTAAGCACCCGAGTTCAATTCCCAGTACAAAAAAAAAAAAAAAAAAAAAAAAAAGTTTTAAATGGTGACTGTGTTGTCCAACAATGCCAAGGATTTTAATACCTGATCTGTTGCTACCCTCTGTCTACCTCTTGTTATACCAGATGACTCTGATATCTCCCATTTTACTAGCTGACCACTTAATTGTCCTGCTCCCCAGATTCCATGTTCTGTCTGCCTAAGTAGACGGCACTGGGTGCCTTCCCAGGGCATATCCCACCCTACTGAGTGTGTCAAGTGCCAGGTCCCCATCCCTTCCAGTGTGCCTTATTTCTTTAGTGCTCTGGACTAGGTTGGCTAGGGTGATCATGACCATTATTAGCAATAGCACATTAAGGAGCAGATGTGTTGACTCTTGGAAATCACTTTAAAATACCTCTGCTTGCTCCAGGGAAATATATCAAGAGATAATAAAGGTACAGATGAAATGTTCTTGGATCATTAAATCATCTCATATGAGCCATGCTAAACCCTAGCAGTCAAGCAAGAGTATCATTGACCACATTTATAGCCATGGGATTAGGCTTTAGTTCAAATGTATGAGCCAATGATAGTTTCATGTACTCTACAGTTCACTGGACTCCCTGGATATTCACAGGGATTAGAATACATTGAAACCTGTTTTATGGAAGCCGGAACTGCACATTTTTATTGCTGCAGGTGACTGCAGATTTTATAATCCTTTTTCTTAGGAGGCTTTTTTTTTTTTTTAACCTATTTAGCTCTGAGTCCTTGGTCAGGAACATACTGTCTCATTTTCATAGTAGTCCAGAGAAAATGCAAAAAATATTTGTTTATTTTATAAATGAATATTTCAATGTTTAAATGATCCAACCTCTACCACTAAGGACATTGTGAGAATTCAGCTTCCTGTTTGCACTCTGAGATTTTGGGCAAAAAATGGCTATTATAGAGGACAGTGGAGGGACCTGAAACTGTGGAATGGGTACGATCTTTGGAGAAAAAGCTCTGTTCTAGGATTAACAACTGTGACAATGGGGTGGGGGAAGGAGCTTGCTGGTTGAGATGACCCTGAGCCAGGTTTGCTAAGACTTAACACCTTCAACTTCCTCTAGTTTTTCTCCTGTGGAATTTCAGTTTATTTTCGTCTCTCACTCTGGACAAGATGGAGTCATTCTCTCTTTCCCTGGCCCAGTTTTGACTAGAGCCCCTAATAATACCTGTCCCTGAACCCTCAGATCGTCCTTGGAACCTGTGGTAGGCCAAATGATGACCCCCTTCAAAGATGTCTGCATCTTATTTCCCAGATCCTGTAAGTGATAAAGGGGGCTTTGTAGGAGTCACCAAATTAAGAATCTTGAGATGGGGAAGTTGTTCTGGATTACTGTACGGGTCCAATATGATAACAAAGATCCCTAGAAGAGAGATGCAGGGGAGTCTGTGTAAGAGAAGGAGGTGTCAGAGTGGTGTAGGGCCATAAGCCAAGGAAAGTGGACATCCTGGAAGGTGGAAAAGACAGGGAATGATTCTCCAGAAGAAATGCAACCTGATCTCCATCTTTGTTTTAACCCAGGGAGACCCATGTTGGACTTTGATTTCTAGAACTGTAAGAAAATAAATTTTGTGTTGTTTTATGCTATCAAATTTGGGGTGGTTAGTTATAGCAGCAGTAGGAAACTAATACAGCTTCCCAGCCAGTACTGACTGGAAGATACAGACCAAGCTTATCTAGAGCTGAGCCACCCAATATGGTTCCCACTAGCCCCAAGTAGCTACTGAGCAGTTGAAATGGGGCTGGTCTGGTGCTATCAGTGTAAAATATATACCTTATTGTAAAGACTTTGATAATATTTTAGACCCATTGATTTCAATAAATTATGTTATTAGAATGACCCTCATCTGTTTATTTTTATTTATGCACTAATGTGGCTATGAGAATACTTTAAATAATACTTGTAACTTGCATTCTATTTCTGTTGATTAGAAATTCTACTAATTCTCTACAATAGAGAATCAGATGATTCTCACCACTGATGTCACTGGGAAACCCCACTGGGTTGGTCCAGGCCTTCTGCAACCAGCTCAAATGGCTTTGGTTCCTTCTGAGGACATTGCCAGAAGGGGACACTGCCCTGAATAACTTGAACCTGTTTGGCATGGTCCCCGGACACCTTGCTTTAGGTTTTTCAAACTTAAGTTTTGTGGGTTGGGGACCAAGCTCAAGAAGAAAAATATAGAATTAAATTAGGCCTGGGGCTTGGAGCAGTCTGCACAAATGAAGGACCTTGAAATAACTTTCATTAGCCTCATGGTAAATGTGCCTCCACCCTGTCTCCCAAATCTCACATAGAGTGGCTCTTTTTCCCCACTCCCTAGCTTGCCAGAGATCTTACTTTCCACAAACCTCTCATTAGGTCCCAAGACAGCATCCAAAGTGACCACTGCCCCTAACCCAGTCAAGCAGGACCCTGGAGCTTCAGAGGACCCCACATATAACAAACACAAAAGATTAGAATTAACCTTTCTTTTTGGTACCAGGGATTGAACTCAGGGGCACTCGACCACTGGGCCACATCCCCAGCACTTTTTTTATATTTTATTAGAGACAGGGTCTCACTGAGTTGCTAAGTGCCTCGCCATTGCTGAGGCTGGCTTTGAACTTGTGATCCTCCTGCCTCAGCCTCCCAAGTGCTGGGATTATAGGGGTGCGCCACCACCCCCCGCTTTAGAATTAAGCTTTTAACAGGTATGTCAGGTGCCTATCACTTGGGATTTGGCACAGCAGTGCTGAGCACATCAGAATCCATGAACTAAACACTTGTTCTCGTGGCTTATGCCATTCACCTCCAAGAAATCTCTTCCCTGCATTCTAGCCCTGTGTTCTGGAAACAAAGAGGAATAAGTCCGGATGCCATGAAGACTCAAAGTTGTGCTGCTACTGAGAGAGACAGGCACTGCTTCAGAGCACAAGGAGGAGGAGGCATTTAAGAAAAAAAAGATGAAATAATTAGCTTGTCAAATCCTTCCTTGTGGATAACATGAATGCAACAGATTCTTGCATAACAAGGTACCATTCCTCAGTGGTAAAGGGTTCTGGTATTTGCAACAGTTGCAAAAGACAGCTGAGGAATATTTTGTAACATTAAATAATTCATATTACTGTTAAGTTGGTGCACATGCAGGCCTAGATGCAATATTCATGAAGCATTTTCTGAATTGGCAACTAGATGGACAAAAACAATGCAACCAGATGCACAATAAATACTAAGATTAAAATTTAGTGGGGGCTGGGGGTGCTGAGGATCAAACCCAGGACCTCAAACATGCTAGGCAAGTGCTGTACCACTTAGCAACACTCCCAGCCCACTTTATAATTTTTGAAAATGTATTTCAATTGAAATATAGTAATTGTACATATTTACAGAATATAGTGTGGCTTTTTAAAAAAAATTTAGCTGTAGATGGACAAAATACCTTTATTTTACTTATTTATTTTTATGTGGTGCTGAGAATCGAACTCAGTGCCTCACACATGCAAGGTAAGTGTCTCTACCACTGAGCTACAACCCCAGCCCCCAGTGTGACATTTTAATACACATATATAATGTGTAATGATCAAATCAGGGTAATGGCATGTCTACCACCTCAGACACTTATCATTTATTTGTGTTGAGAACATTCAAAATTCTCTGTACAAACTATTTTGCAATAGTCATTGATTGCTGTCAACCACAGTTACCCTTTGGTGTTTGAGAAATTCAGGGATTATTTCCCCTATGCAGTTGCATTCTGATATCCATAGCCATCCTTTCTCCATCTCCCCTCTCCCGTGCCCTTCCCACACTGTAGTAACCACTGCAGAATTATACATTTTTATGAAATCATTCAGATGGAATTTAAATTCACAAATTTAAATATAAATTTAAGCTTTGTTTAAAATACATTTGAAAATGAGTGTCAGTCATTCTATCATTATGGAGATAGAAAAGAGAGCTCAGAAAAGAAAAGGAGATGGGGAGCAGACTGCTTACATTTCTAAAAACAGGAAACCAGGAAAGTGAGGAGGTTTTTGCTGAATATGACCCACTTAAAATCTGCAAACAGGGCTTTATGAGTTCTTTATTTAATGAAGATTTAATTACTAATTGTACGAAAATGAACAAAAGAAATCTTCAAACCCACTATTTGAAAAGATCAGACAAAATCCCTGAGACTTCATATTCTTTATTAAATGGAGACTTAATTATTGATCAAAACAATGACAATTAAAAAAGAATAATGCATAAGAAATTCATAATTCAGAAAGCCAAATGCAACTCTGATCTGTCCACGAATATATGAAGAAAATTTCATTTATAAAAGCTGCAATTGAATGTGAACATCAAGTTCACTCTGTTTATTGGATATTGAGAGTGAAAATGGCTATCTCCTCCTTCTGACAGCAGAAATAGATTCCTAACAAAATGCAATCCAATTCAAATTAATGATTACAATTTTCCATTGCATGAACACAGCAAAAAAAAAAAAAAAAAAAAAAAAAAAAAACAAGAAACAAAAAAAAACCCGTATTTAATTTTACACCGAAATTATTTTACATGAAGAAATTATTTTTAAAAATAGTTTTTATGGGGTTGGGGTTGTGGCTCAGCGGTAGAGCGCTCGCCTAGCACGTAGCGTGGCCTGAGTTCGATCCTCAGCACCACATAGAAATAAACGCATTGTGTACAACTAAAAGCAAATAAATAAATATTTTTAAAAATAGTTTTTATGTTTTTTTAACATTGTGAGTATAAACTACATATTTTTTACTACTATCAAATCAGAGGTTTTTTTTATTTTTTAATTTGTTTTAGTTGTACACAATGCCTTTATTTTTACTTAGTGCTGAGGATCGAAACTGGGCTGCGCACGTGCTAGGCAAGTGCTCTACCACTGAGCCACAACCCCAGCCCCTACTATCAGAGTTTTACAACAGATCTTACAAGATCTGCTTTGGCCAAATAAGGTATTTGTGTCTGGAAACACTTATGGTCTTGTTATATATACATTTTAAAGGGAAAACATCATTTGCATACAAATAACATTTATGCAAATGCTAAAATTAATTTTTAAGAGATTAATAAACTACAAAACAAAAATAGCACTGAACAAAGACAAATAACATTCTCATGTGATAGATGATATTCTTATAACTTAATATTAGTGACCAATATTTCATCAAGCATAATGATGCTATTTGTAGTAATGGCTGCTCCATATTTATGGAAACAATGAAAAAATTCCAGTTTTCATAGAAATTACATAATATAAAAATGTCCAACTTGTAATATTGGTTGTTAAAATGGATTATAGGACTGGGCACAGTGGTACATGCCTGTAATCCCAGCAGCTCAGGGGACTGAGGCAGGAGGATCACAAATTCAGTCAGCCTCAGCAATTTATCAAGGTCATAAACCACTTAGCGAGACCCTGTCTCAAAATAGAATAAAAAAGGACTAGGAATGTTGCTCAGTGGTTAAACCCTGCTGGATTCAACCCCCTATCCCTAAAATAAATAAAAAATTTAAAAAATTTATAATTGGGCTAGGGATGTAGATCAGTGCCTAGCATGTTTTAGGCCCCGAGTTCAAGTCCCAGCACTGCAAAATCAGACTCAAAATAAGACTATTATTTTAATGGATTTAAAGAAAGAGAAGAATTCATATACAGCACATGTAGTTGATATAAATCTTACTTAGTTGCTAAATTTAGCTAGATTATATTATAGGCAAGTTCTGGGAAGCAAGTAATGTACATTATACCTGTTGATGAACTACCAAAGGTGGGGAGGATAAAGAAATGGAAATAAGGGGCTGGGTTGTGGCTCAGTGGTAGAGTGCTCACCTAGCATGCTCGCAGCCACATTAAAAATAAAACGCAGCCAGGTGTGGTGGTGCCCGCCTGTAATCCCAGCACTTGGGAGGCTGAGGCAGGAGGATCGCGAGTTCAAAGCCAGCCTCAGCAATAGCAAGGCACTTAGCAACACAGTGAGGTCCTCTGTCTAATAAAATACAAAAAAGGGCTGGAGATGTGACCCAGTGGTCGAGTGCCCCTGAGTTCAATCCTGGGTACCAAAAAATAAAAATAAAAATGCATTGTGTACAACTAAAGCAAATAAATATTTTAAAAAAAGAAATGAAAGCAATTAGTACTTCATTGGTTACATCTGTAGTAATAATTATATTCAGTTATCTTTGCATTTTTTTCTGGTTTTCAGACATACAACACCACAGCTTTATGAATGTTTTAAAAATTTTGTTCAAAGGAAGTATGTTTGTTTTGTTTTTATGAAGCTATATTTGTTAAAATGAGAAGTGAGACAATATTTTATTTATTTGTCTATTTATTTATTTATTTGGCACTGTTGGGGATTGAGTCTGGTTGCTCTACCACTGAGCTACATTCCTAACCCTTTTTATTTTTTATTTTGAGAAAGGTTTTTTTTTTTTTTTTTTTTTGATACTAGGATCAAACCCAGGACCTTGTGCATGCAAGGCCAGTACTCTACCAACTGAGCTATATCTCCAGCCCAAGACAAGGTTTTTATAAATTGCCAAGCCTGGACTCAAACTTGTGATTCTCCTCTCTCCACCTCCTGAGTCACTGGGATTAGAGGCGTGCACCACTGTACCCAGCTAGACCATTTTATTAAACAGTTTGTTAGCTTTATTGTGAACTTTAATTATTTAGACATTCAGAACCTGGGTCTCCATTTACACTCTTTCCCTGGCTTTACAAATACTGTGAATAGGCCCCGCTGCCGCCCAGACCAGTATCTCTCAGATACTGAGGCTCAGTCCAATGGGTCCTTTTTGAGCTTCCCATTCGGCAGGAGCCCAAACCACAGCCACATTAGTTTGCCAGCTCAACTCCCGGTCAATCAATTCCCTGCTTCTTCCTCAACCTACCCAGGCAGTATGAGGCACCAACAGATCATAGGATCAAACAAGCACACCAGCATAACTACATTAAAAATCCCAGACATGCCAGATACAGTGGAACATGCCTATTATCCCAGCTACTCCAGAGGCTGAGGCAGGAGGATGGCAAGGTCGAGGCCACCCTGGGCAACTTAGCAAGACCCTGTCTCAAAATAAAATTTAAAAAGGGCTATGGTGTAGGTCACATGTGGTAGAACTCTTGCCAACATACTAGAAGTCCTGGGCTCAATACTGGGGGTGTGGGGGTGGGGGTGGGGGAATCCCAAAGCTGTAAGTCACAGCATCTCAGATGGACTCAGAATACTGAGAGTACCTGACCGGCTTAGAAAACGGTCCTTAATCTGTTCTCCCACTTTGCAGAATCTTAGATAATCAGTATTTAGTATGCATTTGAGAATTGGGTGCATGAGTCCTGTGGCAAGGAGAGGGAGATTTAGGTTTACACTAGTCTTTCTCCCTAAATCCTAATTAAATGATAGATGAATGGATAAAGAAATTGTTTTATACATACACACACACCATATTCAAGCTTTTTTTTTTTTTTTTTTTTTTTGTGCTGGGGATTGAACCCAGGGCCCTATGCATGGGAGGCAAGCACTCTACCAACTAAGCTATATCCCCAGCCCCCACATTCAGTTTTTTAAATGAAGGAAATCCTGCCATTTGAGACAACACGAACATGGAGGACCTTGTGCTAAGGGAAAGAAGCCAGGTTCAGAAAGACAAAGACCATATGATTCCATTTACATGTGGAATCTAAAATCTAAAAAAAACTCAGAGGCAGAAAGTAGAACAGTTGCCAGAGACTGGGGTGGAGAAAATGGAGAGATGTTGGTCAAAAGGTACAGAGTTTAGGCTGTAAGATGAATAAATTCTGGAGGTATAATGTGTAGCACAGTGACTGTATGTAGTGATACTATATTGTTTACTTGGAATTTGACAAAAGCAGATTTTACTTGTCCTCCTTACCCCCCTACACACACACACTATGGTAACTATGGGTGGTAATGGAAGTGTTAATTAGCTTGAAGGATGCATTACTTAATTTGATTGTGGTATTCATTACATAATGAATATGTCCAACAAACCATGTGGTATATATTGGATGGACACAATTTGGTCAATTAAATATTGCTTACTTTAAAAAAATCAACTTCTTGGCTGACCAGGTGACACATGCCTGTGATCCCAGTGAATTGGGAGGCCAAAGTGGGAGGATCACAAGTTGGAGATCACCTTCAGCAATTTGGTGAGCCTCTCAGCAACTTGGGGAGATCTTGCCTGCGCACACCTGTAATCCCAGTGACTCCGGAGGCTGAGGCAGGAGGATCATGAGTTCAAAGCCAGCCTCAGCAAAAAGCAAGGCTCTAAGCAGCTCAGTGAGACCCCCGTCTCTAAATAAAATACAAAAAAAGGGCTGGGGATGTGGCCCAGTGGCCGAGTGCCCCTGAGTTCAATCCCTGGTACCAAAAGAAAAGAAAAGAAAAAGGCTGGTGGTGTAACTCAGTGGTAAAGTGTCCCTGGGTTTGATCCCCAGTATCCCCCCATGCCTCCCCCCCAAACACACACACACACACACACACACACACACACACACACACACACACAAATGCAACTGCTGCAAGCTCAAGAAACTAAAAGGAAAAGAAAAAGGGTTCCTAGGTCATAGACTTCTCCAAGCTCTCCACATAGCATAGTTTGGTTCCCACTTCTCCACTCCCCTTGCAGGGACTATTGCTAGTCCACAGCCGCTTGGGAGCACCCTCGAGTTAGGGCTGACCTGTCCTTCCTGCTGCCAGGTGTTGCAGATCCAGCCTCAGGGGCTGTCACAACCTTTCCTTTCACTAGCCCCAGCGTGGGGAACTGGGCGTGTCCTCCAGGACTGGCAGGAAGCTGGCACCCAACAGTTAAGAAGCAAAATCGTGGCCACTCCTTCTGGGGGACAGCTGCTAACACTGCACAGCGTGCCAGCCTCGGTGGAGGCAGTTCCCAGGCGGAGAGGCAGTGTTTGTACATGCAGCTGGATGCCGTATTCCAGTCTCCCTCAACTGTTATCGCGTTTCCTGGGTCCTCCCTGCACAACCCACCTTTGCAACTGTCGCCCTGCCGCAGAACTAGAAAACAAAGGCAGCGAGTGATGGTGACCTCCAAAAGCTAGATGGGTAGATTAAAGGACACATCTGCAGAGTAACATGATGGTGTATTTATTTTTATTTATTTATTTGTTGGTTGGTTGGTTGGTACCAGGGATTGAACTCAGGGGCACTCAACCACTGAGCCACATCCCCAGCCCTATTTTGTATTTTATTTAGAGACAGGGTCTCACTGAGTTGCTTCGGGACTTGCTTTTGCTGAGGCTGGCTTTGAACTCACGATCCTCCTTCCTCAGCCTCTCGAGCCGCTGGGATTACAGGCGTGCACCACAGCGCAGGCGCGATGGTGTGTTTTTTGTGTTTCTTTAACTGTGTGTTCCCTTTTTCTTTCTTTTCTTTCTTTCTCTCTCCCTCTTCTCACTAACTTGCAATGAGAACTTCGGAGTCCTTTAGAGAGATTTTGAATGTAGAATCCTTCTAGATGGTAGCACTTTTATTCCAGTCATTCAGATTTCGTCGCCGCTCCCTCCTTTTGGTGCCGGAGATTGCCAGGCACTCTGTACCACTAAGCTACACCCCCAGGTCCATTTAAAGTTGTCTTAATCAAATCTCTCTCTCTCTCTCTCTTTTTTTTTTTTTTTTTTTTTTTTTTTTTTTTTGGTACCAGGGATTGAACTCGGGCACTTGACCACTGGGCCACATCCCCAGCCCTTTTTTGTATTTTATTAGAAACAGGGTCTCACTGAGTTGCTAAGTGCCTCGCCGTTGCTGAGGCTGGCTTTGAACCTGCAATCCTCCTGCCTCAGCCTCCCAAGTGCTGGGATTACAGGCGTGTGCTGCCATGCCTGGCCCTTCAAATCTAACTTTGATGATGTATTTCAACAACTCTCCCTTTTTGAGAAATTCTGAAATGTCTAAAATGGATTTATCTTCTTTTCTCCTTTAAAAAAAAAAAGAAAAGAAACAGACTTAATTTTTAGAGCAGTTTTAGGTTTAGAGAAAAATTAAGCAGAAAGTGCACAGGGTTCTCATAAAACCCTTTGTCCTATGCAGTTCCCTATTATTAACATCTTGCCTTCGTGTGCTACATTTGTTACAATTGATGAATCAATGCTGAAACACTGTCATTAACCGAGGTCCATAGTTTACATTAGGGTTCACTTTTTGGGTTGTGCAATTTTATTAGTTTTGACAAATACATAATGTCATGTGCAGTATCAAAATCGTTTCACTCCCCCAAAAATCCCTTGTTGTACCTGTTCCTCCCACCTTCCCTCCAGTCCCTGGTAATCACTGATTTTTTTACTTTCTCCATACTTTTGCCTTTTCCTCAATGTCCAGGAAGTCATGTAGTGAAAATCGTACAATATTATCATTTTCAAACTGGCTCCTTTCACTCAGCAGCAGGTCTTTAAGTTTCCTACATGTATTTTCCTGACTTGACACTTTTTTCTTCCCTCTATTTTCTTTTATTTCTTTTTCTTTCTTTCTTTCTTTCTTCTTTCTTTCTTTTTTTCTTTCTTTCTTTCTTTCTTTCTTTCCTCCTCCTCTTCTTCTTCTTCTTCTTTTTTTGGTTTGTTTATTTTTTTTGCACCGGGGTTGAACCCAGGGGTGCTTAACCACTGAGCCACATCCCCACCCCTTTTAAAAAATATTTTATTTAGAGTCAGGATCTCACTGGGTTGCTAAGTGCCTTGCTAAACTGCTGAGGCTGTTTTTTTTTAAATATTTATTTATGTGCTTTTAGTTGTACACAATGCATTTATTTGTACGTGGTGCTGAGGATCGAACCCAGGCCGCGCACGTGCTAGGTGAGCACTCTACCTCTGAGCCACAATCCCAGCCCCGAGGCTGGTTTTGAACTTCAGATCCTCCTGCCTTGGGCTCCTGAGCCACTGGGATTACAGGCGTGAACCACCACACCCAGCTCTCCTTTAAAAAAAAATTATATATATATATATGTGTATATATATACACATATATATACACACATATATACATATACATATATTTTTTTATGTGGTGTTGAGGATCAAACCCAGTGCCTCACACATGGTAGGCGAGTGCTTTGCCACTGAGCTATAATCTCAGCCCTTCCTTTGTTTTAATTGTAAAATATACTTAACCTAAAATTTACCATTTTAACTTTCTTGAAATTATTATTATTTTTTAATCATCACTTTGTTTTCTTTTGTTTTTACAATGCTGGGAATCAAACCCAGGGTTTCATACATACCAAGAAAGCACTCTAGCCCTGAGCCACATCCCCAACACACCTCTCCCCCTTTTCCCCTTTTTGAGACAGTGTTTTGTTGTCCAGACTGTCCTCAAACTCCTGGGCTCAGTTGATCCTTGCACCTCGGCCTCCTGCTAGCTGGGACTATGGGTGCACACCACCATGTCCAGTCTTAACCATTTTTAAGTGTAGGGTTCAGTGGTATTAAACACACAGTACGATTGAAAAATCTTTTCCTGGACTGGGGTTGTGGCTCAGTGGTAGAGTGCTCGCCTACCACGTGAGCAGCCCGGGTTCGATCCTCAGCTCCACGTAAAAATAAACGCATTGTGTATAACTAAGGCAAAAAAAATCTTTTTAAAAAAATCTTTTTAAAAAAGTCTATTCTCATTAAATAATAATTTCCATCTCCCTTTTCCCCAAGTCCTGGCAACCACCATCTACTTTGTCTCTTTTTTTTTTTTTTTTTTTTTTTTTGTGGTACTGGGATTGAACTCAGGGGCACTCGACCACTGGGTCACATCCCCAGCCCTTTTTTGTATTTTATTTAGAGACAGGGTCTCACTGAGTTGCTAAGTGCCTCGCCATTGCTGAGGCTGGCTTTGAACTCGCGATCCTCCTGCCTCAGCCTCCCAAAGTGCTGGGATTACAGGCGTGCGCCACCGCGCCCGGCTGCTACTTTGTCTCTTTAATTGACTCCTCTGAGTCCCTCAACTTGGGGTGAATCCTGTGAGTAGAGCCGAGGTTCGCTCAATTCTGGTCTCATGGACATTCGGCTGGCTTTCACCTTTTTTTTTGTACCAGGGATTGAACTCAGGAGCACTCGACCACTGGGCCCATCCCCAGCCCTTTTTGTTTGTATTTTATTTAGAGACAGGGTCTCACTGAGTTGCTAAGTGCCTCGCCATTGCTGAGGCTGACTTTGAACGCGTGATCCTCCTGCCTCAGCCTCCCCAGTGCTGGCATTACAGGTGTGCGCCACCCAGCTTGCTTTCTCATTTTAGTGACTGTGAATTGTGCTGTTAATGAACATGGGTGTGCAAACATCTCTTTGAAACTTGATTATTTTGGGGATATCCCCAGGGATGGAAGTGCTGAATCATAAGGTGATTCTATTTTTAATTTTTTGAGGAACCCCCATGCTACTTCCACAGTAGCTGCACCATTTTACATTTCCACCAACCATGCACAAGGATTCCCATTTCTCTCCATCCTTACTAAGGTTGATTAATTCCCTCTCCTCTCCTCTCCTTTCCCCTCTCTCTCTCTCTCTCTGTCTCTTTATACAGTATTCAGCCTGATGAGTGTGCAGTGGTATCTCATGTATTTCCCTCATGACTAGTGAGGTTGAGCATCTCTTCCTATGTTTATGTCTTCTTTGGAAAAATGTCTGCGCAAATCCTTTGTCCATTTTTTTTTTTTCGGTTCCAGGGATTGAACTTAGGGGCACTCAACCACTGAACCACATCCCCAGCCCTATTTTGTATTTTATTTAGAGACAGTATCTCACTGAGTTGCTTAGCACCTCGCTTTTGCTGAGGCTGGCTTTGAACTCAAGATCTTCTTGCCTCAGCCTCCCAAGTGCTGGGATTACAGGTGTGCTTCACCACACCTGGCTCTTTGTCCATGTTTTTTTTTTTTTTTTTTTTTATGGTACCTGGGATTGAACTCAGGGGCACTCGACCACTGGCTCACATCCCCAGCCCTTTTTTTGTATTTTATTTAGAGACAGGGTCTCACTGAGTTGCTAAGTGCCTCACCATGGCTGAGGCTGGCTTTGAACTTGCGATCCTCCTGCCTCAGCCTCCCAAAGTGCTGGGATTACAGGCGTGCGCCACCGCGCCCGGCTATGTTTTTTTAAAGTATTTATTTATTTGCTTTTAGTTGTACACAATGCAACGCATTTATGTTTATGTGGTGCTGAGGATCGAACCCGGGCCGCGCACGTGCTAGGCGAGCGTTCTACCACTGAACCACAAACCCAGCCCCCTCTTTGTCCATTTTTGAGTCAGGTTATTTATTGTTGAGTTTTAGAAGTTTTCCAGAAAAATCTGGATATTCTGGATATTAACTCCTTGTCAATACATAATTTGTTATTGTTTTCACCTTTGTGTGTGTGTGTGTGTGTGTGTGTGTGTGTGTGTGTGTGTGTGTGTTGGAGATCAAACACAGGACCTCATGCTAGGCCAGTGCTCTACCACTGAGCCACATCCCCAGTGAATATCTCTTAATACAAACTTTTTAATTTTCTTGAAGTCCAATGTGTCTATTTTTTCTTTTTTGACTATATCTTTGGTGTCATACCTCAAAATAAAAAGGGCTGGGAGGCCGGGCGCGGTGGCGCACGCCTGTAATCCCAGCACTTGGGAGGCTGAGGCAGGAGGATCGTGAGTTCAAAGCCAGCCTCAGCAATGGTGAGGCACTTAGCAGCTCAGTGAGACCCTGTCTCTAAATAAAACACAATAAAGGGCTGGGGATGTGACCCAGCGGTCGAGTGCTCCTGAGTTCAATTCCTGGTACCAAAAAAAAAAAAAGAAAAGAAAAGGCTGGGGATGTAGGTAGAGTGTCTCTGGATTTAATCCCCAGTACTATAAAAATAATGATTAATTAATTAATGGGGGTCCTTTATCTAGCAGCTTCGTCTCTCCCACCCCATCTCCACTGAGAGTAGAAGGATGCTTTCTCTTGGCCCTAAATCATACTTCAACCCCATGCAAACCTGGCTGTCACCCAGGTAACCACCTAGCCAAGTGCAGATCAGTACATGAACGTGGGCCTGGGGCATCTAGAGGGTTGGTAATTCAGAAAGCAAAGTTCCACCTTGACCAGAGCAGTACTGGATAGAACCAGCTCGAAATCCCCCAAAGAGCTCGGCCGAACAGGAAACCTCCTCCCGTCCGCCTTCACCCCGATGCCACCCCACAGACAAAATCTGATTCTGAATCCTTCCCATGTATTCCCAGTGGGGGCTTCACAGAAGCAAAGAGAGCCCTCCCTAAACTTCCTCTCTGCTTTTTTTGACAGGTTCTGAAAGGAACCCACTGAAGCTCTGTTAGTGGGAGGAATCCCGGGAGGGAGCTGCCCTCCCCCTTCTGAGCAGGGCTGCTCCGGCTTTATGGAGATCTGGGTGGCTGTTGTTACAGTGCGAATCAAGTTTCATTCTTCAGCAGCCCTTTCAGCAACGGGAAAAACCCACTTGCTCAGACAAGTTGTATCACATGGCAAGATGGTCTAGCAAGCTTTGTCCTCCTCCGTGTACTTGGGGTGCAATACACATTGAGGACTAACAGCCAGGTCGGGCTCTGTGGTGCATGACTATAATCCTAGGGGCTCTGGAGGCTGAGGCAGGAGGATGGTGAGTTCAGAGCCAGCCTCAGCAACAGTGAGGCGCTAAGCAACTCAGTGAGACCCTATCTCTAAATAAAATACAAAATAGGGCTAGGGATGTGGCTCAGTGATCTGGTCAAATGCTCCTGAGTTCAATCCCTGGTACCAAACAAACAAACAACAACAAAAACAAACAAAAAAAAAAAAAGAACTAAGAGCCAGGCTGCAAATCACCTGTGTGGGAGACAGCCCAGACCTTGAAGATTTAATATCTGTGTGTCTTTGAAAACGCCCTTTACCTGCCATCACAGGTGCCTGCACCTGGCAGATAGTTTCCCACTCAACACAATAGTTCTTGTTGTGATTTTATTTATTGTGAGATATGACATACACTGAATAATGAATGAGACGTGTGTGTGCGTGTGTGTGTGTGTGTGTGTGTGTGTGTGTGTGGTTTAAAGTGTCACTATAAATTGAACACCTGTATGCTCACCTCCAGGTCTAGAACAGCACTCAACTCCCCAGAAGCCCCTAGGTGCCTCCTTCCACATCCCCTTCCCTCCGAGGAGGCCGCTGTCCTAACTTAGGGAAATCACTTTCTTGCTTTTTTCTTTGCTGTCACTGCTGTGTGTGCCCCCACCACACCAGCACCTGTTTCTGAACTTCACATAAATTGAACCCTTGGGTACATTGCCTTGTGACTTACGTCTTTCTCCAGACTGTTTTTAGACGAGGTGTTGAGGCTGCCTCTTGAGTGCCTTGTGATGTTTTCCAGGCTCATGGATTCAGGAGCATGCTGTTCTTTGCAAAAATGACTGGCCTCGAAGTCATACTGGCCAGCTTTCAGCCTCTTAGCTCAGCCATTTGCGGCAAGACCTTTCTTTTCCTCCTTTGTGAAATGGGAACACATTATACCCTGTACACAAGCACCTCAAGAATAAGAAGCGTGCCTCATTTGTCATTCTGTTCTCAGAAGCTCACGGGTTGGAGGCGTGCCGAATCCCAAGCATATAAAGAAGTCGGGGTAGCACAAAGTGAGGCCTAATGCCACACCTGACTCGCAGCAGGCATTCAATACACAGTAGCTGGTGTAACCACTGTCACCAGTGCTGCTTATTTAAATACGTGCTTACCCCTCATAGAGCTGTCAATGTTCCCCACCTCCCGATATTCTTTTTTTTTTTTTTTTTTGGTACCTGGGATTGAACTCATGGGCACATGACCACTGAGCCACATCCCCAGCCCTATTTTGTATTTTATTTAGAGACAGGGTCTCACTGAGTTGCTTAGTGCCTCACTTTTGCTGAGGCTGGCTTTGAACTCGTGATCCTCCTGCCTCAGACTCCAGAGCCGCTGGGATTATAGGTGCGTGCCACCATGCCCAGCTCAACTTGGCTTTTGAGCTGAGTCCATGCTCCTCGTGGAGGCAAGCCAAGTACCAAGCAAGGTAATGACATAGGCCTCACCATCTCGGCCCAAGCTGGACCCTCTGTTGGGCAGCTTTTGCTTCAGAGCTCCCCGTTGGGCTTGCAACAACTTTGACATGTCTTCACTGGGGTCTTCCCTTTTCAGGGGGTTGCTCTCCAATAAGCCTTTCCTATTTCCATTTCATGTCAGCCCCTGCTTCTCAGAAAACCTATTCTGCAACCAAAGACAACATAGCTCTTCAGAGAAACCCAAGTTTTCTAGTCAGCCCAGATCTGGGTCCAAATATAGTCTCTACCCCTTGCTGGCTGTGTGACCCTGAGCAAGTTACTTAACTTCTCTGAACCTTGCTTTTCTCACATGTAAACTGGATGACAAATAACATGGGGATTGAACTGGGATATTTAGAGAACATGTAACAGAATTCCTGGAAGGAAGGAAGTGCTAGCATACAATGGCCATCGTCTATCCAGACAGCACACCCACTCTTTTTTTTTTTTTTAATTTACTTTAGTTGTACACAATGCAATGTATTTATGTTTACATGGTGCTGAGGATCGAACCCGGGCCACGCACGTGCGAGGCGAGCGCTCTGCCGCTGAGCCACAGCCCCTCTTTTTTTTTTTTAATATTTATTTGCTTTAGTTGTAACACAAAGCATTTATTTATACGTGGTGCTGAGGATCGAACCCTGGCTGTGCACATGCTAGGCGAGTGCTCTACCGCTGAGCCACAACCCCAGCCCAGCATACCTACTCTTCCTTTCACATTTGACATAAGGCTTTATTGAAAATTAGTTTAATATATTGTCTGTTATATTTATAGTAGACTTTTTTTTTTTTTTTTAACCAGGGATTGAACCTGAGTCACATCTCCAGCCTGTTTTGTACTTTTTGTATTTTATCTAGAGACAGGGTCTCCCTGAGTTGCTGAGGGCCTTGCTAAATTGCTGAGGCTGGCTTTTAACTCACGATCCTTCTGCTTCAGCCTCCTGAGCCACAGGGATTACAGGCATGTGCCACCACACCCTGCTATAGTACACTTTTAACATTCATGAGGCTTATTCCCATTACCTTCCTGAAACCCCCAATATTACCACAGCATATATTCACCCATGAAATTAAGTACAACTCAAAATGATATGACTCCAGGGCTGGGGATGTAGCTCAGTTGGTAGAGTGCTTGCCTCGCATGCACAAGGCCCTGAGTTCAATCCCCAGCACCACACACACATATACAAATTATGTGACTCTTGGGCTGGGATTGTAGCTCAATGGTAGAGCACTTACCTAGCATGTGTGAGGCATTGGGTTCAATCCCCAGCACCACAAAAAAGAAAGAAATGAATAAAATTAAGGTATTATGTCCATCTACAACTAAACAAAAAAAAATTTTTTAAATTATATGACTCCTAAGTCCTTAATAGTTTAGTAAATAAGAAACACAAGGTTTATAAAGCTGTTAAAATTTTAAGTATGGCTGAGCCAGGTGCCAATGTACAGAATCCCAGTGACTTGGGAGGCTCACAGTTCTAGAGGCTGAAGTAGGAGGACTGCAAGTTTGAGGCCAGCTTCAGCAACTTAGTGAGACACTGTCTTGAAATAAAAAATAAAAAGGGCTGGGTATGTGGCTCAGAGTGTCCCTGGATTCAAAGAAAGAAAGAAAAAAAAAAGTATGGCTGGACTAATGCCAAAGCAATTTAGCAGTTGTTTCTCTTGTTTGCATTGGACTCAATCACATCAGAGGGCTGAGCCAGTGCTGAGTGTCACCCTTTTAATAAACCTGGACCTATGCAAGTTAACAGGTCCAAACCTGTTCCTCCCACAATCTGCCATACCTTGATAGCGAATTTCAAGCCAGAAAATGGAAAGCCCCACCTCCAAGCCAACATTGTTTCAGAAAGATCCTGGTAGCCTAATGTAGAGAATGTCTGGGGTGGTTGGTGGGGAGAAGATGAGAGGTAGAGCCATTTGCTACAGTGTGGATCAAAAGAAAAGAAAGGAGCTGGGCATGGTGGCGCACGCCTGTAATTCCAGCACTTGGGAGGCTGAGACAGGAGGATCGTGAGTTCAAAGTAAGCCTCAGCAATGGCAAGGCACTTAGCAACTCAGTGAGACCCTGTCCCTAATAAAATACAAAAAAGGGCTGGGGATCTGGCCCAGTGCTTGAGTACCCCTGAGTTCAATCCCTGGTACCAAAAAAAAAAAAAAAAAAAAAAAAAAAAAAGAAAGAAAGAAAAGAAAGGAAGGGGTTGGAGGACACCATAGGAAAAATAATTAAGCTTCTCTTTTTAGAAATATTGAGTTTGTGGTGCCTCTGAGCTATCCAAGGAGAGAGATTTTTCACAGGCAATGAGTTAAATGTCTCAAAAAAAAATTGTAATGACTGTCAAAATATAATGCTGCTATCCATTGTTAATAAAACTCTTAGTCCATTTTCTATTGCTATAACAGATTACTGGAGACTAGGTAATTAATAAATAAAAAAGGCTTATTCTGGTTCAGAGTTCTAGATGCTGGGAAGCCCCAAGAGTGGAACTGGCATTTTTTCAGTTTCTGCTGAGGGCCACATACTGTTTCAACCCATGTGGGAAATTGAAAGGTCAAGGTCAAGTGCAAGAACTCACTTTCAGCAGAAAAATATTAATCCATTCATGGGTTCTACCCCATGAACCAAATACCTCCCCCTGGTCCCTATCTCCCAACACTGTCACATAGAAGAATTAAGATTCCAAGACATGAACTTTTGGGGTCACACTAAAACTATAGCAAAAACATATACTCCAAGCTGGGCATGGTGGCACACTCCTGTAATCCCAGTAGCTCGGGAGGCAGAGGCAGGAGGATCGGGAGTTCAAAGTAAGCCTCAGCAAAGGCAAGGCGCTTAGCAACTCAGTGAGACCCTGTCTCTAATAAAATACAAAAATAGGGGTGGGGATCTGGCCCAGTGGTCAAGTGCCCCTGAGTTCAATCCCTGGTACCAAAAGGAAAAGGAAAAAAAAAAAAAAAAAGAAAAAAAAAGAAAGAAAGAAAAGAAAGGAAGGGGTTGGAGGACACCATAGGAAAAATAATTAAGCTTCTCTTTTTAGAAATATTGAGTTTGTGGTGCCTCTGAGCTATCCAAGGAGAGAGATTTTTCACAGGCAATGAGTTAAATGTCTCAAAAAAAAATTGTAATGACTGTCAAAATATAATGCTGCTATCCATTGTTAATAAAACTCTTAGTCCATTTTCTATTGCTATAACAGATTACTGGAGACTAGGTAATTAATAAATAAAAAAGGCTTATTCTGGTTCAGAGTTCTAGATGCTGGGAAGCCCCAAGAGTGGAACTGGCATTTTTTCAGTTTCTGCTGAGGGCCACATACTGTTTCAACCCATGTGGGAAATTGAAAGGTCAAGGTCAAGTGCAAGAACTCACTTTCAGCAGAAAAATATTAATCCATTCATGGGTTCTACCCCCATGAACCAAATACCTCCCCCTGGTCCCTATCTCCCAACACTGTCACATAGAAGAATTAAGATTCCAAGACATGAACTTTTGGGGTCACACTAAAACTATAGCAAAAACATATACTCCAAGCTGGGCATGGTGGCACACTCCTGTAATCCCAGTAGCTCGGGAGGCAGAGGCAGGAGGATCGGGAGTTCAAAGCCAGCCTCAGCAAAGGCAAGGCGCTAAGCAACTCAGTGAGACCCTGTCTCTAATAAAATACAAAATAGGGGTGGGGATGTGGCCCAGTGGTCAAGTGCCCCTGAGTTCAATCCCTGGTACCCAAAAGGAAAAGGAAAAAAAAAAAAAAAAAAAGAAAGAAAAAGAACATATACTCCAATCTCTATTTTCAGAGCACTTTATACTTTTTTAAAAAATATTTTTATTTATTTGCTTTTAGTTGTCCCACCTTTTCCTTACACAATGCGTTTTATTTGTACGTGGTGCTGAGGATCGAACCCGGGTCGCCCCGCGTGCTAGGCAAGCGCTCCACCGCTGAGCCACAATCCCAGCCCCACTTTATACTTTTTAATGTCATCGCATATATGTGGTTCTGTGCAGTATTTTCTGGTTAAAAGTGTGGGACCTGACCACATTGGGTTCAGATCTCCCTGCTGCCACTTTTTTAACAGTTTATTAGGGGTCATCTTAGGAAAGTTATTTAAAACTTGCATTGCTTTAAGTTCCTCAGGTGTAAAATGAGTAGAATAAACAGTCCCAGCTCAGGTTGATGATTAAAAGGATTAACAGCTATAAAGCCCTTACAACAGGGGCCCCTCAATCAGGATGGCTATTATTATTTATTTATTGGTATCGGGGATTGAACTCAGGGACACTCAACCACTGGGCCACATCCCCAGCCCTTCTTTGTATTTTATTAGAGACAGGGTCTCACTGAGTTGCTAAGTGCCTTGCCATTGCTGAGGCTGGCTTTGAACTCGCGATCCTCCCGCCTCAGGTGTGCGCCACGGTGCCGGGCAGAATGGCTATTATTCTTACTACTGCAGTGAGCCGGCTGTCCTCCTCCCAGTTATGAGACTTCCCTCTGAAGGCAGCATGAACCCTGTCTGCAGGGTCTTGTATAGCGCCCCCTTCTGGCCACTTTGGTCCTTACCCGTCCTATGGATGAGCCAGGAATGCGATCTCAACTGGGGCCTTTTGGAGGGTCAGGGATAGGGCGCGGCATCCCAGAAGGAAGTGAACATTACAAATGGCAGTCTTCAGTGACAAAATCCTTTAGGAATGTCTGGGGGAGGGTGACTGCTCACATGGAGACCTGTTCCTAAATGGAGGAAAAAACCCGTTTGATTCAGCACAAATGAGTTTGACTTAAGCTGGGTGCGGTGGCATATGCCTGTAAACCCAGTGACTCCGGAGGCAAAGGCAAGAGGATCCCAAGTTTGAGGCCAGCCTCAGCACCTTAGTAAGATCCTAAAAAAAAAAAAAAAAGGGGGCTGTGGATGTAGCTCAGCAGTAGAGTGCCCTGGCTTCAATCCCCAGTATCAAACAAATGAACAAAGAAACTCACACACATACAAACGAGTTTGACATAATTAGTTCCATTTTGGCCAGTCTAGATTTCCCAGCAATTCTTTAAAACAACTCCCACTGCTGACCCAACACATTGGGGCTGTTAGAATTTAGGCAAAGTTTCTTACGCTGGGAATGCCATTTTAATAAAAGGGAAGTTTATTAGGGGCCACGCATGGAAGGAGGAGAAAAAGGGAAAACAGGAACGAAAGGAATCAGGGGCAGGCGCGAACAGAGAGATTTCAGTCCTGGGCTGGCTTAAATAGCAGAGTGCTGGTCAGGGACCCCCTGGAGTGGGTCCTTTCCCTATAGGCTGCCAGAGGTCAGGAGGTGATGGCCAGGGCACCTGCTGGCCAAGTTCACAGGCCAGGCTGAGGACCCTGGGAAATGTAGTCTTTTTACAGAGTACCTGGGAGGTGTGGCCTTCTGCCTGGGAGGCACAGCCTCCTGCCCAGAATCCAACAGGGGCTCTCACAGCAAGACACCAAGGTGAGGCCACCTGGGCTTTCACTAGCCCAAGTAACCTTTCCAAGAAAGCACCATCATCGTCTTGATTTTGCAGCTGAGACTGAGGTACAGAGAATCTGAATAAATCGTTCAAGGTCATACACTAGTAAATAGAGCTAGACTAGGATCCAAACCCAGAGAGTCTGCTCCAAACCTCATGTGTATATGGCCCATGCTGAGTTCCTCCTACCAGAAACAGGGGCCAGCCACTCTTGGGCACTAATTCCAGATGTGCTAGAGCCCTGACCAGGGGCAGGAGGAGGGACGCGTGCTTTGGAGCCAGGCAGCCCGGCCTTCACCCCCAGCCTGGGAGCCCTCTTAAGGGCTGCCCTTCAGCGTGGCTTTGAGCACCACCTCTCCACTGGAGACACCTGCGCCTGTTCTCTCCCTTTCTCCAGGACTGGGATGGGAACTGACTAGGCCAGGCCCCCTGGGGCCCCCCTCCCCCGCCCCCCCCCCAGTCCTCCCATCTGTTCCCTGCCCATCATCCACAGTTCACCCGGCAGCATCTGCCTTTTGCCAGAAAGAATGCACTCCCCACGTTCAAGGCTACAGGGGCAGGGGCAGAGGGACTGTAGTGAAGAAGGTTCCAGAGCAGAGCAGGGGTGGGGGGGGAGGTGCTGCCAACCACAATCCAGTTTGATGCTTCCCCCGCTGCTTCTCAGCCCGCTGCCCATTTGCTTGGCACCCTCCTCCCTTGGCCTTTTCTCCACACCAGGGTGGGAGGAGGTGACTCAGAGGCCTTCTCTCTTCTCCCTGTTGTTCCTTGCTCTCCCCAACTCCCGCTCCAGACACCTGCGGCCTCCTCTCGGAGCCTCCCCCAAGACCAGGAGGCTTGCTCAAGAATTGCTGGCACAGGCCACACGCTGCTCTCCCTGCGAGGGTTCCTCAGCGAGCCCCTACGCCAGAGCTCTTTAGACACTGGGGGTGTGGGGGTGATGGGAACAGCCAGGAAGGCCAAGCTGTCGCCTTGTCGCAGAGGGAAATGTCAGCTGCCTTTGCCTGCCCTGGCCTTTCCTCTACTTGCTCTTCTCCGAAGGTCACTGGTTTCAAAGGTCTCAACAAATCTGTTTTCTCCCTATCCCTGGGTTTCCAGCTGCTCCTAACAGGGAGAGGGGTCTGTCCCTGAAGATTGCCAAAGGCAGTGGTGAGAAACTCAAGGAGCAATTACCTTGAAGAGCCTTCCCTGGTGAATAGGCTCTTTCTCTTCCAAGTTGGAAAATTCTCACCTTGTGCCAATTAGTCCAGAGGGCACTTGGAACTTTGCCAGCTGAAACACTCAAAACCCTTAAAGGGAAAGTGAGCAAGGAACAAAAGCAGCCTTCCAGGGGTTGTGGCCACAGCCCGGTGGCTTTAACACACACACACACACACACACACACAAGGTCACAAAGAGCAGCTGGCAGAACACACTGGAATATAATGTTAAATCCATTTTCAAAACACCCATCACTGATTAAATACAGGACTTTTCTCCAAGGGAATATGGATTTTATTGCCCAGTCCTACAACCTACCCTCTCTAAAGAGGAAGTACCCATTCTGAAAAAGACTTATGAAATCAGAAACATCCTGAAGTCTGTACATATATGGACAATTTATGATACTAACAGAATGGCCTGTAATAGCTGCATGCATCTTACTAAGTATATCGGCCGTGGAGGCACTGTGTGATTTATTTTTTCCATTTTTTTTTTTAAGATTTTTTTTACTTGTAGTTTGACACAATATCTTTATTTTATTTATGTGGTGCTGAGGATCAAACCCAGGGCCTCACACGTGCGAGACAAGTGCACTACCACTGAGCCATAGCCCCAGCCTCCCAGCCCCCCCGTTTTTAATTTTATTTTTGAGACAGGGTCTGGCTAAGTAGCTGAGGCTGGCCTCAATTTTTTTTTTTTTTTTTTTTTTTTTTTTGTACCGGGGATTGAACTCAGGGGCACTCGACCACTGGACCACATCCCCAGCCCTTTTTTGTACTTTATTAGAGACAGGGTCTCACTGAGTTGCTAAGTGCCTCGCCATTGCTGAGGCTGGCTTTGAACTCATGATCCTCCTGCCTCAGCCTCCCAAGTGCTGGGATTACAGGCATGTGCCACCGCGCCCGGCTTGGCCTCAAATTTATTATTGTCCTGCCTCAGGCTACTGAGTTGTTGGGACTACAGTGTGTGCTACTGTGCCCATGTGAACCTGTGGGAAACAACAGGGCCACACCCTCCCTTGTGTCCAGCCAGGCTCCCTCCTGTTCCCCACCCATCATCAATAGCCCTGATGTTGATGCACTAGATACTGATACTGATTTTTTTTTTTTTTTTTTTTTTGATACTGGGGATTGAACTCAGGGGCACTTGACCACTGGGCCACATCCCCAGCCCTTTTTTGTATTTAATTAGAGACAGGGTCTCACTGAGTTGCTAAGTGCCTTGCCATTGCTGAGGTTGGCTTTGAACTCGTGATCCTCCTGACTCAGCCTCCCAAGTGCTAGGATTACAGGCGTGTGCCACCGTGCCCAGCTCTGATACTGATTTTTACTACTGACAAATTCCATGTGTGTGTGTGTGTGTGTGTGTGTGTGTGTGTGAGAGAGAGAGAGAGAGAGAGAGAGAGAGAGAGAGAGAGTTGGGGGTTGATCCAGGGCCTCACAGATGGTAAGCACTATGCTTTATCACTGAGCTACGTCCCCAGTCTCTGCTGACAAATTCTCATGGTCAGGAAAGATCACATGCCAGGAGTGAATGTAAACGTCACAGCAAAATACTGCACCCCCTTCACTACCTCCATAAGTGACCGCAATTTTTTTAAGGAACAAAAACCCCTGATTCCCCCATCCTAACTTTTAGTAGATCCAAGCCCCAAAGCACCTGTGTTTTCACCAGAATCAGTTCAACTGTACCCCAGTATGCTCAAACACAACTTCCTTTTGGTTTGGGCTTTCTTCCCTTGAGATTCACATTTGTATTTTAAAATATTTTTCTCAGAGGTTTCTATTTCCTAGTCCATATATGAAAACAGGGCTTGATTTGGACTTGAGCAGATTACAGCAGTTTCTGCTCCTAGGAGTGGCATTAAATGGGCTCCCCGATAGATGCCAGTGCCACTTTATTTTTGGCGCCTCTTAAGAGGACCTTTTAATAGCTCTCAGAGTAGGGGCAGTGATCCTTGGAAACAAGATAAATGGGGAGAAGTCTGCTCCCCTATGATTCCCTTTATAATTGAGGCAACTAAATTGGAGGTTGAATGCCGTGGATCCTATAATTTTACTTGGAATTTCCTACCGTGGACACTAACTTTTTTTTTTTTTTTTTTATGTTGAACACTTACAAAGTCAAACCTCCCAACCAGGTCTCAAAGTACACTTGAAAGACTTTTTCCTATGGCACTCATCCCAATTTCACCAGGCTTATGAAGAAGAGTGGAACCATGCCTTTCTCAGTTTTCTAAATCCACACTATATTTAGTTAGATTCAGGGAGCTGTGGGTGTAACCGTACGGGGTGCAGGGTTCAATTCACAGCACACACACACACACACAAATTATTTAGTTAGATTTAGGCTTAGCTATAAGTGGTAGAAAACTCAAATTAAAAATTGCTTAAGACAGAAATTTATTTCTGTCCCATGTACGAAGAAAAGAGGAAAGTGGTACAAAGGTGGAAAGGTGAGTCTACCCCTCAAAATCCTCAGGAACTTGGACTTCTTCTAGCAAATTCCCACCATACCTGATAGGGTCCTTATGTTCATGATCCCAAAGTGTTGCATCTACATGTAACCTAAAAAAGAGGTTGAAAAGAGGTTAAAAGTTTCCAGCTACTGCTGCAGAATACTCTATTAATATCTTAACAGAACCTAGTCACATGGTCATACCAATCTGCAAGGGAGTCTGGGAAATGTAGTTTTTTGGTTGCATGCCCAGTTAAAAAGTCCTCCTCTTTCCCTTCCTTTCTTCTATCCTTCCTTCTTTTTGGTGCTGGGGATCAAACCCAGTTCCTTTTGCATGCTAGGCAAGCACTCTACCACTAAACAACACTCCCAGGCCCACCCAGCCTATTTTGATACAGGGTCTCACTGTATTTCCCTGGCTGGCCTCAAACTCCTGGGCTCAAGCAATCCTGCCTCAGCCTCCCATGTATTGGTTACTACAGGTATGTGCCACTGCACTGGCTTGGATGCAATTTTATTTTATTTTTCTTTCGGTATCAGAAATTAAACTTAGGGGCACTCAACCACTGAGACACATCCCCAGCCTTATTTTGTATTTTATTTAGAGACAGGGTCTCACTGAGTTGCTTAATGCCTCACTTTTTGCTAAGGCTGGCTTAGAACTCATGATCCTCCTGTCTCAGCCTCCCGACCCACTGGGATTATAGGCACGCACCACCATGTCCAGCTTGGAAGCAATTTTTAAGGGTTTCACTAATGTCCATCCCCATTGGAAAGATGGACTGGAAGTCAGGTACGCCTCCTGAGAAGCTTAAAACATCTCAATAAGCACATTGTTTACCAATACGGAAGGATACGTGAGGAGAGCCTGAGAAGCCACACAGGGCCATCCTTTCTCCTCTGACCTTGCTCCTGATAAGAAGAGTTCTGAGGTGAGGGAAGTAGAAAAGAGTACACGCTGGCCCGCTGTAGGTAGGCAGCTTCTAAACAGCTCCTGGAAACGCCCACCTCCTGCTCATGCCCTGTGTAATCTCCAGTGTGGACTGGACCTATCAACTTCTTTTTAAAGGATAGAATAGGTGACAGTTATGAGACATACTTCTGAGGTTTGGTTAGACAGTGACTTCTGTTTTTTTTTTTTTTGTGTGTGTGTGTGTACCGGGTATTTTACTCAGAGGCATTCAACTACAGGGCCAGCCACATCCCCAGCCCTTTTTTGTATTTTATTAGAGACAGGGTCTCAGTGAGTTGCTAAGTGCCTCACCATTGCTGCGACTGGCTTTGAACTTGTGATCCTCCTGCCTCAGCCTCCCAAGTGCTGGGATCACAGGCATGCACCACCATGCGTGGCTGACTTCTGTTTTTCTTGTACTCTAGTTTCTCCCTCAGACTCTTTTTCCTTGCTCTGCCTTGTTGTGAGTGGCCCTATGGAAGGGTTGCATGACAGGGAGTTGAGCAAGGTCCTTAGTTCAACAGCCCTGCAAGGAACTGAATCTTCCCAATCACCTCATGGGTGAGGGTGGAAGCAGATTCTACCCAGTTGAGTCTGAGCCAACTGTGATTCTGACCAACATCTTGACTGCTGCTCTGTGTGAGCGAGAAAGGTATAAGACCTGGCTACACCACACCTGCATTCCTGACCCATAGCAACTGTCAGATAAAAAAGGTCGTGGTAAGGGCTGGGGCTGCAGCTCAGTGGTGGAACGTTTGCCTAGCATGTATGAGGCACTGGGTTCAATCCTCAGTAACACATGAAAAAATAAATAAATTAAATAAAGGTATTGTGTCCATCTACAACATATATATACATATACGTGTGTGTGTGTGTGTGTGTGTGTGTGTGTGTGTAAAAATGTTAAGCCACTATGTTGCTGGATACTTTGTTACATACCAATAGATAACTAACATATCCATCAAATAGGAATTTCCCAGGTTTCTTTTGACTTTGTTTCTCATCAGGTTATCTTGAATTAAAAGAACATAATTGTGAGCATTTCTGCCATTAGGTAGCAAACACTCCCCAAGTGGGCCACAGGGAACAAGTTCCCAATATTTATCGCCCAAGATCCCAGCACTCACCTTCCTTGATGAAAGGTTAAACACACCAAGTGATCCACCACATCCAGTCTTTCTGAACAGGAGCCAAGTAGACAAACCAAAAAATAACAGTTGAGTGGGGTGGGTAATTAGATCATATAACAGCCCTGTCTCAAAGATGTAAGTGAATAAAAAGACAAACACACAAGGCCAGTTACTGGGGAGGCTGAGGCAGTAGATTCATGAGTTCAAGGTCATCCTGGGTAACATAGGCAACATAGACAGCAAGTCCCTGTCTCAAAAAGCAAAAGGAAACAAATAAACAAAACAACAAATAATACATTAACACAGAGGGGAAACCCTGGAGCTGAAATGGAGGAAATTAACACAAAGTGCAAGAGATAGATGAGGAACTTTCCTTTGAAGATTCACATTAGGGAGTTATGAATACTTTGGGTTCTTTCAGGGAAATTAAAGTAATTGTGGAGTCTATGAAATAAAAAAATTAAAAAGGAGATAAAAAGACACGCGTAATATGGTGAAATAGCAGCTGGCATCATTAGGGAAAATGAATTAAGGAGAAAGATAATTACAGAAGAGTGAAAACGAAGTAGTGATGTTGAGAGTAGTCTTGAGAAAAGGTACTTAAAATAAAAGGTAAAGGACAAAAAAAGTGGGAAACAGATCCTTAAAATACTCAAATATAAGCCAGGCATGGTGGCACACGCCTATAATCCCAGCACTTGGGAGGCTGAGGCAGGAGGATCAGGAGGTCAAAGCCAGCCTCAGCAATGGTGAGGCACTTAGGAACTCAGTGAGACCCTGTCTCTAAATAAAATACAAAAAAGGGCTGGGGATGTGGCCCAGTGGTCGAGTGCCCCTGAGTTCAATCCCTGGTACCAAAACAAACAAACAACAACAACAACAAAAAACAAAAAACACCTCAAATATATACTGGAAAATGTTGCTGAATTGAAGATCTGAACCTGTGGATAAGAGCAGACAAAATTAAAAACTAGAAACATCACCAGGTGCAGCAGCATACACCTGTAATCCCAAATACTCAGGAGGCTGAGGCAGGAGGATGGCAAATCGAAGCCAGCCTCAGCAACTAGCAAGATTCTGTCTCAAACTAAAAAAATTTTAAAGAGAAAGGTTGGGATGTGGCTCAGTGGCAAAGTGCCCCTGGGTTCAATCCCCAGGACCAAAGCAGCGACAACAACAAAAAAATAGAAACACTAATGTGAATATCTGAAGTTACCAATTTACATGATTAAACAAAGAAGTTAACAGCATGTGGGTATTAAGATAAACTGTTTCCAAGACTAAAGAATAAAAGGCAAGTTGGTTTTAAATATGTCAGCAACATTCAATGCCAAGGAGAGGGGGAAGCTCTCACTCAGGTTCTCTATCTGATCAAGTTGTTGCTCCCATGTATGGGCCACAGAAAGACCTCATCATATATGCAGATCCCAGCCGCGGGGACATTGTTAGTCCATTAAAATGATTAAGTTGAAACCACTCTATTCATCAGAATTCATTCAGAGAAGCAGAGCTGCGTATGCAGGTAGGTTACTGGGGACTGGACGTCTGCAGCGTGGGGGCTGCGGGGCAGGCAGTCTTCCTGACGCTGTCCTGAAAGCAGCCTGGGTGGAGGCAGCTGGGACAGGCAGCGGGGAAAGGCCGGTGGGTGGGAAATGGAGAACCAGGAGAATCCAAGCATGCAGTGGAGGTCACGAGGACAGTGCACAGGACGGCATCGGCCAGGTCTTGGGCACATCTTCGCATCACTAAGCACACTCAACTGGCTCAGGAGGCTGAGCAGCTCCAGCTGGATGCAAGGGAAGACCGAGTAGTTGCAGGTCTAGCTGCTGACGAGCTAAATCAGCAGATGACTAGTGTTTGAGCTAAAAGTGACTTTGCTTCACATCCACCCTCTAAACCTCCATAAGAATCTCCTCCTTTCTCTCTCTCTCTCTCTCTCTTTTTGTACCAGGGATTGAACCCAAGGGTGCTTAACCACTGAGCTACATTCCCCAGACCTTTTACAGATTTTTTGAATTTAGTGACAGGGTCTCTCTAAGTTGCTTATAGCCTCACTAAATTGCTGAGGCTGACTTTGAACTTGCGATCCTCCTGCCTCAGCCTCCCAAGCCTCTGGGATTACAGGTATGTGCCACTGGGCCCAGCAAGAATCTCTCTTGTATGCCACCCTAACCTGAAACATACAGGAAAGTAATTCTAGAGAATGTAATTCAGCCCAGCCAAGTCGAAACACTTCAGATATTACAGTCCACCCCTTGTCAACCTGGCTCCCACATGTGTGGTCTTAAACCATACTTCATCTCCAGATGGGGACAATAATGAAGTCAGATTTCTGATCACCATGATGCAACTATCCTTCTTACAACTAAAAGCACTGACCTTTTCCTTGGGAGAGTGTCAGAAACCCTTTGTTGTCCTTGGGTATCACTCATTCTTCTCCTAGCTGATTCTCACTCCCTCGTTGGCATCCTGTAACAAAAAGACTCACATATTAAAAAAAATTTTTTTAAAATTTTTTTAGTTGTAGTTGGACACAATACCTTTATTTTATTTATTTATTTTTACGTGGTGCTGAGGATCGAACCCAGGGCCATACACATGCTAGGCAAGCGTTCTACCGCTATGATATAACCCCAGCCCAAGACTTATATATTAATTTATCTACTATTAGCACATCCTAGATGATAAAGGATGACAGAGAAGATGGAAATAAAAATATTTGGTTAATATTATTAAAATAGAGCCAGGCACGGTGGTGCACGCCTGTAATCCAAGCACTTGGGAGGCTGAGGCAGGAGGATCACGAGTTCAAAGCCAGCCTCAGCAATGGCAACGCACTTAGCAACTCAGTGAGACCCTGTCTGTAATAAAATACAAAAAAGGATTGAGGATGTGGACCAGTGGTTGAGTACCCCTGAGTTTAATTCCTGGTACCAAAAAAATTTTTTTTATTAAAATAGATTACCACCAAAATAAGGAAGAAATGCTCATAAATATTAGTCCTCATTCCTACAATAGATGAGCTACTGTCTCCCATGCCAATTATATATATATATATATATATATATATATATATATATATATATATATATATAGAGTCCTCAGCAAGCACCTCAGCTGGTCATGGTTCCTTGCCTTATGGAATGACCCAATCTTTTTTTTTTTTAACTTCTTCCTTTTATATATATACATATATATATATTTAGTTGTCAACGAACCTTTATTTATTTATATGTGGTGCTGAGATTCGAACCCAGTGCCTCACACATGCTAGGTAAGTGCTCTACCACTGAGCTTCAGCCCCAGCCCCCCCATCTTTTTTTTTTAATTGGTGCATTATAATTATGCTTAATAGTGGGATTGATTATTGCCATAATTGTGCAAGCACATGATTCCATCAATCTCATTCCCCATTCCCTTCCCTTTCCCTCTCCTCCTCCCTCCCTTGATCTGCTTGCTCTATTCTGAGCTCCCTCCTACTATTATTCTTATTTATTTATTTTGGTACTGGGGATTGAACCCAGGGATGCTTTACCACTGAGCCACATCCCCAGCCCTTTTTATTTATGTATTTTATCTATCTATTTATTTATTTTTTAAATATTTATTTATTTGCTTTAGTTGTACACAATGCGTTTTATTTTTACGCGGTGCTGAGGATCGAACCCGGGCTGCGCACGTGCTAGGTGAGCGCTCTACCACTGAGCCACACCCCCAGCCCCTATGTATTTTGAGACAGAATCTCGCTAAGTTGCTTAGAGTCTCGCTAACTTGCTGAGGCTGGCTTTGAACTTTCGAACTTTTGATCCTCCTGCTTCAGCCTCCCAAGCCACTGGGATTACAGGCATGTGCCACTCTATCCTGCTATTATTAATTAGTGTATTATAATTATACACACAAGTGGAATTCATTGTGGTATATTTGAACATGGGAATTAGCATCATTTGGTAGATTTGTTCCCTAGTACTTCCTCCTCCTTCCCTCTCCATCCCCTTCCTCTATTCTATTAGTTTCCCTTCTTCTTTTTTTTTTTTTTTTTTTTTTTTTGGTACCAGGGATTGAACTCAGGGGCACTTGACTGCTGGGCCACATCCCCACTCCATTTTTGTATTTTATTAGAGACAGGGTCTCACTGAGTTGCTGAGTGCCTCACCATTGCTGAGGCTGGCTTTGAACTCCTGATCCTCCTGCCTCAGCGACCCAAGTGCTGGGATTACAGGTGTGCGCCACCGCGCCCTGCTCCCTTCTATCTTCAGATCTTTTTTTACAAAGGGTCTGGACCATTAGAAATCTAAATCAGATTTCATAGTCTTCCATTGACCTTGATCAGAGGACATTAGAGCACTAAGGGGTGGCCCAAAGGATTTCTGCATTCTTCCTCCTTGCCGTCATTTTTATACCAGCAACCCAGTTTCCCCTGATAGCCAGGACAGTCGGAATCCATCACCTCATCAACTTTGCCAGTTGATGCAGTGCCCAAAGAGGCCAGATGGCGACTTCAAGTTCCAGTTCAGTGGAGTTTTGTCTCCTGGTGAAAACATTTTCCCCCTGTAACCAAGACCTCTGGAATCAGCACAGCCTAAGTTGCAGATGAAGAGCAAATATTTCCTGCTGGATAGGGTTACTAGTGAGAGGGGTCACTTTGATTTTTACCGCTGGATTTCTGGACTCAGGAGTGCTGGGCAAGGGAGCAACATGGTTGCTGATTTAGAACCTACATCATTTTTGGGAAGACAATGCCCCAGCCCTGCACCCTATCACCACCTAGCTGGCACTGTAACTGAAATTTTCAAAAAGCAATTTAACCATCTGTCAAGACAGTTGCTTCAGAACGGTGGGGAACGTGGTGAAATCAGCGAGTTCCATGTGGATAAACTCACTGCCGCGTTTCATCTGCTGTGAATGCCTTGACCGCGGAGAAGATATTCACAGATTGGCAGAAACATGGTGGACAGGGAAGGCATGTCTATGTCCAGAGCCAGTGTCGATTCCAGTAAGAAGCGAGTGTTGCCTCTTCCCTAATGAAAGTGGTCCAATGTAATCAACCTAACACCAGGGAGCTGGCTGATCTTGGGCAGTGGTGCCATATTGAAGGGCTCAGTGTTGTCTCATCTGCTGGCTAATGGAGGTAACCAGCAGTGGCTGTAACCAGGTCAGCTTTGGTGAGTGGAAGTGCACGTCATTGAGCCCATGCATAACCTCCATCTCTGTTGCTATGGCCACTTTGCTCCTGAACCAAAGGAGTGGCTGATGAAGGAGGCTGACTGATGTCCTAAGACTGGGTCGTCCCCCTCGCCTGATTATTATAATCTTCCTTTTACCCTCTGGTGAGCATTCACATGGGACGTGAATATCTTCATACTCTGCCACTCAGAGAAATCTAGCTTTGTATCTTCCTTGGATTGCTTGTCTTAATTTTCAATTGAATTTTTCTCAAAACCCAGATGACCCAGCCAAACCAGTATTTGGTAAAGACCTGCAGGAGCCCTGTTTGGGGAGATGGCTTGAATTGCGGTTGACTATGAGCCGTGGAGATTTGGGCATTGTCGCCTTCCGTAGTCTCACGGGACTTGTCCCGGGATCTCGAGTGACTTGGCCGAGATTGCTGATCAGGTCAGCGCCATTTTGGTGGTGTGTGCGGCGCGTGTTAGTCATTGTTAGAGCCAGAGAGAAAAGTTATCAGAATAAAAAGCTGTTTGTCTCCAGTTTGCCTCTGAATTTCTTCCCGCGGCTTCGTTGCTCCAAGCGGCCGTCGCTTCAGGCAGCAACAGGTGGCGGCCCGTACGGGGACTTTGGAACAGACAGGTAAGAACTGAAAGGTCTCTAAAGATGGGTTCAAATATAACTGAATCCCAAGTGATAGAGGCTATGCAAAGACTCCTTGATATACCTGACTCTGTTCTCAGTGAGGAGGATATAGAAAAAAGTGAAAGTGATCAAAAAAGCGTAGCTTCCACTGGGCCAACTAAGACCAGTAAAGAGAGTATTAGAAGAGTCCCAAAAATGACAAAAATCCAAGCTATTAAAGCTATTCGGGAATTACTGGTGATAGCTAAAGGATACTTGCTCTTAATAGAACCTGGGCCTCAGGATATTGCTGTCAGTGAAATTAGCAGTGGTGAGGAATCTAGTAAAAGTGATCCTGAGAAAATGAGGAAAAAGAAACTAAAAAAGACCGAGAAAAAGGACCGTCAAATAGAGGAACCACTTGTGTCCTCTACTCCCCCATGGGTGGAATCTATTACAGAAAATATGAAGGGTATTACTAGGCATTTGCATACCCTAGAAACAGAAATAAAAAGTCTTTCTGATCGCTTATGCGCTCTTGAGGGCAACTCACAGATACATTGGGAACCGCCAGCATTTGAAAAGAAAAATGGACAGAGGGTCCATCAGTCAGTAGATTTCAAAACAATAAAAAATCTCAAAGAGGCAGTAATGACTTATGGGCCCCAAGCTCCTTTCACGTTGAGTATGCTGGAGTCCCTTAACACCTTTAGCTTAACCTCCTCAGACTGGAAAAGTCTATGTAAAACAACATTAAGCGGGGGGCAATTCTTGGTTTGGCGATCACAATTCCAAGAACTTTGTATAGAAATGGCTAAAAGAAACACGGCTGCAGGGTTTGAAAACTATAATATAGACATGCTCACAGGAGAAGGGCAATTCGCAGACTTACAGGCTCAAACAGATTGTGACCCAAATGTATATGCTCAGATAAACACAGCTGCCTTAGAGGCATGGAAAACTGTACAAGGACCTGGGGATCTACAAGGTAGCTTGTCAAAAGTGATTCAAGGACCTAATGAGCCGTATGCTGATTTTGCTGATCGACTTTTGAGAACTACAGATAGTGTGTTTACAGATGTTGATCAAGCTATGCCATTAGTTGTTCAATTAGCTTATGAAAATGCTAATAAATGGTGCCAAGCTGCCATCAGGCCATGGAGAACTAAAAAAGATCTTTCCATATATATACAACTATGTAAAGATATAAATGACGCCTTTGTCACAAGAAATGTGATTGCAGCCTCAATGAGAGGTGCTTCCCCTCGAAATTTCACAAAGGCTAAACGTAGACATTATAATCAATCAAGATATTCCAGGCAAAATTATCATAATCAATCAGGCTATTCTAGGCAAAATCCCAAAAGAGAAATAAGACCAAGCTCATACCGTGCCCCAGGCCGCTGCCCCAGGTGTAAAAAGGGAAATCATTGGGCCAATAAATGCCATTCAAAATTTGACATCCATAGAAATCCTTTGTTCAGAAATTCAAAAAACGGGGCACGGGGCCCAATACCCCGGGGCCCACAAATGTACGGGGCATTAGAAGAGGAGTATCCTCAAACATCCACTCAGATGCTTCCCTGAGACCTACCCTTTTTATTTATTTTTGGAGTGCTGTGGATGGAACCCTCAGGGGCTTGCACATATTTAGCACACATTCTACCACTGAGATGCACCCCCAGCCCAATGCCCTAACTTTTTGTGGTGCTAGAATTGAATCCAGGGCCTCGCACATGCTAGGCAAGTCCTCTATCTCTGAGCCACATCCCTAGGACCTAGTGCACTTTTTTTTTAAAGTTTCTTTCTCTTTTTGTTTAATAATGTTATTGTATTTTTATACCTTTATTTAATTAATTTGTTTTTAGGTGGTGCTGAGGATCGAACCCAGTGCCTCACACATGCTAGGCAAGTGCTCCTATCACAGCTACAACCCCAGCCCCCAGTGCGCTGACTTTTAACAAAAGAGACCCTGAGATGTTAGGAATTCAATGTGTTGTAATTCAAGAATTTTAAATTTTATTTATTTATTATTGGTGATTTAGCAGAAGAACTTACAAGACTCAAAAACAGATTATGTTCATAGATAAATTTTTCTTTTTTTTCTTCCTTTCTCAACAGTGAAGGATACACAGCAAAAGCAGCAGGAAAACAGATATGCCCTGGTAAAGTCCAGGGGGACCCAGCACAGGCTTCTAGTGTTCCTCCTCTCCAGGGCACACAGGACTGCTTGCTCACCAACAGTGAAGTTCAGACTAAAGTCTCTGCCCAAGGAAGCCTGCTGGAGGCTCAGGATGCAAGGCGGCCTGCATATATGAGTGTATAACCTGCCACATTCTGCAGGAATAGACTTTGGGTTTGATTTTCCAAACAGTCTTCCAATTATAGGACAGTCTTGGAAGCTATCAGGTCCCTTGTGCAGACCTTGAGCTGCAAATTAAAAATTAAAAGTCTTGCTAGGCGCAGAAGTGCACACCTATAATCCCAGCAGCTTGGGAGGCTGAGGCAGGAGGATCACGAGTTCAAACCCAGCCTCAGCAACTCAGTGAGGCCCTAAGCAACTCAGTGAGACCTTGTCTCTAAATAAAATACAAAAAAAGGGCTAAGGATGTGGCTCAGTGGTTAAGTGCTCCTGAGTTCTATCCCTGGTACCAAAAAAATTAAATTAAATTAAATTAAAAGTCTTGGGTTTATTATTTTAATTTAAGAGAAATGTGGCAATCCTTTGGCTAAACAATCACACTTTTACAAATTTACTGTAAGCAAACACAGCAAGAATGTGCATAAAGCTATAACCATCAGGATGAATCACCAGAGCACCATTTATAATAGTGACAAACTAGAAGTTACTTGTGGGAAACAACCAGGAATTTGGAAAATACACCATGGTATGACCATAAAACGGAATGCTCAGTGGCCATTAAAAATGTCACCTTTTATTGACATTAAAAGGTGTTTAGGACATATTGATATCTGAACACAGTAGATGGTAAAATAACATGGCAATGATTCCATTTTTGTAAAAAATATAAATGTCTATATATTTAACAAAAAAATACCTGTGAGACTAGATACTGAATTGGTGCAGTGCTTACCCCTGGGAAGGGAGGATATGAGTTGTTATTTTGTTCTTTGCTTAACTGTATTTCCCACCTTTTTTTCCTTTTTTTAAAATCACATCATTTGTTTTTATAATCAGAAAAGGTCAATCTATGACAATCCTTCATTTTGATGAAAACAAATCCATTAAAAAAAAAAAAAAAGTTTTTTTTTAAGAAGCAGACATGATTCCCAAGCTGCCAGAGGCTGTGGTTTTGTGGTCTGTGGCAGCTGGTAGGGGCCTGCATAATCCCAGCCTGAGTTAGATTCAGGGAGGGGCACAGCTCCTTCCAGCCTCAGGGTCCTGGGTTCACTCCTGCGCCTCCAGGCCATGCCAGCTCATCTCAGCTGGTACATCCTACTCCTGCTGTGTCACCAGCCTCAGCATCTTCAGAGCCATGGCCCCTTGGTCAGAAGGAACCTAGAACCAAGCAGGATAAGAGTTAGCGCTCCTAGTGTCATTCCTGCGCTGAGACTGGGGACAGTATCCTGAACCCTTGCTCCCAGGAGGGAGTCAGCCCTGTGACAACAACCAGTGGGGACAGCTGCACCTCAGTGCAGAGAGAGTCCCTTTGGGAAAGGACCCCTGTGCTGGATTAAAGTTCTTCTGAGCTCCCCCTGTGCTGGGTGACAGGGGCCTGGGGAAGTCAGCGTAGGAAAGATCTTCTACTCCATTTGGGGCTCATCTGTTTCTTTCTTTCCCTTTTTCCCCCTAGTGCTGGGGATGGAGCCCAGGACCTGACGCATGCTCACAAGAGCTCTTGTACTGAGCGACATCCCAAGACCTTATTGATTTCCTTTCTTTTCTTTCTTTTTTTTTTTTTTTTTTTTGGTACTAGGGATTGAACTCAGGGGCACTTGACCACTGGGCCACATCCCCAGCCCTTTTTTGTATTTTATTAGAGACAGGGTCTCACTGAGTTGCTAAGTGCCTCGCCATTGCTGAGGCTGGCTTTGAACTCATGATCCTCCTGCCTCAGCCTCCCAAGTGCTGGGATTACAGGCGTGCGCCACTGCACCCGGCTTTTTTTTTTGTTTGTTTTTGTTTTTGTTGGTGCTGGGGATTGAACCCAGGGCCTTGTGCATGGGATGCAAGTACTCTACTGACTGAGCTATGTCCCCAGAACCCCTTATTGAGTTTTTTTACAGGGGCTATGCTTAGGGTGCTGGGACTCAGCCTGTTCAAGGAAAGAGGATGCTAAATATTTTAAGGAATTCTCTGTGGAGAAGGGATCCCAGGCTGGGAACTGCATGGAGGAGAGGCTGAGGGAAGGCTAACAGGAGAGCCTCCAACAAACACAAACAAACAAGACCCTTGGTGTGGACGGCATCCAGAGTTTTTACTTGTTTCTTTTGTTTTCCTTCAGGTTTTTAGAATAAAATGTAATCCCAACTTGGGAGGCGAGGCAGGAGGATCACAAATTCAAGGTCAGCCTGGGCAATTTAGTGAGGCTCTGTTCCAAAATAAAAAGGGCTGGTGGTGTAGCTCAGTGGTAGAGCATCCCTGAGTTCAATTCCTAATCCCGCAAACAAATCAAAACAAAAACTCTTTCCCATACACCACCAAAAAAGGAAGGGTCACAGGCCTCAGTTTCTCCTCTACAAAGAGAGGTAGAGCAGGTATTCTGCTGGGTCTGAAATCCTTGGTTCCATGATTCTCTCTGGTACATTTCTGTCCTGGAATTCCCCTGTTAATCAAGAGTCCCCAGGAGGCAAGATATTTCATCAACTAGAGGGGAAGTGACAGGCGGTGACAACAACATTCTGTAAGGGTTATTTTAAGCCTGTCCCCAACTGGTCTGTTGTTCTGTAGGTGACAAACCAAGAGGAAATGGGTCTGCACTCTAGCACTAAAGTGAGAGGTTAGTGCGTGGTACCAGTGTTTTGCTCTAAGACTTCCTGCTAGCTTCAACCTAGTCGGTATGAAGGTGCCCAGATGCGCGGACTCAGATAACCCCAGGCCCTGCTGCCTTGCTTGTCCTGTCAAGGGGAGAGCTACACTCTTCCCTTTAAAGGAAGCTGTCCTCTCCTCCCTCACTCCTCATTCATGTCCTCCCACTTTCCACCTTGCTTTTTGAGCCTGCCCTTCCATGGAAACGCTCACCATGATGCTAAAGTCACCAGTGGGATCCAGCCATTGCACAGTTCTTGGTCTGGGTCATCAGTAGCATTTGACATGAATGGCCCCACCCTGCTTGGGGAAGGCCACCTGCCCCAGTCTTCCTACTTCTCTCGCAGCTCCTGCCCCAGCCTCAGTGTGGCTCTTGTTCGCTTCGAAACTCTTGAGTCCTGCTGTGTCCTTTTCTGTTTCTGCCTCTCAAACCTCCATCTCCAGGACCATGTACTTGTCTTGACTGCAGACCTTACTACTCAGATCATATATTCGCTTGTGGACTTTGTACTTGGCTGTTAAATGAAACTCAGCGGGTGCAAACTGCCTCCCCTCCCCAAACCAGGGCGCTGGAGCAGAAGCCAGGAAGCCAGCCTTCGTTTCTTTTCCATCCCAAATGATTACTAAGTCCTGCCAATGCTCCCTTCTTCTGCATTGGCAAATTCACCTATTTTTCTCCCTTATAAATTGTCCGCTTCAGTCTTTCCCATGCCCTCTGCTGCGAAGATTATTTCATAGACAAATCTGGCAATTGCACTCCTTTGCTTCAATCCCCTCCAGGGCCCCTTACTCTCTGAGCTCCTCAGTGTGGTGTGGAAAGTCCCCCTTCCCAGCTCACCTTGGGAGGCTTTGCTGCCTGCAGGCCCCTCTTGAGCTTGTGCACACTGCTCTCCTGGCTTCCCCTCTTTATCTAATTCACTCCTGTTCATCATGGAGGGGCCATGCTTCCACACCAAATTTTTCCATTTGCTACATCATGTTGGAACCCAGCTCAGCATGATTTTAAGTCTGGAACAAAAGTTGGCTCTCACCATATGACCAGCTCTTAGGATCCAGTAGAAAGCCAGGTTCTTGTAGGACTTGACAAAAGCAGACGTTTCAGAGGATTCAGGGTCACTGTACAGGGGCTTCCATTTCAGCTGGTTGAATTTGGGCAGTTCTGGCCACTGCAGCTTCCGCACCCAGGCCTCCTGTCCTGGTAGACAGACAAAGAGAAGAGCCCGGCATTAACAGCTGGGTGAAATTGGGAGAAAAAAAATCTAGGTCCTGTAACTTGGTGGTACCCAAATTGTAATGTGCATGAAATTCACTGGGATCTTGTTTAAATGCAAATTCTGATTCAGTGGTTCTGGGTGGGGCCTGAGCACCTGAGCAGGTTCCCAGAGATACTCAGGCTAACAATGAGAAACCTAACTGCTACGAAGCTATTTTTGCCTCTGATTCTCCCACTGCCCTCTGCTCTTTAGGAGGGAACCAAGGACCCCTGGAGGCTGACGGGGCTGTCAGGAGGACTGAGAAATAGCAGGAATGAGAGGGCATGAGGATCACCTGGGCAGCTCATGGAAGAAAGCAGCAGCTCTCCAAGCTGTCCTCAGTGTCCTTGCCTACAAGTCGAAAAGCCACTCAAATCAGGGCGCGGTGGCGCACACCTGTAACCCCAGCACTTGGGAGGCTGAGGCAGGAGGATCACGAGTTCAAAGCCAGTCTCAGCAATGGCAAGGCACTTAGCAACTTGGTGAGACCCTGTCTCTAATAAAATACTAAAAAGGGCTGGGGATGTGGCCCAGTGGTTGAGTGTCCCTGAGTTCAATCCCCGGTACCAAAAAAAAAAGAAAGAAAAGAAAAGCCACTCAATCCTGCCAGCATCGAGGAGACTCACACCTGCCACATCTCAGGTCTCGCTGTGCCTACCAGTTCTGAGACCCAGCCTCTGAGCCTCCGCCTGGCCCTGCTGAAACCAGGAGTGAGCACAGGTTGGCCAGCAAGCAACAGGGCAGTGCTCAGGATCCCATAGGCCATTTCCCCTGGGCCCACAGGGCTAGAGAGTGGTTAGGTTTAGTTTTAATTCACTTTGCTGTGCGTAGCATCTACTGCAATGTGCAAAGATAGGGTTTTCCCTGAATTAAGTAGTGCATTTATCCAGTAGTCAAAAAATGTCTTCTTTTTGACTTTCATAGTCTTTTCGATAATCATAGTCAAGGGCCTCAAAACCTGAAGGGCCCAGACTTCTCTGAGGGGGTCACAGCTGCGTGCAGCTTCCCTTTTTTGAAGAGCCAAGGTCAGGGGTAGATGGACATAGCAGGAAATGACCTTCCTCTTGGCACTAATGTCACCAACCCCGAGACTCATGTGTCTATGGCCTGTTCCCTTCTAGCTCAATCCCTGAAACAGCCTCGATGTGTCCCTTAGCAATGGTTCCTACCCATGGTGTCCACAATGAGATCGAGCTGTCCATTATAGATAGTCACGTTGACCCCAGCTTCCAGCAACTCATCCACAATGCTGATGACCGGCTTCATGAAGTCCCCTTCCATGTTTAGGAAGACATTAGAAGACTGGGCTGCACAAGGGAAAGAAAAAAGAGGCAGGATCAGCCCAAGCATCCCTGGCTCTGGCATCTAGGAGTCACCACCACGTGGGCCTCTCCTAGCAAAGGCTGAACAGCAGGTGCTTCACAGACAGGGACCCACCAGTTCTGCACTCTGTGCCTGAGCTGACTGAGCAGACGAGGAACGTGAGCAGCACACGTGATCCCATCACTTGGGAGCTTGTGATGACAGCAGATGCCATTTTTAATAGGAAATGGAACCCTGAAGGTGGCTTTGTCTAAGGAAACAGGGAGGCAAAGGCCCAGAAAACACGCTCTAGGCTGGTCCACCTAGGGAATAAATTGTGTTTGGGGCCAATGTTATTCTTCCTTTCGTGCTGAGTAACACCAGGGCCACCTTCCGAGCCCTGAACAAGGTGGGCTACTTTACAATGAGCCAAACCAGAACTAAACCGATTCACAGCTGGCCCACAGGAGTAAAAGGGGCAGCAGGCCCCGGGTCAGAGATACCTGCTGGGTCACTGCCATCAGCAGCAGCATCACACTGGATGGCCACAATAACAGCAGAGGCCACCATTCATCTGCCAGTCACTGTGCTAAGTGAGCATTTTATAAGTGACTTCCCATTTGTTTTTCATCACTACCTTGGAAGATAAGGGGCCTTAACTTGGACAAAAGTTAAAGAAAATGAGGCTCGGAGAGGCTAAGAAAATGCCCAGGGTCAAACAGCTTGTCAGTGGCCAATTAAGACTTGAACTCAGGCCTGGCTGATGCTTAGATGTAAGTTTTTACTACAGACTGCATATGAAGACTCTGGGGTATTGTCCAAGAACGATTTGTCCTTTCTTGATCACACACAGGCAAATATGGAGCCAAAGAGAGGTTTTTTGTTTTCGTTTCCTCTTTCTATTAACAATCACCTGCAAAAATATAATCACCTTGCTCATTCAGTGGGGCTGGAAAAAAAAAATCATCCTGAAGATAAAATGAAGGTGGTGAGTGGAAAAGATGTGCTCATGAGCTTGCCCTACACTTGGCCTCCTGTGATTCCCCACGTCGCTCTGGTGCATGACAGCTCTCTGCAGTGGTAACCACCCCTTGCAGCTTCTCAACACATATTCTATCCTTGCATTTGATCCAGGAAAATGAGACAACTACGCCTAGAATGAGCCTTCTGGTGCTTGCAGGTTGGGATAAGATAGACCACGATCCTGGAGGAGGCCAGGCCCAGGATCAAGTCTCAGCTTTTTGGCAGATGCCCAGGAGACACCCTAGATAGGGGCCTCCTGACCCTACCGTCTTGGGGGATCTCGGATAAAAACAAAACAAACCCCCTCTCAGGTTGCATGGATTGTTTTCCCTCCAGAAAACCCGAGAGTGCTGCTCGCTCAAGGCCTCCCTGTTGGACTAAGGTGGAAGTTATCGGGGCTTTCCCCCTTTCTCCTGAGACTCCAATATTTCCATAGTATGGCCTTCAGACCAGAATGTGGTACATGGATGAGCACATCCAGCATCAGGTTGTTGGGGAGGCTGGCAAGAGAGCCAGTCAAGACCTGACCAAGCACAGGAGCGTGTCTGCATCCTTCAGAGGACCTGTGGCTGGAAATCTCACCTGTGACCAGCTGCAGCCTTGGGTATGGCCTTTTGTAAATCACATATATGTAAACACATATACATAATATTCTATCTATCTATCTACACACACATGTATAAAATTGTGGAAAATTACAAACCATTACAAAGGTAAAGAGAAGAGTATGATGATTTCCACGTGCCCATATTAGGTTTCCACAATTATCAACTCATAACCAATCAGATGCCATTTCTCTCTCCAACCCACTTCCCTACCATCCCCTTGCTTTGAACCAAATCTGGCATGTCATTGACTGTCTCTCCATCTGCTTCTTCATCTGCAAAATGTGGACAGTCAGCCAGGTGTGGTGGCGCATGCCTGTAATCCCAGCACTTTGGGAGGCTGAGGCAGGAGGATCACGAGTTCAAAGCCAGCTTCAACAATGGCGAGGCACTTAGCAACTCAGTGAGACCCTGTCTCTGATAAAATACAAAAAAGGGCTGGCGGGGCTGGGATTGTGGCTCAGCGGTAGAGCGCTCGCCTCGCACGTGCGCGGCCCGGGTTCGATCCTCAGCACCACGTAAACATAAATGCATTGCATTGTGTACAACTAAAGGAAATAAATAAATATTAAAAAAAAAAAAAAAAAAAGGGCTGGGGATATGGCCCAGTGGTCGAATGCCCCTGAGTTCAATCCCCGGTACCAAAAAAAAAAAAAAAAAAAAAAATGTGGACAGTAGTATTGTTTTACCTGCTACATACCATCACCAACAAAACCCACTGTACAAATTAAGACCTCTAAAGTTGCACCTCCTTTCCCCCAACTCTACAAATCAGGTCACGTAAATACCTCCCCAGGAGAAATCCTCAGGGATGATTTTGAGCTTCTTTCTGATGGGGCCATTCATGAGCTTACTTAAGGCATCTCCTTGTAGGTGTCTCACATGGCGCTGAAAAAGACGGACTAAAACCAAACACGGACGCAGTGAGTCAAAGGACCAGAAACACAGGGACATCTTTTCCAAGCTGAGGGGAAGCTGGGCAGGAAGAGGGAGGTTTTCAGCTGGAAAAGTGTCACCTGGATTCTTCCCAGGTGGAGGAAGAAAGCCAGGAACAGAGTGACAGAGGGGAGACCATTACTGAATTCCAGACACTACGTGCCACTGGGATTACCCAGAATAGCCCAAGAACACCTGCCGAGAAGAGGCATCTAGCAGGATCCTGTAGCCATTCACACCTCTTATGGAAGGAGGATTCTAGGCATTCTGCCTCTGAAGTGAACCTGGGTCAGAAAGACCACCAAATTCAGCTCTTTGGGGAATCCAACATGGTAATTGGGTGGACAGAAGTTGGTTCCCAGGGGGCTGGGAGTATGGCTCAGTAGCAGAGCGCTTGCCTAGCATGTACTAGGCCCTGAATGCAACCCCTAGCACAGCTAAAAAAAGAAAGATAAAGAAAAAGAAGCATATGCTAAGCAACAGAAGCCAGATGCAAAAGACTATTGTCTGATTCCCTTTATGTAAAATGTTCAGAAAAGGCAAACCAGGAGAAACAGAAGGCAGATTAGTGGTTGCCTGGGGCCGGGTGTGGGAATGAGAAGTGACTGCAGACAGACATGTGGGTTCTCTTTGGGGTGACAGAAATGTTCTAAAACTGGATTGTGGTGACGGTTGCACAACTCTGTGAATAACTAAAACCCATTATCCACTTGAAAATGGGTGAATTTTGTGGTATGTAAAGTATACCTTAATAAAGCTTTTTAAAAGATGGGTTCCTTCTTGGATGAAGACTGAGGTGGGAGCTAAGGGCACTAAGGCTCACTCACCTAAGTGGCTCTGTGTGAACTCTAGGCTTGACTCCATGGTAGATGTGGGATCGCTTTTAGTTAGGATGTTATAGAAGTTCACCCCATCTGCGTTCTGAAATACACAAGTACATTTGGCTGTTTTACTTTTTCTTTTTCTATCATAAGGTGCAAAAAAGAAAGGCACATGGTCTCCAAGGATGGCTTTAGCTTTGGAAATTTACTAGAACCAGAGAGAGATGCAGTTCCAAAGGTGCAGAAAGCTGCTGTGTCAGCCCACACTTCAGGGGCTGGCGCCAAGCTCGTCAGAACCCATCTCAGACACCGCAGGAGAGAGCTGAGGGCCCATGTCAGAGTTGCGGAGGGTCCTCGGCTGTGCCTTCTTCCCTTCTGGTTCACTGGAGCCAGAATGCTGCCTGGCAAGGATCCAAATAAGAATAGCTGATAATCCGGGTGGGGTGGTGGCTGCCTGTAACCCCAGCAACTCAGGAGGCTGAGGCAGGAGGATTCCAAGTTCAAAGTCAGCCTCAGCAACTTAGCAAGGCCATAAGCAACTTAGTGAGACCCTGTCTCAAAATAAAAAATAAAAAGGGCTGGGGATGTGGCTTAGTGGTTAAGCACCCCTGGGTTCAATCCCTGGTACCCCCCCCCCCACACACACATACAAAAGAATCTCCAAACTATATTCACCTTTGCAAAACACAGTCTTTCTTATAGAATACAAATAGTCAAGGACAAGCAAGTTTGGCATGCATAGGTAACTTTCTGGCCCTTTAAGTGGTCACTACATCACAGCTCAGATCCACCAGATTTATCATTTTGCATGTAATTATTTCAAGCTTTGTGGGGAGATCCAGAATAGACACCACCCCAATCCTGACAATACCAATTCTGGCTCCTGCACACATGGGGAAAAGCCAAGCCATGCTGATCTTTGAGCATGTCCCCTTTTACCTTTTCAATGACTGTTTCTGCTTTCCCCCACAGCTGGGTGGCCTCTGTGTAGAACCCTTTATTTACAGCATCCAGGACTTGCTCTGCAACATTGGACACCTCTGCCAGACCTTTGTCTTCCAGAAGAGACTGGAATGCAGACGAAGAACAAAAAGGTCGCCTTTACTTGGGGACACAAATCTGATGTTGCAGTGGCCAGGGATGGGCAGGAGAGAAAGTGGGAGGAAGGAGACAGGGGAGCTCACATGTGAACAGGTATTGTCACAAGTCCCACCTTGGTCCTGGGGATCAAACCCTGGGCTCATGCATGCTAGGCAGGTGCCCTACCATGGAGCTACATTCCCAGTCCAAGTCACATTTTTTGGATGATGTGAGAAATTCAGTAGAATGTTAACTGAATTGAGAAGGTGGGTAGGTGGGTGTTCCCACAATCTTTTAACTCTGAGGTGTATTTCAAATTTCTTATGCTATAAAGGGAGCTTAACATCATGTTTCTTATATTTTGAAAAAGAAAAATGGAATAAGTGTGCTGATTTTCTTTGAATTTCTCCCCAAGGCTGGCGGCTGCTTAGAGTCTCTAATTTAATTTGGACTAACTGTCCCTAAGGAACACTATCAACCATCTGTGCAAATTCAACTAGCTTCCTCTTTCTGGGGACAGGGGAGGTCAGAATGGAGAGGTCTGTTCCCCACGGAGGGTGCGAAGGTGTGAGAACCTGCTTACTCACCATGCTGTACAGGTAAGGTCCCCAGGAGAGCACCGAATCTGAAGAAAAGACATAGGTGCAAATTAAGTGGGGTGTGGCTATCTCCCCAAAGAAATGCCTCATTGGCTTTCCTCCAAAGACAGTTGCTAGAAGTCCAGTGGCTTTGGCTGTGAAGGCTGCTGAGCTCCCCAGCGCCCACACAGGAGATGGGAGGTGGCCTCGGTGGCTGAAAGGTGGGGTGAAGCTATGGGTCCTTCCGCTGACGCTGAGGACTCATGGCACGTTAATCTGATCTGATACTGGCCCAGCCAGTGAGTCACACCCAGCGGCGTGTCCTCACAGGCAGGCCAGCGTGAGCAGTGCAGGCTGGGATCGGCGGTCGTCTAGGATTTGTGACAGCCTAACATAATCTCCTGCCCTCACATCTCCGCTCTGCACTGCGTGTTTGCTCCCCCGAGGGGGAGCCTCTAGCTTATAACTCGGTTGTCTGTGGCTCTCCAGACGATTTTCAGTTCTGTCCCACAGCCACACCCGTAAGGGACCAAGGATATGAGGGCAGCAAACAGCCCCAGAAGACAAACAGGAGTAAGATAAACACTGCCCACAAAGAGCACAGCGAGCTGCCCCAGATGGGCTCACAGCCACCAGATCACGGGGTAAGACAAATGCCATGGAGAGGTGCCATCAAGGATCAAGGACGTCAACATATAAAGCACATTTGAAAATGTAACTGCTTTGCTTAGAAGCCTTCAATACCTCCCTAAGGCCAAGTTCCCAAAGTCTGTCAAATAACCTCAATTCTGCAAAAAAACTTTTTTTTTTTTTTTTTGTGGTGCTGGGGATTGAACCCAGGGCCTTGTGGGTACAAGGCAAGCACTCTACCAATTGAGCTATATATAGCCCCAGCCCTCTGCAGGATTTTAATATAGGTGCCAGGAAAAGAATAGTTTCTCAGCAGGGTGTGGTGGTGCATACCTGTAATCCCAGTAGCTCAGGAAGCTGAGGCAGGAGGATCACAAGTTCAAAGCCAGTCTCAGGAACTTAGCAAGGCCCTAAGCAACTCAGCGAGACCCTAACTCTAAATAAAATATGAAAAAAGGTCTGGGGGGGCGTGGCTCAATGGTTAAGTACCCCTAGGTTCAACCCTGGTACCAAAAATAAAAGAAGAATTTCTCATTAAAAAATTTGGGTTAAAGCCGGGCGCGGTGGCGCACACCTGTAATCCCAGCACTTGGGAGGCTGAGGCTGGAGGATCGTGAGTTCAAAGCTAGCCTCAGTAATGGCGAGGCACTTAGCAACTCAGTGAGGACCCTGTCTGTAATAAAATACAAAAATGGGCTGGGGATGTGGCCCACTGGCCGAATGCCCCTGAGTTCAATCCCTGGTACAAAAACAAACAAACAAACAAACAAACAAAACAAAACAAAAAAAACTTTGGGTTATACAAAATGGAACATGTTTCTCTACTGTAGGAATTCTTAGAGCCTTTATTATACCTGTAGACTCCAAGGAGGTGGAGCCAGTGTTTAGCACTTTCAAAACTTATGTGACCACACAGCTCCCTGTATAGCATTTCCTGGGACAGGTATTCTTTAGTGTTCACCCTAAGAAATGCAGGCATACCAGGGTATGCCTGTGACCTAACTAACATTCACCTCCCCAGTTTAACCTTCAAGCCTAGGTCTTAGTTTCTTTTCTTCTTTTTCTTCTAATTTTTATAATTTTATTCATTTTTTTATGTGGTGCTGAGGATTGAACCCAGTGCCTCACATGTTCTAGGCAAGTGCTCTACCACTGAACCACAATCCTAGCCCTTAGTTTCTTAAAATACCAAATCTAGTGCATCTCGTTTTCTGCTTGATCTAGATCAGTGGTTGGCAAACTCTATGAAGAGAAAGATGGTGAATAATCTGGCCTTACAGGCTAGCTGATCTCTGTCGTGATTACTCAACTCTGTCCACGCAGACTCCAACCAGCCACACAACATGTAAATGAACGTGTTGCTGTGTTCTAATTTAAAAAATTACTTATGTAGGCGTCAGGGTCGCAGTTTGCCAACCTCTGATGTAGACCTGCACTGCCCGAGGAACTTCCTGTAAAGCCAGAAATGCTCTGTAGCTGTGTGTGTGGTCCATGATGACCACCAATAGCCATGTGTCTTTTTTTTTTTGGTACTGGGGATTGAACCCAGGGGCATTCCACCACTGAGGTATATCCCCAGCCCTTTTTATTTTGTATTTTGAGACAAGGTCTAAGTTGCTGAGGCTGACCCTGAACCTGTGATCTATCCTCCTGCCTTAGACCCACTGTGAGTTGCTGGGATTACAGGTGTGAGCCACTGCACCTGGCTGGTGCATGTGTCTTTACACAGGGATTTCTGGGAAGAAGCCAGTGAATATGTGTGTAAGTATGATGTCAGTGATCTGGAAAATACTTGCAGAACCCTGACATTCTCATATTGGAAGAATGAGGAGCAGACAATCTTCAGTTTAGACTCTCGCGGTTTCTTCCCTTAGGTGGCAGCTTTATTTGCCCTGGATGGTGCCCTTCTTGGGCTTATCTTAACCTAGAGAACTCCTTGTAATTTTCCTACATACCACCCAGTGCCTAACTGAGAGCCTGAGACTGAGATGAATGGCTTCTAATTTCAGTACAAGTTAGATCTAGTCTCTTGGGTATAAAATAATGAACCCCCCACCCTAGGGAGACGGACTGGGGTGATTCACAGGGGCACAGGGATCTGCATACCCAAAGTCACTGGAGCTGTGACCAGTTAGAACCACTGTCCTGTAGGTTCCTATGTAGAAAAAGACTGTCCAGTGAACCTTTTCCGGTTATCTCATTAACACTCTGCAGTGCCGGGAGCGACGTCTGTAATCACAGGCCACTCTGGAAGCTTAAAGAAAACCAGGTAGGGCTGGGGTTGTAGCTCAGTGGCAGAGCGCTCACCTTGCATGTGTGAGGAACTGGGTTTGATCCTCAGCACCACATAAAGATATAAACAAATAAAATAAAGGTACTGTGTCCATCTACAACTAAAAATATTAAAAAAAAAAAAAAAAAAAAAAGAAAGCAAGCAAGCTAAGTGGCCAGGCTCCTAAGTCAGACCGAGGCCCACTCAGAGGACTGTGCTGCATCTGCTTCTGGGTGTGTGGCAGAGGACTCAGCTCAGTTCTGGGGAAGCAACGCTGAAGGACATTCACTGTGAGGCAAGAGGGGAGTTTGAAGACTGTGATCTACCTGAGTGTGAGATCAAACAGCTGGGATGCTTTTGATAATGTTCCCTTCTAGCTAGTAAAGAAAAAGTTGTTCATGGAAATTAACAGTCCTTCTGTCTCAAAAGAGAAATGCTTCAGGGATGGAAGAGTGATACTGAAAGTACATGTGGATGGACAGATTAAGGATCTGGATAAGCAACTGACCATATTATATTATCATGCCGGGTGCATGTGTGGATATTTAACAATGAATTCCACTACCATGTACAATTATAATGTACCAATAAAAAGTATGGGGAAAAAAGGTCCAGACAGGCAAATTCATAAAGGGAAATGGGTGATGGCAAGGAGAGAAGGTAGATTCTGAACAGAATGGCTAGCCCTTAGAAAGCCATGAGGCTATGCTTTCTGGTCTGGTGAGGTAATGTAGCATAGTGGTTAAGTGCATGGATACCAGCCCCTACTGCCTGGGTTTGAATCCTGGCTCTAACACTTAAGCTGTGTAGTTCTAAGAAAGTTACTTAACCTCTCCGAGTCTCTGTTTCATCACATACAAAATTAGGATAATAGCAGCATTCATCCTATGCAGCTTTTGTAATGATTAAATGAAATTAGCACATGCAAAGTTTAGTGTTGTGGTGAAACTGAGATTAGACCCCATGAGGAAGTGTGAGGACCAGCACTGTAATTCTGAGTCACAAATTACTCTTATCTGTGCTCCCAACAAGGATTGCTCAGTTATGAAACTGCAGCCCTCTGATGCATCAGACCTGATCATCACCTTGTCTTGCCATTGACACGAGCAATAGAGCAGTGTCTGACAAGCTGCTGGCCCTTGTGCCTCTGACCAAGGCTCCTGCAGTTCTGTGAAGTCCTCCGAGGTCCCCCTGCCAGGAAAAAGCAAAAAGCAGGCCTCCTTTTCAACCTAACTTGATTTTATGCAATTTCAGTCCTATACTGGAGATGCCAAGATGAGGGCAAGAAATAACCTTTCCAAGTAGCAACAGAACAACTCCAATCCATCAGGGACATGGCTCTTTAACAAGCCCAATTCTGGGCTGGGGTTGTGGCTCAGCAGCAGAGCACTCGCCTTGCACGTGAGCGGCCTGGGTTCGATCCTCAGCACCACGTAAACGTAAATGCATTGCATTGTGTACAACTAAAGTAAATAAATAAATATTAAAAAAAAAAAAACACAAAAACAAGCCCAATTCTCTTTTTAGGGGAAAAATACTATCTTTAGTCAATTGTTATTTTTTAAAAAATTGAGCCATAATCACACGTTATAAAGCACAAACGCACATTAAGAATTTTGATCACATAACCCACCCCCGTCAACACAGGGCTCTGACAGCCAAGGAAGTCCCCTCGTGTCCCTTCCCAGCTTGATCCATCTCTCTTCCAGGGGCAACCCCTCTTCTGATTCCTAATTCTAAGGTTTGGTTTGCCTGTGAAAAGTCACCATTTGTTAATTTAGAATAGTAGTTTCTAATCAGCAATGATTTTGTCCCCCATGGGACATTTGATGACATCCGGAGATTTGGGGGTGGGGTTAATGGGGATTGAACCCAGGGGTACTTAACCTCTGAGCCACATCCCCAGCCCTTTTTTTTTTTTTTAATTTATTTATTTGCTTTAGTTATATACAATGCAATGCTTTTATGTTTACGTGGTGCAGAGGATCGAACCCGGGCCGCGCACGTGCTAGGCGACCCAGCCCTTTTTATGTTTTATTTAGAGACAGGATCTCTCTATGTTGCTTAAGGCCTTGCTAAGATGCTGAGACTGGCTTTGAACTTGCAATTCTCCTGCCTCAGCCTCCCAAGCTGCTGGGATTACAGGTGTGTGCCACTATGTCCGGATGGAGATATTTTGGGATTGTCACACTGAGGTGGTGCTAATGGCCTCTAATAAGCAGAGGCCAGGCCTGCAGCTGATAAATATCTTACAATACACAGGATAGCTCCTCTCAAACAAAATAAAATCACATGACCCCAAATTTTCAACAGTGCTGAGGTTGAGAAAACCCTACGGCAGTTAACCCCACTAAGATGATTACTTCAGACATCTGAAGCCACACCCCGGACATCTGCGCCATAAACAACTCCCCTAGGTGCTCAACAAGGATGCCCGGTTGTGAAACCGTGTGCCCAAGTGGCAAGACCTGATGATCACCTTATCTTGCCATCAACAGGATGGAGAGATGGAAACTTCACCCAGAGTGCTCACGCCACCATCAGGGTGGTGGAGGGGACAAGCTGACAACACAGATTTGTCCTCTCGCTGAGTCTCACAGACTGCCTCTGAATCCCCACTGACCACTCATTCTGAGTGCCAGAGGGTATATTCCATCCTCTCTGAGTCTCTAGGAATATCTCCAACTGTAAAATTAATTCCTTTGTTGCAAGAATCAGTAAGAGAACTCGGTCCAGTGGTAGGTGCTCTGTCAATGTGTTCTCACCCCACATTTCTTGGATGCTCCTGGGGCAAACGCTTTCTGTCCTGACTTCTCCATGGACCCAGTAAATTCTGCTGCCTTGTTCTTTGATCTGGACGACACAGCCAAAGATTGAGCAAGGGATGGGGCCAGGGAAAGTAAAAACATGCCTAAAAATTCTGTACTTACCAACAGGAGAGATCCAGGAATCACCCAAAGCAACCCCAGAAAAGTTGCACTTGATGGTACCTTGCTGAATAGCCTGAAAGAGAAGCCAACACCCTTGAGAGGGACCAGGGGCCTCCAGCCTTCCTCAAGGAGGCAGGCTTACCCACCGCCTTCCCTGAGCACAGAACTTCCACCAGTCCTTTCTGAGATTCTCTGGGCACTGAAAGACCCAGGCACCCACCAAAGAGCAGGGGATCTCTCCTGCAGCCATGGGCAAAACAGGGAGGAAGCGCCTGGCTTCTCTTTCCCTTGTCACAGGGTGTCGGCAGGATGTGTGTGGGGTCTGTCCCTAGCCGTCTCTGGCAGGAACATGGTCACCCCTCCCCCTGAGGTCTGTGATTCTCCCACGGTGCTTGGGGGCTCCTTGGGTTTAATGCCAAGTAGCAGTCACTGAAGGGCTGGAGGCCTGAGGGTGCAGGGGATGACGTAGGACAAGAAACTTGAACCCATGCTTCTTTTATTCATTTAGAGACCATGAATCTGTCCACTAACAGGAGACTGGAAATAACCTAAACAATTATCAACAAGATGAGCTACATGGAGCTGGGGTTGTGGCTCAGTGGTAGAGCGCTTGCCTAGCATGTGTGAAGCACTGGGTTTGATCCTCAGCACTGCATATAAATAAATGAATAAAATAAAGGCCCATCAAGCCGGGCGCTGGTGGCGCACGCCTGTAATCCCAGCACTTTGGGAGGCTGAGGCAGGAGGATCGCGAGTTCAAAGCCAGCCTCAGCAATGGGGAAGCACTTAGCAACTCAGTGAGACCCTGTCTCTAAATAAAAATACAAAAAAGGGCTGGGGATGTGACCCAGTGGTCAAGTGCCTGACTGAGCGTCGGGCCTACTAAGGGTTTAATATTTTGTCACTAGATTCTTATTGCTTTCCCTGTTTATTAAAGGCTAATAATTTTTTGCCTGTTGGAGTATACACTGTATCCTTGGTTTTTAGGCTGGCTCCTATTGGATCTCCACTTACTAAATTTGTAATGCCAGTAAGTCAATGGTATAAAGCAGTCATCTTGAAGGGATGGAATAATTTTAGATTTGGAATGGATTTCAGGCCTAAGCTAAAAAAAGGGGGGTGCTTTAAAAGGTGGATGGGGTCCCCTAAATGACGTACAATTGCTGGACACAAGAAAACTGTTGAACCCAATGCTTCTTTTATTCATTTAGAGACCAGCTTTGAATCTGTTTATAGCCACTCCCCACCCCCCCAACAGCAAAATAATCTCCCTACCCAATGGAGACTGGTAATAAAGCAAAGGCTTTGCCTACAAACCTGGGATCTGTTCTAAACAATTATCGAAACAAGAGGACACTGCAATCACTTAGCAACTCAGTGAGACCCTGTCTCTAAATAAAAATACAAAAAAGGGCTGGGGATGTGACCCAGTGGTCAAGTGCCCCTGAGTTCAATCCCCGGTACCACAAAAAATAAATAAATAAATAAATAAAATAAAGGCCCATCAACAACTAAAAAAAATTAAAAAAAAAAAAAGATGAGCTACATGAATTCCATGGTGTATGACAAATCTTAAAAAAAAAAAGAAAGAACGGTAAGACGGTAAGACTATGTACTTATATGAAAATATCTCCAATATATGTTGTTAATGTTTTTAAAAAAGGGAAGTACAGGGCTGGGGAGGTAGCTCAGTTGGTAGAGTGCTTGTCTCGCATGCACAAAGCCCTGGGTTCAATCCCCAGCACCACACACACAAAAAGAGAAATACAGGGCTGGGGTTGTAGCTCAGTGGTAGAATGCTTGCCTAGCTTGTGTGAGGTACTGGATTTGATTCTCATCATCACATGTAAGTCCACTGACAAGTAAAAAAAAAATTAAAAAAAAAAAGAGAGAAATGCAGAATGGTGTGTATTATACAAAAATGGAAAAAAAAGAATATATATAAATTTATGTAAATTAGTTTACACAGCCATGCAGAACCTCAGGATCGATCCAGAAGCAGTTTAATAACACAAGTGCATCAGGGGAGGGGGACAAAGGCAAGACTGAGAGCCTAAATAACATTCTTTTTATATTTTTTGAAAAAAAAAAATTTTTTTTTAAATATTTATTTATTTGCTTTAGTTGTACACAATGCGTTTATTTGTACGTGGTGCTGAGGATGAAACCCGGGCCGCACACATGCTAGGCGAGCGCTCTACCACTGAGCCACAATCCCAGCCCTTGAATTTTTTTTTTTTTTTTTGGTACCGGGAATTGAACTCAGGGGCACTCGACCACTGGGTCACATCCCCAGCCTTTTTTTGTATTTTATTAGAGACAGGGTCTCACTGAGTTGCTAAGTGCCTCAACATTGCTGAGGCTGGCTTTGAACTCGCGATCCTCCTGCCTCAGCCTCCCAAAGTGCTGGGATTACAGGCGTATGCCACCGCGCCCGGCTGAAATTTTTAATTATGTGAATATAAGTTACTCAAAGATCTAGGCAGGCATGGTGGTGCACACCTCCATGTAATCTCAATGACTCAGGAGGCTAAGGCAAGAGGATCCAGAGTTCGAGGCCAACCTCAAAAATTTACTGAGACCCTGTGTCAAAATAAATAAAAAGGGCTGGGAAGATACCTCTGGGCTCAATCCCCAGTACCAAAAAAAAAAAAAAAAAGAAAGAAAGAAAGAAAGGCTATTAAGAGATCTAAAACAAGAAAACAGGGCTGGGGATATGGCTCAGTAGGACAGTGGTTGGTTGGTATGTATGAGGCTCTGGGTTCAATCCCCAGCACCATTTCCTAAATAAATAAATAAACAAAATAAAACAAGGGGCTGGGGCTGTTACTTAGTGGCAAAGCACTTGCCATGCATGTGTGAGGTACTGGGTTCAATCCTCAGCACCACATAAAAATAAATAAAGATACTATGTGTTCATCTACAACTAAATAAATATTTAAAAAATAAATAAATAAACAAAACAAAACAAGAACACATTGAATAGCCTGACTTTGAACATCAGTATTTAAAGAGAAGGAATTATGCACTTATTTGACTTTTCTGGAAGAAACTCACTTGAGTAATCTAAATAGTCCCAGGTAATAAGGGAAGTCTGCCTCGTAAAAGAACAAAATGATAGCAGGATAAAATCCACACTTTGACTGCCGGGCGTGGTGGCGCACACCTATAATCCCAGCACTTGGTAGGCAGGAGGATTGCGAGTTCAAAGCCAGTTGCCGGCAATGGCGAGGCACTTAACAACTCAGTGAGACCCTGTCTCTAAATTTAAAAAAAAAAAAAAAAAAAAAAAAAAAATCCACACTTTGAAACTTCTAATGAAATGACTAGCTTAGGTGAGAATTACAACCTGATATTAAAACGAAGGTGAAAAGCAGATGAGGAGCTGGATACCCAAAGAGCAAAACCAACTCTACTCCCATAACCTTCTGCTACAGGGGGTTGAAAGGGGCCAATGGAAAGATCCAACTAGATTGAGATATTAGGATGTGCTTTCTGATTTGATGCAAAACAAATGCACACCACCTATGACAGAGGTGGGTGGTTTTTTAAAATAAAGGGCCAAATATCAAATATTTTCGGCTTTGTGGACCAAACAGCCTAAATTATAATTACTCCGCTCCGCCACTGCGGTGATGAGGCAGACACGGGCAACATGTGAACAACTAAGCATTCTAACAGAACTTTATTTATAGACACTGAAATTTGAGTTTCATACAACTTTTCATGTGTCATGAAATACTATTCTTCTTTTGATCCCCTGACCACCTAAAAATGGAAAAGTCATTCTTAGCTCACAGGCTGTACGGAAACAGGTTGTGGGCCAGAGTTGACCTGTGGGTCACAGCTTATTGAAATCTGACTTTTAATATTTTCTATTTAAAATGTTTACCCTGAATGCATCAAGCCTTTAGACAGAACTTCCAGTTTTGTAAGAACCACAGCGAACAGAGGAATAGTTTAAATAATTCCACAACGAAATTACCAGACAAAGCCAAGAAACATGATGTTCTGTGAGACAAATGCTCTGGTCTCTTCAGCACATCAAGGTCATGAAAATAGGGACTGTGCTAGAGGAAAGCAGTCCTCGGGGACATCACAGCCAGATATAACTCATGCGTCTGGACTAAACATTGGCTTGGACAAAGCAGCTATAAAAGACATGTTGGGACCAACTAACGAAGTCTGAATGTCCGAGATGAAAATTGGTTGAAACAGAAAGGTAAGGACTACTGAGGACGGCAGACTGAAGACCATGTTTTAAATGATCGCATTTTGGTTAAAATTTTTTTCATATATACAGAAACATATTTAGAAAGTGATACGTGCTGGGCGCGGTGGCGCACGCCTGTAATCCCAGCACTTTGGGAGGCTGAGGCAGGAGGATCGCGAGTTCAAAGCCAGCCTCAGCAATGGCAAGGCACTTAGCAACTCAGTGAGACCCTGTCTCTAAATAAAAATACAAAAAAGGGCTGGTGGGGCTGGGGTTGTGGCTCAGCAGTAGAGCACTCGCCTAGCACGTGTGCGGCCCGGGTTCGATCCTCAGCACCACATAAGAATAAACGCATTGTGTACAACTAAAGCAAATAAATAAATATTAAAAAAAAAAAAAAAAAATATATATATATATATATATAGGGCTGGGGATATGACCCAGTGGTCGAGTACTCTATCTGGTAAGACAGTAAAGCTTGCTTTTTTTTTTTTTTTTTTTTTGTACCAGGGATGTTTGGCCACTGAGCCACACACACATCACTAGCCTTTCTACATTTTTTTTTTTTTTTTTTTGTGGTACCAGGGATTGAACTCAGGGGCACTTAACCACTGGGCCACATCCCCAGCCCTTTTTTGTATTTTATTTAGAGACAGGGTCTCACTGAGTTGCTAAGTGCCTCGCCATTGCTGAGGCTGGCTTTGAACTCGCGATCCTCCTGTCTAAGCCTCCCAAAGTGCTGGGATTACAGGCGTGCGCCACCACGCCCGGCTTCTACTTTTTATTTTGAGACAAAGTCTTACTAAGTTGCTGAGGCTAGCCTTGAACTTGTGATCCTCCTACCTCAGCCTCCAGAAGCACCAGGATTATGGGCTTTCATTTTTAACTTGTACTTGCTGCATGTTCAATCTTCCTCCCTCCTCTCTGTGTGTCTGTCTCTCAGTGGTGCTGGGAATTAAACTCAGGGCCCTTGCACATATCAAGCATTTGTTTCTACCACTGGGCTACATCTCAGTCTTTTTATCTTCTTATTTTCTATGATGCACATATATTGCTTTTATAGGATTTTTTAAAATAATTAATAAACCTTAAAAATTTTTTTTTCAGTTGTTAATGGACCATTTATTTTATTTATATGCAGTGCTGAGAATCGAACCCAGTGCCTCATACATGCTAGGCAAGTACTCTACCACTGAGCCACAACCCCAGCCCTAATTAATAAAACACACAATGGGACTGGGGTTATGGCTCAGTGGCAGAGTGCTTGCCTAGCACATGTGAGGCACTGGGTTTGATCCTCAGCACTACATAAAAAAATAAATAAAATAAAGGTATTGTGTTCATCTGCAACTAAAACAAAAACAAAACAAAAAAAAAAACAAAAAAACAAACAAACACTCACACAAGCTCACCGTTATACAATTTAAACACAGAAGTCAGAAGAAAATGTGACTCTTTTACTTTGCCTTAATTGTGCCCTCATACCAGCTAACCATAGTTAACATTCCCTTCTGACCCATCTTTGCCTTCACAAGCACATAAATATATAGCATTTATAATAACCATATACAATAGATGTGTTTTTTCATTTACCAACAAGGTGTCTAAAATTGTTCTACCGCTTGCCTGCGACTTAAGCAAAGGGTGACTTCTCAGCCTCAGCCTGTACAGATCTCTCCACTCTTCATGACGGCAAAGTGTCCCATCACTTTACCTGAGCCATCCTCCACTGACAGCCATCGAGCTGTTTGCGGTTTGTGGACACTGTAAACAATGGCATTAAAAATATCCTCTGATAGCTGGGCGAGGTGGCATACACTGTAATCCCAGCACTTGGGAGGTTGAGGCAGGAGGATCGAAAGTTCAAAGCCAGCCTCAGCAATGGTGAGGCACTTAGCAACTCAGTGAGACCCTGTCTCTAATAAAATACAAACAAGGGCTGGGGATGTGGCCCAGTGGTCAAGTGCCCCTGAGTTCAATCCCAGGTACATTAAAAAAAATATATATATGTATATGTATATATATATATATATGTCCTCTGACAGATACACACATGTAAGTATTTCCATAGGACAGATTTTCGGAAGTAAAATTATCGGGTAAATAGGCACATACATTTTCAAACTTGATACGTGCTACTAAATTGCTCTTTTTAAATGACTTCCCCCCCACCTAAAAAAAGACTTGACAATCTCCATTCCCACCCAAAGCACACAAAGACTACTTATTTCTCTAACTTCTTACCAAAACTGGATGCTACCAATCTTTTAAATAATTGCAAATTTCATGGATGTGGCTTACTATTAATAGCTGAAGATTTTTTATGTTTACAGGTGCTTATCCATATCCTTTGCTTATGACTCTATGAGGATATTCTCTCGTTTTTAAAGAAACAATAGGGTTTCTTCTCCCAAATTCCTGAAAGCCGCTTGTGAATCTTTCCATTTGTTCACTAAAAAAGTTGAATTAAATTTTTTTTTTGGGGGGGGGGGCGCTGGAGTTGTGGCTCAGTGGTGGAGCGCTCACCTGGCACATGTGTGGCCCAGGTTCAATCCTCGGCACCACATACGAATAAATGCATTGTGTACAACTAAAGCAAATAAATAAATATAATTTTTTTTTTTAGTTGTTGACAGACCTTTATTTTTATATATTTATATGCAGTGCTGAGGATTGAACCCAGTGCCTCACACATGCAAGGCAAGCACTCTACCACTGAGCCACAGCCACAGCCCCTAGGATAGTCTCTTTTTAAAATGGATTTATTGGGCTGGGATTGTGGCTCAGTGGTACAGTGCTTGCCTAGTATGCATGAGGCACTGGGTTCAATCCCCAGCACCACATATAAAAACTAAATAAACAAAATAAAGGTATTGTGCCCATCTACAATTGAAAATGTTTATAGCAGCTCAATTCACAATAGCTAGGTTGTGGAACCAACCTCGATCCCTCAGTAGATGAGTGGATAAAGAAAATGTGGTATATATATACAATGGAATACTACTCAGCAATTAAAGAGAATAAAATCATGGCATTTGCAGGTAAATGGATGAAGTTGGAGAACATAATGCTAAGTGCAGTTAGTCAATCACAAAATTCCAAATGCCGAATCTTTTCTCTAAGAAGGCTGATTCACAGTGGGGTTGGGTTAGGGAACATAGGAGGATTAGAGGAACTCTAGACGGGTCAAGGGGGAGGGAGGAAACAAAGGGGTATGAAGGGAAGAAAAAAAAAGAAGATGGTAGAATGAGATGGATATCAGTATTTTAAACTCATGATTGAAGACATGAATAGTATGAATATTCTTTGTATTCAAACAGTGTTATGTTAAAAGGTGCTCTATATATGTAATATGAAATATAATGAATGCTATTGTTATATATACAACGTTGAATAAAAAAAGAAAAAAAGATACTGTGTCCATCTACAACTAGAATAAATAAATGAATAGAAAAATAAAATAGATTTATTGTTATATTGATATGAGTACCTTTTTCTATTATATACTTGTACAAGTGTATATTTGACTATATGTACATATTTATGTGCTTGAGTATGTATGCATGTGCATATATACCCATATATATATAACACAAACACATACATATACCTGTGTTATGTATAATCGTCTATGAGGCCCTAAGAAGTTCAAAATTTACACGTAGCCTAAAAATGAAACTTTTCCTATTTGGCTTCTGGGTGTCTAATTAATTTTTTTTTTAAATACTTATCCATTTGCTTTAGTTGTACACAATGCATTTACTTCTATGTGGTGTGCTGAGGATCGAACCCGGGCGGCGCATGTGCTAAGCGAGCGCTCCACCGCTGAGCCACAACCTCAGCCCTCTAATTAGTTTTTTGTTTTGTTTTGTATTTGCTTTTTTTTTTTTGGTACTGAGGATTGAATTCAAGGGCCCTTTACCACTGAGCTATACCCCAACCCTTTTCATTCTTTGAGACAGGGTCCTACCAAGTTGCTGAGGCTGGCCTCTCATCTGCAATCCTCCTGCCTCAGCCTCCAGTGTATAGCTGGGATTTACAGGTATGCTCCACTGCACTCAGCTGGGTATTTTATATCATGAAGGAAAGCCTGTCCTATCCAAGATTATAAAACTTTCTATTTTCAGGTTCTCTTACAGTTTTATGTTTCCAACTGTTTTGTGTTTTAACATTTTCATGTTTAGATTTTGTTTTTTTTTTTTTTTTGGTACCAGGGATTGAACTCAGGGGCACTTGACCACTGGGCCACACCCCCAGCCCTTTTTTGTATTTTATTAGAGACAGGGTCTCACTGAGTTGCTAAGTGCCTCGCCATTGCCGAGGCTGGCTTTGAACTCGCGATCCTCCTGCCTCAGCCTCCCAAAGTGCTGGGATTACAGGTGTGTGATACCGTGCCCGGCTCATGTTTAGATTTTTAATCTATCTAGAATCGATGTTAAAATTTAGGGGCTAGGGTTGTGGCTCAGCAGTAGAGCACTGGCCTAGCACGTGTGAGGCCCTGGGTTCAATCATCAGCACCACATAAAAATAAATAAATAAAATAAAGGTATTTTGTCCAACTACAACTAAAAAATAAATATTTTTTAAAAAGTTATACAAAGCAAGAATTCAACTTTACTATTTTTCAAAGTGACAGTCTTTTTTCTCCATACCATTTATTAAATATTCTGTCCCCAATAATTTGAAATGCCATCTTTATGGATGGTTCCCATGTGTATGGTTCATGTAAAAACGCATACATGCACGCACACACGTTATATAATCTGATTCTAATTCTTTATCATGTTGCATTTAATCTATTTGTCACTATGTCAGTTCCACAGTTTTACTCAACATACAGACAAATGACCTTCACTGTTCTTAAAAAGCTTTTCACAGATATTATTACAGACTTCATTTCACTCTGCATATATAAAATCCTATTCAAAGTATTTCCAATATCCTATTAAAAAGAAACATAATTAGTGTTCTTTCCAAAACCATAACAACCACCAAAAATCCTCCCTGTTACCTTGTAAAGTTCTAGACCAATGCCAGCAGCCATTTTTCCGCCATAGGATTCTGAGAAGATGTAGAATGGAACCGTCTGGCAAGAAAAGAATTTACAAAGAATGAAATATCCTGCTTTTTTTTTTTTTTTTTTTTTGGTACCGGGGATTGAACTCAGGGGCACTCGACCACTGGATCACATCCCCAGCCCTTTTTTTGTATTTTATTAGAGACAGGGTCTCACTGAGTTACTAAGTGCCTCGCCATTGCTGAGGCTGGCTTTGAACTCGCGATCCTCCTGCCTCAGCCTCCCAAAGTGCTGGGATTACAGGCGTGCGCCACCGCGCCCAGCTAATATCCTGCTTTTTAATTCACACAAATTAATTTAAAATTTTTATTGCTTGTAATGTCCAGGCAAAACAAATCTGCTTTTGTCTTTCTCTCCACACCTGATTATTTTGTCTGATTAGAACATTGACTCCAGGGTTATTCTTTCACACTAAAGACCTTTAGAAACGACAGAAACGGAAGCCCACAACCCATCTTAGGAGCAAAAAGGGTTTATCTGAAGTCAGAGAGGCACTGAACTCTTGGGAAAGCATACATTTATTCTGATGGATGTCCTGTTGTGACTGCTAGCCCTTTATTTAGCTGCTCCTAGGTCTTTACGTACCTGGAATTCTTTGTGACAACTGAAGAAGGTCTTCAGGAGGACCATCATGTCAGAAGCCACCATGGCAAGGTCCTTTGCATATGCATTGCTTTTGTTCACATAACTGAAGCCAGTGCCCACAGGATTATCCACAAAGAGGAGACTGGCAGCCTGGAGCTGCAGGCCACAGAGGAGAACCAGATGTTGCAATCAGTTGGTGGTCACCAGTGATATTTCTATCACCTCATAGGAGCTCAGCAAAAACCACGTTATGACATCAGTGTGGTGGTGATGTCTTGCTGCTAAAAGGGATTTTCAGAAAAGGGATAGGAACATAGACAGCAGCATAGAAAGTGAGGCAAGAAGGAAAGACAGACACATAAATGGTGATCAAAGACTCTAAGCTGTCACTTTGCACACAAGTGAGTGTATGAAATGAATATAACACTTTAGTGCAGGTAGACTGAGGTGGTACCATGCCTGTAATCCCAGCAGCTCGGGAGGCTGAGGCAGGAGGATGGTGAGTTCAAAGCCAGCCTCAGCAACAGTGAGGCACTAAAGCAACTCAGTGAGACCCTGTCTCTAAATAAAATACAAAATAGGGCTGGGGATGTGGCTCAGTGGTTGAGTGCCCCCGAGCTCAATCCCTGGTACCACCCTCCGCCCCCCGCCAAAAAAAAAAGGGACACCAGGTAGACTGGAAGAGAGGGCTGCAAGTGTGGCCAGAAGGTGGGACCCTGGAATCTAAGATTGCAGCGATGGCCAACATGTTTGTAAGGACAGGACCCTAGGTGTCCACTAGAGTAGGTTTCTAAAGGCAGATAGTGAAAAGCCACCAAGTTGGAGAAGCTGAGATGAGTATAGAATAAGCTGTCCTGAGAAATGGGAGAAACTGGCTGAAAAGCAAGCCTGTAGCAAATATCCAAGTCCTTGGGCAAGACAGGCAATGGGACTGCCAACTCTGCAACCCCCCCAAGAGAGGCTGCAGGGCAGGTGCAACTGGGGGCTGCATCCTCGTACCCAGGTGGTTTTTCGTGGTTTGAGATCACTGTCGAGGGGCCCGATTTCCTCAAAGTTTCCAAATCCGGTGCTGGAACCACCTGGACCACCCTGTGGAAGAGAAAGAAATCAACATAAACTAAAGAAAATGTAGTCAAATCTTAGTCATCAGAACGGATGAGCACAGTCACCATAAACAACTTAAGATTTACTAGTCTGCGCAAGATGTATGTCCCCAGTGGCTCCGGCAATGGGATCTTATGGTAACTTCTGAACTCTTCCTCTTTGAAAGGACAGAGCTGGGCTAAGGGGCCCTCAAGGGAACTTTACTGCTTTCTGATTCTCTGAGTTTGAACCTTGCCCCCGCACTGGAAAAGACTTTCAAAACCAACTCTAACTCCCTCTCACTTCAAAGAAGAGCAGTAGGGCCGGGCGCGGTGGCGCACGCCTGTAATCCCAGCACTTTGGGAGGCTGAGTCAGGAGGATCACGAGTTCAAAGCCAGCCTCAGCAATGGCGAGGCACTTAGCAACTCAGTGAGACCCTGTCTCTAATAAAATACAAAAAAGGGCTGGGGATGTGGCCAGTGGTCGAGTGCCCCTGAGTTCAATCCCCGGTACCACCAAAAAAAAAAAAAAAAAAAAAAAAAAAAAGAAGAGCAGTAGGGCCTGAAGAGGGGACATGGCTGGCCCTGGGCCACGCAGCAATTAGGGGCTCTATGGGGACTATTTGGGCCCTGTGAGGAGCCCCTGTGGAGGGACAAGGGCTCAGACTGAGACTGCTTGGTCAAGTCAACTCCCCAGATATAATGGAGTAAATGCACAAGTCCTGGGGCAGGAGCACTTGATATGTGGGCATCCAGGAGCAGGGCAGATGCAGGATTCTGCAATAAAGCTTGGGGACACTGAACTGTGATGGGCAGAAGTTCTACGGGCTCTGAAAGGCTCAGAGAGGGGAAGAAAGGGGAGGAGAGGGGCTGGGGTTGTGGCTCAGTGATAGAGTGCTTGCCTTGCATGCGTGAGGCCCTGGGTTCAATCCTCTGCACCACATATAAATAAACAAATAAAACCAGTAAAAAATATTAAAAAAAAGAAAGGGGAGGAGAAGAAAGAAACGAAGGGGCAAAAGTGGGGGAGGCTGGGTGGGCTTTCTGACAGCAACAGGAGATGATCAAGGGAAGGGAGAGAGCTTTTCTGGAAAAATCTAGTGGGCCAGGGGAGTTGGGGGTACATGAGAGCATTATCAGTGAGGCTCAAGCCTCGAATGAAAGGACGTAGCCTCTCTGTGCACAGCAGGATGAGCAGGAAAGGGGGAGAAGATGGAAAGGAGATCATTCCAGCACAACAGAAACCCGGGCAGTTTGTGCAGGGAAATCTAAAGAAAAGAGAAGGGGGAGGCAGGGCTGAGGGCTGGCTGGACAACGGCAAGAGACCCCAACAAGGAAAGGCTCCTCACACTAGTGCCGTGACTGACACCAACCTCGCTAAGATAAACTGGAAGGCCACGACTCCCCTTGATTATAGGCACTTTGTATCTTCAGGTTTCCCAACACAGCCGTAAAAAGTTCACAGTCCAGTTGGAGATGGTCATCTCCTGCACCAGCAAGAGTAAAGGCTGCAACTCGAGTGTCCCACAACGGGGAATCAGAGGAGTAAACCACGCCTGCCGGGTGGGCCACGCTGTCAGTTAGAATGGCCGACTATGAAAAACACCGTGGCAACATTGAAAAAATGCTTACAAAGCAATACGAAACCAACTGAAACCAAGTATGTACCCTCCAAATGAAAGCTGGGTCCCCTTTTCCCAGTGGGCAGGTTAGGATGGGACAGGATCAAAGTGAAAGGGAGGGCATTCGTAGGGGTGTGGTCTTTAGGGACCAAATGAGGAGCTGGCTGGAGGACACTGCTGTCCTATCTGAACACACACACACACACACAAAGATTGCAAAATCTTCAGGATGGGGCACTAGAGCGGCCCAGGGCTACCCAGCGACTCTGTAATATGGTAAGTGTGTCAGTGGATCAAACGAAGTGCCTACATGACTGGAAAGTGTCCCTAAAATAGCTTGCTACTCCACTCCTGATGTGACCTCGATTCTCAAAGATTCCCCTGGAGAAATCAGTGCGTGAGACCTTGGTAAATGGCTACTAGAGAACTCCTTTCATCTGAATTAATTGTTTCTTCCTTAATCATGTTTTTTTTTTTTTTTTTCCTTTTCCCTTGAGCCTCTCGGGAAATGGAGAAGAGCCATCTTGTGTCTTCAGTAGCTAACCTTTAAATAGCATCTCAGCCTGAAAGGTTAACCTAACCAAAGGTCACAAACAGCACGGCCAGAGGCTGGCAGAGATTGTGGAGCAGAGTCCCCCTTCCCTGCCTGAGTTCTCTGAGAGGGGAACTCCACCACTCAACTTTGGGGATGGTGACTTCAGATCCAAGCTGCTAGATTTCCTGATATTTTGAAAGAGGAAGGAAACATCCTGATTTTAAAATCTTGGCAAACTGGTTCAACTAACAAGACCCAGCAGCCAACCAAAAGGCCAGCTTGTGGCTTCTGGAATTTGGTGCTTTTCAAATTGTTTTCCAGAGAGCCTAGAAAGTACCTGGGGGTGGCCAGGGACAAAGAGGAGGCCGCACACACAGGACTCAGCACCCCGTCCCACCTGGCCTCAGCACTTCTGCTTTATCTGTTCTGGCTCCCGTATGGAAGCTTTCATCTGTGGGTAAAAAAGTTCCACTGATTAACAAAAAGTTTGAAAACCATCCAAATCTCCCTGCTTAGAAAACCAAGGCTCAGCGAACGGTAGGGTCTTGCCATGGTGGACAGAAGCAGGAGGGCACTGAAAACCCAGGTCTCTGGACCAGCAGGCCGGGCTTGTCCGTGATCTGGCTCTCCCAGGCAACCACGCTGCACCCTCCCCTCCAGCTGCCCCATCTGGGCTGACACACGTGGCTTTCTCTTCTGAGCATTTTCCTATCAGCAGCCTTGGGCTGAGCCTTCACCTGTAGCCCCTAGAGGAGGTATGCGTGCTGATCCTATGAGAGAAAGGACCCTCTCTGAAAAGTGTCCAACTTCACTTGATCTCAGCAGAAAATCTGCATTGACTTTCCTGGCAGACAAAGCCTGGGCACTGGGAAGCATTTTTTGGAGGAAGTCCCATTTGCATCCCATGGAGGTAAGTACCAGGGTGCCCTATTTATTGGCCAACTGGGCCATGCCCACGTCTTTCAGAGGCTGAAGCAAGACTGTTCTTCAACCCCTCCCTCGAGATTAGTCTTCCAGGCGTAGCCATCTCTGGACAGATATTACAGGAATGCAGGAAGGATCCTCAGTCCCTAAATACATTCCCAATAGTTCCTTGCCTGCAGTCCTACAGTCAGAGCTCCAGGGTAAAATGCAAACACATTTAGGGAGAAGAGTGGGGCCTAACATTCACACTAAGATAGAAAAGACTAGTAGCAGTTCTTTGAAAAGATGAGCTTTTCAGGGGGACAAGGTATTAGGGTCCAGGAACAGATCCTGGGGAGGGGGAGAGGAAGGAGAAGGAAAGGTAAGGGAAGGTTGATGTATCTCTGTCTTTGCTTCAGAACCTTTCAAAACCCTTTCTATCAGTATAAAGCCAAAGACATCATTGGCCACTTTTAATCAGGGTTCCTGCAACTGTCTGGACTCAATACAAAAACACCTTGGCAGCTGGGTGGGATCCCAGTGCACATCTTAATGCCACCTATATGAATAAAATAAAAGGGCTGGGCTGAGAATTGCAAGTTTAAGGTCAGCCTGGAGCAACTCAGCAAGACCCTGTCTCAAAATAAAATAAAAGGGGGGCTGAGATTGTGGCTCAGCGCCTCGCCTAGCACGCGCGCCCGGGTTCGATCCTCAGCACCACATAAAAATAAACACATTGTGTACAAATAAAGCAGATAAATAAATATTAAAAAATAAATAAATAAAAATAAAAGGGCTGGGTGCGGTGGTGCACACCTGCAATCCCAGGAGTTTGGGAGTCTGAGATAGGAAAATCACAAGTTCAAAGCCAACCTCAACAAAAAGCAATGTGCTAAGACACTCAGTGAGACCCTGTCTCTAAATAAAATACAAACTAGGGCTGGGAATGTGGCTCAGTGGTAGAGTGCCCCTGAGTTCAATCCCTGTGCCCAAAAATAAATAAGTAAATACATAAAAATAAAAGGGCTGGAGATGTAACTTAGTGGTAGAATGTCACTGGGTTCAATCCCCAGTATCACAAAAACAAAAAAAAATCCCTCAAAAAAGGCTAGACTCCCTTCACCCTCCAATTTCACCTCCTTGGCTATACCCTTTCCTCAATTTGCCTCAGGATGCCAAAGCCCCAAGCCTGGCTGTTAGACCAAACCAGTCCTACACTGTTGAGCTGTTAAGACCTTAAGAATAAGCAAAGAGGCCAGGGACAGTAGTGCATGCCTGTAATCCTAGCAATTTAGGAGACTGAGGCAGGAGGATCACAAGTTCAAAGGTAGGGGCCTGGGGATGTACTCAGTGGTAAAGTGCCCCTGGGTTCAATCCCCAGTACCAAAATAATTAATTAATTAATTAATTAAATATGCTGAGAGGTAAGAGAGGGAGGCCTGGCCTCTCAGGATTTAGTTTACCTGAAGCCACATGACCAGGGGCAGCTCTGAGAAGTTCTTGCAGGGGTTGGTAGTGTAATAAAGCCACCAGAACATGTGAGCATCCTTTCGGACAGTTACATAATCCCATGCTTCCTTGCCCTCTTCTGTGGGCCAGTCAATGACAGCTCCTGCAAAAGAGTCTCAGGGTTGTTTCCTGAAGATTGTCTAATGTCCAGGTGAATCCCAAGCCTGGTAGAGACAGCCACACCAGGTTAGAGATGCCTCCTAAATTGTTGGGATTACAGGCATGCACCACCAAGCCCAGCTAAAAAGTTGTAGATGGACACAATACCTTTATTTTATTTATTTATTTTTATGTGGTGCTGAGAATCAAACCCAGTGCCTCAAACATTCTAGGCAAGCACTCGACCACTAAGCAACATCCCCAGCCCCCAAATGTTTGAATCTTTTTTTTTTTTTTTTGGTACTGGGGATTGTACTCAGGGACACTCGACCACTGGGCCACATCCCCAGCCCTTTTTTATATTTTATTACAGACAGGGTCTCACTGGGTTGCTCAGTGCCTTGCCATTGCTGAGGCTGGCTTTGAACTCATGATCCTCCTGCCTCAACCTCCCAAGTGCTGGGATTACAGGCGAGCGCCACCACTCCCGGCTCAACCTTTACTTAATAAATAATACGTTAATAAGCGTAGTAAAAATCACACCTTGTTTGAATTTTTAACAAGCACTAAGCCCTTTTATTTTGTTAAGAGAGATATTTACATTTTGATGGGGAAAATACTCAAAATGCAGGATGCTTGTTTTTATATCCCCAATTTAATACATGATTAAAGAGGTATCACAAATTAATGGGGCTGAAACTATTCAATATAAAGAAAAAAGAAAAAGAAGTTTAGGTCCTCTCAACACTAAAAACCAGCTGGGCACGGTGGTGCACACCTGTAATCCCAGCACTTGGCAGGCTGAGGCAGGAGGATTGCGAGTTCAAAGCCAGCCTCAGCAATGGCGAGGCACTTAGCAACTCAGTGAGACCTGTCTCTAATAAAATACAAAAAAGGGCTGGGGATGTGGCCCAGTGGTGGAGTGCCCCTGGGTTCAAGCCCTGTACCAAAAAACAAAACAAAACACTATAAACCAAAATAAATTCCAAATAACCAAGTGTTTACATTTTAAAATTAAAACTTTAAAAAAAAAACACAAAAATATACACAGGGAGTCCTCCATATCTACAGATCTTATATCCTTGGGTTCAACCAGCTTTGAATAAAAATATATCTGGAGCTGGGCAAGGTGCATGCCTGTAATCCCAGTGGCTTGGGAGGCTGAGGCAGGAGGATCACAGTTTAAAGCCAGCCTCAGCAATTTAGGAAGGTCCTAAGCAACTTAGGGAAAACCTATCTCAAAATGAAAAATTTAAAAAGGACTTGAAATGTGTCTCAGTTAAGTGCCCTGGGTTTAATCCCTATTACCTGTCCCCTCCTCCCAAAAGGGCTGGGGATATAGTTCATAGCTCAGTGGTGAAGCAACCCTGGGTTCAATCCCAGTACCAAAAAACAAAATTAAATAGAAAGGCAAACAGTAAAGAAAAATCTGTGACAAATATGACAAAGGATAATTTTCCTTAATCTGGTAGATCTATTTTTTTTCAGGGGTCATAGGGTTAGGCATCAGACCCAAGGCCTCAGCGTGTGCTCTACCACTAAGCTACAGCCCAATGAATTTTTTTTTTTTAATTTGGAGATATATATTTTATATATTTCTAATTTGCTGAATGAAGAATAAAAAAAAAATTTATATTTCCTGAATCCTCTCATTCCAATTTTCCTTAGTAACTTTTCTAGCATCTGCAAAATATATATTGGAAAGGGGTAAGATAAATTACATTTTCTGTCACCTTTTGTTGAAATAACAACTTCCAAATTACAGTATCTTTTTTTCTCATAGCCACTAGGTAGGCTTAAAAAAAAAAGATGATGAAGCCAGGCATGGTGGCACATGCCTGTAATCCCAGCACTTGGGAGGCTGAGGCAGGAGGATCGCGAGTTCAAAGCCAGCCTCAGCAATGGCGAGGCACTTAGCAACTCAGGGAGACCCTGGCTCTAATAAAATACAAAAAAAAAAAAAAAGGGCTGGGGATGTGGCCCAGTGGTCGAGTGCCCCTGAGTTCAATTCCGGGTACCAAAAAAAAAGATGATGAGAAGAATTCCCTGTGACCAAGTTTTTTGCCTTCTACTTTCTTAAATTTCATGCCTCATTAGCAATTAAAACAAAAGCTTGTCCCAATAGGGAAGAGATGGGCATAGATTAGGAGATGATGAGCCGGGCACAGTGGCGCACGCCTGTAATCCCAGCACTTTGGGAGGCTGACAGGAGAATCGCGAGTTCAAAGCCAGCCTCAGCAATGGCAAGGCACTTAGCAACTCAGTGAGACCCTGTCTCTAAATAAAATACAAAAAAGGGCTGGGGATGTGGCCCAGTGGTCGAGTGCCCCTGAGTTCAATCTCCAGTACCACAAAAAAAAAAAAAAAAAAAAAGAGATGATGTTGTTTTGTAAATTAAAAGAATAAAGAAAGCATGGTGGTGCACACGCCAGTAATCCCACAGCTTGCGGAGATTGAGGCAGGAGGATCATGAGTTCAAAGCATTCCTCAACAATTTAGTGAGGCCCTAAGCAACTCAAGGAGATCCTCTCTCGAAATAAAATATAAAAAAGAGCTGGAGATGTGACTCAGTAGTTATGTGCCCCAGGGTTCAATCCCCAGTACCATCTCTCCAGCCCCCCAAAAAAAGAATGAAGAAGCTGGGAATGGTGACACAAGCCTGAAATCCCAGTGAAGGCTGAGGCAAGAGGATCACAACTTGTGAGACTGTCTCAAAATAAAAAATAAAAAGGGAGCCGGGCGCGGTGACTCCCAGCACTTTGGGAGGCTGAGGCAGGAGGATTGGATCATGGCGAGGCACTTAGCAACTCAGTGAGACTAATTGCTGATGGGGCCCAGTGGTCGACTGAGTTCAATCCCTGGTACTAAAAAAAAAAAAAAAATAAAAAATAAAAAAATAAAAAGGGTTGGAGCAGTAGTTCAGTGGTAGAGAGCCCCTGGGTTCCATTACCAATAAGGGGTGAGGGGAAGGAAGGAAGAGAAAGAAGAAAATCAGAAAATGCCCAAGGAATAAAACAGAATGAATAGAATATTACAGATGTGGCTAACAGGCTCTATATACAAGTAACATGAGATTATAGTCTCCTTGAAAATGACTGATGAAACCTGAGTCCCTTGAAAATGGGAAGGTTTTAGTTCCTTGAAAATGACAGAGGTTCAAGTCCCTCCAAATCTAACCCCTGGCACTTCACCCTTCCCTGGCAATGACCACTGTTAAAATTCGGGGGGAACATATTTTGCATTTCTCTGATCCAAGCTGAAGGGCCAGCTGATTACCATTTTACAAAAGAGAAAACAAGAACTGTTAAGCAACTTGCCTGAGGTCACAAGACAAGTTTGTGGCTATTTCAAATTCTCAGTTCTTGATTCAGAGGAGGAGATATTTTGCTGAAAAAAGTAAAAATCAACTTGCAAGTCATCGTATTCAACACAAATTTGTTTTTACCTATTCCGATCAAGCAGAAGGGGAAGGCCTATCTAAATGAAACGGCCGGTTCCCGGTAGGACTTTCAGGGGTCTTTCTGACAGCCTATTTCAATTCAAAATAAAAAGACCTTATAACCTCGTTTGGCAGCCCATCACAGCAGAAAGGGAAGTAGATTTTAGATCGTGGAAACCTCACTGATCGGCAGTTTCCCCAAATCATCCATTTGTGCACAACTGAGTATGCCGAGGCATAAGGGAGAAAAGAAGCACTAGATCATCCAGAGCCAGAAAAGGGTAGAAAAACACTTTGAACTGGAAAAAAAAAAAAAAAAGCGAGTTTCAAAAGCAATATAAATTACGTAAAGAACGAACCAGGGTAAAGAATTTTGTTTTCAAAAACACAAACCCACTAGCAAAGTTTCGTCCCTGGAGAGAGAGGGGGGTGGGTGTGCACCCGCTGCTGGTGAGCTTTTTGCTCGAACCTACCGGTGCTGAGGCCCAATAGCAGCGGCAGCAGCAGCGGCAGCCACCGCGAGACGGGAAAGCTCCGCGGTGCCAGCTCCATGATGAATACGGCGCGGCAGCATCAGCAACAGGCTGAACCCGGCGCCCCACCACGTGACGACGGTGGGCGAGGCCTGGGCGGGGCCTGGACGGGGCTCGAGCGGGCCGGGAGGCTCGCTACGTCCGTGCGCCCTCTGCCGGGCAGACCCACCAGAACCGCTGCCCCGGCGCTGGGCCAGTTCTGCGCGCCTGCTGGCTTACGTGGTTCTCTGCGGTTTTAGGGAGGAGGCACGTAATGCATTTATTCGGCTTCAGTATTGCGACGGGATTGATAGACTGTACAGAAAGAACCATTGCCCCTCCTGTTCCACCCATCTCAGTCTTCTTCCAACAAAAGGCTGGCATTTTTAGCCCCCCTCACACTAAGCCTGAACCAGCTGGTCACTGGAAATATGGTACTCCATTTTCAAAGATTTAAAAAACAAAACAAAACATTTTCTTTTAAAATTACATATATTCTGAACATTTTGTAAATGTTAAAAAAAGGTAGATCATAACCATTGTTGACTTCTGTGATACTTTTTCATAGTGTTTTACTTCATCTTTTCAAGCACAGTAATAAAATGCTGTTTCTTTTCTGTCGTTCTAAAATTGTGATCAACATTATTCTGTATTGTAAGGTTATCTCCAGGACAGTCATTTTAAACAGGGAATTGGGGGTTTGTAAAGGGAAATGAAGAAAAAGTGGACACAGAGATTGTGTGTGTGTGTGTGTGTGTGTGTAAAGGTCATTTTTTTTTTTTTTTTTTTTTTTTTTTTTTTTTTTTGTGGTACCGGGGATTGAACTCAGGGGCACTTAACCACTGGGCCACATCCCCAGCCCTTTTTTGTATTTTATTTAGAGACAGGGTCTCACTGAGTTGCTAAGTGCCTCACCATTGCTGAGGCTGGCTTTGAACTCGCGATCCTCCTGTCTCAGCCTCCCAAAGTGCTGGGATTACAGGCGTGCGCCACCACGCCCGGCTAAGGTCATTTTTATCTTAGGGGTTTACTGAATAACTCACCTTTCAAAGCTAGGAAACAAATACAGCAAAAGCTGCATGAGGGTGGGGCGTGGTGGCGCATGCCTGTAATCCCAGCACTTGGGAGGCTGAGGCAGGAGGATTATGAGTTCAAAGCCAGCCTCAGCAATGGCGAGGCACTTAGCAACTCAGTGAGACCCTGTCTCTAATAAAATACAAAATAGGGCTGGGGATGTGGCCCAGTAGTCGAGTGCCCTTGAGTTCAATCCCCGGTACCAAAAAAAAAAAAAAAAAAAAAAAAAAAGCTACATGAGGGTCAGGTGGACTTCAAATACTTTGTTTTAAAAGTGCACACAACAAACCCCACCCCTACCTCCCAAAAAACAAAACAAGACCAGGGGCTGGGGTTGTGGCTCAGGGGTAGAGCCCTTGCCTAGGACATACATAGCACAGGTTTGATCCTCAGCACCACATAAAAATAAAGGCATTGTGTACAACAAATAAATAAACATTAAAAAAAAGACTAAAATAAAGTACACTGTGGCCCTGAATCTCTTTTTCTTGCCTCCTTCTTCTCCTGTCTCTCCCACCCCTCGTAGATCTACAGAATTTGTTTTTACTCTACAGCCTCTAGAAGGGCACAGACCAGAACTGCCGGGGTTCTCTCCTGCTTCAGTGTGAGATGGTTCCCAGTGGGTGAAACTCCAAGATGCAAGTATCAGAGTATCATCATCTGGGGAAACATTTGGAAGATATGTAAAAGTTATACCTTTAGAGCCAGGCGCAGTGGTGCACGCCTGTAATCCCAGCACTTGGGAGGCTGAGGCAGGAGGATCGCGAGTTCAAAGCCAGCCTCAGCAATGGTGAGGCACTTAGCAACTCAGTGAGACCCTGTCTCTCATAAAATACAAAATAGGGCTTTTTTGTGGCTGAGTGGTCAAGAGCCCCTGAGTTCAATCTCTGGTACAGAAAAAAAAAAAAAAAAAAAAAAAAAAAAAAGCTATACCTTTATATTTATTTATTTATTTATTTATTTATTTATTTATTTATTGTACCGGGGATTGAACTCAGGGGCACTCGACCACTGGGCCACATCCCCAGCCCTTTTTTGTATTTTATTAGAGACAGGGTCTCACTGAGTTGCTAAGTGCCTCACCATTGCTGAGGCTGGCTTTGAACTTGTGATCCCTCCTGCCTCAGCCTCCCAAGTGCTGGGATTACAGGCATGCGCCACCACACCCGGCAAAGCTATACCTTTAGTAAAAAAAGAAGTCACTATGCTGAATATGGTCACTTCTAATTCAGCCACTGGGGATGCTGAGGCGAGAAGATTGCAAACTTGAAGCCAGCCTTGGCAATTTAGCAAGACCAGTCTCAATTAATTAAATAAAAAGGATGTATCTCAATAGGTACAGCACCCCTGGGCTTAATCCCCAACACAGCAAATGAAACAATAACTATGTAGCAAAGACCTTTTTTTTTTTTTTTTTTGGTACCAGGGATTGAACTCAGGGGCACTCGACCACTGGGCCACATCCCCAGCCCTTTTTTTGTATTTTATTAGAGACAGGGTCTCACTGAGTTGCTAAGTGCCTCGCCACAGCTGAGGCTGGCTTTGAACTCGCGATCCTCCTGCCTCAGCCTCCCAAGTGGTGGGATTACAGGCGTGCGCCACCATGCCCGGCTGCAAAGACCATCTTAAATTGTGATCTGTTATCACCAGAGCTTCAAAGGCACATACCATTCCACTACAGTTACTGTGTTAGGTAGGATTTCAACTTTTCATTACAAGAATAACATTATAACAAACATCTATATTTTTGCATGTAGTGTTTTTCATATTCAGGATTATTTTTCTAAAATAAAATAGAAGTGATACTATTGTATAAAAGGCTACTGTGTTAGTCAGCTTTTTGTCACTGTGACTAAAATATCCAACAAGAACAACTTAAGGGGGGCCTGAGGATATAGCTCAGTAGAGTGCTTGCTTTGCATGTACAAGGCCCTGGGTTCAATCCCCAGCATCTCACACACACACACACACACACACACACACACACAGAGGAAAAGAAAAGAAAAGAAAAGAAAAGAAAGAAAGCCAGGCACAGTGGCGCACGCCTGTAATCCCAGCACTTGGGAGGCTGAGGCAGGAGGATCATGAGTTCAAAGCCAGCCTCAGCAATGGTGAGGCACTTAGCAACTCAGTGAGGCCCTGTCTCTAAATAAAATACAAAAAAGGGCTGGTACAAAAAAAAAAAAAAAAAAAAAAAAAAAAAAAAAAAAAAAAAGAAAAGAAAAAAAAAAGAAAGAAAGAAAGAAAAAAACCTTAAGGGAGGAAAAGTTTATTTGGGGCTCACAGTTTTAGAGATTCATTCTATGATCAGTTGACTCCATCACTCTGGGCCCAAGATGAGGTGGAGAATCATGGCAGAAACTTGTGGTGGAGGAAAGTTGCTCAGCCCATGGTGTCTGGAAAGAAGCAGTGGGGGGGGGGGGGGCGCAAGGGACAAAATATCAGCCCAAAGGGCCCCCAGGGACCCACATTCTCCAGCCATGCCCCACCTGCCTATACTTACCATCATGTCCCTTCAAATTATTAACCCATCAAATGGATTAACCCACTGATTACATTACAGCTCTCATAGTTTAATCATTTCACCTCTGAACATTCTTTTTCTTTTCCTTTTTTAAAAATATTAATTTATTTATTTTAGTTGTACACAATGTATTTTATGTGGGTCATGCATGTGCTAGACGAGCACTCTACCACTGAGCCACAACCCCAGCCTTCACCTCTGAACATTCTTGCATTAACACAAAAGTGTTTGGGGGGACACCTTGTAGCCAAATCATAACAGGCTACAATCATTATTGTGTAACTTTATATTTTTTAAGTTATGCAGCAGGCCTATTCAGAAGTGATAAAGATACAGATAAGGTATCCTTAAAAAAAGATAAGGTGTCCTTAAAGAAAAGGGGACAGTAAACACCATGTTCCTGGGTGCCCATTCTCTGTTCCCAAAAACCTAGTCAAGTTAAGGGAACACTGAGAGCAAGACTGGCCTGGAATATCCAGATACATATTATCTTGAAGGACACTGGCTTTCTCCTGCACACTGGGAATCAGGGCGAGCTGATGTTGTTGTAGAAAGCTCCTTTCTTGTATGGACAGATGCTCCTTGGGATGCCGGTCAGACAAACAACCTAAGCAAGCTAATGCTGATGATGTCACTGCTCTGCAGCCTAACCTATGAACTCCGTCTTTGAGTGGGGGCAGGTGGGGAACTGAGGGCACTGTGGAAACAATATATGTACTTGTCCAGTAGGCCCTGACTGGATAAATCCCTGTGAGGGATGGAGGTTTTCTTTTCTGGAGCATTGTCATGAGGGATGGAGGTGCTGCTTGGTAAGGCTCTGGAGGGACAAAGGTGCCTGTCACCATTGAACTCTTCTTGGAGCAGTCACTGTCTTGTAAGTGTTTCCCAATTGTTGTCTTGAATGCCATCACCAGGCTTTCTCCTGAACCTTTCAGCAGCCTATCCCACTGCCCTGGCACAACTGAGCTGTGGATATGACATAAAGCAAGGGAGCTGCCTTCTAAAACAATAGTGCAGCCAGGTACAGGGGTACACACCTGTAATCCCAGTGACTCTGGAGTCTGAGGCAGGAGGATGGCAAGTTTGAGGACAACCTCAGCAACTTAGTGAGACCCTGTCTCAAAATAAAAAATAAAAAGAATTGAGGCTGAGCCGGATGCGGTGGCGCATGCCTGTAATCCCAGCACTTGGGAGGCTGAGGCAGGAGGATCTCGAGTTCAAAGCCAGCCTCAGGGGGGCTGGGGTTGTGGCTCAGTGGCAGAGCGCTCGCCTCGCACGTGCGCGGCCCGGGTTCGATCCTCAGCACCACGTAAACATAAATGCATTGCATTGTGTACAACTAAAGTAAATAAATAAATATTAAAAAAAAAAAAAAAAAAAGCCAGCCTCAGCAATGGCGAGGCACTTAGCACCTCAGTGAGACCCTGTCTCTAATAAAATACAAAAAAGGGCTGGGGATGTGGCCCAGTTGTCGAGTGCCCCTGAACACAATCCCCAGTACCAAACAAACAACAACAAAAAAAGAATTGAGGCTGGGCGCAGTGGTACACGCCTGTAATCCCAGCAGCTCGGGAGGCTGGAGGCAGGAGGATCACAAGTTCAAAGCCAGCTTCAACAATTTAGCAAGGCCCTAAGCAATTCGGCAAGACCCTATCACAAAACAAAATACAAAAAGGGATTGGGATGTGGTTCAGTGATTAAGCACCCTTGGGTTCAATCCCTGATACCACCACCACCACCACCACCCCTCCTCAAAAAAAAAAAAAAAAAAAAAAGGAAAAAGAAAAGAATTGGGGAAGTAGCTTAGTGGTAGAGAGCCCCTAGGTTCTATGCCTGGTACTACACAATGGAAAAACAATTTTTTAAAAAGATTAATAAATAAAAGAAGGGAAGCTGTGTAGAGATAAAAAGCAGCCACAGAACTGAGGCCAGTGCTGGAAATGTAGCTCGGGGCAAAGTGCTCACCTAACATGTTGTAAAGGCCCTGGGTTCAATCTCCAGCCTAGGGCAGGGGTTGAGGCTGGATGAAAAGACAGGAAATTTCCCTGATGGGAGAAAATTTTTAAATGTTTGACAGAACATTTTTTAAAAGGTGATGCTCAGTTTGAACTTGATTGCATTTCTGTGATGTGAACTTGTTCTCTTGGGGCAGCTCAAAAACATAATAGGGCTGTAAGGAAGGCAGTAAGATTGGGAAGAAAGAGACCAGGAACGTGCCTCAAGACTGTCTGTAAAAATTGTTCATTATAAAAAAATTATAAGGGCTGGAGATATAGCTCAGTAGGTAGAGTGCTTGCCTCATATGCACAAGGCCCTGGGTTCAATCCCCAGCACCATTTAAAAAAAGAAAAGTATTTGTATTATAGCCGGGCGCGGTGGCGCACGCTTGTAATCCCAGCACTTTGGGAGGCTGAGGCAGGAAGATCGCGAGTTCAAAGCCAGCCTCAGCAATGGTGAGGCACTTAGCAACTCAGTGAGACCCTGTCTCTAAATAAAATACAAAAATGGGCTTGGGATGTGGCCCAGTGGTCGAGTGCCTCTGAGTTCAATCCCCAGTACACAAAACAAAAAAAAAAAAAAAAAAAAAAAAAATTATATATGTAAGCCGGGCGTGGTGGCGCATGCCTGTAATCCCAGCACTTGGGAGGCTGAGGCAGGAAGATCGCGAGTTCAAAGCCAGCCTCAGCAATGGCAAGGCACTGAGCAACTCAGTGAAACCCTGTCTCTAATAAAATACAAAAAAGGGCTGGGGATGTGACCCAGTGGTCAAGTGCCCCCGAGTTCAATCCCCAGTACCGAAAAAAAAAATTTTAAATTATATATATATTTTTATATAATTTATATATACATTATATCTATTTTTATATAATTTTTTAAATTATATATATATTTTTAGAAGTGTTTGGGAAGCTGATGGAGATTGGTTGGGGATTTGTTAATGACCCATCCAGCAAATTCTACCCTGGGTCTTCCCTTTGTTCTTCTCTGTCTCTGTACACCTGCATGAGCTTTTCTGTCTGTATGGAATACTCTCCCACCCTTCCTTCCCCTGCTACAGTTGCACCTTCAGCTCTCAGTTAATGTCTCTTCTCAGGGAAACTTTTCCCAACATGAGGTTAAGACTAGGGCCCTTTTAAGGGATCTTCACAACATTCTGTACCTTTCTTTCATGATGCTCATCATAATTACTTCTAAATAATTGTGCATGTGATTATTTAATTTTATCTTCCTTGCTGAATTGTGGACTTCATGAGGTTGAGGATCAAGTTGTCACTGATGTTTGACCAATTAGACTCTGACCACAAGGTTGCATTTGAGAGTATCATAGGACAGCCTGGCAGGCCTACTGGAAAATGCTTTCCGATGATACTAGGAAACCAAGCATTTATTTTGCCTGCTTCCAAGTTTGGGATAAATTGTTCTTTTCTGAGGCTGGGGTTGTGGCTCAATGGTAGAGCGCTCGCCTTGCATGTGTGAAGCCCTGGGTTCTATCCTCAGCATGACATAAAAATAATAAATTAAATAAAGGTATCATGTCTATCTACAACTAAAAAAAATTTTTTTTTAATTTGTTCTTTTCTATAGTGCAGAATCTGAGAGCCTACAAGTAATGGGGAAGTTGTTGGAGAATAGGACTTGGGTAAGTCTAGACCACAATGCAGGATCCTGAGCAAAACTTATTGTCATGCCACCACTTTAGGATTTACCAAAGGTGATATTATCCAGGGAGAAGGTTAGGCAGGCAGTAACAGGGCAAGATTTGTATGTCAGGCAATTTCATTGTGCCAGTATGAGGAAGGTGATTCTCTTTTTCTTCAGGGCTAATTGCCACAGGAACTATCAAAACTCAAATAGCAACGAATTCCAACATTATGTAAAAATTATAATGCACCAATAAAAATATGAAAAAAAAAAAAAAAACACCTCAAATGGGCTAACAGCAGTGATGTGAAATCACATAACAAAGTCCCCAAGTCAAGGCAGAGGCAAATTGTAAATGTGTTTGATGAAGTTCAGTGATGATAAGAAAATATGAGAGATAAAATGTGTTAGAGATCATTCTTAGGAGTCAGGGAAACTTGGAGAGCCCAGAGTCATATTTTGTGCCCCTTTTCCTCAGCAGTTTCCAGAAAAGTAATTTTGTGAGCTTTCAAAATTATATACATTTTAAGGACTGGGCTCAGTGGCAGAGCACCTGCCTAGCATTCATGAGGCCCTATGTTTGATTCCCAGAATCCACTCTCATCTTTCTCTCATTCTCTTTCTCTCAACACATACTTTTAAGTTGTTCTTTCATTTTAAGTGACAATTTGAAAAGTTTATAAAAGGATATGTCATGAATAACCCCAGAAGATTGGTCATGATGGACTACTGTATCTACATTGTTTGGAGCCCTATTTTCAACTTTGGTTTCTAAGCTTAAAATTCCTACAGGAACAATAATCCACCTCTATGTGTGGGTGCATCAGAATGCAGATTAATTCTTGAATATACAAGCTTGAATAACAGTAAATCAGGAACTAGAGACGAATGAGGTCACTTGAGTCCATTTGTACACATTAACGAGGATGAGACCTTGTACAAGGAAATGTCCACCACCAGTCAGCAGTAATGAGGGTTTCTACTCCCTTCAGGTATCAACAGCAGCCAAGCAGGGAACCTCGACTTCTATCCGCACCCAGCAATAACGAGGCAGTTTCTCCCATCCCTGTCAGAGCAGTGTCAGAGCAAACCAGCAAACAGAATAAACAAGACCCAAAGTTTCAGAACATATAATATATATGGTTCTCCTTCTTGCTCTTTTCTCTCATCATATTCTAGGCACCTTTTGTGTTAGTCAGCTTTTCATTGCTGTGACCAAAATACCTGACAGGAACAATTTAGAGGAAGAAAAGTTGACTTTAGCTCACAGTTTCAGAGGTCTCAGTCCATAGTTAGCTGACTCCATTGCTTTGGGCCTGAGATGAGGCAGAACATCATGGTGGAAAGGCATGGTGAGGAAAATCTGCTCAGCTCCAGGCACCGGGAGGCAGAGAGCAAGAAAGGAAAGGGCAGCCGGTGCGGTGGCGCACGCCTGTAATCCCAGCACTTTGGGAGGCTGAGGCAGGAGGATCACGAGTTCAAAGTCAGCCTCAGCAATGGTGAGGCACTTAGCAACTCAGTGAGACCCTGTCTCTAAATAAAATACAAAAAAAGGGCTGGGGATGTGGCCCAGTGGTCGAGTGCCCCTGAGTTCAATCCCTGGTACCACCAAAAAAAAAAAAAAAAAGAAAGGAAAGGGCTGGGAATTGGTTTAGTCCAAGGCCACGCCCCCAGTAACCTACTTCCTCCAGGAATGGCCCACCCACTTACAGTTACCACCCAGTAGTCCATTCAAATATTACAGGAAGTAAATCAGAATCAGGATCTACTCTATTTTAAAATATGGATGGTGGTGGATATCAAGTGGCTACCGTATTTATAGTCTATTGGAGCCAGGCACGGTGGTGCATGCCTGTAATCCCAGCTACTCGGGAGGCTGAGGCAGAAGGATCGTGAGTTCAATGCCAGCCTCTGCAATTTAGCTTAAACCCTAAGCAATTCAGTCAGACCCTGTCTCTAATGAACTATTAATAAGTGCTCAGGAGAGCTGGAGTTTAGCTCAGCGGTAGAGCTCTTGCCTCGTACGTGTGAGGCACTGCGTTCGATTCCCAGCACCTCATATAAATTAAGTGAATAAAATAAAGGTCCATCAACAACTAAAAAAAAATTTTAAAAGGCTGGGGATGTGTGGCTCAGTGGCTAAGCATCCTTGGATTCAATCCCTGATACATATGAAATATTCCATTGGATGCATGTAGAAGAGTGATTAATGGTTTATTTTAAAGTATCAATATTGATAATACATTAGGAGTTACATATTTTTCAATTCCATGAAGAACTGCTCACAGGAACTGTTTTCAAAAAACTTCTTTTACATGTATGAGCGAATATCTTAGATATTTCTCACAGACACTTGCCTAAATTCGGACCCTTCATAGTGCTGGGCAGGAAAGGAACAAAGACATTTCATGTACTCATCCCTGACCCTTGTCATACAAATCTGAATAGAATCAACCATCTTCCGGGTTCTCACAGTGGACGAAACCTGTAATAGCCATGTGCCATCCATAGGTGGCACACGCTAGCGGCCCCGGGCAGTGTAGCGGGGCGAGCCTTCCGAGCACGCCTCTCGGTAGCCCTGTGGTCTCTCTCGGCTTCCGTTGAGCACGAGCAAGATGGCAGCCTCCGAGACGGTTAGGCTACGGCTTCAATTTGATTACCCTCCTCCAGCTACCCCGCACTGCACGGTCTTCTGGCTTCTGGTCGACCTGAACAGATGCCGAGTCGTCACGGATCTCATCAGTCTCATCCGCCAGCGTTTCGGCTTCAGTTCTGGGGGCCCTTCTCGGTCTCTACCTGGAGGGGGGGCTCTTGCCCCCGGCCGAGAGCGCGCGCCTGGTGAGGGACAACGACTGCCTCAGGTGCGCGCGGCGCGGGGAGGCGGCGGCGGGGCGGGCAGCGGGCCGGGCAGCTGGCGGGGACGCGCCTGCGCACGCCGTGGTCGCAGCTGGCCGGGTTAGGATGAGACTGAAAGAAATGCAAGTTCGTGAACCCCAGAGAACCTGACAAGGATGGGGCTGAGGAATCTGCATCCTAACTAGCATCGCTCTCCGGCAGCTTCTGATTTTCAGGTGAACCAAACTTGGAACAAGTCTCATGCTGATGAGCAGGGCAGATGCTTCTTCCAGCCTTGACTAGGGAATTCGCACCCAGCCAGGCTCTGTGTTCCGTGCACATGGTGCACATGTCTGGGAGCTTGGCTTTCCTTGGCATAGTCTCAGGGTCATCTGCCAGGAGACCATACAGAGAAGAACTATCGCGTTTCCTTCATGACGCTCCGGTTGTCCCACTTTAGGTCCTGTGCAGTATCCGCTGAGGCTTCTGGTGGGCGACATTCTGTGTCTCACTAGGCATTTTGGGTTCACCCAAATAGCTGTTTGGGGTCCTTCTCTTTGCTTTTGGAAATTTTAGAAAATGGTAGGTGAGTGTCCACGGGTAATTGTAGTATGAATTGCCAATACCTCGTTGTCTCAGTAAGATGGTGAGATGTGATCATTCCAGTTCATTTTCTCATCTTGGACTCATTTGTTGCCACCACCCAGTTAAGCCTAAGCTACAGTGAATTTCAGAGTTGTGAACCAGGCTACATCCTCTTGCTTGCCTTTTGTTGAAAATTGCTTTCCCCAAAGCATGACAGATTCACAAGATTTCTTCAGAACATCAGGGAATTTAATTTTTCTTTTTGTACCAGGGATTGAACTCAGGGGCACTCAACCACTGGGCCACATCCCCAGTCCTTTTTTGTATTTTATTAGAGACAGGGTCTCACTAAGTTGCTAAGTGCCTCGCCATTGCTGAGGCTGGCTTTGAACTCGTGATCCTCCTGCCTCAGCCTCCCGCGTGCTGGGATTACAGGCTGGGATTACAGGCGTGCGCCACCGCGCCCAGTTAGGGAATTTTAATTTGGAACAGTGTCTACATCTTGAGTGTTTCTTAAATCAGGAATGCTATGATTTATTAGCGATGTCCAGCTATTTCAAATGACAATTTGAAATAGCCCAAATTTCAAAAATTGTTCCTTTTCCCTTTTTATTGACTGTGAAGTAGGCCTCCATTTGCTCTGCAATTTAGGGACTGTTTAAATATTACAGTTGTAAGGACTGTATCCCCTTCCTATTAAGTTTACTTTCCCAACTGCCCCCTGCCTAATGAATTAATAACTTACTGCTAGCTAAGTACAGTTATACTTCACTTAATGAATCATCTGGGAATTACACTCTTTATAATGAAGCTCACTATGTCAAAAACAATGGTGAAAGCTGTTGTAAGTAATAATTATAGTACAATGGTGGGCAAATTCCTTCTAAATGCCTCAAATGCACATGACAAGAAATCCTCTGCAGGGGTTGATAATGTATTTCAGTGGTAGAGCACTTGTCTAGTATGTGCAAAGCCTTGGGTTCTATAACCAGCACTGTGAGGGGAAAAAAGAAAAGAGAAACCTCTGTAGCTGGCTTCAATAGTAAATGGGGACAGGTTGGTAGGAGAAAACTAAATCTGGAAATGTTTTTTTTTGTTTTGTTTTTTTGTTTTGTTTTTTTTGTTTCATGCTTCCCCAATCATTGTCTTTCCACGACAAATTCATTTTTTTTTTTTCAGAGCTACAGAAGAAAATATATTCTCTGTTGTCAGAGGTACCTAATATTGTTGAAGTACACCCAAATAAGTAGCTTTGTGCTTCTGAATACTATCTTCTTGTGTGGTGCAGGCAGTTAGATTGAATAGTTTGACCAACTTATACTGCTAAGTGCAGAAGATGGTTGAGAAAAGAGAGATCAAGCCAGGTGCAATGGCACATTCCCATAATCCCAGCTACTTGGGAGGCTGAGGCAGGAGGACTGAGAAATTGAGCCAGTCTGGTATTTAGCAGTATCCTGTTTCAAAATTAAAAAAAAAAAAATTAAAAGGTATGGGGATATAGCTCTGGTAGAGCACTCTTGGGTTCCATCCCCAGTACTGCCACATATACACACACACCCCAAAAACGGAGAAAGGTAATGGAAAAAAGTGGTCAGGGAATTGAGCAGTACCTTGAAGATGTTGGGTGACTAAAGTGCAGTTGTAGAGGCAAAAAAAAAAAAAAAAAAAAGGCAGAAGAGACAAGCCTGACCAGCAGAAGAATTCTGTTGGAAGTATTGGGGTTATTGAAAAGTCTGATAAGGAAAGGTAGAGCCAGGTTGTGAGAATCCTGAGAAATGACCTTTGAGGCCACTGTATGCCACTGCCTTTTCCTCATAACTCATTTTCTTAAACCCCAGGAATCTGACTTGACATCTGTACCCAGACTGCTGGCGGTGAACTCCTGAAGTTGGTTTTTAGGTCTCTTGAGAAGAGGAAGTGCTCCTATTTGCTTGAAGTCTCCTGTATTAGTTTTTTTTTTTTTTTTTTTTTTTTTTTTTTTTTGTGGTACCGGGGATTGAACTCAGGGGCACTCGACCACTGGGTCACATCCCCAGCCCTTTTTTTTTGGTATTTTTATTTAGAGACAGGGTCTCACTGAGTTGCTAAGTGCCTTGCCATTGCTGAGGCTGGCTTTGAACTCGCGATCCTCCTGCCTCAGCCTCCCAAAGTGCTGGGATTACAGGCGTGCGCCACCGCGCCCGGCTCCTGTATTAGTTTGCCAGGGCTGCTATAACAAAATACCACAGATGGATGGCTTTAACAACAACGCTTTCTCATAATATTACAGATTTGGTTTCTTCTGAGGCCTCTCTCATTGGTTTGTGGAAGGCAGCCTTCTCCCTGTGTCCTTACATGGTCTTTTCTCTGTGTGCATTCCTGGTGTTTTTCTTTGTCCAAATTTCCTCTAAGGACACCAGTCAGATTGGATCAGGATCCACCCTAATGGCCTCACCTTAACTTAATCACCCCTTTAAAAGCCCTATTTCCACATATCATCACAAGAGGTACTGGGACTTAGGGCTTCTACATGTGAACTTTAAGGGGCCATAGTTGAGCTCATAACAGGCCCTGAAGAGGGTTTCACAGAAGTTTGGTTGCATCAACTGGTTTGGACAGTGACCAGGTAGAAGAGAGTATTCAGTTGAAGTCATCCTATGAGGAATAAAGTGCACTTCCTCTTCTCTCACTCTTTTTTTTTTTTTTAATATTTATTTATTTGAGCCGGGCATAATCCCAGCACTTGGGAGGCTGAGGCAGGAGGATTGCGAGTTCAAAGCCAGCCTCAGCAACTTAGTGAGCCCCTAAACAACTCAGTGAGACCCTGTCTCTAATAAAATACAAAAAAAGGGCTGGGGATGTGGCCCAGTGGTCAAGTGCCCCTGAGTTTAATCCCCGGTACAAAAAAAAAAAAAAAAAAAATTATTTATTTGCTTTAGTTGTACACAATGCATTTATTTTTACGTGGTGCTGAGGATCAAACCCGGACCATGCACGTGCTAGGCAAGTGCTATACCGCTGAGCCACAACCCCAAATGCCTGCAGCATTTGATTAAATGTTAGAGATGGGTTCTCATTTCATATTCCTGTAGTTAGTGGCTCCTTGCATATCAAGTCAAACCTGTCTGAAGCATCTGTGACTCTGTGACTCACAAACTGTGTGCTTTTGATCAGGTAACTTTTTACCTGTCTGAAGGTGGCAATGTGGAGGGAGGCTGCAGGGAACTGGTGGGACCCAAAGGAGTGAAGCTTTCCTCTTTGACTTTCCTTGTTGAATTTCATGTTTGGTTGATGAGACAATTTCATCAAAAATCCACCAATGTCTCCTTCAGAGGACTAATGACATTCATTGTATTAATGAAAATTAGAACTAACGTGAATAGCACTTGCTTTGAGCCAGGTGCTTTAAATATATAATAGCTCATTTGAGTACTGTAATTATTATCCTCATTTCTATAGATGAGAAGGGCTGAGGTAATGATTTTTTGAAAATTAATGTGTGAGGCCCTGGGTTCAATCCTCAACACCACATAAATAAAATAAAAAGGTATTGTATCCACCTACAACTAAAATAATGTTTTTAAAAAAAAATTAATTACAAGCCGGGCGTGGTGGCGCACGTCTGTAATCCCAGCACTTTGGGAGGCTGAGGCAGGAGGATCACGAGTTCAAAGCCAGCCTCAGCAATGGCGAGGCACTTAGCAACTCAGTGAGACCCTGTCTCCAAATAAAATACAAAAAAGGGCTGGGGATGTGGCCCAGTGGTCGAGTGCGCCTGAGTTCAATCCCCGGTACCCCAGTGGTCGAGTGCGCCTGAGTTCAATCCCCGGTACCACAAAAAAAAAAAAAATTAATTACAGGGCTGGGGTTGTGGCTCAGTGGCAGAGTGCTCGCCTCGCACGTGCGCGGCCGGGGTTCGATCCTCAGCACCACGTAAACATAAATGCATTGCATTGTGTACAACTAAAGTAAATAAATAAATATTTTTTTAAAAAAATTAATTACAGTGGCAGAAGGAGGATTTTAACCCAGGTAATCACTTTGACCTTTGTAGGATGACAGTACAAGAGGGTAGTCAGGCGGGGAAGATAGGTGTGTCTATATTTCTTTTTTTTTTTTTTAACATTTATTTATTTGCTTTAGTTGTACACAATGCGTTTATTTGTACGTGGTGCTGAGGATCGAACCCGGGCCGTGCAACGTGCTAGGCGAGCGCTCTACCGCTGAGCCACAATCCCAGCCCATGTCTATATTTCTATATAATAAAATCCTAGAAGCAATATTACAAATATAAAAGGGAGTATTTGCATTTTGATAATACCACCCATTTTTCCCTGCAAAGAGTTTGAATAAAAAGGGAGGATATGTTTTAGAAGTTCCTTGAAATCAAATTTCTGTCATTGCTAATTACCCAGTGATTCACTTCAGTTTGTAAAAGAACAGTTGCATTCACTTTTGTTTGTAGGAGACAGCTTCATTTGTTGTCTGTGGTTCATGTAAAGAAATGAACATTACTAAAGCAAGCACACCCCCTGTAATTTGGGGGTGGTGGCACATCCCTGTAATCCCAGCAGCTTGGGAGGCTGAGGCAGGAGAATCCCTAGTTCAAAGTCAGCCTCAGCAACTTAGTGAAGTCCTAAGCAACTCAGCGAGACCCTGTCTCTAAATAATATATAAAAAAGGGCTGGGGATATAGCTCAGTGGTTAAGCACCTATGGGTTTAATCCCTGGTACTAAAAACAAAAAGAAAAAAGAATGTTAATCAAGCAGACTTAGGGAGACCATTTCTTGTTCTCTGGGTGGCATTTTGCCTCACTCTGTTGATACTTGTTCCTTGTGGGGAACAGTAGCTAGTGAGGCTGCAGTAATCACAAGTCATACTTCTCAGTCAGATATCCATAGACGCATTGTCTTAAGGAGGAATAGGGTCGGGTATGTAGCTCGGTGGAAGAGCCCTTGTCTAGCATGCACAAAGCCCTGGGTTCTGTTCCCAGGACCACAAAAAGAAAAAAAAAAACAAGGGTCAGATGATATTTTAGAAAGCATGGTGGTGTTACCAGCTCCAGGGAAAAGTATGGATGCTGCCTAAACTGGGTGAGCATTTGCTGTGTTGTAGTGACTTAATAAACTGCAATGACCAAGCAGAAAGTTTAGCAGCTGTTTTTGAAGTGTGGAGAAGAGTTTGGGTCTAATTAGTCATCTCACAATTGAAGCTTGAATATAACATTGCTAAAAGTAAAACAAATTGATTAAAAAAATGTCAAGGAAAAAAATCTGATATTCTGGAATTTATCCCGTGTTAGAGTCACAGGATGCCAAGCTAGATTGTACCAGTTTAAGACTTCTTTGCTATTAGATATTGAGGTCTTTATCAGGGAACAGGTTTATATTTTTATAATCTAAATCCATGGTCATTCAGAGTTTTATTTCTATCTTTATCTTCTGCTCAGGAGCTCTTACTTTATCTTGATTTGTGCATTTCTAAATAGTGTTTGCTAAAGAATAATTGAGGATTCTTTTCACCTACTACCTTGAGGAGGTAAATCCACAAGATTATTGGGCTTTTAAAAAATTAAAGAATGCGGGCTAGGGTTGTGGCTCGGTGGTAGAGCGCTCGCCTAGCATGTGTGAGACCCTGGGTTCAATTCTCAGCACCACATAAAGATAAATAAATAAAGGTATTGTGTCCATCTACAACTAAAAAATATTTTTAAAAAAAAATTAAAGAATGCTTATACATGTGCCCCTTATTCACCAGTTATGCTTTATTTTCAAATATGACTGTATCTTTCCTTCTTCACTCAGGATTAACTATTGCCATTTCATTGGGGAAAATTGCTGTTCTATAATGAAATAATTTTGGATGAAGTGTGTATTAGTCCAGGTTCTCCAGAAAAGCAAAACTGTTGCAGGATTTGCGCATGGAGAGACAGGGCACCTGTGTTCAACAGGAAGCAGTGTTTATTTTGTACCAGCACAGACTCAGCAGATTCGCATCCAAAGGCCAAGTTTCGATTGCAACAGGGCTTCACCTTACATAGCCCCTGCCAGTTCCCTTCTCTTCCTTGCCCCCCATTGCATATTAGCCCTTTGTCTCCCCTATATGGAAAAAATACATTTTGCATGGGTAATCTGTACTATAAAACCATAAGGAAGTTATGACAGAGCTGTGCAGGTGCACATGCAGCCCGAGTGTGCCACACCGCCTTTCCTTTGTCTGGTAAATGCATATGTACATGGTTGCTGAAGGCATCCCGTTGTCTGTCGGTTGTGCATGTACACACAGATACTGGCCTTGCTCCGCTGCTGTTCCTGTTTGGAGAGGGCTTCTTCCACAAAACCAATAGGAAAAAACACACAAACACACATGACTTAACATAAGGAATTAACTCACACAGTTGTGGAAGCTGAGAAATCTCCAGATCTGCACCCAGTAAGCTGGAGACCAGAGGGTCAGTGGTGTGATTCTAATCCAAGTCTGACTCTGAAGGCAGGAAAAGACCAATGTCCCAGCTTGAAGGGTCAAATTCTCCAATAGCCCTTTTGTTCTCTTTTGGCCATTAGTGGATTAGATAAGGCCAACCTACAAGGGGAAAATCAGTCTACTTAGTCTTCCAATTTAAACGTTAATTTCATCCAGAAGTATTCTCATAGACATGCCACAGACACACACAAAAAAAATAATGCTTAAACAAATATCTGGGCACCCCATTCCTCAGGCAGTTTGACACATAAAATTAACCATCATAAGCCGGGCGCGGTGGCGCACGCCTGTAATCCCAGCACTTGGGAGGCTGAGGCAGGAGGATCGCAAGTTCAAAGCCAGCCTCAGCAATGGCGAGGCACTTAGCAACTCAGTGAGACCCTGTCTCTAGTAAAATACAAAAAAAAAAAAATTAAAAAAGGGCTGGGGATGTGACCCAGTGGTCGAGTACCCCTGAGTTCAAACCCTGGTAACACACACACACACACACACACACACACAAAAAAAAAAAAAAAACCCCTCATTTTTAAAAAAGCAACACATTCCAAAACAAGAACAGGTAAGTTAGCATTATCACCTTTTAGGGTAGGTAACACATACGTAGTGAAAGATTGTGAGTTTTGAAGCTAGACAAACAGGTTTGAATTGCTTTTCTGCTACTGATCAGCTTATCACCTGGGGATCTTAAAAAAAAAACACCTACTTTGTTATGGTTTTTGATCAGGGAAAATGTATAGAAAGTGTTTGAGACACAGTATTCAGTAAATAAAACTGGCCTATGAAAGTTGACCATAAGTGGTGCTATATGGGCCATTTTGTCAAAAAGAGTCTTTTTTTTCCTTAAGTGGTATGACAATTTTTCACTGCTGATAGTGACAGTTTGCAGAATTATCTCAGTATATAGCTACATCCTGGAGACATGCTTGTGAAATGCTCACTGTAGCTTTCTCTCTTGTTTTTTTTTGACAGAGTTAAGTTAGAAGACAGAGAAATTCCTGAGACTACTGTAGTAGTCAGTAATGGAGATGAGACAAATTTACTACCTAGAAAAGCAAAGAAGCGGGCTTTTAAGTTAGAGGAGGATGAAGAAACAGAACTAGGTTACAGATACTCAAAGAAGCAGTGGAAGAAGCAAGACAACAATAACATTAATGAGAGGGTTGTGGATTTCGAACCAAAAGCTATCACAGATCAGACTAGGAGGAGGAAAAAAAGGCAAGAGAAAAAATAAAGCAACATGTGGCACAGTGGATGAGGAGGAGGAAGAGACCAAAAGGAGAACACCAAAGAAAAAGGAGAAATGTGAAAATAAAAAACAGACCAAGAATTCCAAGTGTCCTAAAGCACAGACATCAAAAGAGGGGACCACCCAGAAGTGTACTCTTCAGAAAGGTTCTGCCAAAAACAGCCTTGTGAAAGTCAGAAGAAAAGGTGGGGGAGGCACAGGCTCAAAAGATAGCCCCAATTCCTCCTCGGATTCTGAGTCTGGTTCTGGTGAGGATTCGAACAGTGATAATATCAGCAATGTTGCATTGGAGGTTAGAAATTCTGCAGAGAAACTGTCAACTGAGTTATCAAAAGAAGCACCCTCTACAAAAAATACAGCTGCAAGCAAACTGGTTGCAAAAGCTGCCATTACCACCAGCAAAGGCAAGATCACCAGACCCTCATCTTCTAGTTCAGACACCACTTCAGATTCGGATGAACAGTGCATAGTGTCCAAGAGCACCCGGGAGAATGCCAGAGGGTTCTTAAATACAGTAGGCCTTTTTTCAGGAAGGGGCTGTCCAGGTCCAGGGCTGCCAGTACAGACTCCAAGTACCCTAGGGTGGAAATTTTTGGACTCAAATACTAGCAAACAGGCTCCTGGTCCTCCTCCCAGTGTGTCTGTCTCCTCCAGTTTAGGAAGAGGATGGGGGAGAGGAGAGGACCTTCTTCCTTGGAAAGGAGCAAGAGGTCGGGGCATGCGAGGGAGAGGTCGAGGACGTGGGCATGCTCTTGCCTGTGTTTTAAATGCTAACGCTGACCATCAGAAGCAGCAGCAATTAAATGAGATAGTAACAAATTCATCTACTATTATCCAGGTAAGTATTGTTTTATTTTGAGTTGACTACTTTCTCCATGCAGTATGTCTGGACTCCATGTCATGGGCGCCGTTTTCTCACCAGTAATGAAGTCACATGACTAATGCTGTTTTTCAGAATCCAGTAGTGATACCCAAGAAGGACTATAGTCTATTACCACTGTTAGCAGCTGCCCCTCAAGTTGGAGAGAAGATTGCATTTAAGGTATATTTTAAAACAGCAACAATTACAACAAAAAAGGTTAGCTCCCCTTCCAAATAAACTTATTTAGCAAGTCATGTTGAATAATATTTATAAAAACCCTTTTCCCTGTAACACCAGTGTGGTCAAAGTTTTATGGGTGGGGCCTCAGACTGGTGAGGGTAGGCACTGCATGTTTTCTTTCTGGGCCAGGTTGGTATGACAGAGGAGCCATGGGAATGAGAGAGGATAAGAGGGCTTGTGTACTCGTAGGTTTTTTTCTTCTTTTTTAGCTTTTGGAACTAACATCTGATTACTCTCCTGATGTCTCTGACTACAAGGTAAGGTTGTTTATTTAAAAATAATTAATTCAGCTGGACAAGTTGGCATGTGCCTATGGTCCCAGCTGCTCGGGAGGCTGAGGCAGAAACATAGCTTTAGCTCAGGAGTTAAGGGCCTGCATGGGCAACATAGGAGACCCTGTCTCTATAAAGAAATTTAAAAACCCACAGAGTTGTCAGTTGCAGAGCCCTATTTGAGGAGATAGCTAGATGGCGGCTAGCTGAGAGCCATAAAGGTGTTCAAGTATTTTCACCTGATATTCATGCATTTATCTAAGAATCTTTTTATGCCTGTGAACACTGTGTGACGCACATGTAAGCTCGAGCTGTTAGAACTTGTCCTTGTTAAGGCAAAATGTATTTAACCGGGTTAGGTTAGTTAGAGGAGTGGTGGAGTTGGAGAGTTGTTGGAGCCGGAAAGAGAAGTTAGAAGAAAGAAGAATAAAAGAACTTTTTCATTTCCAGTCTGCCTCCGAATTTTCTCCCGCGGTATCGTTGCTGCAAGTGGCAATTGCTGCAGGCGGCGACAGTCAGTATACTAATAAGATTAAATTTATATTTAATACTACTTGCTTGGATAAAATAGTTTTATTTCCTCGTTAAGGTCTTAAAGTAGAAGATTAAATTACTTATCAAAGTGTAAACTTTTTAAAAGCTTCACTATTGCCAGGTGTGGTGGCACACACCTGTAATCCCAGTGGCTCGGGAGGCTGAGGCAGGAGGATCTCAAGTTTAAACCTAGCCTTAGCAACTCAGGCCCCAAGCAACTCAGCAAGATCCTGTCTCTAAATAAAATATATAAAAGGGTTAGGGATGTGGCTTAGTGGCTAAGTGCCCTTGGGTTAAATCCCTGGTACCAAAGATAAAAAAGATGTCCTATATTTTTGCATTGACCTCAAGTGCTGTTTTCTTTTCTTTTTTTTTTTTTTTTTTTTTTTTTGGTACCTGGGATTGAACTCAGCGGCACTAGACCACTGGGCCACATCCCCAGCCCTTTTTTGTATTTTATTAGAGACAGGGTCTCACTGAGTTGCTAAGTGCCTCGCCATTGCTGAGGCTGGCTTTGAACTCTCGATCCTCCTGCCTCAGCCTCCCAAAGTGCTGGGATTACAGGCATGCGCCACCGCGCCCGGCTATAAGTGCTGTTTTCTAGCTTGATCAGTTGATTTATTTAATGCTATCCCCAAAGAATATAGTCTCCCAAGGTCCTTGACCCCCATTGAACCTGGTTTTTAGAAGTACCTGATATCTATACTCAGAAATCCTGGGTAGGTGCAGGAGGAACTGATTAGTTGGCCTTTCTGTATGTCCCCAAAGACCACCCATTGTCTCATCATTGCCCACCAGCATGCATCAGGTAGTGCCTCCTCTTGATGCATTTGAAAACCAGCTCCCAAATCTGAGGGACCTGGGAGGAAGGAAATTATAAACTTACCAGTAACAAAGTACCTTCCTGCTTCAGCTTTGGGACTATGCTCAGCCCTTAGGATGGCCCTGACAGCATCAGAAATGGGAGCCGCACCACTGGGGTATGGGTGGTCTCTGAATGAAGGCTGTGATGGCCAGTCCCACCTGAGTGTATCACCCTAGCCTATTTTCCTCCATTTCTCCTGTTTAGTGACTTTTGGTGACCTAGTGTAATCTTGGCCTCTCTTTAAGTTCTGTAGGTGTTTGCCATTTATGATTAAAATGTATCTATTTTAGCCGGGCGCGGTGGCGCGCGCCTGTAATCCCAGCACTTTGGGAGGCTGAGGCAGGAGGATCACGAGTTCAAAGCCAGCCTCAGCAATGGCAAGGCACTTAGCAACTCAGTGAGACCCTGTGTCTAAAATAAAATACAAAAAACAAAAAAAAAAAAAAAAAAAAAAAAAAAATAAAAATTTTTTTTTTGGTACCTGGGGGATTGAACTCAGCGGCACTAGACCACTGGGCCACATCCCCAGCCCTTTTTTGTATTTTATTAGAGACAGGGTCTCACTGAGTTGCTAAGTGCCTCGCCATTGCTGAGGCTGGCTTTGAACTCTCGATCCTCCTGCCTCAGCCTCCCAAAGTGCTGGGATTACAGGCATGCGCCACCGCGCCCGGCTATAAGTGCTGTTTTCTAGCTTGATCAGTTGATTTATTTAATGCTATCCCCAAAGAATATAGTCTCCCAAGGTCCTTGACCCCCATTGAACCTGGTTTTTAGAAGTACCTGATATCTATACTCAGAAATCCTGGGTAGGTGCAGGAGGAACTGATTAGTTGGCCTTTCTGTATGTCCCCAAAGACCACCCATTGTCTCATCATTGCCCACCAGCATGCATCAGGTAGTGCCTCCTCTTGATGCATTTGAAAACCAGCTCCCAAATCTGAGGGACCTGGGAGGAAGGAAATTATAAACTTACCAGTAACAAAGTACCTTCCTGCTTCAGCTTTGGGACTATGCTCAGCCCTTAGGATGGCCCTGACAGCATCAGAAATGGGAGCCGCACCACTGGGGTATGGGTGGTCTCTGAATGAAGGCTGTGATGGCCAGTCCCACCTGAGTGTATCACCCTAGCCTATTTTCCTCCATTTCTCCTGTTTAGTGACTTTTGGTGACCTAGTGTAATCTTGGCCTCTCTTTAAGTTCTGTAGGTGTTTGCCATTTATGATTAAAATGTATCTATTTTAGCCGGGCGCGGTGGCGCGCGCCTGTAATCCCAGCACTTTGGGAGGCTGAGGCAGGAGGATCACGAGTTCAAAGCCAGCCTCAGCAATGGCAAGGCACTTAGCAACTCAGTGAGACCCTGTGTCTAAATAAAATACAAAAAAGGGCTGGGGATGTGGCCCAGTGGTCGAGTGCCCCTGAGTTCAATCCCCAGTACCACAAAAAAAAAAAAAAAAAAAAAAAAAAAAAAAAAAAAAGTATCTATTTTGCCTCTGAATATATTTCAGTATATTCAGATAGAATGATTTAAAAAAAAAATTTTTTTTTGGTACTGGGGATTGAACTCAGGGGCACACATCCCCAGCCCTTTTTTTTGTATTTTTATAAGAGACAGGGTCTCACTGAGTTGCTAAGCACCTCACCCTTGCTGAGGCTGGCTTTGAACTCGTGATCCTCCTACCTCAGCCTCCCAAGTGCTGGGATTACAGGCGTGCGCCGCCGCGCCTGGCTCCAGATAGAATGATTATAAGTCTGCTGTTTTTATTTCTCCTGCATGTTGATTTATTTTTTAATGCTTTTTATTGAGATAGAATTCAAATCACATAAAACTTGCCATTTTAACCATTTTAAAGTCTACAATTCAGTGGTTTATCATATTTTTACAATGTTTTACATGTTGATTTTTTGACTTGGACTTTTATTTTTGAAAGGAAGGAAAAATATTAAGCCACAATCCAGAGACCCAGCAAGTAGATATAGAAATTCTCTCATCCTTACCTGGTGAGTCTTTTGGAAATGAATTTGAAAATTTAGACTCTTAATATCTACAACGGCTTCTAAATAGTATTAATACACAGAGATGTTCTCTTTCTCAACTTGACCTGCCATCTGTAACTGACTGGTGTTCACCACTCTCTGTCTGCACCCTGCAGCTCTGGGGCCTACACTCCTCCTCCTTGGATTGTGTCTACTAAGATATATTGGATTGGTTCTCAAAGCTGTTGGGCTATGTGTTCTTATTGTATTAGTATGACTTCATAAAAGATTATATGAGCTGGTAAAAACTGATTGCAAAAAGAATTATTTCTAGGAAACAATTGAATGCTGACTCAGGAGCATTACTGAAAAAAAAAAATGCTGTTAGATTATGTGTGGGTGGGTCAGCTATAAAAGATTGGGAAGAATTTGGTAAAAGTCTAAGAAGATTCTGTTTTTGGTTGCCTTGCAAAGTTTTGTATTCTTATATTACCTTAAAAAGAAAATCCCAAATTGGAACTTGTAGACAATGTATTAGGGGCATGGTTTATAAAAGAAAGACAGACATCTCTATTCAATAAACTCAAGACCTACTTAACTGTCTTTCAAAAAGATTGGCAAAATAAAATGTCTGCAATGTGTGTGTATACATATACTCTCACATTTTTATTTTTTTTGGTGGTGCTGGGAATCAAACCCAGTGTCTTACATGTATTAGTTGATTAATTGCATATTATTGTCAGTGATTCCCTGCTTTGTCCTGATTAATCTTACCTGTTTTGGTTCTGGAGTAAGAGAGCTTTTACCATATGGATCTTAACTTAGAATATGTTGCAGGGATCCCTAGCCAGAGATCAAGGGAGATAACTTTTTCTTTAGCAGATTCTAAAGCAATTAGTCCCCCCCCCCTTTTTTTTCTCTCGAACAAGCAGTGATAAAAGATTCAAAATTAGCCGGGCGCGGTGGCGCACACCTGTAATCCCAGCACTTTGGGAGGCTGAGGCAGAAGGATCGCGAGTTCAAAGCCAGCCTCAGCAATGGCGAGGCACATAGCAACTCAGTGAGACCCTGTCTCTAATAAAAACACACAAAAAGGGCTGGGGATGTGGCCCAGTGGCCAAGTGCCCCTGAGTTCAATCCCAGTACAAAAAAAAAAAGATTCAAAATTTCCACCGAGTATGGTGGCACATAACTGAAATCCCAGCCTCAGCAAAAGTGAGGCCCTAAGCAACTCAGATCCTGTGTCTAAATAAAATACAAAATTGGGCTTGCGATGTGGCTCAGTGGTCAAGTGCCCCTGAGTTCAATCCCTGGTTGGAACAAAAGTGGAAAAAAATTAAAAAGTCATCACATAATATAAAGGGCTGGGGATGTAGCTCAGTGATAGAGCATCACAGGGATCAATATTCACTTTACCTAGTACCACCACCACCATCAAAAGAAGATGACGATGATGACAATGACAGCTGGAAAACCAGTAAGTTATATCTAAACATTTACTTATTATCACAAAGGGATTTTATTGAAAAACTCTTTTCTGATTTCTGTCTAATGGACTTTTTTTTTTTTAATATTTATTTATTTGCTTTAGTTGTACACAATGCAATGCATTTATGTTTACATGGTGCTGAGGATCGAACCTGGGCCGCACACATGCGAGGCGAGCTCTCTACCGCTGAGCCACAACCCTAGCCCCTAATGGACTTTTGAATCTTTCTTTCTTCCACTCTCTTCTCCCAGTATTGGGAACTGAACTCAGGGGTGCTCCACCCCTGAGGCTATTTTTTTAATTTTGACATAGGATCTCGCTAAATTGACCTTGGTCTCAAACTTGCGATTCACCTGTCTCAGTCTCCTGAGCCGCTGGGATTATAGGTGTACGCCACTGTGCCCGGCTTTTTCCACTTCTTTTTTTTTTTTTTTTTTTTTTATGATATCAGGGATTGAACTCAGGGGCACTCAACCACTGAGCCACATCCCTAGCCCCTTTTTTTGTATTTTATTAGAGACAGGGTCTCACTGAGTTGCTAAGTGCCTCACCATTGCTGAGGCTGGCTTTGAACTCGTGATCCTCCTGTCTCAGCCCCCCAAGTGCTGGGATTACAGGTGTGCACCACCGTGCTTGGCTTTTTTCCACATTTTTTATTGGTGCATTGTAGTTGCACATAATGATGGGATTTGTTATTATATTTGTGAATGCTATTTTTTTTTTTTTTTTTTTTTTTTTTTTTTTGCACCAGGAATTGAACTCAGGGGCACTCGACCACTGAGCCACATCCCCAGCCCTACTTTGTATTTTATTTAGAGACAGGGTCTCACTGAGTTGCTTAGCACCTTGCCATTGCCGAGGCTGGCTTTGAACCTGTCTCAGGTTCTTCAGATGAGGTTATATTTATATTCATATTTATAGACATCCCCATTCTTAGGAATGGTGGACAGAGAAGTTTGTGCATGGTCAAATTCCAGTGACACAAACCTGATCACTGCATGTCAAGTTATTGACAACGACAATATCCAATTATAATTCTTCTTTTTTTTTGGGGGGGTGCATATGTGTATGGTACTAGAGATTGAACCCAAGGGCCCTGTACCCCTGGGGTACATCCCCAGCCCTTTATATTTTTATTTTTTTATTGTTAGACAGGTCTTGCTAAGTTGCCCAGACTAATCTTGAACTGGTGATCCTTCCTACCTCAGCCTCCTGAGTCACTGGAGTTACGGCCGTGTGCCACTATGCCTGGCTAGCACTTTTCTTTGGGGCATCAAAAAATTACTACTACTGGGTGTAGTGGCACACAACTGTAATCTCAGCAACTTAGCAAGGTCCTAAGCCACTTAGCATCTCCAAATAAAAAATAAAAAAGGGCTGGGGATGTAGTTCAGTGGTAAAGCCCCTGTATTCAATCCCTAATGCAAAAAAATAAAAATAAAAAATAACCCACTGGGCACAGTGGGATATGCCTATAATCCTAGCAGCTTGAGAGGCTGAGGTGGAGGATCACAAATTAGAAGCCAGTCTCAGATAGTTAGCAAGACCCTGTCTCAAAAAAATCAAAAGGGCAGGGAATGTAGCTCAATGATAGAGTACCCCTATGTTCAATTCCCAGTATTGGAAAACAAAAACAAAAAGACTACCTGTTCTCTAAGAAAAATACAAGTAGTCCTCAATTTACATAGTTCTGATATACAAGAATTTCAGTTACCGTGGTTTAGTTAGATACTAAATAGCGTCAGTCCCCCAACAATACTAGGTAGGTTAACTGTAATTGCATTAAGTACTAATAGTTCTTCAGTCCACAAATCACTGTGTAAATAGCAGATGTGTGTCATGATGAGTGCAGAATCATGTCACTTCTTTCAGAGTCTGTCATTGCTCACTGTGCAGATAACATTCTATACAGATGGCAGATGGTTGTGCTGCCTTCCTGTTAGTTGTAAAAACACATACATTTTTAAAAAAAATGGGTAATTGACATACAGAATTGTCCAACAAAGATGAACACACAGTAGAGAAACAAAAGTGATAATGCTGGAAGCGCCCTCCAGATGGCTAACTCTGCCACTTTGTGAACTTCCTGTCATAAAGGAAGGTGGCTGTGAAGAAAAGTCCTAGAAGTGGCACCAGTGGAAAGCTTCACTTAGATTTCACAAAGTGAAAAGGAAACTCTCAGCCATTTCTTGACATTGGAAGCTCCGAGAATAAAATGTTGAAAGCTGATCCACACCTTGAGGGGACTATGACCATTCTGCCAAGCAGGGAAAAGCTGTGCCATCTGTATTGTAAGCTATGTGACAAAGACGGCAGCATCGTTCCAGCCCCCTTCGATAAGTTTCTTATGAAGAATAAAGTGCTTTACTTTTCATTTTCTAATGTTTGAAATAAAAATGGACTACATAAATATTTTTACTAATTTTCATTTCTCTACACAGTGAGAATTTTTGATATTTTTGATGACCATTTTGAAAATTTTCAAGACAACCATATTTTTTCCCATTGATTGTTAAGATAGTTTTGTCTGGTTTCAACTTGTAGAGTTTTTTCCCAATCCCATACTACTGTGGGGACCTGAAACCTGCCTGTGTTTCCAAACAGTAGGTATATGTGATTTCTGAGGCTGAACAACATTGCACGTCACCTTGCCTTGTTGAAACATATAAATTATCTTTTTGAATCATCTTGTGGTTCAATGTTCAGTTCTGGGACTAGTAGTGACAGTTCCTCAAGCTCATTTTAAAGGAAAGGTTGTTGACAAATGGTCAGGAAGCAACCGTGTTGTGGCACTGGTTCTCTAAGGGTCTTCTGTGAGGAGCACTCCCTGCGCTCTTGTACACCCAACTTGCGTATCAGTTGGTGATTTATTTGTGACTGTTTTCCTAATGATAGACATTCCCTATAGAGAAATATTTTAACTATTGAGGAATAACTTACTGTCTTTCCTCCCTACCTTCTGGTTTCAGCCGTGAAAGAACCTGGGAAATTTGATTTGGTTTATCACAACGAAAATGGAACCGAGATAGTTGAGTATGCTGTGACCCAGGAGAGGAGGGTAGGCATGCTTCTCTTCTCTTCTTGTCTTGTTTGGTCAGACACTTTTTTTTTTTTTAGTCATTTTCTTTTGACTGGTAACATGGGGTATGGAAGGTGACATTGTAGCTTCCCAAACTGCCTATATTAAAACCATAAAGGGACTGGGACTGGAGGATCGCAAGTTCAAAGTCAGCCTCAGCAATCACGAGGCACTAAGCAAGCAACTCAGTGAGACTCTGTCTCTAAATAAAATACAAAATAGGGCTGGGGATGTGGTTGAGTGCTCCTGAGTTCAATCCCCAGTACCAAAACCCATAAAGGATCTAGGCCCTGGGGGGATCTAGTCTTTCCTGTTGAGTTGCAGTAACAAGTGCCAGGTGCCAAGTCAGGGTGCCATCGTGTACCTCAAAAAGCCTATGTGATAAGATACCCAAATAAACTCTTGTTTGATAGTGTGGAGTTGCTTATGAGCATAGTTACATAGTGATTGCAGTAGAAGGAAGTAGTAGCATATTTAAAAAACTTCATTGGCATGTACAATTCATAAAAGTACGCATGAATGTATAGCTTGAACAATTTTCACAAATGATCATATCCACATAACCAGACTCAGATCAAGAAATGAACATGGCCGGGCGCGGTGGCGCACGCCTGTAATCCCAGCACTTTGGGAAGCTGAGGCAGGAGGATCACGAGTTCAAAGCCAGTCTCAGCAATGGTGAGGCACTTAGCAACTCAGTGAGACCCTGTCTCTAAATAAAATACAAAAAAGGGCTGGTGATGTGGCCCAGTGGACGAGTGCCCCTGAGTTCAATCCCCCGGTACCACAAAAAAAAAAAAAAAAAAAAAAAAAGGAAAGAAAAAGAAAAAATGAACATGAACAGCCTTTAGGAGCTTCTATCATGTGCCCTTGTGGTCACTCCTGACTCCCAAACATCACCATAGTTCTGACTTATGATAGCATGGATGGTATAAAGAATGACAGAATGATGATTCTGTCCTTTAAATTGCCATTTTAGGAAGTTTATGGTTTAGACCTTTACCCACAGCTGACTTCCAGAGTTGTTAGGCTCTGGAATCAGTAAATAGAATTTTTATACTAAAGAAAATGCTTTCGTAAGATTCTTATATTTGAGCCGGGCGCGGTGGTGCACGCCTGTAATCCCAGCACTTTGGGAGGCTGAGGCAGGAGGATCGTGAGTTCAAAGCCAGCCTCAGCAATGGCGAGGCACTTAGCAACTCAGTGAGACCCTGTCTCTAAATAAAAAATACAAAAAAGGGCTGGGGATGTGGCCCAGTGGTCAAGTGCCCCTGAGTTCAATCCCTGGTACCCGGTAAAAAAAAAAAAAAAAAAAAAAAAAAAGATTCTTATATTTTGGAATGTTGTGAATCTTGTTCTGGAACTTTCAGTATTGAAAATTCACATTTTATTTGAAATGTGAAATCAGAAGCGCTAACCAGACTGTATGTTTTCCTTTGTTTTTTTTTAGGTGGATGATAGTTTTGGTTGTGATAGGATTGGCAGATTTGGCCCAATCCCCTGTTCTTCTTTATTTGCAATATATGAGCTTCTTCCCGCCCTCCCACCCCTTAAAACGTATTCCTGGAAGACTGCATTGGAAAATAAAACCTTGGAGGATTTTTCACTATGCTTTTTTTTTTTTTTTTTTTTTTGGTACCAGAGATTGAACCCAGGGGGTGCTTAACTACTGAGCCACATTCACTATGTCCTTTTAAACAGAGTCTTGAAGTAGAATGCAGAGCCCCAAAATTGCTGTTTTTTTTTTTTTTAATATGTTGATAGACTTACTCATTTATTTATATGCATTGCTGAGAATTGAACCCAGTGCCTCACACTTGCTAGGCAAGCTCTGTACCACTGAGTCCCATCCCCAACCTGCAATTACTGTTTTTGACACTAGATGGCTCTCAGTATACATCCATGTGGCTAGGAGTTAGTGGTTACTTGTAAGTTGTAGTTCCTATTTTCAGGCAGCATAGAATAAGAACTACAGAGCTTCCAAGAAGGGCATGGGCAGCCTAGTGATACCCACTTGGCCACATCTAGCTCCCAAGAAGTCTGCAGGCCACCTGTCCACAGTGGAAATCCTTCTGGCACTCGTAACCTCTTACTCCTTCTCCATTTCCTCAGTCCCTACAACCCCTCACTTGTAAAGAAAAGATGAAATGTGTTTAATGTTAAACTTAGCTACATTTTAGGGAAATGAATTCTTATGTCCTAATTAAACTTAATGTACTGGGACTCAAATTATTCCAGTTCTCAACCATTTCGCACAAATAGAAATTTGCCTTCACTAAAGAGTCTGATGTTGCATAATCCAGTCTAAGTTTATCCAGTCTGGGAGCCCCTGGACAAATGAAGATGCTCTTCAGTTTTAATTTGCATGCCATGGATGTGTATTGGAATGTTTATCAATTGATTTGTAATGATGAGAAATATTACTTTACAAAGAGTGAGATTAACCCTGAATGGTGGGATCTTAACTAAAAAAAATTTTTTTTTGTACTGGGAATTGAATTCAGGGGCTCTCAACCACTGAGCCACATCCCCGACCCCCTATTTTGTATTTTATTTAGAGACAGGGTCTCACTGAGTTGCTCAGCGCCTCGCCATTGCTGAGGCTGACTTTGAACTTGCAATCCTCCTGCCTCAGCCTCCCAAGTGCTGGGATTACAGGTGTGCACCACTGTGCTCAGCGACTAACTTAAATTTTTTAACTTACTAAATCCTGTATGACCTCAAAATTAAGTACTTAAACTAATTTGTATTTTTCCTCAGATCACTGTTTTTTGGAGAGAGTTGATTGATCCAAGACTGATTCTTGAATCTCCAAGTACCACCTCAAGTACAGAAAATGTCTGAGGATGACCTTTACACCTCATAGTTTATAAATGTCTTTTTTGTGAAAGTGACTATAACCTGAACTTTTTTTTTTTTAAAAGAGCATTTGAAAGTCTGGATTTTTTGTTATCTTCATTTGCCTGCATAAGGGAAAAAAATCTACCTCATCATTAAAATGATATGGGTGGTTTGTAGACCTCCCAGTTTTTCTTCAAGTTGATTTCAATTAACAAAAGTTAAAACTTGACATTCCCTGCAGACGTTGTTATATACCAATAGTCTGTTTTCTTCTCATTTTCTATTTTTTTGACCATTAAGTAGTGATCGTCAGTAGGAGTTTATAATACCAAGTACAAGAATGTGCTGCGTATCTTGTTTCAATAAGTTTCATTAAGTAACATTTTAAAATGTTAAAGCATGTTGCTTGAAATTTTTTAACATTTGAGTTGTTCCATTAAACATGGAACATCTTATAAATTTCTAGTATGTTATACTTGAAATTGCCAAGAGTTAACAGATAGTGGGCTTTGTTGCAGTCAGTGGGTTAAAGAATCCTTTCACATTTTCCTAATTTAAAAATTAAGGATTCTCAGGACCCTGTGTAAGAGCCAGTGCGCCTGGAGGAGAACTGTGTTACCCATGGGTAGGGCCTTAGCTGTGGGGCTCAAGACCACGGAATGTGTCATCTTGCTACAAGATGCCAGGCACTTGCTCAGTGTGTTGAAGTGAGGATCTTGAACAGAAACTCCCTTTTCTGTTATTACTCAATACAAAGCAAAAATGGCTAAATATATACTGTGAAAAAGGCTTTCTTCTAAGAAAAGATCAGATCCTCCTTCAGCTTTGCAAATTTTTAAATAAAATCATATTGAACATAATGTCCATGTTGAGTCATGTTGAGTATTGCAAATTACTGTCTTGGTTAAGTAACGTGAGACATTGTACTTTTCCATAACATTTGCCTTCACCAAAGAGTCTGATGTTGCATAGTCCATCCAAGTTCATCCGGGAGCCACTGGATTATGCAAATCAATAATTTGCATGACATGGATGTGTATTGAAATGTGTATTTATTGATTTGTAATGAGAAATATCACTCTAGAAAGCGTGAGATTAACCCTGAGTGGTGGGATCTTGGTAGTGGTGTTCTTTATAGCATACTTCCTTTCCAGAGTTTGGAAAACAAATTAAGATAAATATGGGGAAGCCGGGCATGGTGGCGCACGCCTGTAATCCCAGCACTTTGGGAGGCTGAGGCAGGAGGATCGAAAGTTCAAAGCCAGCCTCAGCAATGGCGAGGCACTTAGCAACTCAGTGAGACCCTGTCTCTAAATAAAATACAAAAAAGGTCTGGGGATATGACCTAGTGGTCGAGTGCCCCTGAGTTCAATCCCCAGTACCACAAAAAAAAAAAAGATAAATATGGGGCTGGGGTGGTGGCTCAGCGGTAGAGCGCTCGCCTAGCACATGCGCAGCCTGGGTTCGATCCCCAGCACCACATAAAAAAATAAAGGCATAGTGTACAACTAAAGCAAATAAATGTTTAAAAAAAAGATAAATAATATTGGGGCTTGGGTTGTGGCTCAGTGGTAGAGCACTTGCCTAGCACGTGTGAGACACTGGGTTCCATCCTCAGCACTGTGTAAAAATAAATAAATAAAGGTATTGTGTCCTACAACTAAAAAAAAAAAAAAAAATAAAAAAATAAATATTAATTGGGCCAAAGACAAGTGTTGATGTTAGGGTGTATTTTCAGATTTTAATCAGTTTGAGTGCCTTTTTCCTCTATAGTGATGACTAGAGTCCACTAGAAAGGTGATGACATCAATTTAGGATTCCTGACCAGCTTCGGATATTTCATCATCATGTGATACTCCAACTTGGACGCTCTAAACCATACCACCTATTCAGGAGTGAGAGAGAAAAGGGGAGATGAGAGTGAAGGTACCAGCAAGAAATACGTACCAGGGAGCAGATCTTTGATTGCTGCTTGGATTAGTCATCTTGGCATCACTGTGACAGGAACAACTTAGAGAAGGAAACGTTTATTTTGGCTCATGGCTTCAGAGGTTCCGTCTGTGGTGGGCCAACTCCATATCTCTGCGTGAGGCAGAACATCATGGAGGAGTGCAGGGCAGAGGAAAGCAGCTCAGGCCATGACAGCCAGCAAGCAGAGAGAGAGCCTTGCTTACCAGGACAAAATATGAACCCCAAAGGCACACCCCCACTGACCTACTTCCTCCAGACACCCTATCTGTCTACAGTTACTACCCAATTGATTTATTCAAGTGGATTAATCCACTAATAAGTTTACAGCTCTCAAAATCTGATTGTTTCATCTCTGAACATTCTTACATTGTCTCACATATGAGCTTTTGGGGGAGATCTCATATCCAAGCCATAACACTGCTCCTGGACTTGATACTCCAGAGGGACCATTCTAAATGTGGAAAGTAGTACTCAGATGCCAGCTCTTATTATTATAGAATTATTTGGTGGCGGGCTGGGATTGTGGCTCAGTGGTAGAGCACTCGCCTAGCACATGCGTGGCCCGGGTTCGATCCTCAGCACCACGTAAAAATAAATGCATTGTGTATAACTAAAGCAAATAAATAAATATTAAAAAAAGAATTATTTGGTGGGTTCAAAGTAGTAACTCATCTAACTCCTCTCAACCCAGTGTTCAATAACTTGCCAACCACCATGGACTCAGCAGAGGGTGTGTTAGTCAAGTTTTCTGTTGCTGTGATAAGGTACCTGGAATGGACAGCTTAAAAAGGGGAAAGATGGATTTTGGCTCATGGTTTCAGAGGTTACAGTCCAGGGTCACTTGACCCTATTGCTTTGGGCCTATCGCAAGGCATCTTGTCAGTGGGAGCCTATGGTAAAGGAGGCTACTCACTTGGTGGCAGCCAGGGAGGAAAGAGAGAGGAAGGGGCCAGGGTCCCAGTATCCCCTATAAGGGCACGCCTCCAATGACCTAACTCCCCCCCAACAAAGGTTCCACCACCTCTCAATAGCACTTTCAACTGGGGACCAAGCTTTCAACACACAGACTTTTGGGGACATTTAAGATCCAAACTACACTACCTTTGGAGAACTTAGTGTAACTTTAGAGCAATATTATTGTCCCTAGGATGTTTTGGTGGCTGACCTTAAAGTGGCTCTATCCTGGGCTGGGGATATAACTCAGTTGGTAGAGTGCTTGGCTTGCATGCACAAGGCCCGAGCTCAATCCCCAGCACAACAACAACAACAAAAATCAGCTACATCGCCGGGCGCGGTGGTGGCACGCCTGTAATCCCAGCACTTTGGGAGGCTGAGGCAGGAGGATCGCAAGTTCAAAGCCAGCCTCAGCAATGGTGAGGCACTTAGTAACTCAGTGAGACCCTGTCTCTAATAAAATACAAAAAAAAAAAAGGGCTGGGGATGTGGCCCAGTGGTCAAGTGCCCCTGAGTTCAATCCCTGGTACCCACAAAAAAAAAAAAAAAAAAAAAAAAAAAAATCAGCTACAGGCCACCTGCCTCACATTTCCCACTCTGCTGCCATTATCCTTGAGAACATAAATCTGACTTATTTCTTCTCTGCCCCTGTGACTCAGTCTTGACCATCTTCAGATTGTCTCCTTACCATTGACTTGTAAACTGCTTTGACTCTGCATTAAGACGACTCTGGAGGGGCACTATGGTGAATGTGTGTAGTGGCAGCTATTTGGGAGGATGAGGTGGGGGGATCGCTTGAGCCCAGGAATTTGAGGCTAGCCTGTGCAACAGAGTGAGACCCTTTCTAAAAAATAGAGGGAGGGAAGGAAAAAAAGACTGTCCCTTTATCAGTCTGATGTCCAATTGGGTCTTTTTTCTCTTTTTGTGAAACCTTCCAGCTCTCCTACTCCATGTATATCACCAGTAAGTAGTTGGTCTCTGCCAGCCCTGTCTTGGACTCCATGGTGGTAACTTAATTTGTAGTAGTCTCCCCTAATCTTAGAAGGATACAAGACCTCTAATGGATGCTTGAAACCATGGATAGTGTCAAACCCTACTTGTACTATCTTTATTCCTATTGTCATGAACTTTTACCTTTTCACTTAAATGAAGCACTGTATCTCTTTGGCATGCACAAATTGCCAGTATCACTGCTTTTGAACTTCAGTGCCATTATTAAATAAAATAAGGGTTATTTGAATACAAGCACTGTGACAGTGAAGATAGGCATAAAAATTCTCTACAAAGCTGGGCACAGTAGCGCATGCCTGTAATTCCAGCAACTCAGGAGGCTGAGACAGGAGGATCTAAAATGTAAAACCAGCCTCAGTAATTTAGCAAGGCTATAAGCAAATTAGCGAGACCCTGACTCAAAATAAAATATTAAAAGAGCTGGGAATGTGGTTCAGTGATCAAGCAACCCTGGGTTCAATCCCTGGTATCGAAACAAATTATAAATAAGTACTCTACAAAATACTGGCAAACTGAATCCAGTAACCTATAAAAAGGATTATACACCATGACCTGGTAGAATATTTTTTGGGAGTACCAGGTTGGCTCAACATATGAAAATCAATCAACACAATTATATTAATAAAATAGAGAAAAAGTGTTTGATAAAATCTAACAGCCTTCCTAGCACTTGGGAAGCTGAGACAGGAGGATCATGAGTTCAAAGCCAGCCTCAGCAATGGCAAGGTGCTTAGCAACTCAGTGAGCCCTGTCTCTAAATAAAATACAAAATAGGGCTGGAGATGTGGCTCAGTGGTTGATTGCCCCCAACTTCAATCGCCAGTACCCAAAATAAAATAAAAAATTAACAAATCAAATCCAGCGATGTATAAAAAGATAATGCATCATGATCTGGATTTATCCCAGGAATGCATAGTTGGTTTAACATTCAATTTGTGTAACTCACCACATTAATGAAATAAAGAAGAACCTTTGAAGAATGTTTAAAAATAAATGTTTAGATAAGCCGGGCGTGGTGGCGCACGCCTGTAATCCCAGCACTTTGGGAGGCTGAGGCAGGAGGATCGCGAGTTCAAAGCCAGCCTCAGCAATGGCGAGGCACTTAGCAACTCAGTGAGACCCTGTCTCTAAATAAAATACAAAAAAGGTCTGGGGATGTGACCCAGTGGTCGAGTGCCCCTGAGTTCAATCCCCAGTACCACAAAAAAAAAAAAAAAAAAAAAAAAAAAAAAAGTTTAGGTAAATGAGAGTACCTCAATGAAAAATTGATCATGATAGTTACAGAAAAAAATAACTTTGTTAGAACTCTTTGCACTTACTGTAAGCCCACAGGTGCACAAATGATGGAGGTGGGAGACGGAAGCACACCTCGGCTCAGTATTCAACAGTGAAGTCAATTGGTAGAACCCTGGTGTTGCTCATTTTCAGGGTCTGGGTTATATAGGTTTCATTTAGGGTGGACAGGAGTTCCTGGGGTTCATTGTATTGGGGTAGGCTGATCCATTAAGGTAGGGCAGGAGTGTGAACAGGGAATTTCCTGGGGCTTATTGTATTGGAGTCAGCTGACCCATTGTGGTAGGGGGTCAGGTGCAAGTTCCTTATGTGTTCCTTAATTCTGGTTGAGGCCTAGGATTTTCAATGACAAAAGCTTCAATTTTACCCCAGACAAGGCAAATGGGGGAAGAGCTGCAGAAGGAGAAAATGCCCTTGGATTTATTCTTCATATCCTTTAGTTAGGGCTAAGAATAAATTTGATTTTAAATTTCATGGGGCAGCTGGGTGGTGTGATGCATGCCTATAATCCCAGCAATATGGGAGGTTGAGGTAGGAATAGCAAGTTCAAGGCCGGCCTGGAAATTTGGCAAGATTCTGTCTCAAAACAAAAAATAAAAAGGGCTGTGGATTAGAATTAGCTCAGTGGTAGTCTCAGGAGTAGCTCCAGGGTTCAATCCCCAGAACTGCAAAATAAATAGATAGATAAATTTGTTTCATGGGGTGAGGGCATGGACACCATAGTCTTTTTCCATACAAACAGAATCAAAGTCCACAGACAAGACCTGGATCCTATGACTATTAGACATGACATCTCCGATCATCCTTTTTTTTTTTTTTTTTTTTTTTTTGTGGTGCTGCTGATGGAACCCAGGGCCTTATGCATGTTTATGAAGCCAGATTTAAAGATAGGTAGTAGCCGGGCGTGGTGGCGCACGCCTGTAATCCTAGCACTTGGGAGGCTGAGGCAGGAGGATTGCGAGTTCAAAGCCAGCCTCAGCAATGGCGAGGCACTTAGCAACTCAGTGAGACCCTGTCTCTAATAAAATACAAAAAAGGGCTGGGGATGTGGCCCAGTGGTCGAGTGCCCCTGAGTTCAATCCCCGGTACCAAAAAAAAAAAAAAAAAAAGATAGGTAGTTAGTGTAGCTAGGTAAATCATGTCTCTGATATCAAGTCTAATAAAGAAAATGGAGCCCATTAAGAAAATTGAGTCCAAGCCGGGCGCGGTGGCGCACGCCTGTAATCCCAGCACTTGGGAGGCTGAGGCAAGAGGATCGTGAGTTCAAAGCCAGCCTCAGCCGTGGCGAGGCACTTAGCAACTCAGTGAGACCCTGTCTACTAAAATACAAAAAAGGGCTGGGGATGTGGCCCAGTGGTCGAGTGCCCCTGAGTTCAATCCCCGGTACAAAAAAAAAAAAAAAAAAGAAAGAAAATTGAGTCCTATCGGAGCCCAGAAAATCAGAACTACACCTGGAGATTGAAATGTTAATGTCCCTCTCGCCCCCCCCCCCATGCTAAAGAACTGTTAATGAAGCAGCTCCCAGCAAATAGGGAGGTGCTAATCAAATCACCCGAGGCCCTTACTGCCCCATCCCTCCCCCAACACCCATCTGCTCACCTGTTTTCCAACTTTTGTCCTTCCCACCCGTATCTCCCATCATCTGCAGGATAGAGGGAAATAAGCAAAATAATGAATAGGAATGCCCCCTTTCTGTTATCTGTTTTTTTTTTTTTTTTTTTCGTGTGTGTGTGTGTGTGTGTGTGTGTGTGTGTGTGGTATTGAACCCAGGGCCTTGTGTACCTGAAGCAAGCACCCTACCAACTGAGCTATTCCCAGCCCTTCCACTGTCCTTTAATAAAGGCTTTTACTTTCCACTCTACACTTGCCTCTGTGTGCTTCTCTGGTGTTATACTTCAGAATCTAGGGAAGCAAGGACTCATCACGGTAAATGCGGTATCATTTACACCACACACTGTATCACTGAGCTACCCCCCTCCAGTCCCTCTGGCCATCTTTTAAATGGGAACAAGAGCCACTGTCCTTCATGGAAGGTTGAGGGTGGGTGTAAGCAAAAATAACCAAAATGGTTTCAGCACCATAATGAAAGTACAAATAACTGGGATGAGAGCAGGCTTCATGGATCAGGTATGCCTTTTATTCAGCAGCAGAGTCAGGCATGGGAGAGCTCGCTTTCTGGGTAGAAAATGGCACCAATTACAGGGGAGGTATGGGTTTACATAGGTTACATTGGGGGATGTCTTAGTCCTTGAAGACTTTAACAGGATGTGGGCAAAAGGTTGCAAACATCTGGAACTAGTTTCTACTGGGCATGGGATATTTTGTTTGTTTGCTTTTTGGTACTGGGGATTGAACTCAGAGGCACTCTACCACTGAGCCACATCTCTAGCCCTATTTTGTATTTTATTTAGAGACAGGTTCTCACTGAGTTGCTTAGCCTCGCAGTTGCTGAGGCTGGCTTTGAACTTGGGACACTCCCCATCTCAGCCTCCTGAGGTGCTGGGATTATAGCCCAGGCTCAGGTTTTTGATTAGTGTTTTTACAGGGCAGGGAGGGAGGTTTCAGGATTCTGAGTCCAGTGTTGGTCTTGTAGTGGCACCCCCTCCTCCACAGAAAATCTTAACTAAGCTTCTCCAGAAATCTTTACTATGGCTGATTTTAGGACTGTCAGCAAAAGAGTCTCTACAAAAGAGTTCAATGTAGATAAACTTCCTAATTTTCCTGTTGCTCTATTACTTGGCCACTGACCTGGAAGAAATCAGCACTCCAGCTGCTGGACGCCCCTTTACTTGTTTTTCACAAACATGTATCCAATATAGTAGTTTGTAGAAATGTGTTTGCAAATACAAAGTGTGATGAAAAGAACAAATTCTTTAACAAGGCCTCTGGCTTTGAGCTGGAGCTTCACAGAGACGTCTACCTTTCTAAGATAAGAGAAGTTACTAATTGGGCTCCATGGTAACAGCTGGCAGGGGGAGGAAAGAAAGGGAAAAAAAAAAGCTCTCCCCTTCCCAGGTGTTATCCTTGAGGGGTTAACTTGCCCAGAACAGTGAAAGAAAAAACTGCTTTTGTACGAACTTCTGTAAACTGTGAGCTTTTAAGCCCCTCCCTTTACATGCTGTGTATAAAATTCTGAAACTACCTGAACTCGGGGTTCAGGGGATTAATTGATTACAGTAAGAGCTGTACCCTCTGAACCCAACTGCAGCCTAATAAAACTGTTTCCTGCTATCTTCTGTGCCTTGCCTTGTCTGTCCCTACAACAATCTGACCTCCAGGGATCATTGTATTGACATGGGGACAAGATTAATGCATAGTTTCACTATGTCACTGAGAAATGATTTATTGGAAGGGTCGAAGCTTTGGCTTCCCTCTCCCTCCCTCCTTCTGGGTCACACACTGTCTTGGGGGGTTTATCAATTCCATATCCTTCAGTGGGTGCTACAACCACACCCACAATCTGACCTTCAATTTTATGGTGATGACATTGATGGACACTGTAGGCAAATTATATTTGCAGGCAAATGAGTTTGTTTACTCCACCTGGTTTTCTTAATTTCCAAATACAGAATGGAGTGGGAATCCAGTGACGATTGCTCTCCATCTGTTGGGTGCGACCATAGAGTTTCCTTGTGATCAATAGGGTCACATTTGACTTCAGGATGTTGTGCCACTAAAGTTACTCATGATAAATAAAACACACCCTCCAGCCCAGGGACAGTCCCTGCGCCTCCATAAGCTCAGGGTTACCATTCATGGAGCCCCATTCCCACCTACATCGGTGTGCTTTGCATGAACTTCATTTTGTTTCTACAGTGTCTCCACAAAAAGGTCTTACTGTGTTCCCTGTCTTGCAGAGGAACCCATACCCCTGGCAGGAACTGACCTCCCACCACACACCCCCTTGCTACTTTGTCCAGTCTTCTCCCCATATTAAAAGGTTAGGCTTCCCAGTCAGTGGACTGGTGGTGCACACCTGCAATTCCAGTGTCTTGGGAGGAGGATTGTAAGTTCAAAGGCAGTCTCAGCTCTTTTTTTTTTTTTTTTTTTTTTAATATTTATTTGCTTTAGTTGTACACAATGCGTTTATTTGTACGTGGTGCTGAGGATCGAACCCGGGCCGCGCACGTGCTAGGCAAGCGCTCTATCGCTGAGCCACAATCCCAGCCCCAGTCTCAGCTCTTTAGCAAGGCCCTAAGCAATTTAGCAAGACCCTACTTAGGACAAAGGACAGAAAGTCAGCGTGGATAATGAGTGATTGGGTCAGGAGGATGGGAGCTAATTCAAAAGTAAATAAAATACCTCCAGAATTCTTCCCCTTCTAGCAACCAGTAGCCAAGTTTACCTCAGCCTCCAGGGAATTGTTCTTCCCAGCAAGGACTTGTTAAGGAGTATCCCCCCTGGGTAGCTCTTTTCCTGCCTTCTTTTGCAGGTGTGTGAAAATAGGGTGAGGTACCCTCTGGGCAGCTCCTTTCCTGCCCTTTGGTCTTGTAGGCCAGATAAGAGAAAGAGGGGTTAGGAGAAGAAAGGAAACCTAAAATCTGTAAAGGGGCAAGGCACCCCCACTCCCTCAGGAACCAGCTCTGGACACATGTGCCAAAAGTCAGAGTCTCTCCCTCCCTCTCTCCCTCTCTCTCCTCCTCCTTCTCTGTGTTCTGTTTCTTAAGTAAAATCTACTTTTTGCTTTTGCCTCAGTGTTTCTCCAGTGTTGGGAACGAGGACCGGATCCTGATTTTCAAGACTGGTTTCACTATCTCAAAATAAACAAACAAACAAACAAATAAGGTCTGGGGATGTGGCTCAGTGGCTTAGCAAAGCCCCTGGTTCAATTCCTGATACAAAAAAAAAAAAAAAAAAAAAAATAGGTCTCTGACTAGCTTCAGTCTTTAAGCAGTCAGTCTGTCTGTTGCATGTGGTTGCATAGTAGGTTTTGGTAAATCTCTACCCCGTGGAATTTTTAATGCAGCCTGAACTCAGCCCTCTTAGTTTCACATTTTCTATTAAGCTTTTTCTCAACCTTTCAGCCACCCCCGGGAAAGAGCATTCCACATTTTGGCCTGAGTCACCAAAGTTATCTCTCCCACGTAATTAGGCTAGAGGTAGATTTTATAGTGTTTATTTCCTGGAAACTGCTGCACTCCTCCCTTGGGAGGTAGCCTGTTATAGTAGGATATGTTTGACTTTTGAAAACAGAGGCTGGTGCCAATAAGCCATTGTTTTAGGCAAGTTATTTAAGTTCCTGTAAGCCTCAGTTTTCTCATTTGTATTATTGGATAAGGATAAAATAATAGATAGTAAGATGACCCGGCTGTTAGGATAATGGGCCCCATTCAACCACAGTTGGAGGCTAACTGGTAAATAAGTGAGCATCACCAAGGCCTATTTCAAATGTAAAAGACCTTGAGGCTTACCTGTGGGAACACCTCCAGCCAATTCCTTTGTCCCAGAGGTGGAAAACAGAAGGTGGGGGTGAACCCAGATGGAAGTTACTGAAAGGAGGATGGAAGTGAACCCCGGAGGGTAGCCAGGAGCCTTTTCAATTCCTATTTTACAAAGGTTTTGCTCCATACTCTGCCCCACAACCATATATTAACTCCTAAGCTGGCATAATAAAATGTTTTGTTTTGTTTTGTTTTGTGCTATCAGGCCCCTCGTTCTGTCTCTTCTCACTTAAATAAATCCTGCTCTGTTCACTCTTCTCTTCCATGATTGTCCATAGATTTTATTCTTCAAAATTTGTGAGACAAGAATCCAGGGGAGGGGCTGGGGTTGTGGCTCAGCGGCAGAGCTCGCCTTGCACGTGTGCGGCCCGGGTTCGATCCTCAGCACCATGTAAACATAAATGCATTGCACTGTGTACAACTAAAGTAAATAAATAAATATTAAAAAAAAAAAAAAAAAAGAATCCAGGGGAAATTGGTGACATGGAGAATGGAGTCTGATGAGTTCTGGCTTCATCCTGAAATGATTTTACCTGCCTGGAAGATTTGTTACAGACTTAAATGAGATACTGTGATTTCGGGCTGGGGTTGTGGCTCAGTGGTAGAGTGCTTGCCTAGAACACATGAGGCACTGGGTTCAATCCCCAGCACCACATTAAAAAAAAAAAAAAAAAAAAGTAAATGAGATACTGTGTATTTATCTTAATTTCCTAGCCCCTCATACTCCTGTCTTCCTCCTCTCCATGTAGACAAGATTGACAGGGAAATATGAACAAGAGTAAGTGAGGTAAGGGTGCTGGGGAATAGGAGCCTACCTCACAAGAATTAGGGGAACCAAGCAATTAGTGTTGAGCTCAGAGGTCCTGAGCTAGGGCCCCAGCCCTGCTTTGCAAAGTATGTAACTCTCCTCTGTAGAATGGACACAATGACACTGTCTCGCAGGTTTATAAGGATTTTAGGAGAGAACAGATGTGACTTTTCCAGCACCTAGTAGGTGCCCCATAAATAGTAGCTACTACAAGGTAGTCTAAGACATTTACCTTTTCCTCTTTTGTTGCTGTTCACCCTTTCATCCATTTAAAACAACAGCTAACTCTTCTCAAACACTTTTTCTTGGCCCTATCCCCTCTTGAACACTGTAGCTTCCTGTTTGTCTACAATTCCTACACTCAGGCAGGGGAGGGGAGTTAAAAAATTAAAGGAAATAAGTCTTAACAATTGCAGGAAAATATATTTAGATTCCAGCATGTGTGTGTGTGTGTGTGTGTGTGTGTGTGTGTGTGAGAGAGAGAGAGGGGGGGGATCATTTGTCAGACGTGGGTGCCTCCAAATCCCAAGAGAGCAAAAATGGGGATCTCATTCAGTGGAATGAAAAGAAAGCACCAAGCGTTAAGTCTCCGTGTGTGACTATGGTCTCCATCAGGGCTCGCAGCCTGAGATGAGGAAAGAGGAAGGATAAAAATAAATAAATAAAAATAAAAACAAAAGGATAGAAAGAAGAGACCGGGTCGTTTAGCAGCTCCTACAATTAATTTTTGAAAAGCCTGCTTGAAAAAGACCAAGCTTGCTCTCGAGGGTGGGGATGCGGGTGGGGACACCTCAGGTAGCCCAGGAGTTCTCACAGGGGCGACTTGCCCCAAGCGCAAGGCAGAGCGCAAGTTGGGCAGGATCTCTCCGCTCTCTCACGTCGGTTCATCCAGAGTGGCCACAGGACAGCAGCTGATGGTCGTCAGGGTGTCCCCAAGCCCCAAGGGCTAAGCATCAACCCAGCGCCCCGCCCTCACCCCGCCCGGGTCAGGACTTCAAACCCCGCCGACCTCCGTGGAGTCGGCTGGACGGCGACTCCCACCGGGGCCACCTCCGGCTCTCCGAGGGGAGCCCCCGCGGGGCCTGCCCCTGCGCCCCACGTGACTTCCTGAAAGCCTAGGGCCCCGCCTCTCTCTTAGTTTCATTTCCTCGGCAGCCTTGGGACGGTCGTGCGTCGGTCTCCTGTCGTGTTCGCGTGTCTCGTCCAGCGTCCCCAGGAGCGCCATGGCGGAGCTGTTCCTGCTGGCAGAGGAGCTGTCGTGCTCCATCTGCCTGGAGCTCTTCAAGGAGCCGGTCACCACCCCGTGTGGCCACAACTTTTGCCGGTCGTGCCTGGACGAGACGTGGGCCGTCCAGGGCAAGCCGTACCGGTGCCCCCAGTGCCGCGCCGTCTCCCCCGCGCTCCCGGAGCTGCGGAAGAACACGGTGCTGTGCGCGGTGGTGGACCAGTACGCACAGGCGGAGCTGGAGCAGGCGCCCGCGGCCGACTGGACGCCACCCTCGCGGGCCGAGGCCCCTAGTCCCGCCACCCAGGTGGCCTGTGACCACTGCCTAAAGGCGGAGGCCGCGAAGACTTGCCTGGTGTGCATGGCCTCCTTTTGTCAGGAGCACTTGAGGCCACACCTCGAGAGCCCTGCATTCCGAGACCACCCGTTGCAGCTGCCGGTTCGAAACCTGCTGCACCGCAAATGTTCTCAGCACAACCGCCTGCGGGACTTATTTTGCCCCACGCATGGCGAGTGCATCTGCCACATCTGCCTGGTGGACCACAAGACCTGCTCTCCGGTCACCCTGAGCCAGGCCAGCACCGATCTGGAGGTAGGGTATGGCCGGGAAGGGTGCAGAGGGCAGCGTAGGCCTGCTGGGTTGTGGAGAGGGGCCACTGTGGGCATCTTTGCCATGCCACAGATCTTCTGAGGAGATGGGTTTGCTAGTTCACAGCCATCTGGGTGACAGGCCACCTAGACAGGTGGGTATCCCCAATGACGGAGCTGAAAGGGGCTGGCAAATTATGTAGCCCTTCCCCTTATCTATTGTGGCCATCTCCCTATTGCTCCCCACAGAACAATTTTACAGAAGGAACAATTGAAGTCACAGGTGAGATCGCATGTGCTCATCTGATGGTTTTTAGTAAGGGTTCTGAGTGTCAAAGAGGACACTGGGGGTTCCCTCACTAAATGCTGGCAGCCCCTACGAGGTGTGTATTGCTAGTTCCATTTCACAGATCAGGAAACTGATGTCCAGGGAAGTTAACTTAGCAAAGCCAGGGTAGCAAATTGCCAAGCCAGCTGGGACCCAGATTGGTTTGATACACAGTTTGCAGTTTTTCCCTGGGGAATAGACTTGAGTTCCAGAGCATGGAACATTCTGGGAGGCTTGAAGTCATGTAAGCAAAAGTCTTGTTGGGCTGGAGAGTTCTGGTGGTCAGGGAGGGTGGACAGTATCCCAGGAAGCTCTTACGCCATAGTGTCTTCCATCCTGGTGTGTGGCTTTGAGCGTGGAATTTGCCCCCTGGACCTAAATCATCTTTGGTAAAGGGAGGAGGAACTTGGTAGACTCCTAAGGGCCCCTCAGGTCTATGATGTTTTTACTGGTTTGGGAAATCATAGGTTCCCCTTTTGGACTCAAAGCAGAAGCTGAAAAAGTGTAAACAAACTTTTGTTATGTCAGACTAAGCACCAAAGTGTGGCCTGATTTCATTTCATTGTCCCAGCACTGTCAGGGAGAAGAGGCCTGTCCTGGGTTGTCAAAGGAGGGTTGAGATTGGGTGAAGCCTACAAGGTGTGCAGTGCCAGAACTAAGGCACAGACCTTGTTTCTTCTGGCCGCAGCCCTGCCCTGGCCTTGCCTGTCACTGTGGGTCTGAATGGGACTCCTTAGGGCTTGTTCCCTAGGTCTCAGCAGCTGGACCTCAAGACATGTCTTTTGAATTGACCTCCCTTCTGGCACCAACAATTCAAGTTATGGATACCTCAGTCTCCCCCTGTTCCAGAAAAGAACCTGCCCAGCCTTTAGAGCCAGGAGCCCTGTTTTGCTCCAGAGCTGAGCAATTTGGGGCAAGTCACTACAGATCCGAACTTTTCTTCCTTATCAGCCAAATGGAATCAATAGCATTCCCTCCCCACCCTCGAGGGGAGCTTGAGGTTCCCTAGTTGGGAAATGATAAAAAGAGAAGTGGAAGTGCTAGGCTTGGAAAGTTATCCTGAGGGAGGCAGTCCATAAAAGTCATTTTACTGCAAAAAGCTCCATACATATTACCACCATTTCTGTGACTCAGGACTGGGTAGAGGGGAGCAATGCTGAGCCTAGCGGTGGCGCACGCCTGTAATCCTAGCACTTGGGAGGCTGAGGCAGGAGGATCGCGAGTTCAAAGCCAGCCTCCGCAATGGCAAGGCACTTAGCAACTCAGTGAGACCCTGTCTCTAATAAAATACAAAAAAGGGCTGGGGATGTGGCTCAGTGGTCCAGTGCCCCTGAGTTCAATCCCCGGTACACAAAAAGGAAAAAAAAAAAAGAGGGGAGCATGCTGGGTGGACAGGGGAACCCCTGCATGGCAGGTTGCCCAGGTGGTGGTCTTTCCAAGGTTCATGGGCTTGTTGGTGCAGCCTGGTTCTGAAGAGAGGCACTTTTAGGAGTTCTTATCTTATCCATGGAGACTGAAAGCAAGTAGGGGCAGGAGGGCTTCTCAGCCTGGCTACAGCTGCTGCTGCTCCCTTTCAGCCCTGAGCTGGAGTCTGACTCAGCTTTATGGGCCAAACATATATGCTTGGCTGTCTTTTAATCCCTAAAACAGGATTCCCTGCCATTTCCCACCACCAAATGTGTCTCTTTTTTTCTTTTTTTTTTTTTAATGTTTATTTATTTGCTTTTAGTTGTACACAATGCATGTATTTTTACGTGGTGCTGAGGATCGAACCCGGGTCGCCGCATGTGCTAGGCGAGCACCCTACTGCTGAGCCACATCCCAGCCCCTCTTTTTTCTTTTCTCTTCTTTTTTTTTAGGTGGGGGGCAGTACTGGGAATTGAACCCCCGGACACGTAACCACTGAGCCACATCCCCTGCCCTTTTTTTTTTTCCTTTTTAATATTTATTTATTTGCTTTAGTTGTACACGATGCGTTTATTTGTACATGGTGCTGAGGATCAAACCCGGGCCGCGCACGTGCTAGGCGAGCACTCTACCGCTGAGCCACAACCCCAGCCCCCCCAGTCCTTTTTTATATTTTATTTAGAGACAGGGTCTCACTAAGTTGCTTAGGACCTCACTAAGTTGCTGAGGCTGGCTTTGAACCTTCAATCCTCCTGTCTCAGCCTCCCCAGCCACTGGGATTACAGGCTTGCGCCACTGCCCCAGGCCCAAGTGTCTCTTTTGCAGTCCTGCTGCTGCTTAACACTATTTCAGTGCCACTCCCAGCTGGGCATTGTTCCCAGCCTTGGGTGGCTGACTTGATGTGGGGTGGACTGGGACTCTGCTGCTTCCTGTGCAAAGGAACCCAAGTCCTTGACCTATCCCACAATCCTCAGACCTTCCTGAAGTTCTCTTCTTCCTTCCTTCCTTCCTTCCTTCCCTCCCTCTCTCTCCTTTCCTTCCTTCCTTCATTCCTTCCCTTCCCTTCCCTTTCTTTTTTTTTTTTTTTTTTTTTTTTTTTGTGGTGCTAGGGATTGAACCCAGGCAAGCACTCTACCAACTGAGCTATATCCCCAGCCACCTAAAGTTTTTTACTCTTGATTGGGAATTGTTTTGGCTAGGAAGTTCCTGGGTCACTTCCCTTTGGTCTGAGGTCATGTGGGCCCCTGTGCACCATGAGGGGACTGTCATGTGTGTTTGATTAATGGTGGGTGAATGGGGCTCAGGGTGCAGTGCTAAGATCAGTTTTTGAAAGTGAAACGATTTCTAGCCCCTGGGTGTTCCCAGGTCTCCTCTAGCTCTGTGAGATCAGATGTGCCTGGATGTGGCCTTTGGTCCTAAACCTGTCTCAGTTACTGGTAATGGCCAGGTGGAAGAGCAGTGTAACAGAGGTCGAGTCTGAAACATTGTTGGTGGCTTGGGCTTTCTGGGTTAAGTGCATGTGGCCTTGGTCTCTGCTTCCAGCCCTTACACGTGACTGTCACTGGGTTGTTTAACTGTAGATTCAAGGTCAGGTTCAGCCCTGACTATCTCTAGTGGAGTGGGAGAAGTGGAAGGAAGGGCAAAGTATGTTGAGCCAGCTTCTTGGAGGAGGGAAATGATTTCTCTTTTTCTAGAAGTTTCCAGCTTGCTCAGTTTGGTAACTTGTCTATAACTTTAATACCAGAAACTTAAATCTGCCAATTAATTACTAGCAGTGCGGTCTCTCACAGGTTGCTCAATTGCTCTGTGTCTCAGGGTCCTTGTCTGTGAAGGTTGGGTGATTCCTACCCAACCTCCACAGCATTGTTCTTAGCTTTAAATGAGTTAATGTGTGTCAAGCACGAGAAGACAGCCTGACACACAGTAAGCACACCATAACTGCTAGCTGCCCTTGTAAGGGTGGTGGCAGTAGTGATTGCCCACCCCAACCCCCGCCCATTTCTGTGCCCGAACATTTTGTCTCAGCAGGAATGTAGGAGACTTGGATATTGATATTGATGTAGGAGACTTACAGAAATAAATGGGGATGACATTATCTTCTTTCACATGTAATTGACTTGTTTCTGGTTGTTTCCAGAGGTGGGCAGTAGCCAAGCAATTCCAAACTAGCTTAACTTAACCTCAGGCCCTGAGCGATGGCCAGTTGGTCTGCAGACTCTGTGGGCTGGCTCATCCATATTCCTAGCCTTGGTGGTCCCAGCATAGGGTGACCAGGTGAAGTTTGGACTCTTATCTTTTTTTTTTTTTTTGGTACCAGGAATTGAACTCAGGGGCACTCCACCACTGGGCCATATCCCCATCCCTTTTTTGTATTTTATTAGAGACAGGATCTCACTGAGTTGCTAAGTGCCTTGCCATTGCTGAGCCTGGCTTTGAATTCAAGGTCCTCCTGTCTCAGCCTCCCAAGTGCTGGGATTACAGGTGTGCACCACCGCTCCTGGCTTTCCAGCCCTTTTTTTTGTATTTTATTTAGAGACAGGGTCTCACTGAGTTGTTTAGCACTTTGCCATTGCCGAGCCTGGCCTTGAACTTGTGATTCTCCTGTCTCAGATTCTCAAGCTGCTGGGATTACAGGCATGCACCACCATGCCCGGAGCTGGACTCTTATCTTTGTTCCCCTGTGTCTCTGAAGCTGACAAAGGTTGCCCAGCTTCCTTCTAGAATTGGCAGATGTGTTTAGGGAGGACCATCACAGAGGTCAAGTTTACGTCTTTGGGTTCCCTTCCCCAGTTCATGGTTGAGTAATTTTTCTCTGCTTTCCAGCATATTTTAGCAGATTTTTCTTCTATGGTATTTGTCTGCTTTTCTGGTTGTTTGGATGGAAGGGTTGTCTGACTTCATCTGCTGAAGTGGCCGTCCCAGCTCATTCTGTCTCTGCGTGAGCCTGGCTGCTTGCTGTCTCCTTGCCTCGATTTCATCAGCTGTAAAATGAGTAGTAGTGAAGTTCGTTGTAATGTTGTAATGGATGCTGATCCTTAGCATGTCTTGACTGAGATCCGGGCACTGTGTGGATCCACCTAGGAACCCTGTACAGCTGCAACAGTTGCATCTGTTTCATGGCTAAGGAAACTAAGTTGGGAGACAGTTGGACTGCTGGGAGTTAGGACTTGAACTTGTTTTTTTTTACTTTTAGTTGTACATGGACACAATGTCTTTATTTTGTTTATTGATTTTTATGTGGTGCTGACGATCGAACCTAATGCCTCACATGTTTGAGGCAAGCACCCTGCCACTAAGCCACAACCTCAGCCCTTGAACCTGTTTTATCTTTATTCTTTATTGACTGTACTATCTCCCTTAAAGGATGAAGGGAGGCAATAAATGGAATGTTTCAAAGAGCTCCAGACAGGAAAGACCTGCGGTGGCAGAAACAGTGGGATAGATTTAGGGGTTGGTTCCTGTTTGTGGGGGCCGGAAGAGGTTAAAGAAGACCTCTCTCACCCTCCTTGTTTGTTTCCTCTGCAGAACAAACTGAGGAATAAACTAACCATCTTGTACAGTCACATCAACGGGGCGACAAGAGCACTGGAGGATGTAAGAACCAGGCAGCAAAGTTTGCGGGTGAGTGGCAGCTCCCCCCACCGACCACTCCCAGCCCAGCCCTGACACCTCCTTTGGCCTTCAGGAAAGACGGACATGGCTCTGACCTGGACAGGACTGGTTGCACTCACAAGTGTCAGAATTAAGCAGCCACCTTGCAAAACAGATGAAAAGCTATGTGCCTGAAAAAGATCCCTCACAAGCCCCAACTGAAAATTACCTATAAGCCCAACCAACCTTGCAGGAGTGATTACAAATTAGGTTTAGCACTAGGGATGTAGCTTAGTGGTAGAGCATTTGCCTAGCATATGTGAGGCCCCTGGGTTCGATTACCAGCACAACAAAGTTTTAGAACAAGTAAAAAGAAAGATTAGATTTTCAAATACTCTTGTTCCCGAGCCTTCTGTTTTATTTTGGCAGCTGCGAGTTTGTTAGGTGAGGTCTGGTTATAATACCAACTCTATTATGTCTTAGTCTATGTGGCCTTGGGCACCCTGGCAGATCTTTGAGTCTTAGTTTTCCATTCTGATCAGTGGAATGACAACTCTTCACAAGAGATCCAGAATTGCACAAACAAAGTTCACTTTGTTAGGGACTTGTGGATAGAAGTGTATCTTGGGTGTCAGCGAGAAAGGAGGATCCCCAAACTCCAAGGCAGGAGGAATGGATTCATGTGCTAAACTAGGCAAACGTGGCCCACGACCAGCTGGAATGCACCTGGCCTTTCGTAGAAACTGTCACCAGGCCTGACATCTGTTAAGTAATGGTCTAGGGATCTGGGGTTGTAGCTCAGTGGTAGAGCGCTTGCCTAGCACATGTGAGGCACTGGGTTTGATCCTCAGCACCACATAAAAATAAATAAAGGTTTAAAAAAAATAAATATGAAGAAAAAGAAATTTTTAAGAAAAAGAAAAAAAAAACCAGTCTAGGCTTTAGAGGCCAGTACAACATGCTCGGCTGACTACCTTAATGACTTCGGGAAATGCGCCAAACTGGCATTTATGACCAAGATAACAGAAGTCATGTCAGGCTGGGTTTCTACACTGGGTCCCCATTACATCTTCGTTCTAGCCTGGAAAAGGGGAACAGGAAGGTGACAAGTAGTTTCCTTCTCTTGTCTCCTTTTAAACAAGAGACAGCGTGGCACATATAACTTCCAGCCATACCTCCCGGGAAGGAGCTTAGTTACATTGCAAAGCCTAGCTGCTAGAGAGTCCGGGAAACGTAGTCTGGGCGGCCATTTGCCCGACTGAAACGCTAAGGGTGTTCTCTTCCTAAAGGAAAAGGTGAGAGTGAACATTGGAGGGCACTGGTAGTAGCCACATCAGAAGGGACAGATACAGAAATAGTAGAATTCCATGTTTCTGGTAGACTGTCCCTCCCTGTGTGTTTGTCATGTTTGATGCTGAGCTGTTGAGTTTATCCAAGATGCTAAATAAAGCTGCAGCTGCTAAAGCAGCACGAACAAATACAATGGAAACCTTCCACGTGATTTTAAATTAATATGAAAAACACATGAAAATTATTTCATTTTTATTTTTTTGCAGCACTGAGAATCAAACTCAGGCAGGCACTTTGCCCTTGAACTACATTCCCAGGCCCTGAAATTATTTTGAAGAATACAATTCAAGCCGGGCACAGTGGTGCATACCTGTAATCCCAGTGGCTCGTGAGGCTGAGGCAGAAGGATTGTGAGTTCAAATCCAGCCTCAGCGACTTAGTTCACCCTAAGCAATTCAGTGAGACCCTGTCTCTAAATAAAAGATAAAAAGGGCTGGGGTGCGGCCCAGTAGTTAAGCATCCCTGGGTTCGGTCCCTGGCACCATAAATAAACAAACACATAAATAAATAAAATGTGTTAGTGAGATGAGATATTTTGCTTTCCTGTTTTGACATCTGATGTGAATTTCAAACTCATAACACTTCTCAACTTATACTTGTCACATTTCATTCTCCCCCCCTTCACCCCACCCCGTGATAGGATCTTGTTATGTTGCCCAGGCTGGCCTTGAACTCCTGGGCTCAAGCAATCCTCCTACCTGAGCCTCTTGAGTTGCTGGGACTATAGGCATACATTGCTACACCCAGCTTGGGTTTTGCTGTTTTCAAACAAGGTTGCTTATGAACATTCTTTTTTTTTTTTTTTTGTACTGGGGATTAAACCCAGGGGGTGTTTAACCGCTGAGCCACATCCCTAACCCTTTTTCTTTTTTTTTTTTTTTTTTTGATACCAGAGATTGAACTCAGGGACACTCGACCACTGGGCCACATCCCCAGCCCTTTTTTGTATTTTTTTTTTTTTTTCTTCTTTTTGGTACCAGGGATTAAACTCAGGGGCACTGGACCACTGGGCCACATCCCTAGCCCTTTTTTGTATTTTATTAGAGACAGGGTTTCACTGAGTTGCTAAGTGCCTCGCCATTGCTGAGGCTGGCTTTGAACTTGCGATCCTCCTGCCTCAGCCTCCCAAGTGCTGGGATTATAGGTGTGCGCCACCGTGCCCGGCTCCTAACCCTTTTCATATTTTATTTAGAGACAGGGTCTTGCTAAGTTGCTGAGGCTGGCTTTTGAACTTGTGATCCTCCTGCCTCAGCCTCCCAAACCACTGGGATTAATAGGTGTGTGCCACCACACCCGGCTTATGAACATTTTTGTGTGTGTTTCTGGAGTGGGTGTCCAAGAATTTTTCTAGAGTGTATTTCTAGGATTATAGCTGGGTCCAGGTTGTGAGCACTTCCATATTGACTAGGTGTTGCCCAGTGGCTCTCCAAGGCTGTCATGCTCCAACAAAGTGCAGGCATGAGTGCAGCTTTAGCCTGATGGGAGTCCTCTTGCCTTGGGCCTTTTAGGAGGCTGCAAACAGGAAGATGGAGCAGGTGAGGCAGGAATACGTGGAAATGAAGGTTCTCATTGATGCCTCCGAGGCCAGCTCGACACGCAAGCTAAAGGAAGAAGAGAAGAGGGTCGTCAACAAGTTTGACTCCATTTACCACATTCTCCTCAAGAAGAAAAGCGAGATCCAGACCCTGAAGGAGGAGATCGAGAGCAGCCTGGTGAAAAGTGACGAGTTCGAGTTTCTGGAGGTGGGTGTGATGAGGGCACTGCCAAATGCTCTTTCTGCCTGGCATCAGGATGTTGATCACAGATGCATTGGCAGCATTGGAAGCGTCCTGAGATACATGCTGTGTTAATTTTCTTGCTAAGCAACAAACTTATCCCAAACTGAGGCACTTAGGCACTTATTTATTCTGAGTTTCCCTAGCTCAGGATCTGGGTATGGCTTTGTGAGTTGTCTACTTAGAGTCTGTTAAGGCTGCAGTCTGGGTGTTGGCTGGACTATACTGATTTGGAGGTTAGGGTTGTCTTCTAGGTTCACCTGTTGTTGGCAGAATTTACTTCCTTATGGTTGTAGGATTTAGACCCCTACATAGTCTCTCTCTCTCTCTTTCCCCCTCTCTCCCTCCCCTTCCCTCCTCCCTCCCTCCTTCCTCCCTTCCCTCCCTCCTTTCTTCCTTCCTTCCTTCCTTCCTTCAATTAAATCCAGGGGCACTTAACCACTGAGCCACATCCCCAGCCATATATGTGTGTGTGTGTGTGTGTGTGTGTGTTTCCGTAGCCATAGATGGACAGAATGCCTTTATTTTATTTGCTTATTTATTTATTTTTTATGGACACAATACCTTTATTTTATTAATTAATTTATTTTATGTGGTGCTGAGGATCAAACCCAGTGCCTGAACTTGCGAGGCAAGCATTCTGCCACTGAGCCACAATCCCAGCCCTATTTGTTTATTTTTATGTGGTGCTGAGGATTGAACCCAATGCCTCACGCATACTAGGTGAATGCTATGCGGGTAATCTATAGCCCCAGCCCCGCTATTTTGTATTTTATTTATAAAGACAGGGTCTCACTGAGTTGCTTAGGGCCTCACTAAGTTGCTGAGACTGGCTTTGAACTCAGGATCCTGCTTCCTTAGCTTCCGAGCCACTGGGATTACAGGGGTGAGCCACCATGCCCGCCTAGGTCCCTACTTTTGTGCTGGCTGTTAGCTGAGCCCTTCTCTCAACTTTGCAGTTTACTTTATCAAGTCAACAGGAGAATTTCTCCATCTAGGGAGGTCCCATTCCTTTTTAAAGGGCTTTTATCTGCTTAAATCTGGCCCAGGGGCTGGGATGTGGCTCAGCGGTAGGGCACTCGCCTAGCATGTGTGCAACCCAGGTTCTATCCTCAGCACCACGTAAAACTGCATGCATTGTTTACAACTAAAGCAAATAAATAAATATTAAAAAAAATCTGGCCCAATCAGGATAATCACCCTTTTTATGAACTGTGGTCTTCTTTTTTCCCTCTCCTAGCACTAGGGATTAAACCCAGGGGTGCTCTACCACTGGGTAGAGCCTTTCCTATTTATTTATTTATTTATTTATTTATTTATGAATGACAGGGTCTTGCTAAATTGCTTAGGGCCTTGCTAAGTTGCTGAGGCTGGCCTTGAACTTGTTATCCACCTGCCTCAGCCTCCCAAGTCACTGGGATTACAGGTGTGCATTCTGTGCCTGACTGATTTGGAGGTCTTCATTACACCTGCAATACTCCCAGCCCTTTCCCTTATGTATGCCAATCATGGAGTGATATCCTATCACCTCCGCTGTCCTGCCTATACTCCAGGAGAGAGATCACGGCCCTGGGAAGCATCTTTCTAAAGCACTTCCTCCTGCACTTTCTGACTCCATTCTCCTTCGCGTGGCCCACAAGGTCTTTGGTGCCCAGATATGGTCTTTGCCAGCAGCCTCATCTCTTGCCACTCATCTCCTCTCCTACTTTCTGCCTGCTTGGCCCTATGCTCAAACCACAGTGAGGCACTAATTAGTCCCCAAATGTAAAAAAAAAAAAAAAAAAAAAAACAGGACCCCCCCCCCCCAAACATCCCCAGATATAGTAGGCAGTGGGTGGAAATGCCCAGATTTCTCATTTAGTACAGGAGTGATAGAACCATCTCCTCTTTGTTCATGGTACCCCCCCCCGACCCCATCCTAGGACAGATGGCATCATGTGTCCTTTCCAAATGTTTGTTCCTGTGTGTTAGAGCAGCCACCTGGCCCGTCTGAGAAAGGCCCAGTCCACATCTGGTTCTCTTGATACTATAGAACTCAACTTAGTCTTGAAGTTTCGACCCTTCAGCAAGACTCTCCCTTCTGGGGGCTGTGGCTGTGGCTCAGTGGTAGAGCACTCACCTGGCATGCATGAGGCACTGGGTTCGATCCTCAGCACCACATAAAAATAAAATAAAGATATTGTGTCCACCCTCAAGACTTTCCCTTCCCATAGGATGTGCCCTGGCCTGGTACCATGTGCAGAGAAGCGTCCCTGTCCATCATCAAGTCTGGGATTAGGGATGCTTCTCTAGGTCCTGTGTCTTCTGTGCTTTTGCAGCCACAGCTGGCAGAGTGGGCATGCCTCAGGAGACCTCTGTCCCAACTGAGTCTGTGCCACCCTGTCACACATTGGTGGTGTGACTGGCAGGCCACTTGTCATGTCTAGACCTCAGTTTCCCCATCTGTAAGAGGAGTGTCCTTTGAGATCTCTTCTAGCTCTAGGTATTAAAGGGTCTTAAAGGGGTACTTTAAAACCTGGTGACCTTGGACCTGAAATTTGAGCAAGCCGGTTAGACTTGAAACCTGCAATCACAGGAAGCTGCCCAAGGGATCGCTCAGGGCTGAGCTCAGGCGCCGGCTCTCCCAGAGCTACCTGCCCTTAACCCCTTGGCTTGTTGCAGAAAGCATCAAAACTGCAAACAGCCTCAACGAAGCCAGTCTACGTCCCCAAGGTGGAGCTGGACCATGAGCTGATCAAGGGCATCTACCAAGGCGCCTTAGAGGTCAAAAACCAGCTAAGGCAGTCGCTGGCACAGTCCCAGGAGAAGAAGCCCGAGGAGCCCACCAGCTCAGGTAACACCAGCAGCAACCACAGAGAGCCCTAAACCCGGTGGGTCTCTGTGTCCTGGAGTGGGAAGAGGGCGCATGGTCCAGAGCTTGGGAGCGAGTTTCAGAGTTCCCGAAACAGCTGCCTAAGACTAGAGGAGTCTCTGCTTCATCCTGACATCATAGCCATCCTTTTAAAAAGACTTGGGGGCTCTAAGACATGGTGGGACACTTTGGATGGGCTCTTTTTGTCTGCTCTTGAGGCCAGCTCAGATGGGGTTTGAATGGATGCTGGGTCGTCAGAGTGTTTGGTGGGGAATTGGCTAGTTTGGGGGTCAGAGAAACTGGAATTTCCCCTTGACACCACTTTTCTTCCCTCATATCCAATCCATAGCCAGATTTCACTCGTTTTTTCGGAGGGTGGTGGGGGTACAAGGGATTGAACTCAGGGGCACTTGACCACTGAACCACATCCCCAGCCCTATTTCGTATTTTATTTAGAGACAGGGTCTCACTGAGTTGCTTAGGGCTTCACTTTTACTGAGGCTGGCTTTGAACTCACAATCCTCCTGACTCAGACTCCCAAGCTGCTGGGATTATAGGCATGTGCCACCATGCCTGGCCTGTGCCTGTTTCTTGTTTGGAGGTGTCTTGCAGTGCCCAGAGCAGAGCCTGGTACATAGTAAATCTCTGGTGTATAATCTGGGGTTGGGCTTGAACTCTGGCTTGGCCAGCTGAGCATCCTTGCAGAAGAGCTATGAAACAGGTTGTGGCGAGGCTCCTCTGTGGAGGTTCTTTGTTGGGGGCAAAGCTAGTGGTGCCTGGTCTGCAGGAGGAGGGAGAGGGAGAGAGAAGAACCAGCAGGCAAGGAACTAATGCGGACAGAGCCTTCACTACCCACTACCAGGACCCGTGATCTCGTTCAGGGGTTCAATAAACCATAAGTGAGCCGGAGTCCTCCCCATTGCCAAAGCTCAGAGAGGTCTCAGAGGTCATAGAGATGGGTGCTGGTGGAGAACAGTCTGCAACCTCAGCTACATTTTAAGCAGAAAAAAGGGGGAACACACAGAACTGCTCTTTCTATTACCTTTTTATTGTCTCTTGCAGTTGGATGGGGAAGTCGTTAAAATGGCTGGTGATGCTAGGTGTCCTGGTGCACACCTGTTTCCCAGCAACTAAGAAGGACGAGGCAGGAATATCGCATGTTCCAGTCCAGCCTCGGGAAGGCCCCATCTCAAAATATTAAAAAGGGCTCGGTGGTGCATGCCTGTAATCCCAGGGGCTTGGGAGGCTGAGGCAAGAGGATCTCAAGTTCAAAGCTAGCCTCAGCAACTTAGCAAGGCACTGAGCAACTCAGCGAGACCCTGTCTGTAGATAAAATATTCTTTAAAAGGGCTGGGATGTGGCTCAGTGTGGTTAAGTGCCCCTGGATTCAATTCCTAGTACCAAGAAAGGAGAGGGACAGAAGGAAGGACGGGTTGGCTGTATAAAATGCTGTCTTCTCCCTCCATGGCAAAATTGGCTTCTGAGTTTGGGGTCGGGTGGAGCCACATACATTCAATCCTTCTCTGGCACAGATGACTCTGGAGACCATGGCACCCAGTCTACAAACAAACCCTCGCGCCCTCCGAAGAAGCTCCCACGTGAGTAGCTCCACCTTGTTCCTGGCGTCTGCGTGGCTGTGCCTGGCTGGTGCTTTGGCTGACACAGGGATCATCACTCCTTGCAGATGGCCGTAGCTCGTTCCACACCACCACAGGGCCTGGGGCCTCTGTGGGATACAAGTTTGGCTGCAGACCCAGAGGAAGGGCAGTGCAGGGCTGCTCTGCTGCAGGAGCTCTCGTGGGCCAGGAAGGAGGGCTTGTCCACCTGCACTGGATATCTGGGCTGTCTGGAATGGAAGGTTACGAAAGCTGGTGTTTGTTTAAAAACATTGGCTACACCCAAGTCCTGGCCTTTGGGCAGAGCCCTGGAGATGGGATGGACCATGGTCCTGATGGTCAGTGGTCCTGATGAGCAGAGGAGGCCTTACCTCTCTATCTTTGATCTGTAACATGCTTCTGCTGTTTCAGCATTTCTTACACTTTTCAATATTGCCCTTCTCCTCCTCCTCCACTGAGCCAATTTGGAAAGATGATAGAATGACACTCTAGAAAATTGTCAGAGCCATGGAGGTTAACTCGGGAATGAATTGGGTTTCTTCTATGTTGAAAGTGGCTCAGAATAAACTGGCTGATGTGGGGAGTATGTAGGGAGAGAGCAGACCTGTCACTGTGTGTAGAAACACCTAAGAGAGGTGACTATCAGGAAGGAGCCTGTGGCTTAGGCTTTGTCCCCAGGTGCTGGTCCTTTGGGATAGGGTGGGGGAGGGGTAGAGGTGAGGAAATGGGGCTAAGAGTGAACTCCTGAGAGAGACTGAAGTGTGTGGGGAAGCGGGCATGGAGCCATGTGGAGCCCGGGTGATATGGAAGGGAGGTGGAAGCGATCAGGAGAAGCTCAGCCTGTCTGTCTGTAAAGTATCCTGCAGGGGGAGGGATAAGGTCCCTAGCAGTATTTTTCATTCCAGTGTTGGGCAAGGTGACAGAGGGATGGGATTCTTCTAGCCCACTTGAGCATGCTCTGGAATTACTCATGGCTTGCATATCATGCATGGCTGGGTCCCACCCCTGCACTTTCTGGTGGGTCTGGCTGGGGTGGGGCTCAAGATTTTGCATTTCTTACATGATACTAGGTGACACAGATACTGCTGGTTTGGAAATCACATGTGGAGAACCAGAGTTTTAGTCCACTCATTTCTCATAGGCATACATTCCAATTATTATTTAAAAAAAATTTTTTTTAGTGGTAGATGGACACAATATCTTTATTTGTTTTTATTCGATGCTGAGGATCAAACCCAGTGCCTCACATGTGCTAGGCAAGTGCTTTACCACTGAGCTACAACCCCAGCCCAAATATTTTTAAAAGACTATTGTGATACTTAATAAGTTTTTATTTTGGACTGACTTTAATTATTTTTAATGTTTTTTTTAGCTGTAGATGGACACAATACCTCTATTTAGTTAGTTTTTTCTTTCTTTCTTTTTTTGGTATTGAGGATTGAACCCAGGGGCACTTTACCACTGAGTGACATACGAGCCCTTTTTATATTTTATTTAGAGACAGGTCTCACTAAGTTGCTGAGGCTGGCTTTGAACTTGTGATCTCACCTCAGCCTCCTGAACTTGCCTCAGCCTCCTGAACTGTTGGGATTACAGGTGTGCACCACTGCACCCAGATCTTTTTTATTTTTAAGTGAGAAAGCCGGAGATGGGCGAGCGAGAAATGAAAGACGAAAGACGGAGACCAGGCAGAGATACACACGAGAGTTTATTTGTCAGAGCTGACAAATAAAGGCCATCTCTCCATTGATGGACAGAGGCCTGCACCCAGATCTTAAAAATACAGTTAGACAAATTTTGACAAAGGATACCTACATTACCATTACCCAAGGCAGCATCAAGACTCTTTCTTTAAAAAAAAATTAAAACATCCCCTAGCTTTATTTGTATGAGTCAAATTCACACAAATGAATATTATGGTCTTTTTTTAAGTAATATTTTTAGTTGTAGATGGACACAATATCTCTATTTATTTTTTTATGTGGTGCTGAGAATCAAACCCAGTGCCTCACACATGCGAGGCAAGCGCTCTACCACTGAGCGACATCCCCAGCCCAATATTATGGTCTTTTGAAAGTGTTATGGCATTGTGCTTTAAGATCAATTGTGAACATTTTCTTTTTCAGAAGAAAAGAAACCCAAGAAACCCAGTAAGTTTGTGTTTTTTTTGTTGTTGTTTTGTTTTTCATTGTTGTTGTTTTTGCTATTGTTGTTTTTATTGTTTTTGTTTTTGTTTTTGTTCTCCATATTTGTTTGTGCCTAGGATTAAAAGCTGACAGGAATGGTTGGTTTATCTTACTGGCTTGTTTTATCCGGTTGCCTTATCTTATCTGGGTTCTGTGGTGGGCCAAGCCTTAGACTCTTCTCTGAAGTTGGAATTGAGGCCCAGTGTAAATGAAAAAGATGGTTATAGGTTTACCTGAACTCACCTGTGTGGCCCGTGACTGTTCAAGCTTGTGTTTGTGGAAGTGGATCTTTTTTTTTTTTTTTTTTTTTAATATTTATTTATTTAGTTAGTTGTACACAGTGCCTTTACTTATTTTTACGTGGTGCTGAGGATCGAACCCGGGCCGCACTCGTGCTAGGCGAGCGCTTTACCGCTGAGCCACGACCCCAGCCCTGGAAGTGGATCTTGACTCTTAGCTTGGAAGGGAGGAGAGGTCATCCCATTTTTCCAGGTCATGTCACCAACTTGTGTTTCTCCTCCCTCACTTCTAGGCCCTGGCGCTACCGCTGCCTCTGCCTCATCCGGCCAGACTTTCAGCTTCGGAGCTCCTGGACAGTCAGTGGAAATGAAATCACCCCCGGATGGTGCGTTATCATGACCAAGGGCCAGTGGGGTGTCCACTCTGAATTTGCCCTGAAAACTGCTCTCTTGTTTTCTCTCCCAAATGCAGCCAAAGCCACCACCTCGCCAAATGCTGTGGCCCTCAAGACCAAGGTGCTGGAAAACTTCTTAGCCAAGACCAGACCTGAGCTCTTAGAGTGTGAGTAGCTTGGCCGTGTGAACGGAAGAGTGGGTGGGTGGGGGGATCAAGCGAGTCAATCAGTAGCATCAGGGGAAGATCTAGAAGTGAGAGCTTGGGGGACCCCTTGTAATTCATAGCTTGGGGTGATGTTTTCTCAGATTTTGTTAAGGTCATCTTGGATTACAACACTGCTCATTACAAAGTGGCTCTGACCGAGAACTACACCACTGCCTCAGTGGCCGATGTGCCTCAGAACTACCGGCCACATCCCCAGCGGTTCACCTACTGCTCTCAGGTGCTGGGCCTGCACTGCTACAAAAAAGGGATCCACTACTGGGAGGTGGAGCTGCAGAAGAACAACTTCTGTGGGGTGGGCGTCTGCTACGGCAGCATGGACCGCCAGGGCCCCGAGAGCCGGCTGGGCCGCAACAAAGCCTCCTGGTGCGTGGAGTGGTTCAACAACAAGGTCTCCGCCTGGCACAACAACAATAGCAAAACTCTGCCCCCCTCCAAGGCCACGCGGGTGGGCGTGCTCCTCAACTGTGACCACGGCTTTGTCATTTTCTTTGCCGTCTCTGACAAGTTCCACCTGATGTATAAATACGCTGTGGACTTCACTGAAGCTCTGTACCCAGCCTTCTGGGTGTTCTCTGCCGGTGCCACACTCTCTATTTGCTCCCAAAGTAGGCAGGCACTTGGGCTGCCTGCCCCTGGGGCACCCAGGACTGATGAAAATGCTGCAGGTGGGACTCCTTGGAGAACTTCCCTGAGTTCCCAACTGATGGGTGGATGGGGAGGGAGTTGGCAGGAGGGTGGGAGATGGGATGAGAGGAAGGAGTTAGCCAGGGGAAAAAGGGTGGGGTGATTGTGCTGTGGATAGAAAGCTTTTCTTTCTATCTCCTGGTGCCCATCTGGGCCGGGCGACCTCCTTCTGACTGCTCCAGGAAATCTCCAGGCTGCTGGGTAACCTGGGCAGAGTTTTGGGAAGTAAAGTCATTAGTGCCTAATTTCCCTTGCAGAAAATATATACTCATAGCAATTTCCTTCTTAGGCCAGGGCCTGGCTACCCTCTTGCTCTCTGGGGTAGCCTTCTGTCTTCTAGAGTCATTGAATTTCAATATATATATTTTCTCTTTTCCGTGCTAGGGATTAAACCCAGAGCCTCACACTTGATAAGCCCACGCCCTGTCACTGAGCCACACCCCCAGGCTGAATTTCAACATTATATTCTCTCAGCTTTCCACATGGTGGGCTCCATCTCCTGGTTATCTGTGTTGGAGGGAAACCATAGGTAGCAGTTCTCCACCTGGACCAGAGTTTCCCAGAGAAACAGTGGTTTCTTTCCAGTGGAGGACAGCTCTGCTTCCCTCCCGATCGTGTTCACTTCATTGCCCCATCCATGATTTAAAAATCTTCATTTGAGGACTGGGGGTGGGGTGCAGCAGGACAGCACTTGCCCAGCATGCACGAGGCCCTGGGTTTGATTACCAGCACCAAAAAAAAAAAAAAAAGTTCAGTTGAATAGCCTGTGTTGAATTTGTGGTTGAGGGAAGGTCAAGGTGACCCAGATCCACTTGGAATGGATATGGCTCCCTCCTCCCAGCATTAACAAGGGACATCTAATCAAAGGCTTTGGCTGCTGCTGCAGAGCCTTGCTGGAGGCCTTGCTTCCTACGGCCTAGGCTACACAGCAAGACAGACCCTGGCCTGGGTTAACAGAAGTGTGGTGGCTTTGCTCTTACTACGGCGTCTTGCCATGACACCTCTCCTTGGCAGTAGTATTCTCTCCCCCGCAGCATAGACATTGGACTGCCTGCTGCAGGTGCCACTGTGGCTAGCTCAGCCAAGCACCCAGCCACAGCAGGCACCTGAAGTCTGCCACTATTCAGGCCATTTGTGGCTGCTGCACGGAACACACTCAGTTCCCCTATGGGGTGGCTGCCTATGACCAAAGGGCCTTTTAGCAGGGATGGCAACATTCCCATTTATCCCTGGCCACAGGCTACAGGCACAGCCCGGCCCTCTCCTGAGTCCTGTTGCTGGCCCTGTCCCTTCTGCTATCGTCCGCATTAGAGCCAATTCCAGACTCTCAAATTGACCAGGTTAGAGGTCAGGAAGACTTTTTTAAGGATCAGAGAAGGAATGATCTAAAGAGGGTCAGATAAGTGGTTATTTTCCTTGTCGTGTTTCATGCAGTGAAAATAATCCAGTCCATTAAGGGGCAGAAGTGAACAGATTGCAGAATTTCCCCAAACTCCTTATATCCTGATGTCAGGATGGAAGTTCCCACCCCAAAAGTGTGAGGGGAGCTTCCTGAGTCTGGCTTCTTAGGAAAAGAAGTCACCATTGGGGAAAATAGGGACCCCAAGCCTTATATAGATATTTGAGAATTTAACACATCTCAGGCCTTGTGCTAGAATTCCTAGAGGCTCCAAGCACTTGAGATTCCTGACAGATGTATGATCCATCATCTCCCAGGAAGAACTCTCCATTCCTTGGGAGAAAGATAATCATCTTAGGGAAGATATCCCTGCCGTTGCTGGTATATGTGAACTTTGAAAGTTTTCTTACTAGCTGGGCATGATGACACATACCTGTAATCTCAGCGATTTGAGAGGCTGAGGAAGGAGGATTGCAAGTTTGAGGCTAACCTCAGTAACTTAATGAGACCCTCAAAGTAAATGAAAAGGGCTGGGGATGTAGCTCAGTGGTAGAGCAGCCCTGGGTTCAATCTCCAGTGCCCTCCTCCCCCCCACAAAGAAGTTTTCTTCCTTGCTACATAGAAGAAAAGTTCTTTGGTGATCCTCCTCTACTTCAAAGATGTTCACAAGTGTCTTTGTTGATCTGAAACAAGCATTGTCTGAAGCCAATGCATACTTGGAGAACAGCTGGGCTCAGAGGAGTAGAAAGTCCAAGAGAATTCCAGGACTCCTGCTAGGGCTCTCCTCTGCAGAAACGAGGGCAGCAGAGGGGGCTCTTCCTGACAAATGAGCCGCCAGGCAGCAGGAGTCCCTCTGTGTAAGAGCCAACGAGGTGACTAGTGCTTAGCTCTGTGCAAGGTCTTTGGAGGCGTGACTTGAGTGTGCGTTAGCTGTCCTGACCCGCTCCATTTGCTGTGGTAAAACTTTACATTATCCAGCCTTGCAGGGCCACTGCACGCACTGAAGGTCCTCGAGTGGGAGGGACTTTTGTATCCATCTGTCTTCTCATTTTGCAGAATAAAGCAGATGAGAAGGTAGAGGATGACTGTTAGGAACTCTTAACCATTCCATCATGGAGGAAATAACTCCTAACCCGTGTGACGGGAAACCCTGGTATCTTGCGGAAGTATCAAAAATTCCCAGAAACACTAACATGAAATCCTGTCTTAGTCGTAGATACTGAGAACTGACCTCAGTCATACTGGGTATGATAAACCAACGGTCAAGGTCAGATCTTTGTGTTATTCAAGACTGCCTGGCCAGTTATGTCTGTTTTAAATACTCTGCAATCAATCTGTGATCTGTATCTAATACTGATATGTTATCTTTTTTTTTTTTTTTTTTTTTTTTTTTTGGTACCGGGGACTTGAACTCAGGGGCACTTGACCACTGGGCCACATCCCCAGCCCTTTTTTTGTATTTTATTAGAGACAGGGTCTCACTGAGTTGCTAAGTGCCTCGCCATTGCTGAGGCTGGCTTTGAACTCGCGATCCTCCTGCATCAGCCTCCCAAGTGCTAGGATTACAGGCGTGCGCCACCGCGCCCGGCTCTGATATGTTATCTTTTACCTGACTCCCCCCCCCATTGATTTTAATTGATTACGAGTATTTGAGTTGTTATTTTTTGAAAAAATGTTTAGTTGATTCTTTATTGGGGGAGGGGGTGTGACTACTAGGAATTGAACCCAGGGTCACTTAATCACTGAACCACATTCCCACATTCCCGGCCCTTTTTATTTTTATGGGATGGGGTCTTGGTAAGTTGCTTAGGGCTTTGCTATGTTGTTAAGGCTGGTCTTGAACTTTTGATCTTCCTGCCTCAGCTTCCTGAGTCGCTACAATTACAGGCTCGTATCACCGTGCCCAGCTTTATTTGATTCTTTAAGAAAATATAGCTATTGGGGCTGGAGTTGTGGCTCAGTCGTAGAGCAGCATTTGTCTCGTACTTGTGAGGCCCTGGGTTCTATCCTCAGAACCCCATAAAAATGAAGTTATTGTGTCCACCTACAACTAAAATAAAATACAGCTATAAACAGGGCTGAGACTGGCTGATGCGTCTTAGAAATTTTGAATGCAATAGAGTGGTGTTTGGTGTACTTTCTTGCACTGTGGTATAGACAGGTAAAAACCAATCCTTGTCCATCATGCTGGATTCTACAGATGATGCACCCATATCTGAAGGCTATCGCCAAGTGGCCCATTTGCCTAGATTCCACCCAGCTACTCCCAGACCTATAGTGCCTCTGAGGCCTGGATAAAGAATTCTCAGACTGATAGGATGTCTGTCTGTCTGGTCTCGGCTTCAGGAGAATGCCAGGATGAAGGATCAAGGAAAGAATAAACCTCACAAGAAAAATGGGTGAGCAGTGATGGAAATAGAGGGCTCATTGTTTTCTTCTTTCTACTGTTGCTTATGTTTTAAAAATTCTGTAATAAAAAGTGAAACAGAAAACAGCCCAGGTCAGTGGCAAGCCCTGTTTCAGTGGGGTTTATCCTTGTTTGGGTAGGGAGTGTACATTCGAAGATATTATATATTAAAGAATTTAACTGGCTTTTTTCCCTGGTTACTTAGAGGAGGGGTTTGAAATCCCTGGGATTTTCTGAGCAGTAGGAGTGACTGTTCTTCCCGAGCTCCTTGGATCACACCTGATTTTGTACTGAGATGAGATGACTCAGGATGTGATGAGACGGTTGGGCCCTTGAGCCAGCTGACCTCTGGGAGGGGAGGGCAGGGCAAGGGTCTTGGGGGATGGAGTTCAGTCGTGTGGCCAATGATCCAATGATCTAGTCAGTCCTGCCCACATAATGGAATTCCAATAAGATGCCTGGACATGGAGGTTCAGTGGACTTCCAGGTTGAGCCCCTGGCTGGGCTGGGAGGGAGAAGGGCCCTGATTCCATGAGGACATGGTAGGGGAACTTTGCATTTGAGACGCTCCCAGACTTTGCCCTGTATTTTTGTCTGGTTCTGATGTGCCCTTTGTAAATAAAATGTAATAGATATAATGTTTTCCTGCTTCATTTGTTACTCGACCCGAATCTTGTACTGCCTCGGTGATCCAGCTGAATTTCTGCCCGTCTTTAATCTTGTCTTTGAGGACAGGATACCTGTGTTATGGGCCGGGCTATATGGGCGGTGACCAAACAGACTCCCATTTAGCCTGAGACTCCATGTCATACAAAAAATGCTTCCCCGTGGGGACACCCCACCTCTGTACCCATCAACAGTTGCTTAACCTGGCATGTTTGGCAACACAAAATGTCAATTCTTTTTTTTTTTTTTTTGTGGTACCGGGGATTGAACTCAGGGGCACTTGACCACTGGGCCACATCCCCAGCCCTTTTTTGTATTTTATTAGAGACAGGGTCTCACTGAGTTGCTAAGTGCCTCGCCATTGCTGAGGCTGGCTTTGAACTCGCGATCCTCCTGCCTCAGCCTCCCAAAGTGCTGGGATTACAGGCGTGCGCCACCGCGCCCGGCTTCAATTCTTATACAATGTGAAATTGTTCTCTTTTTTGGTTCCCATTTTTCTTGGACAATGTACCCTGTCAGAGAATGATCGTCTGGACCTTAGTAACCGTGCTTTCACTTGTACTCAACCAGGGTCATTTTGACCCACTTCCCCTTCTGCTTATGATTTTTAGATCACATGATGTTTGTTTCTGGCTTTGAATCATAGCAAGAGCCACTTACGATTAATGTGGTTTTGGAATATAAAGGTGTGCTCTAACCCTTGGAGGGGGTCAAAGGGTGTAGACTTGCAGCCTGCCCCTTGGCCCTCCAGCTGGGGAATAAAGATGGTTCCGTTTCCTGCTTGAAGATCGACTCCGTGATTTATTGCAATCTCACCATAACACCAGCAGGCTAGAGGTCCCTCTTCTGGTAGGCTTGCCAAAACTGAGGGAACTAAGACAGCTGCTAGAATGATGCCAGGCAACCTTCATTTATAATCCCGTTTGCAGGCTAAATGACACACCCTCACCCCCCCCCCCCACCCCCCCCCCCCCCCCGCACACACACACCATGACAGTTGACAACTGCCAGCTGCCATGAAGATGATTGAAAAGAACTATGAAAGGAGGGAAAAGAGGTGGTGCTGGAATTCCCAGATGGTCCCCAGCCATCCCCAGAACATCCATGAATTTCCTTCCCATTTATTGGCTATTCCTGTCATGTCATTAACCCTCCATCTGTAGCCTCCTGCCCTCCCACTACTCTTGGCCAGGAATAAACCACTTGGGGCTCGATATGCACCATCTTATTATTGGTTCCACATTCCCAGAGGGACAAAGGACCCAGTTTAGGATCAAATATCGGTAGCCGCATGCGGTGGTGCACGCCTGTAATCCCAGCATTTGGGAGGCTGAGGTAGGAGGATCTCGAGTTCAAAGTCAGCCTCAGCAATGGCAAGGCACTTAGCAACTCAGTCAGTGAGACCTTGTCTCTAATAAAATGCAAAAAAGGGCTGGGGATGTGGCCCAGTGGTCAGAGTGCCCCTAAGTTCAATCCCTGGTACCAAAATATGTGTGTGTGTGTGTGTGTGTGTGTGTGTGTGTGTGTGTGTCACTGTGCTCTCTAGCAAGTGACTGACTCTGAGGGAAGTCAACAGTTACCTCCTGGCTGGGACCCTCAGAGTCGGGCTGATGTCTGAAGTGAGGACAATCTTGGGCTCTATCCCTCTCCTGTGGCATCTGATCTAACTGGGTACCTGTGGTCCCCATTGTATTCCAGTACAACTGTTGGTGTTAGAACAGAGATGGTGGGACCAGCAAGCTATGAATAAGCCCCTTTGACCAATCTGTCAGAACAAAGTCTGAGCCGGGCGCGGTGTGGCGCACGCCTGTAATCCCAGCACTTTGGGAGGCTGAGGCAGGAGGATCGCAAGTTCAAAGCCAGCCTCAGTAATGGCGAGGCACTTAGTAACTCAGTGAGACCCTGTCTCTAATAAAATACTAAAAAGGGCTGGGGATGTGGCCCAGTGGTCGAGTGCCCCTGAGTTCAATCCCCGGTAAAAAAAAAAAAAAAAAAAAGAACAAAGTCTGCTGGGTGTGTGTGTGCACACACATGCGTGTGTACATTTAGTACTGGGGATTGGGCCTGTTATGGTTTAGATGTGGTGTCCCCCCAGAAGCTCACGTGTGAGATGATGCAAGTTTTGGAGGAGAAATGATTGGACTATAGTGTTAACCTAATCGGTGAACGAATCCCTGATGGGATTAACAGAGTGGTAACTGGAGTCCGGTGGGGTGTGGCTGGAGGAAGTGGTTCATTGGGGGGGCATGGCTATGGGGTATAATTTTTTAAAAAAATATTTATTTATTTACTTTAGTTGTACACAATGCAATGCATTTATGTTTACGTGGTGCTGAGGATCGAACCCAGGGCGCGCACGTGCGAGGTGAGCGCTCTGCCGCTGAGCCACAGCCCCAGCCCTATAATTTTTATATATCAAGAGGGGAGTGTCTGTCTGTCTGTCTGTCTGTCTCTCTCTCTTCTCTCTCTCTCTCCCCCTCCCTCCCTCCCTCCCTCTCCCTCTTCCTCTCTCTGTCTCTCTCTCCTTCTTGATCATGTGAGCTGCTTTCTTCTGCCATGATGTTCTGCCTCACCTCAAGCATCGAGGAATGGAGTCAGCCTTCTATGGACTAAGACCTCTGAAACCGTGAGCCCTCAAATAAATTTTCCTCCTCTATAGTTGTTCTGGTCAGGTCTTTGAGTGAGTGGCAGCAGCGAAAAAGCTGATTAAAACAGGACCCAGGTGTGCTTTATCACTGAGCTATATCCCCTGTCCATTTATTGTTTTTAATGTTTTATGTCGAGACAGGTTCTTGCTAATTTGCTGAGGCTGGCCTGGGACTTGGGATCTGCCTGCCTCCGCCTCCTAAGTCACTGGGATGACAGACGTGCATGCTATTCTTTCATGTCCCATGTTTGTAGGAGCCTATAATCAAAGAGATAGCTAAAGAAAGCTGAGAGCCATAAAAGATGTTCTAGTTTCCACCTGATATTAATGCATTATCCAAAAAAATCTTTGTATGCCCGTGAACACTCTGTGACGCACCTGTAAGCTCGAGCTGTAAGCACTTGTCCTTGTTAAAGCTGTATGTATATAACTGGGTGAGGTTGGTTAGAGAGGAGGGAAGAAGAAGAAGGTGATGATTGGAGTTAGAGCGTTTGGAGTGATTGCTGGAGCTGGAGAGAGAAGAAGAAGAAAAGACCTTTTTTCATTTTCATCCTGCCTCCGAATTTTCCTGCGGCATTCGTTGCTCCAAGCGGCTTCCGCTTCAGCAGCAACACATGTTTCCTCCTCTCTCATCCCCACCTCCTCTTGCAGCTTTCTCTCCTCACAAAAGTAACCACAAAAAGTACTCAGAATGTCAGCAACAGAATGGCCCTCCTATTCAAGTGGCACGGGACACTTTCTAATATCTAAGGACATTGTTCTAATAAAAAGTTCAAGGTGCCAGGCGTGGTGGCGCATGCCTGTAATCCCAGCACTTGGGAGGCTGAGGCAGGAGGATTGCGAGTTCAAAGCCAGCCTCAGCAATGGCGAGGCACTTAGCAACTCAGTAAGACCCTGTCTCTAAATATATACAAAAAAAGGCTGGGGATGTGACCTAGTGGTCAAGTGCCCCTGAGTTCAATCCCCGGTACCACACAAAAAAAAAAAAAAAAAAAAAAAAAAGTTCAAGGTATGGCTGGAGATAAAGCTCAGTTGGTAGAGTGCTTCCCTTGCACGCACAAGGGCCTGGGTTCAATCCCCAGCACCACAAAAAATAAAAATAAAAAAATAAAAAGTTCAAGGTGGCAATCTATGACTCCTCAGTAAAACACAGCCAAGATAAGAGTGCTTGTGTGTGGGTGGGGGGGCTATTTCAAGGTCCCCTGTGGTCTCTTGGATTGGCCCACTGGCCAGGGTTGAACTGACTCTCTCATGGTTCTTTTTTTTTTTTTTTTTTTTTTTTGGTACCGGGGATTGAGCTCAGGGGCACTCGACCACTGGGCCATATCTCCAGCCCTTTTTTGTATTTTATTAGAGACGGGGTCTCACTGGGTTGCTAAGTGCCTCGCCATTGCTGAAGCTGGCTTTGAACTCACGATCCTCCTGCCTCAGCCTCCCAAGTGCTGGGATTACAGACATGCGCCACCGCACCTGGCTTTCTCTCATGGTTCTTACATGTTTTCTCACCAGTTCTCAGGTGATCTCCCTCCCTCCTTCCCTCCTTTCTTCCTTTCTCTTACTTTTGGTATAGGAATTGAGCCCAAGGATCCTTAACCACTGAACCCCATCCCCATCCCCATCCCTTTTTTCGTTTTTTAATTTTTTTGAGACGGGTTCTCGCTAAGTTGCTTAGAGCCTAGCTAAGTTGCTGAGGCTGGCTTGAATCAGCCATCTTTCTGCCTCAGCCTCCTGAGCTCCTGGATTACAGGTGTGAACCACCCCGCCCAGCCCTGGGTGGTCTTGAAGTGTCTGTGACATCATGACTAATGGATGGTTGGATCTCCAATTGTTATTGACCTCAGAGCGCTAGGCTACTTGCATTGTATATTGACTCCAATCCCAACACCTTTACCTCGTGGAGCCGGAAAACAGCAGGTCCAAGTGAAGGGGAAGGGAAGGGAGGCACCGGGGAAGGGAAGGGAGGCACGAGAAAGGCATGTGGAAAGGGATAATGTGGCACAAACGCGTGAAAGAATAAAATGGGGGTCCGTTAGCTGATGCTGAAGGAGGGCCCAGTCAGGGGCCTGACCAACTCCATCTTGGCCTCTCTGATTCCATTGCTTATTCAATGCTTTTTCTCTGAGCCACTTCCTTTTGCAATTTTCTGCATTCCAGGAATAGGCCTGATTGATAAGCATCTTTATACAAAGGACTGAAAATACCTCCAACCAACAGCCTGGAAGCACAGTTCAACCCACTGTGAGACATGGTGAGACATCTCCCCGAGCCAGAGCAATTATACCATTTCAGATCCGAGGTTGCCCTCTGAGCAGGAGTAATCATCTCAGTGATCAGAACAGAACCACCCCCCAGCGATGATGACCTTTTCAGAGCCATACAGAACCAGTCCTGAGATAATGATCAGCCAGAACATGGCCTGACCAGCTATGCAAACCTCCCAGCCATGCACATCCCCAGGCCCTGACTTCATTGTCCTTTTCTATAAAACCACAAAGTTTCTGTCAGTCCCTTGAAGACAGATCTCTGGTCGTTGTGCCCCAGTACTGGTTCTTCCCAGTGTGGCCGTGTTGAAAACCTCCTTTCCTGGGCTGAGCTGGGGATGTCGCTCAGTGGTAGAGCACTTGCCCTGTGGGTTGCAAGGCCCTGGGTCCCATCCCCAGCACTCCAGCACGGGAGAGACAGTGCCCTTCACCACCACTCATCTCTTTGCATCTCTTTGATTGGCATATTGGGACAAGTGGCCAAGTTTGTCTCTTGGCATCACCAGGGCCTGTGCCTTTGCCCAAGGACTCCAGTAACAATGCTTGATTCCAGCAGTTTGCCATCTCTGTGATGATGTCGACTTCCACACGGCCATTTGTAGAATTGATTTTGGTTGAGAATGGCATCCTGAGAACTCACCCCCTAGTCCCTTCTGCAGGTCGACTCCCTGTTCTATGCCTCTCCATTCTTGGGCTGAGGCCCGTAGGCGATTCCAATGTGGAGGGAACATATTGAGTAGGTCCTCCTGCCTGGAGCAGCAGGTTGATCCCTGATCCTTGTGAGCTTCAAGTTTTCCTTCAGATCTTAACAGCTGACTAAAATCATCTTGATGTGCTTCTGCTGTTTCTACACGTTTACTAAAAACAAACACACAAAGTACAGCAGTGTGGCACACTGGGCGTGGTGGCACGCCCCTGTAATCCCAGTGACTCACGAGGCTAAGGCAGGAGGATCACAAGTTCAAGACCGGCCTGGGCGATTTAGCAAGATCCTTTTAGGGTCTGGGGTTGTGGCTCAGCGGTAGAGCACTGGCCTAGCACGTGCGCGGCCCGGGTTCGATCCTCAGCACCACGTAAAAATAAACTGCATTGTGTACAACTAAAGCAAATAAATAAATATATAAAAGAAAGAATTCTGGAGCCTAACGAACTTGGGTTTGAGATCTGGGTCTTCTAACCAGCTTGTGCATCTCTGGGAATGACTGAACCTCTCTGTTTTTTATTTTTGGTACCAGGGATTGAACTCAGGGGCATTCGACCACTAAGCCACATCCCTAGCCCTTTTTTTTGTATTTTATTTAGAGACAGGGTCTCACTGAGTTACTTAGTGCCTCGCCTTTGCTGAGGCTGGCTTTCGCAATCCTCCTGTCTCAGCCTCCTGAGCCTCTGAGATTATAGGCATGCACCACCTTGCCCAGCTCTAGGCTGGTTTTTTTTTGTTTGTTTGTTTTTTGTTTTGTTTTGTTTTTTTGGTACCAGGGATTGATTGAACTCAGAGGCACTCTGGGACCACTGTATTTTTATTAGGCCACACTGAGTTGCTTAGTGCCTTGCTTTTTGCTGAGGCTGGCTTTGAACTTGCGATCCTCCTGCCTCAGCCTCCCAAATGCTGGGATTACAGGTGTGCGCCACCACGCCTGGCTGTCTAGGCTGTTTTTGTAGCAGAGGATGAAGCTAATGACAGAGTTGTGGAGCAGGATGGATACAGGCCTGGTGTACATCAGGACTGGGTTCTTGTTCCTGGGTGTTGAAGAATAAAACACCTGTGGTGTGGAAACCAAGACAAGCATAGAGGGCAAGTTTTATGAAGAAATGGATAGAGACAGACTTATCTTGAAAGGTGAAAAATGCAAACACTTGTGTAAACATGTCTTTCCCAAAACAGTCCTCAGTTTTTTGAAAAAAACTACCCTTCCCCTAGCGGTCAGACTGATCCAAAACTTATTCTTGTTCCTTATTTTGTCTAGCTTGCAAAACCGGGTGGCTGATCACCCTTCCCCTAGCGGTCAGGCTAACCCCAGAACTCAAAAATAATGCTTTGTACGTGACTTTATATGTTAACCAATCAAAAGAGCGCTATGAAGCCCCTCTTAACTTGCATGTATCTCATTATAAAAACCCTGCTAAATCTGGGCTCGGGGCCTCTTAGCGTTACCGGTTACCGAGTGCCGGAGGACCAAGCTCGAGCTTGCTAATAAATGACTCTTTGTTATTTACATTGACCAAGGACTCTGGTGGTCTTCTTGGGGGCCCCGCACCGCGGGGCACAACAATCTGAAGAGAAGGGGCCCCAAAGCTGGGTGTCTGTGGGAGGGGGTGTGACTTGCTTTTTTATAGACCCCAGAACCCCCTTTATACTCATTGTCTTCTTTTTCTTCCCTGTATACGTGACTGGGAGGAGGAGCACAAAGGTTAACTGTTAGCAGTCCATGTTCTCTGATAGCCAGGTCTTTCTTGATCCCCATCATTCATTACCTACCCTGATTGCCTGACCTTTGCCCCTGCCTCAGTTTGCTGGAGAATGTGACATAACTTGTCCACTTAGGCCAGGCAAGGGGGCAGGCAAATTGCTTTTTTGGTAAAGAAAGCATGTTGGGGTCAGTACCGTGGGCCCATTTTACAGAATTATTCTCTTAACCTCATGTTCCCACAATTCACATCTGTCTGTCCCTTAACGCAGGCAGCTCATAAGGGACCATTAAGAAATGCTTGTAGCCGGGCACGGTGGTGCACGCCTGTAATCCCAGCACTTTGGGAGGCTGAGGCAGGAGGATTGTGAGTTCAAAGCCAGCCTCCGCAATGGCGAGGCACTTAGCAACTCAGTGAGACCCTGTCTCTAAATAAAAAATACAAAAAAAGGGCTGGGGATGTAGCCTAGTGGTTGAGTGCCCCTGAGTTCAATCCCTGGTACCAAAAAAAAAAAAAAAAAAAAGAAATTCTTGTGGGGGGCTGGGGTTGTGACTCAGCGGCAGAGCGCTCGCCTTGCACGTGCGCGACCCAGGTTCGATCCTCAGCACCACGTAAACATAAATGCATTGCATTGTGTACAACTAAAGTAAATAAATAAATATAAAAAAAAAGAAAAGAAATACTTGTGGGCTGGGGCTGTAGCTCAGTGGTAGAGCGCTTGCCTAGCATGCGGGAGGCACTGGGTTCGATCCTCAGCACCACATAAAAATAAAATAAAGGTATTGTGTCCACCTATAACTAAAAAATAAATGTTAGAAAAAGAAATGCTTGTGTCTAGATGGGTGTGGTGGTGCACTCCTGTAATCCCAGCACCTCCGGAGGCCAAGGCAGGAGGATTACATGTTCAAAGCCAGTCTCCTGGGTTCAATCCCTAGTACCAAAAAAAAAAAAAAAAAGGAAAATAAAGTTTGTTTCTTTTTTTTTTTTTGTCCCCTTTCTTTCCTGAACCAATTCTTTCTGAATTCATAGGCCAAGGGACATTCTTACCTGTCCATCTTCCCCAGAAGTACAGATTCACTCATTTACTGAGTACCGTTCCCAGGCAGGCCACAGGACCTCACCTCCATAACAAAGGAAGAACCGGAAGCTCATTTGTGACAACCATGAGCAATATCATATCGCACTGGTGGGCAGACAGCAGAAAGGAGAGCAATTTAGTTGATCAAACACAGAGACAAGTCTTTTGCTAAAAAAAAAAAAAGATACAGGTCTGGGGCTGGGGCTCAGTGGTAGAGTGCTTGTTTCACACATATGAGGCACTGGATTTGATCCTTAACACCACATAAAAATAAATAAAATAAAGGTATTGTGTCCATCTACAACTAAAAATATTAAAAAAAAAAGAAAAAGAAAAGACAGCATTGGCTGATCCCCTAGTAGAGAGTTGGTGAAAGAACTGTTTGCAGGGCAAACGGTTGGAGAGTAGGTTTAGGAATGTTCATTGTCTTTAGGGCCATTTCTTTAATTTTTTTAATTTTTTTTTTTTTAGTTGTGGATGGACATAATACCTTTATTTTATTTGTTTATTTATTTTTTAAATGTGGTGCTGGGGATACAAACCCAGTGCCTCATGCATGCTAGGCAAGTTCTCTACTGCTGAGTCACAACCCCAGCCCCACTTTAGGTCCATTTCAAATGGTGTGATTCTCTTTACCTATGAGGGTACTTTAACTTTGAGGAAGGCATGCTCAGTGGGCCTTCTGGAGCGGAATGTTAGCTTCTCATATCCTGCAGCATTTTTTTTTTTTTTTTTTTTGGTGGTGCTGGGAATTGAACCCAGGGCCTTGTGCGTGCGAGGCAAGCACTCTACCAACTGAGCTATATCCCCAGTCCCCTGATGCATTCTTATAAACATCTCCGCCTGCAATAAGAATGAGTTGGCCACAGCAGTTAAGAGAACACAAACCACAATGAGTAAAATGTCAAGGGCCCTGGGAATTTGCTCTGTTGGTGGATCCTCAACAGTTATCCTTTATGTTGTCTGTCCTCGTAGTCATGGCAACAGCATCCTGGCCTAATGATGCACCTGGGCTCTGCAGCTCGTTTAAGGGGATGGCTACGGCACATACCAAGCTTTCATTTATTTACTAATTTTTGCAGTGCTGAGGACTGAGCCCAGGGGTACTGTACCACTGAACTACATTCCCAGCCCTTTTTATTTTTTATTTTGAGACACAGTATTGCTAAGTTGCCCAGGTTGGCCTTGAACTTGCCATCCAGATGGAATTTTAGAGGTTTTAAAAATGGGTCAAAAGCCGGGCGTGGTGGCGCACGCCTGTAATCCCAGCACTTTGGGAGGCTGAGGCAGGAGGATCACGAGTTCAAAGCCAGCCTCAGCAATGGCGAGGCACTTAGCAACTCAGTGAGACCCTGTCTCTAATAAAATACAAAAAAGGGCTGGGGATGTGGCCCAGTGGTCGAGTGCCGCCGAGTTCAATCCCCCGGTACAAAAAAAAAACAAAAACAAACAAAAAAATGGGTCAAAGTCTAAAGCATTCAGCATGTGATTATTTCTCTACCTTCTCTGCCCACCTTGGCCTGCACTTGCTCTTTGAGGGAAATTCAGCAGGAATTCAGCTGCCTTAGAAACTAGGACAAGGTACAGACAAAAGGCTATTTTGCTCCACTGTGGCATGTTGGTGTTTCGAGCCTTCCCTTCCTGCACTCACATCCTACACGACCTTTCTGCTTCCGAGGGCTCCTGACAGAGGCGAGCCCCGCCCACCCCCTTCTGGCTTGTGTTTGAACTTGGCCCTTCTTTCTGCCTCACTGTATTCCCCTCTTCCACTTTCCACTTTCCAAACCACAGATAAGACTTTTGCATCCCCAAGCTGTGCTGAGTCCTGTTTGCTGTCCTTGAACTTCATCCTTGATATGGGATAGCCAAGTAGGCAGGCTTCCTCCGCTGATGGCTTCTAAGGATCACCCACAGGCCACTCCCTCCCTGCTCTTTCACCCTAAAAATCACTTCTGGTTTTTTTTGGCCTCATGGAACTTCGTTATTTTTTTTTTTTTTTTAATGTTTTTAGTTGTAGATGGACACAATATCTTTGTTTATTTAGTTCTTTTATGTGGTGCTGGGGATCGAACCCAGTGCCTCATGCATGCTAGGCAAGTGCTCTACCACTGAGCCACAAACCCAGCCCTAATTTGTTCTTTACATAAACATAAATTCAACATGTGGAAGAAATGTTAATGCTTTGGGATGGATTAAGACAGACTAGACCACTTAGGAATGGAGTTTCCTATCCGTGGAGGTGTAAGATAGTCTGGGTGGGCTGGAGATGGGGCTCAGTGGTACAGCACTTGCCTGGCAGGTGTGAGGCCCTGGGTTGGATCCTCAGTACTACAAAAAAATTTAAAAGAAAGCAAAACAAAACCACTGCCCCCTTTTCTCCTCTCAAATCACTTCATTATTTTTCAAAGTGACACATGGTCATTATGAAGAATTAAAGCAGGACAGAAAATGAAGAAGACATTATCTCAGATGCTGCCATCTGGACAGAAATCTGTCTCCTAGTGGATTCATAAACTTGTGCATTAATAACGTCCTAGACCTAGAGAGATGGCAGACAGATGGAATGAAATGGCTTTGAGTCCAGTGGCTTTGAAATCCTCTGGACTCATAGACCTCTCAGAGAATCTGGCTATAGCTCTCAGAGTACCGGGGATGAACTCAGGGGCACTCGACCACTGGGCCACATCCCCAGCCCTTTTTTGTATTTTATTAGAGAGGGTCTCACTGAGTTGCTAAGTGCCTCGCCATTGCTGAGGCTGGCTTTTCGCGATCCTCCTGCCTCAGCCTCCCAAAGTGCTGGGATTACAGGCGTGCGCCACCGCGCCCGGCTCTCAGATTTCTTTTATCAGAACATGGCGCGCGCGTGCACACACACACATAAAAAAAAAAAAAAAAAGCTTTGCACAGAGTTTCAGGGGACTCATGAGAAGCTTCTCCACAAGAATCATTGGTGATATTTGTGTACCCGTGGGCAGGTATATTTCATTTCATGATGGAAACATTTTTTAAAAAATATTTATTTATTTGCTTTTAGTTGTACACAATGTGTTTATTTTTTTAATATTTATTTATTTACGTTAGTTGTACACAATGCAATGCATTTTATTTTTATGTTTACGTGGTGCTGAGGATCGAACCCGGGCCGCGCACGTGCTAGGTGAGCGCTCTACCGCTGAGCCACAATCCCAGCCCTTTTTTTTTTTTAAAAATATTTATTTATTTGCTTTTAGTTGTACACAATGTGTTTATTTTTAGATGGAAACATTTTGACAGCAGAAGATAAAACATGCATGCAATATTTTGACACACACCATACCCCCACCCGACTCAAACTATTAAACTGAGCAAAACTAACTGCTGTGACTTTTTCCATGCACATGTATTTATTTGTTACTTGTTAGTATGCCTAGTTACCAGCTGGCATTTTCTCTCCAGAAATGCAAAAGCTCTAAAAATTTGAAAGAAGAAAAACTTCCATTTGAGAAATTTCTTCTGGCTACTTTTTAGTTTCTTTTCCCATGGATTAAAAACAGACCGGCACTATAATACTGGGGCAAAGCAGTGTGGTATGAGGAAAAGAACATGTTTGGATCCCAACTTTACCAGTCCCTCCAACTTGGCAAGTTACTGAACTTTCTTGAGCCTCAATTTTCTCACCAGTAAAATGAGAGTAATGACATTTTAGTGTCTATCATAATTAAATGAGATACAATAGTTCTCTTTAAAAAAATTTGTTTTAGTTGTACTTGGACACAATAGCTTTATTTTACTTAATTATTTTTATGTGGTGCTCAGGATTGGACCCAGGACCTTGCATGTGGTAGGCAAGTGCTCTACTGCTGAACCACAACCCCAGCCCCAATAGTTCTTTGATATACCGTAAATGTTCAATAAATAAATGCTTGCAGTGGTTGTTAAAATGATCATTATTCGCGCTGGGATTGTGGCTCAGCGGTAGAGTGCTCGCCTGGAGCGTGGGTGACCCAGGTTCGATCCTCCGCACCACATACAAATAAAACACATTGAATAAAACGCATTGTGTACAACTAAAGCAAATAAATAAAAATATTTTTAAAAAATGATCATTATTCCATACAGCCTTTAGACCATGGTATAGAGTAAATGCAACATTAATGTTAATTCCCTTAAAAAGCAGGGTCAGGCAGGGCAAGGTGGCTCATGCCTGTAATCCCAGTGGCTTGGGAGGCTGAGGCAAGAGGATGGAGAGTTCAAAGCCAGCCTCAGCAACAGTGAGGCCCTAAGCAACTCAGTGAGACCCTGTCTCTAAATAAAATACAAAATAGGGCTGGGGATGTGGCTCAGTGGTTGAGTGCCCCTGAGTTCAATTCCTGGTGCCCCCCTACTCCAAAAAAAAAATGCAGGGTCAGTGCAGTATTCTGTGGTCACATCATTTGAAGGCTGTTGGGCTAGTTGATAAGTTAATGCAGGATGAGAAGTTCTCTTAGTCTGTTTACTGTTGCTAACCATACACACCATAGAGTGGATGAGGTTATAAAGAAAGAAGGTTCATTTTGGTACCTGGTTCTGGAGGTACAAGGTCATGGGGCTGACTCTGCCTTCTTGCTGGCAGAGTCCGTAGGTGGCACACAGGGCATAACAAAGCCATGTACAGAGAGTGTGTGGGTGTGGCTTCTGGTCTCTCTCCCTCTTATAAGGCTGAGACAGGAAGGAGAAATAAAAGGCAGAAATAAGAAAGGAGACTGCAACTTTATTCTGAAAGCCTTGACCTTCCTCAGGCCTTCACTTCTGGGCCAGTATTCCTCCCAGGCATCTAACGCCCCAAGCCAGTTTTTCTTTTCACTCCCAAATTTCTGGGAAATCTGCACATCCTTACTCACAATCCTGAAGTTACTAGGAATTCACTTACTTAGGAAAATTGCCCTGTGCCATATACTAAAAAAAAATGTATTTTGAGAGTAGATTGAGCAAAGGGAGCTGGGATAGTTTAAGTAACCTATCATGTGGGCACGCTGCAAACATTATCTATTGACCAGATCATGAAGACAATGTCAAAGATCCTGAGAAAAGTCAGACCACCAGAAACCATCTTGTCATCACCAAACTGACGTCCTCTCTCTACAGACTTTCAATGCCCACCCCTCACAAAGTTTCCTCTAAAAAAAGGAGGACTGAGCCAGGCATGGTGGCAGATATGCGTAATCTCAGTGGCTCAGGAAGCTGAGGCAGGAGGATGGCAAGTTCAAAGCCAGCCCCCGCAATTTAGTGAGACCCTATCTCAAAATAAAAAAGTAAAAGGGCTGGGGATGTGGCTCAGTGGTTAAGTGCCCCTGGGTTCAATCCCTGTACCCATAAACAAATAAATAAATTATATACATATATAAAAGAGGACCTGAGGCTCCAAAAACATGTCTTCCTCTCAGACAGCCCAGTTCTCCCTTGAAGGTGTACCCCTTGCTTTCCAGAGGAAATCTCTTCTTGTGCCTCTGACCCATCTTTCAGTTTTTGTTGTTATTTTTGTTGTTGTTTTTGCTGAGGGGTAGTACTGGGGATTGAACTCAGGGGCACTCGACCACTGGGCCACATCCCCAGCCCTATTTTTTTTTTTTTTTTTTGTGGTACCGGGGATTGAACTCAGGGGCATTTGACCACTGGGCCACATCCCCAGCCCTTTTTTGTATTTTATTTAGAGACAGGGTTTCACTGAGTTGCTAAGTGCTTCGCCATTGCTGAGGCTGGCTTTGAACTCGCGATCCTCCTGCCTCAGCCTCCCAAAGTGCTAGGATTACAGGCGTGCGCCACCGCGCCCGGCTCCCAGCCCTATTTTGTATTTTATTTTGAGACAGGGTCTCACTAAGTTGCTTAGCTCCTCGATAAATTGCTGAGACTGGTTTTGAACTCTCAATCCTCCTGTCTCAGCCTCCTGAGCCTCTGGGATTACAGGCATGTGCCACCTGGCTTCAGTTTTATTCTAGAATGTATGTATGTCAAGAGTCCTGTCATGCCGGGTGTGGTGGTGCACGCCTGTAATCCCAGTAGTTTGGGAGGCTGAGACAGGAGGATCACAAGTTCAAAGCCAGTCTTGGCAAAGGCAAGGTGCTAAGCAACTCAGTGAGACCCTGTCTCTAAATAAAATACAAAGGGGCTGGGGATGTGGCTCAGTGGTCGAGTGCCCCTGAGTTCAATCTCTGGTACCAAAAAAAAAAAAAAAAGAGTCCTGTCATCCTGACTCTCCTCCAAACCCCCAGGGACCTCCTCAGACTTTCTCCAGTCACAAAGCCACCAGTTTTCAATCGCAGGAGGGGAGCTGCACCCTGATGACCTTGGTTTGGAGAACCAAATCACCTCTGAACACCTTGGTCTAAGTTTCCGCCCTCCTAACACGGAACAGCAAAGATAACACTGCAACGTGAGTTTTTGGAGGGGACAAACCACATTCAAACCATGGCAGAAGTGCCAGGTGTGGTGGCACACGCCTGTCATCCCAGAGACTGGGAATCTGAGGCAGGAGGGTTCATTTTTTATTTTTTTATTTTTTTTAATCTCTGGGTTCAGTCTCCAGCACCAGGAAGGAAAAAAATGTAGTTGTTTTATTATGAGTCATTAGGAATCGGAAAGAGAAAGCAAACAGCCCCACCCAGCAGATGGGAGGCCTAGGAATAGGACAAAGTTCAAAGTTGTGCAACAATCACCACATACAGAAGCTTCTCTACTTATATTTCATACAATTTATCACCAACATATATTTTTGACTAATGGTAGCTGGCACATCCTACGTCACTAGTAAATTTAGATTTATATTTCTAAAAATATCCAAAAAGGAAACAGCAAAAATTGCTTTTGGCCTCGTATTGTAGGAAGAGGTAACAACAAGAGATGTTTCTTACAAAAAAGCAACAAGGGCTTTATAAAATGGGAATAGCATTGATTTTTAAAAAATATTTATTTATTTTAGTTGTACACAATGCAATGCATTTTATGTTTATGTGGTGCTGAGGATCGAACCCGGGCCGCTCAGCCACAACCTCCACAACCCCCACCCCCTGATTTTGTTTAGCACTTTAAGAATTTAGTTTCTGAGTTAGGCTCAGTGGTGCACGCCTGTAATCCCAGTGGCTTGGGAGGCTGAGGCAGGAGGATCGCGAGTTCAAAGCCAGCCTCATCAATGGTGAGGCACTTAGCAACTCAGTGAGACCCTGTCTCTAATAAAATACAAAAAAGGGCTGGGGATGTGGCCCAGTGGTCGAGTGAGCCTGAGTTCAATCCCCAGTACCAAAAAAAAAAAAAAAGTTCAAATAATTTCGTCTGTGCTAATTATAGCCAATTTAATCACAAACACGAACTTTTTGAGATTTACCTTCTACAGACCTGCGACTTACTTAGACATTCACAACTTTACACTCTTAGTTTTGTTCTCTTACATCTTGGACTTTAGTCCAAGAATATGACTTTACCAGACAAAATACTTTCTCATCCAGAAACATTTCTTTTACCTTCTCATCTTCTGTACTAAAATATATTTCCATACCTATAACTTTCTTTTATCTCTTTTAGTTTCAGAACCTTTCTTAAATTCATATTCTAAGATAATCCTTATGAATGCTGTTGTACCCAATTTTCAGGAAATAAGTTTCACAAGCCACTCACGTAATAGCCAATGAAGCCTTTATTCTGGCCAGGGCCACCAACTAGGTCCAGCACAAAGCAGAATAGTAGAAAATGGCGCCTGCTCATAGCAAGGGCAGGGTTTATAAAGCACAGGGTTAATACGCCCTCAAACCCTCAGGTGGAGTCGGTTTAATGGGCCATCAGGTGGAGACAGTTTAAGTCCAGTTTAAGTCACCTTTGCTTATGACATGTTACCTGGGCATGTAATTTGAACAACAAATTTCATCTCAGGAGAGGGGTCAGACAATCTGGCATATACGAACTGTGCCTTAATCTTTTTTCTTCCAGGTTGCATTCAAGAGATTGGAGCACAGGATATGTTTGAATCTGACCTGTCTCCCTTATTATTATCACAATGCCATCAACTTTAAGTGAGTTCCCTACTGTCAATTGTACCCAGAGGCTTCTTTTAGGCATTTTCTTATACTAGGCACATTGATGTGCAGTGGAGGAGGCCCTATCCACCCTTTTCTTTAGGCTTCCTTGAAGATCCCTTTGCAGAGACTGCCTACAAAACGCAGGTTGGCTTTAGTTTCTGTCTTCTTCTTTCCTGGGTGCAGTTGTTTATCCTCCAGTCTCCCCAGGCATCAAGTTTGATAAGATACTGTTATAGCAAGAACTGCTTTGCCCTAGTGATGGATATCTCCTGGCTAACGGTGGGCGGGTGTGTATGTGTGTGTGTGTGTCCTGTCAGATCTTAAAAGTGGAGGCTATTCCTGTTCCCAGGTCATAAATCAACAGTGCTGAAAACTACTGCTATATCCTTTGTGGCCAGCAGCCTCCACCCTTCATGGGCAAGAGGGTTTGAAAGGCAGAACAGAGGCCAGGTTCTCTTTGGCCATTTTTCTACAGCCCAGGCAGCTTTTCTGGGATTCCCCCCCCCCCCCCCCCCCCCCCCAGTTTAGGGCTGGCATCCTTGACTCACAGTGAGATGATCTGCAGCTGCCTGGGGCCAGGCTTTCTCTCTGGGAGTGCCAGCATTGGGTTTAAAAGATTTAAATCTTTTTAACCCTTTCTTCTGGGGTCCTGCTATCCTTGCACACCAGAGGCAGTCATTTGGACACCTTCAACTTGGTTCCTGATGGTTCAGACCCCTTATATGCAACTGCATAAATGCCTGTACATACAGAATCTCTTTCATATACTTTATCCCTGGCACACCAACTTCATCAGCAAGATTGTATAATAATCCAGAAAAACCATTCAAAGGCCAGATTGTGTTACAGTAAACCATCTTTCTCTTAAATAGGCTTAGCCCTATAGGTAGCACATGCAGCCAAGATCTCTCTGCTCAAGAGACTACTGGTCAGATCAGTGCAGCATGGCCCATGTTTTGAAGGGCCAGTTACATATACCAAAAAAACAAAGAGAAGCTGGGCGCGGTGGCACACACTTGTAATCCCAGTGGCTTGGGTGGCTGAGGCAGGCGGATCATGACTTCAAAGCCAGTCTCAGCAATAGCGAGGCACTAAGCAACTCAGTGAGATCCTGCATTGAAATAAAATACAAAATAGGGCTGGGGATGTGGCTCAGTGGTTGGGTGCCCCTGAGTTCAATCCCCAGTACCCGAAAAAGCAAAAAACAAAACAAAAAAACACACAGGAGAGAATCACTGAAACCAGGGCTGACAGGAAACTAAAATAGACCTACAGGTACAAATTTCTTCCACTTACTTTATTTATTTATTTATTTTTTTGGTACCGGGGATTGAACTCAGGGGCACTTGACCACTGGGCCACATCCCCAGCCCTTTTTTGTATTTTATTAGAGACAGGGTCTCACTGAGTTGCTAAGTGCCTCGCCATTGCTGAGGCTGGCTTTGAACTCACGATCCTCTTTGAAGGGCAAAAATCACACTGGAGACAACCGAGCAGCCAAGAGATTTATTCACCAGCCTTTATGGCTGGTGGGAGGTAGAAGAAGTATGGGGAGAGAGGAGTCAGGGGAGGGAAGTGTGCAAGCTCTGGACGGATGGAAGGTCAGTGCCTGGTTGTGCTGGCTGTGGTCTCTGGAGCTGTTGGCTGGGGCAACTGCCATGGGGCTGGAGACGGTGAGTCTGGAGCTGTTGCAGCAGCTGCTTCCTCTCCACAGGGAAGAGCTGTTGTGTCTGAGCTCCAGGCAGGCAGGGACTTAAGTAGGGATTTCTGGTGGGGGTGTGTGTGTGCCTGAGTGACCTTTAACGCTATTGGCTCTTTTCCAGTAAACAGGGCGACCTTTAAGCCGATTGGCTCCTGCCTGGGGAACAGAGCAACCTTTAAGCTGATTGGCTCCTGCCTGGGGAACATAGTGACCTTTAAGCTGATTGGCTCCTGCCTGGGGAAAATGAAACCAGTTTGCTCCTAATGGAAATTTCCATGGGGGAGGTGGCCTGTTGCCCAAGCCTATCTATCACTCCTGCCTCAGCCTCCTACGTGCTGGGATTACAGGTGTGTGCCACCGCACCGGCCGTAGGTGGTCTCTCTTCAATTCATTTTACCTCTGACAGACCAACTCCAATTGTAAGACTATACAAAAGAGAGACAACAATGGAGAGGATCCCCAAAACCATGGCTGACAGATGGGAACCTTTAAGTTGAGCAGCTGAGGTCTTTTCCAAAAGACTACCTATAGGATTGGTGCAGTATTGGCCATGTTTTAAAAGAGGCAATAACAGATATAAACAAAACAAAAACACAGACAACCAGAGGAATTCCTAAACCCAAGGCCAACAAAGAGATGAGAGCCTAGAACAGATCAGAAGGGAGTAAATATCGCTAGGTTCTCGACTCCTACACCGGTTCTGCCAAAGATGTCTCCACAAACAGGGACTAGATGTTCTGATGAAGAGGAAACAGATGTGTGGAATCAAAGGTCTTGGTGTGCACATGGGGGACTTACCAGATGGCCAAGGGTGTTGTGACTTTACTGAGTTCAGTTTCCTTTTTCTCAAAGTGGACCACAATGGAGCAACCTGTACCACTCAGGGAGAGAAAACGGAAGTTCGGCAAAGCAAAAGGAGCTTTGGCAGCTGCCGGGAGGGTCTCTCAGTCCCTCCCTTTGCTCACAGGAACGGCTCCTCTGGTTCAACCGGAGGCAAACTCACCCATCTCCTGACTCTCCAGCAGTTGGCTCTCAACAAGTTCGCCAGCACCTTGGATCCTCAGCATGGAAGTGGGGTTCTTTGGACAGCCAGGCCTGCCCAAGAAAGATGGAGTGGGGGCTGCTCTCGGGTCCCATGTGGGGTGCCAAATTTGTTACCAAAACTCAGTCCTTGTCCCTGATGCCAATTTAATAATGAGGATACGATTTTGAGAAAAAGGAAAAATCAGTTTTATTACTTTGCTAGCAAAGGAGAAACACAGGGACTCCCTGTCCCAGAGGCGTGATTCTGCCCATCAGCAGGAACAGAGGCCTTAAAAAAAATTATATATCTATATATCTATATATATACATACACATACATATTAAAATTATATATAAGACATATATATATAAAATTATATATAAAGACATATATAAAATTATATATGTAAGACATATATATATAAAATTATATATATACAAAAATTATATATATGTACACACATATATATATATAATTTATTTATTTGTAGGTGACACAATACCTTTATTTTTTATTTATGTGGTGCTGAGGATCAAACCCAGGGCCTCACACATGGGAGATGAGTGGTCTATCGCTGAGCCACAGTCCCAGTACCAGGACCAGAGGCTTTTAAAGAGGTGACGCACAGGCTACATTCCACATGTTCCCTGTTGGAGTTGTAATTCACTTGTTAATTTGGGAATAGTCATTTCTTTTCTGAGATCTTCTGGTGCCATCTCCAATGTCCGGATTACTTAGTTTCTATGTCGAGTGTGTACTCAAGGACAGATAAATCTGCCTGAAATGGGAAAGAAAAATAATCCTGTTTCCCCTGAGATTAGAGATGGGGAGAAATTAGGGAGGAGCAGGGAGAGAGGAAGAGAAAGAAACATGGCCATTTTAAAAAAAGTTGCAGTGGCAGAGCAGCAAGGGCTGTAGTCAAAGCATAAAGTAGACCATTGTTACACCAGCACCACAATTAAAAAAAAAAAAAAAAGAATTTAGTTTCTGTGCTTTAAACACTTCTAGGAATATTGCATCTGATTGTCCAAATAAAGATAATTAATAATCCAGTATTATTAATAGGTATATATGTGAGTGCACACACACACACACACACACACACACACACAGGGGATTAAACCCAGGGACATTCTATCACTGAGATACACCTCCAGCCCTTATTATGTTTTAGAGGCTACTCAAGGTCTCTCTAAATTTCCCAGGCTGGCCTTGAACTTGTGCTCCTCCTGCCTCAGCCTCCTGAGTCTCAGGGATTACATGTGTGCACTCCCGCACTTGCTGAAACAACTACTTTTTATGTCTAATTGTTTAATATGCCTCAAGTCAGATTTCTTTTAAAATTTTTTTTTTATTGCTGCCTTGTAATTCCAGTGACTCAGGCTGAGGCAGGAGGATCAGTGGTTCAAACCAGCCTCAGTAATTTAGGGAGGCCCTAAGCAACTCAGTGAGAGCCAGTCTCTGAATAAAATACAAAATAGGGCTGGGAGTGTGGCTCAGTGGTGGAGTGCCCCTGAGTTCAATTCCTGGTACCACCCCCCACCCTAAAACCAAAAAACATTCTAAGAGCTGGGCGTGGTGGCGCACGCCTGTAATCCCAGCACTTGGGAGGCTGAGGCAGGAGGATTGCGAGTTCAAAGTCAGCCTCAGCAATGGCGAGGCACTTAGCAACTCAGTGAGACCCTGTCTCTAATAAAAATACAAAAAAGGGCTGGGGATGTGGCCCAGTGGTCAAGTGCCACTGAGTTCAATCCCTGGTACCAAAAAAACAAACAAACAAACAAACAAACAAACAAACAAAAAAACATTCTAACAGTGACTTGCAGTGCCCTCTTATCTGTCACCTGTCTGGAAGGTAGCCAAAGGGTAAGCAGCTATAGCAGGCACTGCTGCCCACTTTTCGGAACCTGTATGCTGGGAAAAGGGAAGGATATCGGAAGTGATAACTCTCGGCCTTGACGCAAGCTGGGGACTGAAAGATCCAAGGCAGTGCTGGGTTCTAGTCCACAGCTGTCACGTCACTTTTACATTTTTGATCTGTTCTTTCCCACTGGACATGTGCTGCCCAGGCTGCTAGTTACACCCCCATATTCCTTCACAAAGCAGAACTGATCAGCGGAGACCGACTTGCTGAATGTGGTGTAGTCCAAGAATGGCCCTCCTGAGTCACTGGTCATTCGGGGCTTCCCTCTTTAGGACAGCTCTGCCATGGTGTCACAGTGACCTTGCACATATCTGCTTAGGCAAAGGCTCCAATAGCGGCTTATCTGAGTCCTGGCAGAACGCCTTGGCATCTTCCCGGAAATGGAGGGAGCTGTCCTGAGACACTGCATGTGTTGGGCCCCTTTTGGTAGTGGACTTCTTGGTGTGTGAGACAAAAGTCACAGGGACCTGGCACCTTTGGCATATTCTTTTTGCAGTCTATAAATTACCTAAATTATTCTCTTTGCTGTAATAAATTGTCAAAGTTTGGAAGTGGCTCCTTGCAACCTCACTGATTCACCAGGTCAGGAGGTGGCCTTGTCAGGTGTGAGCTTGACAGCCTGCACTTCCTCATTTCTGCTCTCCAGGCAGGCCTGCCCATAGGCTCCACGTCTCCTCTGACTGTCCTTAGACATCTTGCCTGTCCACTCTCCCTCCAGGCATGTTTCATCTCTGTTCTATTGAACTGCATTTGCTGTTTCCAATCCTTCCTCTTCAAACCACACCACTCCCAGAGTAATCTTTTTTTCTTTTTGGTACCAGGGATCGAACCAGGGGCACTCAACCACTAAGCCACATCCCCAGCCTTTCTTGCATTTTATTTACAGACAGGGTCTCACTGAGTTGCTTAGGGCCTCCCTAAGTTGATGAGGCTGGTCTGAACTCGCAATCCTCCAGACTCAGCCTCTGGAGTGCTGGGATTACAGGCTGGTGCCACCTCGCCTGGCCAGAGTAATCTTAAAATGCCATTTTGTACATAGTGCCCTAAAGCTCACAGATTGTAGGTTGACATGCTTTAGCTTCTTGTTCAATACTTGGTTATTTGCTACTTCTCCAAATTTCTCTCCCAAGAATCCTCTGTATCAACCTTTTCATCTTGCCAACTTGTCCAGCATGTGGTTCTTTGAATTTGCTAGATTGGCATCTCCTGGGAGACTTAGTTTAAGTATTACTTTCTTTTTCCCCGATACATTCCTGAATTCTTTTGAACCTGCACGTGACTGAATTATATGTGGGCTTCCAGATGAGTCAGAGTAGGAAATGACTGGAGAAGCTCGGCTTGGTGGTGCACCCTGTAATCCCAGTGGCTCAGACGCTGAGGAAGGAGGATCTAGAGTTCAAACCCAGCCTCAGCAACTTAGTGAGGCCCTAAACAACTAAGTGAGACCCTGTCTCTAAATAAAATATAAAAAGGACTGGGGATGTGGCTCAGTGGTTAAGTGCCCCCGGGTTCGATCCTCGGTAACCCCCCGCCCCACCAAAAAAAAAAAAAAAAAAAAAAAGAAAGAAAAGAAGATATCTAGCAAGAACAAAATTTATTGCTAGTTTATACTAAATATGTGCGAGATACTCCAGCTAGGACTGATGTCCTTGGTTCAGAGTTTTTTTTTTTTTTTTTTTCTCTTTCTTTTTATTTTTGAGACAGGATTTCGGATTTCTGTAAATTGTTTAGGGCTTTGCTAAATTGCTGATACTGCCCTCAAACTTGTGATCCTCCCACCTCAGCCACCTGAGTTGCTGGGATTACAGGTGTGTGCCAGCACACCACCACACCACATTCCTGTTGAAAACAGGAGTGTAGGAGGCCCCTGAAATTGGCCATAGAATTCTGCTGTCTGTGCATAGCTGTGGGGTGGAAGAGGAAGAAAGGCCTGCAATTGTAGCCAACTCCATATAGAGGGCTGCTTGGACCCCGTGAAGGATAGGAACCCTAGATGTAGGCAGAAGAATAAACCCCACTAGGGTTTGGAGCTACAAGGCTGGACTGGTATCTCAGCTTGGTGTCACACCGGCTTATCATTAACCTTTCTGAATCAGTGTACTCATTTGGAAAACAGAAATTATATTGGCTCTGCTTACTCAATTGACAAGAGAAATAAATAAAATACTTTATATAAAATTGCTTTATAGATGGTTGAATGCTCTACAGATCTCATTATGGCACTTAATTCCAGGCCATGTGGTTCCAGTTGACATCATGTCCTGCTTATCTCAAAATACTAGGTTCATATTTATCTTTCATCCCCTCCCTCTGGTTGTCTGGGTGCTTCATCTGGTAGTCCACTGCCATTACCTGAATCATGGCCGCAAGCGAAGCTTTGGGATCAGATTCTGACAGCCCCTGCTCCATTGATCAGGTTATAGCAAGGCTCCTGTATCATTTTAGAGCTTGTTGATGAGGAAAAGAAGCTTGCTGCAGCTGGGCCCTCTCCTCTCTGAAAGGAATGAACATATTATTTAAAGCAGTGCATCTCAAGTTATCCCTGGTGAAGGACTTTGTTCTTTCTTTTTCTTCTTCTTCTTCTTCTTTTGGTGCCAGGGACTGAACTCAAGATAAAACTTCTGGCCAGGCGCAGTGGCTCACGCCTGTAATCCCAGCACTTGGGAGGCTAAGGCAGGAGGATCACGAGTTCAAAGCCAGCCTCAGCAATGGCGAGGCACTTAGCAACTCAGTGAGACCCTGTCTCTAATAAAATACAAAAAAGGGCTGGGGATGTGGCCCAGTGGTCGAGTGCCCCTGAGTTCAATCACTGGTACCAAAATAAATAAATAAATAAATAAAATAAAATAAAATAAAAAAATAAAAAATTAAGCTTCTATAAAAAGGGCTGGGATGTAGCATAGTGGTACAGCTCCCCCCCTCCACCCCCTCCCCAAAAGAAGTAAAGCAAATAGTTATTAAATTGAAGCCAAAGATGACCAAGGTAAACTCTTTGTCTCCAAACAGCTGATAAGTCTGTTTCTCATGGACTAATTTATATTTTTTCTATTTAGTCACACATGAGTAAAATGCTATTTCTGTTTCTTAGTTCTGAAAACCTACCAAAAATTCAAGCCTTATTTATAATCATATGTAACACTTTCAGCTCATCAAAACATTCAAATTCCTTTCCCCCTCTTTTCTTTTGTTCTGCTGGGGACTGATCTTAGAACTTTGCACAGGCTAGGCAAGCATTTTGCCACTAACTACATCCCCAGCCCATCATGTGTACTTTCTTTGTGTATGATGTTTCCTTGTATGGTAGGCTGTGTCATCAGCTCATCTAGCATTTTTATTGCCAAAGCACTCTATCACTGAGCCACATCCCCAGCCCTATTTTGTATTTTATTTAGAGACAGGGTCTCACTGAGTTGCTTATGGCCTTGCTTTTGCTGAGGCTGGCTTTGAACTCGTGATCCTCCTGCCTCAGCCCCCAGAGCAGCTGGGATTACAGGTGTGCGTCACCGCGCCCAACTACAGCCTTGCTTTCTGAAACATCGTGTTTTAATATTTTTTAGAAAATTGAGAAAAATGACAAGATCTGTAATTTATGAACTATGTTTTTGGATTTTTTTTTTTTTTTTTTTTTTTTTTTTGGTATTGGGGATTGAATTCAGGGGCACTCGACCACTGGGCCACATCCCCAGCCCTTTTTTGTATTTTATTAGAGACAGTCTGGTCTCACTGAGTTGCTAAGTGCCTTGCCATTGCTGAGGCTGGCTTTGAACTCACAATCCTCCTGCCTCAGCCTCCCAAGTACTGGGATTACAGGCGTGCACCACCACGCCCGGATATGAACTATGTTTTTTAACCATTAGATTCTATAGAGAATTGACAAAATAACTACAAAAATGTTTAGGCTCTTACTTGCAATTTTTGTACTTCTGGTGGGTTTGGAAGCAGACAGTTCACAAAGAATACAGGTTTAAAGGCTACAAAGGAATTTCAAGAAAATGAAATTCAATGGAGAATCTGATTGGTTGATGATCAATGGATGGGCTCCCCTGGTCCAAAGCTTCATGGTTGCCAACCAATAAGTAGATTCCATATAAAAAGTCTTACTGGGCTGGGGTTGTGGCTCAGCGGTATAGCGCTGGCCTAGTATGTGCACGGCCGGGGTTCGATCCTCAGCACCACGTAAATAAACGCATTGTGCACAACTAAAGCAAATAAACAAATATTTGGAAAAAAAAAAAAAAAAAGTCTTACTGTCTGTGTTTTCTAAAGTCAGCTCTCTCCCCAGGGGAGATCAGGCATTGATCTCCAGGGGAGATCTTCCTGGGATCAGCGGCTTTGTTTCCAACCTTTTCTTCACGTTGAGTCCCTTATTTCACTCCATTAGTTTATGGCTCCACTCTGCTGGGGGCCTGTCTACAAGCAAGGAGATGTGCTTCTCCTAATGTCCACTTGTACACTTAGTGCCTTTAGACTACCCTAAGCTACAAAAGCCGCAGGAGGTGAATTTTTTATGATTTTTTTTTTTTTTTTTGGTACCGGGGTTGAACTCAGAGGCACTCGACCACTGGGCCACATCCCCAGCCCTTTTTTGTATTTTATTAGAGACAGGGTCTCACTGAGTTGCTAAGTGCCTCGCCATTGCTGAGGCTGGCTTTGAACTCATGATCCTCCTGCCTCAGTCTCCCAAAGTGCTGGGATTACAGGCGTGCGCCACTGCGCTCGACCACAGGGGCATACTTTTAAAAAGCAAAATAAAACAACCTTTTTCTGTCTTGTTGCTAAGCATGTACCTTCATTGGATTGGGATATAGTAACAAAATTATATTTTCTTTTTAAATTTATAGAGTGCTTGCCTCGCATGCACAAGGCCCTGGATTGGATCCCCAGCACCACAAAAACAAAAAAACAAAACAAAGCAAATCTACTTAACATTTCACTGTCCTAAGCTAGGTGGAAACAGGAAGAACAAAAAAATTTCAAACAACATTTCTGAATATAAAGTGCTGGTTCTTGCTTTAATATTATTTTGAAGGAAAATTGCACAATATTATCGACCATTCTATCGAATGGCCAAATTAGGTATTTGAATCCACATCAATCTATATTTTAACAGAGCTTTTAAAGTTTTCTAGTTAGTGCAAATTAAAATCCCCATAACACAAATTAGGTACAATTTTACTTTATAGTACAAATGCAAATTATTTTTCTTTTGACATGCTGGTAGTATTAATTTTTACAGTGCAAAACAGACTTTGCAATTTCTAAGTCACAGTATATTTTACAACTCTAGGCAAATACATTTCAGAAAGTAAATACTACACATTCTTGACATATCCTAAAAAAATAAAAATAAATAATTTCAACTATAAAAACTTTACATTTTTTTAATGTAACATTAGCATTACAATAAAGGTTCACATCTAACTGTTGCAGAAAACCTAAATAATTTAAATCATGTAATCTTACTACTAGACAACTTGTATTCTGAAACACAAGTGTTTGACTCCTGTTAAATATAACAAACCACTGAAAATTATTATCTACCTCAGGGATCTATAAGAGCTGCCAGGTATTCAGTATTTAAGCCACTAAGTTTATGAGGAGTTAGGAATGTATTAGGGCAGTAAAGATGAGAGAAATGTGAAAAGGATATGGAAATATGATTTACTTCACATATTTCTTCCTGAGAATGTAGAAGTTATTTTTTAATATCAAGACAATTTTAAATGGAACAGAAAAGTCTTATGCTGAATTATTTCATAAAATGTAGAATCCCTGGTAATATAAACATTTATTACCCTAATATATAACTTGCAAACATGAATTCTTACAAATTGTTTTTATTTAAACAAGGCACAGGCCTATACATTTATCTGAAGTGCTGGGCAAACTAGTGCTAAAAAAGTAAGTGAATTTTGTTAAAATCAGATAGCAATATGTTTTATGATATAGTATTCCAAAACAACTTTCCTAAATAAAAATTAAATCTGAATGAATCAATAAGGCAGCAGAAAAATTTTCATGAAGGGTCAGCTAGAAAAAAAAAAAAACTCACTAGATTACAACTGAAAAATCAATATGTTTAAATAAATAAGGGCATTGTAAACCTAAATCCAGTGTAACATTATGGTTAGAGTAGTTTCAACAATTAAAAATTATAGTTATTTTGATTACTTTAATTCTGATATTCCAAACTATTTACTTTGCTTCTATTACAATTAACACTATGAATTATAGGTATAACCTACAACAAAGTGAATGTAACAATGTATTAATAAACTGTGTAACTATAACAACTTTGATCATGAATTCAAGGATAAACTTCATTATACTCAAAACATGATCAGCCCATAAAAGAAAATCTACAAAACTCCCCCACTATGTCTGCCATGGTTACCCAATGTGAAATGTGCCTGAATAAGTTGAAAATACACTTGTGTACAAAATCTTTCAATACTTGAATTTAGCATCACATGTGGACATCTGGGAGAGGTTAATTTAGCAATGTGAAAGTATTTTATATAACGTACTGATTACTGCATACATTACCAAGTTGTTCTTTCAAAACGTGGTCTCGGCCTGAGGTGACTCAAATTGAAGTTTATGATTTATGTGGGTCATAGCAGACCCTTAAAGGGAGCAAATGGGATTTTCTAGTTTTTCCAGAGATTAATGTCAGGAAAGACCATCAAGCCCACAAACAGGCCAGTTGTTAGAAAAACACTGGGCTGGGTGTGCCTAACTGCAGACCCTTAGGGTCAGGCTGGCTGACAACGGCAGAAGAGCACCCTCTAAAGGGCAGCCATGGAACTGCCCATCAATAAGTTTTTGGCATTGAGGGACAAAAGGCAATGAAACAATGTCTGTAGTTACCCCAAAAACACTTTGCCAGTGCTTTTCCGGCCCGAATCCCTTTAAACATGGAGAAATGAGAATATTTAGGTAATATTTCTGGGAGGAGAATTAAATTAGGATTTTATTACATGTCTTTTTTATTTTTTGGTATTGGGGATCAAACCAAAGGCAACTTTATCACTGGGCTACATCCCCAGTCTTGTTTTTAAATTTTGAGATAGGATCTCACAAAGTTGCTGAGGTTGGCTTCACATTTGTGATCATACTGCCTTAGCCTCCTAAATCTCTGAGATTATAGATGTGTGCCACTGCACCTCACTTCAGATTTTTATCTAATTATAAGTAGGAGAATTTATGTGACCAATTTAACTATATAACACAGTATAAACACTAAACACAAGTATCACACAACAAGGTAAATAATAAATACGTTAAAAATATATATCTCTCATTTTAAAATAAATAGAATATAAACATATTAGCAGTGGTTTCTGTCTACTTACCTCCTCAAGGGGAAATTACTTTTAAGAGTTTTAAATATAAAAGACTACCGTATTCCAAAATCCCGTAAGACCATTGAATTAGTCTTGAATTTTTTTGAGCAATTAATCTGATTGAGAAGTTTCTTTTAACCATTTTCTTTTTTTGAATTGTTGGAACCTGTAGCTTTGAATCCAAAATGCTCTAAATCCTATTTTAGATTAATCCCCCTACTTGGTTGTCTTTTGATATAAAAAAAGATCTTGGGTTGGGGGTGTAGCTCAGTGGTAGAGAGCTTGCCTAGAATCCGTGTGCACCTGGATTCAATCCCCAGAACTGCAAACAAAAACAAACAAAACAAAACAAAAGGAAAAAATCCTGAATGTCAACCTGGTCATTGACAGGATTAATATCAAACAATGAACAGTATCTAGAAGTCCAAAAATGATCATACAATAAAAGTTATAAAACTTTAAGCAAGTTTGGAGTATTGTCTTTCTTTTATATTTCTCCTTTAAGGGTTTCCAGGAAATCAATAGTATGGATCCTTCTGGCTTGGGATGCAGGAAATCTCAAGAGGCATGCTGCAGGAGACTGCCCAGCATTCACCACGCCACTTTGACATGAATTATTTCCATTCAAAACAGCAAGTTAATTTTTAAAATGATATGGTGTCCCCACACTAAAAAATTAAGATGGAAATGATCTTTCTACCCACATCCTGTCCATCAAATATTTTATTTAAGAATAAGGAATGAGAGTGCATATTTCAGAGTAAGCTTCACTCTCAAAACATATAGCCATGAAAAACATTTCATCTTCAAGTAATCTTTAGTGATTTTTCCAAAGTTAGTAACATATGGTCAAATTATCTTGCTGAAAAAAGAGAATAGGCATATGTACTAACTGGAAATTTGACTGTCTTGGGAATGTTATTTACATAAATGTGTACTGATTAAATACTGTACTTTTTTTTTTTGCAGTGCTGGGGATTGAACCTAGGGCCTCATGCGTTAGGCTAATACTCTACCACTGAGCTAGATCCCAGCCCTTACATGTATACCCATTATACTATGAGTGAAATTAAGACTGAACAGCTGATAGAGAATTTCCGCTTTTGGCTGAACATGTATCTACTTGTTTGTGCAGATGCTATGCTAAGTTTTCACTTTCTCAATTTGTCTACTCAGTTTCCTTTATGTCCTCTTGCTCTGAAGCACTAGAGATGTCATCATCCGTCTGTTCTCCAGAGAAATACAGCATTGAAGCATGTGTCTTGTGAGTTATGGTGACAGTGCAGGGTCCCTGGGCCCACGGCTCCCCGTCTACCTGCATTGGCATCATCGAACACTTCAAAATCAGCTGATATTAGGAAACAAATAATTAGAATAAAGTTAGTCCCAAGAAGTTCAGAAAGATCTTCCTTACTAATACCACCTATGGTCCCTTATCCCTTCTGCATCTCATTTCTAGAAAACTAAACTGAATATATCTTTTTTTTTTTTTGGTACCTGGGATTGAACTCAGGGGCACTCAACCACTGGGCCACATCCCCAGCCCTTTTTTGTATTTTATTAGAGACAGGGTCTCACTGAGTTGCTAAGTGCCTCGCCATTGCTGAGGCTGGTTTTGAACTCGCGATCCTCCTGAATCAGCCTCCCCAGTGCTGGGATTACAGGTGTGCACCACCATGACCGGCAAAAACTAAACTGAATGTATCTTTATTCATAGATTGTTTAGGGATTCATTTTCAAGGGGAATGCTTTATTTCTTTGACTTAATTAAGGGCCATGTTTCCTGTTTCTTTCCCATCCACTCAAGCCTCTGAAGCAGGGTTATTAACAGCATGGGCCATAATTCTGTTTAGAGAAAACAAGAGCATGCATCCTTTCTTCAACAGATGAATGGTCTGGAAATAGAGTATAATGGCACTATTTTACCTACCCGAACTGTATGTGCTTGTCCTATTCGAAAAGGGTTTGCAAGTTTCACTTGAATCTGAGCACAGTGGAAAGACCCATACACACCAACAACTTCCAGTAAACCATCATCATGCCTAACAATGGAAGAAAGAAATACGGATCATATGATGCAATGAAACAAAAAAAGAGCCAAGAAAGGGCAGTTATTTTCTAACACAAATAGGGCTATCAACTTACTAAATGTTTATATTACTGAGACATACAAAGAGAAAAGCTGAAAAAAAAATCATGAATGTCTATAAAGAATAACAGGGTGTTTGAAAGAAAATGGTGACATTAAACAGACTGTGAATACACATACCTGGCTAGGGGGTAAGTCTCATCTCCCATCCCTTCCCATAGTCTGCAGCCGCCACCCCAGTAGCCAATGTTCAGAACGATGATGCCTTCCAAATTAGGCAGCTGTACTTGCTCACCATCCAGTTCTAGCTTTAAAGAAATATAAGTAGTTAGTTACCACAGGGCACATGACTTCCACACATACTCACTTGGAGTCACACAGAAGACATGAGAGATGCAGGTGTAGGAGAAGACCACTTCCCACCTCTCACTGGAGATGGTCTGGGCTTTCCCACCACCTCAGTGAAACTGTTTTTTAAATTTATTTTGAGACAGGTTCTCACTAAATTGCTCAGGCTGGCCTCAAGCTTGTAATCCTCTGCCTCAGCCTCCAGAGTAACTGGGATTATAGGTGTGAACCAAAACCAGTCAGTGGAATTGTTTTTAATTAAGACAATAATGTCCTTTGTTTTAAATTCCATGATTCTTTTTTTTTTTTGTGGTACCAGGGATTGAACTCAGGGGCACTTGTCCACTGGGTCACATCCCCAGCCCTTTTTTTGTATTTTATTTAGAGACAGGGTCTCACTGAATTGCTAAGTGCCTCGCCATTGCTGAGGCTGGCTTTGAACTCGCGATCCTCCTGCCTCAGCCTCCCAAAGTGCTGGGATTACAGGCGTGCGCCAACGCGCCCGGCTTCCATGATTCTTTTTAGGCCTTGTCTAATTCACAGATTACCTTTGACCTGACACTAATGAAGCCTCGCTTCCACCTGAAAACTCTCCTTTGTTTGCTGGGGACCTCTACCTCTACCTCTGTGGCCAGGATGTTCCTCTTTGGTCAATCCTGAGAGCTTCACTTCCTGCCTAGACGGCATTCTTCATGGCTGTGTACTAAGCCCCCTTCTCTTCTTATGCTGCAGGCTCTGCGGGGCAGTTTTAGCCATCTCTGTCCTGACAGTTCTACTTTGCTGGCATAGGAAAGTGAGCTAGGCCATATTCAAAGGCCCACGAAATATTTCAACTGACTGTGGCATCTACGATGCACGTACAAAATAGACAAAACCCTTCTCAGCAAACGGCTTCCCCTCACCAACCTACTTCCTAGGGAAGAGGAGCACACCCCTCACCTTCCCCAAGCTAGAAACATGGGATTTATCTTGGCTCCCCTATGCCTTTCTCCTCCACATCCATCAATCTGAAAACGGGTGAGGCTACTTTTCTTTCATTTTTTGGATATGAGGGATTGAACTCAGGATTACTTAACCACTGAGGCACATGCCCATCCCTTTTTGTTTTTTGAGACAGGATCTCACTAATTTCCTTAGGGCTTGTTAGGTTCTTGAGGCTGGCCTTGAACTTGCAATCCTTCTGCCTTAGCCTCCCAAGCTGCTGGGATTACAGGTGTGTGTCTCTGTGCCTAGCTGATGCTACTTCTCTATCATTTGGGACAGTACCTTAGTGCAGAACCATCATCTCCTTCCTCTGCATGTTCTTACCAGCCTGTTTATTACTAGCTTTACTCCTCTCCTGTGCATTCCTCACAGAGCAGGTTGATTGACACAATGTACCTAATTCCCACGTTACAACCCTTCCACCCTTCAGTGGCTTGACTCTATGCTCATGACAAAACTTAAGTTCCTTCACAGGCCAATACAACCCTCTGTGATTTTATTCTGTCCATCCTTAGCTTTTGCTACTATGGTTCTGTTTGAACACTAACATACCATGTTCTCTCTCCCTTGCCTCTTGGGCCCTATTTGTATGTTGTTCTTACCTTCTTCATTTAGGTAACTCCTAATTTTTAGATTTCAGCTTGTTACTTCTTCTAGAAAGGCTTCATTCTACTGTCATTTTCCTTAGACAACTATCTGAAGCTCCTTACTCCTATAAGACCACCTGCTTTTTTTAATATCACTTCATTTAAAAAAATATTTATTTATTTATTTGCTTTAGTTGTACACAATGCGTTTATTTGTATGTGGTGCTGAGGATTGAACCGGGCTGCGCATGTGCTAGGCGAGCGCTAGGTGAGCGCTCTACCTCTGAGCCACAACCCCAGCCCCTTATATCACTTCTTATACTATGTTGCAACGCGATTTAAGTGTCTTTCTTCTCCTTGGATTGTAAACTTAGAGAAGGGATTTATCACTGCAACTCTAGTACCTAGGACAGTACCTGGCATTTTGTAGGTGACTTCACAAACACCTTTGTATAAATTAAACCTCAGACAACAAAATAAAGTGCTATGTTAAATGCGCTATCAATATTATCAAAGCCCAGAAAGAAGGAAATATAATAAAGTAGCCTGAGACCTTTTTTTGTAACTGGGGATTGAACTCAGGGGCACTCGACCACTGAGTCGCATCCCCAGCCTTATTTTCTATTTTATTTAGAGACAGGGTCTCACTGAGTTTCTTAGGGTCTCGCTAAGTTGCTGAGGCTGGCTTTGAACTCAGGATCCTCCTTCCTCTGCCTCCTGAGCAGCTGGGATACCCTACCCTAGACCTTTTTTTTTTTTTTTTTAAATGTTTATTTGCTTCAGTTGTACACAATGCAATGCATTTATGTTTATGTGGTGCTGAGGATCGAACCCGGGCTGCGCATGTGCTAGGCAAGCACTCTACCACTGAGCCACAACCCCAGCCCCACCGTAGACCTTCTTTTTTTTTTTAAATTTTATTTTTATAATTTTTAATATGTACAACTCATAGTGCATATATTTAGTATCTTTTTACATACAACTGTTTGTATACAAAGTATATTCGTACAATTCAGGTCTTCAATCATGCATTAAGGAAAATGATATCCGACCCTAGACCTTCTTAATGGAGAATCTGGCTATTCCGTGTGGTAAGGCTCCCACAGACTCTGAGTGTTTGCTAACAGCTTGGCTTTCCTTGGCTAATATAAATTTGGTCCCCCACTCTCTGCTCAATTTATTCTCTCTTTTCTCAATATGTTTATCATCTCTTCCCATCTTACTTATTTTACTAGTTTTGGGTCTCTCCATTAGCAACTTTGTTGTTGCTACAACCATTAGATTATCATTATTTTTTATGGACAGAATGCATTTATTTTATGTGGTGCTAAGGATCAAACCCAGTGCCTCACACATGCTAGGCAGCACTCTGCTACTTGCCCATTAGATTATTTTTGGAAGTAAGCAAGAAATACACACAAGGCTTTGCCAATCTCATGTTATCAGGTATACTGTAGCAATAATCAATCAGTAGAATTCTAATTTTTATTGTTTATACATTTTTGCTTTGCTGATGGGGATTGAATCAGGGATTCATGCATGCTAGGTGAGCACTCTATTGCTGAGCTATATCCCTAGCCCTTACCATCACTCCTTTATTTCTTTTTTTATTCTTTTTGGTACTGGGTTTGCACCACTTATAGCTATATCTCTAGCTCTTTTTATTTTGAGATAAGGTCTAAGTTGTCCAGACTGGCTTCAAATTTGCAATTCTCTTACCTCAGCCTCCCGAGTAGCTAGGATTACAGGAATGTGCTACCTTGTCCAGCTATATTTTGTTTTGGTATGTAAGAGAGCTATCTCACAAAAGCAATCCAAATTGAAACTTGCATATAAATGTCTTTTGAGCACTCACAATAAATCAGGCACTGTAGTAGATAATTTAAATTGCAAATCATTAATGCATTATCAGTTAAACAGATTTTGGTGTTAGATAAACCTAGGTTCAAACCTGACTACCCAGCCTGTGAGCACCAATTGTGTGAATATGGGCAAATGACTTAAATTCAGTTTTCTCTTCTGCATAACAGCAATATATTAATACTTGCCTTATAGTTTGTGTTAACTATTTAGAGGGATAATATGTACAAAACACTTAGCAAAGTAACTTAAAAGAAAATTCAGCTTTTCTATTAAAAAATCTTCATAATCCTGAAAAACATCTAACACTTTGGAGAAGGTGTTTGTGGCTTACCTCAATTTTTTTATTCAAATCTTTACATTCTTGCACTAAACAATCTTTTGTTCCATAGAATAAATAAACAGCCTATGAAAAAACAAACAAAAGTATGACATTAAAACAAATCTCACAAACCCTGCAAATGTTAAGAAAAAGACTACCAAAGTTCCCCACTCTGCCTTATTGAATGGCGTTTCCTTGGAGTGGACTAAACACTGTTGGACAGAAGGGTACTCCAAGGGATACTTTTGGTATGTGATTCCCTTTTAGCAGCTTTTTCATTTTACATTTCATTCTATTTTGCTACTCTTGGTTTAAGAGTTCTAGGTGAGGGCTGGGGGTTGTGGCTCAGCGGTAGAGCGCTCGCCTAGCACATGGGCAGCCCTGGGTTCAATCCTCAGCACCACATAAAAATAAATAAATAAAATAAAGGTATTGCATCCAACAACAACAACAACAACAACAACAAAAAAAAAAAAAAAAAAAAAAAAAAAAAAAAAAAAGAAAGAAAGAAAGAAAAAAAGAAAAAAATCTAGGTGAGTGCATGCCTATAGTCCCAGTGGCTTGGGAGGCTGAGGAAGGAGGATTGCAAGTTCAAAGTCAGCCTCCGCAACTTAGCAAGGCCCTAAGCAACTCAGTGAGACCCTGTCTCAAAGTAAAAAGTAAAAAGGGCTGGTGATGTGGCTCAGTGGTAGAGTGCATTGGGTTTAATCCCTGGTACAAAAAAGAAAAAAGAAATAAGATCAGTAGCCCCAGTTTAGGATGAGTCCTATGGTTTCCTTTCCTAGATGCACTGCTCATTCTTCAGAGATTCAAGTCTGGCCTTTGCACCTGAGCTTCCTTGGAAACTTTCCCACCTCTCTCTTTCCTAGATAATTCTGACATTGATGCTGATAGCATATTATATTGTCATTTAAAAAAATTGTTCCTTGTGAGCATTATCTCCCCAATTGGACTGCACACTGAAGGCAAGATTTCAATTGCGCCACCGCACCTGGCTTAAGATTTCAATTATATAATATTTATTAAATTATGCATTTTCTGAAATTTGAAACAAAGAGTTGAACAACAGAGGAAATGTTAATCATCCCTCTTTTGAGAAGGTGACAATAAAGGCCATTACTTTTTTTTGGTGGTGCTGGGGATTGAACCCAGAGTACTTTACCACTGAGCTACAGCCCCAGCCCTTTTAATTTTAATTTTTTTTTTTTAAATTTTGAGACAGGGTCTTGCTAAAGTTGCCCAGGCCTTGAACTTGTGATCCTCCTGTCCCAGCCTCCAGAGTCGATGGGATTATAGGCTATTAGTTTTAAGTTTAGCCTGTTTTTTTAGAAGGAATGTAGGATAGGGGTGGTTTATGTTTAAGTGGTTTATGTTTAAATGATGTTTTTCTTCTGATTTATCCCAAAAGCTACATTTTATAAGGAAATACTATATTAAAGTTGGAAAATTCTACCTTTTCCTAATACTCCCATAACTTAATGAAAATGCAGATAAGTTTAGCAAATATTTAATGATCCATTTTGAATACAGAAATATTGAATACAGAAAGGTTGAAGGAATATAGAAATGTTAGTTATTAATTATATAAATAGCAATATTTATTGCTTTAGTAACTATGCTAATAAAAGGAAACTAAATAAATAAAATTTGAAATATTTGTAAAATAGGACCAGGAATACAATTATTTATTTTGTTTTATTTTATTTTTTGGTACTGAGGATTGAACCCAGGGGTGCTCAACTTCTGAGCCACATCCCCAGCCCTTTTTAATATTTTACTTAGAGACAGGGTCTCACTGAGTTGCTAAGTTGCTGAGGCTGGCTTTGAACTTGCATCCTCCTGCCTCAGCCTCCCAAGCCACTGGGATTATAGGTGTGTGCCACTGTGCCCTGCCAACCTTTTTATGTTTTTGAGACAGGGTCTTGCTAAGTTGCTGAGGCTGGCCTTGAACTTGGGCTCTTTCTGCCTCAGACTCCTGAGCCGCTAGGATTACAGGTGCGTGTTACCATGCCTGGTTGTATTTGTTTTTCACATCCTTTTGTTCAACCATTGAAGTCATTTTTTTTTGGTACCAGGGATTGAACTCAGGGGCACTCGATCACTGGGCCACATCCCCAGCCCTTTTTTGTATTTTATTAGAAACAGGGTCTCACTGAGTTGCTAAGGGCCTCACCATTGCTGAGGCTGGCTTTGAACTTGCGATCCTCCTGCCTTAGCCTCCCAAGTGCTAGGATTACAGGCGTGCGCCACCACGCCTGGCTTTTTGAAGTCATTTTAAAAAAATTCTGAGCCAGGCTCAGTGGCACATGCCTGTAATCTCAGCAGCTGAGGAGGCTGAGGCAGGATGATCATGAGTTCAAAGCCAGCCTCACCAAAAGCGAGGCACTAAGCAATTCAGTGAGACCCTGTCTCTAAATAAAATACAAAACAGGGCTGGGGATGTGGCTCAGTGGTTGAGTGCCCCCGAGTTCAATAACCTGGTACCAAAACAAACAAACAAAATCCAAAACAAAACTTCTATTAAAGGAACTGACTGTGCCAGAAACCAGAGCGATGACCTTAGCTAAGAGTCATAGTAAACAAGTGCTCTTTTCCTTAACTCGTCTGCCTTATGGAGTTTTCCATGCCAATGGTCTATATTTTTTCATTAATGACTTAACCAGGTGGTGCTGGGGATTGAACCCAGGTCCTTGTGCATGCGAGGCAAGCACTCTACCAACTGAGCTATATCCCTAGCCCTTAACCAAAATTTTACTCTGCTTAAAACTGCCTTTTCAATTTCAGTTGCCATTTATATAAGTTATCATATATTTAGTTTCTACCTAACCAAAATATGTTGAAAAACATTCCAACTTTGAATTTTCAAAAATCTGTTCCAGTTAATAAAATACATTTAAGAATCTAATTTGACTGTCCTACACAACAGAGCAGGTAAATATTTCCATAAATTAGTTCAGTTTGAATCTAAGAGATCTAAGAGTGCTAAAATATAATTGAACTATTGATTTTTACTGTACCTTCAGTGATAAGCAGGAAATGTTATTTTATCCAACACACCTTATTAAGAATTCTGCTAGAAAACAGAGATGGTGCCTTCTCACGATGAGCATGAAAATTGAGAGCCATGAGAGCATCAGGTCCAATAGAAAAATAGTTGTTCATTGTGAATTCCTATGAGAAAGAGAAGGGATAAGCAACAGACTGTGCTTCCTGCAAGTTGGTGACATACTTAAGTATGTAAATCTTGGTCTTTTGTTCTTTTTGAAAATTGAGAACTTTTTAAGTAGAGCTACTTTATACTCTCTGGTGAAGTTACTAGAAACAAACTTCAGTTCCAGGCTGGTAACTATGGGTATGAATCCCACTTTCCATTTCTGTTTAGTATGCCACACCCATACCCCAGCATCTAGAAAGGCTCTGCTCTATACACCCAGGGTTTCACGTCGACAGTCCCAATGCATTTGCTTCATACCTTCTTTGCAACTCCCAGGCTCTCAGTTTCTATCAGTCTCAATCCAGGCTACTGATAATTCCTAAATTTATCTTATTTCCTGACATATCCTGGACTCCTCAATCTACATGTCTAGCTCTGTTCCTGTTCCTGAGTAACAAGCTCAAACTTCTAACTTCAACATTCTATAGCTGTTTTGAGTTGATATACCCCAAATTTAACTCATTTTCTTCCTACCCAAGCCTGAAACTTCCTATTTTTCTTGTCTTAGTTAATGTCATTCCCAAATATCCAATCATAAAAAATCAGAACTGTAGTAGTAATATGCATTTTTCCCTTTTTCTTCTTATATCAATAAATTGCCAAGACTTGATAAATTTCAACTTTAAAATGTCTTTGAATTGTCCTCATACTAAGATTCTCCTTGTTAATGCTCTCAAGCAGGCTTCCAACCTATTTTCACACTATCTCAATATCTTTTTAAAATACAGATTTGGGTTGGGGCTGTAGCTCAGTGGAAGAGTGCTTGCCTACTATGAGCAAGGTCTTAGGTTTGATCACCAGCTCTGCACATAAAAACAAAAACATAGATCTATTATCTCTGCACTATTTGCTAACCATGCCTCACACTCTTACCTATTCCCTTGGTGGAAGGTCCTTTCTTCCTTTCTCTGTTGATCTAAACTGTATTTATCTTTTAAGGACCAACTCCCATATCACTTCCTCTGTATGCCTGCACCCTGTTCTCTCCCACAGCACCTTTTATAGTCTAGCTAGTGAGGTGGGCACATGGGTCTCTCTTCTGTTCCACAACCAGCTCCCTTCAGATAAACACCAGGCTTCTGCATCCTACTAGATAAAGTGCTGCAACATGGACATTCTATGTCAGTTTGCTAAAACTATTCACAACAGAAGCACTAAAAATATACCTTGGGCTTCCTTAAGTTGTAGTATCCTTTATTTGTTATCTGAACTTTCCATCTGGAAAATAGAAGTAAAAAAAAAAAAAATCAGAACTTTTAAACCAAAAAATCAGTACTCTGGATGCCTGATAGATGAAGTTTTTCTATTAAAATAACACTTGAGAAAGTAACCAAATCTCAGTAAGAATGCAAATTTTGAGAAAGTACTCAGCATACTTTGACTTTGGACCTTATATAATAACAAGGACAGACATCAGCATCTACTTACAAGTACAACTAATTTAGTCATTTACATTTAAGTTACATTTAACTTCACAGCTACACAAGTCTTCATTTACAAACCAAATACTATTCCCAAAGCTCAAGAAATACACTTTTTGGCAAAGCGCAACTTACCGATCTAGTTTGATTCCATCTGCTTCCATTACATTTCTTAGGACCTGTGTAACTGGGATTTCTCCGGCATAACCTGTACCCCAACCCAATGTATTGGAGAGATCATTGCCTGTTCCCAGAGGCAAGACTGCAACCTGTGGAATGTATTTTTCTTGTCCCTAGAACATGGAAGATATACTTCAGATTTTCTCTCTGAATAATGTGTAACATAATAATATTTTGTAAAAATTGAAAACCAAAGAGCAATAAAGTCACAAACATAACAACTCTAGGTTGTACTAACTGCTTTATCACAATATCCCATTCTTATCCATTTGAATTGGCAATGTCTTCTAATATTTACCTACATAATTAAAACAATACTGTATAATTAATCTTAGAAGTGCTTCTGTAGTAGTGGTTTGTTCTTTCTATTTCTTTTTATTTTATTTTGGTGCTGGGGATGGAACCCAGGACCTTGCACATACTAAGCAAGTGCTGTACCACTGAGCTACATCCCCAGACTCCATTATAGCAGTTCTTAAAGACAGATACCTTAATCTTCATTTCGTCAACTGCATCCAGGACCCAGCCCACAGTCCCATCTCCTCCACAAACAAGCACTCGAGCTGAATAATAGGGAAGAAGAGTACACAGTTGTAGGGCTTTGACAGGAGGAGTTTTAGTTACATCAAAAACCTAGAAATGAAAGAACAAGAAAAAAATTATTTTTATACAATATTGTCCTTCATCTGAGAGATGATTTCCCTGTAGATGAGTAGGTATGTGGTTAAATAGTACTGGTCACTGTGTATGTATCATTAATAATATGTTAGGTATCATGCCAGGCACTTTATATATTCACTGCGGCTTATGCCCCATACTGACAAAGTAGGAGTTCATCTTATTCTATTGGCCAGCAAACTTAGGCACGCAGGAAGGTTAAATCATTTGTCTGTGAATCTGTAAATAAACGAATGCTTGAGTCCATCTATGATACCACATTACCTAGATTCCACTCACATGAAACCACAACTACAATGTGCTATGTTTCCCTTCAACAAGTGTTTAATACTTCTTTATTTCTTCTTTTTTTTCTTGGTGGTGCTGGGGATGGAACCTAGGGCCTCAAACATTCTGTGCAAGCACTCTCCTACTGAGCTACACCCTAAACCATATATATATGTCTTTAAAAAAATTAAGATTATCACTAATACCAGTCACTATGAATTTTTGGAAAATTATGCAAAATAATATTATGCAAAATAATATGATAATGCAAAGACCCTTGATATTCATAAATCTGTAAATGATTTTAGGAAAATATTTCAAGAGATGAAGAAAACACCCTGTATAGATGTTCTCTGTGGTGTTACTTGTCATAGTATAACCTTGGGGATAAATAATCTTAACCTCTCATAGCTAGGTAAATAAATTATGATGTATTTGTTCAATATTTTAGCTATCAGGCATACAATTATAAGGACTACATTGCAACAAGGGAAAATATTTATACCAGTAGGAAAATGGAATGCAAATTTGTATCTATGATTGTTATAGCCCCTTTTTTAAAAAAAAAATTATTTATTTGCTTTAGTTGTACACAATGCAATGCATTTATGTTTACATGGTGCTAAGGATAGAACCCGGGCCGTGCACAGGCTAGGCAAGCGCTCTACCGCTGAGCCACAACCCCAGCCCGTTATAACCCTTTTAACAGGTATATGATACATAGACAATGGAAGGAATGTAGACAATGAAAACTGATGTATTTATGCAGAGAAATTGAAGGTTGTTTTTTTTAAAAGTATTTATTTATTTAGTTGTACACAATGTTTTTTTTTTATTTGTACGTGGTGCTGAGGATCGAACCTGGGTCGCGCACGTACTAAGTGAGCGCTCTACCGCTGTGCCACAATCCCAGCCCCTTTTTCCTTTTTAAAATACTTTTATACTTTTCTTTTTTTAATATTTATTTATTTGCTTTAGTTGTACACAATGTGTTTATTTTTACGGGGTGCTGAGGATCAAATCTGGGCCATGTATATGCTAGGTAAGCGCTCTACCACTGAGCCACAACCGCAGCCACACTTTTATGCTTTTTTAAAAAAATATTTATTTATTTGATTTTGTTGTTGTACACAATGCGTTTATTTTTATGTGGCGCTGAGGACTGAACCCGGGCTGTGCACGTGCTAGGCGAGCGCTCTACCGCTGAGCCACAATCCCAGCCCCTTATACTTTTCTAATCTGTATAATATTGAATGTGTAATATAATAGGTTGTTTAATTTTCTAAAGCAGAAGTTGCCAGCATGTGGTACATTTTATCTTAATGGCATGACCCTTTTTTTCTTATTTTAAAAATGAAGTTATAATTTACATATCTTAAAATTCACTTAAACAAGTCTATCATTTTTAGTAAGTTTATTGAGTTGTGCAACTGCCACATAATCCAGTTTAGAACATTTCTGTTGCTTTAATAAGCTCCTTCAACCGCCCTTTGCAGTCTCTCCTCATTTCCAGCCTTAGCCTCAGGCCAACGACAATCTACTGTCTTTACTGATTTGCCTTTTCTGAACAGGTCACATAAAGGAATTGTATAATACGTGGTTGCCTGAGCCTGGCTTCTTTCACTTAGCATAATGTTTGTTTTTTTTAAAAAATATTTATTTATTTGCTTTTAGTTGTACACAATGCGTTTATTTTTATGTGGTGCTGAGAATCGAACCCAGGCCGCCCACGTGCTAGGTGAGTGCTCTACCGCTGAGCCACAATCCCAGCCCCTTAGCATAATGTTTTTGAACTTATTTATTGCAATAGATAACTTATTCCTTTGTGTCACCAAATTCCATTTTATTTAGGGCACATGTTTTGTATACCCACTAACTGATAGACAGCTAAACCGTTTCCACTTAATGTTCGATGAACATTTGCATACACATTTTTGTGGAACATGTTTTCATTTCCCTTGGGTAGATTAATGGAAGTGGGATTGCTAGGTAATATGGTTTCTGTTTTTCCACACATCTGAATGGTTTGATACTTATAATTTTATGTATTGTTCTTTCTATTACTACATGATTAATGATATAAAGCATTAGTAAATGCTAAATTCAAGGGAAACTGAAAAGCTAAAAATGCAAAGATTAATAAAGAAAGGAAGGTAATTAGTGTGTTTAATTACCTGGACTGGATTTAATAGGATCCTAAATTCTCCCAATAGTCCTTCTCCCATGTTAGTTCCACTACGTGAGTTGGCCAGGATTATTACTGGGGTCCACTGTTTTCCAAACTTGGAGGCTAGCTAATAATATTAAAATGAGTAAAAAGAGTTTAGAGTCTCAGAGATGGCAAACACAACATTTTTCATTCCTTGATAACAGTGGTGCTATAATTTGCTGAAAAAACAATGATACCAGTACTATCAATACAATATGAAAGTCAAGTATTTCTAAGAATGAAAGAAGACCTTAAGAGATTAACCTTCCAACTTTATGTACAATTTTCCTCTATGTTACTCTAGGTAAGTCATCCAGCATATGCTCAGATATGTTAGGAAGGAACTAACAGGTCAGCCCATGCCACTGTTAACATAGTACCAAGTTCTGGCTTAAACTGAGCTGAAAATCTGTCTCTCAACAATTTTCATTCATTGTTCTAATTCTGCTTCTAAAGCAACTAGAAGTCATTTATTCTTCCACATAACTGCTGTGTGTAAACATCTGAAGCAATGTACAGGTTGAATATTCCTTTTCTAAAATGCCTGGAATTAGAATATTTTCTTGTTTCTGGAATATTTGCATATACATCATGGTATGAGATCCAAGTCTAAACATGAAATTCTTTTGTTTCCCATACACCTTCTACATATAGCAGAAAGGTAATTTTACACAATGTTTTTAGTGTGCCTACATTTTGACCACGACCCATCAGGTTTAGAATCTTCTATTTGTGGTGTCATATTGGCACTCAGAAAATTTTGTATTTTGTATTCTTTGATTAGGGATGCTCTACCTGTAACATGAGTTTGTCCCTTGGCAATACATTTCAAGTCCTTTCAACCATTCATCTAACAGATATTGACATCGGTTTTTCTCTGATCGCTTCTCTTGCTCAATTTTCCTTTCCTGGTTGTATTCTAGTTGATAAAGTTTTTTTTTTTTTTTTTTTTTTTTTGTAATCCAGATTTGTAACAGCCAAAGCCAAAGAAAATTATTCCCTTTTATAATCTAACCATTTCTTTTCTCTTTCCCTCTCCTTATAGATGTCAACATTAATAAAGTTGTTCTGTGGTTTTACTTAGTGATTCTCATACTTCTTATGATTTCAGATTAAATTCAGATTAAAGGGCTGTACATTTTTTAAAAAGTGTATCATAGCAACATTAAGGCTTAAATTTTTTAAAAAATATTTTTATTTTTTAGTTAGTAGTTGGATCAATACCTTTATTTTATTTATTTTTATGTGTTGGTGAGGATCGAACCCACACGACAGGCGAGTGCTCTACCGCTGAGCCACAACCCCAGCCCCAAGGCTTAAAAATTTTAAAGTGTTCTTTTTCTTGCAGGAATATTGACAAAGATGACATTTAAGATAAAAAATCCTTTTTTTTTTTGGTACTGGGGATTGAACTCAAGGGTACTGGACCACTGGGCCACACCCCCAGCCCCCTTTTTGTGTGTGTGTGTGTTTTTTTTTTTTTTTTTTTTGGTACCAGGGATTGAACTCAGAGGCACTCGACCACTGGGCCACATCCCCAGCCCTTTTTGTATTTTTATTAGAGACAGGGTCTCACTGAGTTGCTAAGTGCCTTGCCATTGCGGAGGCTGGCTTTGAACTCGCGATCCTCCTGCCTCAGCCTCTCAAGTGCTGGGATTACAGGCATGCGCCACCATGCCCGGCTTTGTGTGTGTTTTATTAGAGACAGGGTCTCACTGAATTGCTAAGTGCCTCACCATTGCTGAGGCTGGCTTTGAACTCGTGATCCTCCTGCCTCAGCCTCCCAAGTGCTGGGATTACAGGCGTGTGTCATTGTACCCGGCCAGGATATTAATTCTTTTTTTTTTTTTTTGGTACCGGGGATTGAACTCAGGCGCACTCGACCACTGGGCCACATCCCCAGCCCTTTTTTGTATTTTATTAGAGACAGGGTCTCACTGAGTTACTTTCGCCATTGCTGAGGCTGGCTTTGAAGATCCTCCTGAGCCTCCCAGTGCTGGGTCTCACTGAGTTACTAAGTGGGCCTCGCCATTGCTGAGTTGCTAAGTGGCATTGCTTGGCTTTGAACTTGCGATCCTCCTGCCTCAGCCTCCCAAAGTGCTGGGATTACAGGCGTGCGCCACCGCGCCCGGCTAGGATATTAATTCTTAACTTGAGAAAAGTACCATTTAATTGTAAAACAAAACAGTTCAATTATTTTGGCATATTCAAGTAGGAAATAAATATGTAAATTTTAATAATTATTCCTTAAGAGCTACATAAAGATTGAAAGATTTTTTTTTTTTTTTTTTTGTGGTACCAGGGATTGAACTCAGGGGCACTCGACCACTGGGCCACATCCCCAGCCCTTTTTTTGTATTTTATTTAGAGACAGGGTCTCGCTGAGTTGCTAAGTGCTTCGCCATTGCTGAGGCTGGCTTTGAACTCGCGATCCTCCTGCCTCAGCCTCCCAAAGTGCTGGGATTACAGGCGTGCGCCACCGTGCCCGGCTTAAAGATATTTTTACTTCGATATTCTCTCTCTCTCTCTCTCTCTCTCTCTCTCACACACACACACACACACACACACTGCAAATCCTTCACCAACAGTTTCAATGTCTGGTATTATTTGTTGGAGCATCCAATGTGCAATATAAACTTGTCTAGAGACCTCATGTAGAGTTCCACATGGAAAATTCTTTTAGAACAAGGTGTGAGAAAAACCCATATTTTCTTTTCACTGACAATAATGAATTTCGAATTTGGCTGTTCATCAGAATTACCTGAAAACATTAAAAAAATATGGATTCCTGGGTTCTACCATAGACCTATTAAATCAAACATGGCAATGGAACTGGACCAAGGAATCCTTTTTATTGGAGTACTGGGGGTTGGCCCTAAGAGAGCTTTACCACCAAGTACATCCCCAGTTCTTCTTACTTTTTCTTTTGAGACAGGGTCTTGTTAAATTGCTTAGGGTCTTACTAAGTTGCTGAAACTGGACTTGAACTTGTGATTCTCCTGCCTCAGCCCCCTGAGTCAGTGGGATTATAGGCGTGTGCCACCGTCTCTGGCTTTAGGAATCTATTTTTAAAAAGCTTGATTCAAATGCAGGCAGTGATTTAGAAATCACTAGTACAGCCGGGTGCGGTGGCGCATGCCTGTAATCCCAGCACTTGGGAGGCTGAGGCAGGAGGATCGCAAGTTCAAAGCCAGCCTCAGCAATGGCGAGGCACTTAGCAACTCAGTGAGACCCTATCTCTAAATAAAATACAAAAAAGGGCTGGGGACGTGGCCCAATGGTAGAGTGCCCCTGAGTTCAATCCCTGGTGCCAAAAAAAAAAAAAAAAAAAAAAAAAAAAAAAAAAGGAAATCACTAGTACATTTCTGATCGATCTCTAGGCATGAAAGAACTCAAGAGCCAAAATTTGTGACACATCTCTAGAAATTTGTAGGGTTTTACAACTACCATAATGGCATTTAACATCCCTTCTTGGTCTAGACCTTTTATTATTTTTCCCCCATATTTTTTAATTGGTGCATTATATTTGTACATAATGATGGGATTGTTACATATCTGCACACACACACATACACACACACACACAATATAACAAAATAATTTGGCTAATCTTTAATTTGTTTTATTTCTGGCTCTGATTCTTCTCACAAATGCAGAATTAACTATCTCATACACTGACTCAAATAACTTCATAGAAATAATAATATAAGAAAAATAATCTCTAATTACCACTTCATAATCTGTTTTTTTGTCTTTTCGCATCTGGTTAATGGAAGTTAAATAACTTGGTGGAATGATGAGATTTCTGAATTCTCCAAAATCACACTTTTCATTCTTTAAGCTATTTTTCATGCACTCATCATGTACTGTTTTCTGACACCAAACACACCTGAGAGAAGGAAGAAACAAAGACATTAATTAATTTTAAACTATAATCTTACTAAGCCACAAACCATTTTTTTTTGGTCAAAAATGTAAACAATAATTTTATCACTCTTGAATATAAGGTCCTGGCACATGTAAGATATGTATCTATGTCTGCATTGTGAAAATAGTTATAAGTTTTGAATGTTACAAGGTTTGAATGTTACAAGGTTTGAATGTGTTATAAGGTTCGAATTAAGTTATAACAACGGTTCTCAATCACCTGGAGCCCCAAAATCCTTTCAGGGCATCTGTGAGATTAAAACCATTTTAATAATAATATTAAGAAATTATTTCATCCTCATTCTCTCAAAAGAATAGTTTTCCAAAAGATTTATGATGTGCTTTAACAACAGACTGAATCATGTAAACATTTTCATAAAAATGTTATTATTTAAAAGTATATATTTTAGTGATTTCTTAATTCTAATTTATAACATGGTAAATATCAATAGCTATAATCCACATTAACAAAAGCCAATCCTGAACAGCATCTGTATGTGTTAGTTATTTGTACTTTAATTGAAATAGGTTCATTAGGTCTATATTCTTTGCTGCCTAGATGTGCAACTGACTGAGCCTTGAAGAAGTTCTCAGGTCTAACTTGGAAATTTCAACTTGTAAGTGTAAGTAAGATAGACAGCCGGGCGCGGTGTCTCTAATAAAATACAAAAAAGGGCTGGGGATGTGGCCCAGTGTTTGAGTGCCCCGGAGTTCAATCCCCGGTACCACAAAAAAAAAAAAAAAAAAAAAAAAAAAAGATAGACAATTAGACAATTGCTTTTTGGCAGCTCATAAACAAGTTATGTTTGCTTTTGAAATACATATTTGCCTCTGTGTTCAGTAGCAATGTATACAACAAGAAGGGAACAGTGCTGGCAAGGTCTGGGGTTTCTATTTTTAATCTGCTGAGCATTTAATCCACTTACAAATAAAGTAGATAGGACTGGACAAAGCAGGCCATCAGAAAAAAAGGGTTATAGTTAAATGAACAATAAAAAAGAGGGTAAACACTTTTCTCCCATATATCAATTCTCTTGGTCCCCTATTTTAAGTTTTTTTTTTTTCCCTTCAGATGTTCAGATTTGTCCAATAATTACTGCTATTTATCCAAGAGTCCTATTACTGCTAAAAACAGTTATGTGCATAATCTGTAAAATTATAATAGATGGTTACACAGCTAAAGTATAATACCTCTATCTACTGGCTTACCATCAATTTAAAAATACTAATATTATAGGTACATATTTTCCCAAATCAAGAACAATACACTTATTTGTGGGAGACAGGGTTAAATCTTACCATGAACTTTTAAAGTGGGTAGGACTAGAGACAATGATCTTCTGGGAATTCATAACTATACAGGTAACCAGATCCTGCATGTGAGGATTACATAGCAAGCATTCGGAGGAGGGGACACATTTTGAGGAGTCATGTTGCTTCCCATTCAGAAGGTGCTGCCCTAGTATCAGGAAACTAGTGCTGAGGAAAACGAGGGCAGAGCCCTGTTTTAGCCTCTTCTCATGGGCTACAGGTGATTGTGGTCTTGGGAAAGGGGACCATGCTCTAAAAAACAGGTAGTGTTATTGAAAGAAATTAGAAAGGTTGTAAATATGTCAAATTTTCATCTACATAAATGTTTTGTTATACATTAAAGTAATTTGAAAGGATGCCCACAGAATTACTTGAATGCTTGAATAATATATGCTTAAATATACAGAAAGGTATAAAATGAGAATTATCTACTGATGTTCTTAATTTCTTTGATATGCTTATTTTCAGTTATATAGTGCACACAAATTTGTTTTTCAGGTTAGGAACATGATATCTATATCAATCTATCTATAGGTACTGCTTTTCTTCTGTTATATCATGAATAACTTTATATGCTATTAAATATTTTTAAAAAACATGTTTTGTAAACAATATGTAATATTAATAATACATCATTTAATATAACATAATTTATCTAACCCTTTTCCTGTTTTTTAAAAAACATTACTTTGTTCTTATAAGTATAAGCAATGTGTTAACAACCTCAAACATAAATGGAATAATTTCCTTACAATCTTAGAAGTCTCTGAATCAAAGGGCATACATTTTTCTAAGGTTCTATTTAAATGTCTGGTCACTAGGTCAAACTGAACTGTCTTTTGCTTTGTGAATTCATTTATGGCCTATATTCATCTTTCAGTAGGTTTTAAAAACCGCAAACATATTTGTTTACCAATCTTTTTTGTATATTCATTGAAAACATGCTTCAGTTTTATCTTTCTCTCTCTGTGGCACCCAGAATTAAACTCAGGGGTGCTCTATCACTGAGCTACATTCCCATCCCCTTTTTAAAATTTTGAGACGGGTCTTGCTAAATTGCCCAGGCTGGGCTAAAAGTTGTGATCCTACTGCCTCAGCCTCCCAAGTTGTTGGGATTACAGGTATGTGCCACTGGGCCAGGCTAGTTTCTTCTTAAATTCACTTTTTAAAGTACTTCAGTTTATTTTTTGATATATAAATCCGTATTTCTCTTTGTAGTTTATTTACATGTTGTTATGCTTAAAGTCTTTTATCATTTCCAAATTACACATTCATCTATAGCTATTTTCTCCCCAAACAACACTTGTTCCAGCACAATTCATAATATTTTTAATTTATGACACATTTATCATTTACTAAATTCCAATTAATTTCAGAAAAGGTTCTTTTTGTTGCTGTTGTTATTGAAGTGCTGAGGATTGAACCCAGGGCCTGATACTTGCTGCTAGGCAAGCACTCTGCCACTAAACTACATCCCTAACCCAGAAAAGATTTCAACAAGGTAACTGTTATTAGCTTTTGCTCTGTAAAGGTAAAACCAAAATGCTTACTAGTTATTCAGTATTATATTTTTCCTTAGAAACAACATCTTCAACTTGAGACATTCTTTTACTCACCTTGTACCTTAGTAATTAGCTTAGCCTAGATTTCAAAGCCAATGGAAAAATACAAAATTAATACTATCCTGGTATTTTAGTTTAAGCACCATGTCACTGGATAACTGTTAATGAGCTTTATTTGTTCCTATTTTTACTTTGAAATTTTCAAATATTCAGCGAAATCAAAAGGATGGTGAAATGAATACCCTTAAACTCATCCTTTACTCTGATCGCCCTCCCACTGGAATGTTAGGCAAGTGCTCTGTCACTGAGCCACATCCCTCAAATCCTGATTCTTTTCTTTTTTTTTTTTTTTGGTATTGGAGATTAAACTCAGGGGCACTCAACCACTGAGCCACACCTCAGCCCTAGTCCGTATTTTATTTGCAGATACGGTATCACTGAGTTGCTTAGTGCCTCCCTAAACTGCTGAGGCTAGCTTTGATTTTCCTGCCTCAGCCTCCAGAGCTGTTAGGATTACAGGTGTGCACAACTGGGCTGAGCCCTGATTTTTTTGTTTTTTTTTTTTTTTTTTTGGTACTGAGGATTGAACTCAGGGGCACTCGACCACTGGGCTACATTCCTAGCCCTTTTTTGTATTTTATTTAGAGACAGGGTCTCACTGAGTTGCTAAGTGCCTCGCCATTGCTGAGACTAGCTTTGAACTCGCGATCCTCCTGCCTCAGCCTCCCAAAGTGCTGGGATTACAGGCGTGCGCCACCCAGCTCCCAGCCCTTTTTTGTATTTTATTAGAGACAGGGTCTTACTAAGCTGCTAAGTGCCTCACCATTTCTGAGGCTGGCTTTGAACTTCAGAATATTAGCAAGTATTTCCAAAAAACAAAGATAACCTTATTTATTTATTTATTTATTTTTGTGGTACTGGGGATTGAACTCAGGGGCACTCGACCACTGGGCCACATCCCCAGCCCTTTTTTGTATTTTATTTAGAGACAGGGTCTCACTGAGTTGCTAAGTGCCTCGCCATTGCTGAGGCTGGCTTTGAACTCGCGATCCTCCTGCCTCAGCCTCCCAAAGTGCTGGGATTACAGGTGTGCGCCACCGCGCCCGGCAGATAACCTTATTTTTAAAATGTTTTGCTTTTGGCCTGGGTTCGATCCTTAGCACCACGTAAGAATAAAGGCATTGTATACAACTAAAACAAATAAATATATATTTAAAAAAAAATGTTTTGCTTTTTAGCACCTGCCTAGCACATAAAAGATCCTGGGTTCAATCCTCAGCACAGCAAAAAGAAAAGAAAGTTTTAAAAAAGGTAAAATATTTTGCTTTTTAATTTTTTTTTTTACATTAAATACTGGTATGCCTATGACCTAGCATTCTAGCATTAAACATCTTACTGTTAATTTCTTTGACATACTTTTATGTATCCATTAATTCATCTTATTTTTGGCATATTTTTAAATAAATGGCAGATATAAAAATACTTACTAAACAACTCAGCCAGTAGGCTTATCATTTTCTAGAGTTCATTATTTGTTTATAGGTTTTTCTCTTGTGATGTAAAATTTATATACAATGAAATGTACAAATATGCACATTTACTGAAATTTGAGAAATGAACACCTTCATACCAAAGCCCTTATCAAGACATAGACTATCATACACACTATTCCCTCATAAGAAAATATGGAATGTTTTGCAAATTTGCATTATTTTTGTTCATGACTATAACTGCTTTACTTTTGTTAAATCAAATTATTTTAGAGACACAGTCTTGTTATATTGTCCAGGCTGGCCTCTCTTGTTTTTTTGGTGGTGGTACTTGGGATTGAACTCAGGGTCACTCTACCACTGAGCTATATCCCCAGCACTTTTTAAATTTTTTTAAAATTTGAGACTGTCTTGCTAAGTTACCGAGGCTGATTTCAAACTTGTAATCCTCTAGTCTCAGCCTTCTAAGTAGCTTCAGCCTCCCAAGTAGCTCAAATTTTTGCCATGGCACTCCTGGGCACATGCCATCCTCTTGCCTCAACCTCCTGAGTGTCTGGGACTATAGTCACACACCACGATGTCTTTATTTTTTTAAAAGTTTAGCAAGGAAAAAATTCTGCTGGCAAAATTGTTTATTACTTTCTTTAAAAAATAGTTACTTGTTCCCAATAGCTTTTTAGTTTGACGGAGGAGGCAGCTGCATTATACTTGAAGTTGTGATGGTCAATTATGGGATTTACACTAGAATGGGGTTTGGCAAACTATGTCTGCCACCTGATCTTGTGTATATAATTTTATTGGAACACAGCTATGCCTATTTATTTACATATGGTCCATGGCTGGTTTTGTACTAGGCAGAGTTAAGTAATTATAATAGACCAAATGCTTCCTAAAGCCTAAAATGTTTACTTTTGGCTCTTTATGTATCATAATATAAGAACACTCATCTGCTTTGTTTTGGCAGTGCTGGTGATTGAACCCCAGGGTGCTCTACCACTGAGCTATTTTCTGGTCCTTTTTATTTTGAGACAAGAGATCCCCAAATTGCCAGGGCTGGACTTGAACTTGTAATCCTCCTGCTTTAGCCTCCCAAGTTGCTAAGATTACAGGTGTGCATCACCGCATCCAGCTTCAGCTCTGCCTTAGAAGATGGCTTGGTATCTTTTATTGTTTCAGATAATTAATGAAACACAATACATACCACTAGAATACAGAAATATAAAATTTAAGATCAAAGCTGAGACTAACGTGGCTGATGTAATTCTTCTAAGAGTCAGAAGCTTTGTTTTACTAATCATAGTATGTGGGAAGAGGAATAATGAAGAAAAAGTCCTATTAAAACAAACAAACAAACAAACAAACAAACAAACAAACAAAAACTGAAGTTCCTTTTCCCTGAGAGAATATTACAGAGAACAAAGGTTTAGTTAAAAAATACAATGGACACTTTAATGTGACCTAATTTCCTACTGTGGTCAGAATTGAGAAGAACAAAAGGAAGGACAGAGAAGTAGTGATAGTAAGATATGAGGTGCAGAAATATATTGTAGTGGTTGGGGTAGAGGCAGGAACTCACAAAAAGAAAAAAGCCTATATGGAAAACAGATTCTATCTAGCACAGTACTTGGCACAAAATGGATGCCCAATAAATTAGTATAAAGTCTTTAAAAGGCTTTTCACTTATTTTGCAGAGTTTAATAGGGCTGCAGGTTTAAAATCAGTCACTATCTATTATTACCACCTTTCAAATGATCAGTCTCAGTTCACCAGCTTCTCTAAGAATGTGATGAAGAAAGGAAAGGAGCCCTCCCCGACAGCTGGATAAAATCCAGAGAGAGACTGTCTGGTTTGTGTTCAAACATTCTACATAGTGATGTTTTGTTTCTCCTTCCAAAATCTGTCATTCCTACAGATGGTCACAGCAGACTATAATCCCGCATAAAAATTATTGGCTAAAATAAATCAGTTCAGAACATTGTAGAATCAATAAAACCCGAGGATACTGCTTTTTCCTTCTTGGAATAATAAATATTTCCTAAATTATATACAGACCATTTCTACCATGGGTGAGGGGTATAGCATACTGTGAACAGACTGCTCAGTAACCCTAGGAATAAGCTAATGAGAAGGAGATCTATCATTACAAACATTCACTGCACTCATTGGGAGGACACAAAATTAAGGACAGAGACTCATGTTTTAAGAGAAACAAAAACACATAGCAGTGATTCTCCAACTTTAGAATTACCTGCAGGGGCTATTCAGACAAAGACTGCTGATCCTCAGCCCAGGTTTCTGGTTCAGTGGGTCTGGGGTGGGGCTAGGGTTGCCAGGCACAAAACAGAAGATGCCCAGGTAAATAAGAATTTCAGATAAACTACAATTTTTTGTGGTATAATTCCCAAATGTTACATTTTTATTTGTCAAATCTGGCAACCTAGAATTTGAATTTTTAAAAAATATTTATTTATTTACTTTAGTTGTACACAATGCAATGCATTTATGTTTATGTGGTGCTGAGGATCGAACCCGGGCCATGCACATGCGAGGCAAGCGCTCTGCGACTGAGCCACAACCCCAGCCCCTAGAATTTGAATTTTTAAATAGATTTTGAAGTGATAATGATGCTGCTGATTTAGGGACCTCACTTGAGAACCCCTGAGATAAAGGATATGTTATCATCAAGAAGGAAAAATTTAGGAGAGCGGAAGTTGAGTAAATCAGGTGAGAGTTTATAGAGGCAAAAACAGGAGATTTAATTTGCTCATAGAGAATGGAAGGAAACATAACAAAACTGAATTCATGGGGGCTGGTGTTGTGGCTCAGCGGTAGAGAGGTAGGGCACTAGATTCGATCCTCAGCACCACATTAAAAATAAATTAAATAAAATGAAGGTATTGTGTCCAACTATAACTAAAATATATATGTAAATATCTAAAAAATATTCAATTCACTGTGACATTTATTTTAAGTCACTGGTAACTTGACACTCACTGATAAGGACAAAAGGCAGGATAGACAGAACAACATCTAAATTCTGATTTTGTTTTTTTGGTACCGGGGATTGAACTCAGGGCCACTCGACCACTGGGCCACATCCCCAGCCCCTTTTTTTTGTATTTTATTAGAGACAGGGTCTCACTGAGTTGCTAAGCACCTTGCCATTGCTGAGGCTGGCTTTGAACTCGCGATCCTCCTGCCTCAGCCTCCCAAGTGCTGGGATTACAGGCATGCGCCACCGTGCCCAGCTAACATCTAAATTCTAAAGATACAAAATACAAATGTAATAGTTAAAAAACTCTGAAGTTGTCTAAAATATACTATTTTGAAAACTTATTAAGTCTAAATATGATAATATGATAATTATTTAGGGTAAGATTTAAAAACAGGTATTGACATACCAGTGCTTATGCCAAAAAAACCAAACAAAAACAGGGAGCTTTTTCTACAAAAAATAAAAAAGTAGCTTATCCTATTTAGTCCTAGCTTTCTACTACAGCTTGTTAGTATGTTCATACTTTTATAGTTATCAGAAATAAAACCGATTACAATGAAGATGTCTAGACTTATGGGAGGCTAGGTATCAGCATTCTTAATCCCGTTCTGGGGGTTAGAAATCCTTTATAAGCCAGTCCTATTTTACCTTTAATTTCCTCAACTGTGAAATGAGTTATAACAGATGACCTGCAAGCCACTATCCCCTTCTACCAATCTCTAACATGAGCAACTATATCTTCATCTATTTCAGACAATACTTAACCACATAAACGTGTTGTCCATGGTGTATGTAGAAGCCATTGAAATATTCTTGGTTTAATCAAGGTCATGTATCTAGGATACTACACAATCTTTAAAGACCATCTGTCAAGAGGAATTTTCATTTCAGTGTTGGTTTTTTAAAAAAAATTATGTTTCACTATGGCACCAATAGCAAAAGACAGTTAAAGTGCTGCCTTGGAATTACACTTCTTTTTACAGTACAAAGCCGTACAAAGCCGAGGATGAATCAGCTTTGTGGTTGAAAGGAACAATTTATTTGACCATACTTCATTTTTCCTTATGTAAATTGGGGAAACATACAGTGACCAAGATGCACTTAAGAGACCTCTGGAGAAAAGATAAGAGCCAAGTTTTATTATCCAAAGGGGCAGGCTGGCAAAGGAGTAGAGGCGAGAAGCCTCTTCTCAGCAAGACTGCTGCAAAGGCTGTTTTCCACAACATCAAGAGGTGTCTGTACCGAGCAGTTCGTGTGGGCCAGTTGCTGTGATTACAGGAGTCCTCTACATGCCCTCAAGCAAACCTGACTCCCACAGGACCCTCTGGCACAGAGAGTTCCCACAAAGGCCATACCTGTAATCGCAGAGCTTGGGCTGACTGCCGCACTGCTGCTTGCAAACCACACAGTAACTGCAAAGGGGCACGTTGCCTCGGATCCAGTGGTGGGGCATGACATCCAAGGCCCTGCCCTCACTCTTGAGCATTATCTCCTTGCACTGGAAGCGTTTGTCGGCCTTCTTAAGGCAGCCCTCGTCCACTCGGAGCCCACAGCAGTCGCAGAAGGCGCCCTGCAGGATGTGCTGGGCGCACACGCAGCAGTAGGTGGGCTGGCTGAACAGGTCCGTGTCGCGCCACCCGTGCTTGCTCTTGCGGAAGATGTCCCTGCGGTGCAGCTGCCGGCGCGATCTCTGCAGGCTGCACCAGAAGGTGATGAACACGGGCAGCAGCACCGAGCACAGCGTCCACAGGATCAGGTGCCCGTCGGCAAGCAGGCCCGACATCGGCCGCCTCTCCCCTTCCATCTTCTCCAAGCGGGCCGGAGTCTAACTAGGAGAGAGCGGGCGGGTCAGTTGGGGCTCGCCCTCCCCTCGCAGGGCTCCGTCCCGCTTCTCCCGGGCCGAGGCGGGCTCGTCTCCCGGCCGTCGGGCAGTCGCGTCCAGCCCTCTGCGCTCGGCCTGTTTCTGGTGTCGGGAGCCTGGGGCCGAGGACGCCTCACCTCGCCTCGCGTCGCGCAGGCCTGGCGCCCGAAGGGGCACGACACGCATTCACAGGCTCCCTCTACCCGCAAGCCGGGCTCTGCTGACCGCGTCAGTAACCGGCGGCCCCGCACCGCGGTCCCCTCGGGCACTCAGCCGTTTGGTGCCGGCGCGCGGCCTTCTTCAGGACCCGGTCTTCCCCACCGCCCTCGCCCCTCTAGCTAGGCCTCCGGAGACCCACGCCTCCTCCCCCACCATCCCGGGCCCTACCTCTAGCCCAGGCCTGCGGTGGCGGTTCCGCGATCCCGCCGCAGGGCCAGACGCTGGGCCTACAAGTGGCGAGGAGGCTGCGCGCGCCCAGCGCACGAGCGCAGGGGGTACTCACGCTGGCAGCGGCCCGGGCGCCGACTGGGTGGAGCCTGCGGTGGCGCGCCCCGCGGCTGGGCGGGGCCAGAGCTGGAGGGCGGGGCAAAGGCTTGAGGTGGTGGAGAAGAAGGACAGGCTTGAGGGGTGGAGACCATCGGAGGAGAGGGGCAGGTGTAATTGGGGCGTGGCCTAGGGGAAACAGGGCGGAGTTACAATGGGGGCGTTAGGATGGGTGGTGTAGTGGTACACGTTGGAAATTAGAGAAAACTTAAGTGTAAATTAAAAAAATTTTTTTTAGATATTGATGGACGTTTATTTTATTCATTTATTTATATGCGGTGCTGATAATTGAACCCAGTTCCTCACACTTGCTAGGCAAACACTCCATTACTGAGCCACAACCCCAGCCCCTAGTGTAAATTTTTTATGGCATAATGACCTTCAACTTGCCCACCTCCTCACTGGAGAAGGTGAGAGCTGGCATTCTCTTATTAGAATTGACAAGACATATTTTATTTTATTTATTTATTTTTATTTTTTTTTTTTTGTGGTACCGGGGATTGAACTCAGGGGCACTCGACCCCTGGGCCACATCCCCAGCCCTTTTTTGTATTTTATTAAAGACAGGGTCTCACTGAGTTGCTAAGTGCCTCGCCATTGCTGAGTCTGGCTTTGAACTCACGATCCTCCTGCCTCAGCCTCCCAAAGTGCTGGGATTACAGGCGTGCGCCACCGCGCCCGGCAAGACATATTTTATTTTTATTTTTTAAAATATTTTCTTTTTACTTGTAGTTGGACCAATACCTTTGTTTTACTTACTTACTTATTTATTAATATTTATTTATTTGTTTTAGTTGTACACAATGCCTTAATTTTACGTGGTGCTGAGGATGGAATCCGGCCGCGCACATGCTAGGCGATCGCTGTGCCGCTGAGCCACAACCCCAGCCCCACTTATTTATTTTTATGTAGTGCTGAGGATCGAACCCAGGGCCTTGCACGGTGCAAGGTGAGCGCTCTACTGCTGAGCCACAACCCCAGCCTCCAGTTTTTATTTTTTGCCTTACCAGGAATCGAATCCAGGAGTGCTCTACCAGTGAGCTACATCTCCAGCTCTTCATAAAAAAAATTAAAAAAATTTTTTTTCATTTGTTCTTTTTTTATATACATACATGAGAGTAGAATGTATTTTTTTTTTTGTACATGATGTGGAGTTACACTGGTTGTGTATTCATACATGAACATAGGAAAGTTAAGTCTGATTCATTCTACTGTCTTTCCTATACCCATCTCCCTCCTTTCCCTTCATTCCCCTTTGTCTATTCCAATGAACTGCTATTCTTCCCTCCCCCACTTATTGTGTGTTAGTTTCTGCATATCAGAGAGCATTTTTGGGGATTGGCTTATTTCACTCAGTGTGATAATTTCCTGTTCCATCCATTTACCTGCAAATGCTATAATTTCATTCTTCTTTATGGCTGAATAATATTACGTTGTGTACATATACCACATTTTCATTCTCCATTCATCTGTTGTAGGGCACCTAGTTTGGTTCCATAGCTTAGGTATTGTGAATTGAACTGCTATAAACATTGATGTGGCTGTGTCACTATAGTATGCTGATTTTTCCTTTGGATATATGCCGAGGAGTAGGACAACTGGGTCAACTGGTTGTTCCATTCCAAGTTTTCTAACAGAACTCCATACTGCTTTCCAGAGTGGTTGCACCAATTTGCAGTCCCACCAGCAATGTTGAGTGCATCTTTTTCTCCACATTCTTGCTAACATTTATTGTTACTTGTATTATAGTTGGACACAATACCTTTTTTTTTTTTTTTTTTTTTTTTTTTTTGGTACTGGGGATTGAACTCAGCAGCACTAGACCACTGGGCCACATCCCCAGCCCTTTTTTTGTATTTTATTAGAGACAAGGTCTCACTGAGTTGCTAAGTGCCTTGCCATTGCTGAGGCTGGCTTTGAACTCGCGATCCTCCTGCCTCAGCCTCCCAAAGTGCTAGGATTACAGGCGTGTGCCACCGCACCCGGCTAGGATACAATACCTTTATTTTATTTATTTATTTTTGTGTGGTGCTGAGGATGGAACCCAGAGCCTAGCATTTGCTAGGTGAGTGCCTCTACCACTGAGCCATAACCCCAGCCCATTAGTTGTATTCTTGTCACATCTTCCTTGGGACAAGTGAGCAAGGCTCCTTGTCTGAAATAATAGGGAGAGAAAGCAAGGCATCTCTCCCTCTTCCAGGAACGATGTTAGACAAAAATGGCGCTGCGATGGTTAATTCTCTCTCTCTATTCTCACTGTGTTTCTGTGTGACCACTAGGGGCTCATAAGTTAGCTATTAAACATAAATCTGATCACACAAATTTACATTGTGAAGTCTGAGTCAGGAGCTCTATAGCAAATTCATTAGTACATGAGAAAAACAGGTTTTAGGCTTGTAAGTAATGATTAAACTTATGACTCTTGCTGTGCCCCATAGTTCAGACTTTTCTAAGTTATAGTTATAAGGTTTTAAGTTATAGTTATAAGGCTTTCTTGTGATTGATAAGGATTCTTTTATCTTAGGTAAGTTTAGGATATTAGTTTAAGATATATTGATATAAGTTTTCCATGGTAGAGACCCCTTAGATCTAACACCTGATCAAAGGATAATTACCTGTTAGCTTAACTTCTGAGAAATAGCTATACTTCCTTCTTTTTAATTCAGAACAAGTTATTATAGGAAACAATAGTAAGCTGAGTTCAGTCAGGGTTTAGCTATGATGTATTAGGGCAATCAAGGTGTGGGACATTGTGAGTGATCTTAAAGGGCTGTAAGAATAGTTTTAGGTAAAAACAGTTTTTGTTCTTGACACTTAAGATTGATCAATATATGCTTTCTTTACGTTTTTAGATAAGTTTAATCAGTAATATGTACTTAGAACAATATCCTATTTTCCCTCAGAATGTATAACCCTGAAATTCCTTAATGTAACTTGTTTCCTCATAATGTATAACTCTGAAATTCTTTAATGTAACCTCAAAAGCTGTAATGCAAAAGACTGTGCTGTCTGGGCTATAAAAACTCGGGTAAAAAAAGTAAAGTTAGAGAATTAGCCTCCAGACTTGTGTGCTGCGTGGTCTTTCTCTCACCTTTCCGCCGACGTCCTTGACTCCCCCAAGCCGGAGCTGGTCCCCGGCATATTCTTTTTTTTTTTTTTGGCAGTGCTGGGGATTGAACCCAGGGCCTTGTATATGCAAGGCAAGCACTCCACCAACTGAGCTACATCCCCAACCCTTGTTACTTGTATTCTTTTTTTTTTTTTTTTTTTTTGGTACCAGGGATTGAACTCAGGGGCACTCGACCACTGGGCCACATCCCCAGCCCTTTTTTATATTTTTTTATTTAGAGACAGGGTCTCACTGAGTTGCTAAGTGCCTCGCCATTGCTGAGGCTGGCTTTGAACTCGCATAATCCTCCTGTCTCAGCCTCCCAAAGTGCTGGGATTACAGGCGTGCACCACCGCGCCCGGCTGTTACTTGTATTCTTTTTTTTTTTTTTTTTTTTTTTTGGTACTGGGGATTGAACTCAGGGGCACTTGACCACTGGGCCACATCCCCAGCCCTTTTTTGTATTTTATTAGAGACAGGGTCTCACTGAGTTACTAAGTGCCTCGCCATTGCTGAGGCTGGCTTTGAACTTGCGATCCTCCTGCCTCAGCCTCCCAAAGTGCTGGGATTACAGGCGTGCGCCACCGCGCCCGGCTACTTGTATTCTTGATAATTGTCATTCTGACTAGAGTGAGATGAAATCTCAGTGTAGTCTTTATGTTTTCGTACTAGAGATTGAACCCAGGGGAGCTTAATCACTGAGCCACATCCCCAGCCCCCTTTTTAAAAAAAAATATACTTTATTGAGAGATAGGGTCTTTCTGATTTCCTTAGGGCCTTGAAAAGTCTGGCTTTGAACTTGTGATCCTCTTGCCTCAGCCTCCCAAGATGCTGGGATTACAGGTGTGCACCACTGGCCCTGCTCAGTGTAGTCTTAATTTGCATTTCTCTAATTGCTAGAGATGTTGAACATTTATTTTATTTATTTATTTATTTATTTTTGTGTATATATTTTTTGAGTTCTTCATATATCTTGGAGATTAATGCTCTATCTGAGGTGCAGATGGTAAAGATTTTCTCCCATTCTTTAGGCTCTCTCTCTTTTTTTTTTTTTTTTGGTACTGGGGATTGAACTCAGGGGCACTCGACCACTGGGCCACATCCCCAGCCCTTTTTTGTATTTTATTAGAGACAGGGTCTCACTGAGTTGCTCAGTGCCTTGCCATTGCTGAGGCTGGCTTTGAACTCGTGATCCTCCTGCCTCAGCCTCCCAAGTGCTGGGATTACAGGCGTGCACCACCATGCCAGGCTTCTGTTCACATTCTTGATTGCTTCCTTTGCTATGAAGAAGTTTTTAGTTTTGACACCATCCCATTTATTGATTCTTGATTTTACTTCTTGTGCTTTTGGAGTCTTGTTGAGGACTTTAGTTCCTAAACTGACATGATGGAGATTTGGGCCTACTTTTTCTTCTAGTCAGCACAGGGTTTCTGGTCTAATGCCTAGATCCTTGATCCACTTTGAGTTTAGTTTTATGCAAGGTGAGAGATAGGAGTTTAATTTTATTTTGCTACATATAGATTTCCAGTTTTCCCAGCACCATATGGCGAAGAGGCTATCTTTTCTCCAATGTACATTTACGGCCCCTTTGTCTAGTATGAGATAACTGTACTTATGTGGGTCTGTGTCTGTATCTTCTATTCTGTACCATTGGTCTTCATATCTATTTTGGTGCCAAAACAATACCGTTTTTGTTACTATAACTTTGTAGCATAATTTAAGGTCTGGCATTGTGATACCTCCTGTTTCACTTTTTTTTAAAAAAAATATTTATTTATTTGTTTTAGTTGTACACAATGCCTTTATTTTTACATGGTGCTGAGGATCAAACCCAGGCTGCACATGTGCTAGGCGAGCGCTCTACCGCTGAGCAATAACCCCAGCCCTTCACTTTTCTTGCTAAGGATTGCTTCAGCTATTCTGGGCCTCTTGTTTTTCCAAATTAATTTCATGATTACCTTTTCTATTTCTATGAAGAACATCATTGGAATTTTAATAGGAATTGCATTAAATCTTTTTAAAAATTTGAGACAGGGAGCCGGGCGCGGTGGTGCACGCCTGTAATCCCAGCACTTTGGGAGGCTGAGACAGGAGGATCGCGAGTTCAAAGCCAGCCTCAGCAATGGCGAGGCACTTAGCAACTCAGTGAGACCCTGTCTCTAAATAAAATACAAAAAAGGTCTGGTGATGTGGCCCAGTGGTCGAGTGCCCCTGAGTTCAATCCCTGGTACCAAAAAAAAAAAAAAAAAAAAAAAAAAAAAAAAAAATTTGAGACAGGGTCTGGCTAAATTGCACAGGATGACCTGGAACTTGTGATCATCCTGCCTGCTAAATACTAGAGAATGGGACAATCCAAGTCAGATATTGATAAGTGCCACCTGTGCTCTTGCTATTGTCTATTAAACACATACTGCTGAGTGCTACTATGTGTCAAGAACTGTGCAGGAACTCCCAGCTCTCACAGAGCTCCTGGACTGTTGAAACAGGCCTAAAAAGAAGCAATATTTAGCTGGGCCCGCATGCCTGTAATCCCAGCACTTGGGAGGCTGAGGCAGGAGGATTGCGAGTTCAAAGCCAGCCTCAGCAATGGCAAGGCACTTAGCAACTCAGTGAGACCCTGTCTCTAATAAAATACAAAAAAGGGCTGGGGATGTGGCCCAGTGGTCAAGTGCCCCTGAGTTCAATCCCTGGTACAAAAAAAAAAAAGCAATATTTACCTGCCCCATAATGGCTTATTGCACCCCAGCTGCTTCCTCCATACTCTCTATGTGCCACGCTAATTTTATCATGCCCATTTTATTTCTGGGGAAAACTAAGGCACTCAGAGGTTGCAACATGGTTCATGTCATGCAAGTAAGGTTGGGATTGAGGTCACTTTTCAGATCAGTTCCATATTGAACCATCAGAGAGAGTTTCTCTCTCTCTCTCTCTCTCTCTCTCTCTCTTTTTGGTACCAGGGATTGAACTCAGGAGCACTTGACCACTGAGCTGCATCCCCAGCCCCCCTTTTTTTGTATTTTATTAGAGACAGGGTCTCACTGAGTTGCTAAATGCCTCACCATTGCTGAGGCTGGCTTTGAACTCGTGATTCTCCTGCCTCAGCCTCCCCAGTGCTGGGATTACAGGTGTGTGCCACCGTGCCCAGCTGAGAGTTTTTCTTATGTTGTTACTTCTGGGAGAACCTTATCCTGGTGATCTTGCTAATATGCAGTTTCTGATTCCCTATTTCTGGGAAGAGACCTGAAGTCTGCTTTTTTAAAAAATTTTTTTTGGTACTGGAGATTGAACCCAGGGTTGCTTAACCACTGAGCCACATCCTTAGCCCATTAAATTTTTATTTTGAGGCAAGGTCTTGCTAAGTGGCTTAGGGCCTCGCTGAATTGCTGAGGCTGGCTTTGAACCTGCGATCCTCCTGCCTCAGTGTGCTGAGTTGCTGGGATTACAGGCGTGCACCACCGCTGGGGCTGAGAGCCTGTGTTTTTATTATTCTTAACGTGGTTTGTACCAGAACCACACCTTGCGAATGGAAGCTGAGGTGTTTAATGGTTTGGATTAAGAAGACTGGGGGGGGGGGGGGGCTGGGGCTGTAGCTCAGTGGTAAAGCGCTTGCCTTGCATGTGTGAGGCACTGGGTTCAATCCTCAGCACCACATAAAAATAAAGATACTGTGTGTTCATCTACAATTAAATAAATATATAAAAAAAAAAAAAAAAAAAGACCAGGGGGGGGATACTGTGGTGAAATGGGCAAAGCATTAGAGTCAGAATAGATTCCAGCCCTCACATGTGGAGCTTGTCGCTCACCTCTCTGGGCCTTAGACGCCTCACCTATAACATGGGAGTGTTGGGTGCCATCTCTAAAGCATCTTGTCCTCGTCCTCTTCTTCCTGGTCTCTTCTCCTCCTCCTCCTCCTCCTTCTTCTTCCTTTTCCTCCTCCTCCTTCTTGTGGCCTCGATGTGGAAAGCACAGGCACTGGGTGCGCAAATGTCATTGTCTCTTATAAATCCTATTGGATGCAAGGCCCTTAAATAGTTTAGATCTGAAAAGTTAACAGAATACACTTTAAAAACTGACTTAAAAAATTCCTATTGTAGAATATTTGGAAAAAACACAGAAAAGTAGAAGGGAAGAAAAAAAAATCACTGATCTATTACCTCAAAGACAACCTAACCTGTGTTTGAACTTTTTGGTCTATTTTCTTTTTTCTTTTTCTTTTTTTTTTTTGGTACCGGGGATTGAACTCAGGGGCACTTGACCACTGGGCCACATCCCCAGCCCTTTTTTGTATTTTTTTTTTATTAGAGACAGGGTCTCACTGAGTTGCTAAGTGCCTTGCTGAGGCTGGCTTTGAACTCACGATCCTCCCGCCTCAGCCTCCCAAGTGCTGGGATTACAGGCGTGCGCCACCAAGCCTGGCTTGTTATTTGTTTTTAAAAGTCATGTATAGTGGCTGTGTAATATTTCATTCTATGAATGATGATTGCAGATTATAGTTATGTGACCTTACCTCTGTTGGCTATTAAAGTTTCTTCTAGTATTTTGCTGTCATAAACAGCTCCTCTGATGAGGATGATTTCCATAAGATTCTCATATTTATCTAAAAGATATGAAAAGTTTAATGGCTATGCAAAAGTTTTTAGTAATAATAGTCTCTCTTTGCTAAGTAAAAATCACCTGGAAAAATTACCTGTGTAGGGACAGATTCATACGGTAAAGAAAAAAAAAAAAAAAAAAAACCATAAACACACTCTTATTCCAGTAAAGAAGTGGTGATAGTAATAACAATAGCTTGGGGCTGGGGATTCAACCCAGGGCCTTGGGCATGCTGAGCACAAACTCTGCCACTGAGCTTCTGGCCCCCTAATTGTTTGTTATTCTTACAGTCGGCCTGTGTTGACTGGTTTGTAGATCCTAGACGATGTGCTAAGTTTGTCATCCTTATTTTACACATGAAGAAAGCTTGGTGGGGCTGGGGTTGTGGCTCAGTGGTAGAGCGCTTGCCTAGCACGTGTGCGGCCCAGGTTCGATCCCCAGCACCACATAAAAATGAAGGCATTGTGTACAACTAGAACAAATAAATAAATATTAAAGAAAAAAAAAAAAAAAGAAAGAAAGCTTGGTGGATGTCACACAGCCCCCGAGTCAACTGAATGGAAGCTTTGACCCCGGGTTTGTGTCATGCCCAAGCTGTGATGCTCTTAACCCAGGTAGGCTGTCACAGGTGTGGTTTTGCACCACCTGCATGAACGGCATTTAAAATTGCAGATACCCAGGTCCTGATCAGATCTCCTGAATCAAAATTCCAGTGGAGCCAGAAATCAGTCTTCTTCCCCAGATCCCTAGGCTGCTCTTCTATTTGTTGGTTCGCACTTTTTTGGTTTAAATTGTGAAATGTATCATCTACAGAAGGGTTTACGAGATACATACACACAGCTTAAAAAATGATGATAAAACAAACACCTGTGTTCCCGCTGCCCAGGTTGCCATATTGAACATCAGAGGTCTCTCATGTGCTGCTGCTCTGATTGCTACCTGTCTTTCCCCCGTCAGAGGAAACCTCTTTTTTTTTTGGTACCAGGGATTGAACTCAAGGGCACTCGACCACTGGGCCACATCCCCAGTCCTTTTTTGTATTTTATTAGAGACAGGGTCTCACTGAGTTGCTAAGTGCCTCGCCATTGCTGAGGCTGGCTTTTGAACTTGCGATCCTCCTGCCTCAGCCTCCCAAGTGCTGGGATTACAGGTGTGCGCCACCGCGCCCGTCAGAGGGAACCTCTATCCTAATGTCTGTGGTCTTAATTTCCTTAGCTGTGACATACTTGAGAATATTCCTAAACAATAGAGTCTTGTCTCAAAAGACCCCTGTGACTGCTTGTCACAGAGGGAACATCTGAGCAGGGCCACCATTTGAACATCTGGCAAAAATACGACTGAAGAGGGCGGAGGCTGCTTTTTTGTTATGCATTTCATCTCATCAGGGCCTGTGTGAGTGTCTCAGAAGGTCACGTGAACGTGCTCAGAGAGAAATGAGTGACTTCCGTAGAGCCAGGTAATAGGCCATGAGGACAGGGAGTGGGAGAGCAGGAACCTCACCAGCTTCTGGTCTTTAAGATGAAAAAAGTCCAGATACACGCGTGAACGAGGCCCACCAGGCAATCTGGTCTCAGAATGCCTTCTTTCACTTTTTTATTTTCCTGTTACTAGGATTGATCCCTGGAGCGTTTTACCACAGAACGACATTTCCAGTCCTTTTCACTTTCTGTTTTGAGACAGGGTCTTGCTAAATTGTTGAGGCTGGCCTCAAACTTGTGATCCTCCCTTCTTAGCCTCCCGTGTCACTGGGATTCTGGGTATTTGTGACAGTGCCTCACTCTTTCACTTTCTACTAAGCACTTAAGGCTCTTCTGGTATTCTGCTCTCTCTCTCTCTTTTAATAAAATTTTATTGGTGTATTATAATTATATATAGTAGGGGGTTCATTATGTCTTATTCACATATGCACATACCATAATTTCATCAATCTTTTTCCCCAGTGTCTTCCCTTTCCCTCCTTTTCTCCTTCTACCAGATCTGACCTGCTTTCTCTGCTCCACTGATTGATCTTTTATTATTATTATTTCAATTAATGCATATATTGTATATATATATACATATATATATATATAGGATTCATTATGTATATTTATACATGGACATAGCATAATTTGTTAGTTTTCCATGTCTTTTTAAAAAAAATATCTTTATTGATTTATTTTTATGTGGTGCTGAGATTCAAACCCAGTGCTTCACGGATGCAAGGCAGTGATCTGCCAATGAGCTACAACCCCAGTCCCTCCATGTCTTTTTTTTTTTTTTTTTTTTTTTTTTTAATTTTTTTTAGTTGTAGATGAAAACAATACCTTTATTTTATTTTTTTTAATGTGGTGCTGAGGATCAAACCCAGTGCCTGACATGTGCTAGGCAAGTGCTCTACCACTGAGCTACAACTCCAGCCCTCCATGTCTTTTTTTTAATGGAGGAAAAGTTTATTTTGGCTCACAATTTCAGAAGTCCAAAGCTGACTGCATAGTTCTGGGCTCAAGGTGAGGCAGAACATCGTGGTGGAAGGGGTGTGGTGGAGGAAAGCAGCTCAGGACATGGCAGCCGGGAAGCTGACAGAGCTTTCTGTGTCTTGATAGCTCATTTCTTTTCAGTGCTGTATAGTAGTCCATTGTCTGAATGCACTATCCATTCTCCCCTGGAAAGATATCTTGGTGGCTTCCAAGTTTTGGCAATTGAGAATAAAGTTTCTATGAGCATCTTTGTTCAGATTTTCATGTGGACATAGGTTTTCAACTCCATTGGGTAAAATTTGGGTAAATATCTTCTTAAAATATTATTTTTCTTTCTTGCTCTTAAAAATCTCTCATTCTTGCTTTATTTTTCTAAAAAATTATTTAGTTTTATCCCTAAATCTATTTATTGAGTTTTGTATTTTTCCCTGTTGTGCTTTGATTTACAAGGATTTCTTTTCTTTTGAGATAGGGTCTTGCTATATTGCCCCAGCTGGCCCTTGACCTCCTGGGCTCAACTCAGCCTCCTGTCCCAGCATTCTGAGTGCTGGGATTACAAGCATGTACCACTACACCTGGCTCAGAATTTGTTTTTTATCGTTTTACTTTCCAAGTATCCTCCCTGTTGGATTCCAGGCAGGAGGCTGCGCCTCCCAGGCAGAAGACCACACCTCCCCAGGTGCTTTGTTAAAAACTACACCTCCCAAGATCCTCAGCATGACCAGAAAACCTGACCAGCAAGTGCCCTGTCCACTAACCTCCTGACCTCTGGGAGTCTATAGGGCAAGGACTCACTCCAAGGGGTTTTATGACCCCCTACTCTATTTAAGCCAGCCCCGGACTGAAATCTCTCTCTCTGTTCGCGCTTGCCTCTGTTCCTGCCTGTCCCTGATCCCGTCCATCCCTTTTCCCCCTTCCCTAATCCCCTTCCCTTCCCTTCCTTTCCCTACCCTTGCCCACGTGGCACCCCAATAAACCCCTTTATTTCACTAACACGGTGTTCCCGGCTAAGTTAACTATGTTCAGCATTTTTCTAACACTCCCCCTCCCCCCAAGCATCCTGTTCATAGTTCATGAAAGCAAAACTTTTCTCTGGTCTCTTAGAAGAATATTAATATTTTTTATTTGTCCTCTTTTCATAGACTCTGACGGCCTCTCAGTTCTGCTTTGTTTGGTTTTGTTTGTTTTAGGTCTTGTCTTCCATGTCAGGAGCTTCTCAGATGCCTGGTGAACCTCCAGGTGATTCTTACCCAGGTTTGACTATCAGCCCAGCTGAGATCGCACAGAGAAAAACAACTGCACTTGCTCTAACAGTTCAAGGCCCTCGTGCTTTTCCTGAGTAAATGTAACGGGGCAGTAGCCTCAGATGGGGCTTCACCAATTACCCTCCCCTGCTGTGATCATTCGTCCCCACCCTACATTCCTGCCTCCCTGCCAGTGCCCCTCCCCTTCCTGTTTAGGTTGGACAGCAACCTGATTCTGGTGGTCCGGAACCCACTGCTGACCTTGGCTGTCCTCACCTGTGGGCAGACACGAATGAAAGCCAATGTCCTTGATGCAGAGGAGAAATTACAGCTCATCTGTGGAAGCACACGCTGTCCAAGGCCAAAACATCTCTCCATTGTGTTGCTGCTCCAAACAGGAAGGGGTGTGTGCGAAGTCCTGAGGAGAAGGGAAGGGAAGGGGAGCCGGGCTGGGTGAGCAGACAGGGCAGATCAGCTCACAGTGAGAAGGGGCCATGTTTTCTTATCTAATAAAGACATATTTTGAAAATTTCAATAATATATAAAGTTGTGTATCTTTTTTTTTTTTTTTTTTTGGTACCAGGGATTGAACTCAGGGGCACTCAACCCCTGGGCCACTCCCCAGCCCTTTTTTGTATTTTATTAGAGACAGGGTCTCACTGAGTTGCTAAGTGCCTCGCCATTGCTGAGGCTGGCTTATGAACTAGCGATCCTCCTGCCTCAGCCTCCCAAGTGCAGGGATTACAGACGTGCGCCACCGTGCCTGGCTAAAGTTATGTATCTTAATACATGTGTGATTAATCTCTGTATTTCTGGGCCTTCAAAATGTTCTTACATACGTTCTATCATGTGTCTTGAGAACGGGGCGGGTGTGCAGATACAAATAAGGGAGAGTCACACGGAGGAGGAGCAATGATAGCAATGACAGAATGATTTCTAGGTGTTGGACCTTTCCTGTAGTGTAACGGCCATAATGGAAACAATCATCACAATAATGCTTTCCAAGTATCAGGCTCCAAGTAGAGACTCCTACTATGGTGGGGCGACCAGAAAACACACCAAGTCCCAGTTTTGTCCAAACTGAAGAGTCTGTATTTAGCCAGTCTGCTGGTGACTGCTCCCCGCAGGACCCATAACTGTGTCTACAAGGAACAGCCCCGAGCCTGAGCACTTTAGGATACTTAAAGGCAAAACCACATCCGGGTTGATGCAACTGCAAGCAAGCAGGGGTATGAAGCTGAATGGAGCAGTTAGCGAGACAATGCCATTGGGTACATTGGTATTTCCCACGGGACTTTCCAGGTTGGCATAGCAGCAAATAAGCAGAAGGGAAGTGGGTCCAAATGACCCTAGTTGAGTACAAGTTAGAGAATGGTTACTAACATCTAGACAGTCAATCTCTGACAGGGCACATTGCCTAAGAAAAATGGGAACCACAGAGAGAACAATTTTATGTTGTGTAAGAATTGCCATTTTGGGGGCTGGGGTTGTGGCTCAGTGGTAGAGCGCTTGCCTAGCATGTGTGAGGCACGGGGTTCGATTCTCAGCACTGCATATAAGTAAATGAAGTTCCGTCAACAACTAAAAACAAACAAACAAAAAGAATTGCCATTTTGGGGCTGGGGCTGTGGCTCAGCGGCAGAGCGCTCGCCTCGCACGTGCGCGACCCGGGTTCGATCCTCAGCACCACGTAAACGTAAATGCATTGCATCGTGTACAACTAAAGTAAATAAATATTAAAAAAAAAAAAAAAAAAGAATTGCCATTTTGTGTTGCCAAGTATGCTGTGCTAGGTAACTATTAATGGGTACAGAGGTGGGGCTTTCCCGTGGGAGAAAACTTCTTACATGATGTGGAATCTCAGGGTAAAATGGAGTCTGTTTGGTCACTGCCCATAGAGCCTGTCCCATAACGCTCCATGCACCGCCTCTTTCAAGTCTCAAGACAACCTTGTGAGGTAAACTTGATTCTTCTTGGTTTGAATAAATGAGTGAGCAATGAGTTGGAAAGCTTCGAACTTTGCCCATGATTGAGCAGCTCCATGGGCAGGGAGTGTCAAAGCCAGATTCGAGCCCAGGCCTATTAAAGCCTCTCCAGCCCACAGTCTCCACCATTGCACCACACTGCTTTCACAGTGGGTATTTATTTGTTTTTGAATGGATATTCTGGAAGGACCCTATTGTTTTAAATACCTTAGGCCCAGGAGCACCAAGATTTGGAAAGGCTAATCATCCCATTAAAATCTCCTGTATCTGTCAGCTACTGTCAGGATAATGCTGTGTAACAAAATCATTCCTAGACTCAGTGGTTTTCAGTAGCCATCATTGATCCTCAAGGGTCTGCAGGTTGATGGTGGCTCTGCTGCAGGCTGTGGTGCCAGGGCTGAAGCTGGGTCAGCTGGCTTGGGTGGGTGACCTTCACCAATGTATCACATTTCCTTGTTCCTACCACATCTGCTATCATCCTGTTGCCCTAAAGCAAGTCACTTGGTGGAGCCCAAAGTCAGATTGCAGGTGGTGAAAGATCAACCTACCACTTGGGCCCAAACCTAACATGTGCCTGAATTGTGTACCTCTCAGTTAATGTGCTTGTTAGGTATGCATGTGTCTCTTATGGAAGTTACTATCACTACTTTACAAATTATAAAAGAATTATGTGTATATTGTAAAAATAAAGAGCTTATAGTCGGATTCAAAAGGTAGACAATAAAAAGATGAAAACACTAATCCCAGTGACTTGGGAGGCTGAGGCAGGAGGATCATGAGTCCAAAACCAGCCTCAGCATCTTAGTGAGGCCTTAAGCACCTCAATGAGACTCTGTCTCTAAATAAAATATAAACAAGGAACTGGGGATGTAGCTCAGTGGTTAAGGACCCCTGGGATCAATCCCTGGTTTAAAAAAAAAAAAAGTAGACACTTTATCATTCTCTTTCTTGAGACATAGATATTTATGTTGTTCCCATGTCTCAGAAATTTCTTTAGCTAATGGAATTTGAAATCACTGTCTTTTCCTATTAAGACAGCATTTAGTATGACAACATTGAGAATTCTATGGATTTGCTTTATCATTGATCTTTTTTTTCCCATTTTTAATTCTAATTTGTTATGCATGTTTACAGAGTACATTTCATTTAGTACATTTCATTTCATATTACATATAAAGAGCACAATTTCTCAAGTTGCTGGTTTTATATAAAGTATTTTTACAATAATTGTGTCTTCATACATGTATTTAGGGTAGTCATGGATAACTTAGTCTGCCATTATTCCTATGCCCTTACCCCCCCCCCCCTCCCCCCTTTGTTCTTTTTAAAGTTTTTTCGTTCCTCTCATCCCCACTCCCTTGCCTTTATAAGTTAGTATCTTCATATCAAAGAGATCATTCAACCTTTGGTTTTTGGGATTGGCTAACTTCACTTAGCATTATTTTCTCTAACTCCATCCATTTATCTTTGATCCTTAAATATCCATGTAACTTAGGAGTCCTTTTAAAAAAGAAATAGGGCCCGGCGCGGTGGTGCACGCCTGTAATCCCAGCACTTGGGAGGCTGAGGCAGGAGGATTGCAAGTTCAAATCCAGCCTCAGCAATGGGGAAGCACTTAGCAACTCAGTGAGACCTTGTCTCTAATAAAATACAAAAAAGGGCTGGGGGGGAAAAAAAAGGGAAACCCACACAAATGAGACTATTAGTTATGGTAAGGTGCTGTGAATATGGGTTTTAGCCTTCTTTATATATTCTTAAATATTATCATCTTGGTAATATAGCTTCCTTAGACCTCAGAATCTGATGAAGACCTTCAAGTAGTTCATTAGCTAAAATAGTAGGGAAATAGTCTTGGGCACTATGGCACCATCTCTCTCCACCTCTGGTGATATGCTGGGCCCCTGGCAACTTCCTGAGTAGTTGGCCTTGGTGGCCTTGAGTTTCTTTCCCTGACCTTGGTCCTCCCTAATCCCCCTCTTTACTCTGCCACCTTGTGGAGTTATTTGGAATTGCATCTTCTCTGGAGAATCTGATTCAGGTATCTGTTGCTTTCACTGGGAACAGGGTAGAGGAGTAGAAGAGAATTCCTCTCACCACAGTGACACTCACAACAGGGACCTTGTTCTTCCAGGCTTCCTATAGCACCTTCCTCTTTTGGGGAAATATTCCCAGAGGCCAGCTGAGGGGCATTTCAATGGCGTTGCCGTTATCACACCTGATGAGCCCTCTCCATCTGAGACCTTCCTTGTACCAGCATCCCAGGGTGGAATACAGGCCTGACTCTCTGGAATCACCTCTTCAGTCCCTTATAAAAACAATTCAAGATGACTTAGACTTACGGTCCAATGGAGGAAACAGATTTTAAAAAGTAAACAAATTTTTGTAAATTCTGGTAAATCCTCTGAGATGAACAGTAGTGGTAGTGGTGATAAAGTCAGGAAATTTTATTAAGTAGACTAGTAAGGGCAGTCTTGTCTGAGCAGGAGTAATTTCAAATTGAAGACCAAAGGGTAAGAAGAATGTGGTCGTGAAAAGAGCATGTGCAAAGGTCCTGAGGTGGGAAAGAGCTTGTTAAATTGAAAGTAATTGAGCGGTTACAGTGAATTTTAGGAGAGTGTAGTTGGAAAAAAACAGTGTGTGTAGATAACCTGGGGTCCTATGGTGCCTAGTAAGTCTCTGATTTTGTTCTGACTCCAGTGGGAATATTATATATATATAATATATATATTTGTACTGGGGAGATTGAACCCAAGGGGTTCTACCACTAAACTACATCCAGAGTCCTTTAAGTTTTTAAAAAATTTTCTTATAAAAATTTGAGACGGGGTCTTATTAAGTTTCCCAAGCTGACCTTGAACTTGTGATCCTCCTGCCTCAGGTTCCCCAGTTACTGGGACTACAGGTGTGTACCACTGTACCCAGCTTACCACGAAGGTTCCCATGCAGGGGAATGATGAGGTCCAACTAATATTTTCTGTTGCTCATCACTGTTGCTTCATGGGGATGAATGGAGGTGAACAGGAGGGAAGCTGGGAGGCCTGCGGGAACCTGGTGCAGAAGCTGGTTGAGAGGTAACAATGGCCTAGACTGGCGTGGTGGTGATGGAGATGCAAGAATTTAGACCCAGGCTGTCCAGTATAGTTATTAGCCACATGGAGGTAAAATACCCATTAACAATTTATTTATATTGATTATATGTTGAAATAATATTTTGAATATTTTATTGTGTTAGATGTAATAGTAAACATTTAACTTGTATTTTTTAAAAAAATGTGGCTCTGCTAGGCCTGGTGGTTCACCTCTGTAATCCTAGTGACTCAGAAGGCTGAGGCAGGAGGATTGCAATTTCCAGGTCAGTCTGGGCAATGTAGCGAGACACTGTCTCAAAATAAATAATAAAAAGGAGTGGAGATGTAGTTCAGAGGTACAGTGCCCTTGGGTTCAATCCCCAGTAACAAAAGGAAACAAAACAAGACAAAACAAAATGTGGCTACTGGGAAATTTAAATTGCCCATGTGGTTTGCCTCTGAGACTCAGATTATGGTTTTTATTGTCTAGCTCTGATATAGACAAAGATGACTAAATTTTAAAAAGTCTTTGATTAAATTTACCCTGCACACATTAGAAATTTCTAGCTAGGTATAATTTATTTTCTGGTCCATGGAAGATGTTTATTTAATATAACAAAACAGCATGGTTAATATTCTATCCAACCACAAAGAGTAAAAGGAATGAAGTGTTTGAATATGATACTTAATGTGACAAATATATATATTTCTGAAGTAATGCTCATAAAATTCCTCAAGTTTTGGAGATTGTATGAAAGCAGAAGGATGTTAATAGCAAAAGAGTACACAAAACCAAACACCAAATTTTGAGCAAATTATCATGTGAGGCAACTTTGCTAATAATGCATGACTTTTTTTTTTTCTTGTTTACAATCTGCCTGGAATGTCTTTTTTCCAACCAAGTTGGCAGAATATTTTGGTTTAATATCAGTTACACAGCATTAGCATAAACTCTGACAACTACAGAACAGGGTTTGTTTTCTTTTGAGCTGGCAAAATAACTACAAAAACATCAGATCATTTCTCTGAATGGAGACTTTTGTCCAAAAAGATGACACATCCCTCCTAGAATATTTTATAACATACTTAATAATTTCTACATGTAATATTTATAAATGAATTTAAGAGAACTTCAGCATATTGAGATTTTCTTATCTGAGTCTGGTGTAAGGCTGTTTAAGGTCTTACTGATGGCATATTGCATAAGGCCCTATAAAAGATGAAGGGCCACCCCTGAGATCATGGGATGTGATAGTCAGTTTTCTATCACTATAGTGAAATACCCAAGATAACTAACTTATAAAGAGAAAAGGTTAGATTAGTTGAGTACAGCCAACGAAGGAGGAAGGAGGGAAGGAAAAGGAAAGATACTAGGGAATGAGATTGATCAAATTATGTGCATGTACAGATATAGCATAATGAATTTCATTATAATGTATAATTATAATATACCAATAAATATAATAATAAAAAAAGAGAGAAAAAATTTATTTTGGCTCACTATTTTGGAGGTCTCAGTCTGTGATCAATTGGCCCCATTGTTCTGGGTCTGTGGTGAGGGAGCATACCATGATGAGAGTCCGTGGTGGAGCAAAACAGATTACATCAGGAGCCCAGGAGAAAAAAAGAGGGAGGAAGGGGCTGAGGTCCTACAGTCTCTTTGGAGGGCATGCCTGGCATGACCTTAGGGCTTCCCACTAAGTGTCACCTCTTAAAGCTTCCTCTGTTTCCAATAGAGCCACCCTGGGGACCAAAGGCCTTTAACACACGGGTCTTAGGGGCATTTAACTTTCCATCATGGGGCACAGTGGGAAGAACACACATTGCTGGTTTGAGGATAGAAGATTGGAGTCCCTCAGCATCATAATGGGTGAACTTGGACTTGACTTTCAGTCTCTGGATCTTACTTTCTCATTTGTAAAAAGGAGATGGGTGACAGTGCTTACCCCTCACCCTTTATCACAGCCCACAAGGAAGTTGCTGTTATCTTCTTTTCACAGAGGAGAAAACAGAAGTTCAGAGAGGAAGTGGCTTACCTAAAGTGACAGTGCTCAAAAGAGCTGAAGCCTCGAGTTGAACCCTGGACTTTCTGGTTCCAAAATCAGGTGGAAACAAACAAACAAACAAACAAAAACCCCCAAACAACCTTTTAGATTGGTAAATGGGCTTTGGAAAAATCTCTTAAAATATGCCAGTGTAAGACAAGATTAATATTCAGTGAAACAGGAACATATACTGAATCTACAGATAAATACTCATAAATGACTATAGAATGTACTGGATAGTCTGTTGAAATCAATATCACGTGCAACTTCTGAAAGTCAAGCCTATTTTGCAGCGGGATAATTTCCTTCCTCAGGATGAAAAATCACAGGAATTCATAGGAAAACATTTTAGCCGTGGGTTGTTTTTACAACGAGAGTCAGACACATTTAGCGTCATGTGGCAAGTCCTATTAGTTGAAGCATCAATAAGCATTGAGACTGACTGACTTGGCTCCCTACAAGTAGGCTGACCCAGCCCAGAGGATTCATTCAGCCTCAGGAGGAGAGAAGCCGGGCAGAATGAAGAACCCGTCAGCGCTTGTGCTTGCAATTGCCTTACTGGCTTTCTTGGCAGGTGGGCCCGCACTCCGACCACACAGCCTGTTTCTGTGCTACTGCACTAACCTGGAATAACACTGTGTCTGGTACTTTTGAAATATTATTTCATTTCAAGTAGTATGCTAGTGTAGATTGCACAGATATTTCAATTCTTTCTCTTTCTCTCTTTCTTTGTACTGCGGATTGAACTCAGGTACACTTGACCACTGAGCCACATCCCTAGCCCTTTTTACTTTTTATTTTGAGACAGGGTCTCATTGAGTTGTTTAGGGCCTTGCTAAATTGCTGAGGCTGACTTTGAATTTGTGATCCTCCTGCCTCAGCCTCCCGAGCTGGGATTATAGGCATATGCCACTATGCCTGGCTTGTTTCTTTCTTCCCTTCTTTTTTTCTTTTCTTTCTTTTCCTTCCTTCCTTCCTCCTCCTTCCTTCTTTCTCTCTCTCTTTCCTTCCTTCTTTCTTTCTTCTTTCATTTGTTCTTTCTCTTTCTTCCTCCCTCCCTCCCTCTTTCCTGCCTTCCTTCCTGATTTCTTCCTTCTTTCTTTTTTTCCTGTAAGATCAGCCTTCTAGAATTACTAAAATAAGGGAGAATTCTTTTTTCAGAGAAAGTATTTGAGAATTTATTCTCAAAAATGCTGATAAATCTTTAGCTTCTTTTAGAAGTCACATGAGATCACCAAAATCTGATATATCTTGATTATGTTAATAACTTTTCCTGTTTGCCTGTGATTACCAAAATAATATGATTTTATTAACACAGTATCTTGTTTGAGGGGCATGTGTGATGACTGAGTTTAACATAATCTTATTGTCTCTGGGAATTGTCCAATAACAACTTTCAATTCAATTTTTGCCTATTGAAGATTTAAAAAAGGAAATCCCACTGGAGGGAACTTAAGAGAAATGCAGACCAGAGAACTGGAGAAAATGTCTTAAAAATATGTTCATTAAGTTAATGCCCAGTTTTAAAGGAATGGGCCATTGAAATAGGAAAATGGTTTTAAATCATGCAACTTTTTCTCAATTTAAAATTCTTCTCTGAGCCTTCTGGAATGCCGTGTCCTTTGGGACAAGTTCCTCAGAGAGAAGTTTTGTATTTTAACTGAAGTTGGACTTTCAAACACTTTGCCTGGGAAGGTGGAGATGGAGCATGAGCTCCTGGGAGTCCCTAAGGCACCTTCTTGATATTTTTCAGAGGCCTCCCCGATTGTGACCGTGACTGAAAAACAGGCCAAACAGCTCCTGAGATCCCGGCGACAGGACAGGCCAAGCAAACCTGGATTCCCTGACGAGCCAATGCGGGTGAGTGTGGGCCCTGGCAATTTTTTTTTTTTGTGGTACCGGGGATTGAACTCAGGGGCACTCTACCACTGGGTCACATCCCCAGCCCTTTTTTGTATTTTATTTAGAGACAGGGTCTCACTGAGTTGCTAAGTGCCTCGCCATTGCTGAGGCTGGCTTTGAACTCACGATCTTCCTGCCTCAGCCTCCCAAAGTGCTGGGATTACAGGCGTGCGCCACCGCGCCCGGCTAGGGCCCTGGCAATTTTAAAGAAAATGCTACCTGCTGGATGCTCATTCACTCTGAAACTAAATTGGGTGCTGGTCCCAGTATGGCCTTCAGGGTGGAGGTCCTGTTACTCTCTCTGGTATAATATACGTGCACTCTCAAACCTTTTTTTGTTGGGGGGGAGGTAGTGGGGATTGAACTCAGGGGCACTCGACCACTGAGCCACATCCCCAGCCCTATTTTGTATTTTATTTAGAGACAGGGTCTCACTGAGTTGCTTAGCACCTCACTTTTTGCTGAAGCTGGCTTTGAATTTGCGATCCTCCTGTCTCAGCCTCCCGAGCAGCTGGAATTACAGGCGTGCACCACCATATCTGGCCACTCTCAAAATCTACCTGTGTTTTGTCTCTCCTGGAGGGGCCAGCTCCACTTTACTACTGTGAACAGGGTATTTAAAATGGAGATGGCGCGGCGGATGGTGGAGCCCCCATATGCTGAGTGGGCTGTGGAGCGCCACACCCCTGACTTGGGTGTAGGAAGCTGTACCCTTAACTGACACCAACCTCACCTTCTTCCTCATGGGCTCCAGGCAGACTGGACCAGCATCCTTGGCCCATGATGGTCCGTCCAGGCAGGCAGAATCCGAGTCACAGCTGCCCATGGAGTCCTGCCCTGCCCTGTCCCTCTGCTTTTGGTCTTCGGCCTTAGCTCTGCTCTGTGACTTCACAGTGTCCCCCTGTGTGGTTTTTCTGGTGCACCTTTCTTGCTTTCATTTTGCGAATTTGGTGAATGCTGTTAGACCTTGCCATGCTCTTCCCAGCACAGTTCTGGCCGGGCTGGGTGCCTCCCGCGGCTTAGGCAGCCCTGACATGCCTGGTATTTCTGCCCCAGAAGGTAAGTCACAGTGACTTAGCCAGGTCAGGATGCCTGGGAATTGTGTCTCTGTGGTCCAGGCTGGTCTCCTATCTTTGGGCACCAACTCAGCCTCTTTTCACTGTGTTCTATGTGGAGGCCCAGAAAGCCAAATTCTTCTTCACACCCTGAAGACTCCTGTGCAAATCTTGGTGATTTCACTGAAAAGCCTTTATTTGATGCTGCCTGGTGCAGTGCTGGGGAGGGCTGGTTGGGGTCACACTGGGTTTGAATCTTCCAATTTTCTATCTGTGTAGTTTTGGGAAAGTTTCCTTTACATCTCTGCACTTCAGTACCATATTCTACAAAATGGGGATAATAACAAATGTTATTACTTATATTACTGTAATAGCACTATAAATAAAATATAAAAAAAAAACTCTTTTAGAGGATACAATAAAGTAGTTCACAGTAAAGCACTTACAACAGCACTCAGCAAGTGGAAGCAATTCCTTTACCAGGTGCAGAGCTGGGTGTTCAGGCTGTACCAAGAGTGGCTGAGATCTCTGCTCAGTCCTGGGGAGACAGGGAAGTGAGCCCATGGCTCTGTCTCGGGGCGGGGCTTAAAAATGAATCAGGGACTTCAGGCTGTTAAAGTTCGATGTGGCTTTTTTTGGCAGAAGAAATAAGAGGTGGTTCAGAACACCCAGGTGCAGGATGGGAGGGGACGGGGGAATGGGCAGGGGCAGGGGCCAGAAAGGTCTCAGTATCCTGGACTTCATCTTGGGTTCAAAAGAGAGCAATGGAATGATTTTTCAACTGGAACAGAACAGATCTGGGTTTGAGACGTGGTCTATGCAGCAATTAGAAGAGGAGGGGCCCAGGATTGAAGTCTGGGTCACTGACACTCAGAGGTGGGCAGAGGAGGAGGAACCTCAAGGGCACTGAGAAGGAATGTAGAGAGATCTAGAGGGAAACCAAGAGTGAGGGTCACCGAGCAAGGAGAAGAGGACTAGGAATGAGGGTGGCAGAGGGTGAGGGAGGAGTTGGCTTGGAGTGAGAGGCGTGAAGGGAGGCAAACTTGGCATGCACAACTTTCACGACTGAAAGACAGTGTAAAGGAAAACTCACCTACCCACATTTCTATTTATAAGTGTGTGTGTGTGTGTGTGTGTGTGTGTGTGTATGTGTGTGTATGTGTATAGGGAGACACGTTGCCAGACAAGAATGACAGTGTTTGCTGGGCGATATGACTTGGGACAAATTTTTATCTTTATCTTTACACTTGATGCGGTTACCCAGTGTATTAGTTTCTTAAAGCTGCTGTAACAAAGGACCACAAACACCATTGTGGTGCTGCAGTGCTTGTCTTCAGTTAAGACTCAGGTAGTAGCCTAACGTTATGTCACGATGCTATGTCCTCTCCCTCTCTTCATCTCCTCATGTAGGCATTGGATCATCTCACATCATCATCGCAAGAAGGGTAGGGCTGTGGCACTTGCCTAGCATGTAGGAGGCCCTGAGTTTGATCCCCAGCATCACACACACACACACACACACACACACACACAAAAGGAAAAAAACAAAACAATGGCGGGAGCAGTGGCACACACCTGTAATCCCAGTGGGAGGCTGAGACAGGAGGATCTCAAGTTCAAGACCAGCCTCAGCAAAAGCAAGGCGCTAAGCAACTCAGTGAGACATTGTCTCTAAATAAAATACAAACAAGTGCTGGGGATGTGGCTCAGTGGTCGAGTGCCCCTGAGTTCAATCCTCTGTACCAAAACCAAAACCAAACCAAACCAAACCAAACAAAACAAAACAAAACAAGCAAGAAGAATGGTGAATACAGTATAATAATACACTTTGGGAGCTGGGGACGTGGCTCAGTGGTAGAGCACTTGCCCAGCATACCTGAGGCTCTGGGTTCCATCCCCAGCCATGTAAAAAAAAAATTTTTTTTTCCTGAGAGAGTGAAAGAGATCACATTCACATAACTTTTATTACAATGTATTGTAATTGTTCTATTTTATTGATAGTTATTGCTGTTAATTTTCTACTGGGCCCACGTTAAATTTTATCATAGGAACTGCAGAATGAAATTGACCAAATTATACTATGTACACATATGAATACACCCAGTGAATTCCACCTTTTTGTCTACCTATAAAGCACCAACTAAAAACCAATACATAAAGAGAAGAAAGATCAACAGAGTAGAGGAAGGGAATGTGGAGAGGGAGAAGGGGAAGGAAAGAGGAAGTACTGGGACTGAAATGTAGCCAATTATATTCCATGCATGTATGATTATGTCAAAGTGAACCCACTATTATGTATAACTATAACGCACTAATGAAAATATTTTAAAAAATGATCGTACATGCGTATGCATAGGAAAAGACAATATATATAAAGCTCAGCACTAGCTGCAGTTTTCAGGTGTTCACTCTGGGTTTTGGACTGTATCCCCCACAGATAAGGAAGGAGTATTGTGTTAAGCTACAAAACAATGCTATTCACTATTTATATGGGTGTGTTTACATGCATGTATATTTCTAGAAAAACGTCCAGAGAGATGATGAGGTGACTGGTAACCATATCACCTCGACTGCAGGTGGTGGTCTGGTGAATCTTTTTTTTTTTTTTAAAGGACTGCAGTTGGTTTATTTGTACGTGGTGCTGAGGATCGAACCCAGGGTCACGCACGTGTAGACGAGTGGTGAATCTTAAACAACAACAGTGTGCTTGGGTATTATGTGTATAATTTTAAAAAATTGAAATAGTCACATTTGTAGAAAAATTAGGAATCAAAAAGAGTCAAAGAAGAAAAGAAAATCAGCTGTAGTTCTACTCTCTCTCCCTAAAGAGCATTGGCATTTGAGAATGTATTTCTTTCTACATGTTTTTTTGTGTGTATACATTTCTTTGAATATTTTTTTTTTTTTTTTTTTTTTTGGTGCCAGGGATTGAACTCAGGGGCACTACGACCACTGGGCCACATCCCCAGCCCTTTTTTGTATTTTATTAGAGACAGGGTCTCACCGCGTTGCTAAGTGCCTCGCCATTGCTGAGGCTGGCTTTGAACTCGCGATCTTCCTGCCTCAGCCTCCCAAAGTGCTGGGATTACAGGTGTGCGCCACTGCTCCCGGCTCTTTGAATATTTTTAACAACTTTTTAGTTGTAGTTGGACACAATACCTTTATTCTATTTATGTCTTTATTTTTATGTGGTGCTGAGGATCTAACCCAGTGCCTCACACATGCTAGGCGAGTGCTCTACTGCTGAGCCACAACCCCAGCCCTCTTTGTATATTTTTAAAAAAGATAATCTATAATCTATGGTTTTGTTTTTTGACTCTTCTCTTAATACTATACTACACACATTTCTTCTTCTTATTTTTTTTTTTCGTGGTGCTGGGGATTGAACCCCGGGCCTTGTGCATATGAGGCAAGCACTCTACCAACTGAGCTATATCCCCAGCCCACATTTCTTTATATTTTAATGGAATATTTATAACCATAATTTTGCTGATTTATTACCTTTTATTACTCCCTCATTGCCAATATATTTCTATCAAAAAAACACTTCAAACTCTTTTTTTTTTTTTTTAAATAAAATGCTTTGCTATGAATACATTCCCAGAAAATAGGTTGTTAGGTCCAAGGACATGGCTGTTTCAAAAAAGTTCTATGTATCTATTTTTTTTTTTTTTTTTTTTTTTTGTACCAGGGATTGAACTCAGAGGCACTCAACCACTGGGCCATATCCCCAGCCCTATTTTTGTATTTTATTAGAGACAGGTTCACACTGAGTTGCTAAGCGCCTCGCCATTGCTGAGGCTGGGTTTGAACTCGTGATCCTCCTGCCTCAGCCTCCCAAGTGCTGGGATTACAGGCGTGCGCCACCGCGCCCAGCTAGTATCTATTATTGAATGATTTTGCAAAAGAATTCCTGCACTCTTATGTTCCTGTCCTCCAATAGAATGTCCTAGCAGTGATTTTAGGATGAAGCTACGGTGGAAACAAGATTATGGTGCTGAATTGGAGACCAGTGGCTGTATCTGGGGCATTGGCGGAGGAGAGGGTGCAGAGAGGGAGAGTAGGAGTAAAAAGACTTGTGGGGTTCCGTAGGGACAACACAGTGCCACTCACTGACAAAGGGTGGCTGGGGAGAGATGCAGCTTGCGTGGGATGATGGTGTGTTTCGGGTTCTCTTGTGGCACCTGCTCTCGTCCATTGGTTAACCCTTATTCACTGGGAGAGGCTTACTTCAAATGCTGCCCTTTCTGAGGGGGCTTCCTACTGCTTCTCCTCCCCCTAATGAATCAGAACACCCCACTGGCACTTGTGGCACAAGATTGCTCTTTTTGGCATTTTTAGGTCTCTCCTACCATACTGCTCTAAACTGCTTGAAGAGATGGACTATTCGTTTCACTTCTGGGTCCCCAGCCCCAAATGCACTGTGGCATTTACTAAATGTTTAGTACTTATTTCCTTTACTTCCTCTGCTTCTTTCCAGGGGCAAAGTTTTGTGGGACATGATTCTTCCGTAAAACCCGGAGGTTATTTCAAAGGTGTGTCTTTTCTATTGCCTGAGTTAAAAACTCATTACACCTTTCTTACTCTTTCCAGATTTTAGGGAAGAAAATATCTGCCCATCATGGGGTGAACTCTGGACATTCTTTAAAGAGATGTCTTTTGAGCCGGGCGCGGTGGCGCACGCCTGTAATCCCAGCACTTCGGGAGGCTGAGGCAGGAGGATCGCGAGTTCAAAGCCAGCCTCAGCAATGGCGAGGCACTTAGTAACTCAGTGAGACCCTGTCTCTAATAAAGTACAAAAAAGGGCTGGGGATGTGGCTCAGTGGTCGAGTGCCCCTGAGTTCAATCCCCCGTACAAAAAAAAAAAAAAAAAAAAAAAAAAAAGAGATGTCTTTTGTGATTGTGTTCAAAAGAACTTGCCTACCAGGGGTTGGGGTTGTGGCTCAGCGGTAGAGCGCTCGCCTAGCACGTGTGCGGCCCGGGTTCGATCCTCAGCACCACATAAAACATAAATGCAATGTAAAGCAAATAAATAAATATTAAAAAAAAAAGAACTTGCCTACCCTGGGGATAAGGCTTCTTAAAAAGTTTGTAATTTTGGCCTGTGTGCGTTTAAGGAGTTTTTTACTTTTGGGTGGTACTCCGGATTGATCTCGGGGCATTCCACTACTGAGCCACATCCCCAGCCCTATTTCATATTTTATTTAGAGACAGGGTCTCCCTGGGTTGTTTAGGGCCTCACTAAGTTGCTGAGGATGGATCCTCCTGCCTCAGCCTCCTGAGCCACTGGGATTACAGGTATGCTCCACCATGCCTGGCTAAGGAATGTTCTTGTTGGGCAAATATAAATTGTATTAGCTTTGTTATAAGTCGTCTTTGTAAAATATGCCTTCTCATTCAGGCCTTTGACAAACATATGTAGTAACCCCATTACCCTTTAGTTCCCCATGATCTCAAAGATGGTTCTGAGTGGCTGAGATGTAAATCACACTCACCAGCCAGACTGACAGTGGGCGGAGCCTTCAGGGACCCCGGGCAGTTCAGTTCCAAGCCACCCTCCAGCCTCTGTGATTACCTTGCTTTTATTAATGAGCAAAATAGTTTTGCCAAATGTTGATGGACTTCTACTTCTGCCCAAATGTCACAGGAAGGTTTTGCCTTTTGGAAAAATTTCTCCCTTGATATATTAACTATCCACTTTATGATTCTCGGTTTAGATCCGGTGACAGAATATATTTAATTTCATTATCACACCATTCCAGCACCATCATAAGGGTCTATTTCTAATTTCCATTCTAATTTACTGGGAAATTATTTACTTAAGCTATTACAATTGGCATTTGACATGGAACACAAATATTAGTTTTTGTTTCATTTACTTCCTCTCCTTCCTTACTCCCAGAAAGGAATCTAAAGAAATTAAAATTCATTTTCCATCTACCCTTTCTTTCTTGGTCCAGGAACATTTGAGATTATCATTAATGCTGGGTCATTTCTAACTCGGGCAATGCAATTGTTGAATTTGTGGTTTTTAGCAGATTTACAGTTTGACTTTTCTTTTTTGATTAATGACCGCTTGTAGGCACTTCTGGCACATTCTTTTTCCTAACGTTTTAAATAAATAGTGAAATGTCATGGAAACCGGTGCTGATTTCTTTCTTTTTTCTCTGTGTGTGTCTGTTGTGGTTGTTTTTCTTCCATGATGATTTCAGCTGCTGTTTAGGAGTGTGAGATATTTCTATTGGATGCTTTTTATGCACCTCCATCGTGGGCCAGTACAACAAGCAGATCGACACAGGTGCCACGGAAACTTCCAAGGAGGATTTAGTAAGATTACAGAGAAAAAACACTGGCTTTTTTTTTTTTTTTTTTTTTTTTTTTTTGGTACTGGGGATTGAACTCAGGGACACTCGACCACTGGGTCACATCCCCAGCCCTTTTTTTGTATTTTATTTAGAGACAGGGTCTCACTAAGTTGCTAAGTGCCACACCATTGCTGAGGCTGGCGTTGAACTTGAGATCCTCCTGCCTCAGCCTCCCAAGTGCTGGGACTACAGGCGTGCGTCACCACGCCTGGCTAACACTGGCTTCTTTTATTAATTTGTTCATTTATATGTTTCTCTAATGAGTTGTCCTGAGGTCCTACTTTGTGTCAGTCACTAGGTGTACCTTGATTACTGCCATCAAAAAACTTTCTGAGCCGGGCGCGGTGGCACACGCCTGTAATCCCAGCACTTGGGAGGCTGAGGCAGGAGGATCACGAGTTCCAAGCCAGCCTCAGCAATGGCGAGGCACTTAGCAACTCAGTGAGACCCTGTCTCTAAATAAAATACAAAAAAGGGCTGGGGATGTGACCCAGTGGACGAGTGCCCCTGAGTTCAATCCCCGGTACCACAAAACAAAACAAAACAAAACAAAAAACTTTCTGGGAGCTGGGGTTGTGGCTCAGTGGTAGAGCGCTCGCCTAGCACGTGCGTGGCCCGGGTTCAATCCTCAGCACCATGTAAACATAAATGCATTGCATTGTGTACAACTAAAGCAAATAAATAAATATTAAAAAAAAAAAAAAAAAAAAAAACAACTTTCTGGGCCAGATGAGGTAGCACATGCCTGTAGTCCGAGCTACTCAGGTGACTGAGGTGGGATGATTACTTGAGATCAGGAGTTCAAGACCAGTCTGGGTAATACAGCAAGACCCTATCTTTATTTATTTATTTTTTTGGGGGGGGGGTTGAACTCAGGGGCATTCAACCATTGAGCCACATCCCCAGCCCTATTTTGTATTTTTATTTAGAGACAGGGTCTCAAAGAGTTGCTTAGTGTCTCACTTTTGCTGAGGCTGGCTTTGAACTTGCAATCCTACTGCCTCAGCCTCCCCTGCTGCTGGGATTGCAGGCCTGTGCCACTATAACCGGCTAAGATCCCATCTCTTAAAAACCAAAACAAACCAAACGAAACACTGACTGGATATTTGGCTGAGGAGAACAGGGATTGTTCATATCATTGGGGATCTCATCAGCAATGCCATTAAATATTGGGAAACTGTCAAGCTCATGGTCGCGGATGTAAGTTTTCCAAAATTCTAATTTCCTCCTGAGAGCTCAAATTATATTATTTCTCAGCAAATACTGTCATTCATTTTCCTTGAGTGACAGACTATTGGCTCATTTTCAAGATATCACCAAACACACCCATGAAACACAGTAAGTTCAATGGATCACTCTCTACTGCCTCCCTGGGAATTCTTCCAGAGAAGTGGTGCTTTCAGAATGCTTTATTTTTTTATTTTTGTAACTATGAGTGTGGTGATGAAGAATCCAAAGGCCATTAGCACAGTGGGTAGCGCTGCCGAGATTCCTGCCAAGGCGCGTCATTTCACCCACCACTACTTTTGGCACATCAGTTCAGATCTGATACAGCAAGAAGGCAAATTAGGCCCAAGTATTATTCTAAAAATAATTTGGGCCTGATGAATCTCCAAGGGAGTATAGACCACACTTTGAGGAAGGCTGCTCTGTCTCTTATTCAACAAGTCATTACGGAAAGTTGCCTGTTTCCATTTCCTGAAAAAGAGGCTTCCCTCAAAGTGTACTCAGATCTCACTTATCTGATAATAACTAAAATGAATGGCTAACCTGTATTGGATTCCAACTACGTGCCAGGAATGTTGTGCCAAAGCCCTCTAATATCAGGTCCCCATCAGAAAATCGGGTAACTTAGGAAAATTTAATAAAGAGAATTTTACAGGGATGTGGATAGAATACAGGGAAAAGAAATGATAAAGAATTTGCAGCTAAGAACCCCTAGGCAAGGAGGAGTAAGGACTGGGGATGGAACTAGAGAAGGCAAGCTCCCAGGAGCTGTGACCTTGAGGAAGGTGATGTAGCCACCTGCTCTGGCTCCTCTGGAGGGGCCAGGGCACTAAATACCCTGTCCTCTGTCCTCCAGCCTCCTGCTGGTGCCCCCACTGATCAAACTCAACTGGACGCCACAGGACAAGGGCATCTGTGGTTATAATTCATCTTGGTCACAGGGCCAGGTAAACAAGGAGAGAGAATGGATCTGGAGGGTAAATGCAGGCTACTTATTTGGCACTGAACTTTATTTGCGTCCTCTTTTTAATTTTTTTTTTTTTTTTTTTTTTTGGTGGTGCTGGGGTGGAATCCAGGGTTTAATGCATGCTAGGCACAAGCTCTGTCACTGAGCTGCACCCTCATCCCCTTCTTCTTCTTCCTCCTCTTTTTTTCTTCCAGTATGGGGTGGGGGGATTGAATTTAGGTGTGTTTTACCACTGAGCTACATCCCCAGTTCTTTCTGCATTTTTTCATTTTGAGACAAGATCTTGCTAAATCGCCCAGGCTGGATTTAAACTTGCCATCCTCTTGCCTCAGCCTTCTAAGTAGCTGGGATTGCAGGTGTGCACCAAAGCACCAGGCTCAAACCTTTCAAATTGAGCACCAGGCTCAACCTAGGAATGAATGAACCAAACTGCTGGAGAGGCCAAGGTGTTGGAGATGCCAAACTGGATGAGCTAGGATTCACAGGTCATAAGGTGAGGTGCAAGGGTCAGAGGTTGGGTTCTGATCAAAACCAAGAAGAACTGGAAGTCCCAGGTCAGGTCCACTCCTCATTTAATCTTACTATCCCAATAGAGCAATGCTACTGCCTTACTACATCCCCATTCTGCAGATGGGCAAATGGAGGCTGGAGAGGTAAAGCAATATTGTCAGGATTTGGAGCTGAATGAGACCCAGATCCCGGAGTGTCTATACCACATTACCTGGCATACGGGCAGGCAAGAAGAGAATATAGGCTTCCTGCAGTGTGCTGCATCCACGGAGTAGCTGAACAACAATTGTTGAGTGTTGGGGAGCTGTTGTTTCCCACTCATGAGACTCCACACTGCCTTTCGTCCCTTCTGAGTCTTCATCAAAGACTCCCAGGGCAGGGCAGGAACTCTGTCCCAATTTCATAGACATCCTGCATACAGGAATCATTGTGGGGTCCCACAAGGAGCCCTCTCACCATCTGCCCTCCACCCTAGCTGACCGAGAGACTCCCTGCCAGAACCCCCGGTGTATTTTGATGAGATGAATACAAACAACACGAAAACCAAATTCAAACTGCATGGGAGAAAGAAAAAAAAAAAAAAAAAAAAAAACCTCAGGAAAGTTGGACACTTCAGAGTTCATTTGGTTGCCTATTCTTTTTTTTTTTTTTTTTTTTTTAATGATTCTACTTAATATAGGATCCAGAGTTCTAAAGAGCATTCTGGAAACACACAAACTTAAAGTTCTAAATCTGGCCCTTTCCTAAAGCTTTTTCAGTGCTATAGGAGGGTTTCCATGGTTTAAGATTTTTCTGCTATAGATACAGATTAAAATAATTTAACCGTGTCATAAATACTGTATTACCCCGGTGTCTGCTTTCTCCCAAGGTGAAATGCCACTTTCCTGATGAACAAACAGCCTGCTCTTCTGGGTACCTAGGTAATGTTTATGTGGACCTGTTTCATGTTTACTGTGCAATGGGCTGCATCTCACCATTATAGCACCCAGAATGCTTTCAGAGGAAGGCTGACCCCTGTGGGGTTCCCTAGCTGGCAGGTTCTGTAGAAGACTGAGGGCAAGAGGTGAGAGAGAGGCCGGGGTGTTTGTTCCCTGCTCACCCCTGCTCTGCAGATGCTGCAGCCCTCTAAGACCAGAGCCCCCCGCCCCTCTGGGCCATGGTTTCAGCTCGGATGGGATCCTCTAGCCCTTCTGCACCCTGATCCCTGCAGGCATAGGTGTGGTCCTGGCTCCCTCTATTTCTGGTCCTTGGGTGCTGAAATGATCTATGGTAGCACCGGTAACCTTGCTTACATGGCTGTGAGTGGTCCCTTCTTCAGGTGAACCGTCTGAGGGAGAACTTGTGGTTCTAGAGAAGCTCAGAGATTATCAAAGGCTAAATGACAGCTATGGGCAGGGAAGGAGGGGGCCTCAATGATGTGAGGAAAGAGGGAGGGTGGCAGACCCACAAGGAGCTGCCCCCACCTGGTGGCTTACTAGTAGAGTCAGCTCTAGGTGTCCCTGAAGGTGCTGTTGTGAAACCTCCCACAGACACCAAAATCCAAGGACGTTCAAGTCCCTTATATAAAATAGCTTCTGCTTTTCATATCAGGTTCTGTAGAAGACTGAGGGTAAGAGGTGAGAGAGAGGCATGTGCATCTTCTGGTATATTCTATATTACCCTTAGGTTACTTATAATACCTAAATACAATGTAAATGCTATTGTAAATTTTCATTGTTTAGGGAATAATGGCAAGAAAATGTCTGTGTGTGTCTGGTACAGTAGTAACCAAGGAGAAGGGAAATTTCTGGATTGCAGGCCACCAAGAATCTTCCAGAATGGTGGCTCCCGGTTACACTCCACCAACAAGCATGGGTCCCGTGGGGACGCACCCCCTCAGCAGTGGATCCCTTGAAGCTGGGTCTGACTGGTCTTCCCCACTGGGAGACACAGGCCTGGCAGGTGGTTTTTCCTCCCTGTCTGTCCTTTCCTTCCCTGACCAAGCTGTGCCCTCAGGAAGCACGGCCACTCCATGCACACGGGCAGTTTGGCTGTCACGGTCACTGTGGACGGTGCCTCCCTCACTGTTGCTTGTCCCCACAGGAGTACATGCACCACCTGCTGGCCCTGGAGCACCGTGCTGAGGAACAGTTTCTGGAGCACTGGCTGAACCCTCACTGCAAGCCCCACTGCGACAGGAACAGGGTCCACCCCGTGTAAGGGCGTGGGCCAGCCCTGGTCCGCCCCCGGCTTCTGTTGGAGGTGGGTCACTGTGGACGGCAGGTGCATGGGCTGGAGCCCTTCTGGAACATGGCGTGGGAGCCAGTTGCTAGCTGCTTCTGGGTTGCAGGGCAGCAGAACAAGGCAGGAGAGAGAGACGGGAGCCAGGCAGTGGGGGGGAAGCATAGGGCTCAGCCACCAAGAGATCCCAAACAGGAGAGGGATAGGACCCTGAAATCCACACCTGGACTGTTGAGACTCGGGTCTGTCCAGGTGGGGTCTGCATCTGTGGGTTTGACCTGTGGCGTTCACCACGCCCATTCCTATTGTCGCCAGGACCAGTACTTTTTCCCCATGGGACACCCCCCCAGTCCCTCTGTCCCCACAGCAGCCTGCTCGCCCACCCTCTACCTTCCCTCTTCCCTGACCTGCTCTCCCAAGCCACCTGCTGCAGGCTGCCCAGTGTTCCCAGCATGCCCTGTACAACCCACCTCTGTTCCCCTGGTCCTGGATGAGGTTGCCTCTCCCTGACTGTCCCTCTGTCCCCGGCTCCTCCCCACTTTCCAAATCCTGTTAGATGAGATAACAAAATCCCATCAGAGGTTAAGCCCAGTGTTTTAGTCAGCGTTGTTTCCCCTGCTGCTGTAATTAAAAGACCTGACTAGCATAATTGCAGAGGAGGAAAAGTTTACTTGAGAGCTCACAGTTTCAGAGGTCTTAGTCCATAGCAGGCCAGCTCCGTTCTTCAGGGCTCAAGGGGAGGCAGGACATCATGACGTAAGAGTTGCCACTCAGTTAATCCCATCAGTGATTATTTTACTGATTTGGTTAAGGCTGTATAATTCAATTATTTCTCCTCCTCACCTTCTTGCTTTGGCTCACATGTAAGCTTTTGCAGGACACCACATCTAAACCATAACATCCAGTGAATTTTGTTCTTTGTTTGCAATTTTCATGGACCCAGCAGGACAGGACATAAGTAGGTAGTTTATGGTTAAGAGCCATCTTATATCTTTGTTCTTTATTTTGTGCTACTGTGAATTGGGACAGAGATGCTTCCTTTAGAGTGTCACTGTATGACTTCCAGGGCGCTAGCACAAACGTCCTCTCATTTGACCCCCTTAGCTCCCCCACTCTCCCCAGGTGTCACTGTAGGGTATGGAGGAGCTAACTGAGCAGATGAGGGGACCCATGCAAAGCAGGGACTGGCACGCCAGTCGTCTGACAAATCCAAGTCCTGTGATCTTTACGTGGACCGTACTGCTTGGTCCTGTGTGGAGAGGACCCTTGAGCGGAGTCTCTGCTGAGTGTGGGAGAGAGACTGCATGTTTGAAGGCTGGGGTTGCTCTGATACCTCTCTTCCAGTTCTCCCAGCTGTGGGGGCTGTTCTAGGGTGGGCATCCTGGTGTGCCTGCGATGTCTCTTGACTCCCAGGTGCTGCCTCCCCTGCACCAAGGATCTTTATCTTCCATCATAGGAAGCTCTCTCTTGGCTTCTTCCAGAAAACAGATCAGAAGAGAGGAGAAGTTAGATGCTCAGATTCTGGCCCTTGCCAGAGCAGGGTTCCCCTTTCTGTGTCCCAGCTCTATGGCCTTGGGCAAGTTGCTTCACCTTTCTGAGTCTCTGTTTCTGCTTCTGTAAATTGAAATAAGGATGCCCATGGAGCTTGGTGCTCAGTGAGTGACTGTTTAAATGGAAGCACTTACTACTGGTGTGTGAGGCAGGTGAGGGGAGAGGTTTCTGCACCAAAGGCCAGTGAGGCCTCTCTCAGTAGGACAGGCTCTGCTGTGAGGCAGGAGGCCTGGCTCCTGTACACACAGGTTCCACAGCAGCTACCACTTACATGAAGATGAGGAGGCAGTGACTGGAGGGAGGGGGGCAGCTTGCAATCTGGGGTCAGACAGTTTTCAGATCCTGAGTCCCCAGGTCACTGACTGAATGGGAAAAAAAAATGCCTGCTTCTCTCTGTTTCCTCATCTGTAAAGTGAGGACAGTAATGCTACTCCTGGCGGTGGTTCTGAGGATAAAAAGTCAATGTGCCAGGCATGGTGGTGCACACACCTGTAATCCCAGCAAAGGGGAGGCAGAGGCAGGAGGATCGCAAGTTCAAGGCTGGTCTGGGCAACCTAGTGATGCCCTGTCTCAAAATAAAAAATGAAAGGAGCTGGGAATGTGGCTCAGTGGTGGAGCACTCCTGGGTTCAATCTCAAGTACTGCAAAAAAAAAAAAAAAAAAAAAAAAAAAAAAGAAAGAAAAGAAAAGAAAAATGTAGAAAGAAACCAGTGCGTGTGAAATCTGAGTTGCCCAGACCCACAGATGAAGTGCTCTAGAAACGACAGCTGCTTGGTTTTCTCCTCCCCTCCTTCACCACCATCATCCTAACATTATTTTTTTCTTTTCCAGCCAGCATTTTGATAAGTAATAACCTGGAGAATACTGCAAGTGGTCAAAGCTTCTCTTCCTTTGGATTTTGAACTACAGAAATAGTTGTCTTTAGACCTCGTGGGCTCGGGGCCCTTGTGGGCAAGCGAAAGACTGCTTTGGGGTTGAATGGCGAATATATACTCTGCTTCACTGTACTAACCTACAGAAATCATTAGAACTAATAGCTCCAGGTGCAGAGCCCCTGAGGGCCTTCCTACCTGTTCTTAAGTGTGGGCGGAGCCAGGGTCTACCCTGGAGCTGATGGGTGGGTCCTGTAGAGGGGGAGAGGGGTAGGCTGACAGCTCTGAAGACCTCGGGGGTGTCTTGTTCACAGGAGTGGAGCACACCAGTAGGGGCCCCTGAGGTTTTGGCCATCTTTTCTCCTTTTTTTTTGTGCTAATAAACATTGGTGTTAAATCTGCTGTGATGTCATTTTTCTTTCCCTACAAGAAGAGGAGTGGAGATTTCCCTCCCTTGTTTATTTTTGTACATCCAGTCTCGGAAAACCTACTGGTTTTTGAATACACAAATGAATGGAAAATGAACACCTAGCAATTTTGCACATGGGCAATTTTTTTTTTTTTTTTTTTAAAGAAGATTTGCTCAAGGTCAACTCTGAAAATAGGACCTACCTCAATATCAGGTACACACCCTAGTCTTCCAGCAAAGGAGACATTTCTTGTGGAAAGGGGGCGCTGCTCCTATATCCCATCACCTCACCTGCCCTCAGCCCCAGGGAATGGACAATCAAAGACCAATGAAAGGTGGGCTGAATGGTTCCAGGGAACGTAGAATCTGGTGGCCTCAGACAAGGGTAAGGAGGGATGCCTGCCCACAGAGGAGGGCTGCAGGAGCCCTGTTTGGGGAGATGGCTAAGATTGCGGTTGACTATGGGCCATGGAGATGTTTGGGCATTGCCGCCTTCCGTAGTCTCACGAGACTTGGCCCGAGATCTCGTGAGATTTGGGCCGAGATTGCTGATCGGGTCGGCCCCATTTGGTTGTTGGTTGATTGGTGGTGTGTGTGGTGCATGTTAGAGTTGTTGTCAGAGTTGGAGAGAAAAGTTAGCAAAATAAAAAGCCTGTTTGTTTCCAGTTCGCCTCTGAACTTCTTCCCGCGGCTTCGTTGCTCCAAGCGGCCATCGCTTCAGGCGGCAACAGAGGGCCTGACCCAAGGAAGCTGGATAAGTTTCTTGAGGGAGAAAGTTACTGAACCTTTCAATAATAATGTGAAAGAAATATGAAAGTTGCCAGAATAAAGATGGAGTTGCTTGTGTCAATCCTACAAAAAAAAAAAAAAAGAAAGTAAGTAAATGAAGCTGGGAGGTTATGAAGGCAGGGTTCTTATGTGTGATTGCCTGGTAGTAATTATCACAAAAGTCCACCAGACCATGAGCTTGCACAGAGGCCACCAAAGCTTATGCAAAAAGTAATTCTAGCTGGGCGCGGTGGCGCATGTCTGTAATCCCAGCATTTGGGAGGCTGAGACAGGAGGATCACGAGTTCAAAGCCAGCCTCAGCAATGGCGAGGCACTTAGCAACTCAGTGAGACCCTGTCTCTAAATAAAATACAAAAAAGGGCTGGGGATGTGGCCCAGTGGTCGAGTGCTCCCGAGTTCAATCCCTGGTACCACCACCAAAAAAAAAAAAAAAGTACTTCTACAAGGACCTCTGCCCAGCCACTGTTCAACCTTGGACTGATATCACTCTTGTTATTGATCATTGTGGCCAAGGGTTACTGTTTTAAAATATCTATTGTAACCCTTCTCATTTTTTTGTCTTTAAAAACTTGCCTCAACTTCTTTGAACAGGCCTATAGTTTAATTGGGCATGTGTATCTCCATTGCAATGCTTTGCCCAAATACATATCACAATTCTTTGGAGAACCCCTTTCTGATATTTAGGTTGATGATAATCCTACCAACAGTTATTTTACACTTTCTGTGAAAGAAACCCTATTTTTTTTATTCAATGTTGTTGTATATATAACAGTAGCATGCTTTACAATTCGTAATACAAATAATGAGAACCAAACCCCATTTTGAAAATCGATGACCTCATTGAACATCACACTTACTCTATGCACCAGATATGGTTATTATTCCCAATTTATAGATGAGAAAGCTGAGGTTTACAGAATTTGGGTAGCATATTAGTTTTTCTATCTAAACTGGACCAACTTACTTGGAGGCTTAAAATAATACAAATTCACTCATTATCTTGCATTCTGTATGCCAGAAGTCCAACACGTGTCTCAGTGGGTTAAGATCTGTGGATTGTGCTCCTTTCTGGAGGCTCTGGGGGTGAATGTTTCTGGGACTTCCCAGCTTCTAGAGGCTGCCTCTGTTTCTTAGCTGTGGGCCCCCAGTGGCGAGGGGAGTGTCTCTTACCTCACGTCACTCTCACCTTTCTGCCTTCCTCTTTTACTTTTGTTTTTCCCTCTAATTCTAATTTGTTATGTATGCAGTACAATTCATATTACACACATAGGGCATGATTTTTCCTATCTCTGGTTGTATACAAAGTAAATTCACTTCATTCGTGTCTTCATACATGTACTTTGGATACTGATGTCCATCTCATTCCAACATCATTTCTAACCCCCTGTCCCCATTCTTCTCCTCCTCCTACCCCTTTGCCCTATCTAGAGTTTGTCTATTCCTCCCATGCTCCCCCTCCCTACCCAGCTATGAATCAGCTTCCTTATATCAGAGAAGACATTCAGCATTTGTTTTTTTGATATTGGCTAACTTCACTTAGCATTATATTCTCCAACTCCATCCATTTACCTACAAATGCCATGATTTTATTCTCTTTTATTGCTAAGTAATATTCCATTGTGTATATATACCACATTTTCTTTATCCATTCATCTACTGAAGGGCATCTAGATTGGTTCCACAATTTAGCTATTGTGAATTGTGCTGCTATAAACATTGATGTGGCTGTGTCCCTGAAGTATGCTGTTTTTAAGTCTTTTGGGTATAGAGTGAAGAGAGGAATAGCTGGGTCGAATGGTGGTTCCATTTCCAGTTTTCCAAGAAATCTCCATACTTCTTTCCATATTGGCTGCACCAATTTGCAGTCCCACCAGCAATGTATGAGTGTGCCTTTTCCCCCACATCCTTGCCAACATTTTGTGTTGTTTGTATTATTAATAGCTGCCATTCTGACTGGAGCAAGATGAAATCTTAGAGTAGTTTTGATTTGCATTTCTCTAATTGCTAGAGATGTTGAAAATTTTTTCATGTATTTGTTGATTGATTGTATATTATCTTCTGAGAAGTGTCTGTTCAGATCCTTGGCCCATTTATTGATTGGGTTATTTGTTTTTTTGGTGTTTAGCTTTTTGAGTTCTTTATGTTCCCTAGAGATTAGTGCTCTGATGTGTGAGGGCTAAAAATTTGCTTCCATGATGTAGGCTCTCTATTCACCTCACTGATTGTTTCTTTTACTGGGAATCAACTTAACAAAAGAGGTGAAAGACCTATACAATGAAAACTACAGAACCCTAAAGAAGGAAATCAAAGAAGACCTCAGAAGATGGAAAGATCTACCTTACTCTTGGATAGGCAAGAGTTAATATTATAAAAATGACCATACAACCAAAAGCACTACATAGATTTAATGCATTTCCAATCAAAATCCCAATGACATTCCTCATAGAAATAGAAAAAGCAGTCATGAAATTCATCTGGAAAAATAAGAGACCCAGAATAGCTAAAGCAATCCTTAGCAAGAAGAGTGAAGCAGGTGGCATCACTATACCAGACCTGAAACTATACTACAGAGCAATAGTAACAAAAACAGTATGGTATTGGCACCAAAATAGACCTGTAGATCAATGGTACAGAATAGAGGACACAGAGACTAATCCACAAAATTAGAATTATCTTATATTAGACAAAGATGCCAAAAACATACATTGGCGAAAAGATAGCCTCTTCAACAAATGATGCTAGGAAAACTGGAAATCCATAATGCAACAAGTGAAATTAAACCTCTTTCTCTCACCATGCACAAAACTCAACTCAAGTGGGTCAAGGACCTAGAAATTAGCCCAGAGACTCTGTGTCTAACAGAAGAAAAAGTAAGCCCTAATCTTCATCATGTTGGATTAGGCCACAACTTCCTTAATAAGACTCCTATAGCACAAGAACTAAAATCAAGAATCAATAGTGGGATGGGTTCCTCTTTCACTTTTAAGGACCGTCGGGATCACACCTGGCCCATTCGTGTGGCCCAGGGTGTTGTGAGCCATCCACGGGCTGTGTGTGAACTATGCGCACTTGAGCGTATGGGAGGACTGGCCTGTCGTTGCGTGCTCTTTGGGCTGTGCGACGCACATGTGCCCTTTCCTCTCACTCTGCCTGTGTTTCCACAGGGCACCTGAGATAGGTGTGACTTGCCAAGATGTCAATCAATCTACTGACCACAAGACATCACGAAGCTAGACTCAACCCCCTGAAACGTGACCCCTGGCCTTATTTGGAAAGAACATTCCATCAAACCTCCTCTTGTGTGTTCCCTCTATAAAAACAAAGAGATTCCAGATGTATGCTCTCTTTCCAGCTGACCCCAGAGGTTTCAGAGTCGTCCCTAATTCCTGCAAAGAGTATTTCTGTGTGCTGTGTGGTTTCTTTGCCACTTTCTTAGTTATTGATTCAGCCAGCTACTTTGAACCCAGTTCATATTGCCAGCCAGGCCAGCTGGTGGTACCAGGATAATCTCTCCATCTTCAGGTGGTTGGCTAGCTCCTCAATTCCACCTGCAGCTCTCATTTCCTATCATAATGTAAGGTAACATATTCATAAGTTCCAGCATTAGGACATGGTGTCTTTGGGGAGGCCATCATTTCGCCTCCAGTGCATGCAGCTGCAGGGTATAAGAGCTGGGCTTTGAACCTATGAAGCCTCTCCCCACTCTGAGCTCCTTGACACTAGGATCCTTCTGCATTGGATTATTGGATTAGGTGGTTTTCCTGAGCCAAGCTCCTGAGGGCTGAGGAGGTGTCTTCACTGAGCTCCCTGCGCCCTCACCTAGCAGGGGCATCAGCTGGGTGCCAGACACGTCCCATGGGCTCTGACATTTGATACAGGGACTTTCCCAGGGCACAGGAAGCAGTGACAGACAGAAAACTCCTGCTCAGGACACCTCCTCACCTGTGCCTCCGAGTAAGGGCTGAATATGTGCATGTGGGTCAGAATGCATGGGATAGAGACAGGTTCCAACAGAGAGGAGAGAGGCAGAGTGAAGATAAGGTAGACCCAAAGGGAGCCAGGGGCCAGCATGCAGGCCAAGAAAGAAGGGCTTCCAGGGAGCCTGGGTGTGGCTCATGCATCAAGGTGTAAGTCCCCCAGAGGAACAGAGCCTTGATCAGTCACATGGGTGGGGCCCGGAGCTGCCTCCCCTGGGCACAAAGGGTGCAGGCTTCCCCAGGGAACCTAGTCGTTCACTCATGGTGCGCTTGCTGCAACCCCGCCTTCCTCCAACTCAGCAGCTTCTCAGGAGGCAGGAGAGAGAGCAGTGGTGTTGGAGGACCATCCAGCATACACATCCTGGCTCCACCACAGACTTACCGTGTGTCCTTGGGCAAGCTGATTAACCGCTCTGGGCCTCTGTTCCATTTTCTGTAAAACGGAAATAATAGATGTTATAATAACTACTTTATTGAGGAAGCACTCCATAAAACTAGCTATTACTACTTTAAAAATCTTGAGCATTTTTTAATTAATCAAGAAAAAGTCGGTCTGGGGTTGTGGCTCAGCAGCAGAGCGCTCGCCTCGCACTTGAGCGGCCCCAGTTCGATCCTCAGCACCACATAAACATAAATGCATTGCATTGTGTACAACTAAAGCAAAAAATAAATATTAAAAAAAAAAAAAAGAAAGAGTCTGCCTCTCTCCATTGACTGATTGATTGACTGGTATCAAGGATTGAACCCAGGGGCATTTAACCACTGAGCCACATCTCTAGCCCTTTATTTATTTATTTATTTATTTTTTTTGAGACAGGTTCTCACTAAGTTGCTTAGGGCCTCATTAAGTTGCTGAGCCTGGCTTTGAACTTGTGATCCTCCTGTCTCAGCTTCTGGGATTACAAATGTGCACCACCAGGCCTGGCTTTTCAATTATTATTTTTTAAAATATTTATGTATTTGCTTTAGTTGTACACAATGCCTTTATTTTTATGTAGTGCTGAGGATTGAACCTGGGCTGCTCATGTGCTAGGGGAGCGCTCTACTGCTGAGCTACAACCGTAGCCCCTCCTATTATTATTATTATTATTATTATTATTATTATTTTCCCATACTGGGGATTGAACTCAGGGGCACTTGACCACTGGGCCACATCTCCAGACCTTTTTTGTATTTTATTAGAGACAGGGTCTCACTGAGTTGCTAAGTGCCTCGCCATTGCTGAGGCTAGCTTTGAACTCGCGATCCTCCTGCCTCAGCCACCCAAAGTGCTGGGATTACAGGCGTGCGCCACCGGGCCCGGCTCCTTCCTATTATTTTTTAGAAACGTTTCATTTAGGGGAGAAGTGAAGAGTGTTTGCCTCTCTACGTGAGAAAGAAATTTTGCATTTTCTTTATTTTTTTTGGTACTGGGGATTGAACTCAGGGGCACTCGACCACTGGGTCACATCCCCAGCCCTTTTTTGTATTTTATTTAGAGACAGGGTCTCACTGAGTTACTAAGTGCCTCGCCATTGCTGAGGCTGGCTTTGAACTCGCGATCCTCCTGCCTCAGCCTCCCGAAGTGCTGGGATTACAGGCGTGAGCCACCGCGCCCGGCAGAAATTTTGCATTTTCAATATTGAATTTTCCTGTCTATGAACATGGTCTCTCCACTTATTTAGGCCATTTTTAATGTCCATAACTAGAATTTTATAATTTTCTTTATAAAGATGATATATATCTTCTATTAACATTAATCTTATATACCTTACAGGGTTTTAAAAATTATAAGTGGACTTTAAAAAATTATGTTTCCACTTGGTTCTCCTGGTCTGTATGGGAACAATATTATTACTTTTATTATTATTGCATTTCGATTGTATCCAGAGGCGTCCCTCCTGGAAGGTTCTGTGGTGCAAGAAAGATAGTCTCTCCACGGGTGTCTCCAGGGGAAGGCAGCTCTCAGGCCTTAGAGCTTCAGGAAGGAGAAAGATCCGAGCCCCGGAAGCATTGACTCATCGATATGTGCTTTTAGAAGAGGGCAGAGACCATTGGCTCTGATGGCCTGGGTTTGGGATCAGAAAGGATGGACGCAAGGACCTGGTGGTGAGGGACAGTGCATTTCATACTTCATTTTAACCAGCTCTGCGCTCCTCACAAGGAAGAGTGTTTGTTCTTTCTAGAGATTTGAGGATGAATAAGACCCCAGTTCAAATGAACTTACCGCGGAGTAAGTACGTGAGCAGGTGGCTGCATTGCAGTTTGGGGTTGGCAACCTTTTTCTGCAAAAGCCCTGGAAGTAAGTGCTTTTGTCTTGTAGGCCTACAGGCTCCGTGGCAGCCACTCTGCTGCTGTCTCTGTAAAGCAGCCACAGACAACAAGTAGATGCATGGCTGTGGCTGGGTTTGGCCCCTGGGCTGTAGTTTAAGGACATCTATTTACTACAGAGAATTGGGACAAGGGGTCCAGGTGGGGTCAAGGTGGTGTCATGGAAAGAAAACTAGTTCTGGGGAGAGAGACAGATTGTAATTAAAATTGAACCTCATTCTGGGCCATGTGACTAGATGAGTTGCTTAACCCGAGTTTCATCTTTATTGTGATAATAATATTGGCCTCTAGATTGTGAGGGTTATTATATAACTGCATCAGTTTTTTTTTGGGGGGGGGGTACCAGGGATTGAACTCAGAGGCACTCAACCACTGAGCCACATCCCCAGCCCTATTTTGTATTTTATTTAGAGACAGGGTCTCGCTGAGTTGCTTAGTGCCTTGCCATTGCTGAGGCTGGCTTTGAACTCGCGATCCTCCGGCCTCAATCTCCTGAGCCACTGGGATTACAGGCGAGTGCCACTGTGCCTGGCTTCATACCTGCATTTTACTGAGCACTTAAAATGTGCCAGGCATCTTGCTAAAGGGCTTCACTGTGTAAATTCATTCAATCTTCACCCTAACCATGTAAGGTGGGTATAATCATTAGCCCCATTCCCTTGAGGTTGTTTAGTAATGTATCCAGAGTCACAAAGTCACACAATTAGGAAGTGATTTGATTCAGAGCCTGTGGTGTTAACCCGGTGCTGCGTTTCTTCCCTGAGGTCCAGAGAAAGTGCCCATCTCAGAGGCTGGCATGCTGGAGCTGGTCAGGGGGCATTCCTCTGCTGGGGCGGCAGCCTAGGCACCTGGGTGGCCTCTGGCTATCGTATATTCATGCCTGGCTCCTTGTGAGGCACCTACGCGGCACTCGTTGAACTGTGGATTCTCTCCTCGTTCCACCCCACCCCAGCCTCCAGCTGCAAGTGTGGTACCCTGACGACACAGAGGAAGTCCTGAACTCTTTCTCTGAAGAGAGGCTTAGAGGGGAAGTTCCATGTGACGCTGGGGCAGGAAGGTTGGCAGCTGTCTGCCAGGCAGAAGTGAGGCGGGAAGGCCCTGGGGGCCCAGGGAGCAGCTCTGTGCCCTTTGGTAGGCCACCTGGACTTGGTCCTAACCCTCTGCTCACCTTCCTCCTGCAGCTTTCCAGCCTGGACAGTGCCTGATGCCAGATGCTGGGCTCTTTTGGTTTCAGTTTCTGGGTCAAGTTCATGGACACATTTGTTCTTTTGCACATTTACCCCCTCCCCCGCAAGGACCAGGCACCGTGCTGGGCACTGGGAACTCAGTGTGAACAAAACAGACACTCCTGACCTGGTGGGACTTCCACCAGAAGCCGGGCCAGTGGTGGAAGGACACAGTGTGGTGGGTGTCATGAAGCAGGTCAGATGTGTGGGGCATTAGCACACCCCACCTTGTGTGGATCCCCAGGGACAACTTCCTAGAGGGGCTTTTCCGGTGACTGTGAAGGGGCTAGCTCAACGAGGGAGATGGAGCTGGGAGAGAAGGGTAGGGAAGGGCGAGCGTGGGGTGGGTGGTGCAGAAATACACTGGTAAGAGCTGCTGCAGGCAGAGGCAGCAGCAAGTGCAAAGGGCCTGAGGTGGGGAAGGAGCTGGATTTGTTTCAGGAGCTTCTAGAAGGCCAGCACAGCCTCACCTGAATACTAGCCACTGCTGGGAGAAAGGGGTCAGCTCTATAGGCCTCGCAGACCTTGGGAAAGAGTTTGGACTCAGGGAAGCAGATGGGAGTAGAGGCAGGAACCATAGCCAGGCCCCTTCATTTCAAATCAGAACACAGGTCTTAAGCCATTCCAGTGGGTATGAAAGGGTATCTTTGTTTTTTAAAAAAAATTTTTTTTTAGATGTTGATGGACCTTTATTTTATTCATTTATTTATATGTGGTGCTGAGAATTGAAACCAGGGCCTCACACATGCTAGGCAAGTGCTCCACCACTGAGCTGCAACTCCAGCCCCTGAAAGGGTATCTTCCTGTAATTTTTTTTTTGGGTACTTGGGATTGAACTCAGGGGCACTTGACCATTGGGCCACATCCCCAGCCCTTTTTTGTATTTTATTAGAGACAGGGTCTCACTGAGTTGTTAAGTGCCTTGCCATTGCTGAGGCTGGCTTTGAACTTGCGATCCTCCTGCCTCAGCCTCCCAAGTGCTGGGATTACAGGCGTGCGCCACCGCGCCCAACCTTCCTGTGATTTTAATATGCATTTTCCTGCTGAGTGAGGTTCGATCATCTTTTCACGTCCTTATTGGACATTTCTATAACTTTTTTTGGAGAAATATTTACTTAAGTCCTTTGCCCATTTAACACTTTGTCTTTTTGTAGTCGAAGGGCTGATATTTTGGTAGTGACGGAGCACAGCTTACCAAGGGTGGAATCTTGGACCAGTCACCCCTCCTGTCCTGCCTCAGTTTCCTCTTCTGTACAACAGGGATAATGAAAGAGTCTACCGTGAAAGGTGGTCGTGAAGACTACATGACTTAGGGTGGGTGAAACTGTTGAAGCTCTGCCCTGCACACGGTAGGCCTGAGTTGACAGGACGCACGAGGTGAGGGTGACAGTGGTAACTAAGCAAGAAGTCACCAGGGATGAATAACTGCTGGGAAGTGAATAAAACAGTGACGCAACAGAGGGTGACTGGAAGGCTATTTTGGGGTGGGTGGACAGGGAAGGCTTTTCGGAGGAGGTGACATTTGAGCTGACACCGGAATGACAGGAAGGAGCCAACCTCGTGAAGATCCATGTACAGGAAGGGCATCTCAGGCCGAGGGGGCTGGCTCAGGCCAAGGCCTGCAGAAGGGAGGGAGCCAGGCTGCAGAGGGAAGGGGGCGGGGGACTGGAGAGGCCGGCTCACCCTGTGTGAGGGTCCTGGGGACCGTGACAGTGCGGGAAGGCAGCAGCTTGGGGGCCAGGAAGCCAGGGTGTGTGGGTCTCTGCTCATTCCTTGGGAAACTCGAGACAAGTTACTTATCCCGTTTGGAAAAGGCTTCTGTTTTCTCATGTCAAAATGGAGGCTGGTTGGGGCTGGGGTTGTGGCTCAGTGGTAGAGCGCTTGCCTCGCATGTATGAGGCACTGGGTTTGATCCTCAGCACCCCATAAAAACAGATAAATTAAAGAAAGGTAATTGTGTCCATCTACAACTAAAAAAAAAAAATTTAAAAAGTGTTTAAACAAATTGAGGCTAAGCCCGGCGCAGTGGCGCACGCCTGTAATCCCAGCACTTGGGAGGCTGAGGCAGGAGGATCACGAGTTCAAAGCCAGCCTCAGCAATGGCGAGGCACTTAGCAACTCAGTGAGACCCTGTCTCTAATAAAATACCAAAAAGGGCTGGGGATTTGGCCCAGTGGTCAAGTGCCCCTGAGTTCAATCCCCGGTACCAAAAAATAAAAATAAAAAAATAAAAAAAATTGAGGCTTGTTATACCTATTTCATGGGGCTACCATGAAACTTAACTGAGATAAGCTGAAGAGGGTGCACACATTCTAGAAGGTAATAATTATATCCGGGTGAAGTGAGGGATGCTCAGTTGTTGGTTAACTAATCCTCTTGTATTGGCACAGGTATGTTTGAAAGTCCCTCCCCTGGGTGGTCACGGAGAGCATGGCCTGTGTGTTTGTCCTCAGCGTCCTGCTTCATGCAGCTGCCATCTTCCTGGAGCCTTCCTGCCAGGCCCATCCAGGTGAGCACCTGGCATTGCCAGGCACAAGCTCTGGAGGTGAACGAGAGTCTTCAAGGAACTTGTGGTTCCACCTCCTCCACCAGCTTTCCTCCTTTTGTGACAACAGGAATTATTGCTCCCCCTCCTGCACTGCATAGCCCTTTAGAGAATAAAGGAGGACAGCAACTCAAGAGGCTGAGGCAGGAGGATTGAAAGTTCAAAGCCAGCCTCGCCAACTTAGAGAGAGACCCTGTCTCTCAAAAAAGAAAAAAAAAAAAAAAAAAAAAAAGGGTGTGTGTGTGTGTGTGTGTGTGTGTGTGTGTGTGTGTGTGCTGGGAACGTGGCTCAGTGGTAAAGCACCCCCTGGGTTCAATCTCTGGTGAAAAAAAAAAAAAGGAGGCACATACAAAGTAGAATTCTGGTCTCCTCTTTGCTAGCATCTGTGGTACCCACGGCCCAACGCAGTGCTGAGAGCCTTCTGAAGCCAGACTGCCTGGTTCAATGCCCGAACCATGCTCCCTAGTCCATCACCTCCCTGTGCCTCATTTTCCTCATCTGTGAAATGGAGGTCAGAGTAGTTTTTATGGCATAGAGTGGTGATGAAGTTTGCACCCAGGTAATTTTAAGGTGGGTCAAGTGCTAGAGGAATGCCTGGCAGGTAAGTGCTATGTGAATATTTGTTTATTAAAATCAAAACAAACATTAGGTGGGTGACCTGGTCAAGCCACCTAGCAGCTGAGCCTCAGTTTGCAAATCTGTACATTGGGGGTCCTGTGAGGCTCCTGTGGGGTAACCATGTGCAGCGCTCGGCGCTAGCAATGTCTTCACAGAGGCCAGCGCCTGCCTTCCCCTCAGCCCAGTGTCACGCTGGGCACTGTCAGCTTTTCCCACGAACTCCTCATGTAAGAGAACCCTGCCTGGACATGGTGTGTGTGCGTGTGTGTGCCAGGGCAGGGGGTGGAGACACAGCCTTGGCCACACCGCGCAGGCACACACACACTCTGCTCTGTGGCAGGAGCGATTTTATTGAGCGGCTGCGGTGGGGAGCGCCGCGGGCTCAGAGCTGCGAGGGCTCGGCCGGCCACTAGGGGTCAGTGTGTCTCCGCCGCAGCCGCCCGCGGGCAGCGGCTTACCTGATTGCCGCAGGCTCCCACTGACAGTTCCCAACAGTCTGCGACATCTCCTGCCTGACATTAAAAAAAAAAAAAAAATTAATTAATGTATCTTTCTCCGTAGCAGAGAAGGGAGCCCAGACGACCGAAATAACAAGCCAACTCTCTTTGCAGGAAAATGCTGAAGGTGGTTAAACCGTCCGGTCCTTCGCATTCCTGGGCTGAAGGAATAAGGATCCAATTGTGGTTTCTGCTCTGGTTATCTTGGTGCCGCCGAGGGTGCCACCGGGGAAAATCTGCTGAATTCTTCCTTTTCTATTTTCTGCCTCAGCGAGGAGGAGGGCGTTAATGCCGGCTGGCAGTTACATGAAACTGAGATGGATGGTAATGGGGTGTGTTAACAAACAAGGGCAGGAAATATAGTGTCATATTTTCTGGAGAGTGAACCGCTCCAAGGAGACAGATCTGGAGGATTCTACAGAGGAGACACTTGGAAGGAAAAAAAAAAAAACAAACAAACAAACAAACAAAACACCCCCCCCCCAAAAAAAAACAACAACAACAACCCAAGCCTGAATAATTGTCTCTCTTTCCCTTCACTTTCTGGTGCCTCTTTGGTGAGACATAAATTCAATTTTAGTCCCAATCTGCATAAAAAAGAATAGCAGATCATCCACTTCGATTTGATTCCTGCTTCCATGCTCAGTAATTCTTTTGTCAGGAGCCAACTCTGGCGATATAGAAGATTTCAGGAGCTGGAGGCAGACTCCACTGCGTCAGCACTACCTACCTGCCTGCAACCCAGACCTGAGTCCCATCTGCGCATCGCCACCTTCCTGAAACCCACGCAGCCGGCCAGATGGGGTGCCTTGAAGCTGCCTCCTGGAAGGCACCTCGCACTTGCCAGAAACGCGCTCACTGGTTCCTTCATCCTCGTCCTCCTTCATAGACTTTCTCCAATTCCTTCTACAAGGACCAAAGACCCCTGCCTGCCTGGCCGCAGCCTCCCACACTGTCCCTCTCTCTGAACCTGTGTGGCAGCCTTTCTCTGAACAATGAGCTCTTGGAGTCTGGTTGATGTCTCCTTCTTTGCATCCCTAGCACCTGGCATAGTGCCTGGCGCATTTTTCCTAGGTGCTTAATGTGTGTTTGTGGATGAATACTTGATGAGCTCCTCTGCTAGAAATGATAATGGCCTATGGATACCGAACACACCCCTAAGTGTCCTGTGTGCTTTCTCCAATTTAATCCCCACGCCACACCTGAGACAGGAGCGAGCATGTCATCATCCTCACCCTCATTTTACAGATTGGGAAGATGAGACTCCGTGGGGGTCACTGATGTGCCCACAGTTGCAGAAACTGGCACGCACAGGGCAGGGGTGCAGATCTGACCACTGATGCGTCAGGACTCTTCCTTCACGGAGAGCCAACCCCACTGCACCTAGATCCCTCTTGTGGCATTTCATGCTTCATTTGTGCTATTGTGAACGTGTGTGTGTGTGTGTGTGTGTGTGTGTGTGTGTTTTCTTCTTTGGGTACCAAGGATTGAACTCAGGGGCACTCAACCACTGAGCCACATTCCCAGCCCTATTTTGTGTTATATTTAGAGACAGGGCCTCACTGAGTTGCTTAGCACCTTGTTTTTTGCTGAGGCTGGCTTTGAACTCGAAACCCTCCTGCCTCAGCCTCCCAAATTGGCTGGGATTACAGGTGTGCGTCACTGCACCCAGCTCATGTGTGTTCGTGTTTGATCTTCCTGCAAAGATGTAAACAAGCTCCTAGAAGCCAGAGCTATGGCTCCAACCTCTCTGTAACTCTCAAGAGAGAAAGAATCAAATCAGGGCCAGGGCCTGGGTCTTCTGGCAGCAAGCCCTGGGTCTAGCTTTGGGTTAGCCTGAAAGGATGCCCCACAGGGCCCAACTCCTCTGGACTTTGGGGCTGCCTGGGCTCTGATTTCAGCTCTGCCACTGTCTACCTGGGCCAATCACTCAACCTCTCTGGGCCTCAGTGTCTCCATTTGCAAAATTGTGATAATAGCAGCCACTTCATAGAGCTGTCTTGAGGAGCAAATGAGTTGATGCTTTTGCTTTGATGGGTGCATGGTACAGAGACTTACGATGTGGGAGTGGCTTTTATCCTGAAGCACTGGGCACAGAATCTACATTCTTTGCTGCCACATTTGAATGGTCTCTACACAGCTCACCAAAAGACTGCGGGCCTCCTACTCCCTCCTTTTCCTTTGGACAGTAGTCATTCCATTAAACACAAAACAACCCACCAAACATTGGGCATTCCACCCTGGCCCTTCACTTGTAAGACAACAGGAGATACCCATATAAGGCCTGGTATTCAATACGTTGGGGGCTGTCTGCTTTGGGTGGACATACGCTCACAATTAATGAAGCCAGCCGGCTTCTCCGGATGGATATAAATACACTAGGAAGAGAAACCCAAGACCAAAGGCTTGGGCCATCCTGCGCCGTCGCACCAGCTCAGGCTCTTCCTGTGTGTGATGCAGCGTGACTGACACTTATCCCTTCCTGAGAGCTGGGTGAACCCAACTATGGCCACATTTTTGTCACTGTTCCCAGTGATGTTACCAGATACCTCGTTGTCTACAGCCAGAATGAATGCTATTGCATTTTCTTGTGAAGGTGGAGGGAGAGAAGGAGGCAGCTCTGTGTGTGTGTGTGTGTGTGTGTGTGTGTGTGTGTGTGTTGGACTCAGATTGCTTGGGAGTGGTTCTCATAGTTACTCTTTTTTTTTTTTTTTGGTGGTCCCAGGGATTGAACTCAGGGGCACTCGACCACTGGGCCATGTCCCCAGCCCTTTTTTGTATTTTATTAGAGACAGGGTCTCACTGAGTTGCTAAGTGCCTCGCCATTGCTGAGGCTGGTTTTGAACTCGTGATCCTCCTGCCTCAGCCTCCCAAGTGCTGGGATTACAGGCGTGCGCCTGGCTCATAGTTATTCTTATTAAGAGTCTCGAATCTTAGCCGGGCGCCTCAGCAACGGCGAGGCACTTAGCAACTCAGTGAGACCCTGTCTCTAAATAAAATACAAAAAAGGGCTGGGGATGTGGCCCAGTGGTCGAGTGCCCCTGAGTTCAATCCCCGGTACCACAAAAAAAAAAAAAAAAAAAAAAAAAAAAAAAAAAAGAGTCTCGAATCTTTATGGGGTGCTTGCTATTTCCTTGGTCACCCTACTAGGGGAAGGATACTAGTGGGTCCCTATTTCCATGGAGGGTGGAACCCTATGGGGGTATGGCTGAATGGATATGGGCCATCGTTAAGCTGACCGCTGTGAAGGAAAAGGCTGGAGATTTTTTTTTCTATATTTTTATTTTTTTTTTTTTTTTTTTTTTGGTGGTCCCAGGGATTGAACTCAGGGGCACTCGACCACTGGGCCATGTCCCCAGCCCTTTTTTGTATTTTATTAGAGACAGGGTCTCACTGAGTTGCTAAGTGCCTCGCCATTGCTGAGGCTGGTTTTGAACTCGTGATCCTCCTGCCTCAGCCTCCCAAGTGCTGGGATTACAGGCGTGCGCCTGGCTCATAGTTATTCTTATTAAGAGTCTCGAATCTTAGCCTGGCGCGGTGGCTCACGCCTGTAATCCCAGCACTTTGGGAGGCTGAGGCAGGAGGATCGTGAGTTCAAAGCCAGCCTCAGCAACGGCGAGGCACTTAGCAACTCAGTGAGACCCTGTCTCTAAATAAAATACAAAAAAGGGCTGGGGATGTGGCCCAGTGGTTGAGTGCCCCTGAGTTCAATCCCCGGTACCACAAAAAAAAAGAGTCTCGAATCTTTATGGGGTGCTTGCTATTTCCTTGGTCACCCTACTAGGGGAAGGATACTAGTGGGTCCCTATTTCCATGGAGGGTGGAACCCTATGGGGGTATGGCTGAATGGATATGGGCCATCGTTAAGCTGACCGCTGTGAAGGAAAAGGCTGGAGTGATCAGGGTGTGGTGGAGTTGACAAGGGGGTCCTGTCTTGTCCTGGGGACCAGGGAGGTCTTCCCAGAGCAGAGTTGTCTAAGCCAACTGCTGAGGAATGAACGGGGCCTAGCCAGGCAAAGGGACGAGAGAGCCTGTTCCAGCTATGGACGAGACCCTGAACTTGAAGCCATGGAAGATTTGAGAAAAACGGAAGAATCCCTGCAGGGCTGGAAGGGAGAGAACAATAGGGCAGAGAGAGATTGAGTTGAGGTGGGCATGCAGAGGCAAGGAACAGCAGGTCACCCAGAGCCTTGGTGGCCATGTTAAGGACTTGAGGATTAGGTAACAAGGTGCGGCTGGAGGACTTAAAACAAGGCAAATATGGTAATGAGATTTATATATATGTATATATATATATATATATATATATTTTTTTTTTTTTTTTTTTTTTTTTTGTACTAGGGATTGAACTCAGGGGCGCTTGACCACTGAGCTATATCCCCAGCCCATTTTTTAATTTTATTAGAGACAGGGTCTCACTGAGTTGCTAAGTGCCTCGCCATGGCTGAGGCTGGCTTTGAACTCGCGATCCTCCTGCCTCAGCCTCCCAAGTGCTAGGATTACAGGCGTGCGCCACCGCGCCTGGCTGGTAATGAGATTTATATTCTAAAGCACATCACTTGTGGCATCTGCATCACAGAGTGGAGAGGATTAGGGAGAAACAAAGGCGGCTGTGAGGGATCAATTGGGGACCTCTATGGAAGGCCCAGAAAGATGAGGGTGGCCTGGAGGGGGTGGGAGGGGCAAGCTGCTAGATTCTAGAGACCTTTAAGTGATGGAGTGGATAGGATTGGATGTGGGGAGGAAGGGGGAAGAGGAATCACAAAGGACTCACAGGTTTGGGTTTGAACAAAGGAGTGGACGGTGGAAGAGGCGTGGCTTTGGGACAGAGCCTGTGTTCTACTTCAGACTTGCTGAGTTTGACATCCTGGTTTGATGTCCAAATAGGGGTATTGAGTGGGGTCTGGACGGCAGTAGACAGGCTGGGCTGGTGGTATAGGAGTCACTGGCTCGTGGACGGCCATGGAGGGGATGGGGTCGCCTGACAGAGGGAGCAGGTCAGCCCCAGAGCGGAGAAAGTGGATGACATTCATGGCACTGGGGTTTGGGTAAGGGAAGATGACAGACTGATGGCGGTCCTGGGCTCTCCTGCAGGACAGTTTGGCATTAGTCTGTGTAGCCAATCTCAGGTGGCAAACCATTTTTTGCACTTTTAAGTTTTGGGAAGAAACAGTACTGACAAAGGCCCTTGAAATGTTGGCCACACAGTGGGTCTTCTTAGCCATTCCCAGCCTGCTTTGGGGAACTGGTAGAATGCTGTGGGGGTCAAAAAGTCTTTTGCTGCAGCTTTGCTGAAATTCTGTCCACCTGATCCTGTTGGAACAAGGACCTCTCTTGGGTGTTTCTGCTCTGTCTGTTGGCCGATTGTAGAATAGCCTTTGGGACAAGGTGGGGATTCTTGAAGAGACCAAGGTGGCAGGAGGGAGGTCATGGCTGATGGTCTGTCTGATATGGTATCAACTCATGGTAAGAGCTGTCTTGGAGGGAGTGGTGCTCTCTAAGATCTGATAATTTAAATGCACAAACCGGTCCTTGCCCTTTCACCTTTATCTCCTGAAGTGGTCTTTTGGAATGTGTGTCATGTGCCCTGCTGATATTGGGGAGATGATTCTACAAGGTAGACAGACATGACATTAAATGACCTTACATCACAGAGTGATAAACTTACTACATTTTCATTCCTGCTATGGAAAGAAAAACATTTCCTGATGTTTTTAATACTTACTAAACTCCCCTTTTAACAAAGAGTGAGCAGGCTCATGGGGCCAGATGTCCTCAGTCAGCACCACTATCTAGTGACAATTATTTTGTATTCATTAATTTTCTTCTTTTTATGGCAAGTGGTGCTGGTTTGCTTTTGTAGTTGTAGTGCTGTTCTGTGTGTAGTCCAGCTCTCTGTTTCATGGGATTACTTGTTACCTCAGCTGACTTGGCTTGTCCTGACTGTTGCAGTAATGATGTAAAATATTCTTTCGAAAAAGATATATTTGACTAATTTTACAATTCCACACAGCTATGGCAAAACATATGAAGATGATAACACGAGTGTCAAAATTTGGAAAATGATGAATTAGGTTATAGAATTTTAGAAAGGAGCTGGCCAATCAAGGTGATATATCATCCTGGTTTTCCTGCAATTGTGATCTGGGAGTGTAGACCTTGCAGGCTTAGGACTGGGAAAGTCCCAGACCATCTGGTATGTGTTGGTCAGCCCTGTCCTAAGTGAAATTAACTGGTCATCTTCACCAGCCAGGCTTAGTCCAGGTGATGTTGCTGGCTGTCTCTCTAGGGGCATCGGTCGATATAAGGGAGTCACTGGGCCTTTGCCAAGTGCCCCTGCACAGTCTGGTTGAACTCCTCACCTGACCCATGAGGAAACCAAAGACCAGAGGAAGCGGTGATTTGATCAAGGTCACACAGAGAGTGAGTGTCAGAGTGGGAGCCTGCCATCTCTTCCGTTAATTCCAGTTAATTTTCTTCCTCCTCAATCTTCAGCTAGGAATCTTTGCACCTCTGTCCCTTCCCTTCACAGTCTCTGGTTTCTTTCAGGGTCTCTATAATATTAAAGCCATTGATAATTAGATGGCATTTACTAAGTCAAGACCCTGTCCTAAAAGCTTTTCATATATTCATCATCGATCTTCACAACAATCCTACAAAATAGGCAGTTTTATTATCCCCTTTGTGGAAACGGAGGCAACAAGAGGTAGAACCACTTGTCCAAGGTCATCCTGCTTGTTAGTGACAGAGGCAATACTTAGAATCCAGGCTGTCTGGCTCAGAGGTCTGTGGGTCTAATAACCATAATCACCAGGAGACCCTGCCTGTGGGCTGATGTCCCTCTACCGGTTGATGCCAGTTAGATAGAGCTCCTGAGGGTGCCGTCCACACCAATGTCCTATGCTGTAGTGGGAAGGATCGGGTTTAAGCATCCTTTAGGGATATGAGGAGTGCCCCAAAAGCTCATGTGTGCGACAATGCAAAAAGTTTATAGGTGAAATGATTGGGTACAGATAACCTTAACTTAATCAGTGCATTAATCCACTTGAATGGATTAACTGGGTGGTAACTACAGGCAGGGAGGTGGTGGCTGGAGGAAGTAGATCACTGGGGGTGTGCCTTTTGTCCCTGGTGAGCAGAGCTCTCTCTGCTTCCTTGTAGCCATATCCTGAACTGCTTTCCTCCGCCACGCCCTTCTTCCATGATGTTCTGCCTCACCTTGAGCAATGGAGTTGGCCACCTATGGACTGACGTCTCTGAAACTGTGAGCCATATAAACGTTTCCTCCTCTAAAATCGTTCTTGTCAGTCTTTTGGCCACAGTGGTGAAAAAGTTGACTAAAACAACATCCCAGGATCTGAGTTTGAATTCTGACTCCAAGAGTCCCTTAAAATGCCTGGGCCTTACTTTAGTCATATGTAAAATGGGAAGAATAATCTTCATAATAAATAATAGCATTATGTGTGTTTTCTTCTCTTTTCTTTTCTTTTTTTTTTTTCTGCCAGGTTGTCAAAAGATCACATGTAAGTATATGCACAAAGATTTTGTGAATCACAAAGTACAAAACATTTAGCAGTTAGCTTTTGTAAAACAGTGGTGTAAAGATTTCTGTCAAAAGCACAATAATAAGTGTAAAGCCCGTGGTGAAAAGGCGGTGGAGTGACTTACCAAAAATATCCTAAAAAAGTGGCAGTGACATGAACTGCAAATGCTCAATAATATTCATTGAGTAGGCAAATAAGTGACAAGAGCTGGAAATGCTGACATCAAGCATGCAGACTCTGTCCAAAAGCAAGCCAGCCAGCATCTGTCATTCTACTGCTATTAGGTCCACTTTACAGACAAGAAGACCAGGGCATAGAGAGTCCTAGAGGCTCGCATCAGGTCATGCCAAGGCTCCCAGCCTTGTCCTTCACCTCTGGGTAGGGCCGTGAGCTCTCTGAACTGAGCTTCAGTGGTGTTCGGGAGGGTGGGAAATTTTTTTAATTTGTTCTAATTAGTTATACATGACAACAGAATGCATTTGTGAAGGAGCCCCAATTAGGGAGATGGCTATTGCGGTCAGCTGGAAGCCATAAGTTCCACCTGATAATAAGTATGTATGTGACGCACCTGTAAATGCACGTGAGGCACCCGCAAAGCTAAAGGTATATAACCGGGTGAAAGCGGTCGGAGTCAGGAGAAGAATGAATTCATTCAGTCAGTCATGCAGTCGCTCGGTCGGAAGAAGAGTTCGGGTCGGAGAAGAAGAAAAGAATCAGAGCGGCCAGAACGTAGGCAGAGCGGTTACAGAAGAGAAACCAGATAGAAGAAGTAATTCCTGGTCAGAGTCAGGCTGAGGCTCCCGAGGAAGAAAGAAGAAAGAACAAAGAAGAAAGAAGTTCTAAAAGCTAAGCTCTCTCTCTCTCTAAAGAAGAAATCTCTCTCTTTCAAGCTCTCTCTCTTTCTCTCTAAGCTCTAAGAAGAAGAAGAAAAAGCTATCTCTAATCTTTCTCTCTAAGCTCTTTCTAAGAAGAAGAAAAATCTTTCTTTCTCTCTCTAAGCTCTCTCTAAGAAAGTAGAAGTAAAAGTAGTAATAGCTTTACTCTGCCTCCGAGAGTTTTCCTCCCGGTTTTTCGGTACCAGGTAGCTTACACATTTGGATTCATTGTACACAAATGCAGCACAACTTTTCATTTCTCTGGTTGTACATGATGCAGAGTCGCACCATAGGTGCAGTCATACACATACCTAGGGTAATGACGTTCATCTCATTCCACCGTCGAGGGTGGGGATTAAATGCCGTCTTTCATCTAGTGCATCAGGGATTGGCGCTCGGTCTCTGTTAGCTCTTATTCTTAGTGGTGGAAGGACCTGGCTTAAAGTGAACCAATAGCTACTACCTGGAAGAAGTTGATCTATATTTCTTCATTTCTGCTGAGATGCTGGAAAGAGTTGCTAAGGGGGCTGCGGGTGTCACTCAGTGGTAGAGCTGCAGGCAAAAGGGTATCCCTTGCAGCCTGCCTGTGATTCCCGCCATCCTCTGGGTATCCCGCCAATCCTTTGATATCTTCATGCTTTAGTCAGGGCAACCCAATAAATAAATTAGCATTCATCCAGTCTCCTTGCTAATCCCCTTCAACAACCAGAGATATGCTCAGTGGTAACAGAGTGTCTTTCAGATGCCCAGAGGCTCGGAGAGCTGGCTTCCGTTTCTGGGAGCCATGTCCTGCCCTCCCCCACTCCCTCTGCCCTGAGCTTGTTATCTAGGGGGATCGGAAAACCCTATCAAAACAAGTCCCCTCTGTTGCTGAAGTCGTGGAAGAATACTCATGTGATAAATTTACGGGGTCACCGGAAGACCCTTTAATTTTCTGGGAAATGACAAGGCGTCTGTGGCCATGTTGTGTAAAATTTCCTCTTTTATACCCAGGTTACATGCCATGGACTATTTACTTGGAGTCTGAGGGTATATTTACCATTCAGGCAACATCACAAGCTGTCAAAGAAATCTACTCAGGGTAGGATGTGCTGGGTGTCTCGCCTTTCTAAAAATGACACTCGGCTCTTTATTTTATTTTATTTTTTTTAATAAATCCTTTTAGGCACTATGTTCACAGTGCAAATAGCTCAGAAAGGACACTGGTAGCAAGTCAAAGTTTAAGTGAGGGCACAATGGGTTGTGTGGAAATAAGACTCGACCCAGCTGCCTCGCCAAGAAAGGAGGCTGCTGTATCTTTTGGGCTCCCCCTGCGGAGCGCCACCAAAACTGATTGCTGGGGAGGACGATGTATTGACCTGCTGAATAAGCACCTCACCGTTTGAAAGTGTGGTGTGTCACTCCCAGCAAACAACCGACAGCCACTCGGTATAGAGCAGTTGCCTCCAAAGTCAATAGCGGGAGGAATGCTTTGGGGAGAGATCGGGGAACATGTTTTTCCAAATTTAGAACCCACTCACATTTCGTGGGTTCTGACATTAATATGGAGCTTGAACATAAAGTTCTGGCAAATTACAACTTACTTCCTGATTCAAAACAAGATGCTGTCTAAGGGCTCCCGCGAGGGTGTCTTGCAAGTCCATGGGGCTCTTACAAAACAGCCTGTTTGAGGATTCAAGTGTGAACGAACCAGGACCAGACTGATTTCATTTCCTTTATATCCATGTGGCTTTTAGAATTAAGCAGCAGCAGGGTGGAAGCGGGGGTGTGGAGAGGAGGAAAGAGCTCTGGAAAAAGTGCATTTGAGGTTTTGCTGACCTGCAGACATTTGAAAATGACTATGGATTCTTCTACTAGGTCCTGATGTCCATGAATCTTGCAGCCTTAGTTTTCAGTTTGATAAACAAACAGCCAAGAAGAGTTGTTGGAGATTAGAGAGGGTGTTAGGCCACCTTCCCTAGAAACAAGGACACCTACTCTGGGGCTCTGGTTGTCTTAGCCTCCAGGGTTGCTCTGCCTTGTACCTACTTCCTGGGAGGGGAATCGTGTACTGACCAACAACGGTTTTGGTCTTAAGCTTGAGACACCCACAGCCTTGAGCTTAGACTTGAGGGACTTCATATCCCAGCTCTTACAATCTTCCTAAAATCCTTGGTTATATCACTTCTAAGTTTTTTTTTGGTAGTGGAGACTGAACTCAGGGGTACTCAACCACTGAGCCACATCCCCAGCCCTATTTTGTATTTATTTAGAGACAGGGTCTCACTGAGTTGCTTAGCACCCTGTCATTGCTGAGGCTGGCTTTGAATTCGTGATCCTCCTGTCTCAGCCTCCCGAGCTGCTGGGATTACAGGCCTGCACCACTGCACCCGGCTTCACTTCTAAGTTTAAGACTGCTTTGCAGCAGTTCTGCTGCTACAGCTTGAAGTCTCCAGGCCTTGGCATGGCCTGACCGATGTCACATGGCTTAGGCCCTGCTTCCCTCTCTCCTGCTGCTCCTCCTACTGGGAGTCTCCAGTTAGAACACTGTTGTGCCCCCTAGTGCAGTGAGCCCTCTCTGACTCCTCCATCCTTCTCATTTATTCTTCTCTTCCTGTCTCCCCTCTTTTTCTGGGAACCCTTCCCAGAGGCCTTCCTGTGAGCCTTGGGCCAGGTTAGGTTCCCCCTTTCTATGCTGCTCTCAGTGGGTACCCGACCTTTTCAGTGCCTCTGTTGGGGTGCTCATCACCCTCAGTGTTGTAGTGCTCTCCTTGCGTGTGTGTGCAGTTGGAGCCCATTATAGCCAACAGATTCTGGGGACCACTGCTGTCCTGGGGTTATTCATCTGTGGATACCTGGCGTAAAGCACATGGGGCTCAGGGAATCCTTGTTGGATGGATGGATGGATGGGTAGATGGATGAGAGGATGAATGGATGAAAGAATGGAGGAGTGGTTGGAAGGGTGGATGGGTATTCTAAGACATCGGTCATGATTTTCCCTGTGCCTCAGCGGCCTTTCCTCCTCCTGCTCTCTTTTTAGCCAAATAACTTGTAGTTACCCTTCAAACACATCATCCGAGACAGAGGGAGCAGAATAAGCAAAGGCCTGGAGGCCAGGAGGAGCAGGACCCAGCTGGGAAACGGCAAGATGATGTGTGCGGTTGGAAAGGACATTTGGAGGGAGAGGGGAAGAAGTAGGCAGTGCGGCTGGAGAATTTTAATCTGGGGTCAGACCACAAAAGGGCTCTGTGCATTCGTCTAAGCCTTTGGATTTTGTTCTGTGAACAATGGGGACTGGAGAAAGGTTTCATGCAGTGCAAGATCCTGGAACATTCGCCTCCCATGTCTCTGACTATGTGGCTTTTTGAACAGATGCTTAGAACTGCCCTTCCAGGAACACCGCAACGCAGAGCAGCAAGCAGCCCAGACCCGTGTCAGCAGGAAGAGCCCGGGACCCGGATGCAGAAGGCCTGGACTTATTGTGAAGCCCTTTTCTTTCTGTTGCTAGCTGAGGGACACTGATAGGTATTTCCCTTGTGCCTCAGTTTTCTCTGGCTCAGGGCTGGCCTCCTGTTCTTGCCACCTGTGAAGTGATACAGGGCCCCTTGCTTGCAACAATCTTGCACATGGTTAAACCGCTCTGAACCAGAGTGCCACGTTTCATTTTGCACCAGGCTCCACAAATTACCTTGCCAGCCCTGAATCCACCTGCCAGGGATGTTGTGAAGATAAAATAATATCCAAGAAAAAAAAAAAATAAACCAGAGAAAGTCTTTAAAACGAGAAAGCCCTACACAACTGTAAGGCCTTACTGATTTACCCAGGGTTACCTGACTACTCTAAACATGTCAGTGTCTCTGTGTGCTGAATGCTGGGACCCAGTGCTGATCAGCTCCATCATTGATCAGGAGGAACCCTGGGTTGCTCAGTAAAAGGCAGAGCAAGAACTTGAACCCAGGCCTTCAAGTACAGTGTTCTATCTTTTCCATGAACTATCATGAATATGTCTGTCTGCTTACTGTCCTATGACAGCCTTGGAGGTCAGGGCATCTTTCCTGTCTTTGTAGTACCAAGGAAAGCATTTTGGACACACAAGGCACTCAGTAAATGTTTGTTGAATGAATCCTTACCTTTGAGAGCCTGGTAAGATTGGGTTCCAAGCATCCCTGCAGACACCTCCTCTCATATGTGTCCTACTCTCAAACTCCTTAGCTCAGAGCAAGGCCCTTAGTGGTCCAGCTCTGTCCTACTCTGTCCTTTTCTCCTGATGAGCCCTCATCCTCAGTCAGCCACTCTGGCTTCTTTCAGTCAGTCACATTTAGCCACCAGGGCCCTGCCACCCCAGGGTTTGGCACTCGCTGGTTCTTCCTGTCTGGAACATTGGCCTTTCCTCTCGTGAGGGCTTGTGTTCCCCTCAGCTCTTTGTTCATGTTGTATCCCGAGCTTGACTTTCTCAGGGAGGTCCCTGCTGACCTCCCCAGCCAGACCACCCTCCTCCTGATGGTTGCAAAATCCTGAAAACCCCCTCATATTCCCTGCAATTGTGACTTTGCACTTCTTGGTGGGTTGCCTGTCTCCTGCATTAGCAGGACCTTAGGATTCCCAGTGATGAGAGAAGTACCTGTCACCGTCACAGAGTAGTTGCTAGATAAATATTTGGTGAGTGTATGAACAAGCGTAAGGTGTGGGTAGTGTCTGTCTGTGCGTGGCTGCTCGCTCCATCACAATGAGGGATGCCCCTCTAGGTCCGGGACCGAATGATAATCACATAACAACGAACGTGTAACTGGGCGTCCTTGTATGCGCCTGTGTTCCAAGTGCACCACGGCACGCTGTCCCCTGGTACATATATGGGGTGGGATTGTGTTGTCTCACATTGTAGGTGGCTGGGTTGAGACTCAGAGAGGTTAAATGGCATCCCCAAAGTCAGAGATCTGGTAAGGAGTCGTCTGAACTTGCAGTCAGCACTGGCTCACACTAAAATCTGGGATTCTGGTGCTGCTTTTTTTTTTTACCACCTCCTGTTACTCTTGTTCCCCCCTCCCCAAAGAGCCATGTTGATCCGTGTTGATCTCTCTGGGCACTAAATGTACAGGCATCTGCTGCAGGGTCTGAGCTGCCCACGTATCAGCTCTGTCACAGCGGGTCCGACTCTGGGTAAGAGGGTTCGGGCCCCGGGACATGTCCTGGCTCTTCTTCCATTGCTGGGTGACTCTGAATCTGTCAGGTTTTCTCTGAGAGCCTCAGATTTTCCAACTATAAATCTGGGAATCAAACCCATCATCTGAAAATGTCTACTTGGTGTTGATTCTGAGTTCAGTTCCCACTGGGCCTGTGTGGTTCTCTGTGGCTCCGGCCTTCCACATACCCTTCTTTCTGTCCTTTGAACATACCGAGCTTCTTGTGCCCCATGGCCGTGGCCCTCTGCCTGCAGTGTCCTGCCCTTATTTTCAGGGGGTAAGCAGGCTCCTGTCATGCAGTCTCAGCTGAAGTGTCACAGAGAGGACTTTCCCGTCCACCTGAGCAAATGCTGAGTCCTGCCCCGGTCTCTGTCATCAGGGCTTAGTTCGTTTCCTTCCCAGCTTCCGTCAACATTTGAAATCATATTTATATAATGTATGCATATTTATATAAATTTATGCAAATTTATATAAATATGCATACACATGTAAGTTATATATAAATGTGCATATTTATATAAAATTTAAAATCTTTCTATTGATAATGAATATAAACATCTGTCATCTGTCTGTCTCTCTCCATCATGTATCACCATGCATTGAGCAGGGGTCTCCCATCACCAGAATATGAGTCCTGTGTGGGAGCATGGCAGTGGCTGCCTTATTTGTTGCTGAGTTTTCAGTCTTTTTATTTTGGTGGTGGGGGGTTGGTAACGGGGATTGAACTGAGGGGCACTTGACCACTGAGCCACATCCCCAGCCTTATTTTGTATTGTATTTACAGAGTCTCAAAGAGTTGCTTAGCATCTTGCTTTTGCTGAGGCTGGCTTTGAACTCATGATCCTCCTGCCTCAGCCTCCCGAGCTGCTGGGATTATAGGCATGTTCCACCACCACGCCTGGTGAGTTTTAAATTTTTGGGAAGAGCACAACTGAGCATTTGTTGAATGTATTAACTGAGAAAGGAATAGATACCTGGGAGCAAATACTTCTCTACTCAAAAGTCCTGAGGATAAGAACCAAGCAGGGAGTGAAGGTCAGGCAAGGTCAGGGCCACTGTGGCCATCATCAGGACCCAGCACCAACTTCATGGCTTACTTCCTAGAGCAAAGCAAATGCCCAGTAAATATTTCTTACATATGTGAACTCATTTAACCACGTAGGCTTGTGGCTGCTGCCCTTTGTGGCTATTGTGCTTGCAAGCCCAGGAACAATTAACCTCGAGAAGCTCAGATGAAAGGGCTCCCTCCTACCCCCAACCCTTCCGCCTCTTCTCTCTTCTTGGAACCAGGGAATGTCAGCTACACAGCCTGTTCGCATCTGACCATGTCACCTGGGGAGTTTGTACACAAATTTCAGGGGCATTTCCAAAGCCCCCAAGCATTTGGCAGATATAAAATCTACTGCTCCCCAGGGAGTCTGAGGGTTCAGATTTGATTTTTTTTTTTTAAAGTGCTTCAACGCAAAAAAAAAAAAAAACCCACCCTCCCTCTGCCCATCCTCGCCCTCCACGCACCCCCCAAGTTCCCACCTCCTACTACCCTGAGTCACCATTTGATACTTCAGAGGTGCCCAGAGATAGGAGAGAAATGGATTTTATTTTACATCCTACAGCTGTTGCAAAGCTGGAGAAGCCCCACATATTAAAAATAGGAAAACGGTTCCCAGGCTGAGAATATTTCTTATTCTGTATTTGAAATGGTGGCGCCTGCTCCCCAGCCAATCCCTCTCTGCAGAGTGAAATAAACAGGTGAAACCTGGAGGCTGTGTCCTACCTGAGAGCAACGGAGGCAGAATTGAGCATTCGCTGCCCTCACCCATTTTCTGGACCCAATTTTCCACCCAGAAAGGGGGAAAAATCTGGTTCTTTGGCTGGAAGTGCCCCCTGGGGTGGGAGGAAGGGGCTTGAGAGTTCATCAACTCCCTCTGCCTGCCTCCGCCCCGGGGCTGGCCCTCAATCCACTGCCCCACAGAAAGGTAATCTAAACTCCTGAAGCAAAGGCCATTTCACAGTCTCTCTAGGAGTCCTCTTTCATGATCCAATAAGCCCTTACAGTCAGGAAGTCATTTCTTGGTCTGACCTAAGGCTCTTGTGCTGCATTAAACCGTGTTGATCTTAAAGTGTCGGGGTTTCCTGGATGACACCTATCTCAGGCTTTCCTGGGGCCCAGGAAGGTAAATGAGCTGCCTTTAAAGGCACATTTGAGAGGAAATCTGTCTTCCCCTGTCTAATGGCTGGAGCAGTCCTGCTGCTGGAGCCTTTGATGATTTCCTTGCTTGCCAAGGATGCTTGCCCTCCCGCCCCCAGCAGGGAGGCCGCCAGAGTTCCGCAGCATCCCGGGATGGTCTCTGAGGCCAGGTTCAGCTATGCTGTATCCCAAACCTTAACCCTCCTTGGGGCCAGTGCCGAGAGTGGGCTTCATTGTTTTTTTTTTTTTTTTTTTTTTTTTTTAATTGCTTTAGGAACCCACCTGCTCCTTCTCATTCTTCACGACACCCCAGCTGGAGAGGGGTCTCAGATTAGAGAGACTCTGCCTCTAGGCTGTGCTCAATCGCACATCAGAGACTGAAGATATTTCCCCCTATTCTAACCTCTCTGAGCACCCTTGGTTATCCTTTCCAGTTTGGAATGAAATTCTTGGTCCTGAAAGCCCTGGCGCTGCTGCAGACAGGCGATACCCACACTTGTGATCGGAGAGACGAAGGAAGGGATGGGATCGCACGCGCCACATACCAGACTAGACAGGTCGGCATTCTGGGTTTCCAGTCGCTTCCTGGTTTAGCAGTGGGTTTTCTGCCTCCCACTGACTGAGATCGCAAAGCATATTTCACAAGGAGAGAAGATGCCAGTAACCCAGGACAGGGGGGACCCAGCTGGGAATCCGGGAAAGAGTTTGACCAAATTTTGGCTTCGGCACTGGGCCACGAACCAGGCCAGGTCACAGGCGGAGGAGACAAAACGGCCTCTTGTATTGGTGGTGTCAGCTCCAAGGTGCTTTGACCATCCTGCCTTGGGGATCCAGTAAACTCTCCTGTTTTCCTTTCCCTAAGCCCCCACTTCCACCTGAAGCCCCACAGGGCCAAATTGAGGAGAGCGGTGTTGAATTCAAGAAGCTCTAAGCCCAGAGGACAGCTCGCTTTCCTGGCATTCCTAATGAGGGATACAGGAGAAATACCCCGTCTGCCTCTCTCTGTTCTCCTCTGACAGCAGCCTGCAGAGCTTCAAAGCCTGGCTTCCAGGACAAAATGTAATGATGTGAACTACTGGTCTGGAGGGCCGGCACTGTTTTACACAGGCCACGAATAAGCAATGAATTTGGAAACGGATTGTCCCAGGAACCAAATCCCACTCCATACGGTAAAAGGGAATTTCAACACGAGATCTCTCTCTCACGGTCTCTAATTAACATCACAGCTCTCCTTCTATGGCTTCACCCTGTCCCTCCAGATCAGAGAGGACAATACAGCCTCTTGCTTACAGAGCCCATGGGCTGGAGTGGAGGACCCTCCCCAAACCTTAAATGGGAGCACTGGGGATCTTTGTTCCCCAACACACTCACAAAAACAAGCCCCCACCTCAGCCTTCCGCGGTCAGACCAAACACCACCACAAAGTCACCAGAGTACAGGCGAGGGAACCGGCAAATGAACAAGTCAAGGAACCTCTGAAATAATGCGTTTTCCTCCTGCTCTCCAGCTAAAGGAGAGAATTAATTTTTATTCTCATCAGTTTTCTGCAAATTGAAAGACAAACTAAAATAGAGTCGGCTCAATCTTGAGTTTCTTTCTCTCGGAAGTTGCTTTAAAGACCTTCTGTCTTTTCACCACCTGACTTCCTTTCTCTCCCAGGAAGCAGGAAGCTGCCTTTAGGATAAGGTATCTTCCAGTTGGAGGCCCACACGAGCTCTCACAGCCCTTTCTTTTTAATGCCAAGGTCATTATTGAGTTGTATTTATCTTAGGAGGTTTTCTCCATTTGAATTTTACCCTGCTTATTTTGTTTGATGCTCCACAGGAAAGAAGATATCTTGTCTAACATGCATCTTTTTTAGTTGTGCAGCTTGTTATATTTTGTGCCTTCAGCACCAGGAAACTTGGTGGAACATTTTTGCTCAGTTGTCTTAGTTTTCCCTAGTTTAAGCCTTCTGATTCACCTCCACTGCGCTGCAGCTTCTCTGTGGGCAGGGAGAATCTGGTGCATCCTTTCAGCTGAGCAAAAGGCCTCCTAGAAAACTTAAGGGTGTGAGTCTGGAGAGAGAGAGGCGATTCTCCAGAGGAACTGTGGATGTGGTGGCAGTGCTTGGAATTGCATGGAACCAGATTCACCGAAAACCAACAGAATCTTTGAGAGAGCTCATTGTCAGAACTTCCGCCAGACAGACTGGGCTACAAGAAAATGAGACTGGCTGGGCGCAGTGGTCCATGCTTGACATCCCTGCAGCTCCGGAGGCCGAGGCAGGAGGATTGCAAGTACGAGGCCACCCTGGGCAACTTAGTGAGACTCTATTTCACAGGAAATAAAAAACAAAATAAAATAAATGAATCACAACGACAACAAAAAAAGTAAAGAAAACTGAGGCTTTTGGACGTGTAGACATATCTCTGGGGCCCCACCTTTCTGTAGACAGGAAATGGATACAAGTATTGTCATTGTCATCCTCTCCATGTGCTGTTCCAAAGTGGCCAAGGCTTCTGGGAAGGAAAGACTTTCCAGAGGGCAGAGCCAAGAGCCCCGAGAAGAAAGACGGGGGAGCTACTCTGGGGGTGCAGCCCAGGGACCATATCAGGGACAGTCTCCAATCCCAGGTTAGGGACCTGGAAAAATCCCCAGCAGAAGGTCAAAATTGCTGCCAAGCCATGAGTGCCACCTGCTTCCCGTTCTTTCCCCTTTTCAAAGAGGAGTGTTTTTGTGGTTATCTGTCCATATCCCAACATTGTTGGGCATATATGAGAAAACAACTTGTCTTTTCAATTTTAAATCCTTATCAGATTAAGAAAAGCTTCCGCGAAGTCTGATGCCGATCCTGGGATTCTGGATTTACAGCTCAGCACAGGATTGGATAAGATCTTCAGTGTGTCTTTGGGATGGTGTGAGTGGATTTTGCATATGAGAAATGAGTACGTATTTGTGACAAAAGGTCAGACAAATGGGCATTATTTGTAGATATTCACTCTTTCCCCTTCCTATCCTTCTCCATGGTCAAGTACGGTCCTTGCCCCCAACTTTGTGCTTCTCCATTTTACTTGATTTGGCCCCTGAGATGTCAGTGGGTGGGACACGAGCAGGAGTTGAAGTGTGCTTGTGCTGTGGAGCCTGCCATCTTTCACTGCTGCCATCGCTGTGAGAAAAATGTGATGAGTGTCCAGCAGAATGAGTCCTGTGGAGCCAAGCTTCCCCAGGTGACCTGGAGACCTGTAGCCTGAAGCAAAACCACCCATCTGGCCCTCAGGCCCATGGGTAAGAAGTATTTCTTATCACAGGCCACTGTGAGGTTCATGGTTGTTTGTTATGCGGTACTAGCTGACTGAGACAAGCTACAATAGCAGAGTCCCATGGCTTCCTAAAAGGTAGGAAGTAGCAAAAAAAAAAAAAAAAAAAAAAAAAAAAATTCCTAAAAAAAATTGGCCAGGGACAACAAAAAGGACAGATTATCAGTCTTTGAGATGCATGGAGAAAGCCCCTGACCACCTGGAAAACTCAGCATCGCAAGTGGCTCCTGGTAAAGTGGAGGCTATTCAGAAGCAAGCATAGCTGCAAGCTTCCCAGGCCAGTCAGAGCAAAGGAATAAAGAGTCGGTTGAGGTTGTGGGTGAGGTGAATTGGTTTACAGACTGAGGTTCCCAGGAATTCTCAGTGTATATATACAGTGTACATACTTAATGTTTGATATGTTTATTATACAGTAATTTTCTGATAATTAAACTTCTTAATATAACTTTGTGGTAAGAGTGCTTTTCCCACATTCCAGAGATTACTAGGAGTCTGGCTTTTTTTTTTTTTTTTTTTTTCCCAAATCTTGTTGTATTGTATGTATTTTTAGAAGGAGGTAAAGTAAAAATAAATAGATTAACCAGGAGTGCTGGGAAAGGGGGTTGGGTGGGAAAGAAAAATGCCATTCAGAAATAGACCGTGAAACTCATTACCTGGATAAACCAATGCAAAAAAAAATTTATTGTTTGAGACAGGGGTCATAAACTCAAATACTTCAAGGGCCACACGGGTAACATAAACAAGTAAAGCAGGCCAGGTGGGGAGTGTGGTGATATGGAGAGTCTGTGCCCTGTCCGAGGAAGGTAGCTTCGACCTGGCTCCCAGTGGTTGCTATATGGGATGGGCCTAGTGTGGTTAAATCTGCTAGAGAAACAGGGCTGCCATGTGTGCTTGTGCAGGTTGTACACTGCACAAGAGTACTCAGGTGAGAAGACAATGGGAGGCTGAAATACAGTCTAAGCTCCGCTAATCAAGCCCTGGGCCAGGATATAGGACTTGGGGAGCAGAGGTGGACTTCAGCACCCACTCACCCCCTTCAGCCTACCTTTGTATAGCACAAGATTTTCCAGGGTGGTCCCAGGATGGAGGATCCCACCTCCCATGACTGAAGCTGCATAACTCCTTGGCTGGGCTTGGTGGTGCACCCCTGTTATCCAGCAGCTCTGCACCCCTGTTATCCCAGCAGCTCTGCACCCCCATTATCCCAGCAGCTCTGCACCCCCATTATCTCAGCAGCTCTGCACCCCCGTTATCCCAGCAGCTCTGGATCACAAATTCAAAGCCAGCCCCTCAGTAAAAGCGAGGTTCTAAGCAACTCAGTGAGACCCTGTCTCTCAATAAAATACAAAATAGGGCTGGGGATGTGGCTCAGTGGTCGAGTGTTCCTGAGTTCAATCCCCAGTACCAGAACAAATCAAAACAACACAACACAACACAAAACAAACACTCCTCCTTAACTCTGCTTCTGCCCACCCAGGCACAGGTGCCCTTCTGAGGCTCAGCCAATTAGATGCTCTTTTTCAGGTCCTGGGATTTTGTGTGACAAAAGCACAGAGGTAGGGAGATGACATGGGGTGGCACCAGCAGGGTTTTGGTATGTTTGGTGACAGATGCAGAAATTTGAAAAAACATGGAGCTGCTCTGCAAACTCTCTGGCATGCTGATTGACCCAGTGGGACGCTGGGCAGCCACTTCTGTGCAAAGTCATTCCCAGCACAGGAGTAGGGCTGCGAGTAGACTCACCCGTTCTCAAAACCCTTCACACATCCGTAGGTTTCTTCTTCATGAAATGCATGTTTCACAGTGCAAAGCTCCCTGTTCTAGAAGGTTTGTGTTCAGTCCCAGTTCTGTTAGAGCGTGGTTCCAGAGCTTGCCAGCTCTGGGATCTTGGTCAGGTTTTCATTTTGCTGATTTTCAATTTCTTCTGCTGTGAAATGGGAATTTGAATTTGGGTACTCCTTGCTTCCCAGGGACAAGGACCCAATCCAAGAAGAAAATGCATGGGAAAGCACTTTCTTTGCAAGCTCCAACACACCATGTAAACAGGGGGTATCATTATACCTCTGTGGAGACATGAGAATTCATGTTGCTGATGCTTTAACCAGAGATGGAGGGAATCTGGCACGGAGCGGGACTATTTGATTATTTTCCAAACGCTGAAAAAAGGACTTTGCGATCTATTGCTACCCACCCCCGCTTGGTGCTGCAACCCTGTGCTTTGCACATAATAAATATTTTGTTTAATTGCACCTTAACACTATTTTATTTGACCCTCACGGTAGTCTTACGTGGTAAGGATTATTATTCCCGCGTGCTGATGGGAAAACTGAGGCTCATGTGCTGATGGGAAATCCTGAGGTTGTACAACTGGTAAGGGGCAGTGCTTGGGAGGGAATCCAGATCTTTGGCTTCTAATTCACAGAGGCTTCTGAACTGAGCCTCCTGGGACCACGAGAGGGCAATGTGCAGCTCAACAGTACCATCAAGGTTGGTCAAGACTCCTGTGAGGGGCTAAGGCTCTGGAGGGCATCACTAATGTCCGGTGAAAGGAGGAGACCCAGCCTAACACTCCCGCTCTCTATCTTTTGGAAATAGCAGCTTCTGGCCCCAACTTTAGGGAAACTGTCACTTTCCATGTGAAGCTGCCCCTCCCATGCCACAGAGGGGCACATGATCTAATCTACAGTCCAGGCCTTCAGATCTTGAGGGGTCACTCACAGGGATGGCTGGACGCCACAGCTGGTTCATCCCAAGGCTGAGCCCTGCAGCAGCGGTCCTCAAGCTTGAGTGAGCACCAGGGTCATGAGAAGGGCTGGTCCAAACAGATTGCTGGGCTCATTCCCAGACACCTGATGCAGTGGCTCTGAGGTGGGGCACAAGAATTTGCATTGCTGGCAATTTTCTGGGTGCTGCTGCTGCTCCGGCTGCTGTTGCTGCCATAATGTCATTTGGCTGTCTGGAGACATATTCGTCACAACTGGAGGGCTGCTTCTTGCACCTAGGGGCTAGAGGTCAGAAATGAGGCTAAACATTGCAAGGCATAGATCAGCCCCAGCAGCAAAAAAAATCATCCTGTTCCAGCTAGGTGTGGAGGTGCACAGCTGTAATCCACGTAGCTCAGTAGGCTGAGGTAGGAGGATTGCAAGCTCAAAGCCAGCCTCAGCAATTTAGTGAGGTCTTGTCTCAAAATAAAACATAAAATGGGTTGGGATGTAGCACAGTGGTTAGGTGGCCCTGAGTTCAATCCCCAATACCAAAAAAAAAAAAAAAAAAAAAAAAAAAAAAAAAAAAAGAACTCATTCTGCTCCAAGTCTCAACCGTGCCATTTGAGAAACCCTGTTCCAGAGGAATGTCTATGTGCACAGAAAGCCCAGTCCCAGCCTTTCTCCACACTATTCCATGGGATCTGTGGGGACCTCAGTATCCTTCCAAAGCATCCCTATCTTTTATTGTTTTATTTAAAAATATTTTTTAGTTGTCAATGGACCTTTATTTTATTTATTCATATGTGGTGCTGAGACTTCAACCCAGTGCCTCACACATGCTAGGCAAGCCCTCTATCACTGAGCCACAATCCCAGGCCCCTATCTTTTACATAATCAGAGTCAGTTGCTGTTAGCTGCAATCAAAGATCTGACAGAGATGAAGACCAGGTCAGGCCGGGTGCCAGGGGGGAGCTCTGGCTGGTTTTGGGGTGAAAATGGCATCAAGTCACAGGTGCTCACTTCCTTTCTCTGTGGCTCACTCCTCTTTGGCTTTTCTGCTTCCATTTAAAAATACCTTAATTTGCTTAACCATTCTCCTATTATCATTTCCTTCTTTTATTTGTATTTTTTTAAAATTTGTTATAGATAATGCCATAATAGATCACTTGCAATGCCCATTCACACTTCCATGTCAGAATTTTTCTAAGGTTTGTATTTCAGGATGGGATTGCTGGGCTGTGCTGTTTGGACATCTTCAGTTTTACAGAATACTGATACATTGTTCTCCAAATGGTTACATCAACCCAACTTTCCACCAGAAAATGGTGTTTCAGTTACTATTAATCTTTTTCTTTTTGGATTATTCTTTTTCCTTCTGTTTTAAGAATTCTTGGATATGCCAATATAATAAAAATATTCTCCTTTATTTTCTTTAAAAATATAATTTTTTTCAAATTAATCTTTAATCCATCTGAAATTTCATATTATTTGTTGACTGGGTCAGATCTCATTTTAGTTTTTCCATAGGTAATGGCTAATTAGTCCAGCATCAATTATTGAACAACCCATTTTTCTCTCCATTGATCTGTAAGGTCACTATTGCATATGTGTTTAATTTCCATTTATTTGCGAGTCTGTTTCTGGGCTTTTCATTGTTTGTGTACCAGTATTACGCTAACTTAACTACTGTGAATTTATAATATATCTTGATTTTGAAAGTATGAATCTTTCCTTCTTATTTGTTTGCTTCAAAATTACCTTGGTTAGCTGGGCACGGCCTGCAATCCCAGCAGCTTGGGAGGCTGAGACGGGAGAATCCCGAGTTCAAAGCCAGAATCAGCAATAGGTGATAGATGGGCTTCCCTTTCCCCCTGGAGGTTTCTGTGTCCTGAGCAAAGCAATCTTGTTTCGTTTTCCCCAGGCAAAAGCCAATGGGCTTGGAGGTCTCTCTGTTCTCCAGACAGGATGTTCTTTCCCCAGAAAGGAGCCAATAGGCTTAAAGGTCGCCCTGTTCCAGGTGCAAAGAGCCAATGGTGTTGGGGTCGCTCCGATGCATCCCCCACCAGAAATCCCTATATACGGTCCCTCCCGTTTGAGACTCTCACAAACAACTCGTCCTTGCAGAGAGGAGGAAGCCACTCAGACACAACAGCTCCTCCCTGCGGAGAGGAGGAAGCCACTGCACCAGCCTTAGACCCATCGCCTCCAACCCCACAGCAGCTGCCCCAGCGGACAGACCCACCGCCTTCAACCTGATGGCAGCTGCCCAGCCGATAGCTCCAGCCTCCAGCTGGACAGCAGCTGCTTTAGCCGGCAGCTCCAGAGATCCCAGCCGGCGTGATCAGGCACCCACCTTCCGTTCAGAGCTTGCACACTCTCCTTTCCCTGACTCCCCTCTCCCAGCACCTCTTCGACCCCTGACCAGCCACAAAGGCTGTTGAATAAATCTCTTGGCTGCATGGCTGTCCCCAGTGTGATTTTTGTCCTTCAATGGGGAGGCACTAAACAACTCAGTGAGACCTTTCCTGTATAACTCTATACAAAACAGAGTTAGGGATGTGGCTCAGTGGTCAATTACTCCTGAGTTCAATCCTCAGTACCAAAAAAAAAAAAAAAAAAAAAAAAAAATTACCTTGACTAATTCTAGTCCTTTACAATCTATATCTATATCTATCTAAATATATTATGTATATGATCAGTGTATCAAATTTAATGAAAAATTCCATTGAAAAAAAATTTTTAAAAATATTTATTTATTTGCTTTAGTTGTACATAATGCAATGCATTTATGTTTATGTGGTGCTGAGGATCGAACCCCGGCCGCGCATGTGCTAGGCGAGTGCTCTACCACTGAGCCACAACCCCAGCCCTCCATTGAAATTTTGATTTGGTATGTTGAATGTGTAGATTAATCCAGGAAAAAATATCTTTATGTTATTGTTGCCTTATTCTAAAATAAGAATAGAGAACCAATGAACATTTAATATTTGAAAAATACTTGTAGTGGTGAGTGAAGAAGAAAGGAGGGAGAAAGAGAGGGAAAGAGAGGGAAAAGAAGAGGGAGGAGGAGGAGAAGGAAGAGAAGGGAGGAGGAGAAGAAGGAGAAGGAGGGAAAAAGAGGAGAGGAAGAAAGGACAGAAAGAAAGAGAGATTGAGAAATGAATGACCGTGGAAGATACAATTTAGAGATCAGAAAATAATTAAAACTTTTTCTAATGACATTCTCAGAGATTTAAGAAGGTATTATGACATGAAATCTCAGCATAACAAGTAGCAATTATAGAATAAGATAAAGATCCTGGAGATAAAAATATCAGTAATATGAAAAAAATCAGATGGATATCCTGGACCATGACAACAAGGTATCCTAGAAAGCAGATAAAGAGACGATAACTATGAGAAATGAAATAAGATACATAAAGGATTAATCCTAGGTGCAAGACATTCACTTTATAGGAGTTCCAGAAAGAGAATAAAGGAAATAGAAGGGAAGAATTTATAAATGAAGTTGTATTTAGAAATGGCCAGGGATAAATGAAATTATAGATTGAAAGATGAAGTTACAAAAAGATTTATCACAATGAGCTTTTCAAAATGAGAAGATTCAGAAGAAAGATAGAAGAAAGAAAGGAAGCAAAGGGAGTTGGGTGGGGGGAGAGAGAGAGAGAGAAAAAGAAAGAGAAATATTATCTATACAGGAATTAGAATCAGATTTCTTACCAGCAGTCCTGGATGCTAGAGTACATGTGAAGTCAGTGATCTCAGAATTCTGAGAAAAAAATGATTTTCAACCAAATTTTCTCTATCTAGAAAAGTTATCAATTAGCAGAGATATTTTCAAAGAATACAAGGATTTACAGAAGGTGTCTCTCACAAATTCTTTCTTAGGAAGTTATTTGAGAATATATTCCAGTGAAAATGAGGGACAAAACCAAGAAAGGAGAAGTCATAACCTCAGAATACCATAGGCCTAACCTAGCAGAGCACATTAGGAGAGTTTCTGGAGTACTAGAAAGGAACAATGCAGGAAGATGGTATGGAAGTTGGGTAAGGGTGGTAGAGCATATTGGTAAAAATATTTCCTGAAGGAAAATAAAAAAGTCTCAACTGAATACTTTGCATGGTGAAGAGTTTGGGGGTGGGGAGGAAAGAGGTTTTAATAAAGATTAATCGTACAAGAAAAAAAAGCAATTATAAACTCAAAGAAAATCATACAGCTTAGAATCAAGGATGCACCACCGTTATGCATTATTTAGGAGCATTGTTAACAATAATAATGTTTAGTTTCAAAGTTTAGAACCTTTCTATAGATAAAGAATTGAAGAATTAATTAACAGCAGGATTCAAATGTTATCAGTCTTGACAATGCGAATATATAGATGTCAGAAGTTGGGAGATGGGAGTGGAGGGGAGAGCTAGGAATAGATGGTGCCCTAGAATTTTTGTGAAGTGGAAAATTAAGAAATACTGACAACAGTTGGAAGGATCAAGACATTGAGATGTCAACTCATTACTTGGACTTGCAAAGATGATTGGAGGAAAATAGATGAAGGAGGTGGGAGTGACATAAAATGGCTAAATAAGTTTGCTTCTTGGTATTATAACAAGGAATTGCTAAGCAATATATAACATTAATAAATCAAGAAGCAGTTAAATAAGTATATTTAGAGATTTGAAATAGTCTACCAGAATAAATGGGTAAAATAGTTAAACAGTAGTTATTTTTGTCTAATGTAACTGAGGGTGGGGAGAAACAAGACACTTCTGAGCAGTTTTATTTTTTAGTTGTGTGCATTGTTAATTTTACTAAAAACAAAGTTAAGGCGAAAGTCAGGGGCTTTTGGCAAGCATTTCACATGTTATTCTAGTGTGTTTGAGATCCTTCAGTCACCCTTATTGCTGCCTGGCCCCGAAGTGGAGGCTAGGAAAGAATAATTTCTTTTTTTTCTTCAGAGGGCTCCTTGCTATTACCACCAGGGATGTGCTCTTCCTGGGCTAGTTTTATTTAGCCCTTGACCTTGACCCTGGAATAAGCTAGACAGCTAGAGAGGCCTCAGTCTTCGTGGGCACAGACGTCCAATAAGTAGAACTGTTGAATGGGAGCAGCTATGTAAGAGAAGAACTGGACTCTTTAGACAGAAAGACTTTATTGGAAGGTCAACAGATCCCTTTCAGTGGAAGTGGCATAAAAATTCAGGGTGAGTAGGGCCAAGGCAGGCCAAGACAGAAGGGGTGTGTTCTAGATGAGAGAGCTGCACGTGTAAAGGTCCTGTGGTGGAAAGAGCTGAATGTGCTCCTCACACTTTGATGTGCACGTGGGGATCTTATTTAAAGCAAATTCTGACTCGGTAGCTCTGGAGTGGGGCGAAACTCCTGAGTGTCCATTCAGTTCTTGTGTGATGCAGGTGCAGGGGGTCTGAGGTTGAGCTCACGGTTGAGGTAGCATCATGGTAGGGGAGCTGAGAGAGTTTTGAAGCTGTGGCACAGCATGGTGAGCAAGGGTGAGTGTGAGGAGACTGACAGGAAGAGTCGGCAGAGAGTCAATCAGGCAGAGGCTTGGGGGCCACCTTTGAAATGTCAGTGGGACAGCCACACCATCTGACTTGGTTCTGGATACAGTGCTTCTCAAATTAAATGCCCTGTAACGTTGCTGAGAACGGTGGTGTGGGATCCGACGCACCCTGGGGGGTTCACCGTCCTGGGCTGGCTGCTTGAGGCTGGAGCATCTTGAAGAACCAGGGGTTGCCAGAGGCATTTAGCCCCGAGTCTGGTGGACCACACAGCCAGGTCTCTATGCGCACTTCTCTTGCGCTACCCTCAGGTCTGCTGCTGTGTTCACACGGGGGAGATGCTGGAAAGAAACACCTAAAGCCATGCCAACTGCCACCTGTCTGACCTTGAACACACCCTTGGTCTGCCTGAACCTCCTTTTCTGTATCTGTGAATTGCGTCTGCATAAGCCTTTCTGGAGGGCTGCCGCCACGCCTGGGGATAGTGTGGGAAAAGCAAGGCCACTGAGGAAGGGTGAAGGACTTTTCCTGATTCCTATTCCCAAGTCCGCAAGAAGGAGAAGCTCCCAATACCTTCTACACAAAGTCTAAGAACTTGAGAGAGCCGGGCGTGGTGGCGCACGCCTGTAATCCCAGCACTTGGGAGGCTGAGGCAGGAGGATCACGAGTTCAAAGCCAGCCTCAGCAATGGCGAGGCACTTAGCAACTCAGTGAGACCCTGTCTCTAATAAAATGCAAAAAAGGGCTGGGGATGTGGCCCAGTGGTCGAGTGCCCCTGAGTCCAATCCCCAGTACCAAAAAACAAAACAAAACAAAAAAATCTGGAGAGAGTTAGGATCTCCTTTATGGTGAATGCACACCCCCAGCGCCCGGTCAGAGAAAGTTCTCTTGTTCTAAGTAAACAAGAAGTGTCTTGGGTTAGACTAGCAGAATGTAGGCCAAAAACAGAAAAACAACAACAACAAAAAGAACTTTTTTTTTTTTCCTTTTTAAAAAAGGAAATTCTCCGTGTGGGCGGGGAATGAGCTAGATTCCCCTGCTCAGGTCTCTGCTGACCTTTTCCCCCCTGTGTCTGTCTGTCCCTCTGTCTGGTCTGTCTGTCCGGGTCATTTCTACTCAACAACAGGATGCCCTCCTTCTCCCCCTCCCCTCCGTGGTTGCAAACAAGCCCGGAGCCGCTCTGTCTGCGCCCTGCTTCTGTTTAAAGGAACAGACACCCATTCCTCACAGAGGAACCGTTAGGTAAACAATCATATATTTTTTTAAAAAACCCAGAAAGTGGCTCAGCATACTCAGCCTGGGGGGAGTGTCTCTAGTATTCCCTGACTGGTTTCAGGACAAAGGTCTCCCGAGGAAGGATGCTTCTTTTCTTTTCTTTAAAATTAGAGTAAGAGGACAACGGGAAGCCCTGGCTGAGAGGGACCCTGAGGCTGAGGCCAGGGAAGGAGCCTGGGTTCTGTCTCAAGAACCTTGTATCTTCTGTCCCTCCCCACACCATGCCCTGGCCCGAGGGGGCAAGAGAGCGTGGCTTTTGTTCTCACAGGCCGTGTCCCCAGCAGCACCTCCCAGCACTGTGTGGGTCTCCTTGGGACGTCACTGCCCTCGGCTAGTTAGGCCTGCTGTATTTCCCCTGCTTCACAGAGGACCACACAGGCCCAGAGGATGAAGTCATGTTGTGGTGTAAACCAGTTAATAAAATCAATAAGGGTGTAAGTTATAAGTTATAGATTAGTAAAAAAAAAATATAGATTACAGATATAAGATTTTGATAAGTGAGGTAAGATAAGACAATTATAAAGCAAGGACTGTCATCGACAGGCCGAAGACTCCATTTTGCTGCCTTCTATAAAAAAACTGTTAGAAGAGCTGTTTCTGAGAAACTGAAATGAAAGCTGTTTTCTTATAATATATTGTTTTCTGTACTTTGTACCCCGCAAAATGTGCTCAACCCAGGACATGATGGTCTTGGTGACCTCTATGACTTGGAAGTAGATTCTCGCCCCTGCTAACCACCTGCTCAAGCCCAGGACATGGTTGTCTAATACCTGCTTGGACCCAAGATGCCGTGGTCTGAGTCACCTTACTGACAACATTTCTTTTTTTCCCCCCAGCTTCTGTAATCTGCTTGCTTGCTAACTGGACCCACCAAATGCTGGTTTAGCTTCTGTGATTGGCTTGCTTGCATGGCGCTGAGAAAGTTGTCGTTTTGTTCTTAAACTCCCAAGGAAAGCCAGGAAGGCTGCTGACCTCCCATAGAGCTTCAGTCTCTGTGGGTGGCAGCCCCTGGCCAGGTAATCGAGCTCTCTAGTTTGTTTTAAATTCGGATTTGGAGTGTTTCCTGAAGCAGCTCCTCATTACCGGTCACTTGCCCAAGGTCACGTAGAAACAAGTCCATATTAGGACCCAAACCCAAGTCTAACTGACACCAAAGTCTAACTGTCACGCAAACCCAAGTCTGACACCAAAGGTCATTTCTGAAGCACCTGCCACGTTGACTTCCTGGATCCCAGACTTCGGGATAACTTGATGGTACCTCAGCGAGGAATTTGCCAGCTCTGGAAGGGGAGGACCTGGGTTGTGAGGGACAGGTTTGGGGTTCCTGGTGTCCTGACTTGATTTCAAATAAAGAAAAACCCAAGGATCAAGATGCTGTGGCTCTTCTATTTCCTCTGAGGCTCCCGCAGCGTCTCTGGGGCCACACTGAGTCTTCCTGAGCCATGTCCACTGTGGGCATCCACGGGACCCCTTGGCTCCAGATCCACGTGTCCCTGTGTTCCTAACAATCTTACAGGGCTGGAGCCTTCCTGGAAACTGAGGGGGCATGAATACCCCCCTTCAAGTCCCAATTCTTGTGATCAAGTCAGAAAGATTTTGGACATGTCACTCGGAGTAACAGGCATGGGTATATTGAAGGGACAAGAAAGGGGACACTCTCAAGGGAGAGAGTGGGTTCCCTCAGAGAGGAGAGGGACAGTGTGCCTCTCCTGTACACTGGGAATCCCAGAGAAGTTTCCAGAGAGTCCCACCCAGGTCCACCTCTTGACTTGTGACTGACAGCAGGATGACCTCAGACTTTCAAGTCCCCACTGCTACGGCAACTCTAGGTCACTTTGGCCCATGCTGACCAGTTCTAATTGGATTCTTAACCATAAATTCTTACAGATTTTATGGTTAAAAGGAATTATCCTTATCTCCCCGAGTTTCAGGATTTGGTCTGTGAAAAGGGTCACGAAAATCTCCCCCTTCAGGGTAACTTGGGTTCCTCTTATCAACCTTATTTTAGGCCTGCATTTCTCCTGCAGATAACAGGTAGTTTGCTGAGGAATGTGACATAGCCTGTCCACGGAGGCCAGGCAGGGCTGCAGGTAAATTGCTCCTTGGAAGAGAAAGCATGTGGGGGTCAGCACAGTGGGCCCATTTGATAGAATTATTCCCTTCACCTTGGGTCCCCACCATTTACATCTGTCTGTTTTCTGTCAACAGCAGAGAGATAATGACCAGAAAAAGAAAACAACAGAATGTGTCCCAAATCAAGTAGAAAGGAAAAAAAATGTCTTTGACTTCTCCACAGCACCGTACAATCTCTGGGTGGGGTGGGTGGTAGGGCGCCACTGGCTTTGGGCAGAGGCACGTCTGGGTTCAAGAGCAGTTGCAAGGCTGGGCGCAGTGGTGCACGCCTGTGATCCCAGCAGCTCCAGAGGCTGAGACAGGAGGATGGCGAGTTCAAAGCCAGCCTCAGCAACTTAGCAAGGCCCTACGTAACTCAGTGAGATCCTGTCTCTAAGTAAAATACAAAGTAGGGCTGGGGATGTGGCCCAGTGGTTGAGTGTCCTTGAGTTCAATCCTGGGCACCTCCTTTCCCCCCCAAAAAAGAGCCATTGCAAGCAGGTGAGGGTTGGCAGCAAACCCCTTCCCAGTTCTGATCCTAGTTTCTTGGTCTGTCACAGCTGCTCCAAGTGAGGACAGGTGGGCTCTGTGCCCTGCCTTCTCATGTGTCCTCACAGCAACCTGCATGAGGGGCAGTGTCCCTACGTGACTGTGAAGAAACCGAGGCATAGAGAAGCTCACTAGCTTGCTGGGGTTCGCCTGCCTCCAAGGGAGAGCTTTCTTCTTGTCTTTTCTTTTGTTGTGGTGCTGGGGACCAAACCCAGGGCCTTGCACGTGCTAGGCTAGCCTTGTGCCACAGAGCTCCATCCCAGCCCCAGAGCGAATGCTCTTAACCCTTAAGGTGCCACTGCATCTGAGCTGTCTGTTCATTTTCTTGACTTTTTGGCTCCAGGGGGCAAAAAGCAGGAGCCCCGATGGCCACTGTGGGTGAGCTGGACACAGGGTTGTGAGGCCCTGGTGAAGAGAAGCGAGGCTTGGGTGCTTGGATGCCCTGTGTCCCGTGGCCCTGGACAAACTCCATAAAGTGAGATGCGAAGAGAAATTTGATCATTCGATTGGAGCTGAGTGTTGTCATCTTTTTTTTTTTTTTTTTTTTTTGGTACTGGGGATTGAACTCAGGGGCACTCGTCCACTGGGTCATATCCCCAGCCCTTTTTTGTATTTTATTAGAGACAGGGTTTCACTGAGTTGCTAAGTGCCTCGTCATTGCTGAGGCTGGCTTTGAACTCGCGATCCTCCTGCCTCAGCCTCCCAAGTGCTGGGATTACAGGCGTGCGCCACCGCGCCCAGCGTGTTGCCATCTTTATCAATGATTTTCTAAGAAGGTAAGGGGTAGCCAAGCTCGTCCACTGAAATGGAGGAGAGGGCACAGGAGAATGGAGCAGGGCTGTGGTCGTGCAGACAGCACGGCATCTGGTGACAGTGACAGTAAGAGCTGGGATGCTCCAGTGCGCACAAGCAGGCCAGTGCCAAGCATCCTCATAGCCCCTGGCTTCCTTCTGCAGAGGAGAGCATGGTGGCTGTTTCCCTTGGGTCATTCTTTGTCCTGCCCTCTGGGCAGGGGTGGGGCTGGCCCCCACAGACCACACTACCTTGGCTTGCTTGCCCTCTGGCTTCCTAGTAGGTCTGTCCATGGTCAGGGCGGGGCAGCGGGTACTGGCAAGACATCAGGGTGAGCAGGGAGGCTGGAGTCTTTCTTCCCTCCTCCCTGTGCCACACCTGCAGTGACAGCTCTAGGGAGGATCCCTTCAGAGTCTCCAGCTCTTACCTTGCCTTCTTGGTCCTGGGTGGGGTCACTACTGCTCCTCCCTGCATGCCTCAACATCCCTGTTGGGCCTCTTAACACTGTCCCCCTCTTCAGAAATAGTCCCTTCAGGGGCTGGGGTTGTGGGTCAGTGGCAGAGCGCCTGCCTCACACATGTGAGGCATGGGTTCAATCCTCAGCACCACATAAAAAATAAATAAATAAATAAAGATATTGCAGCCGGGCGTGGTGGTGCACGCCTGTAATCCCAGCACTTGGGAGGCTGAGGCAGGAGGATTGTGTAGGAGCCCTGTTTGGGGAGATGGCTATGATTGCGGTTGACTTCGGGCCATGGAGTTTTGGACATTGCCGCCTTTCATAGTCTCACGAGACTTGGCCCGGGATCTCGAGAGACTTGGGCCGAGCGCAGAGCGGGTCAGGGCCATTTTGGTTGTTGGTTGTTTGCTGGTGTGTGGTATGTGTTAGAGTTGTTAGAGCCAGAGAGAGAAACTGACAGAATAAAGATCCTGTTTGTTTCCAGTCTGCCTCTGAACTTATTCCCGCGGCTTTGCTGCTCCAAGCGGCCATCTTTTCAGGCGGCGACAGGATTGCAAGTTCAAAGCCAGCCTCAGCAATGGCGAGGCACTTAGCAACTCAGTGAGACTCTATCTCTAATAAAATACAAAAAAGGGCTGGGGATGTGGCCCAGTGGTCGAGTGCCCCTGAATTCAATCCCTGGTACCAAAAAAAAAAAAAAAAAGAAAAAAAAGAAAAAAAGAAAAATATGTTGCATCCATCTATAACTAAAAATATTAAAGAAACAAAAATCCAAAAACAAAAACAGAAACAAAAGAAATAGTCCCTTCACTGAGTTCTCTGGAAACCTCCCCACCCTGCCTTTTCTGTTTCCCGCAGCCCTGGGTGGATCTGCTTTGCTGTGGCTTGCAGAGCAGGAGGCTGAGGCTCAGGGCCACGAGGCTGGCAAGCAGGACGGGCTTTAGCCGGCCCGCGGGGGATGCTGTCTGCTGCTACTGAAGCAGATGTCCCGGTGCCTGACCTTGGGGTGCAGAGAGGGGAGAGACAGGTGGGAGTGGATGTGTGGGGTGAGGGGATGTTGGGGAGCACATGTGGGGAGCTCAGACCAGCTGGCCACGGCTGCTTGCTGTGACCCGTGCTGAGAACAGATCCCAGGGCTCTGCCTGACTGGTGGGTCCACACCGGTGGGCGCAGTTCTTTTCACTTCCGGGGTGACGCCGCGGTGCCCTGGGAGCCGGGAGCCCCAGCAAACATGGGGCTCTGCTGTCCAGAGCCTCCACGGGTTTGGCTCAGGCCATCAGAGCTTTCTAAATAGCACCGGAAGAGTTTCCCTCTTGCTCTCCTGTCCCCCAGTGTCTTCCTCTTGTCCTTGTGGCCAACGTGGAGACAGCAGGACTCTGTCACCTCAACTCACTTTCCAAATGGGGACAGTGAGGCTCTGAAGATGCAGAATTGGGCTGGAGGGCAGCAGGTGACTTGGCGGTGGGCACTGCTTCTATGAATAGGGGCACTATCTACTCGAAAGGGCCCCAGCAGAGATAAGCAAAGAGACAAGCAAGAAACACTAAAGCTTTGGTAGGGACAGGAAGATGGGACAGAAAGAAGAGTGGGAGAATGGGTATTTGTTTTGGAGTAAATGTAACTATGCGAGTTTTTCACACCATCATATCTGCGTGACCACTTTATCTCATGACACCCACTGTCCAGGTGAGAAAAATAGAGGCTCAGGAGAGTTAAGCCACTTGTGATTGCCAGGCTCCTGTACATTGGGTTTCCTGCAGGGCTTAGCCAATGCTGGCACTGGCAGGAGGTGGTGGGTGGGGTCAGGGAGGGGCCAGAGTATTTCTTCCCAGTCTCTCTGCCTGGTCTCTGGAAGCAGCTGCTTCTCTTTCAGGGCTCTGACCCCCTGCTGGGAGGGACACAGAGACTCCACCTTCTGGGAGACCCCAGAAGCCAGGACACCTACCCGCTTTGTCCATCCAACTGTGACTGGGGGCAAGGGCAGTGACTTCTGTGTATTGCCAATATCCGGGCTATCTTACTGCCTCATTTGGATCCTCTGCTCTTCCAACACCAAGAAACCCAAGTGCCTGCATTAAACTCCCTCTACTTTATTATTATTATTATTATTACTACTACTACTACTATTATTGTTCCATACTGGAAGTTAAACTTCATAGTGTTCTACCACTGAGCTACATCCCCAGCCTTTTTCTTTTTCTTTTTTTTTTTTGGTACTGGGGATTGAACTCAGGGGCACTTGACCACTGGACCATATCCCCAGCCCTTTTTTTTTTTTTTTTTTTTTTTTTTTTTTTTTTTTTTTTTTTTTTTGTATTTTATTAGAAACAAGGTCTCACTGAGTTGCTAAGTGCCTGGCCATTGCTGAGGCTGGCTTTGAACTCGTGATCCTCCTGCCTCAGCCTCCCAAGTGCTGGGATTACAGGCCTTTTTCATTTCTTCTTCTTTTTTTTTAATCTTCAGACAAGATCTCCTTAAGTTTCCCAGACTGGCCTCCAATTTTTGAACCTCCTGCCTCAACCTCCTGAGTCGCTGGGATTATAGGTATGGGCCACGAAGCGCTATAGCCTCTGTTTTAATGACTCAGAATGATTTATGTTCTCTAATTGGTGCCTCATAATAATGTGAGAACTGTCAATCAATGCCTTGGTGCTCAACACATAGACTTCTAGTCTTTTCTTTTTTCATGGACACAATGACTTCATTATATTTATTGCTTTTTATGTGGTGCTGAGGATGGAGCCCAGTGCCTCACGTGTGCTAGGCGAGCGCTCTACCACTGAGCCACACCCCCAGCCCATTGACTTCTATTCTTGTCATTACTCAGGCCTCCAGTTGTCCAGCCCAGTTGCAGTTTCCAGAATCTTCTTTTCTGGTGGCTCCTTCTACTTGGGGTGGACTACTCCACATCCACAGTAGTGACGAGGGTGACAGCGATGGTCGTTGGTCTCTCCCCAGCTAAGCACCAATGCCAGTCAACCACCCGCACGGCGCCTGCCTCTGAAGGGAGCCCAGTAGAACAGTGGGCATCGTCCCCATTTCACAGATGGGGAGAGGCCCAGGTCGCTGTGAGCTGGCTTGCGTTCAGGGAGTGGCAAGGAGATTCACACCAGGGCAGTGAGATACCAGAGCTGTCGCTCCTCCACCGCTCCAGACAGCTGCTGGGCTCGGCTGCTGTGGCCACGGTCTCCTCAGGCCACCAGGAAAGCTGGTGCTGTCCCTGGACCTGTCAGGTTTCTCTTGGGGTGCTGCTGGCATTAGCAGGCTGGTGTGTGGGCATGTGCGTGTGAGTGCGTGCGTGCACACATGCATGCCTCCCCTGGGTCCTGCAGGAGCTGGTGTGACCTCTGTCCCATGTCCCCTGTAAGAAGGGGGAAACACAGGATTTCACCTAGAGTGTGCACCGGGTGACGGAGGGTGTCGCTCCCTGAGGTAGGGGTGCAGGTTTGCTGTTCCAAGAGGGAGCTGGGGGGCGTGAGCTGAGTTTGAGGTGGCAGCTGAAATTTTAGGTATGGGAAAGCCTGGTCTGAGGGTCAGGAGAGAGAGATGCAGGGGAGACCCAGTGACTTGGAAGCACATGGAAGGCCGTCAGCAGGGTCAGCAGTGTTAATGTGTGTGTCAATGAGTGGAGCTGTGACAATGGCTTGTCGCTGGTTTGGGGGTCCTGGGGAGTCTTTGATGTAGTCTCAGCGGAGGCTGTTCTACACCTGGGGGGGTGGTGAGTGAATTCCACAGTCCCTGGGGGACAGTGCTAGAAGGCCATGTAAACTCTGCAGCTGTGATTGCGTATGGGGGGCGGGGGCAGGGGCACCTATTGGTGGAGAAGGAAGAAGGAAGTAGGTGCCCAGGGAAAAGCAGAGATGGGAGACCATTCAAGTGGAGAGAGAGGGACAGACCAAGAAGGAGCTGTCCGGTAGTTCTTGGTCCTTGTGCTTCCACGACACTTTCTGCAATTGAATTCTGAGAGATGCCCTTGAACGCTGGAAATAAGTTTCTCTTCACTTGACAGGAAGTGGAGTTGGAAGTGATAGTGTAAATGGCAAACTAAATGTCCCTTTATAGAGACTGGTTCAGTAAACGATGGTGCGTCCATCATTTATTGAACCGCGGGTAGTCATCAATAATGATGTGGAAAGACACTCGTCGTGAAGTGAGAAAAGCAGGTGCCCTTGACCATCAGTGAGTCCATCCTTGCCGAGCTTGGCCTGTGTACATGTTTGTGAGTGACAGAACCCCAGGAGCAGGCTGTGCAGCCACTTGCTAGACCTAATTCTCTCTGGCAGAAGGGATTTCAACTTTGGTGCTTAAATATTCTTGCATTGTTTGGCTCTTTTGTAAATGAAAAATAAGCATACGCTCTTTTACTAAAGGAAAAAAAATGCTAAATGACTCTCACTTTTAAAATCTGTGATTGGAAGATAAGGAAGAAGTCACAGATTCGTGTGTGCCTTCAGATCTCTCAGCCAGGAGGGGAAGGATGAGCTAGTTGTCACAAAAGATGAAGAAAAAGTCTAGGACTATTTTTTTTCTAGAACAAGAGGTGCCTGTGTGCTGAGAGAAAGGTACCCACGGCTGGGGGAAAGGACCCAGAGAGACAGGGGGTGGCGGGTGGCACTCCTTTGCAGGACAAGGACTTAGGGAGATGGGGGTGGGTGGCATTTGGGGCACAGGTGGTGGGATTAGCCCTGGCAGGTGGAGGAGTTCCCCCGCATGCAGCAGGAGGCAAGGCAGGAAGGGCAGCGCAAATGTGCAAAGCTGTGGGTGGGTGGCAGGAAGGGGAGGGCGGCCTTTCCTGACTGCCTCTATTTTCTCTGCAAGGTAGGAGGCGAGATCATCCCGTGAGAGTGGGACAGCGGCTTCCCAGCCTGGGGACTTGGGGGCGAGGTTGGGAAGGCACCATGGGGGGATAGAAGAAGGGATGGTGGGGACGAGTGGAGGATGGGCAATCTCCATTGAGGGCCAGTTGCTGTCAGAGGCCTCTCATTTGATTTGGTGCATGCAGTTGGGTGGTCTTTTCTCTCTCTCTCTCTCTCTTTTTTTTGGTACCGGGGTTTGAACTCAGGGGCACTCGACCACTGGGCCACACCCCCAGTCCTTTTTTGTATTTTATTAGAGACAGGGTCTCACTGAGTTGCTAAGTGCCTCGCCATTGCTGAGGCTGGCTTTGAACTCGTGATCCTCCTGCCTCAGCCTCCCAAGTGCTGGGATTACAGGCATGCGCCACCATGCCCAGCTTGGGTGGTCTTTCTCTAGTGCAATGCTGGTATCCAGAGCTGGGGGTAGAGAAGGCACCTTGTTGGGTTGACTGCAAAGCTGCAAGGCTGTATGGGTTAGATGTGACCCAGGGACAAGGTGACAAGGGGTTGTTGGTGACAGCAGGAGAGTGGTTTTTTTTTTTAATTCCGGGGATTGAACTCAGGGGCACTTGACCACTGGGCCACATCCCCAGCCCTTTTTTTGTATTTTTATTAAAGACAGGGTCTCACTGAGTTGCTAAGTGCCTCGCCATTGCTGAGGCTGGCTTTGAACTCAGGATCCTCCTGCCTCAGCCTCCCAAGTGCTGGGATTACAGGTGTGCGCCACCGCGCCCGGCTAGGAGAGTGGTTTAAGAGAGGAATTATGACTGGCAGCCCAGCAAGGAAGGGAGAGAAATCAGCCTGCAAGGAAAGAGGCGTCTTAATGAGGACAAAGGGTGGACACTGTAGGAGATGGTGACAGGGATGGGAGAGGGTGATGGCTACTGTGGCCAGGAAGGAGGCCAGGACAGAGGTAGATGTTGGAAGTTCCCTTTGTGGTCAAGGGAGAGGGGAGTCGAAACGGAGGTGATTCAAGGTCACTGAGGGAGGCCAGGGTGGTGGAGGGACCGACATGGGATGGTGAGGGAAGAGTGGGAAGGGGAGTCCTTGGGGAATCAGCGTGGGAGGGCTGTCGGCGGAGAAAGCCAGGCGGTGAGGAGAAACGGGTGGCAGGGGGCTGTGCGCAAGATGGAAAGAGGGGACGTTTTTGTTCGAGGCAGGACGAGTGCAGGAGCAATGAGGTCTGGGAAATGAATTTAAGGAAAAAGAACAGGTGTCAGGACACCTGTCGAGGGGCGCTTGGAGACGGGAGGTTCACTTCACAGTGGATGCGATCGAGGCTGGGAGAGGTGTCGAGAGTCTTAATGTTACCCAAATGCCAGGAGGGTTCTTGGTCTTGTGCTGGGGTGAAGGAGCCACGAATCTTCAGTGCTGAAAGCCACCTTTGAAATCATCAGTAGGCAAGTCCTTTCATTTTAAAGTGGAAAAAAATAGAAACTAGGAAAATTAAGTGCAACTTAGTAGAACTGGAACAAAATCCAGGTTTCCTCTTAGCGTGTTGGAATAGGGAGGAAAGTATGTTAGGAGAAATATGGAAGGTGTGCGTGTATGTGTGTGTGTGTCTGTGCTTATAAGAAAGCTGGGCCAGGACATTGTCGCTTTTTGCAAAGAAAACAAGCTGTTGCTTTCGGAGAGGATGAAGGGAGAAGCTTCCAACCGCAGCAGTGGAGATGGAAGAACTGAGTCACCCACGCCATGTCCCTTGCTTCCAGGGGCTGCATACAGGAGGCAGCTGATGTGTGACTTTATGGTGTCCTTTATGTCTTGCAGCATGCTGGAGCTACCAAAGCACATTTGTGTAGCCAGGGCTTGTTATTGGTTTTTCAGATTTGCCATTACAAATTCCTTCTGACTGGAGTCTTAAACAATGGAAGGGGATTTTCTCACAGTTCTGGAGGCTGGATGGAAGTCCAAGATCAAGGTGTGGCAGCATTGATTTCCCCAGAGGCCTCTCTCTTTGGCTTGTAGGTAGCCAGCTCCTCCCTGGGTCTCCACAGGGTCTTCTTTCCATACATACATATCTGTGTCCCAGTTTCCTTCTAAGAACACTGGCCATATTGGATTAGGGTCCACCCTAATGACCTCATTTTAACTTAATTACCTCCTTATGATCATGTTCTGAAATACCACAGGTTACTACAACATGAAATATTTTTTAAAAAAATATTTTACTTTTTAGCTATAGACAGACACAATACCTTTATTTATTTATTTATATGTGGTGCTGAGGATCAAACCCAGTGCCTCACATATGCTAGGCAAGCACTCTCCCACTGAGCCACAACCCCAGTCCCTACAACATGAATTTTTGAGGGATGTAATTCATCCCATACCAGGGTTACTTTGGTCCCAAGGAATAGAAACCCACAGACATGAGCCAAGTAAAATAATGTTTATCTCATGAGCATTGTGAACTAGAAAAGCAATACTTCCCATCTCTCTTGACTCTCTGGGATGATGGTTTTAAACCATGGTCACAGATTTGTTGCCCCACCTCACCATAAAGAGGTAGGGAAGGTGGGGTCTATACCCCTTCCCTTTGAATCTGGGTGGACTTGTGTTGACTTTGACCAATAGAGTGCAGCCTGTCCAACTTCCTCCTTGCTCATTGAAACACTCACTCTTGGAGTGCTGACCCATCCCATAAGGAATACAACTTCCCAGAGGAGCCAGGTTGGAAAGACCCCAGGTAGGCCCTGTGGTTTACAGACCTAGCTGTGTCCTGCCTTTCAGCTGTTCCTGCAAAGGTGCCAGACACGTGAGGAAAGCCATCCTGGACACTGTCTCAGCCCTGTGCCAGCTGACCACCACAGAGTGATTTCTGTTGATTCCATGGAGAACAGAAGAACCACCCAGCTGAGCCTTGCCTGTGTTCCTAATCCACAAAATCGTGACTCAGAACGACATGGCTGCTATTTATAGCCACCAAGTTTGGAAATAGTTTGATATGCAGAAATACAGAAGCAGGACACTGGAAGTCTGCTTCTTTCTGCTTTCTCCCTGTTGGCTTTTCCTATCTCCCCATTTTTTTCCTGCTGTCCCATAAATTGAACTTGCATGTGCCCACAACTTGCTGTGTTCTCAACTATCCAAAAGACTTTCAGCTCTGGCCCCTGCTGCTCTCTGATTAGCATCCATATTAATCAAAAGGCACGAGAATCTGATCATCAAAGGCTGGGGGGCAGGGTCACATGTTGGGGGGGCATGGCCAGCTCTTCTGAAAGGTGGGGCTCAGAAGGCCCTGCTTCTCACCCGTGCACTTTGCACTTCAGAATCTCCCCTGGCCCCTCAGGGGAGCCCCTACCTCAGACCTCCACCCCTCAGAGCTGTACCCCTCTGTGCCCAGAATCAGAGTTGGCCCTGAGATGGACAAGAGCTCACGGCCATTCAGTGTATTCTCCTATTCTGACAGCAATTCCTAGGCTGGTATCAGGAAGATGAACTCTCTCCAGAGTCTTTTCATTATCTCCTGGGCCAGGCTTCCTCTGGGGCCCACTTGCCGTCCATCACTTCTGCTTATTCCGAAATTCTGCCGTTGAGAGCTGAAGTTTGCTTTCCCCTATCTTTTCTTCTTTGGTCTTCATTCTGCCCTTACAGCCACCCAGAGCCAGTGATTCTCTTGCTTTTATAGGACAATATTTGAGATACTGAGCCCCTTGTTTTCATGCTTTATCTTTTTGTGAGGCTCACGTGTCATTGGCTGATATGGGTGACCCAGCAGGGAAGAAGCAGCTGGAGGAGGTGGCAGGGGAGGGGCACTAGATGCACTGTCTGGGCTGCAAGCGCTTTTTGATCAGATATCAGATATTTGTCTTTACTGATTTTCACAAGAAAGTGTGTCTGGCTCGCCATTCCTTTCTACTTTTCTAGGGCTGCCATAATAAATTCCCACAGCAGGGTGGGCCGAGTGCATTCTCTCATAGTTCTGGAGGCCACAGTCCATAATCAAGGTGGTGGCAGGGCTGTTTCTTTCTCGAGCCTGCAAGAAGCCTCTGTCCCATGCCTCATTTCCAGCTTTTGGTGGCTACTGGCACTCCTGGGTATTCCTTGGCTCATAGACATGCGTCACTAAACCCCCTGCTTTCATCTGCACTTGGTGCGCTGACCTGTCTTCCATGTCTGTGTCCCTATTTCTCTCTTCTAGACATCAGTCACTGGGTTAGGGTTCACCCTAATCCAGTGTGAATTCATCTTAGCTTATGAGAAGGGCAAAATCCTATTTCCAAATGAGGTCACATTCTGAGGTTCCAGGTGAACATGATTTTTTGGGGGGAATGCTTTTCAAACCAGCACATTTGGCTTTCTTTCCTCTTTTCTTCATCCACCCTTCCATTCTTCAGTTGCTCTTCCCTCCTTCTTCTTTCTGAGAGCCCAGGGTTCCCGATGGGATCAGTATTTCTGCACTGTGCTGGGAATAGTACAATGCATAATTAGGTTGCAGTTTTGAAAACTGCAAGGGAGCAAGCTGCTGCTTATAGATGCCTGCAGATCACTCAGGCTGAGGTCTGGAGGAGATGTTTCAGCAGATGATGCTCAAGAAGGAGGAGAAGGGGAGAAGAAGGAGAAAAATGGAGTTTGAACTGGAATGATCTTTACACCTTGCCTGCAATGTCAACTGGGAGCCAGAGTTGAAAAGAGAGGACTTCTTTATGAATAAAGAGGAATCAAGCACAATCCCGCTTTCTTCTGTCTGAAGTATACCTGGTCCCACACTTAGCATCAAAATTGTTGTTGTATTCTTCTAGACGTGTGCTGGCCAGTAAGGTAGCCACTATCCCTGTATGACTATCTGAAAGAGAGTGTGCTCAAAATGCAAAGCACACACCAGATTTCAAGCACTTAGTATGAAGACAAAGAATGTAACATTGCATTAATGATGTTTGCATTGATGACATGTTGAAATGATCACTATTTGGGTCATATCATTAGTACTAAAATCTATTTCGAATTTTTTTTTTAAATTTTATTTTCATAATTTTTAATATGTACCACTCATAGTGCAAATATTTAGTATCTTATTACATACAACTGTTTGTATACAAAGTCTATTTGTACTCGAATTTTTTTAAATTTTAAAATTTATAATGTTTTGGTACTGGGGATGTAACCCAAGGGTGCTTTACCAATGAACCATATCCCCAAAACTTTTTATTTTTTATTTTTGGACAGGGTCTCACTAAGTTGCTGAGGTTGGCCTTGTACTTGTGATTCTCCTGTGTTAGCCTCCTGAGTTGCTGGGCTTATAAAAGTAGGCCACCATGCCTGGCTCAATCTTTTTTTTAAACTTTTTTTTTTTTTTTTTTTTTTTTTTTTTTTGTATCGGGGATTGAACTCAGGGCACTCGACCACTGGGCCACATCCCCAGCCCTTTTTTGTATTTTATTAGAGATAGGGTCTCACTGAGTTGCCAAGTGCCTTGCCATTGCTGAGGCTGGCTTTGAACTCGTGATCCTCCTTGTTAGAAAACTGCTGAAACATAGTTAACTTAGCTGGGAACACCGTGTTAGTGAAATAAAAGGGTTTATTGGGGTGCCACGTGGGCAAGGGTAGGGAAGGGAAGGGAAGGGGGGTAGGGAAGGGATGGGCAGGAACCGAGGCAAGCACGAACAGAGAGCAGGAACAAGGAAAGGGACGGCAGGAACAAGGGGCTGGCTTAAATAGAGTAGGGGCCATAAAACCCCCTTGGAGTGAGTCCTTGTCCTATAGGCCAGCAGAGGTCAGGGGGGGTAGTGGACAGGGGACTTGCTGGTCAGGTTTTGGTCACGCTGAGCATCCTGGGAGCTGTAGTTTTTCACAAGGCACCTGGGGAGGTGTGGCCTCCTGCCTGGGAGGTGCAGCCTCTGCCTAGAATCCAACACTCCTGCCTCAGCCTCCCAAGTGCTGGGATTACAGGCGTGCACCACCATGCCCAGCTTTTTAAAAAACTTTTTAAAACATGTGGCTACTTGAAAATTTTCAACGACACCTGTGGCTCTCAGGTGTTGGCCTGCACTGTTCTGATTCCAAGGCCACATGGTGAAAAGCTGCCCTGCAGGATCTGAACTGGCTTTGCCATGGACAAGTTGGGTCCTCCTGGACAGGGCACTTTGTCTCTCTGGGTTTCATCTTCCTCCTCTGTGCTGTGTGCATGATGCGACAATGATCCTTCTGCCCTTCTTCCCACTGGGGATCACTATGAGTGTCCGAGGAGAGACTTGTGTGGCCCTCTGCTACAACATAGCACAGATCTGTCTTGTCTTCCCATCAGCATCAGCCGCACTTTGCATCCCCGCCTCACCATCGTCAACATCAGCATCACTGCCTCGTCCTTCAGCCAAGAGAATGAGGCCACCAGGGCAGGAGCTTAATACCAGACCCAGGGTAGAACGCAGCCCACAAGAATTTCTGCTTTCAGCTCTTCCCAAACCTTGTGGCCAGATTATAAGCGATTTACCCCTGACAGCTGCCAACAGTGCTTTTGTCTACTGGGAGGGGTGGGGTGGGGTGGGGCAGGTCTCCAAGGAAAACGTGTCTTCCACCTAGTGCTTCCCAATCAGGACAGCCTTTCTCCATGCTCTTGGATGAGAATAAGACATCAGTTTTTTAAAAAAAATTTTCCAAAAAGGCATTTCTATTGCATCAGACCACCAAAGCATTTCCCCTCTCTTTTTTTGGCCACCAAATATTTTTATGATTTTCCACATAAACAGCTAGGGAAAAATGCTAGCAGCCACTCGGGCGGCAGTGGTAGGCACACGATGTCTCCCGGGGGACTAAGGGATTAAAACAACAAAACAACACAACAAAACCAAAGCCTAAGGGGTGGGGGAGGCAAGGGAGTGATAATTAGTCTAAGATACATGGATTTCTTCGAATTCTTTTTGGGAATTCTGGGATAACAAACCAGAATTCAGCGTGTGGGCAGTGAGTGCTCACTTTGGGGAGATTCAAACATGTGCAGATAAAATTAGCCACTGGTGAGGTTGGGAGGGTGTGGGGGTCCCACCCACCTGAGGGTGAACCCTGGGGCCACCAGACCTGCCTCTTTCTGGTCCCCTCTCTTCCCTGCCTGGGTTTCTGCCTCCTCCCCGTGTCCTTGCTGTGTGAGAATCATGATGAAGTTAGGGACCCGCCTCCCTAGGGGTACCAAGGGGAGATGGCCAAGAGCTCGTGGTAACTATTGATTATTTGATCTTCTCTCTCTCTCTTTTTTTCTTTCTGATTTCCATCCCTTGCCAGCTTTCCCAGAGACAGAGCGGGGCCTCTCATAGCCAGCCAGCTGCTCTGTGCTGAGAGATTTAAAATCCTGCCATTGACTCTGACTGTGTCCGAAACAATGGGCGTCTGCATCTGATTTATTAATCTTCTGGGGAGAGAGGGAGGCGGTCTTTGGGTCTGGGCTGTTTATTGCCGATGACAATGGGCAGGGCTTGGACTTGCATTTCAGCTGGGTTTATTATGGCCCGAGGCATGGGAGGGGCAGACAGAGGACACAGCGAGGACCCACCCACACAGAATGAGGGGAGATGTGTGGCAGGAGCAGTGGGAGGGGTGGGAAGTTGATTTATGTATGATCCCCAAGGAGATGACCACAAAGCGACATAGCTGGGTGGTGGGTGTGGTTCCTGGTAGACGCTAGGCATTGTTTATTCCATTATCTGTAGTTTGTGGTTGGGTGCTTAATGTCTTTGAAGGACACAGAGAAGATATGCCTGGATCAGCCATTCCTGCTAAGGCAGAGGGCTGGAAACAATGACCTTTGAGAAGATTGACAGGCATGTGGTTTTGTTAAGGTCTATACTCAGTTCTAAAAAGTTCAGGTCAGGCTTCCCTGCACCCTGGGCAGCTGGATTGAGTGACTGCACACTTGGCAGACCCATGGTCATGACCAAAGCATTTTGACCCACTGAGACATGAAGAGTCTTTCAGTATTTGAAGATTTGCAAATGGAAGAAGAGGGGAGAAGCGCATCTTGGTGGCGAAGAGAACTGGCTCTTGCATCATATGGCCTGGCTCCAAATGCTTGTTCTGCCACCTGTTGGCTGTGAAGGCCGAGGCAAATGACCTACTCGCTCAGGTCCCTGATTCTCCATATCTAAAATGGGCATAGTAAAATAACCTATTCCATGGGAATGCTGTGAGGCATAAAGGAAATAATGTGTGCAGAGCTCTTAGTGCAAACTAAGAGCCTCCTTCCTCATCGTTGTTATTGGTGTATTCTGCATGGTCCCGGGGGGCAGAAGCAGATGAGTGGGAACCACAGAAAGAATTCTGTTAGAACTGTTAGAAAAAGGGAATTGGAGGGAAGAAGAGGGGATGGAAGGTCAGGAAGGAGGGAGGGAGGTGCTCACACGCACACATATGTACTTTTGTGGGGCAAATCTGTAAGGAACAGAAACAAGCCAAATGAAAGCAGGAGACAGCTTCAGCCCAGCCTGGGGTTAGCCTCAGCCTGTGTCAGGGACACTGAGAGAACAAAGCCCAGGAAACCTGCCCAGGGCACTGTCCACTGATAACTGCAGAAGTCTTAACGACTCATTATCCCTTCTCTCTCCCCAAGGTGACTGGACCCCAACCCAGGACTGGCAATGCAACTTCAGTAATGAAAGGAGGGACAGACATGAAGGGCGGTTCTGGGAATCTGCTTGGACCCTGTCTTCAAGGAAAGCTTCTGGATCAGACCCCGTTGGACACCAAACCTGGCACTGATTGTGAGGGAGCCACCATCCAACTCAGAGCAGTCCGTGCCTATGACGTGCGGCCTTTCTCCCAGCATGGCCTTCTGGACGAAAAACGACCAACATTCCTCCAAAAATAGCCCTTTCTCTGGCTTGGTGGCATCCTTCTTTTCCTTTCCCTTCATCCTCATCTCTCCTAAGCTCCCTGGTTGACGCTGATTCTGTGCCAAACATCTTCTTCTTTCTCTGGGGACCGTCATGGCCCTGTGGTCTCATCTGCTTTTCCCAGCACCCGATGCCCCTACCAGTCTGGCATGTGCAGCTCTGGGAACCCCAAGCAACTGATGCTAACCTTGACCTCCTCTTCCCCAATCTCTCCAATGAATAAATCACCCTCTTAGAGCCTCAGATTCCTTATTTGTAAAATGGGGAGTCCCCAAACATTCAATGTGATAATGGATACGAAGCAAGAGCACAATGAAAACACAAGCTGTGACCACACTAATATTGTGGTTAGGGAGAAGAGAACCAAAGTCTCTGTGCAGGTTTGAGGAGAAGACCCCGGCCTAGAAATAGGCACCGTGAACTGGGAGTGTGAGACAGGACAGGGGACTCGGGAAATTGGAGCGGGGCCTAGTGGGGACTGACGTGAACAAAGTTCATGCTAAAGATACTTGGCGACAGCGAGGCCACAGGCCTGCGGCTGGGCTCGAGTCCCAACCACGAGCCTCATTTCCACATGCAGGTCAGCCTGTGGCATGTTTATAGCTCGCCTCTCTGCCTAGCTTTACCAGGAAAGTTTGGCCCCCAGGTCCGTGGGAGGGCGGCAGGCATGGACTGCATGCCTTTGGCTGGCAGAACTGGGTTCCCATCAGAGTCAGTTATGGGGCACGGGGCCCCTGACGTGGGGTCAGGATGCAGGCCTCAGGCACCTCGGGATGTATGAAGTGACAGAGGTGAGATCTCCACGTGGGGCTGTGCAAACATGGCTGTGTGTGGTCATAAATACACACCGTCCCTGCTCGGAGTGCGGCGGGTGCCCAAAGAGCTCTGCTCACAGCTATATATGAGATGTAAACACAGAGACACACGGCCGAGTGGATGGCTGGGTGTGGACGGCATCAGTGGCTCCTCTGGTGATCTTGGATAAGGACTGCACAGGAATCACACACTTGGGGCTGCTAAATAAATGCAAACATCTCTGAGGGTGCACGTGGCAGAAGAGCAGAGCTGAACCCTGGGTTCCAAGTGCTTCCTTCCTTTTTGGCTTGGAAGCATCTTCCTCTCTCTCTTTTCTCCGATGCTACCCAGTTGACGGTGCTTCTCTCCCAAACATCCCCTTCTCTTCATTGATACCATCATTGTCCTGATCCTGATCTCTTCTTCCAGACTTCAACTGTGCTGGTAAATATTTAAGAACTGACCCGAGAAGAAGGGGCGGGGGGGAGCCCTGATGTGTGTCATCTGTCAATTCCTGTGGTGTAAATGTTCCTGCCACCGTCATTTTCAAGCTGTCCATGTGAGGTCCTTGAATGTAGAGTTGGGAAGAGAGACATGGTAGCTTGTCATTACACAGCATGGATGCACTGCGTGTAAATAATCTCAGGCACAAACATTAGGAAAGCATCATCCAATAATGAGGAAGTGATGAGTTTTCGAGTACTTATTATCTTTTTAAAATATAATTCATTTAATTGTACTTTTATATAATCTGATTTTAAAATAATGCCTGCTTCAACAGCTGGCTTAAAAAAGATGCAAGAATGTTGACTCATCAGCCTCAGGAGGCTGGGATCTGCTGGATCTGGGACATGCTCAATCTGAAAGCTACCCGGGATCCCTTGCCCCAGTTTTTCTTCATTCCTGAGTTAAATTCCTAAAATTCAAACCCAATTATGCCTCTGTTCAATTTAAAGCATTTATGAATTCTGTAGTTTAAAAGATGAGGCTCTTCTTCATCCAGTTTCAACCCAGGCCTCATTCTCCCACCAAACCTCCCTCTGCCTGTGTTTTCAGACTTTGCTAAGCTTCCACTCTGCAGAGTCCCCTTTACTTCTGTCCCTAATCCCTGCCTTCCTCCATCTTCACCTGGGTATGCTAATTCACCCTTTAACACGGGGCTCCAAAAACTACTGGCCAAAGGTCACATCAGGCCCCCTACTTGATTTCCTGGAGCCCACTAGCAAAGAATAATTTTTACACTTTTTTTTGGCTCTGGGGATTGAACTCAGGGGCACTTAACCACTGATCCACATCCCCAGTCCTATTTTGTATTTTATTTAAAGACAGGGTCTCACTGAGTTGCTTAGCACCTTGCTAAGTTGCTGAGGCTAGTTTTGAACTCACAATCCTCCTGCCTCAGCCTCCCGAGCCGCTAGAATTCAGGCATGTCCCACCGCGCCCTGCTTAATTTTTACGTTTTTAAACAGTTGAAAACTATCAGAAGGATGATTTTTTTGATACATAAAACTTACATAGAATTCAAGTTTCAGTGTCCATAAATAGCATTATATTGGAGCACAGCCACACCAACCATTTATCGATCCTCTATGGCTGACCTTGTGCCCCAAGGACAGAGTCGTCGCAACAGAAAATACATAGCCTGCAAAGCTTCAAATATTTACTATCGGGGCCTTTACAGAAAAGATTCAAGATTCATTCCACAGTTGCCTCCACCTTGAAGCCCACCCTAACTTTTCTGTCAGAGCGAGGTGTGTCTCCCTCTGCACCTATGACACCCTCCTCCATTGCAGGGATCAATACCAGTGATTATTAGCGCATGCATTTATTAGCCCAAGATACCTCTAGCATGGTTGGTGAGTCTTAGCTGACTCATTATCCCTTGCAATCCAGCATAGTGACTAACACGTAGTATGTAGTCAGCGGATACTAGCTGAATGGATGTAAAAAAAAAAAAAAAAAAAAAAAAAAAAAAAAAGTGGTGTCTTTTTTCATCCCTACAGTAGAATGCAACAGCTTCTTCTATACTCGGTTCTACAATTTGTTGGAGATGGAAAATGTGTGGAACAGGAAACAATTCAGATCAATGTCAAAATCATGACGCAGTTGCTTTGGCATTCCGGAACCCCCGTCTGCCTCCACTGGAGCACCGGGAATGTAAACAAAACCAAAAAGAGAATGAAAGTGTGATGTGACTTTACTTTTTGTTAGCACTCTACCCGAACCCTGGTTTTGCCTCACATGAGCAAAGCTCTATCCGGGTACCACATCTGTGTTCCTGTGGACTCTCCTCATTGAATTCTCTCCTTGCTTTTCTCTGTTGTCTTATGCTTCCTTCAGTTCAAAGCCTCCTCTTCCAGAAAGCCTCCTCTGCTTTTCCCTACCCGATTTTGAGTGCTCTCATTGGACCAAAATATATATATATACAGCTTAAAGAGAGAGAAAACTATGTATTTGTGCATGTGCTTTGTGGTAATGGCTCTTTAGGTATTTCATGTTCTCTCTAATGGGACAGATTCCTTCTTTCATGGAATGAATCAGCCCATGTATACCTGTGTTAGGTGCTGAGCTGGGGACCAGGGACAAAAGGATGAAGAAGTTATAAACCTGCCTTTAAGGAGTTCAGAGTCTGGGAAGGTGGGTTTCAAACTGGGCTCTGTGGGGTTCTATGGGTTCTGTGAGGAGCCTGAGGTCTTCTCAGGGTCCGGGGTGGCAAGCCTGGAGAGATGAACAGGTGGACTGCTGGCATTTCTACCTTTTGCTTCCATCAACGTGTTCCCATTGTTACCTGCTTTATAGTGTGGCCTCAACAGAAAGGCTTCCACCACTAGAATGAGTCTGGAAGTAATATAATGGGTCACAGGCTCTGAAGGAAAGCATCAGACTTCCTGTATAATTAGCCTTTTCCATTGTGCTTTTCAAATAGTAATATATAAAGAGCTTGGGATCTCTGCCAACAGCAGACACTTATTAACTTTATACTGTCATGTAAGGGTGTTGGACTCTTCTGGGTATACAAAGGTTGCTAAGATTAAGTTCACTGGTCTATGGGCTGAAGTTGGATTGGGCTGGCCAACTTCGCCTCCACCTGAGTCCCCATCCTTTGGAAACTGCCCTCCCTTTCCCCCTTCAGAAGAATGTTGTGGTTAGCTCAGTGTGGCCCCGCCCCTGCCCACAGTTGATTGGTCCAGGGGAGAATAACTGATCTGAGCCTAGCCCCTAGTTTTCTTCCCTGGGAGTTTTGAAAATAAAATGGAGTGAGTTATTCACTGGCAGCTCAAGCCATTAAATATGAACCTTAATTGTTGCCAGCTTCTATATTTCCCAACACGTGGAATCTGTCCAGGGATTCCATGAGCCAATCATGTCCTGTTTGTTTGGGCTAATTTAAATTGCCTTTCTAGCCTATAAAGCCAAAATATTTTTATTAATATCCTTTAGTGAGTGGAAATAGATGTACACATCCTTCATTCATTCATTCATTCAACCCATAAATATTAACATAGCCCCTCCCACCGGCTCTGGAAATGTGGCAGTGAACAAAAAGCTCAGGAGCTCAAGTTTTGATAACCATGGACAAGCACGAAAGACAAAAACACAGCACGCTAGGGGGCCATAGATTTTTGAAGGACCAAGCAGGAAAGTGGAGAGAGGGTGTGAATGGGAGGGTAGAGGAGGGGTGTGAGCAGGTCTCTCTTACCATCTATGAGAACGAGTTGATGGAAGGAACAAGCCAGAAGGAAGAAGGAGGGAGAATTTTCCAAGTGGGAAAGCAGTGAATGCAAAGGCCCCGAGTGGTAGCATGACCATGGTGGTGTGTTAGAGTGATTTCCCAGAGCCCAGGGATCCAAGTGAGGGAATGAGGAGGTAGGAGCTGATGTCATGGACATGATAGGGACCCACCCAGGAGGACCTGGTAAGGAAGTGACTGACTTCATCTATAGGACTTTGCAAAAAGGTGAGTGTAAAGACAGTCCTGTACAGGAGTGACAAGGTGCTCTCCTTTGGGATGTTGACAAAAGGTGACTGGTCCTATCACGAGGGTTCTAGGTACTGTGTCTGGCACCTTGCATCCCCTGGTGAGCACTTTGGATTTTGTTCTGAGAGAGACTTTGAGATGAGGAGTAATATGACTTGAAATATGTTTAAAGTCACCCCATAAAGAGGAGACCCCGTGGGAGAGGAGGCTAGAACAGAATCAGGGAGCACAGTTAGGGGTCGACTGCAAAAAACTTGGTAAGTTGGGTGTGGTGGTGCACACCTGTAATCCTAGCAACTCAGGAGGCTGAGGCAGGAGGGCCTCAAGCTTAGGCCAGCCTCAGAAATTTAGTGAAACCCTCAGCAACTCAGTAAGACCTTGTCTCAACATAAAACTTAAAAAGGGCTGGGGAGGTAGCTGAGTGGTAAAATGCTCCAGGGTCTCATCCCCAGTACCAAAACCAAAACACCAAAACCAAAGCCAGGAGGGAGGCATGGGATGAGTGGAGAAGTTTGGATGGGGCAAAGGGGAGGGGGCAAAGATGGTGGAATGAGAAGGACATCATTACCCTAGGTACATGTATGATGGCATGGATGGTGTGAATCTACTTCATGCACAACCAGAGAAGTGAAAAATTCTGTTCCATTTGTGTACAATGAATCAAAGAACTTTCTACTGTCCTGTATAACTGATTAGATCTAATAAAAAAAAAAAAAGACTTGAAGAGCCAAAAATTGTACTTCAAAGGTCCAAATCCTATTATATTTGCTAAAAAGAAGAGAAAAGAAAAGAAACAAAAACAACAACAACAACCACAACAAAAAGACAAAACCAAAACCCAAACCAAACAAACCTGGTAAAGATGTGGTGACTTGGACCAGGATACAGCATTAGAAGGTGCTGGAAATGTCAATTCTGGAATCATTTTGTAGGGAGACCCAGCTGATTGCATATTGATCATGATAAGACAAGGAAAAATGGTATTAAAATTCTGTCTTCTTTTATTACCAAGAAGGATGGGTTCCAGGACTTGCTGTGGATACCCAAATCCACAGGTGCTCAAGTCCCCTATGTAAAGTGATGGAGTGTTTGCATATAATCGATGCCTATCCTCCTGTACTTTAAATCATCTCTACATTACTTATAATACCCGATACAATGTCAGTGCAATGTAAATAGTTGTCATACTGTGGTGTTTAGGGAATAATAACGAGAAAAGAGTCTGTACATTTTCAGTGCAGAAGCACTTTTAAAAAATGCCTGCAATCTGCGGATGGTTGAAGCTGCAGATACTGACCATGTGGATGCACAGGGCCAACTGCAGAGCAGCCTGTGGTAGATTCCACGTGCACAGGCAATTCAATCTGATCTGAGAATTAGGGAAGTCTTCTCAGAGTGGAGCCAGGAAGGATGAGTCATGTTGAAAGATGGGGAAGAGAGGAGAGTATTTAAGATTGAGGGAATAGTGGGAGCTGAGTTGTGGAAGTTAAGGATGGACAGTGTGTGCATGGGGACTGGACAGGTCCACTGCAATCCATGGGGGGGTGAAAGGCAGGATGAGTGGCAGGTGGGCATGGGTGGTGGGAAGGCCTTGTTGGCCAAGCAAAGGGGTTCAGACCCTGTCTCCTTAGGCAGTCGGGAGCCGTGGAAGGTTTTTGGTAATCAAGGCACTGTCTCTGAAGATGGCACAGGAAGCCGTCTTTAAAAGCATGGAAGCTGCTAGCAAATACAAGGTGGGAAGTCCCTGTGATGGTCCAGGTGCAAGAGAATGGTGATAGATACTGGGCACGGGCTGTGTGGATGGAAAGGAAGACACAGAGATGGGCAAAATTTCCAAAGCAGAACGTGCAGCCTAACAGGCTGGTTGTTGTAAAGCAGGAAGATGGGAGCACTGGAGGTGGCACCATAGCTTTGCACTGTTCCTGGGTAAAAGGGATGTCCTGGCTAATGGAGGACAGGCAGGTTTAGGGTCAGGGACGAGGAGTCTGGTTTAGGGCCCTGATGAGGGTGATGCATACAAACCTGTTCAGTGAGGGAGAGAGAGGACTCAAGGCTGGATTCTACCCAAATTTTATGAACTATCCCACGGGGACCCTTGCTGGCCTGGCCTAGTCTCTCAGTGACATGGATTAAACCAGATAATTTACAGCAACAGCTGCAAAAGCGTTCCCTTCTGCCCAGCAGGGCAAGTGCCGAGAAGAACCCAGCGGTTGTGGGGAGGGCATTTGGTTTTTCAATATTTTTTTAAAAACAGACTTAATTTAATTGTAACGTAAGTGCTGAGAACAGCACACTTCCTAAATGTACAGCTGAGGACTATTCACAAAATTCTCAAACCTTTGTAACCAGAGCAAAGATCAAGAACAGAACCTTACCAGCACCCTGGAACCTGCCTCTTTGATACAGAGGTAGCTTCTTCTACCTGGCTTCTTCCAGATGCCCAGATGTTCTGATATTGGCTTGTACCTGGTAAGGCCCACACTCCTGCTCCAAGGATACAGGCATTGTCAGAAGTTATAAGTGGACTAGGTAACTGTGTTGGTCAGATTTTCATCACTGTTACAGAATACCTAAGAAAATCAAGTTAAAAGGAAAAGATTTATTTTGGCTTATGGTTTCAGAGGTCTCAGTCCATGGTTGGCTGGCTCTATTGTTTTGAGCTTGAGGTCAGACAGAACATCATGGTGGAAGGGTGTGGTGGAGCTAAGCTTCTCAGCTCCTGGTAGCTAGGAAGGAGGGAGAGAAAAAGTGGGAAGCACAAGGAGCCTGAGGCAAGTCTCATGAGCATGTCCCCAAGGGCCACCAAGTCCTACCTCCGACAGTTTCTCCCCACTCCCAATAGTCTATTCAAATTATGAACTGGTCAGTGAATTAATTCACTGATGAGGCTAGAACCCTTAGCATTGGGTCAGTCCCTAAAAGTCCCACCTCTGAATATTTCTGCACTGGGGACAAGGCTTCAACACAACACAAGCCTTTGGGGAACATTCCAGACCCACGCTATAACAACAACCCTCTCCTAACCAAGCCCGCCCTTCTCTAGCCCACCCGCTCTTACAACTTAAGGAGCCTGTCACAGGTCCTCTCCTCTGCTCAGTGGCAAGGGACTCTTGGCTCTGGCCATGGAATTGAGTGACAGGCTATGGATGTCAAGGCAGGTTTCTGTGACACTAGACCCTGGCTTGAGTGTGGTAAGTCAGAACCCTGAGAAAGTCTTCTAATCCCTATGGTGTTTGAAGCAGAGTCATTATCAACTTTGTTTTGATAGAGATAATAATAATTGCAGTCACTTTTTGAGTACCCACTCCAAGCCAGGAGCCAGCCTAAGCACCGAGCACCCATTGTCTCCTTTGATCCTCCCACCCCCCGTCTGAGGTCATGCTTGAGTGTTTCCAGTGGGGGCATAAGTTTCCTAGCACTATAATCATATATGCAGTGAAATTATAGTTCCAAGATAATTCTCTATAATGGATTTGTCTTTTCTATGAGCCTCTTCTTCTCCAGAAAGGTGGGAGCCGAGGGGGAAAAGGAACCCTAAATCTTAGTTCCGTCAGGTGACCTTAGCCCAAGCCAGTAACTAACAGTGTCTTTAGGAACTAACTCCCACTTGAGTGGTTCAGGTATCTGCTCTATCTTTCAGAGCGCCTCCTCTCTCTCTGTCCTCTCCATGATGGTGCTGGGCAAGGACCCTGCACGGAAGGTCGAGGGCCTGCTAAACCACAGCGTCTCTTGGTGTTGATTTCCTGGGAGGATGTGGATGTGCTTACCCCAGAGATGGGGTCTAGAACAATTTGATGGAAGTGATCCCAGAGTAGCATGTCTACTTCCATGTCTTCCCCATAAAGGGCAGAAGATGCTGTCCACATACGGAGGCAGAGGTCATGGGTTTCCTGGGAGACAGTTGGATCAGGGCCTTTGGGCAAGGGAGTCCAGTGACCAAAGGGTGAAATGGGCTGATAACAACATCAGTCTCTGGATAGACTTCCCACAGGCTCTGTGGGGGCAGGGGAGGGAACTCCCCAGTCTCAGCTGCTCCTCCCACCTCCCAATCCAAGGTACCTGTCACCAGGGTCTGACTGTACAGCCCTGACCTTCAGGCAGGTGAGAACTGGCGCCTTTCCACTGAGCCTATAATTGCTAATTAGCACCTACTACTCAGACTCCTCATGAAATGCGGGCCATTCTTTCCTGAAACTGAGGCCTGGGATCTGAGAAAAGACAAGGGACAGTTGATGCCGCCATTGCCTACCCACGGCTTCACCATTCTCCCCAGTCATGGGAGACAGGTTGTGTTGACCTTCCTACCTTCTCCACCCGAACAAAACGAGGAAGGTGACCCACGCTGTTCCCTGAGAACCTGAACCTGAGGTGTTCTTGGCATCTCTACATCTGTGAGGGGGAGGGGACGTATTCTCTAAGGGATCAGGTAGTTCTTCTGGGATTGGGAATGGTGAGAGCAGAGCTATGGTGGGGTATTGGTGGTGCACGAGTGTGCTGGGCTGCCAGCCCTGACCTTGGGGAGGCAGCTGCACCTAGACTGATTGCAACTGGAGGGCTGCTTTGGTCCCCAAGAAGCCATAACAGGCCATGGCTCTGGTCTCTGCTGGTGGTGGGTTTCTCTTTTCACCTCTAGTCACTACCAATGGAGGGCGACAGAGTCTTGGGCTCTCATGTAGGCAGAGCACAGAGCACAGAGCCCTTAGAGGGCTGTGCATGAAGCAACCTCAGAGCATGGCTGGAGGCTGGCCATGGAATGCAAGACACACAGGACCCACTGTTCCAGCCCAGGTCTCCAGGGACTGGGGCCCCAGGGAATGAATGCCAGGACATTACCTCCTCCCCAGCAACCTGAAAGCACTGTGCACAGGCTGGGGTTGTGGAGGGTAGAACTGAGAACTGGGATGGAGTTGGCTCAGGCGTTGTAGAGTGTGGCCCTAGAAGACACTGCTCAGAGGAGAAGCCAGAGTCAACAAGAGTGGAACAATGCATCACTGTGAAGGGGCTGAGCAGAGAGGCAACAATAAGGTGTCTGGCAAGATGAGCCACAGGTTTGAAAGAGTGGAGAGTAGTCAAAGCCTGGAGTGTTCCGTGAGGGGTTAAAATTAAAACATGTACTAGGACGTCGTATTAGTCACCTTTCCATCACTGTGATAAAATACCTGAGATAAACAGCTTAAAAGGAGGAAAGATTTATTTTGGCTTGTGGTATCAGAGATTTTAGTCCATGGTTGCTTGGCCCTGTTGTCTTTGGAACTGGAGTGAGTCAGAAGAACATGGCGGGAGCATGTGGTGGAGTAAAACTGATTACATCATGGCAGCTGGGGGGGGGGAGAGAGAGAGAGAGAGAGAGAGAGAGAGAGAGAGAGAGAGAGAGAGTGAGAGAGAGAGAGAGAGAGAGAGGGAGAGAGAAAAGAGAGAGAGAGAGAATGAGGAAGAGGTGGAGGTCCCAATATCCCCTTCAAGGGCACACCTCCAATATCCTAACTTCCTCCAACCAGGCCCTGCCTCCCAAAGTTTCCACTATCTCCCAATAGTACCATCTGCTGGGGACTAAGCCTTCAACCATGGCCCCCTGGGGGACACTTAAAATCCAAACTATAACATGTCCCCAGTCCCCAAAGACTCACATCCATCTCACAATGCAAAATGCATTCAGTTCATCTCCAAGAGCCCCCCTGGTCCCAACAGTTCCAGTATTGCTCAAAAGTCCAAGTCCAAAGTCTTCTCGGAGACTCAAGGCAGACTCTTAACTGTTAGCCTTTGTAAACATACACACAAACAAACAAACTGAACAAACTTAAAACGAAAAAACAAGTCATCCACTTTCAAGATACAATGGCATGGGTTAAACATTCCCATTCCAAAAGGGAGGAATAGGAAACTGGCAAGAAGGGGTTAGAGACCAAAGCAAGACCAAACCTGGCGGGGCACATGCTCAATCCTGTAGCTCCATGTCTGGCATGTAGGCCACACGGTGACAAGATGTGTGCCCCGAAGAGCTTGGGCACTCTGCTCCTACAGCTTTGCTGGCTGCAGCCCACATGGCCACCCTCTTGGGTTGGCTCTGCTTGCTGCCTATGGCTCTCCTGGGCAGGTGATCCACATTCTGGGCATCTCTGATTACCTGGGGCCACTATCGTAGCTTCACCTTCCCTCCCACAGGGTCATGCGTCACCCTCTCAGAAGCTGCTGGCAGGGACTCTGACCCTGCCACACACTGCCCGGCTTCTCAGGCTTTGCCTGGAAATCTCAGCGGAAGCCCCTGTGACCCCACAACTCTTATGTTCTCCATGTCTGCAAAACAAACATCTTACGGAGGACACCGAGATCTGTGGCCAGCAAAGCAGTAGCTGGGCCCTGTCGGACCACGGGTACAGTGACCCTCAAGTGCCTGTGTGGCTGAATACAGAGAAATGAATCCCAGGGAGACAATTCCCTAGGGAGCCCTACATGAGCAGGGTGCTCTCTTCTCAAAGTCTTTGAAACTCCTTTGCACTTTTACGCTGATGGGTTTCCGTCTTTCTTTGGTTCCATTCTTCCCTTCTGTGCCCCTATTTTCTCCCTGTTGGAATGGGAATGGTTACCCTGTGCCATTGTGTCTCAAAGTACATAACTTTTTTTTTTTTTTTTTTTTTTTTTTTTTTAAACAGGGACTCAAACAGATAAGAGGCTGCCTTGAATCTCAGAGGAAGATCTGGACTTGGACTTTTGAGCAATGCTGGAACTGTTGAGAACACAGGGGCTCCTGGAGATGGAACAGATTCATTTTGCTTTGTGAAATGCATGTGAGTCTTTGGGAGCCAGGAGTGGAACGTTTTAGTTTGGATCTGGAATGTTCCCCAAAGGATCATGTGTTAAAAGCTTGGTTTGTCAGCTGTGGCCCTGTTGGGAAGTGGAGGAACCTTTAGGATAGGGTGAGGCCTGGTGGAAGGTCATGGGGAGCACACCCTTGAAGGGGATACTGGGACCCCAGACCTTTCCTTTCTTTTTATTTCCTGGTCTTATGAAGTGAGTAGCCTCTACTGCCACATTCTCTGCCATGCTGTATGTCCTTGCCACAGGCTCCAAGGTGACAGGGTCAGGTGACCCTGGACTGAAACCTCTAAAATCACAAACCAAAATAAAATTTCCTTTTTTTTAAGTTGTTTATCTCAGGTATTTTGTCATAGCAATGGAAAGCTCAATAACACAGAGGTGGTGGTGATTTTATATGGAGTTGACAAGTTTGTATTCATCCATCCATCCATCCATCCATCCATCCACTAAATCAGCTGGCCATTCAACAGTACTTACAATGTGCATGGAAATATATTAAGGGGGGCTGGGGATGTGGCTCAGCGGTAGATCGCTCGCCTAGCACGTGTACGACCTCAGCACCATGTAAGAATAAAGGCATTGTGTACAACTAAAACAAATAAATATGTATTTTTTTTTAAAAAAGAAATATATTAAGGGAAGTGGGAGTTAGATATAGAGTAGAATAAGGCCAGTTCCTCTGATGGTCTCTATCTCCCAAATTAAGCCAGTCGGAGTCTCACGGAATGGCCGTAAGGGAACCACACACTTCAACAACACCTTACAGCACACTGCCTCTTGTTCCCATCTTGGTAACGGTCACTATGTTTTTTTTTTTAAATAGGTACCATAGATGTGGTACCAGGTGTTATACGTACATCATCTCACGACAACACTATGAGAGAACAAAGTTCTGGAAAGTGTAAGGGATTTGCTGAAGTAACTTACCCTTTTAGTAAGAGATGGAGTGTGACTCTGGTGTCAGTGTTCATGCAACCCTATTCCACTGCCTCCCTTCTCACAGGATCCTGGAGGTGACTTTTATGCTCCTGGGTGCATGGACTAGTGTCTGCCAAGCAGGGTGTTTTATTTCCAACGCTGAGAGTCTAGAATCAGATCTGTGGGGCAAAGCAAACCCACCCTCTCATTGACAAAAGGAACTTTTATCAATGGTTTGAATTATCTGGTTCAAATGTTGTTGTTTTTATTTTTTTGAGCAAACGGCTAATTATTTTGTAAGTTTTTATGTATTGTTTAATTTGTTCCAGTTCTACATGACAAGTAGGATGCATTTTGACTCATCACACATAAATGGAATATAACTTCTCATTCGTCTGGTTGTACATGATGATGTAGAGTCACACAGAACATGTAATCATAGATGCACGCAGGGCAATCATGTCCAATTGATTCTACTATCATTTTGTAAGTTTGCTTATCTGTAGCAAGTACCTCCTCAATTATGGAGTTGCTGTGAGGACTGAGTAAATCGACAACGTGAAACCCTCAGAATAAAAGTGGGCCACCGATACTGCCCGAGATCTAGTTTCCCCAAAGATTCCCAAGCTACATATTTGCAAACCTGATGGTGCAGCCCCTTCCTGTTACAGGTAAGAAAGCACATACGGAGACGTTGACCCCTCCGCAGGGCTGTTCAGTGAGCTGTGCGACTGACTGTGTGCTTCAGCATGCCGCAACGTCAGGAGAAGGAGACGGAGAAGCCAGGCTTGCTGGGCACAGGGTGGGTGACTCAACCCACCAATGGCACTGAATGACTGCACTCCTCAGAGAGCACCTGGAACTACAGCCCACTTACCTGGCCCAGGGGTATCTCCTTTAAGGAGGCGACCCCCAATTCCTTTCCCTCCGCTGCAGGACACGTCTACAGCCACAAAGCTGGCACCTAGTAGGTACCTAATAAATCTATCTCTGGGACTAAGAGGGAGTTCTGGCACTAAAGTAAGGACGATGTGGTCTGCGTGCATGACGATGCCAACATGATTTCAAACCACGGGTGACTAATTGGGGGCATCCATTGTTTTGGATTCTTCTTCAACAGAGTGAATGATGAGAGTGAATTGACAGAAGTGATGAATGCTGAACCGAGGCACAGGTGGGCGAAGCGGGCGGAGAACCAAGGAGGACCCCAGAACCATCTGGTTGAAATTGCTTGTTCTGCCACCCTTTCTTTAAAATTTGAGATTCTCCAGCATTGCCAATTGGTCTGTGTCCTAGCAGCTCAGCACAGGGCCAAGCACAAGATGGGCGAGTCCGTACATAGCTGCACCCTGGAAAACCACCCGTGTGAATCTCGACCCCCGCCAAGCCAGTGGGCGCCCCCTTTGTCCTTCCTGACCTCTTGCTTCTGATCCCACCAGGCAGGACTTACTTTCCAAGCCCTCCCTGTGCACCTCATCCTCACCCTCCTCTCCTCCCGGAGATTCCCCTCTCAGATCCTAAGAGAAACGCAGGGGACAGGACTCTGGAGAAAGAGTCGCCTGCCCAGATTTGATCAAGACACAAGTGAGAGGCAATGATTTGTGAAGAAATCCTGGTCCTGTCTAATGGAATTTTCCCAAAATAAATTCATGTAAACAACTTCCCACAAAGAGGCAGTCAGGGGAGCTGGGTGTGTAAACAGCGTGAACAGTCACAAGTACTATGGGCTGCAGGGGTGCCGTGTCGTCTGGAGGGGGGGCTGCGGGGAGACTCCCTTTAGCAAAACACCTTTGGCTCCAGTTCTTCTGACATCATAATGTCAGCCAATTCATGAACTTGAAAAAAGTCCTTATTTTAGTATCATCCCCCAAACATAGCTACACCACTTGGGAGCTAAAGATGGATTTTGCTTTAGGTATTTTTTTTTTTTTTAACCCCCATTTCAAACCAAATCAGCTGGGAGACTCTCTTCATGCCTAGAGAAGGTGGGGGCAGGGAGGGGGAGGGGGAGAGGAGGGGGAGGACAGGGTTGCAGGGCAAAGATCCTGGAGAAAGAAAATGATGCCCCTCTGGTGCTCTGTGATGCATGGGGGTAAACGCGCACCGTTCCCAGACTTCAAAATGAAAATCTGCTCTCTTTAAGACACTCAGAAGGACATCGAATTCTTGCGGCCTGGATATTCCTGTCCTGTGTCTCTGTTGAGAGCTGGACTGTCCGGCTGTGCAGACCAAGCTTCCGGAGGGAAGTGTTTGCAGGGAATCTTCCTGGGACACGCCTCTCCCCAGACATTTTTCCCAACCGAGTCTGACTTGCCCAAACCCAGGCTGTTTTCAGGATCTGGGTTGGATGGCTTCTCCCCCCCTCCCATGACCAGGAGCTGGAGAGAGAAGACCCGTATTCAAGTTTGGCTGGGCCACTGTTCTGCTACTTTTAGCAAATCACATAACTTCTCTGAGCCTCAATTTCCTCAACCATACAGTGGGAACCTGGAGCACAATTCCAGCCCTGTGTACTTCATACTGCTGGGAAGCTCTGGTCGGCAAGGAGCTGCCCAGTTGAGGGATTTTATTTATTAGAGTTCATTTGATTCTGAGTTTAGTCTCAGTTCTATCTTTGATGGTTTGGGTTTTGAGGAGACCTGGATTCTTTATGCAGTAGTCAGAGGTGGGGAGCAGGCGGAGTTGAGAGGAGGGTGCCTGGAGGGAGGGGAGGGTCCAGGGTACTCCTGGGAGGTCAGAGGGGTCAGGCGGGAAGGTGAGGCCTCCAGAAATCTGTTGGGCTGATGTGACCCACACAGGCCTCAGAGGACATCAGGATCCAAGACTGGTGGTGATGACGTTGAAGAGGGTGATTTTTTTTTTTAATGATGGGCTCTTAGTCTTCATTTTTTTTTTTTTTTTTTTATCACTAGATGTGACTTTACGGTGCCCTCCTGCTGTGGGTGGAGTCTGCTTCTCGTCCCATGGATGATGGCTTGGCTACTTGACTTGTTTTGGATGCTGAAAGCATGTTCAGAGGCCCGGAATGTTCTTGTGTAATTTGTCCTCCTGTGCTCCTGAGCTCCTCTGTGGGAAGAATATGCCCTGGTCATAGCTGGTCCAAGAGGAATGTGTGGACCCATGGATCAATCTGAACCCTACCTAGAATCTGGAGCCAAGCCAGCTGACCTGCAGCTTGACAACGCTGCCCCAGGCAGCTCACCCTAGAGTGACACAAATGAAATCATTGTGGGGCCGCTGAGCTTTGGAAAGGCCTCTATGATGCAGGATGATTGCAGTCTGACACACTGCTAAAGGCCACAAGGACAACATGGGATGTCCCTGCTTCACACAATTCCATGACAACTGAGATCTGCAACGCAAGGATGTGGTTCTGACGTTCCTAAGTCGCAGTTAGCATGGTACCATGCAAAGCCAGGAGGCCCGCAGTGATTTATAATACACATCCCTTGGGAAAAGCATCCTATCTCCCATGTATGTAGACTCCCACATGCCTAGGATGACATCAATAGAAGATCAGATGCTGTGCAGTTTAATGAGTAGAAGAGCTTGATCTCGGAAGTCAGGTCTTCGATTTGAATTCTGACTTTGCCGCGTTCCAGCTTAGTGACCCTGGTCAAGTTCCGTAGCCTTTCTAAATCTAAGTACCTAAGTACTTCATCACTGAAATGAGGATAAGAACACTTTTTTTTTTTTTTTTTTTTTTTTTGTGGGAAGGACATACAGTATTAACATTTTTGTTACGGCGCCTGCCACCTGGTGAATACTTAAATAGACTGAAGACATTGAGTTATTTTTCCAGATGTGAAATGATGCTTGTTTCAATAAACCACTGTCTTCTCCGTGAAGAGCCGAACATAGTGAAAGTTGCAGGTGGCTGTGAGGAGATGGAGGTCCCATTTTCTGGGAGCCTCCTCTGTGGGAAGGTCATCTTGTTCCCACAGGGGGACTACGGTGTTGGGCCCCAGGCAGTCCTGAGCGAGGTGGACTCTGCTGTGTCACCTGAGTGGGTGATGACACCCTTTGCGTGTCTCACCTTCTATTCTCCATCAAAAGCCTTTTTTTCCCCCTCTCTTGTCATCCGGGGCGACTGATGGAACTCCAGGAGACAGGTCTGCTTTGGCTAAAGGAAGAGGATGAGGATAAAGGCAGAGAAAGAGCCATTTTTTCAGGACCCGGGCCTGTGGGTCTGGCTTTGTAGGCCTTAGCTACTGCGTGGGCATTCCTCATTTCCTTGGGCTGGCAGAACGGCCTGGTCTTCATGCTATGAACGCTGTCTGAGCCGGACACTTGGGGCTCCTTCCCCATTCACTTCAATCAAACTGGTGATGACGATGACAATGACAACAATAATAAGTTACATTTTAGAGCAACTTATTTTATGCCTTAACAATCCTGAGAATGGCAAGATAGAATTTTTAGTCCCATGTCTTTAAAATTTTTTTTCCTTTTAATATTTTTTAGTTGTCAATCGACCTTTATTTTATTTATTTATATGCAGTGCTGAGAATCAAACCCAAGGCCTCACACGTGCTAGGCAAGCACTTTCCCACTGAGCCCCAACCCCAGCCCTAGTCTCATTTTTGATAAGCTGCAAGGAAAGAATTTCTGTTTACAAAGTCAGATGTGCAAATACTCTTAATTTCTTTTTCAAGCTCCTATTATCTTGTAGGGCTAAAATTTGATTGTTGGTCAATTCTACTTCTCCGTGGCCTCTGCATAGATTTTCCCTTGGGGTTTTGTCCAAGTTCGGAGGAGCAGACCTGTCTTTGCAGGTCTCTACTGAGATGGGTCCCTGACCCATCCAGCCCTTAGCCAATGTGTGAGGTCACGGTTGGGTCTGCCATTTCTTATTCTCACTTGCCAGAGGTCTGGCTCACTTACGGACTCCCCTCAGTCACACAGGGACTAGTTATCTGTTTTTATTCCACTCTGGTGATCTCTAACTCGGCAAGGCTGCATTGGGCCCTCCTTTTCTGGACATGCCACCAAGTACCTAGGAAATGAGGCAAAGGTCTTCTCTAACCTCAGAATCTGCAAACCTAGATAGAAAGAGCTCATTATTTCTCCATCCCACCCCCATCACAATCAAGGTTTATTCCTCACTCACTTCTTCCCCAATCACATGAATGAAGGCAGCATTAGGTGCTCATCTCCCAAACACACAATCGTTCACACACTGTAGGTGCTTACTGATCGGTTACATGAAATCCCAGATGGTTGTTCCTCTTCAGAAGGTGACTCTCTGGGCATCTCCCACCTGCAGCACCATTATTCTCAACCTGTGGCTTCCAAGTGGCTGGGTGTGTTGGCACAAGACCAGGTGATCCAGTAAGAGCATGGATGAACCGAGCTTGGAAGGTTATTCTGGTCCAGGCCTGAAAGTGCTCCTATCAGTGCGGGTTGCCATCTGTTGGCTAAAACTCAGTCACATGGCCATGCTGACCTGCAGAGGCATCTGGGAAATGCAGTCCACCTGTGTACTCAGGACCAAGGGGAAATGGGTTTGGCAAACAGCTAGCCTGTCTCTGCCACATCTTTACTTCTTTCATGGAGAGTCCTTTAATCTACATTGGATCAAGCAACCTCATTCTGATTCATCACGTAATTGCTATGTCCTGAGACACAAGGGTACATGAAAATTTGAACATCAAAAGCCTTTTTTGTTTTGTTTTGTTTCTGGTGCAGTTTTACTTCCCTGAAGAAACAGATGCTATAGAGCCTGGTTGCCTAATGGCGATGAGGGAACCAAGAAACAGATAATTCCAAAGGAAAATGTAAAAATGATGATGGGGCTAGGGTTGTGGCTCAGGGGTAGAGCGCTTGCCTGGCACGTGTGAGGCCCTGGGTTCGATCCTCAGCACCACATAAAAATAAATAAATAAATTAATTAAATAAAGGTATTGTGTCCAACTACAACAAAAAAGTAAATATTAAAAAAATGTAACAATGACAATTCCACTGTCTTAGGGTTAAGGAGACTTGATGTCACCTGCAAAGCTAGTAACGGATGGAGCTGGGCTTGCTCTAGAATCCAGGGCTGCAGAATACTAAGGCCTCCACCTCTTTGTTGGGGATTCTCAATGCACAGCATCTGGCAAGCCAAGGATCCAGGAGGACCCCGTTCAGCCATGGTCCGAGGTGTGTTGTGGACCAAGGGTGTTTGCACCCACTTAGTGATGTAGGAAGGATGAATCCGGTGAGCTCAGCCACCTGAGGAGTTCTGGAAGCCTGTGGCGGGAATCTGCTTCCCAGCAGACTTATGCTGACCTTTCCCCTTTTTACCTGTCCTTCAGCTCCAGTCTCAGCTCCGCCGACTCCTTCCTAACAACCCCCCTTATACCCTGCCCCTGTTCCCCAGGGCTCCCTGCTCTGCTGATGACAGATTCAAATTGGTATCAAAACCGGGTTGGGAGTCATTCTGTGCTTCCAACCAACACTTCACTCAACTAACACTGAGCGCCTCATCTGTTATGTGCCTTGTTCTGTGAGCTTTCACTCAAGAACAGGATGGTTGGCCAAGCCCATTTCTGGGCTGTGTCCTCTTCCTCATTTCTAATGTAGGGGAAATAAAGCCACCTCCCCAGGATTGTGTTGAGGATTAAACAAGGAAGGGCCTTGCACAGAGATGGCTTCTTACTGCTCAACTTACAGACCCACCTCCATCTGCTCCCATCTTCTCCTCTGTCTCCTTCCTTTAGTTTCTCCCAGTTTTCTTCCTCCCTTGTGGGCTGTTCCTTCTTGATCTCTTTTGCCAGTTTTTATTTCCTCTGTTTGCTTTTTTATATATTCAGGCTCCTGATCTTGAGCCCTCTTCTCTTATCTTTCCATAATCTCTCCCCAAGTGATTTTATTCACTCCCATTACTCGACATGGCATCTATATGTTCTTACTCCCAAATGTCTAGCTCCAAAGCATGCATTTCTTTGGAATTCCAGATTTCCATATGGAGCTGTCTGCCTGGCGTCTCCATCTCCTCCTCCTTTGGTGTTTCCTCATCTCGGTTAAAGGCATCTTTATCCTCCTTCTCCCTCACCTCTAGTGTCCTCTCTATCACCAAGTCTGTTGCTTCTGTTTGTGGGCATCTCTCTTCGTTAGACCCAGCTGCCTCCCTATTTATACTAATTTTGTTTCTGAAGTCCTCCATTCTAACCCATGGTCATCAGCAGAGCGATCTTTTGAAAATGTAAATTAAGTCATGTCTGAACAATATACTTGGTTCCCAAACCCTGACCTGGTTTCCCACCAATTAAGAGCAAGGTGGACACTTTTTGCTGTGACCCTGCGGGAGCCGGGAGCAGCTGGCTTCTGCCTGCTTTTCCAGCCTTATCCCAGGCCCTTCTTCTCCCACTGACCACTCGGCAGCCACATTGACTGTCTTCTTCCAGTTCCTGATGGCTTGGTGTTCTTGGCCACCGCAAGACCTTGGCATCTATTTCCACGGCTCGTCACCTCATTTCTGCACATCCTTTTGGTCTCAGCTTAAATGTCATTGCTCCCGATCTAATGCCATGGCTTCCTCTTCTTCTCTCTGTCAGTGCTATCCATTTTCTCTTTGCACTCCCCCCCCCAACCCCCGTTGGTGATTGTACGCTTACTTTTGTCCTCACTTAAGCAGTTCATCTCCTCAGTTGAGTGAACTCTTTGAGGGAAGGACCAAACCTTTTTGCTTCACAGCTGCAACTCTAGTCCTGGTACATAGTAGATTCTCAAGAAATAGTTATTGTTGTATGATAGTGAATAGTTCATGAGCTCTAGTTATTTACCCAGCAGTCTTTTAAGTCCTTGGCTATAGTATTTCAATCCTCACAACAGTCCTGTTCTCCGCTTTATAAAGGAATGGAGACACTGAGAATTTAAATCACTTGTGCAAACCCACCCAGCTGGGAAGTGGCGGAACTTGGAGGTGAACCCCAGCCTCGGGCCCTGAAGAGTGATGAGCACAGTGGGCTTGCAGGGAATGGAATTGCCTGGTAGTAGTTTCCACTCACTTCTTTTGGAGGGGCACTGGGAATCTGTGGCTCCCCTCTCCTGTAACACCTCTATAGCATGTACCCCATCCCAGCCTCCTTCTGGTGGTAGGTCAGAGGGATGCTGAGTCTCAGGTGGATGGGGGGCTGAGGTTTCAAGATCTGGGAAAGGTGGGGGGCTGAAGATAAGATTGCCTTGGAGAGGAGTCTAATCTGAGGGAGCTGAGGTGGAGAGGCGTCATCCGTGCTAAGGACACCAGCTGGGAGAGGCTTGGGGGCATGTTCTGGGTGATCTGATGCAGTCTCTGCCTATCTGGAGCTCTTGGGAAAATGAACCAAAGTGGAGAATAAGCAACTTTTAAACATGCAAATGAATTTGAAAAAAAATTGCATCTCCTGAAATCCAGCAGGGGAAGCAGCTTAGAAGATGCAGTGGGTGGGTGCGGAGAAGTTGCTGGGCTGATCCTGCTGTCTGTCTGGCCTCTCAGCCCTTCTCTGCTCAGGTGTTCCTCTGACCAACACCTCCTGTGCAGCCCAATCCCAGGTTGAGTCCTCTCTGCACCTGCCCCTTGCCAGGTTGACCACAGCTGCTTTGCACCAGGGATTAGGTTTCATTCATTCTTGTATCTCCAGGTCCTCACACTGTTTGGCTCTTGGTAGGTCCTTTTATATGTTGAACCATCAAATGCATCTGACTCCCCCAGGTTTCACTGGGTACTTCTTCCTGTGTCACCTGCCTAAGCAGAGCACCTGGCCCAGTGCATTGACTTATTTCATTATTCTTCCACCTCCCCACTTAGAATGAAAGCTACCTGGGGCCAGGAACTCTGTCAAAATCATCTTTGTGTCTTGATTGTTAAATGAATCTTGACTTTGTTAGATGAATGAATGGATGGGTCATTTTCTTCCTTTGGCCCATCTCCAAGTACCCCAGCTTCTGCTTGGTACGTCCCAAGTGGACCTGACTCTGAAGCAGTGCCCCCCAGAGGCCAGGAGGTGACAGACCACGTGGAGAGCTGGGCGGTTGGCTCAGGAAGGCCTAGCAGCCTGTTTTTTTTCTTTTCTTTGAAGCCTTTCCAGGGCACACAGGACAGATCCCAGGTGTTGAATAGACACCAGGCAGTTTTGGAAGATCAGACACAGGTAATCCCTAAACTTAAAACAACTGTCTTAAGTGTCCACCAGATGTTTCTCATGGGACCTTTATTTATTTCATTTTTGATATCTACAAGTAAGTTCTTGTTTTCATTATACACAGAAGTAAAACGGCTTCACTAGGATGGACTGAACTATGCCCACCTACTTGGTCATGACCTGCTTTTCTTCCTTCGGGGACCAAATTAATAATAGATAGGTCAGCTTATGCTTTCTTCATGACTGTGAGACCTCTTTAAACCAGGTCCCTTTTGGGGGGTCGGGGATGGGGGTGGGGGTGGGGTGGGGTGCAGTCTTCCTTTGGTGATGCCAGCCTCTATGACTAGGCTGACAAAGTGCAATGTCCAGGGTCAGGTGTGTCAGGTCTTGCTCTGACCACCAGGTGGTGCTGTTGGCCCAACGTATAGTCTTAGCAATATAGGTCTTTTATAAGGGGAACATAGAATTGCTCAAGAAAAAATGTTTGCTGGGTTGCAATAGGAGCTACCAGTCTGTGAGTGCTGCCATCTGCCTAAACTGTGTCTCTATAACTCACTTCATTTGAGCCTCCATTTGATAGAGGCCCAGAGTTCAAGTAATTGGAGTTAAGTTACAAGTGGAAAAGCTAGAATTTGAAGCCAGGTCTGTCGGATTCGAAATCTTCAGACTCTTGGGGTACAAAGCGAGCCAGGCCTGGCCTGGGAGTTGCACAACTAACTTCCAGCCTCAATCTCACCTGGGCGATGCCTGTACAATGTCAGGCGCCTGGGCCACGTTTTAAAGAACAAGGGTGCTCCAGGGTATTTTTTTTGGGGGGGGAGGTGGGATAGGGATGTGACCACCTCAGTGCCACCGCAGAGCCCTACATCAGTCCTTTCCTGAGAAATGATGTTCTTCATTGGTCTTTTCCTGTCTCAGTGGACCTCCTGGTGGGAAGAGCGTGCCCCTCTCACAGCTACGGGGTAACTGTACAACCCCTCTGAGGAAGTAACCTCTGTGTCTTCTTGATCCTGGACTTACCAGTCAGCTTTCCTTTCCATTCCTCATATTTTCAAGGAGATACGTGATGGCCTATATTGACAATTGCGATGGCATAAGCGGAAATAAAAAAAAAATTCAATAAAGACCAGGGTTTTGTGGGACTAGGGGAGATTGTCAGAATAAGATATTAATACCATACAAACAAAGGGATTGCCTGGAGATGGGGGAATGCGGCCCCTGCGCTGTCACATTGGCCATGATAAAAGCTTCTGTATAGGGCCGAGGGCGTGACGGTGCACAGGCTGTTTCCAGTCCCCACAACAGCCTGGGAGGAAGGAATGACTGTCCTCCGTTTTGTAGGCGAGGAGGGAACCCACCGCATCGTGGTTCAGAGTGTGGGTTCTGGAGTCAGATCCCTGGGTTTCCACCTGCCTCTTCGCTCACCCGCAGGCCCAGGTCTGCCTGGCACACCTGCCCTCACAGGTGCCCCACTCTGCTGCCTGTCGCTGTGGCCGCCTGCCTTGGGTGTGGAGGAAGCCTGAGGCGGCTTGGGAAGGTGGAGGAGGCCCTCTTGGAGGGGAGCAGATATGGCAAAGGTGAGACTTGAGCTGAGTGATTTTGGGTAATGTGGGGTGGCCTTTGTGGTCTGGGACGGGATTGGGTTTTGCATCCTATACATTTTTCATCTCTTGGGGCTCCTCGATTCTTAGTTTCCCTGTGTCTTTTGGCCCAAGCTGATAATCCCAAACCCTCTGCCCCAGGGCTCTCAGACAACACCTCCCACTGCCACCTCACTTCAGGACGTCAGGCCCGCCCTGGCCTCCTCACAGGTCTGACCCTTCCGCTAAGACATTCTCTTAGGTGCTCTTCCTTCTTCTCCATCCACGACATCCTGTTCACTTCTTCTAAATAATCATGTAGAAAATGTCTGGGAAGAAGCTGGGCGCGGTGGCGCACGCCTGTCATCCCAGCACTTGGGAGGCTGGGGCAGGAGGATTCTGAGTTCAAAGCCAGCCTCAGCAATGGTGAGGCACTTAGCAACTCAATGAGACCCTGTCTCTAAATAAAATACAAAAAGGGCTGGGGATGTGGCCCAGTGGTCGAGTGCCCCTGAGTTCAATCCCTTGGTACCAAATTAAAAAAAAAAAAAAAAAAAAAAAAAAAAAGGAAAGAAAATGTTTGGGAAGAATCCAGTATTGTCCTAGTTGCCCAGAAGAAAGTGAATCCCAAGTTTCTTCAAAGCAGAACCTTGAATGCTACAGGCCTTTAGGCTAAGAAAAATGCTGCCTGATGTGGGGATATTCCTGGGTTCACTCCCTGTACAGCTGGCTCCAGGCGTCCCAGCCTCCCCCGGCATGCTGGGACCAGGCTGCTGGGGGTTCCGAGCAAGGGAGAGGCCCAAGTCAGTTGGGTTCCTGGGGGCCGACAGGAACGATTGTGCCTTTGCTGTGGAGCAGGAGCTAGACGTTTTACTAGTTATTATTCCTAAGCCTTGCCGTAGCCCTACAAGGGAGATATTTTTGTTTCCACTTTACAGGGAGTTAATGGGTACAGAGAGGCTGAGTAACTTCTCCAATTGACTTGTACATGGACCGGCAGGGCTGGAATCAGAGCCTAGACTTTAAGGTGCTCAATCTCCCCACTTCTCCACCACCTCCTGGTGGAGCATTGGGGACTGCCTGGTGCATTCCTTGCCTGGGACTTCTGTGACAGATTACAACCAACCAAGGCCAGAAGTCCAACATCGAGGTCATGGCTGGGCTGTGCTCCCGCTGAAGGCCCTATGGAAGAAACCCTCCTTGCCTCTTCTGGCTTCTGGAGGCTCAAGTGCTCTTGACTTGGGGCAGCCTCATCTGGTCTCTGCCTCCACCCTCGCAGGGCTCCTCTTCTGCCTGTCTCTCTGCGTGTCTCATGGGAGACTTATCTTGGGATTTAGGGTGCTCATGGATAATCGAGGATGATCTCATCTGGGGATCCTTAACTGAATGACATCTTTGGAGGCCCTCTTCCTAAATATGAAAAATTTCAGACATTCTTGGATATGCATCTCTTTCTTGGGGTTCCTTTCAGAGAGCTGCCAGATTACAGGGCAAGCAGGAGATCCCCTGTTTCTATAGTTATTGTTGGGGATGAAGAGAGTGGAAACTTGAGGGACAAAGAGTTTTACTTGCTGAACCAGCCCAGAGGTGGCCCGCTCCTGTCGTGGACAGCAGAAAGATGCACTCCCAGTGACTAGTCCTTTGGGCACTGGAGTCACAGTGCCAAGGGCACGAACTATTTTCAGGGGCCCCTTAACATATTTTAATTTCTTTTAAAATAATAAAAAGTGAGTTTTTAGGTTTTATTATGTAGTATTAATTGTTGTCTCTACATGGATCTAGTTGTAAAATAAAAGCTGTCCTGTTTATTTTCTGAGGAAGGAACCCTCCAGAGGCCCTGGGACCCTGGGGAGACTATACCTTAGGGAGAAAGGGAGAGTTATCAGGACCCCCTGCCCCAGAGGGGGATCTGTCACCATTCCCAAGCACTTCATCTGTACTCTGACATCTGTATGGTGGCTTTAGTGTCTTCTTACCCGGAACAAGAGCCCTCCACCTGGGAGGACAAAGTCCTCTTGCAAAGATGGCTGCTCTTGCTGGGCATGGTGGCGCACGCCTGTAATCCCAGCACTTGGGAGGCTGAGGCAGGAAGATCGCGAGTTCAAAGTCGGCCTCAGCAATGGCAAGGCACTTAGCAACTCAGTGAGACCCTGTCTCTAATAAAATATAAAAAAGGGCTGGGGGTGTGGCCCAGTGGTCGAGTGCCCCTGAGTTCAATCCCTGGTACCAAAAAAACAAACAAACAAAAAAAATAAAAACACCCAAAAAAAGATGGCTGCTCTGGATCACCTGGAGCTGACACTTGAGGGTGGGGTGCCCTGGCAAGCTTGTCACTGAAGGTATCTAAACAGTGCCCATTCTTTGTAGGTACCAGTGAAAGCTGAGCCACAATAATATGCACAGATCCCTTGACAGAGAGAGGAAGGGAGCCAACATTTCCTGAGAACCCACTTTCTTCTGGGCACTTGATGGAGTGACTTTACTTCTGAGCTCCATTTTATCTATTTATTTATTTATTGCAGAGCTAGGGATCCAACCCAAGGCCTCATACATGCTAGGCAACCTCCTTAGCCCTGAGCTACACCCCAGCCCATGTGCTCCCTTTTGAAGATGAGGAAAGAGAGACTCAGGTTAAAAAAGTTGCTGGTGTTTCCTGGTTAATGAGTAATAGGTCTACTGGAAGTCAGTCCTGTCCGATTGTAAAGTTAAGTACCTTTAAAACAGCATGGTACCGCTGGGAGTGGTGGCACATGCTTGTAATCCCAGTGGCTCGGGAGGCTGAGGCAGGAGGATTGCAAGTTCAAAGCCAGCCTCAGTAACTTAGCAAGGTCCTGAGCAATTTAGCAAGACCCTCTGTCAAAACAGAAAGGGCTGGGGGATGTGGCTCAGTGGTTAAGCAACGCTGGGTTCACTACTGGGTATCAAAAGAAAAAAAAAAAAAAAAAGAAAACTACCAAAGCCAAAAAAGCCACACCCTGAAATAAAACAACAGCAACGACAAAACCCGCATGGTACTGCCTCTGGCTTCTGGAGAAGAGGTCACAGAAGAGAAAAGAGCCCTGGATGGGAGTAGCTGGTGGGGAGGGAGGCGGGGCTAGAACTGGGATGGAACTTCCAGACACTGGGCTTTCCTAGTGCTTCTGCAGCTGGCCACGCTATGGCTGGGGAAGAAGTCACTCCTGCACTCTGGGCTGCGCATTCTCATCAGGGAAACGAGAGGAGGTGGACGTGACCTTCAACAGTCCAGGACGGGATTCATCTGTTCCTTGGCTCTTCCGTAGCTGGTCTCCCCAGCTGGCTTGGAGGCTCCTCGGGAGCAGAGAATGTCTTTTATGTCCTTGAATTTAGTATTTCAGTACCATCTTCATGATTTTTGCCTCGATGTGTACCACTTGGATTACTGTTTACTTAATATGTTCTTTTAAATTAACTTACTCTGAAAAATGTTATTTCTGTCCTAAACAGTAGTAGTCATGACATCATGGGTTCATTAATTAACAAGTTAATTAACTAATTCCTTCATCAAATCCTGATTACATGCCTAAGGGGTGGCAGGTCTAGATACCAGGAACCCAGGCAAGGTCTCCACCTAATGGAGATTATGTTGGAGGAGATGGGGAATAAAGACACATACGAGAAAATTTCAGTTAATATTGGCAGCTGTGAAGAAAATTAACTGGGGGAATGTGTTAAAGGAAAATCTTGGATCTATAGTAAGAAAGTGATTGTATTGCAGCCCAATATACACACAAACATATATACAAGAAAAATGAAAATATTAGGCAATAATAATTATCTTTACTTCATGGGACGTACTCTGATAATTTTTCTTCTCTTCCATTTAAAAAAAAATATGCTGGTTTGAGCCACTGAAGACTGATCTTATGTTCTACTAATGTGGACAGCGGCCTGCAGCAGTTTGGAACATCAGATGCATGGCACGAGGGTGGCCAGGAGAGGAATCTCAGATGAAGTGAAACCTGAACAGAGATAGCCGGGATGAGGAGGGAGCTATATGAAGATCTAGAGAAAGAGTGTTCCTGGCAGAAAAAAAAAAAAAAAAAAAAACCCAGCATGTGCAAAGACCCAGAGGCAGATTGCATTTGGGTTGATACACTAAATGTGTGTGTGTGTATGTGTTTTATATGGTTCATGTTTTCTAGTGGAGGTTAAAATAATTGCATAAAAAATGACATTAAGCCGGGCGCGGTGGCGCACGCCTGTAATCCCAGCACTTTGGGAGGCTGAGGCAGGAGGATCGCGAGTTCAAAGCCAGCCTCAGCAATGGCGAGGCACTTAGCAACTCAGTGAGACCCTGTCTCTAATAAAATACAAAAAAGGACTGGGGGTGTGGCCCAGTGGTCGAGTGCCCCTGAGTTCAATCCCCGGTACCACACAAAAAAAAAAAAAAACAACAACCAACCAAACAAACAAAAACAACCCCAAAACAAACAAGAAAACCCACAGATTAATAATCCTCTGACTATTCTGGGGTCAGAAGTCCAAAGTGCATTGGCAGGGCTGCCTTGATTCTGGAGGCTTTGGGAAGAATATGTTTCCTAGACTTTTCCATCTCCCAGAAGCTGCCCACATTCCTTGGCTCACGGCCCCACATCATTCTGACCTTTGCTTCTGTCATCATAGCCTTCTCAGACTCTGGCCTTCCTGCCTCCCTCTTCCAAGAGCCCCTTTATTGCAACCACCTGGGCAACCCACAATAACTGATTGTGAACTTTAAGCACATTTAAAAACTACCTTTTGCTCTCTAAGGTAACATAATTCAGGGTTCTGGGCATGAGGACATGGGTGTCTTTGGATGGGGCACTATTCAGCCCATGGCTGCAGGTGAAATCATCTTGTGTCCTGGGTGAATCTACCACTGTTACAGACATCGCCTCGTACAGTGCTGTGTCCAGACTGGTGCATACAGTAGGAGCCTAGTACATGTTTGTCAGGTGGCTAAATAAATGTGAAGAGCCCCCTCTCTTGTGTCGTCCTGCCATTCTACCTAACCTCACTGCACTTCTGGAAATGTCACATTGGCTCACAGGAACCAGCCTGGCCAGAGACAAATGGGCTGGAGCTTGCCAATTGCACTGGTGTAGAAACTCCCACCTGTTCTGGTCCCATTCACAGGAGGCCTCCTGCCCATCAGAGCTGGAAGAACTTGAGATCCTAGGTTAACCCACCTGCATTTGTGAAGGAGGAGGAGCATCCTTAACCCGGTGCCTCTATGGTTTCAGGAGGTGTTTTAATTAGAACTCACCTTTATAGGATCATTGTACCTTGGAAACAGACGACCCCCCCTTCTCATTTTATCCTCACTCCAAAGACAAAGGACAGGCAGCAGTCTTCCCATTTTACAAATGAGTAAACTGAGTCCTTTGGAAGTCATCAGGTCAAACTGGGCCTAGAACACAGAGGTGTTCCCCTTTCTCCTTGTCCCCCAACTCCACTAAATTCTCAGAGTCTTTTTTTTTTACTTTTAAGGGTCCTCTGCAAACCCAGAGGGCTTCTAGAAGGACTTACTATAAGGAAGAAGAATCCATTGTGTCTCATGCCATGCCAAGGAGCAAAGGTAAAAAGCTTCATGGAGACAGATTCACAGACAAATTTAATTTGACTTACGGGGGAATGTTCCACGCATCAGTCTGAAGTAACAGGATTGGCTGCCTAGGGAGAAATAGGGACCTGATTCCTGTCTCTGGACGTTTTCTCAGCAGAAGCGGAGCTTGGAAACCGTTAACCTTGTTTCGATCGTCTCTGAGTTTAAGGTTTAGCCACAGGCTTTTGAGACTAGACCCCCATACGGAGCTCCCCACCCTCCTCTCCACCTCCAGCTGCCAACCTTAGGGCTGTGGAGGAGGGAAGGGGACAGGGAGGCATAGAGATAGGAGCCTGGGGTCTTCCAGTGGCGGGGGCCTGCTGATGTAAAAGGAAACCTAAGCACGGAGCCCCCCCTTAGGAGATAACAATCGGATTCTATACATTCTAAATGGCATTCTCCTCTTAGTGATTTTCATATGAAAACTCAGCTTGGAGCCCTTGGCATCTGTTTCTCTTTTTAGGACAGAAACCAAAAGACTATTTACATATTCCTAGGACCCTATCACCAATTAAATCTTTTCAGAGCCTCAGTCCTCCCTGTCCCCCAACCCCACCCCCTCCCAACTCCCTCCACATTTAGGATTAAATTTCTTGGCAGACGGTGGTTGCTGCTCTCTTTGGTGATTTATTTATTCAGTTGGATGTTTTTTCATCTCTAGCCTGGGCATTTCAGGCCTTGGCGTCCACCTTCTGATCACTGGGAAGTGACCCTGCTTGGGGACCTCCTCAAACTCCACTGGGGCCGTGGGGCTGGGCTGAAGCACATTCCTCCAGGCGCCAGAGGCAGCCTGTCTCTGTGTCATCCCTGGGCACCCCCACCAGAGTTCGGTCCCTCCCCCTTCCTGACTGTGACAGAGCTTCCTCCGGGAGATGAGGGAGCACAGCTGGGTGACGTCACTAGGAATGCACAGGGGCCCGGAAGGGGCAGAAGTAAGATGTCCTTGGGAGCAACTGTCCTGTCCGTCTCTTTTTTCTGGAGACAACCCGGTCCTGCAGGAACAGAGGAATCTGCGGAGATGTCTGAGAAAATCGGATCTGACAGCTCGCGGGTCCCGCCCCTCCCGCCTCACCACGCCCTGGCTCACACCTCTGTCTCTGGGGCTTCTATTCACAGGAGCCACTCCAGGCTCTGTCATGGGCCCTGCTCCAACCAGCTCTGTGACCTTGGGCACTTCACACCACTTTTCTGAGTCTCTGTGAGACATCCAAAGTGCGGGGCAAAACCAATGGGCCCAGCCTGGTGGAGGTTGGCCAATCATTAACGGATGCCTATGGAACCCCCAGCACCCATCCTGGCACGTGGTAGGGACGTCATAGCTGTCAGTTATTGATAGGTTGTAGTAAAGTGTGATCTTAGAACTCAAAGGTGGAGTCCAGTGAAGGAGTCGTTCAGTTTCATTCAATAGATCATTGAGTCTTGACTTTGTGTCTTGCTGGTGCTACGTGCTGGGGAATCAGGGGTAGAGGCAGAAATGGTTTTGGGCTTGAAGTTCACAGAGCCTCAAGATAAATCAGATGACTTATCTACAAATCGAAGGTGATCCACATCCTAATGTGGTTGTTGAGTTAGGAAGAAGGTCACGGACGAGCAACTTAAGCCACAGGGAGAAGTCTCCGTAGCTAGGATGGGTGGATTTCTGCCAATATGGTCATCTCCCACTAACTCAATCCTCATAACACCTGAATCCTGGTAACAATAAGACACCTTCTGCACTAAGGCGCTCAGAGTGAGACGGGCTGATAAACAGAGAAAGAGAAGAAAATGCAAATGGTGGTCCATAGCATGGTCGATTCTAGAACTGGATGGACATCCTCGGTCCTCACTTGCCGTGTGATCTTGGGCCAGCTGTTTCGTGTCTTCCTGCCCCTGTGTTCTTATCTGTAAACTGTGCAGGATCATAATGCCTCCCTTGAAGGGCTGTGGGAGCAGCTAAACGAATCATGGTTACAAATGTGCAGCACCCGACTCACTGTGGGCGCCACCAAAGCAGGGACTCTGCCACCATCAGGAGGCAGTGAGATCCGTGTGCAGCCTGAAGGGGACCTTCTTGGTGGTGGTGGTGGTGGTGGGGTGGGTGACATGAGGGTGGCCCTTGAAAATTAACCAAAAATGCTCCTGATATGGATGGAAAATTCAGATAGGCATTCCAGGCGGAGGAACATTCTGAGCCGGAGAGTCAAAGAAGAGGTGATCTATTTATAAAATGAAGATCCATGCCAATGATTCAGGTGTAAAGGGGGTGAGAGCAGAGGGGGAAAGAGTGGCGGCACTGGGCTGGATGAGGATGGAGCTTGGGCCCCGAGGGAAGGAGTTGGGAGTCCTCCTCCTCACTGGTGTTTGGGGGAGAGCGGCCAGGCTGCGGCAGGGGCTGTCCACCCTGACTGCTCATGTGTCTCCTGGGATCCTTGAAAAAATACCCATGTCAAAGTTCTGAACTGTATCTAGCTGTTCAGCCCAAGTTGGGGACCCCCCTGGATTACAGGGAAAGTGAGGCAGCAGGGGGAGCATCTGGAGTCAATAACAGTGCCTTACCACGTACAGTTCAGAGTGACATGGTCTGGACCAGAACAGAGGGATAGTGAGGAGAGGAAAAAGGGTGGGGCGGAAGGGAAGAGCAGTTTGTGGGCTATTTTGACATATGGGGGTGAGAGGACCTGTGGCTGCAATCTGCCTTCCCTATGGAGGCCATGGGCCTTCTCTCTGGGGCTTGGGACCCTCTGCAGTAGTATAGGAGGAGGTGAGAGATCTTGCTGCCAAGTCCCGGCAGTTCTGGGCATGTGCTTCTTGACAAGTGATCGGGAATGTGAGCTAAGCCAGGGAGGATTCCCGAATTCTCCCCAACTGGTGAGGTTGTAACTCCATCCTTCTCCTCTGGAGCTAGTGCTAATTCACCAGACACTGTCCCCCAGGGCAGACTCTGATGTCACGGGTTAGTTGTCCTGGTGGGGTGGGCTGGGCCTGGGCGGGTAAGGACGCAGGGACAGGCTTGTCAGCCTTTGAAATCAGAGCTGATTGTTTTTAATAATGTCAGATTTAAAAATTCATTTCTCATGTTGATGCTTTGGAAAACATCGCCCAGGCAGGGCAGGTGGTCTGCTTTGGGGCCTCCAGGGCTGGGTGGCCCAGCCTCAGAACACTGGCCTAATCCCCTCTCGCTTTCAAGGCCCACAGACACCCGCCAGTCACATGACGTCATGGCTCCACGGCTCCCTCCTCGAATGACTTGTGTTGGTTAAGCCAGGGCTGGGCTCTGCTAGGGGCCATGCTGTGGGTCTGCTGGTCTGGGGCTGCCTCCGTCTCTCCTTCCAGTTCCCCTCCAGGTCCTCCCCTCTCCATCTCCTAGGGTGGCTGGGCATGCAGGTGTGCAAGAGCCGATGAGGAGGAAGAAGGGGAGCCCAAGTAGAGAAGCCGACGGTGGGCAGGTGAAGTGTGCACAGGGCCTGAGTTGGGAGTCCCGCGAGGTGGACCTCTGTCTCCGAGTTGGCTTCTCTCTCACTTGGTTTTATTGCCTCTTGTCTTTGGCCTCAGTTTCTTCAGTCTGTGAGCTATGACATCAGCTGATCGTCATGATTCCCATCTGCTCTACCATTTTTATGGCTTCTCAAGAATGAGCAGTTGGCCAATGATTGGCTCTAAGACCTGAGGACTGGAGCTCTTTGCAGAATGTTTCTAGACATACATTATGGGGAGAAGATTGGTTTTTTTTGGAAAACACTGAAGGAATACCCCAAAAATGAGAGAGAAAGGGAGAGAGAATGAGAGAGAAATTAGAGAGAAAGGGAGAGAGAATAAGAGAGAGAGAGAGAGAGAGAGAGAGAAAGAGAGAGAGAGAGAGAGAGAGAGAAACAAGCATTTGTAACATCCAGTGTCTACCAGGTACCACTTGAGATCTCCACATACTTGACACATGCACCCTTTGCACCAGCTCTGTGAGGTAGGTATTAGAAGTCCCTTGGTGCAAAAGGACTTAAAAACAGCATACTACAGGGACACAGCCACATCAATGTTTATAGCAGCACAATTCACAATAGCTAAACTGTGGAACCAACCTAGATGCCCTTCAGTAGATGAATGGATAAAGAAAATGTGGTATATATGCACAATGGAGTATTACTCAGCAATAAAAGAGAATAAAATCATGGCATTCACAGGTAAATGGATGGAGTTAGAGAATATAATGCTATGTGAAGTTAGCCAATCCCAAAAATACAAATGCCAAATGTTTTCACTGATAAAAGGAGGCTGATTCACAGTGGGGTTTGGATGGGGAACATAGGAGGATTAGAGGGACCCTAAAAAGGCCAATGGGGAGGGAAGGGAAGAGAGGGGACAAAAGGGTAAAAAAAAAAAAGAAAAGAAGATGGTAGAATGGATGGATATCACTACCCTAAGTGCATGTATGAATACACGAATGGTATGAATATACTTTGTATACAACCAGAGATATGTAAAAATGTGCTCTGTATGTGTAATATAAATTGTAATGCATTCTGCTATCATGTATAACAACTTAGAATAAAAGGAAAAAAAAAAAAAAAGGAAGTCCCTTGGTACAGATGGGGAAATTGGAGAGTTAAGAAACTTTCTCAAATGAAAAAAAAAAAAAAAAGTGGGGGGGCTTTGGGTTATATGTCAATTAAACCCAATTCTGAATTGTAATAACTGGTTGGGATCATAACAAGGTGTGGGTGCTGAGCATTGACTGTATGTAGCTCAGCTCTGCCCCGAGTATCTTAATTACTTGGCATCAGGGTTGATACCATTGGGGTCACCATGTACTGATGAGAAACTGAGGGTCTGAGAGGATCACTGCTTGAAACAGCTGCTAGCCAGTGGTGGGCCTGGGATTTGGGCCCCTATTTTAAGTCTAGAGCCTTTGGGCAAAAAGTAAGACCAGGCTGAGATGTGCCAGGGTGTCCCCCACCTGTCTACCATGGGACTGGCATTTAGGGGACAGCTGTATCTCTCAGAGCCCCTGCTCAATGGGCGGTCAAAGAGGTGTCTGATGTATTATGTGTCCTGCCCCCATTCCAGCCCTGCATGTCCCTGGCATTAGAACAGATGGTGGGTCCAGTACACAGTCCACAGGTCCTGGGAGGTATGTGGCTTAGGCAAAAATGACGAGTTGTGCCATCTGATTTTCTTTCTTGAGAATTCGACCTTGGAAGCAACGTGGGAACAAGGTGGCCAATAGAAGAAGCTGAAGCTCTAAGTTTGTGACATTAGGAAAAGGTGGTGAAGCCCACTGGCCTTCTGTAATTCAAGTTCAAAGCTGCAGAAACCACAGGCAACAGAAACCCTTGGGTGAGAAGAGGCATCGGGCAAAAGGCCCATGGAAGGTCACCTGGGAGCTGGAGAAGGCACCTGTAGCAAGAGTGGGTCCCCATGAGGTGAGACCACGTACTCACGAGAGAAAACCGGTTGGCCGTTGTCAAAGGAAGATGGAGCCTCAGCCCCTGGCTTTGCCGTAGTTCTCAAGGCCTTGTTCTTGGATTTCAGACAAGATCCCTCTTCCCCTGCTGGTGTCTCTGTAGCAACATGCCTCATCCCCTGCATCCCTAAGAGTTAAGTGATTTTCTGATCCTGCAGTCCAAGACGCTGGGCTCAAGCTTCACTCTAGCTGTGGATGCGGGGAAGAGGCAGTTAGAGTCCTCATCTTAGTATATGTGTATGTGTGTTTTTTGACCTTCTCTCGTCTACAATCTTGAAGTGGATTGTAACACCCCCCCCCCAAAAAAAAAAAAAAATCCTACAATGCATACTACTGTAAGATGAAAAGTTAAGAGGATGATTCTGGAGCAATAGGAAAAGAAAGGTAGCTGGGCAAAATGAAATAAAAGGAAAATTAGTATACATTATGACAGAATGCTGCAGAAGATAAAGGCAATGCTGGCCACGGTTGATTGAGGATCTGTTATCATGTGCCTGGCACAGGTGAGCTGTCTCGCGCCTGTTCTGTTTCCACACTGTGCTCTGAGCCAGGTGGTAACCTCTATTTCTCAGATGAGGCTCACAGAGCTTAAGGGACTTGCCCTAGGTCTCATGTCTTGTCAGTGGGAAGACTGCCACGGAGCTCACACTGGTGTTATGAAATCCCGCACAATTAGCACAGGAAAAGAAGCACATCCAGCTCTGAGCATTTTATTAGCCAATGCAAAAATGCAGACACGATCTGATCCATGCTCCTGTCACCCAGAAGATAAAAGCAGGTCTCTTGTTCCCCTCCCTGGACACCGAGGTCCAAGAGGAGATTCCTCATAGATCTTCTAGGGGACCCTGAGTGACGCAGGGACACCCATTAAAACCCTGGGTCCCAGGAGGGAGGCTGGGCCTGAGAGTCCCTGAGAAAGGAGAGAGTAGGCCTGTTACAAGTCCCTTGAACCTTGGTGGCGGTGATGGTGCTGGCGTTAAGTGCACAGAGCAGAGTTCATGGTGTGACAGGCTAAGGATGATGAGACTCAGTGTCATGGCATCTCTGCTTTCCTTCCCCCACCCACCCCTCCCTCCCTCCCTTCCTTCCTTCTTTCCTTCCTTCCTTTCTTCCTTCCTCTCAGCAGATTAAAGAAGAAAACCACTGAATTTGTGGGCCAAATTTTAAAACAAAATAGCTCTATCAAGTCCCTTGAGGGACTCAAAGGTGAGTTACCAGGTGGGAGAGCACCTGCTTACAGGTGCATACAAAGAGGGTACTGAGGTTCACAAATTTCAGCAATAGGACGTCACTGCTGGTACTTCTGAGGGGCAGCGTACACATTGGTGGCTTTTAAACATTCATCCCAAAGTTAAATCCTGAGTCCAGGGATACGTGGAGGGCCGTGTGTGGCCTAGGGTGGGGGGCGGGTGGCTCATCATGAATTTGCATTTTTGGGGCAGAATTCATTCAGTGACTTGGTGCTGAGTCCCTGGGAGCACCCACCCAAGCCAGCCGTTTTCAAAGTGAGAAATAAGCCGTCCACAGTGCGTGAGTTGATTTGGTCTCTCTTCCAACCAAATGAGCCGGTTCTGACTTTGCAGGGCCCCCACCCTCCCAGGCACCCGCTGTGTTGCCATGAGCCTGTGGGAGCCAAGGTAGACAGCTGTCCAGGGCCCAGGCTCCTGCCGGCAGCCTCCTCTGCTCCTTGTACCTGCTGCTCGGGTCTGGGCCCTGGCTCTGCCTTCCAGCTCCTGCATCTGCCCTGGCCCTTCTGCTCCCCTGGCAGCTGTTCCTTCCCTCTGGCTCCCTGATTGGTGCCTGGCCTGTGCACTTCGTGGCTTCTGATAAGAGACATTCTCCTGCTGGATACCGGCTCAGCCAGTGGGTCACCCGCACAGAGATTTGAGATGCAGGCTTCAGAGAGAGCCAGGGTTTAATGCCAGTCTGCCATTGGTCAGCTCTGTGACCTCAGGCAAACCACACCATCTCTCTGAGCCTCCGTGCCTTTGCTGTAAGATGGGGATGGTGAGATCTATTTCACAGAGCTGTTGAATAAAAGAGCATTTAGCACAAGACCGGCTTATAGGAAGGGCTCAGTAAATGCCAGTTAATATCACTGCGACGTGAGACTTGAGCACATCTCTGTACAGGGAGGTGGGGGCAAGGCAGAAAACAAGGGTGCTTCCCCTCGGGGTTTTCTTCAAACGTACAGCTTCCTTATTGTCATCCAGAGGCATCACAGTGCTCCCAGTGTAGAGATGAGGACACAGAAGCACAGACAGAGATGCCCAGCGTCACAGCCACCAAGTGGTAAAGGGGGAACTCGAACCCAGCTCTCCTGGGCTTTCAATCCCGGAAAGCAGCTGAGGCGGCGGCTTTGATCTTCCAAAGCTGCTGTCCCCCAGCGTGCCAAGGGGAAGGCGGGGACAGGAGCGGCTCCCGGCAGGCCCCTCCTCGGGGCCGGCGGTCGGCCGGCAGGAGGAGTTCCAGCGGCGGCCTGCGCTCATGCGGGAGGAATGTCTTGCGAAGTCGCGCCTAAGCCCTGTGTATCTGACTCATCATCTCCCCGTCTCCAGGAGTGTCAGGGAAGAGCTCCCTTAATCCCTCCTGTCCTCGGTCCCAGCCTTTCATTTGTCAAACTAAAAATATTCCCTCCAGGAACCTCCTTTTGCCAGAGGCTGAACCGGGTACAAGGGGGATGGCATTTCAGTGTCAACTTCCTGACAGGACCTCCTTATTGTTCAGCAGCTGGGGACACGGGGAAGGGACAGCCTGAGCAAGGGGCCTCGGTCATGCCTGGGAGGAGGCCAGCTGCTCACCTTTCTCTGGCGACCAGCCTTCCTTTCCTCCCTTCCCAAAGTCCCAGTTGCCCATCAGCTTGACGAGCAGTCTGCCCCCCACCCTTGGGGCTGCCTCGTGATTCATGCCAGGTGAGGACTACACGATGCCAAGTTCATTTCCTTTGCAGCCCGAGGGGAGGGTGGGCTGGCATGGTTTGTACTTGTCTGCAAGGCTAGTTTACCTACTGATAAAGACGGGGAGAGCTTGAAGGTAAAGAGAAAAAAGAAACAGCCCTGGCTTCTTAGGAAATACAGATGTGGAAGTTCCCGAGCAGGACGACGGGAATGTTGGGAAGCCAGCTACACTGGTCTCCTGACTCTCCTGGTGGTCCTGTAGTCCTCAGGGCTGATCCTGAGTGTTCATGACCTTGACTTGACTGGAAATCTTGGCTCCTAGCTATATAGTCACCTCCCCAGGAGCTCCCCACCAGGTGGTCACTTGTGCAGTGGGGAAACAGCACACTGACACCAAGGGGCTCAGACATTGGGATCCAGCCTCTACTACCAACTCAGACTCTGTGAGCTTGAGTGGGGTGCCTCATCTCTGAGCCTCAGTTTTCCCTTTCTATATTAGTGGGTAATAATACCCACTACCCTGAGCTATTGGGGAAATTAAATAAGATAGTAAATATAAAATGAGCTGTACAATGCTGGACTGGAATTGTGTCCCCTTCCACCTTCTTATGTTGAAGCCCAAACCCCTAGTGTGACTCTATCCGGAGACAGGGTCTTTAGGAGTAACTAGGGTTAACTGAGGTCATAGGGTGGGGCCTGAGCCAACAGGACCATGGCCGGATAGAAAGAGAAAGACAAAGGCTGTCCCCATCTTCTCCCACATGAGGACACAGCAAGGAGGCAGCCATCTGCATGCCAGGAAGAGGTCCCCAACCAGAAACAGAACCCTGCCAGACCGACCCTGGTCTTGCTTTCCAGCTTCTAGACTACAGAATAAATGTCTGTGGTATCGACTTCCCTCTCCATGATATTTTGTTATGGCAGCTGGAGCTGACTCATACACTGCTGAAGGTAGCATATGGAAAGCCCTTGGTGATGCATATTGAACAACAGAGGAGCAAGGGAGTTTCTGCAGACAGAGGCAGCCAGGAGTCCCTGGAGTGCTCCCCTTAAAAGAAGAAACTCCATTTTCTGTCATGAGCAGTGATTAACCCAGGCTCTGGAGTAAAACAAGTTGAGTTTGAACCTGAGTTCTGCTGTGTGCCAGCTGTGTGACCATAGATAAGTTAATTGACCTCTCTGGGTCTCATTTTCTCACCTGTCCAATGTGTCACTGCTGCCACTTTCTAGTGTGTAGGGTAAAGGTGGTAATCTATGCATGCTGAGCAGTCTGATGTTTTACACAGAGTAGACATTTGGTAAATGTTGGCTGGTACTGGTAATAATGTCATTTTTTAAATAAACAAGCATTATTATCTAATATTAATAAATTCACTCACATGACTCACTTTACCTACTTGAGCTAAAAAACACAGCCTTCTGACCATAGCCCCTGTCTCTCCTATTAGAAAACCACCCTCCTCTCCTTCCTGGTGCCTACCCTCCCTCCATAAGTTGCAATCCTCAAATGCTTATCTGTGTCAGCGCCAGCCCCTCTGGGATCTTATAGGATGTAGGTGTGCCACCAGGAGGCTGGAGGAGGCCTCCTGAGGTGCCCTAAGCCAACCTCTGCCCCATAAGGTTCTGGAGCCACTTGTCTACCTGGGACAAGTTCAGTTCCGGCTCTAGCAGAGGTCACAGACCTCCTCTTCACTCTTGTTGGAGAGCTCCTTCTGAGGAGGCTCCTCATGTCATTTCTGCTCAGGTGACCTCACTGTATGGCCTCAATTTCTCAGATATTCAATAACCTCAGATTTAAAAAAATGCATTGATGTAAGAGTCTTTCAACAAATGGTGCTGGGATGGAAATTCCTACATGCTAAAAAAAAAAAAAAAAAAAAAAAAAAAAAAAAGATCTAGTCTCAGGCCTTAGACCTTTCACCAACCTGAACTCCAGGTGGAGCACAGACCTCAGTGTAAAACACAAAACTATAAAACTCCTAGAAGATAATGCAGAAGGAAACAGCGGTGATCTCGAGTGTGGTGATGTGATGACTTTTTAGATACAACACAAGGGCATGATCGTGAAAGGGTGAGTGGCTAAGCTGGCTTTCATTAAAGTGGGGGAAATTCTGCTCTGTGAGAGACAATGTCCAGAGAATGAGAAGACAAGTCCCAGACTGGGAGGAAATATTTGGTAAAAGACACCTCATCAGGCTGCAATCCAAGATAGACAAAGAACCCTTGAACTCAACAATTGGAAAAACAACCTGATTTTAAAAAGTGGGCCAAAGACTTTAACAGAACCCCTCAACCAAAGAAGGTGTACAGATGGCAAATAGGCATGTAACAAGAGCTGCCACGTCGTACGCCGTTAGATCAGGAGATGCAAACTCTGGCAAGAAGTTACCGCCACACAGATATTAGAAGGGGCAAAATCCAGAAAACCAACACCATCAAATGCTGGTGAGAATGTGAAGCAACAGGAACTCTCAGTCATGCCCCTTGGCGTTGACCCAAAGAGTTGTTGTAGGAGTTGAAAACATTTCACATGAGGCAAAAGCCACTTTTAAATAGCAACTCCCTTCTGTCTCTCTTACACGCACACTTTCATACTGGATTTAAAACCCCATCTTACTGGTTCCTCTAAGTGCTCTTCTAATACCAACCTACACAGAAGAGCAAACAATTAGGTTTGGAATGGTTTAGTGAGTCCCCCCCAAACCTTACCTGGAGTTTCAGTGTCACTGTCCCTCCAGGGAGAGGGACCAGTCTCCCAGCACATGCACTCGCTGGAAGCCACGTTGTGTTTTAAAAGGTGGTTTAGTGGAGCTCTTAATTTCCTAGCTCTGTCCAATGGCCTGCCAGGGGGCTGGCATCCATCTGTCCCCTGCAACTGGCCTTCTCACCATGATGCTGAGAATATCCTCCTCCAGATGCTGAAGGAAGGCACTCGGCTGCAAGTAACAGCAAAGTCCATTTAAAAGCAATGTGAACACATAGGGCCTTTTGTTTTTTTCCTTTATCTTTTTCTTTTCTTTTTGGTCTAGAGTGTCTAGAGGAAGTTGTCCAGCTTAGGTACGGTGGCTCAGTGATGTCAAACACGCTCTCTCTTTGAGTCCTGCTATGATAACTCACTGGTGTGTTGGCTGTAAAAGGGCTTCTACACCTCCAGCCACTTTATGCATGTTTCATAAGGAAGGAGGAGGGAGAGGTCAAAGGGCTTTGCTTTTTGAATTTAGAAAAGGAAGTGGTCCCCAGGAAAATTCTTGAAGCTATTTAGCCAGAATAGGGGGAGATGTCCATACCCTAAGCCCAATTAATCACTCAGGGTAACAAGATAGCCAGGATTATTTTAGACCTGTTATGATGTATCCCCTCAGATAGGGAAAGATGTTCCCCCTCTCTCAGATCAAGGGATCCCTGATCTCCCCAGAGCTTGCCACTGGCCTGATGTATCAGTGGCCTCAGTCAAGATTTGAGCAAATGGCTGCGTGAGTACTGGCCCAGAGCCCACATGCCTTGGCCACCCTCTCAGGAACCAGCAAGGGAGGACAGGGCCTCCTGTTGCCATGGGTTTGTGCTGGCAGAGCGTGTGGGTGTGTGCGTGCGTGTGCACGAGTGTGTGCGTGCGTGCATGCACACTTGCGGCTCCTCCCTGCCTCAGATTGAATTACTTATAAACAGGCCCACGCCAACCTGGCAGAGTCCGCATTTCAGCACAACAGTTCTCACAATTTCTCAAATTCTTTTGATTTGGCGAAATCCAAAAATAAAACCAAGCCCCACCATCTTCCGCTCAGCCTGTTGTTGGAGCCCAGGGCCCTGCTGGAGCAATGGGATCCGGATGTTTGGGACGGATTCCCCGGGCCTGCCAGTTCAGCTTCCTCCGCCCCATGCTCCTGCCCTGGATCTCCGCCTCTCTCCTGGCCCGTCTCTGGGGCTCAGTGTGCTGGGCTGGGACTCAGAGATCTTGGGGTTCTCTACTCTGTGTCCTGGGTGTCTCCATTCAGGACATCTGTTGATCTAATTCTGTTGACAAGGGAATTAAGAATAGTTTCCCTGTGTCTTTAACAGTCCCATTGATCCCCAGAGAGATGCTACTGAAATGCCTCTACCCTCTGAATTCTCAGGACGCAGTGTATATTTGGCAAATTTCACTTGCTTGCTTCTTAGAAACCCAGATGGGCAAATCGTATTTCACTATCACCTCCAACATGTACAGAGTTTCATGGAAGTGGACTTGTGAGCTCCTTATTGATCAAATCTGGGGGTGGGAGTAGATGCCCTCTGAGGTTTCTTCCAACTGTGACTAGGTAGGATAGCTAGTATCATTCTTCTGAGGCTCTGAGAGGTGAAGGGAGAGATCCAAGGTCACACAGCAAGTCCGTGGCAGAACCAGGACTTGAGCAGATCTGAAGTTTGAGGAGCTCTCCGCTCTGCCAGCCCGCGCTGCAAGTTATCCTCACCGTGAATCCCCAGTGGACGAGGCCCAGAATGCAGCCCCTCTCTAGGAAGTTCCCACCCACCTCCCAGCCCCTAATGTGTTAGCCAGGCAGGGGATGTCCTCCAGCCTCTGTCATGGTGATGGATGTCGTGTGGATGGGCCCTTGTGACAAAGAGCATCTGGAACATGGAGCGGAGCCTGGCACAGTGAGTGGCCTGGAACTTCCTCCCGAACCGTCCCCCACACCCACACATGGAGCCAAGCCCTCTCTGTATCTGAGTTTCTTAATGCCTGCTCTTCTTCCAAATGTATGGGCAAACACCAGCCACAGTGATCTAGTGCCTGGAAGGAAAGAGCTGATGGTTAGGATTCGAGAGACAGGGTCCAAGGCCAACCTGACAAGGCTGCTCACTACTTAATCCTTCCAGACCTTGATTCTCTTCCGTAAAATGGGTATGTAGGGGGAAGATGTTGGACTAAACGGCCTCTAGGCCCCCTTCTGTTCCTACTATGCTGTGGTCTGTCTTTGTGGTGCTATTTAATGTAGAAATAACTCAGACAGGCATAGAACCAGGAATAGAATATTAAATATGCTGCTAGTTTCTCTGTAGTTTGAAAACCTGGGAGAAGAGAGGAGTCTTTAGGTGCAACCCTTGTGTCTGAACCACAGCAGCATGGTTATGGAGAGTGGCACTAAGAAAGCTAACAGTCGTGGGTCGGAGCGCTCAGTATGCGTGGGGCACATCACATTCTTTTATCGTATTTGATCCTCGCGATGACCTCATGTGGTGGAGCTTGATCCTGGCTCTCTCTAACTCTTCATTTTATGTTCTTCTTATAATGCTACACTGTAATTTATGACAGCTTCTATTTACTGAGCCTTTATGATGTTTTAAATTCCACTCCAAGTAATTAAAACAAAACAAAACTGTTTCACAATGATCCTGAAGCAGCAGGGATTGTTAGGGGTGTGGAAAAGAAGCTACAGAGAAATGAGGTAACTTGCCCAGGTTCAAACAGAGCTACAGAGTGGAAAAGCCTGATTCTCACCCAGTTCTCTTGATTGCAACACCCGCACAATGCAGAGCCCCGTAGGCCTCCTCTCTGCCTTCCTGAAAGCAGTAGGACGTCTATCATGTACTTTCCTAGATATTTTTAAAATGTTGTATGAAGACAAATTGCATCCATATCTCTTGGTGCTCTTATTACTATTGTAGATTCCTAAGCCCTTCTTCAGCTCTCTCTGGGGGTGGGACTTAGGAAAGTATATTACCAAATTCTCCAGAGATTCTTATGCCTGTTAAAGTTTGAGAACCACTCTTCTGGGGAATGAAAGGTCCTAGTCTCATTAAACAGAATGTTCTATGAGCATAGGAGGCCCAAAGTGTGGTGGAAGTTTCCAGAAGGGAGAGTGCCCAGAACTGTTACCACCTTAAGGAGACTCCAGTGAATTTTAGGTACTTCAGAGTAATTTTCTGGATATAGGCTTTATTTGTGATTGAACATGAAGTAAAACCTAGTGTTTCAGTTAGCCCAAACTAGGCTATGATATAGTTATAAGCAACCACTAAATAGCAGTTGTTTAAAACAATATTTTCTCTCTCTCAGACTACATGTCCAGAATGCATCTGTATGGTGGGGGATGAGGGGCTGTTCTCATCATTTATTATCTCATGGTTTCCATGGGTGAGAACTTTGAAGTGACTAAGCTGGGTAACGTGGGTACAGGGTCTCTCATGAGCTTGCAGTCAAATGATCAGTGGATGACTGGGACTGGACTCCAGTGACCTCTTCCAAGATGGCACCCTCACGTAAGTGTTGCCAGGAAGCCTAGTTCCTTATCACACATCTCCACATGTTGTCTGAGTGTCCACATGACCAGCCATCTAGCTTCCCCCAGGTGAAGGATGTAAAGGAGATCCAGCCAGCAGGAAGCTGAGGTGCCTTTCATCATCCAGTATTCAGGTTGTACACCGTCACTTCCACTTCATTTTCTTTTTTAAAATCAAGTCATTATGTCCAGCCCACACTCAAGGGGAAAATGGTTCGTTTCTAACTCTTCAAGGGTATGAAGAATCTGTGGGCATTTAAAACCCAGCATAATCTACCCTCTGGCTACAAATTATTTATATTCCTCCCACTTGCAAAATACACTGACCTGTTCCCAAGGGTGTTCCAGTATCATTCCATCATAGCATTGGCTGGAATTGTTCTAGAACTTTTCCACCTAAATCAGCAGCTGATAAGGTTCCTCAGTATAAATCCTTAAACTCAGCTCCTTATCTATAGTTCTTCTCAAATAGGAAGTCTTGTGAACACACACACTCAAATGTAATGATGGACTAGGCACAGTATTACTGTTATAGACGTTTATATTCAAGAATGGGGAAAATGGGCCTGGCATTGTAGTGCATGCCTATAATCCCAGCCATCTGGGAGGCTGAAGCAGGAGGACTGCAAGTTCAAAGCCAGCCTCAACAACTTAGTGAGGCCCTAAGCAACTTAGTGAAGACCCTGTCTCAAAATAAAACATAAAACTGGATGGGATGTGGCTCAGTGGTTGAGTACTCCTAGGTTTAATCCCCAGTACCCCCACTCTCCCCAAATGGGGAAAATGTTCCCAGAAAGGATCCACTGATCCAAGGCAAGTCTAAAATACAGCTGGAAAAATGTTGGAAGTTCTTTGATTAAGACTTGGTTTTACTCTTGACTAGGAGTAATTCTTCATGGCTCTTTGCCTTGGCCTCTGGGCTCTTGGTTCTTCCCTCTGAGTCCTCCTTTTTTTTTTTTTTTTTTTTTTTTTTTTTTTTGGTGGTGCTGGGGTTCAAACTCAGGCACTTGTGCATACCAGGCAAGTACTCTACCAACTGAGCTATATCCCCAGCCCGCCTCCTTCCATTTTTAATGAAAGTTAGTCTTGTTTGCAGCTGTATAGTTTTCTCAGCCTGTTTTATGTCAGACTTTTTTTGGGAAAAGGAGATTCATTTTGTAGAGTTGGTGGTGTTTCTGAAAATATAATATTCTTTAATGCTTTGGGGGTTTCCTCTGAACTATATCAAATTTATTCTAGTAGACAAAAAGTCATATCCAGAAATCTCTTTTTTTGAGATAACCTGTGAGCTTCCACTGAAATGGCTGAGAGACAACATTCTTAGAATCTCTGTTGTTTTGACATACATACATACTTACCTTACAGGGTTGTTGTTGTTTTTTTTTTTTTTTTTTTTTTTGGTACTGGGGATTGAACTCAGGGCACTCGACCACTGGGCCACATCCCCAGCCATTTTTTGTATTTATTAGAGACAGGGTCTCACTGAGTTGCTAAGTGCCTCGCCATTGCCGAGGCTGGCTTTGAACTTGTGATCCTCCTGCCTCAGCCTCCCAAGTGCTGGGATTACAGGCGTGTGCCACCATGCCTGGCTCTTACAGAGGTTTTTGTCTGTTAGAAGATACCACCCTAGGGTTTTACTGACATACTGCTGTTTTCTTCTTCTGATGATATTTTCCTTGCAGTACTCTGAAATGAGTCACTGTATAAAAGCCATTTCTCTTTTTAAAAATTTTTATTCAACGTTGTTGTATATGACAGTAGAATGCATTATAATTCATAATACACATATAGAGCACATTTTTACATATCTCTGGTTGTATACAAAGTATATTCACACCATTCGTGTCTTCATACATGCACTTAGGGTAGTGATATCCATCTCATTCTACCATCTTTTTTTTTTTTTCTTTTTATCCCCTTGCCCCTTCCCTTGCCCTCCCCTCCCATTGACCTTTCTAGTGTTCCTCTAATCCTCCTATGCTTCCTGTTCCAATCCCACTGTGAATCAGCCTCCTTATATCAGAGAAAACATTAGGCATTTGGATTTTTGTGATTGGCTAACTTCACTTAGCATTATATTCTCATTTCATCCACTTACCTGCGAATGCCATTATTTTATTCTCTCTTATTGCTGAGTAATACTCCATTGTGTACATATACCACATTTTCTTTATCCATTCATCTACTGAAGGGCATCTAGGTTGGTTCCACAGTTTAGCTATTGTGAATTGTGCTACTATAAACATTGATGTGGCTGTGTCCCTGTAGTATGCTGTTTTTAAGTCCTTTGGGAATAGACCCACTCCTGGGTCTTAATGCTAGCACTGAACGCCATCTAGAGAGGTCAAAAAATTATTTCATGATTGTCAAGTCCTGTCTTCCTCATGTCTTGCAGTCCTTCTCTTAGACTATTATCTTTCCTCACATTTTGTTATAAACATCAAGAAGAAAGCAGGTAGTGCCTTTACCATACAGCTTAGCTACCTTTTCAGCTCAATCAAATCCATTAGATACCTTTTCTTTTCACATAACTGCAGGTGACAGTGTTGCTAAACTTTCTAGCACAATATAACAAGGACCCCCCATTTCCTTTTCCATAAGGTTTTCCTCACTTTCCTTTGTTCTGTCATCTATAGACTCCCTCAAAGACCATAATGCATCTCCAAACAGTTTTGTCTTAACCATTCAAGTGTCACAACTATCCTCAGAATTCTACTGTCTGCTTAATGTTTGGTTCTGAAGCCAGTCCTACATTTTTAGATTTATTATTTTTTTTTAGTGATGGCATCTCATTCCTGGTACCAAAATCTGTTATCTATTGATGCATAACAATTACCCCTAATTTCTTAAAGCTGGAACATCACTTTTATCTTACCAGTCACTGAGGGCCAGGAATCCAGAAATGGCTTAGCTGTCTCATGACACTATAATCAAGATGTTGGCTAGGGCTGGAAGAGCCATTTCTGAGATGGCTCAACCCTGTGGCTATTGGCAGGAACCCTCAGTTCCTCACCATGTGGACTTCTCTATAGGGCTTCAGATATGTCCTCACCACACGGTTTTCTCAGAGTGAGTGATTCAGAGACAGAGCAAAGAGGAAGCTTCGGTGCCTTTTGGTCTCAGACACAACTTACCATAACTCCTGCCTTCTATTGACCACGCATAGTAATACAAGTTGAAAGGAGACTCCTTGAGAATGTGAGTACCAGGTAGGGTATCACTGGGAGTCATCTCGAGGCTGGTCACCATTTATCTCCACTCATCTCACTGGATGATGCAAAATCCTGTTGTGTGCTTCACTACAAGGAGAAAGGGAGGGAGGTCAATTTTCATTATGCTCTGTGACATAACATGGAGATTCAGCAATAATAATTGTTCTTGTTTTGAGTCAAAGTCTATCATTTCCTAGAGTGTGGCCATGAACTTATGAGGGAGGCTGGCCAGGAGACAGATCCAGGAGGCAGAAACTATGCTGCACTCAGAACCATTCTTCTTCTGAGCATGAGGATTTGTTGAGGCCCTACTCCTCTATTTAACTCCTGTTCACATAATAAGTTATTTTTTTTTAGGAGGCCCCCTCAGTTTCTTGTGGGTCTCTGTAGCATCCTGAATACGTGGATGAGTCCCTTGTTTCAGACACAGGTTAGGCCTGGGTTGGGACTTGCTAAAAAAGTCCAAGTCAGCGTAGTTTAAGAGGTGACCTAGGGGAGGAGGAGAAGCACAAAGTGCCCTGGAAACCTCTGTATGGACGTATGATCCTTTGGTGGCAGGAGGTTTCGGGTACATCTTTCAGACAGAAGTCATGACATTCATGGTTAGCCAATTAGAATTCACTCTGGCCACAAGCAAAGAATTTGACACAAGTCTCTAGGCTGCCCCATATTGGCCCCTTGCACCTGTGTCCAAGCTTGGGTCTTGATTTCCTCTGTGGCTTCCTCCTTCAGATTTAAGCTTCCTAATTTCTTTCCCAGCCTCAATAACCTTCTCTGGAATGACTCTGGGAACACTTTGCGAAGGAATATCCCTATTACTGACCCTCTGGCACACCTTTGGTGCTGTTTTTGGATTTGACACAATTTTATTCTTTACCATGATGAGATCTGATTACACTCCCAGTTTGGCCTCAGATTGCCTCTCTACTCAGGTCTATGGGTGTGTAAGGTCAAAGAGGGTGAGTCTAGATGTGGTAAAGTAATACCAACTCAGGATTCACCCATCGCCATGCTAACAGGCCTGAGCAAGTGAGAGTGTACTCATCGTTCTAAGGAGGGACTGAGCATCAAGGTGGTGAGCACTGTCATGGAATAGACGAGATATGACATCATTGAAAGGTGCTCTGTCTTGCACGTGTGTATCAGGTGTGATGAAGAACGTGCCAGGAGCCATCAGAGCCACCAGCTGTTACCTACTTTTCCTGAGTCTTCTGGAAAGAAATTTCTGATGCAGTAACAGAGGTCTGGATGACCGTTACAGTGGGATTTTTAATACTGTGGACAAGAAACGGAACAATGTGACGGTGTAGGGGACACATCCCTCCCTGCTTCCCTCATCTTCATGCCTTTCTTGAAATTGGGGCTTCCAACCAGAATAAATCAGAGCCCTTTACGGATAATGAAATAAAACAGGACTTTACATGTGGGACGATGGCTTAGGATGACAGAGGGATGTTCTGGGTGTGGAGCGTCTGCGGTAACAACTAAGAAGAATGTATGTGAAAAGGGACTTCACTACCTGAACTGAGGGAGAAGAAGACTCAGATAAAATGGTGTGATTATATGAATGAATGAAAATACTCTTATGTCTTGCACCAGAAATTCTTCAGATTTGGTTTTGTTCGGGAAAATGCCCAGATAAACATTTTGGGACAAAAGATAGGAACCCATAGAAATAACCTAGCATGAATTAAGGGGAAAAAAAAAAAAAAAAAGAGAATCTGCTAACCTCTCAGAAAACTTGGAGTGGAGCCACCATTTGACCCAGTTATCCCACTCCTCGGCACATACCCAAAGGACTTAAAATCAGCATACTATAGTGACACAGCCACTCCATGTTTATAACAGCTCAATTCACAATAACTAAGCTATGGAACCAAACTAGGTGCCCTTCAACCGATGAATGGATGAAGAAAATGTGGTATATACACACAATGGGATATCACTCAGCCATAAAGAAGAATGAAATTATGGCATTTGCCAGTAAATGGATGAAACTGGAGACTATCAAGCTAAGTGAAATAAGCCAATCCTCAACAACTAAAGGCTAAATGTTCTCTCTGATATGGGGGTGGGGAGGGAAGAATATAAGTTAATTGCATTAGACAAAAGGAAATGAAGGGAAGGGAGTGAATAGCAAAGGGAGTAGAATGAATCTTACGTAACTCTGCTAAGTTCATATATGAATACACGACCAGTGTAACTCCACATCATGTACAGCCACAAAAATGGGAAGTTATACTCCATGTATGCATAATATGTCAAAATACGCTCTACTGTCATGTATAACTCAAAAATAATTTTTTTATTTATTTCTTTTTTTTTAATTTTTTTATTATTTATTTACTTATTCATCATGCACAAGTATAGTATCTTTTTACATACAACTGCTTGTATACAAAGTATATAAGTACCATTCAGATCTTCAATCATGCATTTAGGATAATGATATCCATCTCACTCAATCACCAATTTTTTTCCAACCCCCCCCTTACTCCCTCCCTCCCCTCCCTTTCCGTTGACCATTCTAGTGTTCCTCTGATCCTATGTACCCCCTTCCAACAACTCTGTGAACCAGCCTCCTTATATCAGAGAAAACATTCGGTACTTGGATTTTTGAGATTGACTAATTTCACTTAGCATTATATTCTCCAACTTCATCCATTTACCTGCAAATGCCATTATTTTATTCTCTCTTATTGCTGAGTAAAATTCCATTTTGTATATATACCTTATTTTCTTTATCCACTCATCTACTGAGGGGCATCTAGGTTGGTTCCATAACCTAGCTATTGTGAATTGTGCTGCTATAAACATTGAAGTGGCTGTGTCACTGTAATATGCTGTTTTTTTTAATTGGGAACAAATATTTAATACATGCACATCAGATAGAGCACTAATTTCTAGAATGTATATAGAACTAAAAAAACTTAACACCAAAAAAGCAAATAACCCAATCAATAAATGGGCTAAGGAATTGAAAAGACACTTCTTAGAAGAAGATACACGATTAATCAACAAATACATGAAAAAATGCTCAACATCACTGGCAATTAGAGAAATGCAAATCAAAACTACTCTAAGATTTCATTTCACTCCAGTCAGAATGGCAGCTATCAAGAACACAAACAACAATAAATGTTGGAGATGATGTGGGGAAAAAGGCACACTCATACATTGCTGGTGGGACTGCAAAATGGTGCAACCGCTATGGAAAGCAGTATGGAGATTTCTTGGGAAAATGGGAATGGAACCACCCTATGACCCAGCCATCCCACTCCTGGGTCTATTCCCAAAAGACTTAAAAACAGCATATTACAGTGACACAGCCACTTCAAAAATAATTTTAAAAAGAATCTGCTAAACTCTCTGTACGTGAGTAAAAAAACAGAACTTGTGGCAAGTGGGATAGAGTTGGGAGGAGAGTAAAAGGTAGGGAGAGGATAAAGGAAAGCATTATGATAGGGTAGAAGAGGACTTGAAAACAGGATGCTGTATTTGGAGGTGTGTTTCTGTTGTGCTTATAAATTCCTTGTGTGAGCACTTTCTTGAAGAAACCAAGGATAAGAATCTGGCTTTAAACCTGGGACAATGGGATGTGGAAAGGGACAGTGTAAACAAGATGGCGGGATGAGCCATGAGCTGAGTGCATGAGACCTGAGCCAAACTCAGGGCCATGTTCTCAGGCAAAGGAAGAAGAGGTTCCCAGGAGCCTGCACACCAATACCTGGAGTCAAAAATCAAGGTAAACTCGACAGGAAACACAAAGAGGCAGCTAGGACTTCAGGGAGTTGGATGCCTAATAGGATAGTGCTTGTCTGTGGTGGAAGTGGATGATTTAAAAGATAGAAAGTTCTAATAAAGGCAGGGAGGGGCCACCCACTATGTACAAGGGGTATGAAAAGTTTTTTAAAGGAATTTTTATTTTTTGTTTTTAATGAGACATGACAGTAGAATGTATTTTGACATATTATACATACATGGAGTATGGCTTCCTACTTTCGTGGTTGTACATGATGTGGATTTACCCTGGTTGTGTATTCACATATGAACATACAAATGTTATGTCTGATTCATTCTGCTGTCTCTCCCACTCCCATCTCCCTCCCTTCCCCCCACTCCCCTCTGTCCAATCTGGTAAACCTCCACTCCTCGCCCCTACCTTATTGTGAGTCAGCATCCGCATATCAGAGACAATATTATACCTTTTCCCCAAAGGCTTTTGGTTTTCTGGGATTGGCTTATTTCACATAGCATGGTAGTCTCCAGTTCCATCCATTTACTGGCAAATGCCATAATTCCATTCTTCTTTATGGTTGTGTAGTATTCCATTATGTATATATACTACATTTTCTTTATCCATTCATCTGTTGAAGGGCACCTAGTTTGGTTCCATAGCTTAGCTATTGTGAATTGAGCTGCTATAGACATTGATGTGTCTGTGTCACTGTAGTATGCTGATTTTAACTCCTTCAGGTATAAGCCGAAGAGTGGGATAACTGTGTCAAATGTTGGTTCCATTCCAAGTTTTCTGAGAATCATCTGATTCCTCAGAATCAAATGAGTACAATTGCTGCTAAAGTTTATTGCATTTTTAAATTGGTAGGTGCTATGAAAGCACTCTGCATAAAATACATCATTCAATATCACTACACTCTTAAAAGAAACCAACAATTCTTCACATTTTATGGATGAGGAAACCCATGTTAATTTTCTCAAACAATTTTCTCAAAGCCACCTAGATAGAAAATGGAGAATCCAGATCCAGCAAGTTTGAAGAGCCTAAGCTTTTTAAAAAATTTTTTTTAAATTATATTTTTTATTCTAAATTTTTATAAATGACAGCAGAATGTATTACATTTCATATTACACATATAGAGCACATTTTTACATATCTCTGGTTGTATACAAAGTATATTCACACCATTCGTGACTTCATACATGCACTTAGGGTAATGATACCCATCTCATTCTACCATCTTTTTTTTTCTTCACCCTTTTGCCCCCTCTCTTCTCCTCCCTCCCCATTGGCTATTCTAGTGTTCCTCTAATCCTCCTATGCTCCCCATCCCAACCCGACTGTGAATTGCCTCCTTATATCAGAGAAAACATTTGGCATTTGGCTTTTTGGGATTGGCTAACTTCACTTAGCATTATATTCTCTAACTCCATCCATTTGTCTGCAAATGCCATGATTTTATTCTCTCTTATTGCTGAGTAATATTCCATTGTGTGTATATACCACATTTTCTTTATCCATTCATCTACTGAAGGGCATCTAGGTTGGTTCCACAGTTTCAGCTATTGTGAATTGTGCTGCTATAAACATTGATGTGGCTGTGTCTCTGTAGTATGCTGTTTTCAAGTCTTTTGGGTAAAGACCAGGAGTGGGATAGCTAGGTCATAAGGTGGTTCCATTCCAAGTTTTCCAAGGTATCTCCATACTGCTTTCCAGATTAGCTGCACCATTTTGCAGTCCCAACAACAATGTATGAGTGTGCCTTTTTCTCCACATCCTCTCCAACATTTATTGTTGTTTGTGTTCTTAATAGCTGCCATTGCAGAGCCTAAGCTTTTGAACTGGTTTGAACTTGGACTTGAACATGGATTTGAAAATAACCCACATAGGTGCCGGGCGTGGTGGCGCACGCCTGTAATCCCAGCACTTTGGGAGGCTGAGACAGGAGGATCGCGAGTTCAAAGCCAGCCTCAGCAATGGCGAGGCACTTAGCAACTCAGTGAGACCCTGTCTCTAAATAAAATACAAAAAAGGGCTGGGGATGTGGCCCAGTGGTTAAGTGCCCCTGAGTTCAATCCCCAGTACCAACAAAAAAAAAAAAAAAAAAAAAAAAAAAAAAAAAAAAAAACCCACATAGGTGATATTTGAAAAAAGTTCTGATTCTTTCAAGCACAGACACAAAGCAAAGAAATCATGGGGATTGTCAACTTTCCAGTCATCTGCTGGGGGAAGGGGTCTTATTATTCTAAAAGGCTAATTTTGGCAAGTGTGTCTTTACCATGCTTGGCCAACGACTTCTCTGAAAAGACAAAGGAGACAAGAAAGAAAGATAACTGTTCTTTTGCATTTTGCATATGTCAGGTTGAACTTGCTGTTCCTATGGGAGTTATGGGCACCTTGGGGGAGAGAGAACCTGTGTCACAGTAGAGATTGTGATAGTGAAGGAGGAGGACCTTGGCCACAGTTCAACATGTGTCCCAGACTTTGGGAAGGTGGACATATTAGTCAGGGTGCTTTCAATGGCAAGGGAAGGAAGGGAGTAAATTCCTTCCTTGTGACTTGGAAGTCATTCACTTACTTGTGACTTGGAAGCCCATGGGTGATGGCTTCAAGCCCTGACGGAGTAAGGAGTTCAAACAAGGCAATTAAGGCTACTTTTATCTCTGTCACCTCGTTCCTTGGTTCCACGTATGGGCATCTGCTGACAGGCAGGGAAGAAAACTGCCTGTAATTTCAGATTTTTATCTTTCTACTTTAGCTACCCAGATGGAAAAGTGCCCCTTTATCTCTTCCAATCTATATTTTTCCACCCAACCAGATGTTTGATTGGCACTGTGATCTCATGCCCACCCCTCTGGATGAACCACAATGGCAAGATGGGTGTCAGACTAGGACTGATTCAGTCTGGGTTACTGTTTACCTCAGTGATGGAGTGGAGCTAGGTAGGGGTGTGTGAGGAACCATTCCACAACGGAAATATGATCCCTGGAACAGCATCATATGTCCATCATAACACATGTCGAGAGAGAGAGAGAGAGAGAGAGAGAGAGAGAGAGAGAGAGGCTCTGACTAAAGAGACACTGAATCCTGCAGGTGGATCTCTGGTGAGTTGTGGCTTTAAAAGGACATATTTCCCAGTGGGGTCCTGAAGGTGTGCACCAAAGAGTGGACTGGGTCTTTGGGGATAGTGACAACAAGGCTAAGACTCAGAAAAAACTCTTAGTTAAAGAGGGAGGGGATATTCTGAGATATTCCCAGATATTCTCTGGGAGCTCTGTTTGGACTCATTGCTTGGGAAAAATGAAATAATGTTAGAGGAAGTAAAAGAGAAATTGAAAATACAGTAATTTTTCTGTCAAGGACTTCAAACCAGAAAGGGAAGAACAAAGTACAGAGATCCAAAGGCTGTAGAGAGAGAGCAATGGCCCTGTCCGTGGTTACCTCTTCCCTTTCTGTTGCAGATGGCTGATTTCTTAGTGTCCACACCCTCTTGAAGCATAGTGGCCTACAACTCTCATTGTGGCCCATGGTCATCACTGATTGGCTGCAACACAAGCAGGTGACTAGCTTCTGACCAATGAGATGTGAGAATCAGTCTGCCAGGGGTTCTTTCATCCCTCCCACCCCCATGGACAAAAAGGTTAATTTTTCCCAGACATAAGAATCTGCTCAGGTAAATATCTGACATAACAGTGTTCAAAGACTGCCCATAGCTTTCAGGATAATTTTCAAACTCTTGTTTGTTTAGCACACATGGTTGTTCAAATTATTTCTCTTCCAGGTTTTTTTTCTTGTCTCTCACCCAAGTTCGTCCTTAGATCTGGCTGTGTAAAATTACCAGGAATTCTCTGATATTCCGTGGCTGATGCATATGTGGTTCTTTCTGTCTAGAAAGTTCTCTAGGATGCACAGCTGTTGGTTTTGTGTTCTCAGCACACCCTCCTTTGCATCAATATTCCTCTCAACTCCACGTGGTGCTGATGGAGTTTCCAACCATAGTATCCTGCTCCCTGGCTCCAGTGATGGGTAGGAGATCCAGGCTTGATACTTCACAGTACCTCATCCTTCAGTCACACGGATGGGCCCAGGACTGGCACATGACCCACGCCTGGCCACTCAGAGCCCTGCTGTGGGATCTTATTTATTTATTTATTTACTTATTATTTATTTATTTGCTTTTAGTTGTACACAATGCATTTTTATTTTTACATGGCGCTGAGGATCAAACCCAAGCCACGCACGTGCTAGGTGAGCGCTCTACCGCTGAGCCACAACCCCAGCCCCTGCTGTGGGATCTTATATATGAAGTGCTGGGAGAGTTCTCTTTCTTCTGGGGCCAAGAAACGGAAGTGACATAAGCCTGGAAGTGTGTGTGGTCGTGCCACTCCTGCCCCTGCAACTTGGAGGAAGCTTAAATGAACAGGAGAGAATGAGTCCAGTGCAGAGGGAGAAGCAGCAGAGATAAGTGGGAGAATAGTAAATTAAAAAATGCTTTGTGTAGGTCTGAAGGTAGCTTCACCGAATTGCCTCAGCTTTCTAAAATTTAAAATTGAAAGAGTCTCATAGCTGCAATTCCCAATTTCTTCTTCCCACACATCCTTCAAAACTTAATTTCAGCCTAATTTTCTCCAGAAAGCCTTCCCTGGTCACTTGCTACTTTCCTTCCAGTTTGATGCTTTTCCTTGGGTTCCTGTAACATCTGGGTATGTCTCAGTTGTATCCCTCAGTAGTCACACTGGTGACGGCTGGTTTGTGTCTCTTCCTTACTATCAAGTCATAAGCTCCTTGACCCTAATTGTATTTTCTTTATAGTGTCAGAGAAGGTATTCAATCAACTTTTTTGGGGGTGGGTGGGTAGGTACCAGGGATTGAACTCAGGGACATTTGACCACTGAGCCACATCCCCAGCCCTATTTTGTATTTTTAATTAGAGACGGGGTCTCACTGAGTTGCTTAGTGCCTCACCGTTGCAGAGGCTGACTTTGAACTTGAGATCCTCCTGCCTCAGCCTCCTAAACTGCTGGGATTACAGGCTTGTGCCACTGTGCCCAGTTTCAGTCAACTTTTGATGAATACTAAATTCAGAATTTGCCTGTGGAATATTCAGATGTACAGGAGGTCTTTGGGGTCTATCAATCACCCAGGGAGCCTCTGCTTCAATGGAGCCGTGGAAGAAGTCAGTGTGCAGTGTGGTGAGGAAGAGGGCACCTCCCTCAGTGGCTTTGCAGTGGCCTATCCAAGAAGTACAGAAGTCGAGCTGAGTGTTTTCAGAGGTCTCAGTCCATAGACGGCTGACTCTATTGCCCTGGTCCATGGTGATCTCCCATGGTTTCTGAAAAATGTGTTTTTGCTCCTACAATGAGACGTATGGAACCAACAGCCCTTCTTTCACTGCTGGGCATGGTTTTGTGTTTGCACGGCATTGTTGGAACTGCAAACACCATCTTGTGACCATAAGGGAATTAAACCAGGCAAGCAAAAAGGTAGCCGGGCATCCCTGAAGAGGGGATCCACCTCCGGAAGCAACCAATCCAGAAACCCCTCTACCGCGCACTTCACATTTTGTGAGCTAGTTCATTTTTCCCTGATTGTTGAATCCACCTGAGTAGGGGGTTTTCTGCTTTCTGTAGCCCAAGGGATCACGACTGGCTCAGAGCTCAAGAAAGATAAGGAGATCAGATAGGAAAGGAGCAAGAGGCTGATTTAAGTGGGTCTAAGTCATTGGCCTGATGACTCACATCCCGGGGCGTGGAAGGAACGCTCCCGTGGGATTGGGAAGCTACCGTCAGTAACTCTTAAGTAATTGTGGAGAATGGAAGGTGAGGCCAGAATCAGGAACAGGGCAGGGATGATTCTGATTTTCATACAGGGTAAGGAGATTGTTTCTGGAAACTCCAGACAAGTCAGTTTGAGGTAGATCCTTGACAACAGGGAAGCAGGATGGATTAAGAAGCAGCTGGTGGGTGAGCATTTAGGAAGGAATGTGGCGGTCAGTTGAAAATGAGATGACTTCACCGAGCACAAAGTTATTCCAAAGTAACCTCACTTCCTCTTCTGATAAGGTTACTATGTTTGTGAATCAGGTGTAGGCCATCAACATTGCAGGTCTCCATTTCAGCTTAGGGTTAACAGTTTCTGTCATGGTTTCCTTGTGGCTAAGATGGTGAAATGTGGGTTGGATGAGAGCATTGGTTTTGTGTATTTGCAGCTGGCTCAACAGCTCAATCCAGAGTGTGGAGTAGTGGATGAATGTCACAGCCCATGTGTGGAACTCTGTCAGGGTGGCGGGGAGGGAAGTCACACATTGGCCTGGTCCGGGGGCTTGGCAGAGAGTGCAAGTGTGATACTGTGGATGAGACAGCCCAGGAATGGATAGGATAAGTGCCAGGGAAACCTGAGCCTGTCACCCAGGGTGGAGCAGAGAGGACCCGGTGGATGCAGGATGGAGGTTCAGCAAGAACTAGAGCAGTAGATGCAGACATAGAGACAGGTTTCTGGAGGCAAGAATGCAAAGGCAGAAGCAGGTGGGGAGGCAGAGGGAGAGTCACAGGAAGTCCCTGGTTGGGAGGGAGCCCTGCTGCACGCTCCTTGGGAGCTGGATGTCAACCTGCAGGGAGGTTTCCTTAGCACTGCAGGGTGCTAAGGGCTCTGTCCTTGATCCTGCCTGATTTATCATTCGATGAAAACTCAGGGGGCATTCCTGATCAAAGGTGTAGATGTCACAAATCTGGGAGGGAGAGTTAATACCAGAGGTGACAGAATGAGGACCCAGAGTGATCCTGACAGTTTGGAATGCTGGGTCAAAAACAATAAGATACAACGGGACAGGCCGAAACGTAAAATCTGGCTTTTCCATGTAAGACGCAAATGGCAAAAACACAGAGCTGGGGAGATATTGCCTTGGCAGGAAATCACGTGAAAATTATCTGAGGTTTCTAAGTGAACACCCGTTCAGAATAAGCTCACAGTGTGATGTGATTGCTAACGACCTAAGCTGAGATAGAAGTAGTAATGGAAATGCAGGTCTCTGGGGAAGGAGTGGTCTCGCTGTATTTTTAGTTAGGTCACATCTTGGGTATCATATTCAATGCCAGGCACCAGATTTTTGAGAAGGGCATTGACAAATCAAGTGTGTTCAGAGATGGGCTGTTTAAGATAAAGAAAATTCTAGCTGGGCGCGGTGGCGTACGCCTGTAAGCTCAGTGGCTTGACAGGCTGAGGCAGGATGATCGTGAGTTCAAAGCCAGCCTCAGCAAAAGTGAGGCGCTAAGCAACTCAGTGAGACCCTGTCTATAAATAAAACACAAAATAGGGCAGGGGATGTGGTTCAGTGGTTGAGTGCCCCTGAGTTCAATCCCCACTAAAAAAAAAAAAAAAAAAAAAAAAAAAAAAGGGAGAACTTGAGGTATCTGAAAACATTCTGCTTGGAGAATCCAAAACAAGGATTCCTGAGGGAGATGCATGTCATTGAGGAAGAATTTGGTTCACCTTCTCAGGTGGAGCTAAAACTACAGGGTAGATGATATAAAGAAGCCAAGTGACATTCACATAAAGGAAAATTTTCTGATCATTACAATCAAGGAAAATAATGACAGCTGTATACCACTTACAAGTTCCAAAAAACATGCACTCTTTTGTGAGGTGAACCATTATTTTCATGTCATAGATCAGGAAACTGTTTGAAATGATCCAGAAATTGTGTATTGCTGCATGCCCAGCACTTGGAACGTGACCTGGTGATATTTGTTGGATGAGCGAGGTAGCAGAGAGCCAGAAGCCGCTCAGACAGAATGTCAGAGGCTACCTTCTGACTCCACCACGTGCCCTGAGCCCTGGAGCAGCTGTCAGATGCCATAGGGCTGCCTCGGGAAGTCCAGGTGTCTTCCTCTGTAGATCCCACCTGAACTCTGCAGGTATGAATTAGAAGGCTTCCTGGCACAGAGTGTCAGGGAAGACCAGATGCCCACAAACCCTCACAATCCAACGGCTTCCCCCAGAACAGTCCTAACCCAAGGAACTCTCCATTGCTGCTTGGGGACACATGCCAGGCATGGAATCTGTCTTCACGTAGACCCACCAGTGGCTGTGGTGGATGGTATCTTCCCTTGGAATTTTTTCAACCCCGTCTCTCTAGATCACTATCTGGTGTGTGCATGTCATGCCTCCATCTCCAGACACCCATGGAGAAATTTACACAGACAAGCTCTCGGGGAGGACAGGACTTCAGTTCCCTGAACTGCCTGAGGTCCACTTTCCATCTCTTCCGTCTCTGTCCTTGCAATCTCTGTATAAAGGATGAACCTTCTCTGTTTCCATGAGTGAGAAAATCCCTTTTCTGCAGAACGTGGACCCTGAGGAGCTGAGGCCCATGATCATCTTCACGATTTCAAATATGGCCTCATTTCACATAGACCTTCAAGGTGGGCCAAGGGAGGTGATGTTTTCCTCTTCCTTTGGCATAAATTATGATTTAATTGTGATAGAAACAAGGTGATGAGGTTGAAGGTCAAAAGGTCGACAATATCAGCTTAGGTTTGGGTTAAGTTTTCTCTTCTCCAAGAAAAGTGCAAAAGAAGTCTCCTGTGAGCCGGGGGCAGTGGCCACGCCTGTAATCGCAGCACTTGGGAGGCTGAGGCAGGAGGATCGTGAGTTCAAAGCCAGCCTCAGCAATGGCGGGGCACTTAGCAACTCAGTGAGACCCTATCTCTAATAAAATACAAAAAAGGGCTGGGGATGTGGCCCAGTGGTCAAGTGCCCCTGAGTTCAATCCCCAGTACCAAAAAAAAAAAAAAAAAAAAAAAAAAAAAAAAAGGAATTTCCCATGAATCCAAGGTCCCAGGGACCATCTTCCAATCGGCCCAGGCTTTGGTGCCCTGGGCTCTAGCTGGATGTTCTACAGTCTCCACTAGGTGGAGAAAAAGAGCGATTATGAAATGTACAAAGCCCCAAATCAAAAACACAGTCCAAAGAGTAAAATCCAATTCTAAATGGAACTCGAAAACTTGAGAAGTAATTTAAGGGAACCACATTAAATACTAGAATGTTTAATGGGGCCCATGTGTCCCGAGCAGAGAAAGAGAGGGCGAGAAATGAAACAGAGGAAATCAGGGAGACAATGTGTCTGTGGGACTTGTTCTAATTAGGGGCACAGTGCTGCCGAGGATCATTCATTAGAATTTGGTCGAATCTTCAGCACGACCAAGGCACCTCTGTTGAGGGGTGCAAAACAAAGACTCTGTCCTAAACCGGGGTGAGCGCTTCTCTGTTGGAGGTTAACGGCAGTCACTGGGGAGGGCCCAGGGCTGTACATCACCCTCCTGCCAGCTCGTCTTTATGACTGTAGCACTGGGCTCTAGCTAGCAGATGTCTGCAAATTTCGGGGAGGAGAAGGAGGGGGCCCCAGGCGCTCATTGTCTCCAACTTGTCTGTCGCTTAATTCAGTATCTCTGTCTGCCGCTGGAGCGGGATGGGAAGAGTTCAAAGGAGGAAATCAAAACAATCCACAGATCAGAGCTTGGGAGTGATCTGTGTGGCACCCAGAAATCACCGACACTCCTCCAGCTCCGCTTTGAAATGTGGACGCAGCGGCGATGATTTAGGGGGCGGCGCTGGTGCTCACACCAGCAGCACGTGGGGCGCTTCTGGGGGGGTTACTTTTCAAAAGAGGAGAAGGTATCTGGAGGCTTGAAGGGGGTGTGGGTGGTGTGGGGTCAGGTTCAGGTTTGTCCCGGGCCAGAGGTGGTGTTGTGTTTAGCGCTCAATGTGACATGTGTGTGACAAGGAGGACTCTGAGAGAGACTGACGCTCTTCCCCGGGTGGGCATGCACTGTTTTGGGTTTTGGATGCTGCAAGTCAGGCTGTTTGGCTTGGATGTGTCACAGGCCTTCTACCAAGCTCTCCAACTTGGGAGGGTGCCGTTTGTTTGCCTTTTGCTGTGGCAGTGTACCCCACCCCTCAGGCAGCCAGCTCTGTGGTGGCCAGGTCGGGTCCTCTGCTAGCCTACAGGGCATCTTTAAGAGCAATCCACACCCGTCTGGAGGTAAGGGCAGAACTTGGCCATGCTAGTGGTGCCTCCCATGGACGTGACACAGCCTCGAGCTTGGTCCGTGGCGTGTCCATTAGAACCCAGTTGGATTTCCATCTCTACGGGACCCTCCTGAGAAACAGACTGTACATCCTTATGCCCAGCACCTGGCGTGGCGGAGTCCAGGCCGTTGTCTCAGCCACAGCCACAGCCACAGCCACACTCGTGGGGTTGAGATGAAGTCTACAGACAAATGTTCTTCAGCGTTCAACCCTTTGCTGCTCCTTATCTGGGACTGCTTCATTCTGGTCACGAGGGGCTGTATTTCCCGGCTCCATCTCCACACCCCGGTGGCCTGCCTGCAATTGGATCCCGCTGGCTGGGATGAGGAGCAAGGGGAAGAGTGGATGCCTGGGGGTGACCTGCCCACCCCAAGTGAAAAGCAGAGTGTGACAGCTCCGCAGAGGAGAACAGATGCTTTGCTCTGTGCTTCTGCCTCGGCAGGTGGGCACATGTGCCTCTCTGCTGTATTTATTCGCCCGTCCTATGCCCACTGCCCTTGGGCTTCAAATAGTGCAAGGACAGGGGCTGCAGAGCTCTTGTTCACTTTTCTATCCTGTACCCTTCATGGTGCCAGCTTTAATAAATCCTTGCCTCTTTCCATGGGGGGAAAAAAAAGCACATTTTACTGTCTTGGCTCTGATTTAGCTGAGTAATTGTGGTTTAATTCATTGATCATTTATTGAGCATCTGCTAGGCTGGCACTGGGCTGCGTGTTAGGGATGGGAATAAGACCAAAACTGGTGCCTGATTGGAAGGACTTGCACTCAAGGGCAAACTGGGGAGAGGGCCATCTGGGGAGAACACAGAAGTACCCTGCTGTTTTTCCATGTGCCGTCCAAGAGTGCTTTGAGTGCGAGTCTCAAATAAAGGAGTAGTCGAGCTTGCGACAGCCCTTGCCAAAGTCCTGAAGGGTCCCTGGATCTGTTTTATCCGGTGGTCAGGCATAGAGAGGTGGCCTGCTTGTTATATTGGGCTAGATATCATATATATGGCAACTAGACCTACACGGAAGACCCAAGTACTATGACGGGGTATGGGTGGGGGGACTTGCCTGTTCTCTCTGAAGACTCTCAGAAGCCCTTCTCTGTTAGCCAAATCCAAAGAGCCTATCTCTGGAGAGGCAGCACCAGGATATAAACCACTAGGTGCTGGATGAGTTGCAGGGCCGACTCACAGGTTCCTTTGGGCAGGAACAGGAGGAGCAGTTTTGCTGCGGCTCCAGGTAAGAGTGTCCACTAGAGACCTCCACGGCCCCATCTCTCGGGTCTCCGAGGTCTGCAGGTGGTCTACTCTTGGGCTCCCGAGGCATGAATGAACACGGGGATAAAGGAGTGAAGGAGTAGCTCTTTCTCCATAAACCTGCACAGGGAACTGAGAGGGTGAGAAGCAGAAAAGTCTATGCCCGAGCTCAGCCTGTACCCCTGACCTTGACCAACGCATTCTGTGTCTTGGAACCTCAGTTTTCTCTTCTGTGAAATGACGGGGTTTAAAGAGACAAGGTGGGCATACTACAGGGACATAGCTTATAGCTGGACAATGTTTATAGTAGCACAATTCACAATAGCTAAATTGTGGAACCAACCCAGATGCCCTTCAATAGATGAATGGATAGGGAAACTTTGGTATACATACACAATGGAATATTACTCAGCACTAAAAGAGAATAAAATCATGGCATTTGCAGATAAATGGATAGAGTTGGAGAATATCATGCTAAGTGAAGTAAGCCAATCCCCATAAAACCAAAGGCTGGCCAGGCGCGGTGGTGCATGTCTGTAATCCCAGCACTTGGGAGGCTGAGGCAGGAGGATCGCGAGTTCAAAGCCAGCCTCAGCAATGGCGAGGCACTTAGCAACTCAGTGAGACCCTGTCTCTAAATAAAATACAAAAAAGGTCTGGGGATGTGACCCAGTGGTCGAGTGCCCCTGAGTTCAATCCCTGGTACCACAAACAAACAAACAAACAAACAAACAAACAAAACCAAAGGCCGAATGATTTCTTTGATATGAGGATGCTGACTCATAATGGCGATGGTGGTGAGAAGCATGGGAGAAATGAAGAAACTTTAAATAGATCAAAGGGGAGGGAGGGGTAGGGAGGGGGCAAGGGGGTAGAAATGACAGTGGAATGAGTTAGACATCATTACCCCAAGTACCTATATGAAGACACGAATGGTGTGAAAATACTTTGTGTAGAACCAGTGACTTGAAAAGTTGTGCTCTATATATGTAATATGAAATGAATTGCAAGCATGTATAAAAAATTAAAATAAACAATTAAAAAAAATAAGAAATCAATAAATTAAAAAAAAAAAAGAGACAAGGTGGGGTTTATCAGGCATGCTTACACAGAGGGAGGAAGTGTATCTGTGTTTTCTTTGAAAACTTTCTGGCTACAGCAGCATATTGTGGGGGCCTTGCAACCCATTTTCTGTCCCCCAGAAACATGCGTGTGCCCATCTGCTCAGAGCCTGCCTAACTGACACGCTGGCTGCAGGCTTATGAGTGACGAGACCAGTAGGTGCAAAGTTGGGTTGTCTGGGTTCCAATCCACAAATCACCTCTTGTAGCTGAATGAGCTTGGGCAACACCTAGTTCTCCTTTCTAGAACTGATCACTTGAATCATATACCAAAGGCAATAATAATGTCCTCCTCAAAGAGCTGATAATGCTTTTTTTTTTTTTTTTTTTTTGCAGTACCTTCAAAGGTTCTCTGTGATTCAGTGATAGAGGGATGACTTCCTGATGATTTCAGAAGCGAAGTTTAGTTTGTAAGGAAACCACGATTCCTGTGATTCTTATAACTTGAAGGAATGATGGAGCTACGTCATCTAGCTCCAGAATTGCATAGTGATGCGTTCTACAAACATTGTACACCTGTGGGTATCAGCCCCTATGCTAAATGATGGGGATAAAGAGACAAGAAACCTCAAAACAAGGGGTCCTTTGCCCAGAAGGAAGTCAAAGTTCAGAAGAGGAGGCAGATGAGCAAAGAAATGGAATGCCCTGCAGAAACTGCTGTGATGGAGGTCCATGCAGTGAGGGTGAGGACTCCAAGAAGGGGTGCCCGACTTGCTGGGGCAGGGTGGAGGGGCTTCCCAGTGCAGGAGCTGCTGAGCCGCATCCTAAAGACCGAGGAAGAGTTGGGTGGCTTTACTCCCTGACTTATCACTTATGACTTTACTCACTGACTTATTGGAAGCTCTTACTTCTCCTGTCTTTATCCCAGCTGTGACTCCAGGAGGTGGTGCGAGTAGCATAAAGATCTAGGAAGTCTGGATTCTGTTGGATTGATTGATTGATTGATTGGTACAGGGGATTGAACCCAGGGGTGCTTAACCACTGAGCTACACCCCCAGCCCTTTTTATTATTTTATTTTGAGATAGGGTCTCATCAAAGTGCTGAGATTGGCCTTGAACTCGCCATCCTCCTGCCTCAGCCTCCTGAGTCACTGGGATTACAGGTGTTCACCACCGCACCTCGTCAGAAAGCTGGATTCTACTTTGAGCTCTATTAGTGACTTGCTGGGAGGCTTTGAGCTCAATGTAGAATGTGTGCTTTGGGGTGGGGCGTGCCAGGTAGGGCAATGAAATTCTCTGCTATGCACTCAGGCAGAATGCTGTTCCAAGGAGTGGGGGTGTTGGTGGAGGCACCAAAAACCTCTGCTGTGATTAGAAACTATAATCTCTGCAATGAAGGAAAGGAACATGACGGTGAGAGGGAAAAGCTTAATAAATGTGAAAACCCTTTCCTAGGGTAAGACCCTCTTATTGTCACCAGTGACAAGTACACTTGGACTTGACTTTCCTTGGTGTAAGTGCCTGTTTGTCTAGACCAGTGGTTCTAGACATCTTCTCCCGGAGATGATATTTTTGGAGACATTTCTTGCAGCAGGTAAGGTGTGTTTTGTGTGTGTGTGTGGGGGGTGTGTGTGTGTGCGTGCGTGCACTTACACGCTACTGGCTTCTAGTGGGTAGAGGCCAGGGATGCTGGTAGACATCCCGCAGTGCATAGGACAGTGTTCCCTACAAAGAATTGTCTGCTTTCAGGGTCAATAGTGGCCAAGATTAAACCCTGATCTAGACCTCTGGTCTTCCAGTTGAGACTTATTCTGGTCACTATGCAGAGAGGGGAGGGGAGATGCTGTAGTGATGTGAGAAAGAAGGGGGGAGTGGGGGTTAGGGCAGGCCCAGTTTCTGCTCCTCACACGGTCTACAACACCCCTATGATCTCACTGTAAGAATAGGGACAGAACTTCCACTTTTCCTTTGTCACATGCTATGTGTGCTTCCTGAATGAGCTTATAATCTGCGACGACTCACGGTACAAAGGAATGGTGGCCATGTCAGTTTACCCGCTGTGTCAAAAGCCCAGAGCTTAAAGGGGAAAGTGAGATTCACTAGCAGTTTCTCTGGGTTGCTCTCAGAAGGGATGTATAGCTATGGGTGTGGGGTGGGAACGCCAAACAATTAAGTACAGAGGGGTGCCCCAAACAAGTGCCCTTAAAGCTTCCAGGAGGCAGAGTTTGGGGGCAGAAAGTACAGGTCTGGGACCATTTTCTGGAAGAACTAAATTCTTGTGTTACTCTTAGTCATGTGTGACCTTGATTTCTCTAAGCCTCAGTTTACCTCATCTGTAAAACAGTGAGAATCATGGGGCTACTGTTGAGTGTTAAAGGATATAATCCCAGTTTTGTGTCTCCCATTTAGGAGATATGCAAACTAGCTACCAGCATCCTGGCAAATGCGGGCTTGATCTGAGCTCTTGACAAAAGAAGCTTCATCAGATATGATCTTCAAAGGAGTACACTGTGGCCCCAGGCTGGACAAGGAACATGACACGACATATCATGTAGATAACCTCACTTCTATCTTTTGCAAATATCTGACCCTCCGGGGACCTTGGAAATGGGGCTGGAGATTATTACAATACAGTGGAATGATCCATGAGGCTGGGTCACAAGGGACATGTAGCTTTCTCTGGTTTTCTCTTGGAGTGCTCCATCTTGGAATCCCATCACTCAGCTGTGAGGAAGCCCAGGTCTCATTTTAAACACAAAGACCCTGAAGGCGAGAGCTCAAGGTATGACTCCTTGGAGAGGGGTGGGGGAGGGACTAGAGCTAAGGTCCTACCACAGTCACTTCAACTGTCTTCGAGGTCTCACATAGTTTCTTAAAAGCCAAAAAAAAAAAAAAAAAAAAAAACGAAAAAGAAAAATGGTGGTGGAATGAGATGGATATCATTATCCTAAATGCATGATTGAAGATCTGAATGGTACTTATATACTTTGTATACAAGCAGTTGTATGTAAAAAGATGCTATACTTGTGCATTATGAATAAGTAAATTAAAAAAAAAAGCCAATGTGGGCTTCTCACCTGCCTCCCTAATCAGTCTCCTTTAGTCTAAAAACAATTAAAAATGATATCAACAAGTGACGTTGACCCTATAAGATGTGTACCATTTATTCTTTGGCTTTCGTTCCTCCCTGGTGTATCGGTATGCACTTCGGAGTCACATGTACCTGGTGGGAGAAGGAGGTGCCCTGTGCACATCCTGTTTCCTGATTCACTTCCTTTCACTTTCTTTCAGGGTCCACAGAGGCTCCTTCCCTTTGATTGGCGGGACCTCACTGTTGGACATCACTTACCCATTGATAGTGTTCAGGGCTGCAGAGAGGAGTTACTGCTACGGTTTGCGTGTGTCTCCCCAAAAGCAAGTGTTGAAAACTTAATCAGTAACAAGGTCAAGGGGCTGCGTGTGGTAATGGCCTTCTTGCTGGCAGAGTCCTGAGACAGCACAGGGCATCGCATGGCAGAGGATAGGGAATGTGTGCGATGTGAAGCTTCTTTCTTCTGGAATTGACCCCAGGGCCTGATGTGCACCGGGCAAGTGATCTACCACTGAGTTGCACCCCAGTCCTCCTTCCCTCTTCTTAGAAAGCCCCCAGTGTTTAATCACAGCAGCTGACAGCCTTATCTAATGCTGATCACCTCCCAAAGGCCCACCTCCGACACCATAGTGGGATGAAGTTTCTATTCCTTCCATAGCTCCCAGTGAGGCTCGGACTCCAACATGAGTTTGGGAGGAGATAAACCTTATCGGAGCCATAGCAGACAGTCACTGACCTGATGAGGAGGGACATCCCCCTTCACCTCATTCATCTCGACACCCTCTGTGTGCCGGGTTCGATGCTGTGCCTTGGGGTACCATGATGAACAAGTCAGACGTAGACACAGTCCCGTCCTAGCCAGGCTGACTGCGTGGGGGTCGGGGGAGGCAGACAGCTATTAGTCCAGTAATTGCAATAACACGAGCTGGGGGTTCTGAGAGCAGGGCAGGGCAGGAAGGGGACACGAAGCAGAGATAACCAGTGTCATCTAGGAGTCTAGGAAATCTTCCTTGGAAAGTGCCTTCTGAGCTGCTAGCTGAAGGTCAAGGAGCAAGGGGAAGAATATTCTGGGTAGGGGGAATAGTAGGAGCCAGAGCTGTGGTAAGAGAGAAAGAGCAAAAAGAAGCACAGCCTGTCTTAATATGAAAGAGGGAATGGCAGGAGATGAAGCTGGGGACACAGCCAGGGCCAGACCTCAGAGCCCTTCATAAGTCAGGGGAAGGGATTTGGGCTTATCTCTAGGCAATGAAGAGCCAACTGGGGGAGTGTGTGAGGTGTGCGTGTGAGTGAATGTGTGCGTGCGTGCGTGTGTGTACAACAGAGAGAAGTAACGGGGAGAGGACTCTTTCAGTGGCTGCTCCTTGAGCTCCGTGGTAAAAGCTGGAACCTTCTGACCGGCAGGAACATAATCAGAAAATAAAGAGGCTGACATTTCATCATCGTCGCAGGATGTAATTAAGGGCAGCACGGACCTAATGAGTCAGAGAACAAATGCAGATGAATCAGAGGGATGTGTGGAAAACAACGTGGCTTGGGGAAAGAGGGTTAATGTTCTTTGGAAAGTTCCTAGAGGGAAATAAATGAGTTACTGAGAATTTGACCGCCAGGTTGCATGTGGGGACTCCACAGATTGCCCAAGTCGTCCTACTAGTCTCTGGAACCACCTAAGCGTGAAGAAATATGGGCTAATGAAAGTTTCACATAATTAAAAAATGTTATCAAGTACTGTAGTGCTTTAGTTAGCTTTCTTGCTGTTATGACTAAAAGAGCTGACCAGAACAATTGTAGAGGAGGAAAAGTTTATTTGAGGGCTCACGGTTTCAGAGGTCTCAGTCCATAGACAGCTGGATCCATTTGTTGGGGCTCAGGATGAGACAGAACATCATGGTGGTAGAGTGTGGCAGAGGGAACCAGCTCACATGGTGATTAGGAAGCAGAGAGAGACTCCACTCGCTAGATACAAATATATACCCCAAAGCTGCACCCCAATTCCTACCTCCTCCAGCCACACCCTGTGACTTCAGTTATCATACAGTTAATCCCTATCAGGGGATTGATTCATTGATTGGGTTAAAACACCCACAACCCAATCATTTCTCTTCTGAACCTTCTTGCACTATCTCACACATGAGCTTTTGGGGGACACTTCACATCCAAACCATAACACGTGGCAAATGGTTTTCTCCCAAAATGACCAAGCCCACCTATTCTTCTGGAACTTTCCAAAGGCAGAGTCGATTTCCCTTACCCTTGAGCCTTTGTGACTGTTTAATTAACAGAATATGGTGAAAGCAATGCTGTGAGGCCAGGTCATAAAAGGCAATACGGCTTGCCCTGTCTGTCCCTCTTGGCCTGCTCCATCTTGGAATCCTGCTACCATGTTGTGAGGAAACCCAAGCCACACAGAGAGGCTGCACGTGGGTGTTGTGGCTAACAGACTCCCTGATCTTAGCTGACATCCAGCACCAACTGCCAGATTTGCAAGTAAGCCTTCCTACACTTCCAGTCCTGAACCTTAGAGCTGCCTCAGTGGACACCAGGTGGAGCAGAGATGAACAGCTCGGCTGAGACCTGACCCATTGTGGATTTGTGAGCACTATAAATGTGATTACTATTATTATTATTATTATTATTATTATTATTATTACTTTGCTGGGGAGCATACCCAAGGCTTTGTGCATGCTAAGCCACTGAGCAACACCCCTAGCTCCTATGTTAATTTTTTTCAGAAACTAAATTTCGAGGACAATTTATGATGCAGACATAGTAACCGGAAGAATCACGTGTGACAAACTACCCAAGAATGACAGCTAACATCAGTAACAGCACTTCAGAATTTGTGATGGAGAGTCACATGCTGATCTCAGTCAGAACTCTTGACAATTTCTGTTATGTCAAGTTTACAGAAAGGAAACGGAGGCCTGGAGGGAGGAAGTGAATGCTTCCAAGGTACAGAGCTAATAACCAGTGAAAGGAGGGAAGATGTGCCCATGATTTTCCTTTTACAAGGACAATTGAGTTCATGGGACCAGGACCCAATGCTAGAGTCTGCTAGGGCTGCTGAGTGTAGCAGGTGAGAGGCCCACATGCTTCTCCAGATGGTGGAGAAGAGCTACACCCAGAAATGACCACACTGCACTACCAGGTACAAAGTGACACGTGTCCCAAGACACACCTTCACTCATCCATACTTTTTAAAAAAAGCTACCGAGCCTATACAACATGCTGGGCATAAATCCCTGACCCCTGGGTTTTCCTTCTAGTGACAGATATGGACATATACCAGTTATAGGCTAAACTGGGACCCCCTCACCCAGATCCTAGATTTATTTGATGAAGTCCTAACCCCCAGGACCTTAGAATGTAATCGTATTTGGAGAAAGGGCCTTTAAGGTGATAATTAAGGAAAAATCGAGGTTACATAAGTGGGCCCCAAACCAATAGGTCTGATGTCCTTATAAGATGAGATTAGGATACAGACAAACATGGAGTAAAGACCACAGGAAGACACTGGGAAAAGATGGCCATCTATAATCCAAGGGGAGAAACCTCAGAGGAAACCAACCCTTCTGAAACTTTGATCTTGGACTATCAGCTTCCAGAACTGTCAGAAATACATTCCTGTTATTTAAACCCCTCGCCTGCAGAACTTTGCTACCAAGCCCTACAGCTGCTGAGAGAATTTATAGTGGGTCTGGGTTGTTTCTGCCAGAGAACTGGTGAAGGTGACATTTGAATTAGTTTAAAAAGGGAAGAGTGTTCTGGAGATACAAGGTTGGAGTAAGGGCAGGGGAGTTAGCTGGGAGGGGAGTGGCTTACAGGATTAGGGGTATTCAAACTGCAATGATATATAATCTTGTTGAGGTAGTGGCGAGGGTATTAGAAATGATGCCAGCATGTCCTAAAACTATTTCTAAAAACTGAAAGTCACGTTGGCTTTGTCCATCACTAAGGGTGTTTTAATCAGCTTTTGCTTTGCTATGACCAAAAGACCTGACCAGAACAATTTCAGAGGAGAAAAAGTTTATTTTGGCTCGTGGTTTCAGAGATTCAGTCCATGGTTGGTTAACTCCATAGAACTGGGCCCAAGGTGATGCAGAACGTCATGGTGGAAGGACATGGCAGAGAAAAGCAGCTTAGGACATGGGCACTGGGAAGCAGAGAGTACTCTGCTCACCAGGGACAAAATATAAAACCCAAAGGTACTCCTCCAGTGACCTACTTCATCCAGCCACACCCTATCTGTTTATAGTTTCCACCCAGCTAATCCAAATTATCAGTGGATTAATCCATTGATTAGATTAAGACTCTCATGACCTAATCATTTCGCCTCTGAATGTTCTTGCATTGTCTCACACATGAGCTTTGGGTAACACCTCATATCTAAACTGTAAAAATGGACAGGCAAATGGAAAAGTCCCTCTCACTTCTACATGAGTATAAGCAAGTGGACACTCATCCTTCCAGGACAAGGAGATAACAAGGCCTGTGTTCCTTTATATGCTGATCCGATGGCTAACTCAATTTCCCAAGAGTCCATGGCCTCCTGGGAGGGAAAACAACAGTCCTGTGTTCCCTTCAGTTCCAAGTAATGTGTTCCCAACCTAGTTCCAGTGGCCAGACAGGTTGCAATCTTCCTAAAATGAAATTATTTTAAGGAAATAGAGTCTTTCCTGGGGCCCTGGGTCACCACATGGCTTCAAGTTTCCCAGGGAGGCTGGTCCAGCCAAGTTTGTCCTAGACTGCTGGGGGTTCTCTAACCATCTGTCCCCACAGAGTGATTGGTTCTAGGCAATGCTAGCTGTGGAGGGAGTGAGAACCCTAAAGAATTATCTCAGTGGCCACTGAGGGCATCACAGTGTTGTGCGTAGGGACCTGGGCCATCAAGAACATCCTCCTAATTGTGGACCCATTCTCGGTAATCACAACATAAGGCAGTGGGAACAGACAGTGCTGGTGAACAGATCAAATTCTAGGGTTCCTCTGTGTGCCAGATGAGAGGTGCTCTGTGCCATCTTGGATTGAGTAAGTTCTCAGTGTTCTAGGACAAGTTGGGGTTGGGTGTCTCCAGAAAGAGATACTGGACATGCTGTTGAGGTATTGGATGCTTGAGCTATTAATTTAAAAATCATGTAAAATAAAACAAACTAATGAGAGAGGTATTCTTGTATGTACCTTGATGCTGTGGAGCAAGACACAGGTATGCACAGATCACAGCTAGAAGGGACCTTTGGGTCTCTCTGTCTTTAAAGATCATTGCCCCCTTTTTGTAGCAGAAGACAATGAAGTTTAACTTGGGGTGCTCATCATTGCAATGCGAGTTCCTGGAAGGTGGGAGGTGTCTTGCTCCTGTGGGCAGACCCGCAGCCCATGAACCTGGCAGAGGTTGGGCTATGCCATCCAAGTGGACTTGATCATGCTTCTCCACTCCCCAGGACTTACATGCTATTTTCCTGCCACTAAAGACTGAGTCTCAGGATCACCGTACAGCGTGATTCTCAGAATCTCCTAGCCAGGAATAAATAGCTTTTCCTGGACTTCTCCCTCCTCAGTGTCCAGATGGCAAGGGCCACAGCCGTCCTGGGAGCAGAAAGCCAGGTGCTACACATGCTCTGTGCTGGGAGTGCATTTCAGTTTTGGCTCAAACTCTCTGTGCTGGATTCCTTTGTCAGCAAATCTCCCCATCTTCTCTGTCCAGGTTAGATCTCACTGTGGAAGGTGGGAGCTGGGAGGAGAGATGGGCTCTACGGCAGGATTAGGCCAGGGTTAGGGCATTGAATTCAGGAATCACCTGCACATTTCTCAGAGCTCAGGTTTCTTCAAACAAATCTGAGTTCTTCCAGGATGTAAACCAAGAAGGACGGAAATGACCAAGGGGTGGGATGGACTCAGGATGGTCTGGCCTTGTGAATAATAATACTGGTCATGGGCTGGCATCCATTATCTCACAGTTTTTCATATTTTCTTGAGTGGAGATTTATGATTTTAACCAGTTCAGCACTGAGAGGGGGTTTTAGTCAATTTATTTTTCCCCACTGCTGTGACCAAAAGACCTGACAAGAACAATTAGAGGAGGAAAAGTTTATCCAGGGCGCTGGGTTTCAGAGGTCTCAGCCCATAGACAGCTGGCTCCATTGCTCTGGGCCCAAGATGAGGCAGAACATCATGGCAGAAGAATGTGGTGGAAGAAAGTGGCTCAGGACATGGCCACCAGGAAGCAAAGAGAGATCTCTTTTTTCACCAGGAACAAAATATAAACCCCAAAGGCATACCCCAGCTACTACCTGCTTACCTACAGTTCCCACCCAGTTAATCCCTATCAATGGATTAATGCACTGAATGGGTTAAAGCTCTCATAAACCAATCATTTCACCTCTAACCTTCCTTGCATTGCCTCACTCATGAGCTTTTGGGGAATACCTCATATCTAAACCATAACCAAGAGTGATGAATTTTACCTACGTTGGACAGTCCTACCTCATTTCCTACAGCAATTGTTTTTCTCCTTCTGGCCTATGACACTGTGAAGTCGAGAGCTAGCTGTCACCTTGTCCCCCTCCATCTCTTGGCTCCATTTGGATCTCTTACTTTTGTCTGTTTTGGCTTGGTTAGGGGTGAAGGGATGTCTACTTGTCAGGAGAAGACAATCTGTTTTAACCCTGTGCTGGCGACTCAGTGTCTTACATGTATGATCTCATCAAATGCAGAGGCAGCTGGGAGATCATATGTGCCCAAGATCATACAGGGGATTAGTGGAGAAACCTAGATTCAAGCTGAGGGATTTCAACTTTGGTGCTGTGTTCTTTTCTTTTCTTTCTTTCTTTCTTTTTTTTTTTTTTTTTTTTTTGGCACTAGGGATTGAAATCAGGGGAACTCGACCACCTTTTTTGTATTTTATTAGAGACAGGATCTCATTGAGTTGCTAAGTGCCTCGCCATTGCTGAGGCTGGGTTTGAACTGGTGATCCTCCTGCCTCAGCCTCCCATGTGCTGGGATTACAGGCGTGCACCACCATGCCTGGTTGGTGCTGTGTTCTTAACTCATCACCTCCACAGCCTGCCTGAGTATTGAATTTGGCCTGAAGGCACCCATGGATAGGTCTCTGGCTGGGAGAGTGGTGGTGGGGGAGGGTTGCAGAGTCCTCTGGGGGCTTTGTCTCCAACTGCAAGGGTGGAACATCATGCCCACATCTCTCTGCAAAGTATGGCAGTGTCTACTCTGGTCTTAATATTTATGTCTCCACCAAATTCAAATGTTGAAATTCTAAGCCCCAAATGATGGTTTTAAGGGGGCATTGATTAGCTCATGAAGCTCTGAATGGGATTAATGCCTGCCTTAGAGAGACCCTTCACCCCTTCCCCCATATGAGGCACAGTAAAAATACAGGCCTCAAATAGATACGGGCCCTCACCAGACAACGAATCTACTATTGTCTTGATCTTGAACTTCTTGGTTTTTAGAACTGCAAGAAGTGAATTTGTTTATAAGCCTTCCAGACTATGGGAGAAACCAGGACACTGTCTTTGTGCATTCGGGCTGTGAGCCATCTCTTGGCTCAGTTTGTATCTCTTACCTTTGTCTGTTCTGGTAGGATTAGGCACGAAGGGGTATCTGGAAAGGAGCCCTGGCCTCCCTCTCTGGGAGGGCCTCTCAGAAGCTCTGGGTACCACTGACCTCGCACATCTCCAGGACGGTCCAGGGGATGGTGCCCGGCTTTTTGTTGGAGTCATACCTATCCGTTCCAAACCTGGGTGATGGCTTTGCATTCAACTGCCTCTACTTGCCCTGGGAATATGAGCACAGCAACGGGAAGCATTGGAGAAAAAGGAAATCGTGTGGGGTGGGTGAGAGAGACTTCACAGAGGGGCAGCCGAAATCCAGACAGGGTGATGACTCGCCTGAAGTTATTCCAGAGGCTGAGGCCGTGCACCTTAGTGTCTGGCTGTGCCATCTCCGTCTATGCCCGATTGCCTACTGGGCCCCAGCCAACGGGGCAGCTGGCCCTGAAGAGGACAGGGCAGGACTCCTGCATGTTCCTTGGCCTCCAGGCTAGTGGGCCAGGCCCTGTGGAGTCGCTCCTGCCTTCTGAGGGTGACAGCCTCTTGGGGCAGATGGAATCTGTGTGGAGGAAATGGCCACAAGTCATTTACCCAGTAACTGTAATAGAGAAATAATGAATCTAGGCCACTCGGAGGTCAGCCCCCCATTTGGGTCAGTCATGAAGCAGAATCTGAAAGTGGGTCAAGGAGTTACCTGATTTTACACCTGCAGAAACACCTGTGTCTGGTGCATTTAATATTCTGGTGACACGTTTTCGAAAGTCACCAGGCAAGGGGGCCCTTGGCATTAGCTCCTCAGCCAGAGACTCATCTTCCCAAGCCTGACTTTTCCCGAACTGTGAAATGAGGTTTCTCCCTTGGGACAACCTGTGTTCGCCACATGCCTGTTGTACAGGGAGGTCTCCAGGCTTCTGTTGTTTAAGGGGACCCTCTAAGGATGAAATGAAATGGAAGACAGGCTGAGTCCCAAGGGAGTGCCTGGAACTCAGTCACTGCCTGCCCACTCTTTGTCCTTTTGTCCCTGTCATCTCCAGCGCCTGTCTTTCTGCCCCTGTCCCTAGCACATCCTCAGCCTCGCATCCTGTTGCATCTTTACAGGTAGGTGGGGTGCAGCAGCCTGTGTGGTTGGAGAGTGTGCCCTCTAGCAGGACCCTCTGAGGCCTAAACGCCTCTGGCCCCGGGGACCTGCATGGCTAATCACTGATGCAGAGGTAGGAGGAGAAATTCCTGGTCCTCAGAGCCCACTGCGGATCCACAGTCTCTTCTCCAGTGATGCCCGTGGGCCTCAACTGGGCATGACTTGGCTCCTCCCACCCCAGGGACAGTTGGCAATGTTGGGAGACACTTTCGGTTGTCATAGATGGAGAAGAGCTCCTAGCACGGAGCGCGTCGAGGCCAGGGGCATTGCCAAACCTCACGTTTAACCTAGGAGGGCCCCGCCCCCACCAAAAGAACAACCTGGACCAGGATGTCAAGGGTGTGGAGAGCGAGCATCCTTGAGATAGACAGTAAGAGGGAGCTGCCCAGAGGCACAGGGACCCTGCAGGAGCCAACACTGGGTGACACAGAGCAGGAGACACGGGGACTGATCACAAGGAAAGGCTGCTTCTGTTAAGGAAAGGGCTGGGGTGGCCACGAGTGGTGATGGGAAGAAGGTACTGGAGCTGAACCCTGCATGTACGTCATTGGCTCTCCAGGCAGAGAAAGCTGAGGAGGGAGAGGCAGGGAGGGTTCCCACTTCTGGCTTGGGTGGGCCACCTCAATCAGGTCCTGGGTACCATTCCTGTTCATGGTGACGACTGGCCCCTGACACCTCAGGCTAACGGTCAGGACCTGGAAGCTCTGCCGGGCAGTGCTTTGGCATCCGGGTCTTGTGGACATAGCCATCAGTCATGATGGTTGCGGTGTGGGTGTGACTCCACGTGTATGTGCTTTCTGTTGTTTTAAAAAATCCACTAGAGGGCACATCAAGGCTGAGATCTTCTGGCAGGTGGAACAAATGACATTTTGTGTGAACTCAGCTTCCCGGCCCTGGGTGGTGAGGGGAGAGGGGAGGGGGTGGGTGACAGAAAATGGGGTTATTGAGTCCCGCCCCTCCCACTGCACCTCCCCCTGCCCAGTGATGACAACAAGGTGATTTGTGAATGCACGGGACAGCCAGATGGGGCTCTGCCCGCGATGACAGACACCGCTCATTGGGGAAGTTATGTGGGGAGGAGGACGGGACAGCAGGGCAGGTTTGGGATGGAATTGACAATGGTGTGACACTCCTGCCCTGCCTGGCCCCCACCTCCCCAGGCAACACATCTCCACGGTGGCCTGGCCAGGTGGCCTCTACCCCAGACCCAGCTAGCAGAGAGAGGGCAGTGTGGGGAGCTTCTGGAGGTCTCCAAAGACTCTGAGCACTGAACCGAGAGCCTTTGTGAACCCTCCCCTGCCCAGCCAGGCCCACCCTCAGCCTTCTCCTGGTAGCAGCCTGGAGAGCAGGGCAGAAAGGCCTGGCAGGGAGGGACGGCAGGTGGCCCAGAGGGAGGTGAACACATGTTGTTTTGCTTTACTCTATACCTTGTCAGGGAGGAAAAGGGTGTGTCATCTGGGTCAGGGAGAGCTGTCCAGAGGGAAGCCAACGCCACTATATATTTTGTATATATAACAGACCTGGGCCCAAAGCCCAGCTCAACTGCTGGCTTGCTCTGTTACTACAGACAAGTCACTTAACCTCTCTGAGCTTCAATGTTCTCATCTATCTATCTCAAGGGCTTGTTGCATAGTTTGACAGAGATAATGCATGAAAGTGCCCACCTCACGATGTAATTTGAAACAAGTGCCCAATAAATGTTTATTTCTTCCAGTTAGTGATCTGAGTCTGTAAAGGGGTCACCAGGAGAAAGGTAAGAGACCAAACTAGGCTAAAGGATGAGAGCAGGACCAGCAACCAGACGGGTGACCTCGGTGGCCTACTAGTAGTATCAGTGGTGACGCATGTTTATTGAGAATCCACTATTTTTATACATACTTTGTTTCCTTTACTTCTTGACAATTCACAAATGATGAAATGGAGTCTCTGAGAGGCCTGGTGATTTCTCTAAGGTCACAACCAGCAGGGATTTTAAGGTGTGTGTGTCTCCAAGTCTCCCAGCTCTGCTTAAAATGACTGGTGACTATTGTTCTGGGCTTTGTTGAACCCTACTGAAGCCTGAGGCAAACAGAAAGATCAGCGGTGCCAACCCCCTCTGGACTTGAAATTTGGTTATCATGATTTTTGGGGGGGGGAGGCATTAATTTTGATTCTTTTTTTTTTTTTTTTTTTTTTTTTGTGTGGTACTGGGGATTGAACTCAGGGGCACTCGACCACTGGGCCACATCCCCAGCCCTTTTTTGTATTTTATTTAGAGACAGGGTCTCACTGAGTTGCTAAGTGCCTCGCCATTGCTGAGGCTGGCTTTGAACTCGCGATCCTCCTGCCTCAGCCTCCCAAAGTGCTGGGATTACAGGCGTGAGCCACCATACCCGGCTAATTTTGATTCTTAAACATGTTATATTCCATCCCACTGTTTGGGCACCGCCATGGAGAGAGCCTCCCTGACCCGCCCCCTGTCGCCCTCTACCACTGCTGATCTACTTCAACATTTCTGGGTGGTCTAGGTATTATGACTCTCAAAGACACAATACGTCCGAGTCAGAGGTCACTGCTCATGAAAGGAACTAAGAAGCCCCTCTGTCAATATTGAAAGAGGTTGGCCCAGGAGGGACCAGGGCCTGTGAGCTAATGTACACCAGAGTGAACTCCACCAGGAAGCAGGGTTCATTTTCCTCTGCAATCAGGCAAGTGCAGGTGGTGACCTTGTGACAGCTGAATCTTGCCCGCCGATTACCATCAAGTGTCCCAGTCCACAAGCTACTCACATTCAGCATGAGAAAAAAACGACGAGATGAAGAGACCAGGGAGCCTGTACACTGTTGATGCAAATACACGTTGGTACTTCTTCAGTGAGTAAATTGGCAATTTTATTAAATCTGAAAGTATGGGTGTCCTTTAATCCAGATGGTCCCCTTGCAGGAATCCATTCTCAAGAAAGAGGCATTTTGAGCATGTTTGTTGCAGCTTCAAAACAATTTCTGTGTCCACAGATGGGGAACCGATTACATATATTATGTTACAGCCATACTATGGAGTATAGGGATCAGTCAAAAGGTATAGAGTTGGCTGAACATGTGTTTAAAAATACCAAAAGTCAAAAACAAAAAAAGAAAGTTCAAAAAGGAACAAGGAAGAACAATACCTGTTGTGTGGCTCATTTGTGCCTCAAGAGAAATGTCTACCAAATCCCAAAGCAAAACCATATGCCTTCATGTGTATGTAAAGCATAGACCAGCCCAGAGGATAGACCAGTGTGGTTACTCTGGGTGAGGACAGCACATTTCATGGGAAGGAATTTCCCTTCAACTCTGGCTGGATTAAAACACACAACCATATAAATATACCCACTTGGGGCTGGGGTTGTGGCTCAGCAGTAGAGCGTTCTCCTACCACGTGCGTGACCCGGGTTCGATCCTCAGCACCACGTAAACATAAATGCATTGTGTACAACTAAAGCAAATAAATAAACATTTAAAAAAATATACCCACTTATGTGGAAAAGAAGATGATATCCATATATTGGATACTTTATTTTTCTTTTTTGTTTTTGCTGCTAGTGGTTGAACCCAGGGGTGCTTAACCACTGAACCACATCCCCCCACTGTTTTTTTAGATTTTTTATTTTGAGGTAGGGTCTCAGTTACTTAGGGTCTCACTAAGTTGCTGAGGCTAGTTTCGAACTTGCCATCCTCCTGCCTCAGCCTCCCGAGCTGCTGGGATTTCAGGCCTATGCCACTATGCCCACCTAGATTTGTTTTTAAAGGAAAAATAATTGGATAGGAATAATGTTAAAGAAGTAATTTTAAAGGGAGAAAACAATTCATTTTCTTGACAGACCTTTCTGGATGTCTGGAGCACATGGGATGGACAGGCATACTCCTTCTATTGTACAAAGAGTCAGACAGTCTGTCCTACCCGAAGACTCCAAGGGATGT